>CM061242.1:81829152-83112687 GCA_030848705.1 Heracleum sosnowskyi
ATGCATAGTTGGAGGAACAAACATGTTATTCATATTCCATGGCATTTGTGGCACATTAAACATATTCATGTATGGATTAGACACAAATGGCATGCTGGCATATGGATTTTGAAATTGTGCATATGGAGCAAACATGTTAGGCATAACAGGCATTGTAGGCATAGAACTATTCATTGCAGGCTTGGGAATTTTCACTTTAACAGTCTTCTTAACAGATTTGCAGTTAGTAGATAAATGACTAACACTTCCACAATTAACACATGTCTTTCTAGGAGCATATTTATCAGGTGTGTAATTGTTGTGTTTGTTAATCCCTACTTTGCCATTCCTGTTATTCTTTTTATTTCCCTTAGCCTCAACTTGAACATTCTCTAACTTATCTTTCAATTGCTTGTTGGACAAGTGACCTACATTAGCTCTCTCAACAGGCTTCTCAACTTTCTTTGATTTACTAGACTCACCTTGAACAAAGTTCTTGGTGACAGGGCCATACTTATTATTAAGTCTAGTGAGTTCATCTTTTCTTTTCTCTGTCAACGAAACAGCCTGATCGGTTGATGGTTCATCTGTCAACGAAACATTGCATTCCGTTGACATATCAACCTTCAACAAATGATCATTGTTGTTTGTTGACTTTGTTTCTGATTCTAAGGTTTCACAAACATACCCTAGTTTCTCTTTGTTCTTTTTCCATGATTTTTCACAGAAAGATTCCATACCTTGAACATTAATGATGTTGGTAGCAACATTCCTGGCATCTTTCCATTTAGCAATCACACTTTGTTCTATTTCAAGTTGTGTCTTAAGAATTTCTTCCCTTTGTAACACGTTCTCAAGTTCCTTCTTAGCATCCCTACTAACACATCTCATTTTCTCAAATTCAATGAGCTGTGCTTCTAACATTGCATTCCTATCACTTAAGAGCAAATTAGTCTCTTTTATTCTTGAATTCTCTTTGGTAAGTGATTTAAGAGTAACACGTAAATTATATAATACAGTAGACATTTCATTTACTGCACTATCGCATTCCTCTTTAGAAAGCTCAGAAAGATTAGTAATTGTTACCTGGTTGCTTGAGGAGCTTGCTTCCTGCTCATGATTGTTAGCCATTAGAGCCAAGTTGACATATTCAACATCATCATCAGAATCTTCACCATTACCAGCCCAATCATACTCCTAAGACATGAAAGCCTTTTCTTTTTGCTTGAGAAGTTCAAAGTATTTCTTTTTATAATCAACAGGCTCAAATTTCCTGTTGCCCTTCTCAATCTTGGGCTTTCTACAGTCTCCAGCAAAGTGACCAAGCATTCCACAATTGAAACATTTAGATTTAGACTTTTCAATCCAGTTACTTTTGTTAGGTTGAAAGTCTCTCCTTGGTGGCCTTGCTTCTGAGTTTCTCTTGAACTTGAAGTTAGAGAATTTTCTTGACAGAAAAGCAATGTGTTCATCAATCTCATCTAAGTCATCCAAGTTGGCTGGTTCTGGTTCTTCTTCTTCTGTCATCTTGCCTTTACCCTTGCTAACATCACTTCTACAACTAGCTCGACTAGTTGTGGCCTTTGCAGCTTCTTCATTGTCATCTTCCAGTTGGTTCACAGATGCAATCAATGCAATAGATCCACCCTTCTTCTGTACCTTTTCAATTTCTTCATCTTGCTCCATTTCCAACTCATATGTCTTCAAGGTTCCATAAAGCCTTTCAAGAGTGTAGTCTTTGTACTCTTGAGTGTTTCTGAGAGAAACAGTCATAGGCTTCCATTCTTTTGGAAGAGCTCTGAGAAATTTAAGGTTTGAATCTTTGGTTTGATAGATCCTCCCATACAGCTTTAATCCATTCAAAAGCTTCTGAAACCTACTAAACGTGTCATTTAGGGTTTCACCGGCTTTAAAATGAAAATGCTCATATTGTTGTATAAGGAGTTGCATTTTATTTTCCCTAACTTGCTCAGTTCCTTCACAGAGAGTTCTAACAGTGTCCCATACTTCTTTGGAGGTTGTACAGTTGATGACATTGTCAAACATCTCTTGCTCCAAACCATTAAACAGAATGTTCATGGTTCTCTTATCCTTATTGATTTCTGCAAGATCTTCAATAGTCCATTTTGAGACAAGTTTTGGAATTTCTACATCAGGAGCATCATCTGGCACTCCAATTCTAGATGCAAACTTCATGGGAACGTGTGGACCTTTCTCAATGCAGTCTACATATCTCTCATCCATAGACATGAGATGTAAATGCATCTTTACTTTCCAGTGAAAGTAATTGTCCTTATCAAGAACTGGTATCTTTACACATGCATCCTTCTTCACCATGGTTACTGTTTTGGTCTTGATCTTTAAACTTCTTGTATGTTAGAAGCTTGCTTTGATACCAATTGTTAATCCCAAATGACCAAACAGAATTGTAGAAGGGGGGGGGGGTTGAATACAATTCTTGATATTTCTTAAACTTAAAACAACTTACAAATAAAAACTGAACTTAAAGTAAAAATCACAAGCACATAAATAATTTCAGTTGGATTGTTTGATGATCCAACTGAAGTGATTTTTATTGCGGAAATAATCTGTGATACAAAATGTACACAGCTGCTCAGTTACAAGAATGTAGAGAAGAAAAATGCTCTCAAAGATAGCTAATATAATCTATTTGTTTTTCTTCTCTCTTCTTTTATTTTAACTGCTACACTTGGTTATATATTCCCAAGTTTACAAAGCTATTTTTGGCTACACTAAAGTACACTAAAGGTAACCGCCAATAGTTTGCTTTTCATCCCTTTGTCCAGTGGTCCTTGGAGATCCTTTCTTTTGTCTTCATGCTTATTATGATCACTCCCAAGAGCCCAATTGGAAACTGGGATGTTTCCTTATGCCCCATGTCCATTTTAATGGTTTCCAATGCAAAGTACACTTCCACATCACCTTTAGATCTGTTCAGTAACCTGTCACTATCACTTTGTCAACTATTCAGAAAAGCAATAATGATTCGTTGATAGCAGGGAGATGTGTTTCGTTGATAGCTTTATTCTTCATTTCGTTGATGAGTAAACTTCATTTCGTTGATGAGTAATCTTCATTCCGTTGATGAGTAATCTTCATTCCATTGACATGTCTTCACTTAGGCAAAATTACAAGGCACAAGATATTTACAATTAACCAACCTATTTTGCCTATCTATCATTTAGTCAACATGACTTAGAAAACCTATCTAATACATACAACAAAATGCATATCAAACTGTGAAGTATTGTACAGTGCAATTGCTACATCACTCATTTCGTTGATGAGCTTCCTGTCAACGGAATGCTGCAAAGCATGCCATTTCGTTGACAGCTACAAAATAACTTTACACAAATTCTACTAAGTGTTTTATGTTTATCATCAAGAACAACATATTCCTAACACTGTCACAGCACTGACAGTAAGGTTACTTGAAGACAGCATGTTTCGAGTCATGACAGTACATTCACTTTGACAACAACATTGGCGGGAGCCTTCTGACAACAACTTTACCTTAGCCTGACAGCAAGCTTGGAAATCCTGACAGCACCTTTAGCGGGGATTTCTTACTATCACCAAAAGCGCATTCCTGTGACAGCAAGCTTAGCCATCAGGATACTGTCATGAAGGGATAACATTTGTATTGGTAAACAATCCAGTCAAACTCGTGACAGTTTGGATGTTCAAGAAACAGGCGTGTTGCAGTATCCCAACACTGTAACAGGTCTGCAAGACTACGACTGAAGCTTGAGAGATCACATGACAAAGCTCACCAATTCCAGAGTATGACAAATCTACATCTACTGAATTGTGTTAGCTTAAAATAGAATGTTTCTAGATTGCTTTGTAATGTATTGATAAGCTGTCTGTATAGCAATTTAGGAAAGAATCACGGGCATGCAAATTGTAAGAAGCTGCCACTTGAAAATGATAGCAGCTTCACAAAGACCCGTGATTGAAAGTGATAGGTTTAGCCTACTTAGTCTATCTCTCAATTCATTCTTTGTAATCACTCGAGAAATCGAAGCTCAAGAAAATATTCATTTTTTCTTGAGGTTGTAGCAACCCATTGCAAAATAAATAAAACATTTATTTTGTGAGAATTACTTGAGTGTCTACTTGTGTTTGCAATTGTTAAACTGATAATCGTTAATCTTGGTTTTAGTTGTTGAAACGTAGATTGAGTTTTATCAGTATTGCATTCAACCCCCCCCCCCCCCCTTCTGCAATAGTCAAGGACCAACAACTGGTATCAAAGCAGACAGATTGTTCAACAAATCTGAGATCATGACAAGTATGCAGAAGTCAAGTAGCATAAAGATTCCAGCTTTTGATAAGGAGAACTACAATGTATGGAAAAGAAAAATCATGTTGTTTATCAAAGATGCGAATCCATTATACTTGGGAATCCTCCAGAATGGTCCCTTCGTGCCACGTAAAGAAATTGAAGCCTCGACTGTGGACGGCGTTCTTATTCCAGCCTACTGGGTCAACAAATTACCTTCGGAGTTTCTGGAGCCAGAAAAAGAGAAGGTGGCCTTGGATGATTACTTGCAACTCATCTTACTGGATGCTCTCACTTTGGACAAAGCCATGTGTGGGAACGTCATTGGGTGCTCATCAGCCAAGGATATGTGGAATAAGATCGAGCTGCTGTGTGAAGGAAGTGAAGAAGTGAAAGACAACCAGAGACAAATCCTTATCTCACAGTATGAAGCCTTCATGGCAAAGTCAGGAGAAGACCTAACAACAATGTTTGAGAGGTTTAGTAAACTTATGACTGAGCTACAGATTCATGGCAAGTACTATGATAGAAAGGAATTAAAAGTCAAGTTCTTGCTCACACTTCCTGAGCATCTTGAGCACAAAGTCACTGTCATAAGAGAAGGAAGAAATCTGAACAATATCTCTCTGGAAACTCTATATGGTGTCCTTAAATCACATGATCTTGAGTTTTTCCAGAAAAGAGCCATTCTAGCTGGATCCAGAGGAAAGATGGCTAATATGTCAGGTGCTCTAGTGGATCATGTGCCAAGAATCACTCAACCTAGTGAAGAAGCTCAAATCACTCAACCTGCTTCAGTACCCTCTCTTAAGATCGAAGAGGTTGTGGATGATGAGGAGAAAGTTGTACTGCAGATAACTGATGTTGAGGATGAAGACTTCTACTCCTTAGAAGAAATGGAAAAGATGGATAATCCAACCATGGCTTACATGGCTAAGAAATTCAAGAACATAAGATTCAAGAGAAACAAGCCATATAAGTCTCAAGGTCAAACATCAAGGTTCAGCAAAGGGAACTTCTCCAAAGTTGAAGGTGGTGCCACAAGAGGTGGATACAAAACAGGGATGGTGGACAGACCCAAGTTCAGGTGTTACAACTGCAATGAGCTTGGCCATTTTGATACTGAATGCAGAAGGCCAAAGCAGAATCAGAGGATGGATAAAGGGTCAAGTGGACATTTCAAGAAAGGACAGGGAAAGGCCTATGTGGCTGAAGGAAAGTGCTGGGATGACTCTGATGATGAAGAGGAAGAGGAGTATGTGAACTTAGCACTTATGGCTAAATCTGAAGAGGCCTCCTCTAGCTCTCCAAGTCAGGTACCCTCACTAGTCTTACTTGATATGTCTAAAGATGAATACAAGCAAACTGTTGAGGAATTAAGTGCAGAGATGTTTCATGTTCATACTAGTTTAACTGCATCTAATGAAGAAATTGCTAGGTTAACTAAATTGAATGAAGAACTCACTTCTGAAAATGATTTGCTTTTGTTAAAGACCAATCGATTAGAATCTTCAACACAGGAGAATGCTAAACTAAAAAATGAATTAGTCTGTGCTAAAGAAATTGAGGAGTTTCTAAGGAAAGAAATTAGTGAAAATGAATTCAAGATTAAAGCCTATAGAAACTCATCCAAACAACTTCAGGACTATCATGAGAAACACACAGATGATCAAAAGGTAGGAATAGGTTTTGAATATGGCAAGAGACCTGGTAAGGAAATTGTTAGTCAGGATTGTTCAACTGATGATACTGTCAAACCTCATGTCCTTAAGAAACTCAACAAACCAATTTTTAAACCTTCTGAACTTGAGTTTGATGAGGAATCCATGCTCATCAAGCAACAACTTGATGATGAGGATGAAGGCAATGACAGTACAACAGTTGATGGAATGGATGCTGTCAAAATCCCCAAGACAGTAACTTTGCCAAACAATCTGACAGAATGTTCCAAAGATGCTGTCAATAATGGCAAGACAATATCCTCTAAAGATACTGTCAAGAGGGCTTCAAAGACAGCAACTTCCAAACCTACTGTCAAGAGAGAAGGTATGAAAGGTACTGTCAAGAAAAGCTCGACAGCAACTTCAGAACATCCTGTTGAGTCAATAACCTACAAGTCTAGAAACAGGAATGGTAAGTTAGGAAATGGCAATGCTAATGCTCCTAGAAAACTATGCAATAATTGTGGCTCTTCATATCACCTAACTCATGTTTGTAAGAAACCAAAGGAGGTCAAAAACAATGTGACCATGCTAGATGGTAACTTACACAGAACCCCCATTATGCATAGACCTATGGTAGTATGTAATAACATTGATTGTATACCATGCAAGATAACTACCATGAGTACTTGTTTTAATTTGCCTATTACATCTTCTGAACAATGTACCTACTTGCAAACTGTTGAGACTTCTGAGCCTATTGGAAATAGTAAGAAGGCCTCATCCACTAAGAAGAAGACCAAGTCTAATTCTAAAGATAAGTGGGTGAAGAAAGGAGTCCAACAGAAGATTCCTGATGTGATGGTTAAAGTTGTAAATGATGATTATGCTTGTGATACTGAAGTGACTGGACCCAACAAGGATTGGGTACCATATGCCTCTTAAATACAATTTGTCTTGCAGGGTAAGAATAAGGAGCAGGTCACTTGGATCATTGACAGTGGCTGCTCTAGACACATGACTGGTGATAAAACCCTGCTGTCACAATTTGTAGAGAAAGCTTGCCCAATCATAACCTTTGGAGCCAACAGCAAGGGTTACACAGTGGGATATGGCTGTTTGGAAATTGGAAATGTTGTCATAAATAACATTGCACTTGTTGATGAATTGAAGCACAACCTTCTCAGTGTCAGCCAATTTAGTGATAGGGGATTCAAGGTTGATTTTGACATGATGGTGTGCAACATTTATCACAAGAAGGATGGAAGCCTTTCTTTGAAAGGAGTAAGAAAATGAAGCTTGTTTGTTGCTGACTTAAGATCAACAAAGAAGGACAAGATTTACTGTTTTTACAGTAAAGCTACTGTTGGTGACAGTATGCTTTGGCACAGGAAACTCTCACACCTCAACTTCAAAACAATGAATATGCTGATGAATAAGGAACTAGTGAGAGGACTACCTCAACAGGAATTCTGTCAAGAAGGACTGTGTGAGGACTGTCAAATGGGAAAATTGAAGAAAGCTGTGCATAGATCAAAGCAAGTCAACACCAACACTGAACCACTCAAACTAATTCACATGGATCTCTTTGGACCAGTCAATGTACCATCATTAGCCAAGAAGAGATATGCATTAGTTATGGTGGATGACTATTCTAGGTATACTTGGGTGAAGTATCTAGAATCAAAAGATGAAGCAACTCAAGTCATCATTGATCACTTAAGAGTTCTTGAAAGAGCTCCAAATGCCAAAGTTCAAATAATAAGGAGTGATAATGGGACTGAGTTCAGAAATGCCACTCTGGGTAATTTCTGTAAAGATGAAGGAATTGTACAACAATTTTCTGCTGCAAGGACTCCTCAGCAGAATGGAGTTGTAGAAAGGAAGAATATGACTCTCATTGAAGCTGCCAGAACTATGCTTCATGATGCAAAATTACCTACATACTTCTGGGCAGAAGCTATCAACACAGTCTGCTACACATAGAACAGAACCTTGATCAACAAGACTCTTGGGAACACTCCTTACTATCTGCTCAATGAAAAGAAACCTACTGTCAAGTATTTTCATGTGTTTGGAAGCAAATGTTTCATGATGAAAGACAACCATGAAAAGAAAGGGAAATTTGACACCAAAGCTTTTGAAGGAATTTTCATGGGGTATGCTTTAGAAAGGACTGCCTACAGAGTTTATCTTTTGGAACACAGAATCATTGATGAAAGTGTGAATGTCACATTTGATGAAACCAAGTTTCCTGGACTGCATGAAGAAGGTCAAATGCAGATTCTTAGGTTTGAGAATCAAGGATACTTGGAGGAAGAAGAAGTTGTTGATGAAGAACCTACTTTCACTCAAACTGTTGAAACTAGAAAAGGATGTTGTCATTGAAGAGAATGTCAATCAAACTCCAGCCCAGTCACAGACCATCACATGAAATACTCAAATTGATGGTGACTCTGGAGACATTGAAGAAAATGGTGGAGACAATTGCCCTGGTGAAGATTCAGTTCCTCAAATTGAAGTTACTGTCTCAAATCAAACAAGGAACTTACCCAAAACCATTAGGTGGAACATGGATCACTCAAATGATCTAATAATTGGAGATCCCTCTTCTGGGGTGAGGACCAGGAACAATGTTTCTGCTGACAGCATGTTTTCTTGTTTTCTTTCTCAAATGGAGCCTAAAGCAATTGATGAAGCATTGTTGGATTCTGATTGGGTGATTGCTATTCAAGAAGAACTCAACCAGTTTGAAAGAAACAATGTTTGGAAGTTGGTTCCATGACCTAGAGGAAAGTCAGTTATTGAGACAAAGTGGGTTTTCAGAAACAAACTGGATGAAAATGGAAATGTGACTAGAAACAAGGCAAGGCTAGTAGCTAAAGGTTATTGTCAACAGGAAGGGATAAATTATGATGAGACATTTGCACCTGTTGCCAGACTTGAGGCTATCAGAATTTTCCTAGCCTTTGCTGCTCACTACAATTTCAAGGTGTTCCAAATGGATGTCAAAAGTGCTTTTCTAAATGGAGAGTTGGAGGAAGAAGTGTATGTTGAACAACCACCTGGCTTTGAAGATGCTGAGATGTATGATTTTGTGTATAAGATGTTCAAGGCACTTTATGGATTGAAACAAGCTCCAAGAGCATGGTATGATACCCTCTCTGCCTTTCTATTGGAAAACCAGTTTACAAGAGGTGTAGTAGATAAGACCTTATTCTACAAGCATCATGGAAAAGACATCATTTTGGTTCAAATTTATGTTGATGATATCATTTTTGGTTCATCAAATGAGAAGCTGTGTGAGAAGTTTTCATCTCTAATGAGAAATAAGTATGAGATGAGCATGATGGGAGAACTGTCATTCTTCCTGGGTTTACAAGTTCTTCAGAAAGATGATGGAATCTTCATTTGTCAAGCAAAATATGTCAAGGAACTTCTCAAGAAGTTCAACTTAGAAGATTCATCACCTGCCAAGACTCCTATTTCTACCTCAACTAGTCTGGATCTAGATTCCAAAGGAAAGAAAGTGGACTCTAGTGCATACAGAGGCATGGTTGGATCCCTTCTTTATCTAACTGCTAGCAGACCTGACATAATGTTTGCTACATGTCTCTGTGCAAGGTTTCAAGCTGATCCAAAGGAGTCACACTTGGTAGCAATCAAGAGAATTTTTAGATACCTTAAGGGCACTCCTAATCTGGGCCTTTGGTATCCTAAAAACACTGGATTTGAGCTAGTGGGGTATTCTGATTCAGATTATGCTGGATGTAGGATTGACAGAAAAAGCACTACAGGAAGCTGTCAATTTCTCGGTGGAAGATTGGTATCCTGGTTCAGTAAAAAGAAACACTCAGTTTCTACATCTACTGCAGAAGCTGAATACATTGCAGCTGGAAGTTGCTGTGCACAAATCTTGTGGATGAAGAATCAACTGTTGGATTATGGCTTAGTGTTAAATAATATCCCTATCTACTGTGACAACACTAGTGCCATAGCCATCTCAGACAATCCTGTTCAACACTCTAGAACTAAGCACATTGATATCAGACATCATTTCATAAGAGAGCATGTTGAAAGAGGAACTGTGAAATTGATCTATGTGCCCACAGAAAAGCAACTTGCAGACATTTTTACAAAACCACTGGATGAAGCAACCTTCAACAGGTGGGTAAGTGAATTGGGAATGCTAAATCTGGTATGTTAACTTACTAGTTTTTCATTCTATTATTCAAGTGAAGCTTGTGACAGTAACATCTTCAGAAGTTACTGTCATGAAAAAAGTTACTGTCTACCTAAGTCTCTATCTGTTTTCGACATCACGTTTACTTTGACTTTGTTAAAATTGAACTTTGTGCTAGTCTCGTACTTGAAAGTTGATTTTTGTATGACACTAACTTGCATGTTTGTTAAAATTGAATTTGGTCAAGGATTCTCATGAATTGGTCAGTTTTGCCTTGATTGTTGTATTAGTGGTAGACATCACTTAATTGCAATATGAGGTAGTTGTATGGGTATTCCAAACTGTTGACCATTTACATCCCTCTTAACCTAGTATGCCTATAAAATGAATCTTAGGCCATATTAATGAATCATTTGGAAAAAGGGTAAAATGGAAAACAAAGTAGGAATTGAGTACAGGCCTAAGCCTTGTGGAAGTGAACCCTACAATGAAGAGGTAGAAGCACTGTTTGATGAGTTATGGGATATCCTCGATGAGGAAGAGGAAAAAGAACTTGCAGCCAAGGCCGCTGAGGAGGCTAAGGTGCAAGAAGAGGAAAAGGAGTTTCAAGCACTCCTCAAGGAAGAAGGAACCTCAGAAGAGATAGTTAGGGCAGAAGTACTAGAATTGGTTAAGAAAGACTGTACTGATTAGTTAATCTCACCAATTGTAGCTTTTTCCTTTCTTCATTTAATTAAATCAATAAAACTTCTCTTTCTGCTGTTTCCATTTGCTTCCTGTGTGTGTTGATTAATTGCTTAACTGGTTGAATGTTATTATGAATGACTAATGAATCAGTTATAAACTTTGTAAATGTTTAACTAGTGACTCCTCAGTTAAGTTTTTTAATCATAACAGTTTCAATTCAAAGTCCTAACAGTTGTTGTTTTCCCGCAAAGGTTGTTGTCATCTAGAAAAGTTGCTGTCACAATTCTTTGACAACTAACTTCTCGACAGCAGTAAACAACCTTCTGTCATGACACGTAAAAGATATTGTCATATGAGAACTTAACAATGACAGTAAGTTTTACGCGAAATGTTACTGTCACGCAAAACATGATGTCATCACACCAAAGTTACTGACACGGTTGTTTTGAGCGCACGGGTTACTGTCAAATTAGTGGACCGTTAAAATTGGACACACATCCTCCACGAGGAGAGAGAAATTAGCCAGTAACCCACGTGACTGCTAAGTGAGTTAGGACACGATTTCACTTTTCCACTTTGTCATTTAACGCTTGAACTTCCCTCTAAATTCATCAAACATTCAACTGTTCTCAAAAATCAAACACAATACTCACCTTTCTCTTATCTCCAAGCATTTCATCTCTTACCTTCTCTCTTCTTCTTCTCTCAAGCAAAACAAATGGCCCCCAAACAATCAATTTCGCAAACTAACTTTGCTGGCATCTACTCTCCAAGTGATGCTGGTGAGGGTTTCAAAGGGCTTGTTTATTTCATGAATAAGTCTTATCTTGGGTATGCAATTACCTCCACTCATGTTCTTGACCTAGACAGGATTGAAAATTTTTGGGAGACAGCCGTTGCTCAAGAAGATGGTGACATCTCCTCTATTCAGTTCAAAATCAAGGAGCACAGCTACTCTCTCACTGTTCAGGGCATCAATGCAGCTCTGGGAATTGTGCTAGAACCAGGAAAGGATTATGTTGAGCTTGCTAGTGATGAGACCCTAAAGAAGCTCTTCTTGAAGATTGGGTACTCTGGCCCTATTCTTGAAGAGGGAACAACAAAATGGTACCCTTCTGGTGAAATGGACAGGAAATATCTCCGCAAGGAGTGGAGTATGGTGTTTCATGCTATGGTGAAAGTGTTCTCTACCAAGACCACAGGATGGAATGGAATTCCCACATACATCAAGAAGCTCACTCACTCTCTTGTTCATGGGTACAAAGTGGATGTTGGAAAGCTGCTCATGGCACACTTCAAGGCTGCCATAGGTAAGAAGGTAAACATCTATCCTCGCTTTTTAATGTTGTGCATCAATTCTTTATGTGACTTTGATGAGAATGCCCCTCGTTTGGAGGTGTGCCTTGTACTAAAAAGAAACACTCACACAACTCTCACTTCACAGAATTTAAATGCACATATTCCACTATGTTTCACCAAACACATGACTGATCAAGTGACTGCCCTTGATTTTCCATTACCTTCTGGTTTTGATACCTTCACTATTGAGAATGAGACTGCATTAGACCCCAATTCAGTCAACCCTCATTCTGCCCCATACACTCAGCCTAGGTTCTCTAGACTTCCCAAAGTACAGAGGCTAGCCTTACAAGAAACCAGAAAAAGGCCCCTAGAGACTGGTGGTAGTGGTAGTGTTGAGAGTCAAGAGGGAGTTCCTGCACCTAGTGCAGGAAATAAGGAAGGTAGTCAAACAGAACCCACAGTGGTTCCTCCTGAGCCTAAGAAGAAGAGAGCTAAGAGGACCAAAACCACTGTCAGCCACCCTACAGTCTCCCAAAAGACTGTAGAGGAAACAAGGGAAATAAACTCCTCCCTAGATGTGCCTTCTCAACAAGGGACATCTATTGAAATTGGCTTGTCTCCCAAGGCAACCTATAAAGAGTCTGCACAACCTCATGTTCCAACTCATGCGGAGCCTCCACTTGCAGAAACACACATGGAGTCAGGACACTGTGAGGGTTTCAATTCCCATGTTGATACTTCTCAAGTTACATCTGAGAAGCAGCCACTATTCTCTTCTCCACTTTCACCTTCTTCCTTCCCTATACATTCATTTGTTTCTTCTCCACAACCTATAGAGGGGGACAGTCCCAACCCTTCAGGTTTTGATCATCCATCTTCACTCATGGATGAGCCCCCATCAAGTGGTCCACAAGAACCCATTTCTCAAAGTGAGATGTACACCACTCCTTCAAACACTGAGAAAGAGCAAAGTACAACTCTTCTAGAAAATGAAACAGCCAGTACTTTGTTCAATCTCCAAGGAGCATCTTACCTCAGGGAAGATGCTGTCACAGCCCAAGTTGCTGTCAAAGACACTGTGGATGTTGCTGTCACAGGTGATTCTGCTGTCAAGGACTCAGTTGAAGTTGCTGTCACAATCAAACCTGCTATCCCCATTGTAGTGGAACCTACTGTCATTATTCCAACTGACGGTAACATTCATGTCAAAGCTCTTGTCACCTCTACACAGCCTGACTTTGATGCTGTACTTCTTGAGGATGTCTCTGATGATGATGTGCCACTATCTCAGTTCTTAAAGGAACATTCTAAACCATCTATTTCATTGCATGAAAGTACTGCTCATACTCATGCATCTAGGATGAGTGAGGGTGTGCAAAAGAAAAGAGAGATAAAAGAAAAGAGAGGTGAACATCAAAATGAGAGGCAGCCAAATGAGCTGGCAAAAGGTGAGGGACTTGAGCATGTCCAGAGTGAAATTAAGGGAGCCACACATGTCCAGGCCTTAGGCCATGAGAGCTCTTTTGTGAGGAGTGATGAGATCACTCAGAAAAACACTGAAAGTGTGAGAACCCCCACAGCCTCCAAGCCCCAATCTTTTCCTTCACCCCCAAGAAGGTTAAGATCAGGTAGCCCCTCTACATCTTCCAGGTTGCATGCTCTAGAGAACAGATGTCTGTCCATGGAATCCAAAATTGACAGCCTGTCTACCATGATGGCCTCTGGTTTTTCTGCCATTCAGGAAGACATTCAAGCTCTATCTGCAAATCTTGATGCTGTCAACTTACCTAAGGGGGAGAAAAAAGTAAGATCAGAATCTCAAAAGGCAAAATCAGGAACAGAAGGTATCCCCAAACATGATGTTGCTCAGGGGGAGCCTGGAACTAAAGGAAGGTTAGTGCATGCTAAGAGAAAAAGGGGAACTCAAGGAGATTCAGGAAGTAAGGGGGAGCAAATGCAAGAAGCTGAAAATCTATTTCAATATGAGATAGGTGGAGAAACAGTTCTAATGTCCAAGGAAACCCTGGAAGCTATGCAAAAGGGTGTTTCTTCCAAGAACCCAATACTACCTCCTGTGACTATAAGAGAGCCAACTCCAACTCCAAAGGAGAGTGCTCTTGAAAGGCAATGGAGAGAAAAGGAGGAGCAGAACAAGTTGGGAAAAGGGAAAGACAAGATGCATGAATACATCCTGTCAGGAAACACCTGGAGTGAAGGAACAGAGTTCAGCCAAGAAGATGCAAATGCTCTAATGGTTGACTACAGGGAAAGTACTCTGAAGAATCATGATGAAGACTTCAACAAGGTAGTTGATGAAGCTATGAAGGAGCCTAGCAGAAGATCACCAGTGTATGTGTAAAGATCAATGAAGAAAGGAGGTGGGCTATTGATGTGTACTTAAACACTGGAATATCCATGTTCATTACTATGCAGCTACTGTAGAGTCTTCCAGCAAGAGTGCTAACAATAATGAAGAACAAAATCACAGCAAACCATACAGCCTTCAATGAGATCTTGCATCTGCAAATGCTGAGTTTAATTTCAGAAAAACTCCCAGAAGTCTACACCAATCCATTTTGTGTCTACTATGCAGGTACCACCAAAAGTGGTAGCAAGAGATGTGCATACATGAGTCTAGGAGGCACTTCAACAATGGAGTCAAAGTCAATCTTAAAGGTGTTAAACATGATTCTCAACTCCAAAGCCTACAAGGAAAGAGTTCTTGCTGTCAAAGCAATTTATGACTTGCTGGTGAAAAGGGACAAGTAACTGAGCTCTACTATGAAGAAGATGATCTCCAAAGCAATCTCAAACAGAGCTGAACAAGGAAAAAGCTGCTCCTATGAGGTTCCTCGTGATGATGATGATGAGTTGGATGGTAGTGGAGGAACTGGAGAAGCAGGAAATGCTAGTGGAAGTGTAATAACCCGAATTTTTGGTAAAATTTAAAACTTTTCTTATTATGATTAAGTGCATCAGTGAATAGTGAATTTGGTGGATGAATAGTGATTTTGAGGGTTAAGAAAATTTTTCATGCCACCTATGTACGAGACGCAGTGTGAATATTCCGAAGTCATATTAGTGATCTACGGAGTAAATAAGTGAATGCAAAGACGATCGGAATTCAGAAATTCCAAATTTTATTTTGGTGTAGTATTTGACCGGGCAGTGAATTATATATTATTATATTCAAGAAATGAGATATTAAATTTGAGGATTTGAGGATTTAATATTTTGGAATTTTATTATATTTGATTTGAGAATATTCGAAGAAACGCGAGAACATTTTCTAAGAACAAGGAATAAAGAGGGAATAGATAAGGGATGTTGGAGTTAATATTGATTTAAGGGATTGTGCCACAGTGGAGTAATAAAATGCAACATATAAGCTGTAACGTATTGATTTTATTAAAAGAACACAAAGACGATGCAATTGGTGGAAGAAGAAAAACCAAGGTGTCATGCATGAAAGTCAATCAGAAAGCTAGTGGTGTATTTGCAACATTGGCAAAAATGGGGTTGTTTGATGAGAGGCCAACACTTGGACTAATGAGAGAGCAACAAGTGGACTAATGGGTGGTTAACAACACAAAGGAAAATATGCATCCAAGTGAAAAACAAAACAAAAGTAAAGATGAGCAAGAAGCTCTCCAATCTGCCAACCAAGAACACAACTCAAAGAAAAATTCATATCTCCACTTCTATCCATCCATAAATCACCAAATATTTACCGTAGCTTCTCCACTCCATGGGTAAGGTTCTTTCAAAATTTAATAGCAAACAAAGGGGTGTAGCCTAGTCAAATCCCTTCCCCAAGTTGAAGATTCCAATCTGCCCTGTTCCTGGCAGATTCTGCCACCGATCTTAAAACGCCCATAAGTAGAGCTTCAAGCTTTCCCTGATGATGATCTAGGACTCAAAAGAAAGCCCTTGAAGATCAGAAGGTGTGGTAAAAGATTTGAGAACGAAACTCTTATTTTTCGATTTTATATGATTTTTACAAGATGGTGTGTTCTAGGATGATTAGTTACTAACTTAATTTTCATATTTTGTTTCTTGATGGTTTGGCTTCCAAAGGATGTTCTAAGCAAGGTTTAAGAGTTGTAAAGTCTTTAGAGCACTTCTAAGCTTCAAGACAAGGTATAAATCTTTGGAAACCCCTTTGATGAATATTGTGTTTTAATGGAGTTTTGATGTGGTATGCATGTTTAGAGGCATGAATCTTATGTGGTTGTTATGAAAATGGAAAAATAAGTATTGTAGCTCCAAGACCTGTTGAGGCAGTGAGGAAGATGATGAATGGTGTATATGAGTCTTGGGTGTTGGTTGAATGCTTATTTGGGTTGGTTAAAAAAATTGGATTATTCGATTTTAAGCCGTCGTAATGCCCGATTTTCGGTAACTCTAACAACTGCCTAGAATCCGAAAACCTAACTGCCTCTTTTGATTCAGTGATGAACATGAGTGTGTAGATATTTGTTTCTAGTTTACGTGAGCGCAAGAATCATGTCATTACGATTTACGGTTTATGAGATATGACCATTCTAGTGAAAGTGGTTCAAGGAATGAGATTGCAGAAATGTACCAACTTTGTGGCTATGTTTGAGACCCTTAAAAGTTGTTTTAAAATATGAAATTTTGTATTGAAGTGCCAAGGTCAGTTACGAAAGTTTGTACGAAGGTTTCGAATCCAAAAGATTATTTTTTCGATTTTATAAAAATGTGTTAGCCGAGGTTGCGCAAGTGAAAACCACTAAGAACATGACTTAGAAACCAATGTTGTAAATGGTTAAGTATAACTTGTATTCGAGAATCGATTTCGGACTAAACCTACGACTTAAGTAATTGTCGATTAACATGGACTTAGTATGAGCCTATAACGAGCTAGTAATGCCTTGGTTGTGTTTCACTTACGTGTTTAAGCATTTAGTACAAGTGGATTATCCAGGGGATTAATCGTGCGTTTTCTTTGACTTTGTCTAGATTGTCCGACATCGTCGCGAACCCCTATCACTTCTCGAGCATCAGGCAAGTTTCTAAATCTATACTTTGAAGTATTGACTATATAATACTGCTTTTGCCATGTATAAATTTGGACAGTTTTGCGATATATCTTATTTCTTGTTGGAATAGATTTGACCTTTGGATTATATAAAATCTTCGGAGTTAAGTAGTTATGAACCGGTTACCTGATAGCTCTAAATATAAGAGCATATTCATTGTTTTCGACTCTAAATCGGGAGTCGGTATTTTGAGATATGTAGATAGCCGTGGAAACCCGGAGGGATTCCATCGGCAGAATACTATGTATTTTGAGGATTGTTATTTGAGTATGATATCATTCAAGGAATGATATTTGCTTACTATATCTTTCAAGGAATGTTATTTAAGTATTATCTCAGTCGAGAAATACTATTTGAATACTATTTCAGTTATATATGCTAATAGAAGGCATAACTGTTTTCGAAAGTATATTGTGATACTTGCTTTATAATTTGATTATGGGCTTCTAAGCTAACTATGGGATATTAGCTAGAAGCCAGGTTTTTCTAAATGCCCTAGGTAAAGGGCGTATGATTTTATTCTTTAGACCGGAAGTAGTTATATTTTTTGTATATGTTAAAGATTATTTTCCGATAAAGATATCGGGTAACTGTTATTCGATGATTATTTAATTAATGAATATTATTTTGAATATTCATTTAATCCTTAATTATTTAATTAATATTATTTTGAATATTCATTTAATCCTTATTTATTTAATGAATATTATTTTGAATATTCATTTAATCCTTATTTATTTAATGAATATTATTTTGAATATTCATTTAATCCTTATTTATTTAATGAATATTATTTTGGATATTCATTTAATCCTTATTTATTTAATGAATATTATTTTTAAATATTCATTCAATCATTATGTATTTAATGAATATTATTTTTGAATATTCGTTTAAGGTTTACTTATTTAATAAATATTAGGGATATTCCATTTGGTACCATTGTACAATTGGCTTTTCCATTTGGTACCACTCGAAGTTTTTGGCTTCCAAGTGGAGTCATCATACTTTTGGCTTCATCCACATGATACCACTCCGTTAACCAAACGTTAGTCGGCCGTTACAAAATTATGAGATTGTCCATTTGGTACCACTCAAAGTTTTCGACTTCCAAGTAGTACCCTTCTACTTTGTGTTTCAACTCCAAAATACCACTATGTTAATAAATTCGATGAAGTGGTATTTTGGAATTAAAGTCGAAAGTAGAATGGTGCCACTTGGAAGTCAAAAACTTTGAGTGGTACCAAATGGACAATCTCATAATTTTGTAACAGCCGATTAACGTTTGGTTAACGGAGTGGTATCATGTGGACGGAGCCAAAAGTTTGATGGTGCCACTTGGAAGTCAAAAACTTTGTGTGATACCAAATGGAAAAGCCAATTGTATAATGGTACCAAATGGAATATCCCTAAATATTATTCGATTAATTATTAAATACTTTTAACACGTTTTAAAAATGAGAAATGTTATTTAAAATTTATCCTCGACCTTCAATAATTACGAACTCTAAGCTGTATTATTAATTATTTTAAATCAAAAAGAGGTTCCCAAAACACCGTTTTTCCATTTAAATCTATCTTTTAAGAGGATTTAAATACTCGCTCAACTATCAAAAATATGGGAAACCTGATTTAAGTAACTGCTACTCATTTTAAACTCTCAACTCAAAACTGTCAGGGGACAGATATTTTCTCTGAGCAATTTGATTGCTGCAAGTCAAATGTTGTGTTACCACCTCAACGATCGAGGGGTAAATTGGTGGAACAAGTCGATATCCATTAACAAGCATCGCTTGGGAAATATTGGAGAATCTTCCTTTCCAACCTAGATATAACTACTTAGTGGAGTCGTATCAACAAGTATTACACTTGGGGAAAGGAGGACGATCTTTACGTTTCAGAGTCATGGATTTCATCCGAACTAGGAGTGGTGTAAGTGGTCCAGTTGCGCCGACCCATCCATTTTATTGCCCCAAATGGGTCGGGAGATCCGGGAAGGCAGTAGACAATGTCAGGCTGTCGTGATTCTTCCATCTACATGTAGAAAACATATTTTGTTGTACGACCTGCTACTGATCATAGTAAGGTTGGGACAACGGGCGCGGTAGCAACTCCGGTATTAGTTCATCATCCATTTTGGATAATTCTGCAACATGTATTGAAAGGGACTACGGATGACATCCTTGGTACAGGTTTACCGATCATGTTGGCAGGGGGTTCTGCAACATGTATTGAAAGGGACTAAGGATGACACCGTGGTACAGGTTTACCGATCATGTTGGCAGGGGGTTGAAAAGTGTTCAAAAATGAAGTTACAATAAATCCTTGCAACTTCATCTTTTATTTTATGAGTTATGACTCTGATAAAACTTTACTCAGATTATATATGCATAAGTGGATTTTGGGTTACAGAACATTATATGAAATTTTCCTCGTAACTTCCTCTTTTATATCATATGACTCTGTGGATACCTTACATAACATGAGTTATGGTAAGGGAGTAGTTTATACTGAATCACCTTATAACTTCATCTTTTAAGTTATATGTTGATATTCTGCTTACATAGCAGATATTTTTGGAAAGGTTATATTGGTTTACTTTGAAACCTCATATTTTATATTATACTAGAACTTTGTTCATAATATAGTAAAAGTTTGCAGAAATATTATGAAATGATATTTGAAATACAATAATGGTACTGTTTTTGGAATACATTCCGATAAGGAAATAATTCCAGCATCGAGATATTTTGACAAATTATTGTCTTATACCCGTTTTATTCTGGGTTGAGTTAAAGGCAGGATTATGCCATACTTTTATTACCTTGTTGAGCTATCGCTCACTCTTGATATTGTTTTATAAATATTATATAGCAGCGAAGTAGGATACCAAGGATTCGGCGCACATCCCTCAGGCGAGTGGTAAGCGCAAGGCATTCTCATGAGCAGTTTCTAGCAGTGATCCTGGAAGTAGTGTGAACCAGTCAGATCAAGCTGGAGCTTTTGGTATTCATCTTATGTATAGATATGAATGGTATGAGAGGGTGGTGAGTATTATCAGGCCAAGTTGGTAATGTACCATTACTTAGGAGTTGTATCAGTAGCAAATTCAAAAGGACATTTGGGTATTGTAATAAAGATTATTTATTCCGCAATGGTTGTATTTGTGTCGTTTCTGAGACTCTAACCTGTGTGTGTGTGTGAGAGAGATATATACATTGTGGGGTCATAAGAAGATGAATTGTGTCTATTGTGAGTAAAGCAGGCAAGGCAAGAAGTAAGTGGATCGTGACTACTCTAAATCCTTGACCCCGGATTTGGGGCTTTTACAGGAAGCACCTCTGGGAATGTTGGATCAAAGTCCCAGGAGGAAAATAAAGAAGAAGCTCTTGTACAAGAAAAGGAAGATGCTGAAGCAACAGAAGAAGAGGAGTCAGTAATTTTTGAAGCTTTGGAGGCAAATATCTTAAGATGTGCTACTGACAGTATAAATGCTGAAAAAGATACTGTCACCAAAGAGACTGTCACAGAAGACACTGTCCTCAAGGAAGCTGTCAGCAAAGAAACTGTCAAGAAAGATACTGTCATGGAGGACACTGTCAACAAAGATGCTGTCAAAGAAGGAATCAAGCCTACTGTCAAGCCAAAGAGGACAAAAACCTTGGCAAAGGCTTGGTTCTCTAGACAGGAACCTGAACCTGAGAAGACTTCAAAAGCAATTAAAGGAAAACACAAGTACTCAGGAAAGGAGAAAGCCACTGGGCTTGGCAGAAACTTGAAGAAGCCTATCCAATCAAAACTCTACAGCTCTCTGGATCTTTTGGAAAAGGAAGCTGATCAAATCAAGAGCGTCGAGGTAAAGTTGGATAACAACAATGAAGCAACTGAATATATTCTTTGGTTTGATGCATCAAGACTTGTGAAAGTCAAAAAGGACTTTTCCATGGAAGTGTCATCATATACTGTATCAGCAACTCTTTCAATGGAAAGGAGAACAAAAACAAGGATAGTTGAATACTTCTACTTGGTAAGGATGGTCAATCTAATGCAAGGTTATGACAACGTCCCTGAAAGTGTCATGAACCATGTGTTGGCATACAAAGCCCTGAGGGATGAAGAATTCTATCAGAAGTTTGGAGAATGGTCACTATATGATGATAATGACATTGATCACTTACTTGAATATTCTGATGAAGAAATGGCTGAGTATGAAGATGATGTTCCTGAAGAAGTGGTGCAAACCCAACCAAGTCAAGAAGAATCCTCAGAGCCTACAGAAAGAGAAACCACTGAAGATACAGAAGATACATTCTTGGATAAAAGCAGAGAAGCCAACAGGATGGAAAGTGAAGGACCCAATTACCAATCTTGTATGCTTGAGAATCCTCTGAGAATCAAGTTCATATGGGAAGAGATTCCAGTAAGAAGCTTTCACAAACTTAGAACCAGTGCACTGAAAGACTTGTTTTTCCTGGTGATTGGATCAATTCATCCATTAGAACAGCAATGCTCTTCTGAGATTGAGAGCATTATTCAAGCAAGAAAGGGTGAAGACTCAAAGCTGGATAGGTCAAGGAGAAAAACTCTGAATGCATACCCTGGAAGCAGATTCAAAGACTTTAATGGCACACTGAAGTTCAAAACTCATGCTTTTGACAAAGACTTATGGTTGGATCTTCAGGATGCTAGAGTATGTCTCTCCAAGACACTCCAGAAACACATTGATGAAATTGAAGATGAGGCTATCACTCCTGATGAAGTAGCACTGGTGGAAGGACTCAGAGAAGTTCTTAAGGAAGCTCTCAACAGAGAGGATGAAGCAAGACAGAAAAAGAAATCTGAAGCTAAGTAAAAATCTTTTGTCAGATTCCGATCTTCTTAGTTAAGTTGTCAGCATGTATTAATTGTAAATTTGCTGTTATTGTCCATAAAATCAAATTGGGGGAGATTGTTAGGATTTTTGGGTGATAGCTATGAGACAACTTAACTAGACATTTTACTTACTTAATTTTATTAAGTATGAACATACTGTCACAGCTAGAGTAAGTCTTTGTAACCGTTTTTGTTTGCTGCAAATAAGATTCTAGTACATCTTGGTAGAAGTTCATTAGTTTGTTCAAGCCTCAAGAAGTACTCATGATGAACAGCAAGAATAAAGATTACTGTCACAGCACTGACAGTAAGGTTACTTGAATACAGCATATTGCGAGTCACGACAGTACATTCACTCTGACAACAACATTGGCGGGAGCCTTCTGACAGCAACTTTACCTTAGCCTGACAGCAAGCTTGGAAATCCTGACAGCACCTTTAGCGGGGATTTCTTACTATCACCAAAAGCGCATTCCTGTGACAGCAAGCTTAGCCATCAGGATACTGTCATGAAGGGATAACATTTGTATTGGTAAACAATCCAGTCAAACTCATGACAGTTTGGATATTCAAGAAACAGGCGTGTTGCAGTATCCCAACACTGTAACAGGTCTGCAAGACTACGACTGAAGCTTGAGAGATCACATGACAAAGCTCACCAATTCCAGAGTATGACAAATCTACATCTACTGAATTGTGTTAGCTTAAAATAGAATGTTTCTAGATTGCTTTGTAATGTATTGATAAGCTGTCTGTGTAGCAATTTAGGAAAGAATCACGGGCATGCAAATTGTAAGAAGCTGTCACTTGAAAATGACAGCAGCTTCACAAAGACCCGTGATTGAAAGTGATAGGTTTAGCCTACTTAGTCTATCTCTCAATTCATTCTTTGTAATCACTCGAGAAATCGAAGCTCAAGAAAACATTCATTTTTTCTTGAGGTTGTAGCAACCCATTGCAAAATAAATAAAACATTTATTTTGTGAGAATTACTTGAGTGTCTACTTGTGTTTGCAATTGTTAAACTGATAATCGTTAATCTTGGTTTTAGTTGTTGAAACGTAGATTGAGTTTTATCAGTATTGCATTCAACCCCCCCCCCCTTCTGCAATAGTCAAGGACCAACAATAAGTAAGGGTAATCAAGTAAAATCATTAAGTACCGATCGTCCGTCCGACTACCAAACTTTTAATGTTTCGTGTTTAATAATATAGCTTAAAACCCGTGCGATGCATGGATTGTTTTTAAAAATTATTAAATTTATTATTTATATTTTATATTTTATTAATTGCATTTATAAAAAAAAGGCGTGTTAAACATTTTTAAATAATTAAAAGTATTAAAATAAATTTTAAAATAAATAAGTAATGGTTTGCCCGTGATATTTTGGAAAAAGAGAGGTTTTAGTAAGAAAAATAGAATGTAACATGTTTTCGTTGAATTTTAAAATATAAAAGTAACGATTTGCTCGTGATATTTTTGAAAAAAGAGGGGTTTTAATATAAATAAATAGAAAATGTGACATGTTTTAGTTGAAAAAAATAATTATCAATTAAAATTATTAAAATAGATTTTAAAGTAAATAAGTAAGGGTTTTCCGTGATATATTTGAGAAAAGAGGGATTTTAGTAAGGAAAATATAACATGTTTTAGCTGAAAAAAATAATTGCCCGTGATTGTTTTAGAAAAAGAGGGAAAAGGTAATTGCCAATTAAAAGTATTAAAATAGGTTTTAAAATAAATAAGTAAGGGTTTGCTCGTGATATATTTGAGTAATGAGGGATTTTAGTAAGAGAAATAGAAAAGATAACATGTTTTAGCTGAAAAGGAAATTGTTCATGATTTTTTTAGAAAAAAATGGTATTGTATTTTAACTGAAAGGGTAACTGATTATAATAATTTTTCTAATAATTAAATAAACAATTATATATGGCAAGTACCGTACCAAAAAACAGGTACCAAAACTTTCAATGTTTCATCTTTAATAATATAGTATAGTATAGATAGATAGATAAATAGATTTATAATATTAATATTTTATGCTACTAAATAGAATATCCCGTGATATTTTTGAGGTTTTAGTTAGGAGAAATATTAGTTAGAAAATATAAAAAAGAAAATACGTTTTGAAAAAAAAAACTAACTGGTTAGTCATTAATAATTATAATATTATTATTTTATTTTATTAAATAGATCTGTTCGTGATATTTTTGAAAAATGAGAGGTTTTATTCAGGAAAAATAGAAAAGTAGAAATTTCAATTAGAAAATATAAAAAAGAATATACACTTTGGCTAAAAATGGTAATGAGTTAGTTATTAGCAATTATAACCTCATTATGTTATTTTATTAAATGAAACTATCTGCCATATTTTTGGAAAATGAGATTTTTTAGTTAGGAAAAATAGAAAAGATATTCTATATATATAATAATTTTAATATTTTATCTAACGATTCTCATCGAATTTAATTAGAAATATCTAAGTTTATGAATGGAGTGATCAGAGAACAAACTACAAAACTGATAATAGTGCCTAGATACTTAAAAGTGAATACGTGATTGACCATAACAGATTTGTTTTTTAAAAAATTACGTATAAATGTAAAAATCTGGTAATATAAAGAGAAGTTACGAGTTATGCAAAATAAACATGTTGGCCATGTTTGTTTTGTGGTGTCAAAATAGCACAAGATTATAATTGTTAAAAATTTTCAATTCGTTTGTTTTCTAAAAAGTTATTTGATCAGATTAATCTTTTAGATAATCGTATGGGAACAGAGTAGAGAAGTGTGATTACAGCCATTATCTTCCTTGCGCTGTCACACACGGTCTTCACTCCTTTCACTGAGAAGCATCCATTTTAATCTTGTACGTGGAGTATGCATAAGGACACGCTTTGAGTAAGTTTGGTATTCTTCCGCAGTTCCACCATTCTAACAAAACCATATCGCACCTCCCTACAGCTAGATCAGCCTGCACAAATAGAATTTCTTGTGACAAGTCCAGACAACCCTATCAGAACCCTATCCCGCAACAAGAATAGTTAGACTTGGACAAGTTCATGGAATCATGATATGTCATTATATCAGAATAGTTGCAACAGTTTGCAGATCCATTTTCTTTAGTTCTCACAAACCACTGTCACTTGACCGCAAACTACATCATTGAAGCATTCAGAAAACAGCTAATGAGCTCATTTTGACATCGAATATATGCAGATGCTTTGCATTCAAATGATGCGTGAATAATCTTTCACAACCTTGTTCACAGATCGGACATATACTGTCCTGCACAATATCATGATGTTGAAGACTATCTATCTTTCACAGTCATGTTACCATTACATGCTCAACCCTAGATATGATGTAGTTTCGGTGGTCCATCAATACACTAAATCACTTTCCAAAATTCCATCAAAATAGAATCACTCACCAATATTCGTAAACAAACTGCTTAAGCATAACAAAGTACAGGTAGGAAGGAATTCCAAGCATCAAGATATTGTCATCAATGCTGGAACACCTTGTTTTTCCTGAAAACATGTACGGTTTGAGAGTTTGTGATTCATATAATCATATCGTTAGTACCAAAATGCCCGAGTTAAAACTTCTTTACTATGTTGTCAACCTCAACAGAAACTGTTCCACTAAACTGAAACAGGTGATTATGAATCAGGCTTTACTTTTAAAGGGAACTAGTGAATCTTTTTGCTCGAAACTGCATTAAATTTGGTGACGATGATGAAGAGATTCTGAAACTTGCTTCTTCCATCAAGAACTCTCAGTGCGATGGTCCAATGGCAGCGGATACTTATGAACATTTTTGTAGTATATATATGATGAATGGGATTCTGACTACGTGTATTGTGTTATAAAAATGAAATTTGGTTTGCTACAGCAGGCAGCAGAGGCTCATAATATAGATTCATCTATTATAAACATCCAAAGACCAACTGCACAAGTTTGTTGTTCAGGAATGTTGTGTCCTCGGCATGTGCTATAATGTTTAAATGGATGCAGCTTGGTCTTCAAAAACACTCGACTTTATATTGACATGCTCACTCGATCAAGTTGAATTATTTGGGTTTTGTTTTGGGAAGTTTGAGGAGAAGAGGTTGAAAAAGTTTCAGCCTAAACTAAAATCTAAATTAACAAAGATTGAAAAAATATTGAGCATGTTCAAGAATGACTTGGAGATGTTCAAACCGAAGAGGAATATAAGAATCAAGCGAGCTCAAGCACATATAAGCCATTGAACTTTCCTAAAGATCGATTCTCCTAATGACGATAACCCAATTTCTCAACTTCAGCTTTTGGACGTGTGAAAAGAATTTCAAATATATTGTTTCTCCTAAACATGGTTATAAGACAAGTGCAGAAGTATAAACAAACATACAGTACTAAGAATTTTTTTAAGAAATATTAGTCGATAATAAAAAGATATGAATCAAGTATTCCACATAGGAAATTGAAGAGTACGAACATGCTTTTTACATATGCTAATATTTGTAGAGACCCTTGATCCTAAAACTACCTAACTTTTGCAGCTCTGAACTAGCTTCCTCAGCTGTAACATAGTTCCGAATTCTCATCAACTTGAGACACTTCTTCATCTGGAATGAGCTGATTGACTAATATAACTTGATAGCCGTAGAATGAAATATATTACAAACATTCAACTCGGATATAAGAAGTGCTAAGGTGGATGCACTTATGGCTTTACAAAACATATCTGCAGGCTACTGTGAGATCAGGTGGCAGTTAGTTCCAATATGCTTGATTCTGAGATCAGGTGGCAGTTAGTTCCAATATGCTTGATTCTGAGATCAGGTGGCAGTTAGTTCCAATATGCTTGATTCTTTCGCCACAAAAAACGATCGGAGGCTATGTACCACTGACAAAGATTTAAGAACATTCATGCATGGGAGGATTCGTTAGTGTAATATCCCGTAATTTTTAAAATATGGACCAGATTTAAGTTCGGATAAGTGGTAGGTTTGGATTTAGGGTTTTATAAGGCTATATAAACTTCATATTCTCGTTGATCGTTTTTATTATCAAAATTCGTAGGTCTCTTCCATACAGAAATCAGCTGTCTTGTAAAATTCGTACAAAATTCATCGTAAGTTGGAATTCGTTGATTCTGGACTTTTCGGAAAGCTCTTTCAATTTTCTACAACTTTTGTTTCACAGTGTTTTTCGATATTATGCTCTGAACTGTTCTTAAAATCACAAAACAGAAACAGATTTCGTTTTTCAGTTTCTGTTCAAGTTCAGCGGACGTTTTATTCAATTGCCGATTCGTTATAAGTCCGATTTTGATGAGTCATATCTTTTCAGAAAGGTATTTTAATTCTCTACGAGTTTCGTCTTTTGAGTTTTTCAAGAAAACGTCATTTAGAGGGTCAAAAAGAGTAAATACAGTTCTGATCAGAAATTGGTACGTGCTCTAGGATGATTTGATTCTTGATTTTTCGCGTTGAGGTAAGTTTCCGATTGTTCTTTCTAGTATTTTTCGAAACTATGTGTTGTGGGTGTGTTTTGATTATATAAACTTGGGCTTAGTGATGATATATTTTGATCGGATGTGTTTATTTGATATGTGTTATGTGTAAGTAATAATAGTCTTGGGATTCAGATTTGTGTCATGGTTTGTGAAAATATCGAATAAGAATAAGGACCGAGTCACCGGGTTATAGTGACAATTTTCTGAAAATTTAGGACCGTTATTACCTGGTTGTGGTCGTGGCATGAATTGTGGGTTTCGGGTTATTATTGTTATGTGGTATCGTATTTATCGAATAATAATAAGAATATGTGAATCGAAAGTTATGTATTGTGTATCGTTATTGTATCGTATTGAATATTGTATTATTTTATATGTGTATATATGTTATTTGCCCGACTAGTTGGATCGATTGGTTTCTTGCTGGGCTGTATAGCTCATTCCTTACAATTTTCAGGTTCAGTGTAACTCAAGTGGGATAGCGTTGAGATTCGAGGATCTTAGGTTTGGACTAGATTGGCTTTTGGATCACCGTTAGTTGCGTTTTTAGAATAGATATTTTTGTAATTGAACTTTTATCACACTTCCGTCTGTAATTGTCATTGTATCTTTTTTTTTTTTTTTGTATTTAGATTTAATAGTCCAAAAAGTCGGGATGTTACAGTTAGCCAGTGTGGATCGAATTCAGTGAACGAAAAAATGTATTTTGGAGTGCAAGAATAGTCATGCCCATGATGCATCTCGATCAGCCTGTAAATGCTGTTGGGTTTGTGGAGTCTAACAGGTTTCAGAATTGGTTTATGATTTGAGTTAGAATTTCCAGATCTGAATTCTAATTAGAGTTAGTAATTTCAGAATTTAGAATTAGACTCTGATTAGTTTTAGGCCCAGTTTTTTCTCTTATAAATAGTCTCATGTAATTGTAAAACACCAACACATCAGAACACAACAGAACAACATAGTTGCGAGAAGATCAATACAAAATTAGTGCGGCTTGTGGAGTAGGAATTTCCGAACCACGTAAATCTTTGTCTTGTGTGATTGTCGTTTATTTTCTTGTTCTTGTTTATTCGCTTTGGGTTTTGCTTTCATTGTTGTATACTCAACAACTGGTATCAGAGCCTAGGTTTTCAGGCGAGTGGGAGCGATGGCAGAAGATGGGAAAGTAAAGATCGACAAATTTGATGGCAAAGATTATGGATATTGGAAGATGCAAATCGAAGATTATTTATATCAGAAAAAACTACACCAACCGCTAGAGGAGAAGAAGCCAGATTCAATGGAAGAGACTAAATGGAAGCTATTGGATAGGCAGGCTCTGGGTGTTGTCAGATTGACTTTGGCGAAGAACGTTGCTTACAATATCGTCAAGGAAACGACAACTTATGGATTGATCAAGGCGTTAACAAATATGTATGAGAAGTCATCTGCTTCGAATAAGGTGTATTTGTGTCGTTTGTTGTTTGCCGCGAGATTGAATGAAGGTGATTGTGTTGCTGATCATGTGAACGAATTTAATTCTATCCTATCAAGATTGGCATCGGTGGATATTAAATTTGATGATGAAGTACAAGCCTTGTTGTTGGTATCCTCGTTACCTGACAGTTGGTCAGGATTTGTCACTGCTATTAGTAATTCATCTGGGAGCGGTAAGATGACTTTTAATGGAGTTCGAGATTCGATTCTTGGAGAAGATATTCGTAGGAGAAACTCAGGAGAGTCGTCAGGTTCCTTATTGAGTACAGAGAGCATAGGCAGAAAGTCCGAGAGGGGGCAGAATCAGGGGCGTAGTAGATCGAAGTCACAGAAAAGAGGGCAATCCAAAGATCGCAAGGAGATTGTTTGTTGGAATTGTCAGAAAAAGGGTCACTTCAGAAATCAGTGTACGGCTCTGGCAGCTCCTAAAGGAAAAAAGAAAGAGGATAATTCAGCTAATGTAGTTGAAGAAGTGGTGAGTGACGATGCTTTGATTTGTTGTGTTGAATGTTCGGTTGAATCATGGGTTATGGATTCTGGTGCATCATTCCATGCGACCCCTTGCAAGGATTTGATGTTAAATTTCAGACTTGGAAATTTTGGTAAAATCCGTCTTGCTGATGATGAGACTTTGGATATTGCGGGCATGGGAGATATTAATCTCAAGACCTCTTTGGGGATTAGCTGGACGTTGAAAGATGTAAGGTACATTCCCGGACTTAAGAAGATGTTGATATCTGTGGGTCAGTTAGATAAGGAAGGGTATCGAGTTTCTTTCGGAAACAAACAGTGGAAGGTTATAAAGGGGAATCTAGTTGTTGCTCGTGGAGAGAAGAAGGGGACTTTGTACATAGTTGAACAATCTAGCTATGAAGCAAATGCAGTTGCTGATGAGATTGGGTCTTCAACTTTGTGGCACCAAAGACTTGGTCATATGAGTGAAAAGGGTATGAAGCTGTTAACTTCAATGGGGAAGATTCCAGAGCTGAAGAATGTGGAAGTTGGGTTCTGTGAGCCATGTGTTCTTGGAAAGCAGAAACGAGTTACTTTTGCAAAATCAGGGAGGACCCCGAAGGCTAAGAAGTTAGAGCTAGTTCATACAGATGTATATGGTCCAACAACAGTTGCGTCGTTGGGAGGATCTCGCTACTATGTCACTTTCATTGATGATTCCACTAGAAAGGTATGGATTTATTTTTTGAAGAAAAAATCAGATGTGTTTGATACTTTCAAGAAGTGGAAGACTGAAGTTGAAACTCAGACTGGTTTGAAGGTTAAGAGTTTGATGTCAGATAATGGTGGTGAGTATAGTAGTGATGAGTTTAAAAGCTATTGCGCAGAGTACGGGATTAGAATGATTAAAACTATTCCAGAGACACCGCAACAGAATGGTGTTGCAGAGCGCATGAACAGAACCTTGAATGAGAGGGCCAAGAGTATGAGGTTACATGCAGGGTTGTCGAAGATTTTTTGGGCAGATGCAGTTAGCACAACAGCGTATCTCATAAACAGAGGACGTTCAGTTCCTTTGGGGTTCAAGATTCCTGAAGAAGAGTGGCAGAAAAAAGAGGTAAATCTTTCACACTTGCGAGTTTTTGGTTGTGTTTCTTATGTGCGTGTTAAAGATTCAGACAGAGACACGCTTGATCCGAAAGCAAAGAAGTGTATCTTCATTGGTTATGGCTCAGATGATATGGGTTACTGTTTCTGGGATGAACTGACGAAGAAGGTCGTTAGAAGTAGAGATGTTACTTTTAATGAAAATGCGGTGTACAAGGATAAGCTTGCAGTTGATTCTGAGTTTACAAAGGAACAATCTGAAAAAGAGAAAGCAGTGCTTGAAGATATTACTGAAGAAGATCTTGCAGGAAATAGTGGGAGTTCTGAGAATGCTGATGAGACAGGTTCGATTACTCCACAGGTTGAGGTAAGAAGATCTAGCAAAACTGTGAGGCCGCCACAAAGATTTTCTCCTTCAGCATATTACATGTTATTGAACGAGGACGGAGAGTCTCAGTGTTACTCAGAGGCAATTCAGGTGGATGATTCAGTTAAGTGGAAATCATCCATGGAAGAAGAGATGAATTCTCTTGAGAAGAATGAGACTTGGTCTTTAACAGAATTACCAGCAGGAAATACGGCTTTACAAAATAAGTGGGTGTTCAGGATCAAAGAAGAACCAGATGGCAGCAAAAGGTACAAGGCAAGGTTAGTAGCCAAGGGATATCAACAGAAAAAGGGAATTGACTATACTGATATATTTTCTCCGGTTGTTAAGATGACTACAGTTAGACTTGTGCTAAGCATTGTGGCTGCAGAGGAGTTACATCTAGAGCAACTAGATGTTAAGACCGCGTTCTTACATGGTGATCTTGAGGAAGACATCTACATGGTTCAGCCAGAGGGATTTCAGGTAGCTGGGAAAGAAAACTTGGTTTGCAAGCTTATAAAAAGCTTGTATGGTTTGAAGCAAGCACCAAGACAATGGTACTTGAAGTTTGACAGCTTTATGATGAAGAATGGGTACACGAGAAGTGCTATGGATCATTGTTGTTACTTTAAACAATTTGATTCATCTTATATCATATTGTTGTTGTATGTTGATGACATGTTGATAGCAGGATCAAACATGAGGGAAATCAACAGGTTAAAGAGACAGATGTCTGAAGAGTTTGATATGAAGGATATGGGTGCAGCAAAACAGATACTTGGTATGAGCATCATAAGGGATAGATCTGAAGGTACTTTGAAATTATCTCAAGAGAAGTATATTGAGAAATTATTGCAGAAATTCAGTGTCCAAGATGCGAAGACCAGAAGTACACCGTTGGTAACTCACTTTAATCTCACGAAGAAGCAGTCACCTAAAACGGATGAAGGCAAGAAAGATATGGCTAAAGTTCCGTATGCATCTGCAGTTGGCAGTTTGATGTATGCTATGGTGTGTACAAGGCCATACATTGCTCATGCAGTGGGAGTTGTTAGTAGGTTCATGTCTAATCCAGGAAAAGAGCATTGGGAAGCAGTCAAGTGGTTGTTACGCTACTTGAAAGGCACATCCAAGTTTGCATTATGTTTCAGTAAGAAAGATGTTATCTTGGAAGGGTTCTCTGATGCAGATTTGGGCGGATGCTTGGATACAATAAAAAGTACTACGGGATATATTTTCACTTTGGGTGGCACAGCAGTTAGTTGGATGTCTCGACTTCAAAAGAGTGTTGCTCTTTCAACCACAGAAGTAGAATATATGGCTATCTCTGAAGCTGGCAAGGAGATGATTTGGTTGAAGAATTTTCTTGAAGAGTTGAGCAAGAAACAGGCGGACAGTGCTTTGTATAGCGACAGTCAGAGTGCCATTCATCTTGCGAAGAATCCTGTGTTTCATGCTAGGACGAAGCATATTCAGCTGAGATATCACTTTACGAGGGAGTTGATTAGCAATGGTACTTTGTCCTTGAAGAAAATCCTTGGTTCAAAGAATCCTGCAGATATGTTGACTAAGGTGGTTACCAATGAAAAGTTGAAGCTTTGCATAGCTTCAACTGGCCTTCAGAATTGATTGATGAGAAGGCGCTGCACTAGTTAGAGTTATTGATCGAAGTATTGGGTGTTACTAGATTTACAAGAGTGAAGAGAAGATGTGGTCAGACTCCAAGTGGGAGATTGTTGGGTTTGTGGAGTCTAACAGGTTTCAGAATTGGTTTATGATTTGAGTTAGAATTTCCAGATCTGAATTCTAATTAGAGTTAGTAATTTCAGAATTTAGAATTAGACTCTGATTAGTTTTAGGCCCAGTTTTTTCTCTTATAAATAGTCTCATGTAATTGTAAAACACCAACACATCAGAACACAACAGAACAACATAGTTGCGAGAAGATCAATACAAAATTAGTGCGGCTTGTGGAGTAGGAATTTCCGAACCACGTAAATCTTTGTCTTGTGTGATTGTCGTTTATTTTCTTGTTCTTGTTTATTCGCTTTGGGTTTTGCTTTCGTTGTTGTATACTCAACAAATGCTAGACTGGAATACAAAACACTTTGTATTTTAGTTTAGAATTAACAGGCTGATCAAGATGAATGGGAAGACTATTCTTGGCACTCCAAAATACATGCTTTCTTACACAGAATTCCGTCCACAATGCCTAACAATCCTCCAATGCTGGAATGTCCTGAAATCTTAGTATAACACATATTGTTTTGTGTAGTATTTGTTTTATTTAGAGCTACTATATAGACATGTATAATATAAATAGCTTAAAAACCTGTGCGGCTGTATATATAAATATTAATATTAATATAATTTCTTGTACCTGCATTTTTATACATCAAAACAATTTTGTAATTAGAAATACGGTAAATAATAATATTTCGATTTTATCTTATATTTATGTAGTAATTTTGTAATATTTTATATAGTTTTCATGAACTAAATAATTTTTAATTTGATTACGTTTCATAAACTTGGGTAGCCATTTATAAGATAAAAATCACATGATTTTTTAATTTTTAAAAAATTAATTTAATTTTCGTAAAATGAATTTATCAAATTGAATAATTGAGTATAATATAAAAACATGTATTTTATATGTAGACTCTCATGTGTATCTAATGCAGTAATAATATATTTGTAAAATATAAAATTGAACATGTATATAAAATTCTAATTTGAGACATGCTAAAAATCTCTTAGTATTATATAAACGCCGTAAGATGCAACTATATGAAAGTTTTTTATTAGTACGTCTCAAATTCGTTTATTTAATATTTCAATAAAAAATTATAACCTTGTGGATTTGAACTTGACATAAATTAAGCAAATATGAAATTTTTTAAGTAAATAAATGATTTAAATCAAACAGTTTTTAACAAAAATAATAATAAATCTTCACCGTTAAATTATAAAAAAAACAATATCGTTACGAAATCAATAATTTATAATATATATATATATATATTAATGAACCTAATTATATTATAAGTTATACGAAGGAAAACAAACACATACCACCTTTTAAAAAAAATCATTTTACTAAAACTTATATTAACATACATATTTATATTAACATACTTCTAAGTTATAATTATTTGAAAAACCAGCTTTAACGAGGATAATTGTTTAATAGTCTAATCAAATTAAAATACCATACATCCATTCAAATTTAAAATTATCTTTATAGAAAGTAAATATAAATACAAAATAAAATGTTAAAATATGAATAAGATATATAAATATATCTTATTCATATTTTAATAAAATGTTAAGATATATAAGATAAAAGATTTAAATGCTAGCCATTGGATATAACTTGTAAGTATAAGAAAAAGTATGATATCATATAAAATATAACAATTAACAAAACAATTGATAAACATTTAATCGAGAAAATACGAGCTTAGTAAAGATGTGTAAATATGATTAAATACATTGTTATATATAAAGATACGATAACCGAAAAAATGGAGTTATACAAGTATATTAAACCAACATTTTAGTTTACTAAAAAGTTAAAATAAAATAAATTAGGATAACATGAGAATATATGGCTTACCTAATAAATTTTTTATAGTAAATTTAAAGAGTAATGTAGCAGTGGTTCATGAAGTTTGTTACAGAAAGTTTCAAGTTCAATTCTCAATTATTACACAAATCCACACATTTTTAGCACACTTATAAAAGAATGGTATTTTTGCAAATTTTTTGATCTACAAGGGTAAAAATGTAATTTTACAGTTTGCCCCCAGATGACATAATTATTACTTCTACTTCTATATATATGTAATGGGGTCTAAGGGAAAATTGAGCCAATGAAATTACAATTTTTACCTTTTTGTTGAAAAATCACAAAAATACCACCATTTACAATTTATGCAATAAAATAGTTAAATTTAAGTTGCTTTGATGAATCGAACCTCTAATCTCAATTTTGAAAGTTTATGTCATGACTGATTGTGCCACACTAATTATTAAGTTTACTTTAAAATTTTTATTAGATTAACCACGTTTTCGCCTTTTATTCTTTTTTTATTTTAACTTTTGAGTAAATAAATAATGATTCATATTATTTATATCCCTATATTTATAAAAATTACAGAAATGATCTCTTCAGTGTTTAAATTAAAAGAGGTTGAATTTGTGTAGCCATTGAAAATCGAAACGTAAGTTCCTTATATAAATTTATTTTTATTATCAACGATGCTACATTGAATTTTGAATTTACTCTAAAAATATTATTAGATAAAGTGTATTCTCTCTTCATATTTCTTTTAATACTTTAACTTTTGAGTGACCAACATGTTATTTTATTATTTATATGATATGTTTATACAATTTTCTTTTTAATTTTAACTTTTCAGTAAATGAAATGTTAGTTCTTATTATTTACATAACTTCATATTTTTTAGTTTTCGTGTTTTTATATAAATAGTATGTATTCAATTATCGTTAGAAAGTTTTATTCCACATATATTTTTTCGATTAAATATCAATTAGGTTGTTAATTGTTATGTGATTTATATTTTATATAATAATATGTTGTTTATTATATTTTATAAGGAATATTCAGGTGTTAATACATAAATATAATATTAAAATCTATAAGTAACATATTGTCGGTTACTTCTACTATTTAAAAATAGATTCTAAATTGCACACATCATTGTAAGAAATGGGAATGGGTGTAAGGGGTGTTCATGGGGTTGGTTAGATTGGGTTGGAATATTTTTTGCAACTCTACCTAATTTTATCATTGTGAATCTTTTTGACCCAACCCCCAAAATATAAATTTGTAACCCAATCCTACTTATTGTACATCAGTTTGGGTCGGATTGCATCAGTTTGAATGGTTTAAATAATTTTATTACAAAAAAAATATATTATACAATATCTCTTATTTGGAAAATCTAAGTAAACTAAAAGACGTATATAACTTACGATTTAATGTTAATATTTTGATTTTGAATAATTATAATTTTAATAATATAATTATGTACACATATCTATACTATATTATTAAAGACGAAACATTAAAAGTTTTGGTCGGTCGGTCGATCGGTATTTGGGCCGATTCACGGGCCTATCTATAATCAATTTATTAATAACCAATTACCTTTTTTCACTACATTACCTATTTTATATTTTTTTTTAAACCAAACCAACTCATCTTCTAAAAATAAAACGGGCAACATATATATAATATGGTAATATTATTAACCAAGTTATTGATAACCAATTACCTTTTTCAGCTAAATTATATTACCTATTTCATATATCTATTTAACTAACATTTTCTAAAAATAAAACGGGCAATATATATATAAAATGGTAATATTATTATATATTTATAACCGACAACTAAAACAAGTTATTTATAACATTATGTGTTTTATATTTTCTAACTAAAACAACTTATCTTCTAAATATAATACATGCAAAATAAATATACAATGGTAATATTGTTTTAATAAATATTAATAAATAACAAGTTATTCTTTTCGGCTAAAACAAATTACCTCTTTTATATTTTCTAACTTAAACAACTAATTTTCTAAAAGTAATGCAGACGTATATATAAAAAAAATTAATATAATTTTATATAATTGTTAATAAGTAACTAATTGTCTTTTTAATATTACCTGTTTATATTTTTTAACTGAAACAACTCATGTTCAAATTAAAAATAACACGGACAAAAGATAGATATATTGGTAATATTATTATATTAAACTTATGAAATTCATGTTTATTATAATTTTTTTAACATTCAATTTAAACAAGATAATTAATTAAAATAAAAGTAATAGTATCAATACTATTATATAATAGACGAAACATTAAAAGTTTGGTTGGTCGGTATGGTACGTTGTGATTTTACTTAATTGCCCACATTTTTTGTTGGTCGGTATGGTACGTTGTGATTTTACTTAATTGCCCTTAATTAACTGTACTTCGTATTTTTACTTAATTAACCTTACTTATTTATATAAATATATTACTAAATAATAATATTACCTATTTATAACCAATTACCTTTTTCACCTAAAATACATTTTTTTTTCTATTTTTTCTAACAAATTCTCCTACTTTTTCAAATATATCACAGACAATTACCTTTTTCAACTAAAACAGGTTAATTTTTCTATTTTTCCTTACTAAACCCCCTCCTTTTCCAAAAATATCACGGACAAACCTTTAGTTATTTATTTTTAAACCTATTTTAATATTATAATTATTTTTTAAAAGTTTACATATTTTAACATGTCTACTTATTTTTCTTAACAAATGCAATTACAAAAAATATTAAAATATAAATAATCAAATATCTATTTATAATAAATTAACTTTTCAGCTAAAACACATTATATATTTTTTCTAACAAAGCCCCTCCTTTTCTAAATATATCACGGGAAATTGCCTTTTACAATTTAATTTTTCTATTGTTCTCACTAAAATCCGTTCTTTTTCCAAAAATATCACTGGAAACCCTTTACTTATTTATTTTAAAACGTATTTAAATACTTTTAATTATTAAATTTTAAAATCTCATTTTCCAAAAATATCACGGGCATTTACCTTTTTAAACTAAATATATGTTACATTTTTTATTTTTTCTTACTAAAACCCCTCATTTTCCAAAAATATAACGAGCAAACCCATACTTATTTATTTTAAAATTTGTTTTAATGTTTTTAATTAATTAAAAGTGTTTAGCTATTTTAACATGCCTACTTATTTTTTGCACAATTACAATTAATAAAATATTAAACAAAATAATAATAAAATAACAATTAACAATCCGTGCATCGCACGGGTTTTAAGCTAGTATCTATAAATGTTAGTATGATGTATTATCTAATGTATGGTTGTATATACAATATAAATATATTCAGTGTACACCACTTAAAGTTAGACATGTTAGACCAAATTTGCACTACAATGTATTTTTGAATTATATACTAACACTGAAATTGTTGTACAATAAATCTAAAAGTTGCAATATAATGAATTTTGATTTACAATACAAATTCATTTTGATTATGATTTTTATTAAAAATAAAGATTGTAAGTTGCCCGGAGATATAATGCATTAAATGTATAAAAACAAACTTAATAGTGTAGTAGTACACTGTATTTAGTATATACTAGCTTATAACCCGTACTTCGGCGAGCTAAATAAATTATGTATAGATTATTTTCTCAAATATAAATATTTAATTTAGCTTAACTCTTGTTCTTTTCTGAGCACACTATGGAGATTTAGTATTCCCAGAACTACGGAGATCGATTTTTGTGATTGATGTTCCTACAGTTTTTAAACATGTAATATATATAATTATCAGTGCAATGGAATGTTTGGTTTTTATACCATTTACATGTTTCAGCGGCCACACCATTTGTCTACTCTATACTGTGCATTATTAAATCACTATGTCAAATCATTTGTACATTCATATTGAATATCACTTGCTGGAACCATTTATCAGTGTCTAAACTTGACTGATATCCCATCTTTGCATCAAATTTAGAGAGTAATAATTTGTTGATGTATGTTTTCATCTCTGAAACTCTTGCAGGTTCGAGGAGCTCCGCACGGGTATTTTACAAAATTTCATGAATGAAAGTTTTCCGCGTCTCCTCACAGGTTTGAAGGTTTCTTAATAAGTTTGTGGTTGAACAGGAGGAGCTGACAACTGAGACCTTTACCAATTTTCTCATCAATATTGTCCGCATGTTTCCCGGGGAGATCATATAAAGGAAGATGTATTTGCCTCCTATGTTATACATGCATTGTAGACTTCATATTTATTTATAAAATATGATTACCTAGCCGTCACAGTACCTAAATGAACAGCAAATTCATGATACTAATTTAACTATTTTTATATGAAGGTCAGATGACTATCAATTCCACAAATAATAAAATGAACAGTTTCAAGAACTTGCATTTGTGCTCTCTCTCTCTAAGATTTTACATATTATGTTGTCCAAAGATTATCAAGAACTTACTCAGAACTGTTCTGTCATCGTGCTCAAAAGGCGAGAATACAGTGGGATACCCCATATAGCAAGAATGAATCCAGAACACCTTCACACATGTTCCGTTCCTTATTGTAGTACAAATGAATCCAGAATTTTGTAAGCATGTGCCCAGTTGATGCATCATTATCAGATGGCTAATTAAAAAAAATCATGTCAATAAAGCAAATAAACATAACAATTTTACAGGCGTTGTCTAGGAAAGGTTAAATGTATGTCATATGTGTATACAGACACTCAAGTAGCGGGACTATTCTTAGAAACATTGGTCATCATGCACAGTATAGATTCAGTGATGACTTTGAAACTCTATAATACTTGGGATGTATTTGTTGATCATAGTAAACCAAGTAAAAATTATGAGAAATAAATACTGCAGGCATTGTCTGGGAAAGATTAAATGTATGTCTTATGTGTATGCAACCACTCTTAGAGGAGCGGGACTATTCTCGGAAACGTGGTCATCATGCATAGTATAGATTTAGTGATGACTTTGAAACTCTATGATATTTGGGATGCATTATTGGATCATATTAAACTTTTCATCTCCTAAATTTTCCCCATCCTCGAACATTAACATCTGAACTTACACAAGCATATACATATATAGATGCCTACTAAGATTCCAATCCGCTCCCTTGCCGCCACCTAAAAGACAATCCATATAATAAGCAAAACACCGACTAAAATACAAAATAAATTGGGGGAATATAATACTTATCAAGGGGAAACAATAAGTTTATGTATAGGTTTTTTTAGGCGATAGACATCTTCTCAACTTTCAAAATTATCTCAGAAATTTATATAAACATAATCACATGGGCATTTCTGGAGTCTGGAAGTACAAACGTGAAATCCAAAAAATGTGTAAATTAGTTTTATACATAAAAATTTGTAGGACAAGAGCAAGTACATTTTAGCGTACACAATAATGAATGTCAGATGTTGCCGCAATTGTTCATGAGCTTATGCTTAAGAGAGGTCACGATACTTGACTGTCTAAATACACATTGTAACTACAGTCGGCCTCTATCATTCAAAAATTACGAAGCATCTTAGTTTCCCCATATGATTTTCAAGATATATAGAATGTGAATAGCACTTCTGATAATTAATAAAAGCTATTTAAATAACAGAAGATTGCAAGTCTGAAATATCTCATCCATAAGAAACATGAATTATCATAGCAAGGCACACATCTAAATAGACCAAACAGTGCTCAATCCCTTCACTGATTTAATAATCAAGTGCCAATGCAACAAAAGCACCGCCAAGATATTTTTGTACACAGTAAAGTTAAGTGTTGTGATAACTATGACATATGCATACACTTAAGAATGATGTTAATTATCAAATATAAAACGTGGAACAGATTTAAGGTGCACAATCCATAAAGCTTTCTTCACAAAGTCCTAAATCCTAATCCGGTTTTATTCAAAAGGTTGTATCTTAGTAAGGGTAGATAGTCTAGTCTCGAACAAAGCAGAGGCCAACTGTGAGAATCTTGAATTCTGCAAAAAAGGCATCTAGCCTTTACTGGAGAAAATCACCATAGACGTTAACTAAGCACAGAAGGTTAAAGATTGGTGGAGAATATTACATTCTCTATAAAAGATTCTATTATGTAATAACATCTTTGCCAGATTACTTGATACTCACTCGAGAAACAATTCATGCCATACTGAATAAGAGATTTTCTGTCATTTTGTGTGCTCTTAAGTACTTCATGGTAATGCTAAACAATACCTTTTTCGGTTTGAAAAACCAAACCGAACATACTTGGTGTCACCGCTCGTAGTTTAGCATGAAATTCTTGGTATTCCACTGCTTTTTCTAAATAGATTACATTATCAGCAACTCAAAATTATCCTTAAAAGTTGGTGAATAATAAAAACCAAACCAAGTTAAACATAATTGGTGTAACCGCTTTGTATTTTAAAGGTAAAATGTATGGACTAAATTTTATGTAGACACCTAGAGTAGCGGGACTATTTTCGGAAAAGCTGGTGTTCTTTGTAATACCAAAATCTGCATTGACAGGCCAGTTAACTAAATCATAAAATGTTAACCAAGAAAATTATTAAACAGGAACATTCCTGTCAAGGGAATTCCTATCCAATATCACGGCCTCAAGAGAGATAGGGTTCTCGAGGAGTATTCTCAATCTTCATGAATTCACATTGATTAGCATTTATTGAGCTGAATACGCTTAAATTACTATTTTCAAGAAACTAAGAACATTAACAATTTAAAGAGTTAACGATTAGCTGTAGTACGACTATCTCAAAATGGAAGACCGTCCTTGATTAAAATAAGAAGTCCAGTGCAATGTCACCATAAACTATGAAGTGGAAATTAATCATATTACACCCACAAGGAAACTAACTCTGTACGAAGGTGAATCCAGCCAATATGTACGTCGTGCTAATTCCATACGAAGGGTCTAGTCGGTGGAACCGGTGAACCACGTGAGCATTCTGATCCAAACTAAAGATTACACATACGAAAGAGGGGGATTAAAACAAATGAGAACTGAGTATTGGAGCAAGAAGAATGGAAAGAGGAATCAGATATTATTTACCTGCTGTTAAATTTCAGGGCAATGGCTGCACCTACAACAACTATTGATATACCTGCACCACATGAACTTTATTGGCTTTAGTGATCTTCACTCAACGTAATTCATTATGTTTTTTTTTAATAATTATATCTTGTCATATGAGTGATCACATGATGGAACTATGGAACTACAGAAATCCCTCATTAAATTAAGTGAATAACCCAATTATTACCAATATCACAACAAAAGCTCACAATCATTCAATATTGCAACTTTTAGATTAAGAACTGCAGAAGGGGTTACTGAATAACTTAATTAATAAGTAATTATTCAACACAAATATAGACAGATAAATAGAGAATGAGTAATTGATGTACCTTGTATCATTATGAACTGCTTGCTAGTTCAGATCTTGAAGCCTGAACAGAGAAGGGTCGGGTTTATAAAGCAAGATGAGTCCGTAGATGCCTATTTGAAGCTATACCATAAGCGCGTAACTTAAGTTTAAAAGACTTAGTATATAATATATTTTAAATTAACTAAAATTAAGGGATAGCATAAAATAACATTTAAAAAAAAGTCGTAAACTTTAACACTTTACAGAACACCCAACTATCCAATACATACAAACTCAAGTTTCTTAAATTGTAATTATCAATAGAATCAGTAAATTTAAATAGGTACAACGATACAGATTTCGATGGGGATATTGAAGTGGAAAAAGATAATAAGGGTTGATGGTGATACCTGTAATTGATGCAGGTCGTGGAGGGCGCAGAAGATATCAGAAGCGCGAAGATTTTGGGTTAGAGTTCTATTAAATGAGTGTTTTTCAGAATAACGATTGTTTTATTTTCTTATTTACATAAAATAGATAAATTTCATTAATTCACATAAAATTATCTAAAAAGGAAGGTGCTAACCAAACTACAAATTATCCTATGGTTTGCTTATTGCTTATTATAGTTTAGTATAGACTTGGGATGTTAAACTACAAAATTCAGATAAAAATTTGTTTGTTTAATAAAAATTAACGTGTTTAGCAAATACAAAAGACTATAATATATTAGAGCATTCCTGAACCGAATGCGCTTACGTCATTAGCGCCACATGGCAGGGAGACAAAAGTGATTTGAACACAAGGTTCCACTTAAACAACCCACTATTTAGGCTCATTATCCTCTAGCAACACCAGCGGTTCAACTCGGCATCCACTCGCAAAGAACAGAGTTGATGCAGGAGTTGCCTTCAATCTTTCCGGCATTTCCTTCACACAAACATCCATGTTCCCCGCACTCGAATTCAAGATTGCTGTACAGTGATATGATCACCGAAACTTCTGTACTCCGAGTCTGACTCGCTAAAACTTTCCTGTCATCGAGCCTGAGTCACTGCCAGTGCAGTTCCAATAGGCACCTAATGCTTTCAATGCCATGTCCTTAATCCAACAAAGCTTAAATTTAAAAGAGCAACATCATATTTAAGTAAGAAATATATATTGTGCAATGACACAACCAGAATTAACTTAAAATATATAAATTGATAAATTTATGACAAATTCTTCAAGAAAAAATTCACTGACGTCGAAAATATAGTGGAAGAAATCCAAAAAATATGTGTGCTGGTTTCCAAAGAGTACATGGAGCGCAGTACCTGTAAGCACCTAATGTTTTCAACGCCATGTTGTTTATCTAACAAAATTAAAATTAAAAGACCAACATCATATATGTGTAAGAATTACATACATACTGTTCAGTGACAGAACCAGAATTAACTTAAACTATTTAAACTGAAATATATATGACATATTCTTCAAGAACAATTTCACTAACATCTAAAATTTAGTTGATCCTACCCAAATTAAAACTGATTCCCCAAACCTTTAGATTTTATCAGAGTTTATTCTCCTGCTCTTTAGATTTTATCAGAGAAATTAGGAGATATATATGAAACATCGCAATGCAAAACTATTTAACATTAAGTATTTGACTTGTATTTTCAATAATATAGGTCACTGTCGCACATCATAAGCCAAAGAAAGAGAGGGTTAAATGATAGATTCAACCGTGGCTTCATGAGAGAACAGTAGGACACTTAATTAAGAGTAAGAGAGGAAGACGTTTATTCAACTAAGATGAATAATGAGGCACATATATGAATACCATATAATATCACAATTAACTTATGGCTAATATAGTTCAAAAACATACATAGTGTGAACATGGCCTTACCCGAGTGGATGAGAAGGGTCCTGTGTAGATTTGAAGTAGCAGAGAAAGGAACGCAAGAGTGGATGGAGGGATCTGTGCAGAATCCAAGCAGCAGAGCGAGAGAATTAGCGAAGAGTCCGGGTTTAGTATAGACTGAATGAAATAGAACGATATGAACAAAGCCATAACCAACGTAGAAGGTGTACTAAGACAAAGTACATATGTAATGTGACATCAGAATATTTAAATCACAAGAAATGTAGAATTATTTCTAAAAGTTAATATTCTTTCAATAACCATACATAATCAACACAAACGAATTTTTTACCACTATAAAGTGTGTATCTGATTAATTTATGTACGCATTTCACAGGAAAGTGGAAAGCACCAGAACACAATCGGCCCACAGAGCCCGCGTCCATCCAAAGAGAAACTAAAAACTAAACAAAATGCAACCTGCCCTAACCTCAGACACTAATTGTCGTTTCATTCCTATTTTCGGGGAAAATTTCGTAAGAAAATTCCAAATGTCCACCACCGTACTAAACTCAACATCGTATAAATTTAGTGCTTAGTACCAATAGATAATCTCAATATATTTTTTGATGATTACGGAGAATCGAAATTTAAATCTATACTTCACAATTCGGAAACACTATGCCACACAAAGCCATATCCCTGGAGTTAATTCATTTCCCTTTCTCACACACCTTTCAGAACATGTCATATTCTTAAACTGCAAAACCAATTAGTACTATTGAATTTATGATATCTTTCTGCACTGTTTGGCTTCCCAATATAGTGGTTACCATCCTGCATCCTGATATAAATACTCGACACCCCTCTATAGCCCACCATCTGAACAACTTCACTCTTTCCCACCTCATTTCTAATATTCCATCACCCCCCCCCCCCCAAACAACTCCGTATTATTTGCTTTTCATCCTTTTATAAATTCTCATTTACCTACCTCTGTAAATCTCAAACACAGCACCTTCTAAATTTTATTTCTTCCCATTTCTAAATTATTTCATTTAAAAAATGCTTTAATCGGTATATAAACGTATAGAATCATATAAGTTGGACATTTATAAATTAATTCAGTTATAAATTTCTGCGGAGGAGAACAACCAAAACGAATGCCCCCAAAAACACATTGTTACGTATCAAACACACTACACTATCATAAAAGTTGTTTGTTATAGTGAATTACCAATTGTATTGATGCCCATTATAGGTACAATCTAAACAACACTTTTCTGGAGCAACAGTCTCAAACAAAAAGGTTCAAACCTGAAAACAACAGAAAATAAAATTCATAATTATCGACACAACCATAGTTAATAAACCTGCAAAACACTAAAACAACTATCAAAATCATAAAATTGGCAAAGTATTCAGGTAATAAGCTCCTCCCCACTCGCGACCAAGTATTCAGGTAATAAGCTTCTGGAATCATTTATGAATACATGGAAAGAAACAACACAAAGTATTTATACAAAATTCCTTGCATATCAATATAAAAGAACTTAATCAAAAGCATAAAACACAAGGAGTAATCAATCAAAAAGGTAGCCACAGATATAAACATCCAACAATATATATTTACAGAAGATGAAATAAAAGAACCTCAAAAAGGAGAGATTTATTTATATTAAATAAATAAAATTGATTAGTAATAAATTAAAAGATATCTAAAAATGGAAAGGAAGTTAAAACAGGAATGTGTTAACCAAACTACCAATTATCCTATGGTTTGGCTATTATAGTTTAGTATAGATGTGGTCTAAAAGGTCTAAGTGGTCTACACTAAACATAACTCATCTATATATTTAAATATCAAACAAAATTTATAAGTTTAACCGGGTTGGTCGAAAAATATAAATTTCATAACCCAATCCGTTTAAATCGGTTTGAAATGTTTTTAACCCAATCAGGTATCGAATTTTCTTCTATCGGCTTGGTCGGCCAAAAGTAGGGTTAATTGGTTCGGTTTAATCAGGTTGGTAAACCGTGAACACCCCTAATCGGAGTATTCGGTTGAGCCACCATTCTCAGATTAATCGAATGATTAGAGATTTTATGATGTGATCACGGTATATTCTTACATATTTGACCAACTTTATATTTTATTTACAAGTACACTGTCATTCAGTTAAATACATATAAGTTTAGGTGTGTCCATATTATATACGGACAACTATACTAAAATTATCATTTCTATTATATTTAATTATTTAAATTGATAAAATGCATTTCACGTCATTTAAAAATAAATTAAATTTTGGCAAATAAAAATAATAATTTGATCTTTATCTTATAGAAATTTCTTCAAATTTCTTAAAATCTTATTAAATTAAAAAAAAAAGTTAAAAGGACTTCTTTACAAATATAAGATAAATTCAAAATATTATTATTTTCACATTTTTAATTACAAAACTATTCGACATAAGTATATAAGCAGACCCATGCCTCGCACGGGCTTAAGATTACCATTTTAATGGCTGTGAAGTTACGATTTATCCTTATATTTTCTAAAATTACAAAATTTTCATTCTTTATTAATTATGTAAAAAATAGTGGTCGTTTCTAAGATTATGGGGTTTATACTATAGAGGAAACTCCCGCGGGATTAGACTGATTCCCCTTGTTCTGAACCTCAGCCAAAGATGTGTTTCATCACTTTGGCTCCCGATGAACTGTAGCAGAGATGACCTTATATATGTTTCAGAGGAGTAAGTTTCTAACAACTCTTTTGTTTCAGAACATCATATATGGAAGTTGGTTTGTTTGACGCACTAGAAGTTTCAAAATATTTACCCACTCATGTACCGATTTGAAGTTAATGTGTAACATAAATAAATCATGTGCTAATGATGGTCTGCAACATTAGAAACTGTATTGCCAAAACCAGCATTAGTCACTTCTGTCTGAATTACCATATTTTCTTTTATTTCTTTATAAATTCTAGAGCTTGATAATTTTGTGAGTGATGCAGCCTTGAAATAATTCATTGAATTCTGTTATAGATGTCCTGCGCTGAAGATTTTGGTTCTGCCCGCATACTTATGCCGTGAGCACTCTGACATTATTCCAAGCCTCATTGTTAAATTCAAGAATTTGGAAATCTTAAGCATTGGAAGTACTAGCAGTGACTGGATTGTAAAGATTTTTGAGCTTATTTGCATTCAACTGCCTAATTTTCATGGTATGTGTGTTACAAGCCAACACATAGATGACAACATGGCATTAGCAATTGTGAAACTACTTCCAAAACTCAAGCGTTTGTATATGAATGGGGCTGATCTTTCCAAGGAAAACTTATTATTAATAATGCGGGGCTGCAAAGAACTGGAGTGTCTTCATGTTCGAGACTGCATTGGGTTTGAAGAGGATGATGAAGAGATTCTAAAGCTTTCTTCTTCAATCAGAAACTTTCGCTGCGATGGTTCAACGTCATATGACGATTCTAACTGTTACATGGATATTTATGATGGAGATGACTGTTCCGATTAGAGGAGTGTGGGTGGGGTGTGTTGCTTGTATCTTTCTGCATCAAGTTTATCACCGTTTCAGAACATGTTACAATTTATTTTACAGTCATTTAAAACAGTCTGTAATATTTCCATCAAATGAATTGAGGATTATTTAAGAAAATCTTTCAAGAAATTAATGGGAACTTTTTTTAATGATCGAAAAGTTATTTAGACTGGATTTTATATCAAGTTTAGATGACGGGTCTATTTTATGTAATTCAAATCAGATGTATGAATTACTTAATTTGTCAAAGGTTTGGAGCATACACTTAAACTTGTTTTACATCTGAATAAAAGATTAGTTAACTTCTTTTCCATCTGAATAAAAGATTAGTTACATCTTACCTTTTAAAACAGATTTGAATTTAATCTCCGAGTAGAAAAAAACTTGATTACATTTTTGAATTTGTATGATTATTTAAATCTAATATATTTTTCTTTTACTCTGGCAAATGAAAGATAGTGATCCTAGATGTGTGTTATGCAGTTCAGGGGATGAATCTATTGCTCACCTATTCTTACAATGTCTGTTTTTTGACGCAGTCAAGTTGAACCTCCCGTTTAGTTTTTCTGCTGATTATACTCAATGCCAAAGTGGTAACATTATGACTTCTCTGGAAACAACCAAGAGAAGGGCAGTTGCTTCTTTATTTTTCACTGCAGCGATTTACCATGTTTGGAAAGAAAGGAATTTCAGGTTGCATAATGTGGGGGAAAGTCATAATGCTTCCCGTACAATTAGAAGAATAGTGAGAGAATTGCATGTTTGCAGGAGCTTCTTGACTGGGACATGGGTCTGGGAATTGATCACCCAGATTTCAGGGATGTTACAGATCCGGTTAACTTTGATGTAGCACTGGGTTTGGTGGATGGGATTAACATTCTGAGCGTGGGACAGGGTAATGCACCTCAGGCAGTTCATCATGAGGTAGAAATGAATGCTGGCCATCAGGTGGAAGGAGGAGAGCAGGAGGTGCTTCAAGGTGGTGCCGCAGCAAATAATGAGGCCTTTCTCTTCGCAGGAGACCTGCCTCTAGACGACAATGACCAAGTTCTCGTTGCTTTGCTTAGTACCTTAGCACCAGTTCCCATTTTGCTTTGTTATGTCAGGTCCGGTCATGCTGTGTGTGTTCAATTTTATTTCTATTACTCGTCACTTTTTTAAACTTCCGTCAACAAAATTTTGAACTCAAGTAATTTTTGTTTGAAAATTACCCAAGATCCCAAAAGATTAATATAATGGTTACATAATGCTTAATAGAGTTTTAAGGATTTCCCCATTTTTTTTTAATTTACACTTACTGTATTATTATTTTTTTTAGAAGCTCAATACACTAATTGGTAAAACCTTAACAAAATTTTATTGGTTCTGTTGTTTTAGATGCGCTGCAAGCTTTGAAGAAGTTGGTGCTGCATGCATCTGCCATCTGTATGCCTACAACACTCGACTTGAATTAAAAGCCTAATCATGAATTTATTCTTTCTTCTGGCATCTAAATTACCTGGCATCAGGATATCAGTGTAAACTTTCAAAGGCAAAAGAGCCGAGATCTTAGTTTGTTGTTGTGCACAGTTACGAAAACTCTTGGTTCAAAAACAGCATTATAAGTTTTTTTTTTGCGCCAAGTTCGGAACCATTAAATTCTAGTTCCCTGCTTCTCATGGAATAAACTTCATATATTCAAAAGCCCTGCTTAAAGATTTTATGTCAAATTTTAACGAGGATAAAAAACGCCTAAGCATAGAATCGGGAAGGAGGGGGGGGGGGGGGGCTAGCACTAACCAATGTAAATGCGGAAGAGGTATAATAGGACAATCAGTGTGTATGAATGATGACAGGTTAATTCGAATCCCACAAAGCCTAATTCTGTTGTCGTATATTCAAATTTATTAGCAAGTCTACAAAAACCAGTAGAAGAAAGCAATTACAAATTCTGATTTGGCATCCATAAAGTCTTAATATAATTCAGAACAAAAACACTACACCATAATGTGTTGATACATCATAAATGGATTGTATGATAGAATTAGCTGTAATCAGTTGGTCTTGATCCTGACAAACCGAATCTTTATCTTTGTAGTTGGGAGGAGGGGAGACATGAAAAGTTTAGTTTCGAAGATTTGAGGAGTGTTGCTGTTATCATCAAGCTTGGAGGCTTCAAAAGTGATAAAGTAAGTGGTACCCTGCTCATCATTCAATGATTTCATTGTCGTGAGAACTTTAACATCGTCATATTCTTCTTCCTGATCCATGCTATACAGGTGAAGAGCAAACTGGGAGAGATAAAGTGGCAAATTGCAACCATTTTGTTGTGTAAGAAGAGTATACTGCAGGGGGTCTTTGTGATCGAAATCAGAGAGGTGCTCCATACAAGAGGGAAATTTAGGGAGCCATTCGACACCCACATAATCAGTTTGATCATAGGCATCAGCCTTCCTAACAAGGACAATCTCGAAAGAATAATATGGGGAATGAGGGGGAGAAGTATGATCATACAATCTAGTTTGGAAGGTAACAGGAGGGAAGGAGGCTTGGAAAGTGAGATTTAAATTAGTACCAAAAGGACCAAATTTGATTGCCTTGAGGACTTGGACATTGTCATAGTGTGTAGGGGGTACCTGATGCATGTTATAAACGGAAATAGCCAACTGAGAGAGATGAAATAGTGTATCGCGACGAGCTTTAGGGAGATTAAAATTGGGTGGTTTGTAATGAAGAAATAGGAAATTACAACCAGGAATTGCTGCAGCATCCCTGTAGGGATAGAGTCCAACATCAAAACCATCACTTTTTTCCTTGTCTCTTGTGTATCGTGCCATATCTCTTTTGAAGGCTTCACTATTGATTCTATCCAACTCGCCAAGAGACTTAAAATCATCAATAGAAGGGTACTCGTATTCAGAGTTGTCATCGAATTCTTCTTCTTCTTCTTGGGCATTCGATCGGGAAAGATGGTATTCTACCTTTTGACGAGCAACTGTTTTCATAGTAGAAGGACAGAAGTCCTTCTTATTCCACATTTGACGATACGGAGGAACACCATCATCAGAAGGATCCCGGGATATAATAGGTTTACCTATAAACGGTAATGAATATCGTTTTTTCTTCTCTTCAAAATTTGTATCGATAGGAAAACCTTCTGGCCTCTCTCCCCTAAATATTGCTTTAATTACTTCTTCCCCTCCCAACCTCTCAATCAACAATTTTTCCCTGCAACTCATCTGACTACCGCCGGCGCTATCCATTATCCAACCCTAATTGCGTTCCTCTTTTCCTTCGCCTATTTTCTTTGTACCTTATCGGTATACAAGTTACAACCACAGGCCCATCTATATATAAACGTCACCCCTTTTTTCAAATCCTACTACAAATCTAATTATTACTAGCTTAAAACCCGTGCGAGTCACGGATCGTTAATTATTATTTTATTATTATATTTTAAATATTTTTTTAATTGTATTTGTTAAAAATATAAGTAGGCATGTTAAAATAGCTAAATACTTTTACTTAATTAAAAACATTAAAACAGATTTTAAAATAAATAAAAATAAAAAATGTAACATATATTTAGTTTAAATAGGTAATTGCCCGTGATATTTTTGAAAAATGAGGTTTTAAAATTTTATAACTAAAAGTATTTAAATTCGTTTTAAAATAAATAAGTAAAGGGTTTCCTGTGATATTTTTGGAAAAAAAAATAAATTTTAGTGAGAAAAATAGAAAAATTAAATTGAAAAAGATAATTTCCTGTGATATATTTAGAAAAGAAGGGACTTTGTTAGAAAAAATCTATAATGTGTTTTAGAGTAATTGGTTATAAATAGGTATTTGATTATTTATATTTTAATATTCTTAGTGATTGCATTTGTTAAGAAAAATAAGTAAACATGTTAAAATAGGTAAACTTTTTAAAAAATAATTATAATATTATAGGTTTAAAAATAAATAATTAAAGGTTTGTCCGTGATATTTTTGGAAAATGAGGGGTTTTAGTAAGGAAAAATAGAAAAACTAACATGTTTTAGTTAAAAAAGATAATTGTCATGTTTGAAAAAGTAGGGGAATATGTTAAAAAAATAATGTATTTTAGGGAAAAAAGGTAATTGGTTATAAATAGGTAATATTATTATTTAATAATATTTTTTTATAAATAAGTAAGGTTAATTAAGTAAAAACACGAAATACAGTTAAGGACAATTAAGTAAAATCACAACGTACCATACCGACCAACCAAACTTTTAATGTTTCGTCTATTATATAATAGTATTGATAGTATATATATATATATATTGCTTGTGTTAACATATAATTTTGCATGTGTTATGTTTAGAACATGAGTTGTTTTAGTTAGAAAATGTAAAATATATAATGTGTTTTAGCTGAAAAATGTAATCAGTTATAAATATGTAATAATATTACCATTTTATATATATATTACCTATTTTATTTTTAGAAGATGAGTTGTTTTCGTTAGAAAAATAGATAAAATAGGTAATTTATTTTAGCTAAAAAAAATTGGTTATAAATAAATTGGTTATATATAGGCCCGACCCAAATTATAGATAGGTCCGGCCCAAATACCGACCGACCGACGACCGACCAAAACTTTTAATGTTTCGTCTTTAATAATATAGTATAGATTAAATATAACTAGTTTACTAAGTCGCGGCTTTATAATAATATCTCTAAATTTTCTCAAAAAATATTCTACAAAATACGTTTTTAAATAAAATAATATTTCTAATATAAAATTAAGTTTTGTTTTGAATTATATATATATATAAATATAAAGTTTTAGATCGTTTAATCAAAAACTACAATTATACCTTCAGAGCTATTAAAATCTTCACTACCTCCAAATCTACTCCCAGTAAAAAAAATCAAAAAATATGAACAAACATCCTTTTTGTTGTTGGGAGAATTTTTTATTAATAGTGATCTCTTTTTGTCAAAACAAATAACAACAAAAACAACAACAACCTCTTCCTTTTAAAAAAAAAAAATTAATGACCTCTTGTCAATGTTTCTTATTCTTGTATGACTTTTGTTATAGATGCACTAACTTATTGAATTTTATTAAAAATGCACACACTAAATAAATTCTTCAGTCGAATAAATCTTAACATGATATTTTCGAAATAGATACACTATAAATTTCTTAATATACAATTTTTATCTTTGAATTTTCGTGTATGAATTACAAAAAATATTTTACTAAAAGATATAATCTTTTATCATAAAAATCAGAGCAATAACTATCTAAACCTTAAAAATTAATGATAGAATTTGTTTTTGAAGACATGATGAATTTTCTACTTTCGAGTTACCTCTCAAAACTAATAACGTACACACATAAACATATAAATCAATTCACGACTGAATGTACATGAAAATCACCTTGCTCGGCCTATTATTTTAACTGATTAACCGATGAATCCCCTTTCTTATTAATCCATGTCTTAACTCAATCAACACTAATAACAAATAACTTGTCTTTTCAAAGATTTTAATATGATCTTGCATTAGGATACAAACAAACGTAATAAGATAAATAGAAAAAGTCTCATACTCATGTACTCATATACACACTTTTAACATGAAGAAACAAAAAAGTAAATAAGAACAATGTTGACAACAAAAATTGCAGTAGACAATTAACAGAGTTTAGGTGTATATTTATACTATTAATTAGCTGTTTGTATGAAAGTATTAAATGTAATTAATTATTTATCAAGTAATTACTTAATTTCTTTAAGTTGGTAATTTCATTTGAAAAGAAATATTATGAAAATATCTAGATAATAATAAAGGGAAGTTCAAAATAATGTAAAGTAATACACTTTTTTTTAATTTAGATATTTGAAGGCAAGAATATTATAATTGAATATTTAGTTTCCTCCATTAGTAAAGATCTATTGTATATTTACTTTCTCCATTAGTAGAGATTTTAAATGCAAGAATATTATATTTACTTTCCTCCATTAGTAGAGATTTTAAATGCAAGAATATTGAAATTGTATATTTAGTTTCCTCCATTAGTAAATATTTAAAAGTCAATTGAGATTTTTTTCTAATCTTTGATATTAATTACTTAATTTCTTATGAAAGACCGATCTAATTTCTTAACTTCTTCTTTACCAAAACGTTCCTGTATTTTCTATTATATCACATAAAAAAAGAAGAAAGTTTAGGAGAAGAGAATGCTAAGATGTTAAATTCATTTGAAAAGAAATATTATGAGAATATTTAGATAATAATAGAGGAAAGTTTAAAATAATGTAAGGTAATACACTTTTTTTATAATTTAGATATTTTGAATGCAAGAATATTATAATCGAATATTTAGTTTCCTCCATTAGTGATATTTAGTTCCTCCGTCAATAGAGATCTATTGTATATTTACTTTATCTATTAGTAGAGATTTTAAATGCAAGAATATTATATTTATTTTCCTCTATTAGTAGAGATTTTAAATGCAAAAATATTGAAATTGTAAATTTAGTTTTGTCCATTAGTAAATATTTAAAAGACAATTGAGATTTTTTCTAGTTTTTGGTATTAATTACTTAATTTCTTATGCAAGACCGATCTAATTTATTAACTTCTTATTTACCAAAATGTTCTTGTATTTTCTATTATATTACATAAAAAAAGAAAGTTTAGGAGAACAGTATGTTAAGATAGTAATTTCATTAAAAAAATATTATGAGAATATTTAGATAATAATAGAGGAAAGTTCAAAATAATGTAAGGTAATACACTTTTTTCTAATTTAGATATTTTGAAGGCAAGAATATTATAATTGAATATTTAGTTTCTTCCATTAGTGATATTTAGTTTCCTCCATTAGTAAAGATTTATTGTATTTTTACTTTCTCCATTAGTAGAGATTTTAAATGCAAGAATATTATATGTTTCCTCTATTAGTAAGCATTTAAAAGGTAATTGAGATTTTTTCGAATTTTTAATATTATTAATTCAAAACATTTAGAAAATTAGAAAAATAGAACGAAGCAATCTGAGAGCGCCACCTCACCGCCTCCGTCTTCTCATTTATATAATAGTATTGATTTACTACCTTTTACTAAATACCATCCCCTCCCTATACATGCTTTCTTACACAGAATTCCGTCCACAATGCCTAACAATCCTCCAATGCTGGAATGTCCTCAAATCTTAGTATAACACATATTGTTTTGTGTAGTATTTGTTTTATTTAGAGCTACTATATAGGCATGTATAATATAAATAGCTTAAAAACCTGTGCAAGACACGGCTGTATATATAAATATTAATATTAATATAATTTCTTGTACCAGCATTTTTATACATCAAAACAATTTTGTAATTAGAAATACGGTAAATAATAATATTTCGATTTTATCTTATATTTATGTAGTAATTTCATAAACTTGGGTAGCCATTTATAAGATAAAAATCACATGATTTTTTAATTTTTAAAAAATTAATTTAATTTTCGTTAAATGAATTTATCAAATTGAATAATTGAGTATAATATAAAAACATGTATTTTATATGTAGACTCTCATGTGTATCTAATGCAGTAATAATATATTTGTAAAATATAAAATTGGACATGTATATAAAATTCTAATTTGAGACATGCTAAAAATCTCTTAGTATTATATAAACGCCGTAAGATGCAGCTATATGAAAGTTTTTTATTAGTACGTCTCAAATTCGTTTATTTAATATTTCAATAAAAAATTATAACCTTGTGGATTTGAACTTGACATAAATTAAGCAAATATGAAATTTTTTAAGTAAATAAATGATTTAAATCAAACAGTTTTTAACAAAAATAATAATAAATCTTCACCGTTAAATTATAAAAAAAAAAATATCGTTACGAAATCAATAATTTATAATATATATATATATATATATATATATATATATATATATATATATATATATATTAATGAACCTAATTATATTATAAGTTATACGAAGGAAAACAAACACATACCACCTTTTAAAAAAAATCATTTTACTAAAACTTATATTAACATACATATTTATATTAACATACTTCGAAGTTATAATTATTTGAAAAACCAGCTTTAACGAGGATAATTGTTTAATAGTCTAATCAAATTAAAATAACATACATCCATTCAAATTTAAAATTATCTTTATAGAAAGTAAATATAAATACAAAATAAAATGTTAAAATATGAATAAGATATATAAATATATATTATTCATATTTTAATAAAATGTTAAGATATATAAGATAAAAGATTTAAATGCTAGCCATTGGATATAACTTGTAAGTATAAGAAAAAGTATGATATCATATAAAATATAACAATTAACAAAACAATTGATAAACATTTAATCGAGCAAATACGAGCTTAATAAAGATGTGTAAATATGATTAAATACATTGTTATATATAAAGATACGATAACTGAAAAAATGGAGTTATATAAGTATATTAAACCAACATTTTAGTTTACTAAAAAGTTAAAATAAAATAAATTAGGATAACATGAGAATATATGACTTACCTAATAAATTTTTTATAGTAAATTTAAAGAGTAATGTAGCAGTGGTTGGAACATGAAGTTTGTTACAGAAAGTTTCAAGTTCAATTCTCAATTATTACACAAATCCACACATTTTTAGCACACTTATAAAAGAATGGTATTTTTGCAAATTTTTTGATCTACAAGGGTAAAAATGTAATTTTACAGTTTGCCCCAGATGACATATTTATTTCTTCTACTTCTATATATATGTAATGGGGTCTAAGGGAAAATTGAGCCAATGAAATTACAATTTTTACCCTTTTTGTTGAAAAATCACAAAAATACCACCATTTACAATTTATGCAATAAAATAGTTAAATTTGAGTTGTACTAATTATTAAGTTTACTTTAAAAATCTTATTAGATTAACCACGTTTTCGACTTTTATTCTTTTTTTTATTTTAACTTTTGAGTAAATAAATAATGATTCATATTATTTATATCCCTATATTTATAAAAATTACAGAAATGATCTCTTCGGTGTTTAAATTAAAAGAGGTTGAATTTGTGTAGCCATTGAAAATCGAAACGTAAGCTCCTTATATAAATTTATTTTTATTATCAACGATGCTACATTGAATTTTGAATTTACTCTAAAAATATTATTAGATAAAGTGTATTCTCTCTTCATATTTCTTTTAATACTTTAACTTTTGAGTGACCAACATGTTATTTTATTATTTATATGATATGTTTATACAATTTTCTTTTTAATTTTAACTTTTCAGTAAATGAAATGTTAGTTCTTATTATTTACATAACTTCATATTTTTTAGTTTTCGTGTTTTTATATAAATAGTATGTATTCAATTATCGTTAGAAAGTTTTATTCCACATATATTTTTTTGATATCATTGTGAATCGTTTTGACCCAACCCGCAAAATATAAATTTGTAACCCAATCCTACTTATTGTACATCAGTTTGGGTCGGATTGCATCAGTTTGAATAGTTTAAATAATTTTATTACAAAAAAATATATTATACAATATCTCTTATTTGGAAAATCTAAGTAAACTAAAACACGTATATAACTTACGATTTAATGTTAATATTTTGATTTTGAATAATTATAATTTTAATAATATAATTATGTACACATATATCTATAAATGTTAGTATGATGTATTATCTAATGTATGGTTGTATATACAATATAAATATATTCAGTGTAGACCACTTAAAGTTAGACATGTTAGACCAAATTTGCACTACAATGTATTTTTGAATTATATACTAACACTGAAATTGTTGTACAATAAATCTAAAAGTTGCAATATAATGAATTTTGATTTACAATACAAATTCATTTTGATTATGATTTTTATTAAAAATAAAGATTGTAAGTTGCCCGGAGATATAATGCATTAAATGTATAAAAACAAACTTAATAGTGTAGTAGTACACTGTATTTAGTATATACTAGCTTATAACCCGTACTTCGGCGAGCTAAATAAATTATGTATAGATTATTTTCTCAAATATAAATATTTAATTTAGCTTAACTCTTGTTCTTTTCTGAGCACACTATGGAGATTTAGTATTCCCAGAACTACGGAGATCGATTTTTGTGATTGATGTTCCTACAGTTTTTAAACATGTAATATATAATTATCAGTGCAATGGAATGTTTGGTTTTTATACCATTTACATGTTTCAGCGGCCACACCATTTGTCTACTCTATACTGTGCATTATTAAATCACTATGTCAAATCATTTGTACATTCATATTGAATATCACTTGCTGGAACCATTTATCAGTGTCTAAACTTGATTGATATCCCATCTTTGCATCAAATTTAGAGAGTAATAATTTGTTGATGTATGTTTTCATCTCTGAAACTCTTGCAGGTTCGAGGAGCTCCGCACGGGTATTTTACAAAATTTCATGAATGAAAGTTTTCCGCGTCTCCTCACAGGTTTGAAGGTTTCTTAATAAGTTTGTGGTTGAACAGGAGGAGCTGACAACTGAGACCTTTACCAATTTTCTCATCAATATTGTCCGCATGTTTCCCGGGGAGATCATATAAAGGAAGATGTATTTGCCTCCTATGTTATACATGCATTGTAGACTTCATATTTATTTATAAAATATGATTACCTAGCCGTCACAGTACCTAAATGAACAGCAAATTCATGATACTAATTTAACTATTTTTATATGAAGGTCAGATGACTATCAATTCCACAAATAATAAAATGAACAGTTTCAAGAACTTGCATTTGTGCTCTCTCTCTCTAAGATTTTACATATTATGTTGTCCAAAGATTATCAAGAACTTACTCAGAACTGTTCTGTCATCGTGCTCAAAAGGCGAGAATACAGTGGGATACCCCATATAGCAAGAATGAATCCAGAACACCTTCACACATGTTCCGTTCCTTATTGTAGTACAAATGAATCCAGAATTTTGTAAGCATGTGCCCAGTTGATGCATCATTATCAGATGGCTAATTAAAAAAAATCATGTCAATAAAGCAAATAAACATAACAATTTTACAGGCGTTGTCTAGGAAAGGTTAAATGTATGTCATATGTGTATACAGACACTCAAGTAGCGGGACTATTCTTAGAAACATTGGTCATCATGCACAGTATAGATTCAGTGATGACTTTGAAACTCTATAATACTTGGGATGTATTTGTTGATCATAGTAAACCAAGTAAAAATTATGAGAAATAAATACTGCAGGCATTGTCTGGGAAAGATTAAATGTATGTCTTATGTGTATGCAACCACTCTTAGAGGAGCGGGACTATTCTCGGAAACGTGGTCATCATGCATAGTATAGATTTAGTGATGACTTTGAAACTCTATGATATTTGGGATGCATTATTGGATCATATTAAACTTTTCATCTCCTAAATTTTCCCCATCCTCGAACATTAACATCTGAACTTACACAAGCATATACATATATAGATGCCTACTAAGATTCCAATCCGCTCCCTTGCCGCCACCTAAAAGACAATCCATATAATAAGCAAAACACCGACTAAAATACAAAATAAATTGGGGGAATATAATACTTATCAAGGGGAAAAAATAAGTTTATGTATAGGTTTTTTTAGGCGATAGACATCTTCTCAACTTTCAAAATTATCTCAGAAATTTATATAAACATAATCACATGGGCATTTCTGGAGTCTGGAAGTACAAACGTGAAATCCAAAAAATGTGTAAATTAGTTTTATACATAAAAATTTGTAGGACAAGAGCAAGTACATTTTAGCGTACACAATAATGAATGTCAGATGTTGCCGCAATTGTTCATGAGCTTATGCTTAAGAGAGGTCACGATACTTGACTGTCTAAATACACATCGTAACTACAGTCGGCCTCTATCATTCAAAAATTACGAAGCATCTTAGTTTCCCCATATGATTTTCAAGATATATAGAATGTGAATAGCACTTCTGATAATTAATAAAAGCTATTTAAATAACAGAAGATTGCAAGTCTGAAATATCTCATCCATAAGAAACATGAATTATCATAGCAAGGCACACATCTAAATAGACCAAACAGTGCTCAATCCCTTCACTGATTTAATAATCAAGTGCCAATGCAACAAAAGCACCGCCAAGATATTTTTGTACACAGTAAAGTTAAGTGTTGTGATAACTATGACATATGCATACACTTAAGAATGATGTTAATTATCAAATATAAAACGTGGAACAGATTTAAGGTGCACAATCCATAAAGCTTTCTTCACAAAGTCCTAAATCCTAATCCGGTTTTATTCAAAAGGTTGTATCTTAGTAAGGGTAGATAGTCTAGTCTCGAACAAAGCAGAGGCCAACTGTGAGAATCTTGAATTCTGCAAAAAAGGCATCTAGCCTTTACTGGAGAAAATCACCATAGACGTTAACTAAGCACAGAAGGTTAAAGATTGGTGGAGAATATTACATTCTCTATAAAAGATTCTATTATGTAATAACATCTTTGCCAGATTACTTGATACTCACTCGAGAAACAATTCATGCCATACTGAATAAGAGATTTTCTGTCATTTTGTGTGCTCTTAAGTACTTCATGGTAATGCTAAACAATACTTTTTTCGGTTTGAAAAACCAAACCGAACATACTTGGTGTCACCGCTCGTAGTTTAGCATGAAATTCTTGGTATTCCACTGCTTTTTCTAAATAGATTACATTATCAGCAACTCAAAATTATCCTTAAAAGTTGGTGAATAATAAAAACCAAACCAAGTTAAACATAATTGGTGTAACCGCTTTGTATTTTAAAGGTAAAATGTATGGACTAAATTTTATGTAGACACCTAGAGTAGCGGGACTATTTTCGGAAAAGCTGGTGTTCTTTGTAATACCAAAATCTGCATTGACAGGCCAGTTAACTAAATCATAAAATGTTAACCAAGAAAATTATTAAACAGGAACATTCCTGTCAAGGGAATTCCTATCCAATATCACGGCCTCAAGAGAGATAGGGTTCTCGAGGAGTATTCTCAATCTTCATGAATTCACATTGATTAGCATTTATTGAGCTGAATACGCTTAAATTACTATTTTCAAGAAACTAAGAACATTAACAATTTAAAGAGTTAACGATTAGCTGTAGTACGACTATCTCAAAATGGAAGACCGTCCTTGATTAAAATAAGAAGTCCAGTGCAATGTCACCATAAACTATGAAGTGGAAATTAATCATATTACACCCACAAGGAAACTAACTCTGTACGAAGGTGAATCCAGCCAATATGTACGTCGTGCTAATTCCATACGAAGGGTCTAGTCGGTGGAACCGGTGAACCACGTGAGCATTCTGATCCAAACTAAAGATTACACATACGAAATAGGGGGATTAAAACAAATGAGAACTGAGTATTGGAGCAAGAAGAATGGAAAGAGGAATCAGATATTATTTACCTGCTGTTAAATTTCAGGGCAATGGCTGCATCTACAACAACTATTGATATACCTGCACCACATGAACTTTATTGGCTTTAGTGATCTTCACTCAACGTAATTCATTATGTTTTTTTTTAATAATTATATCTTGTCATATGAGTGATCACATGATGGAACTATGGAACTACAGAAATCCCTCATTAAATTAAGTGAATAACCCAATTATTACCAATATCACAACAAAAGCTCACAACCATTCAATATTGCAACTTTTAGATTAAGAACTGCAGAAGGGGTTACTGAATAACTTAATTAATAAGTAATTATTCAACACAAATATAGACAGATAAATAGAGAATGAGTAATTGATGTACCTTGTATCATTATGAACTGCTTGCTAGTTCAGATCTTGAAGCCTGAACAGAGAAGGGTCGGGTTTATAAAGCAAGATGAGTCCGTAGATGCCTATTTGAAGCTATACCATAAGCGCGTAACTTAAGTTTAAAAGACTTAGTATATAATATATTTTAAATTAACTAAAATTAAGGGATAGCATAAAATAACATTTAACAAAAAGTCGTAAACTTTAACACTTTACAGAACACCCAACTATCCAATACATACAAACTCAAGTTTCTTAAATTGTAATTATCAATAGAATCAGTAAATTTAAATAGGTACAACGATACAGATTTCGATGGGGATATTGAAGTGGAAAAAGATAATAAGGGTTGATGGTGATACCTGTAATTGATGCAGGTCGTGGAGGGCGCAGAAGATATCAGAAGCGCGAAGATTTTGGGTTAGAGTTCTATTAAATGAGTGTTTTTCAGAATAACGATTGTTTTATTTTCTTATTTACATAAAATAGATAAATTTCATTAATTCACATAAAATTATCTAAAAAGGAAGGTGCTAACCAAACTACAAATTATCCTATGGTTTGCTTATTGCTTATTATAGTTTAGTATAGACTTGGGATGTTAAACTACAAAATTCAGATAAAAATTTGTTTGTTTAATAAAAATTAACGTGTTTAGCAAATACAAAAGACTATAATATATTAGAGCATTCCTGAACCGAATGCGCTTACGTCATTAGCGCCACATGGCAGGGAGACAAAAGTGATTTGAACACAAGGTTCCACTTAAACAACCCACTATTTAGGCTCATTATCCTCTAGCAACACCAGCGGTTCAACTCGGCATCCACTCGCAAAGAACAGAGTTGATGCAGGAGTTGCCTTCAATCTTTCCGGCATTTCCTTCACACAAACATCCATGTTCCCCGCACTCGAATTCAAGATTGCTGTACAGTGATATGATCACCGAAACTTCTGTACTCCGAGTCTGACTCGCTAAAACTTTCCTGTCATCGAGCCTGAGTCACTGCCAGTGCAGTTCCAATAGGCACCTAATGCTTTCAATGCCATGTCCTTAATCCAACAAAGCTTAAATTTAAAAGAGCAACATCATATTTAAGTAAGAAATATATATTGTGCAATGACACAACCAGAATTAACTTAAAATATATAAATTGATAAATTTATGACAAATTCTTCAAGAAAAAATTCACTGACGTCGAAAATATAGTGGAAGAAATCCAAAAAATATGTGTGCTGGTTTCCAAAGAGTACATGGAGCGCAGTACCTGTAAGCACCTAATGTTTTCAACGCCATGTTGTTTATCTAACAAAATTAAAATTAAAAGACCAACATCATATATGTGTAAGAATTACATACATACTGTTCAGTGACAGAACCAGAATTAACTTAAACTATTTAAACTGAAATATATATGACATATTCTTCAAGAACAATTTCACTAACATCTAAAATTTAGTTGATCCTACCCAAATTAAAACTGATTCCCCAAACCTTTAGATTTTATCAGAGTTTATTCTCCTGTTCTTTAGATTTTATCAGAGAAATTAGGAGATATATATGAAACATCGCAATGCAAAACTATTTAACATTAAGTATTTGACTTGTATTTTCAATAATATAGGTCACTGTCGCACATCATAAGCCAAAGAAAGAGAGGGTTAAATGATAGATTCAACCGTGGCTTCATGAGAGAACAGTAGGACACTTAATTAAAAGTAAGAGAGGAAGACGTTTATTCAACTAAGATGAATAATGAGGCACATATATGAATACCATATAATATCACAATTAACTTATGGCTAATATAGTTCAAAAACATACATAGTGTGAACATGGCCTTACCCGAGTGGATGAGAAGGGTCCTGTGTAGATTTGAAGTAGCAGAGAAAGGAACGCAAGAGTGGATGGAGGGATCTGTGCAGAATCCAAGCAGCAGAGCGAGAGAATTAGCGAAGAGTCCGGGTTTAGTATAGACTGAATGAAATAGAACGATATGAACAAAGCCATAACCAACGTAGAAGGTGTACTAAGACAAAGTACATATGTAATGTGACATCAGAATATTTAAATCACAAGAAATGTAGAATTATTTCTAAAAGTTAATATTCTTTCAATAACCATACATAATCAACACAAACGAATTTTTTACCACTATAAAGTGTGTATCTGATTAATTTATGTACGCATTTCACAGGAAAGTGGAAAGCACCAGAACACAATCGGCCCACAGAGCCCGCGTCCATCCAAAGAGAAACTAAAAACTAAACAAAATGCAACCTGCCCTAACCTCAGACACTAATTGTCGTTTCATTCCTATTTTCGGGGAAAATTTCGTAAGAAAATTCCAAATGTCCACCACCGTACTAAACTCAACATCGTATAAATTTAGTGCTTAGTACCAATAGATAATCTCAATATATTTTTTGATGATTACGGAGAATCGAAATTTAAATCTATACTTCACAATTCGGAAACACTATGCCACACAAAGCCATATCCCTGGAGTTAATTCATTTCCCTTTCTCACACACCTTTCAGAACATGTCATATTCTTAAACTGCAAAACCAATTAGTACTATTGAATTTATGATATCTTTCTGCACTGTTTGGCTTCCCAATATAGTGGTTACCATCCTGCATCCTGATATAAATACTCGACACCCCTCTATAGCCCACCATCTGAACAACTTCACTCTTTCCCACCTCATTTCTAATATTCCATCACCCCCCCCCCCCAAACAACTCCGTATTATTTGCTTTTCATCCTTTTATAAATTCTCATTTACCTACCTCTGTAAATCTCAAACACAGCACCTTCTAAATTTTATTTCTTCCCATTTCTAAATTATTTCATTTAAAAAATGCTTTAATCGGTATATAAACGTATAGAATCATATAAGTTGGACATTTATAAATTAATTCAGTTATAAATTTCTGCGGAGGAGAACAACCAAAACGAATGCCCCCAAAAACACATTGTTACGTATCAAACACACTACACTATCATAAAAGTTGTTTGTTATAGTGAATTACCAATTGTATTGATGCCCATTATAGGTACAATCTAAACAACACTTTTCTGGAGCAACAGTCTCAAACAAAAAGGTTCAAACCTGAAAACAACAGAAAATAAAATTCATAATTATCGACACAACCATAGTTAATAAACCTGCAAAACACTAAAACAACTATCAAAATCATAAAATTGGCAAAGTATTCAGGTAATAAGCTCCTCCCCACTCGCGACCAAGTATTCAGGTAATAAGCTTCTGGAATCATTTATGAATACATGGAAAGAAACAACACAAAGTATTTATACAAAATTCCTTGCATATCAATATAAAAGAACTTAATCAAAAGCATAAAACACAAGGAGTAATCAATCAAAAAGGTAGCCACAGATATAAACATCCAACAATATATATTTACAGAAGATGAAATAAAAGAACCTCAAAAAGGAGAGATTTATTTATATTAAATAAATAAAATTGATTAGTAATAAATTAAAAGATATCTAAAAATGGAAAGGAAGTTAAAACAGGAATGTGTTAACCAAACTACCAATTATCCTATGGTTTGGCTATTATAGTTTAGTATAGATGTGGTCTAAAAGGTCTAAGTGGTCTACACTAAACATAACTCATCTATATATTTAAATATCAAACAAAATTTATAAGTTTAACCGGGTTGGTCGAAAAATATAAATTTCATAACCCAATCCGTTTAAATCGGTTTGAAATGTTTTTAACCCAATCAGGTATCGAATTTTCTTCTATCGGCTTGGTCGGCCAAAAGTAGGGTTAATTGGTTCGGTTTAATCAGGTTGGTAAACCGTGAACACCCCTAATCGGAGTATTCGGTTGAGCCACCATTCTCAGATTAATCGAATGATTAGAGATTTTATGATGTGATCACGGTATATTCTTACATATTTGACCAACTTTATATTTTATTTACAAGTACACTGTCATTCAGTTAAATACATATAAGTTTAGGTGTGTCCATATTATATACGGACAACTATACTAAAATTATCATTTCTATTATATTTAATTATTTAAATTGATAAAATGCATTTCACGTCATTTAAAAATAAATTAAATTTTGGCAAATAAAAATAATAATTTGATCTTTATCTTATAGAAATTTCTTCAAATTTCTTAAAATCTTATTAAATTAAAAAAAAAAAGTTAAAAGGACTTCTTTACAAATATAAGATAAATTCAAAATATTATTATTTTCACATTTTTAATTACAAAACTATTCGACATAAGTATATAAGCAGACCCATGCCTCGCACGGGCTTAAGATTACCATTTTAATGGCTGTGAAGTTACGATTTATCCTTATATTTTCTAAAATTACAAAATTTTCATTCTTTATTAATTATGTAAAAAATAGTGGTCGTTTCTAAGATTATGGGGTTTATACTATAGAGGAAACTCCCGCGGGATTAGACTGATTCCCCTTGTTCTGAACCTCAGCCAAAGATGTGTTTCATCACTTTGGCTCCCGATGAACTGTAGCAGAGATGACCTTATATATGTTTCAGAGGAGTAAGTTTCTAACAACTCTTTTGTTTCAGAACATCATATATGGAAGTTGGTTTGTTTGACGCACTAGAAGTTTCAAAATATTTACCCACTCATGTACCGATTTGAAGTTAATGTGTAACATAAATAAATCATGTGCTAATGATGGTCTGCAACATTAGAAACTGTATTGCCAAAACCAGCATTAGTCACTTCTGTCTGAATTACCATATTTTCTTTTATTTCTTTATAAATTCTAGAGCTTGATAATTTTGTGAGTGATGCAGCCTTGAAATAATTCATTGAATTCTGTTATAGATGTCCTGCGCTGAAGATTTTGGTTCTGCCCGCATACTTATGCCGTGAGCACTCTGACATTATTCCAAGCCTCATTGTTAAATTCAAGAATTTGGAAATCTTAAGCATTGGAAGTACTAGCAGTGACTGGATTGTAAAGATTTTTGAGCTTATTTGCATTCAACTGCCTAATTTTCATGGTATGTGTGTTACAAGCCAACACATAGATGACAACATGGCATTAGCAATTGTGAAACTACTTCCAAAACTCAAGCGTTTGTATATGAATGGGGCTGATCTTTCCAAGGAAAACTTATTATTAATAATGCGGGGCTGCAAAGAACTGGAGTGTCTTCATGTTCGAGACTGCATTGGGTTTGAAGAGGATGATGAAGAGATTCTAAAGCTTTCTTCTTCAATCAGAAACTTTCGCTGCGATGGTTCAACGTCATATGACGATTCTAACTGTTACATGGATATTTATGATGGAGATGACTGTTCCGATTAGAGGAGTGTGGGTGGGGTGTGTTGCTTGTATCTTTCTGCATCAAGTTTATCACCGTTTCAGAACATGTTACAATTTATTTTACAGTCATTTAAAACAGTCTGTAATATTTCCATCAAATGAATTGAGGATTATTTAAGAAAATCTTTCAAGAAATTAATGGGAACTTTTTTTAATGATCGAAAAGTTATTTAGACTGGATTTTATATCAAGTTTAGATGACGGGTCTATTTTATGTAATTCAAATCAGATGTATGAATTACTTAATTTGTCAAAGGTTTGGAGCATACACTTAAACTTGTTTTACATCTGAATAAAAGATTAGTTAACTTCTTTTCCATCTGAATAAAAGATTAGTTACATCTTACCTTTTAAAACAGATTTGAATTTAATCTCCGAGTAGAAAAAAACTTGATTACATTTTTGAATTTGTATGATTATTTAAATCTAATATATTTTTCTTTTACTCTGGCAAATGAAAGATAGTGATCCTAGATGTGTGTTATGCAGTTCAGGGGATGAATCTATTGCTCACCTATTCTTACAATGTCTGTTTTTTGACGCAGTCAAGTTGAACCTCCCGTTTAGTTTTTCTGCTGATTATACTCAATGCCAAAGTGGTAACATTATGACTTCTCTGGAAACAACCAAGAGAAGGGCAGTTGCTTCTTTATTTTTCACTGCAGCGATTTACCATGTTTGGAAAGAAAGGAATTTCAGGTTGCATAATGTGGGGGAAAGTCATAATGCTTCCCGTACAATTAGAAGAATAGTGAGAGAATTGCATGTTTGCAGGAGCTTCTTGACTGGGACATGGGTCTGGGAATTGATCACCCAGATTTCAGGGATGTTACAGATCCGGTTAACTTTGATGTAGCACTGGGTTTGGTGGATGGGATTAACATTCTGAGCGTGGGACAGGGTAATGCACCTCAGGCAGTTCATCATGAGGTAGAAATGAATGCTGGCCATCAGGTGGAAGGAGGAGAGCAGGAGGTGCTTCAAGGTGGTGCCGCAGCAAATAATGAGGCCTTTCTCTTCGCAGGAGACCTGCCTCTAGACGACAATGACCAAGTTCTCGTTGCTTTGCTTAGTACCTTAGCACCAGTTCCCATTTTGCTTTGTTATGTCAGGTCCGGTCATGCTGTGTGTGTTCAATTTTATTTCTATTACTCGTCACTTTTTTAAACTTCCGTCAACAAAATTTTGAACTCAAGTAATTTTTGTTTGAAAATTACCCAAGATCCCAAAAGATTAATATAATGGTTACATAATGCTTAATAGAGTTTTAAGGATTTCCCCATTTTTTTTTAATTTACACTTACTGTATTATTATTTTTTTTAGAAGCTCAATACACTAATTGGTAAAACCTTAACAAAATTTTATTGGTTCTGTTGTTTTAGATGCGCTGCAAGCTTTGAAGAAGTTGGTGCTGCATGCATCTGCCATCTGTATGCCTACAACACTCGACTTGAATTAAAAGCCTAATCATGAATTTATTCTTTCTTCTGGCATCTAAATTACCTGGCATCAGGATATCAGTGTAAACTTTCAAAGGCAAAAGAGCCGAGATCTTAGTTTGTTGTTGTGCACAGTTACGAAAACTCTTGGTTCAAAAACAGCATTATAAGTTTTTTTTTTGCGCCAAGTTCGGAACCATTAAATTCTAGTTCCCTGCTTCTCATGGAATAAACTTCATATATTCAAAAGCCCTGCTTAAAGATTTTATGTCAAATTTTAACGAGGATAAAAAACGCCTAAGCATAGAATCGGGAAGGAGGGGGGGGGGGGGGCTAGCACTAACCAATGTAAATGCGGAAGAGGTATAATAGGACAATCAGTGTGTATGAATGATGACAGGTTAATTCGAATCCCACAAAGCCTAATTCTGTTGTCGTATATTCAAATTTATTAGCAAGTCTACAAAAACCAGTAGAAGAAAGCAATTACAAATTCTGATTTGGCATCCATAAAGTCTTAATATAATTCAGAACAAAAACACTACACCATAATGTGTTGATACATCATAAATGGATTGTATGATAGAATTAGCTGTAATCAGTTGGTCTTGATCCTGACAAACCGAATCTTTATCTTTGTAGTTGGGAGGAGGGGAGACATGAAAAGTTTAGTTTCGAAGATTTGAGGAGTGTTGCTGTTATCATCAAGCTTGGAGGCTTCAAAAGTGATAAAGTAAGTGGTACCCTGCTCATCATTCAATGATTTCATTGTCGTGAGAACTTTAACATCGTCATATTCTTCTTCCTGATCCATGCTATACAGGTGAAGAGCAAACTGGGAGAGATAAAGTGGCAAATTGCAACCATTTTGTTGTGTAAGAAGAGTATACTGCAGGGGGTCTTTGTGATCGAAATCAGAGAGGTGCTCCATACAAGAGGGAAATTTAGGGAGCCATTCGACACCCACATAATCAGTTTGATCATAGGCATCAGCCTTCCTAACAAGGACAATCTCGAAAGAATAATATGGGGAATGAGGGGGAGAAGTATGATCATACAATCTAGTTTGGAAGGTAACAGGAGGGAAGGAGGCTTGGAAAGTGAGATTTAAATTAGTACCAAAAGGACCAAATTTGATTGCCTTGAGGACTTGGACATTGTCATAGTGTGTAGGGGGTACCTGATGCATGTTATAAACGGAAATAGCCAACTGAGAGAGATGAAATAGTGTATCGCGACGAGCTTTAGGGAGATTAAAATTGGGTGGTTTGTAATGAAGAAATAGGAAATTACAACCAGGAATTGCTGCAGCATCCCTGTAGGGATAGAGTCCAACATCAAAACCATCACTTTTTTCCTTGTCTCTTGTGTATCGTGCCATATCTCTTTTGAAGGCTTCACTATTGATTCTATCCAACTCGCCAAGAGACTTAAAATCATCAATAGAAGGGTACTCGTATTCAGAGTTGTCATCGAATTCTTCTTCTTCTTCTTGGGCATTCGATCGGGAAAGATGGTATTCTACCTTTTGACGAGCAACTGTTTTCATAGTAGAAGGACAGAAGTCCTTCTTATTCCACATTTGACGATACGGAGGAACACCATCATCAGAAGGATCCCGGGATATAATAGGTTTACCTATAAACGGTAATGAATATCGTTTTTTCTTCTCTTCAAAATTTGTATCGATAGGAAAACCTTCTGGCCTCTCTCCCCTAAATATTGCTTTAATTACTTCTTCCCCTCCCAACCTCTCAATCAACAATTTTTCCCTGCAACTCATCTGACTACCGCCGGCGCTATCCATTATCCAACCCTAATTGCGTTCCTCTTTTCCTTCGCCTATTTTCTTTGTACCTTATCGGTATACAAGTTACAACCACAGGCCCATCTATATATAAACGTCACCCCTTTTTTCAAATCCTACTACAAATCTAATTATTACTAGCTTAAAACCCGTGCGAGTCACGGATCGTTAATTATTATTTTATTATTATATTTTAAATATTTTTTTAATTGTATTTGTTAAAAATATAAGTAGGCGTGTTAAAATAGCTAAATACTTTTACTTAATTAAAAACATTAAAACAGATTTTAAAATAAATAAAAATAAAAAATGTAACATATATTTAGTTTAAATAGGTAATTGCCCGTGATATTTTTGAAAAATGAGGTTTTAAAATTTTATAATTAAAAGTATTTAAATTCGTTTTAAAATAAATAAGTAAAGGGTTTCCTGTGATATTTTTGGAAAAAAAAATAAATTTTAGTGAGAAAAATAGAAAAATTAAATTGAAAAAGATAATTTCCTGTGATATATTTAGAAAAGAAGGGACTTTGTTAGAAAAAATCTATAATGTGTTTTAGAGTAATTGGTTATAAATAGGTATTTGATTATTTATATTTTAATATTCTTAGTGATTGCATTTGTTAAGAAAAATAAGTAAACATGTTAAAATAGGTAAACTTTTTAAAAAATAATTATAATATTATAGGTTTAAAAATAAATAATTAAAGGTTTGTCCGTGATATTTTTGGAAAATGAGGGGTTTTAGTAAGGAAAAATAGAAAAACTAACATGTTTTAGTTAAAAAAGATAATTGTCATGTTTGAAAAAGTAGGGGAATATGTTAAAAAAATAATGTATTTTAGGGAAAAAAGGTAATTGGTTATAAATAGGTAATATTATTATTTAATAATATTTTTTTATAAATAAGTAAGGTTAATTAAGTAAAAACACGAAATACAGTTAAGGACAATTAAGTAAAATCACAACGTACCATACCGACCAACCAAACTTTTAATGTTTCGTTTATTATATAATAGTATTGATAGTATATATATATATATATTGCTTGTGTTAACATATAATTTTGCATGTGTTATGTTTAGAACATGAGTTGTTTTAGTTAGAAAATGTAAAATATATAATGTGTTTTAGCTGAAAAATGTAATCAGTTATAAATATGTAATAATATTACCATTTTATATATATATTACCTATTTTATTTTTAGAAGATGAGTTGTTTTCGTTAGAAAAATAGATAAAATAGGTAATTTATTTTAGCTAAAAAAAATTGGTTATAAATAAATTGGTTATATATAGGCCCGACCCAAATTATAGATAGGTCCGGCCCAAATACCGACCGACCGACGACCGACCAAAACTTTTAATGTTTCGTCTTTAATAATATAGTATAGATTAAATATAACTAGTTTACTAAGTCGCGGCTTTATAATAATATCTCTAAATTTTCTCAAAAAATATTCTACAAAATACGTTTTTAAATAAAATAATATTTCTAATATAAAATTAAGTTTTGTTTTGAATTATATATATATATAAATATAAAGTTTTAGATCGTTTAATCAAAAACTACAATTATACCTTCTGTTGTGGAATAAAATCTGAGCTTACGAATTTAATGCGAGGGTTTAATGAGCTTCAAGCTTTTATGGCTGCACTTGTGTTTCGAGACTAAATCGGTCCTCACAAGATGCCTACGTATCTCAAATTGTTATTGAGAATCAAGCCAAAGACGTAGTTCTTCGTGTTGCCCTCGGGGCTATGGTGGCAGGGGCACACCAGGGACGTAGTGACTTGTATGTCCTTATTCGAGGATGAAGTCTAAAACGTAGTTCTAGGGGTGCCTTCGTGGCTTGTTGCGCCTTCGAGGCGTTGTGACGTATGGAGCTGTGCCCAAAACGTAGTTCTGATTGTAGGATCAGGGTCCTTATATAGGCGTCTGGAGCCTAGTATTTATGGTATGTTTAGGAGTCTTAGCGAATAAGTCTCCTTTTTGATATTGGATAAACATTGTATTTCTTGCTGGAGAATTCGTTTCCTTGTTGATAAAGGCTATGACTCATTAATTGCCTTTAATTGGGATTCTGGATCCTTCTTTGATGAATTTACCATATTTTGGACTCTTTTTATGAGCTGTATATTTTCCCTATTCATTAATTACGAAACAAATAGGGTGTCGGGCCTTAAATATCGGCCTTTCCATTGACTTGTCAATTATATTTCTATAATTACTTTTCTGACCATATCATTTGCCCCCCAACTTCTGGGAAAATCTCCTTGGGGTTTTCGTAGAAGTTATAACGTGTTTTTCCTCAAAATTTTCCATTTTTAAGGGCAATTTCGACCTCAAATTAGGTCATTTCCGACCTCTTTTTTGACCAGGAAACAAGTCATTTTCGACCTCAAATTCGACCAGGAAACTGGTCATTTTTGACCTGAAATTCGATCTGGATTTCGACCTCGACTGGAGTGAGGTCGAAGGTTTCGACCTCGATTTTTAAGTCTTTTTCGACCTCGAGCCTTCGACCTCGATCCAGCCTTTTTTCGACCTTGATTGGTCCCAGGTCGATGGTTTCGACCTCGACTTCCCAGTCATTTTCGACCTCGGTCATTCGACCTCGATCCCTTATACATTCGACCTCGATTTACAGGTCATTTTCGACCTGGGTCATTCGACCTGGGTCATTCGACCTGGGTCATTCGACCTCGATTCCTCATACTTTCGCCCTCATTTTGCAGGTCATTTTCGACCTGGGTCATTCGACCTCGTTCCAGCCTTTTTCGACCATGATTTCTAGGTCAATATCGACCTCGATCTCTAGGTCGTTTTCGACCTCATTTGGCGTGAGGTCGAACGCTTAGACCTCGTTTTCTAGGTCATATTCGACCTCATTCTTTCGACCTTGAATCCTTCTGTTTTCGACCTCACTTGGGTGTGAGGTTGAGGGGTTCGAGCTCGATTTATAGTGTATTTTCGATCTCAATCAATCGACTTCGATCTAGGGTATTTTTGACCTCGAATTTTCAATTTTTTGACTGGATTTTTGGTGCGAAGTCGATGGAAACGACCTCAATTCCTCGTATATTTTCGACTTCGAGCCTTCAATGTCGTTCTAAGGTTTTTTCGACCTCAATTTCATTATTTTTCGACTTTATTTGGGAGCGAGGTCGTTGGAATCGACCTCGTTTTCCCATATGTTTTCGACCTCGGTCGTACGATTTCGATTTAATGTCTTTTCGACCTTAAATCTTTGATTTTGCCCTGGCTATATTTCAAATTTCATTCTTTTCTTGGGCCTTAACTAGCCCAATTTTTAATTGGGCTTAAATTATTCCAGCCTTGGGCCTTTATTGTTTGGGCTTCGAATTTTCCTGAGACCCAAATTATTTGGGTTTTAATCTCTATAATCCATAAATGGATTTGTGGGCCTTAACTGGCTATAGACGGTTGCCCTTTCTTAACCGGTTGGGTTTCCAGTCACTAGGCGATTCCTGGCGAGATTTTCTGTTGAATCTCATCATTTTCTGGGTTTCTTACTTGAAGTTTCGAAGAATTCTTTGAAGATTCTGGGTTTAAAATGGCTGATCGCGCTTCCCAACGTCTATGATAATGCACTAGGATTTCATAGAAGTTATACCGGTCTTTTTCGAGACTTGGGGTCTTTTTATCCCTTACCTGGGACTTACTACCCTTTTTTGAGGATTTTAATATACACTAGTGTTTCACGAGTATCGTCTTGGTGTAAAGTGTGGAGCGACCTACACATTTACGACGATTTTGCCTCATTCGAGGCTAACTTGACATTTGCATAAGCCTTTTATGTCTTATACCGTCTTGTTTTGGCTTCAAGCCTTTCATTGAGCATATCGAATGATGGGGTTTGGACTGAATGTCTTAGGTTTCTGGGGTTTCAACCCTTCATTTTCTTTCTAGGAAGCTCATGATTTCATCGAACCTTATTTCTATTTGTCCTAGTAGTGAGTCCAATCAGGACACACTTTAAACATAATAGACTTTCAAATTTGAGGCATGCCAAGTCCTTGGCACCTCATGCCCTTCGAGGGTTTCTAGCTTGTACGAGCCTCGACCAAATACGTTCTTGACGCGATATGGTCCTTCCCAATTTGGGGCCAGCTTGCCCTTTTGTCCAACTCCGGATGCCTCAATCTTTCGAAGAACCAAGTCTCCTTGTCGAAAGAACCTTTCTTTAACCCTTAGGTTGTAATAGAAAGATGCTCGTTTCTGATGCTGAACTATCTTGGCATTTTCCTCATCTCTAACTTCATCAATCAAATCTAAGGCCAGCCTCAAGCCTTCCTCATTTATTTCTGGCTCATAAGCCTCAACTCTTGGAGATGTGTGAGTAATCTCCACTGGAACCACTGCCTCTGCCACATATGCCAACAGGAAGGGGGTAGCTCCAGTGATGACTTTACAAGTAGTACGATATGCCCATAGTATGGGGATCAATTCGTCTACCCAAGTGTTTCTGGAGCGTTCAACTCTTTTCTTTAGTCCATCTAGGATAATTCGATTTGCAACCTCAGCTTGCCCATTTGCTTGAGGATGGGCAACAGAAGTGAAGCGCAACTTGATATCGTTCTCATCACAATATTTCTTGAACTCATCATTGTTAAACTGAGTTCCATTGTCCGTAACCAGGACTCGTGGAATTCCATACCTGCTTATCACATTTTCCCAGAAGAAATGCATCACTTGCTTGGTGGTTATCTTGGCTAATGGTTTAGCCTCAATCCACTTGGTGAAGTAGTCGATTGATACTATCAAGAACTTTCTTTGAGCACTTGTCATTGGAAATGGCCCAAGTATATCTATTCCCCACATGGCAAAGGGGATTGGTGAGTTTATGGATGTCAACATCTCTGGTGGTTGCCTAACCACTGGTGCATGTTTCTGGCACCGTTCACATTTCTTCACATAGCTTTTAGCATCAGCAAGTATGCTTGGCCAATAGAAACCTAGACGGGTGACTTTATGAGCAAGGGCTCTGCCCCCCAAGTGTTGCCCACAAATTCCTTCATGTACCTCCTTCAGGGCCAATTCTGCCTCTTGAGGTCTTAAACATTTCATATATGGAATGATGAAAGACTTCTTATATAGGATTCCCTCAATCAGGGTATACCTTAGTGCTCTGACGTATAACTTTCGTGCTTCTGAAGTGTCGTTGGGTAACCACCCGGTTTCCAGATGGGCCTTGATGGGATCTATCCAACAACTAGCAACATCAATGGGTGCTACCAACTTTCCGTTGATGCTTGGGGTCCTCAGGACTTGGAAGTATACACTCCCTGCATAGTTTTCAATTTCGGAAGAAGCAAATTTAGACAAGGCATCAGTCTTCATGTTGTCTTCCCTTGGAATGTGCTCTACATAGCATTCGTCAAACTGAGTCATGATGGCCTTGACAAGTTTCAAATACTTGGCCATGACTTCATCTCTGGCCTCAAATTCCCCATTTACTTGGGAAACCACTAGCCTCGAATCTCCACATACTTTCGGAGTTTTAACTCTCAAGGCTCCAGCCAGCCCTAAGCCAGCTATCAGAGCTTCATACTCGACCTCATTGTTTGTCGTTGGGAAGTCAAGTTTTAGTGCATACTCTATGAGGGATCCATTAGGACTTTGTAGCACTAAACCGGCTCCACTTGATTTTGTTTTTGATGCTCCATCAAAATAGAGCACCCAATATTCTTTGAAATCCATCTCTTGATCTTTCTCATCCTCCACTATTAATTCCTGCCCCCTGACTTCTTGGTTGTCAATGGTACATTCAACCATGAAGTCAGCAAGTGCTTGAGCTTTTATGGCCGTTCGAGACTTATACTTGATGTCAAATTCGCCCAATTCAATGGCCCATTTGGTCAACCTTCCACTAACTTGAGGGCTATGCAAGATGTTTCTTAGAGGTTGATCAGTCAAGACCTCTATTTTGTGAGCCTGGAAGTACGGGCGTAGCTTTCTTGAGGCCATTACCAAGGCTAAGGCAAACTTCTCAATTGTTGAGTAGTTTATTTCTGCCCCATGTAGAATCTTACTCACATAGTAGATGGGTTTCTGAACCTTCAATTCTTCTTTTACCAAAACGGCTCCAAGGGCTGTGCTAGAAACCGCCAAGTACAAATAGAGAATTTCCCCTGGCTTGGGCTTTGCCAACAGTGGTGCCTCAGCCATGTATTTCTTCAGGGCCTCAAAGGCCTCTTGGCTCCCCGTTGTCCATTCAAAATTTTTCACGTTCTTGATTGCTTTGAAGAAAGATAAGCATTTCTCTCCTGACTTGGAGATAAATCTTCCCAATGCTGCCACTCTTCCCGTTAGTTTTTGGACATCCTTGACAGTCTTTGGTGGTTCCATGTCTAGAATTGCTTTGATTTTTTCAGGATTGGCCTCGATTCCTCTCTTGGAAACCATTAGGCCTAAAAACTTTCCCGAGCCTACACCAAAGGTACACTTAGCTGGATTCAACATCATCTTGTGGTGCCTTAGCACTTCAAATGCCTTTCAGAGGTGCTCAATATGATCGGCCTTATCGAGGCTCTTGACTAACATGTCATCTACGTAGACCTCCATGGTTTTTCCAATTAGGTGTCCACAAATTTTGTTCACCAATCTTTGGTAGGTTGCCCCTGCATTCTTAAGTCCGAATGTCATGACTAGATAACAAAAAACACCAAAGTCAGTGATGAATGATACCTTGGAGATGTCATCCTTGTGCATTTTGATTTGGTTGTATCCACTGAAGTCATCCATGAAGCTGAGCATCTCGTGTCCAGCTGTAGCATATATTAATGCATCAATCCTTGGTAAGGGAAAACAATCCTTAGGACATGCATCATTCAAGTCAGTGAAGTCTACACACATCCTCCATTTTCCATTGGCCTTTTTGACCATTACGGGGTTAGCCAACCATTCCGGGAATTGTATCTCTTCAATGAATCCGGCCTCTAGAAGTTTTTCAACTTCTTGTTTAATGGCCTCTTGCCTTTCTGAAGCAAAATTTCTCTTCTTTTGTTTCACCGTCATTCTTTCAGGATCCACATTCAACTTGTGAGTTATCAATTGGGGATCAATCCCTGGCATGTCAGCCGCTGTCCAATCAAAAACGTCATTGTTCTCTTGAAGAAAAGATATGAGCTTGCTTTTCAATGGCTCAGGTAGTAGTGCCCCGACATAAGTCACCTTCTCCGGTTCACCAGGGACTAAGGGAATTGGGATTAAATCCTCAGCTGGTTTCCCTCTTCGGTCCTCATTGTCGTCAGTATCCATGTCTTCAATTGGGAGAACTTGCCCCCCGATTCCATCAGGCCTTAACGCGGCTACATAACAACTTCTAGCCATTTTTTGGTCTCCTCGTTCTTCACCAATCCCATTCCTCGTTGGGAACTTGATTTTCAGATGATAAGATGAGGCAACGGCCTTGAACGCATGAAGACCAGTCCTTCCCAGGATTGCATTGTAGGTTGAAGTTGCCTTTATAACTATGAAGTTCAGCATTTGAGTAGACGTATTCATCCCTTGCCCCATGGTCATTGGGAGTTGGATAGTGTCTTCCACTTTTGATTCCACCCCATTGAATCCGTATATGGGCATATTTGAGGGTGTTAACTGAGAATCAGTGTAACCCATCTTGATAAAAGCATCGTGGAACAAGATATCCACTGAAGCTCCATTGTCGACTAGGACTCTCTTTGTTTCGGAATTGCCAATCACAGGTATGATGACTAGAGGGTCATCGTGGGGGAACTTCACCCCTTCCAAGTCTGAATCATCAAAACCTATTGACACTTCTATTCTGGCACGCTTCGGTGTTTCTCCAACCACAGTCATTACCTCTCGAGCATAAGCTTTTCTTGAGTTTCGGGAGGACGCAGCAGTAGTTGGCCCTCCGAATATCATGTTGATGACTGGCCCTCGGGGCTTAGGGTTACGATCTTGGTCGTTGTCCCTTCTGTCGTAATCCTTCCTTTCATAGTTTCCTCTTTGACTCCCTTGATTTCCATCCTTGGTGAATTTGCTGAGTTTTCCTCTTCGTATCAGAAATTCGATCTCATCTTTCAATTGCCTACAATCGTCGGTGTCGTGACCGACTTCTTTGTGGAACCGACAGAACTGATTTTGGTTCCGTTTGGACATGTCAGCCCTCATTGGCTTCGGCCATTTGAGATCTCCTTCCTTAGCTATCTCCATCAGAATTTGACTTCTGGGAGTGTTCAATCTTGCATACTCCGTAAACTTTGGCCCGAAATTGTTTCTCTTGGGTGGAGAATCAGAGTCCTTTGACGTTCTAGGAAACTTTTCCTTGACGTCATACTCCTGAGTTTCTTTTCTTTTCTTTGAGTTTCCACTACCGCTAGCAGTGGGTTCATACTTTCTCATGCTTTCTTCAGCCTTGATATACTTTCCAGCTCTATCTTGGAGCTTCAGCATGCTCTCGGGTGGATGTTTAGCTAACGACCTTTTGAAGTGGTCATCAGTAGTTCCTTATTGCAGGGCTATCATAGCCACTCTGTCCTCTAAGTCTGGGACCTTCAAAGCCTCTCGAGTGAATCGATTGATGTAGTCCCTTAGGGCTTCATTCTTTCCTTGCTGGATTGTCATGAGTGATGCAGAGCTTTTCTCATGCACCCTTCCACTAATGAACTGATTGATAAAAGCTTTGTTTAGTTCCTTGAAATACCCAATTGAGTTGGGAGGAAGACGACTATACCAGCGTTGGGCCATGCCTGCCAAGGTTTGTGGAAACGCCCTACACTTGACCGCATCGTTGGTTGGCTGCAACAACAGTGCATTGGAGAAGGTCCTTACATGATTTGCGGGATCTCCCGTTCCATCATAGGCTTTGATTGAAGGCATCTTGAATTTTCTGGATATAGTCGTTTTCATGATGTCTTGAGTAAACGGTGGTGTAGGATCATCAGGATCTCCTAAGGGCAACAAAATACTAGGATCACCTCTTGGGGCTTCGGCCCTCTTGGTTCTCCTTGCCGGTGGATCCAAGTTGATTATTGAGATCCCTTCAGCCTCCTCCTCAGCAAGGAGTTTCTTGAGTCTTGCAGTCTCTGCCTCATGGGCTGCAATTTTCTCCTTAGTAGTTTGGGGTTGATCCCGATTTGTCTGGGAAGAACGTCTCCTTCTCGGGGCGACATCCTCCCCAGTTGTATAACCCTCATCCTCGGTGTATGGACCCGAGTAATCTTGAACGAAAGGGGTCTGGCGAGTTTGTTAATTTTGGGGTCCCAGACCTTGAATATAAGGGGGCACATATGCCTCATGGTAGATTGGATTAGTTCCACTACCGCCCACCATGGGTCGAGGGGGCATGCCATAGTTTGGCATCCCCAAAGTCTGATTCGCGTATTGAGGGAGATCAGTAGTATGGAGTTGAAGGCTTCTCGGTGCATTCATGATGAGTGGAGAAGTCGAGATTGGTTGCTGGTGAACGGTCTCTTGTGGATTAGATCCATGAATGACCATCTGCAGGGGATTCGTCCCTTCAACCGAAATTGGGATTTCCGGTCCTTGAGTGTTGGTGGGGATATTCGTCCCTTGAGTGCCAGTAGTCGGCGGTGGTTGATTTCCGTGAGTATCAGCCTCAGAGGTGATAGGGCGATCTTCAGGAGTTTGAGTATCCCGAGTTGTTCTTCGTGTGTTTGTCATGGTTGATGTTGTCTTCCCACAGACGGCGCCAAATGTTGTGGAATAAAATCTGAGCTTACGAATTTAATGCGAGGGTTTAATGAGCTTCAAGCTTTTATGGCTGCACTTGTGTTTCGAGACTAAATCGGTCCTCACAAGATGCCTACGTATCTCAAATTGTTATTGAGAATCAAGCCAAAGACGTAGTTCTTCGTGTTGCCCTCGGGGCTATGGTGGCAGGGGCACACCAGGGACGTAGTGACTTGTATGTCCTTATTCGAGGATGAAGTCTAAAACGTAGTTCTAGGGGTGCCTTCGTGGCTTGTTGCGCCTTCGAGGCGTTGTGACGTATGGAGCTGTGCCCAAAACGTAGTTCTGATTGTAGGATCAGGGTCCTTATATAGGCGTCTGGAGCCTAGTATTTATGGTATGTTTAGGAGTCTTAGCGAATAAGTCTCCTTTTTGATATTGGATAAACATTGTATTTCTTGCTGGAGAATTCGTTTCCTTGTTGATAAAGGCTATGACTCATTAATTGCCTTTAATTGGGATTCTGGATCCTTCTTTGATGAATTTACCATATTTTGGACTCTTTTTATGAGCTGTATATTTTCCCTATTCATTAATTACGAAACAAATAGGGTGTCGGGCCTTAAATATCGGCCTTTCCATTGACTTGTCAATTATATTTCTATAATTACTTTTCTGACCATATCACCTTCAGAGCTATTAAAATCTTCACTACCTCCAAATCTACTCCCAGTAAAAAAAATCAAAAAATATGAACAAACATCCTTTTTGTTGTTGGGAGAATTTTTTATTAATAGTGATCTCTTTTTGTCAAAACAAATAACAACAACAACCTCTTCCTTTTAAAAAAAAAAAATTAATGACCTCTTGTCAATGTTTCTTATTCTTGTATGACTTTTGTTATAGATGCACTAACTTATTGAATTTTATTAAAAATGCACACACTAAATAAATTCTTCAATCGAATAAATCTTAACATGATATTTTCGAAATAGATACACTATAAATTTCTTAATATACAATTTTTATCTTTGAATTTTCGTGTATGAATTACAAAAAATATTTTACTAAAAGATATAATCTTTTATCATAAAAATCAGAGCAATAACTATCTAAACGTTAAAAATTAATGATAGAATTTGTTTTTGAAGACATGATGAATTTTCTACTTTCGAGTTACCTTGTATACAGGTGTATCAACTTTTAACTATAAATTCAAAACTAATAACGTACACACATAAACATATAAATCAATTCAATGTACATGAAAATCACCTTGCTCGGCCTATTATTTTAACTGATTAACCGATGAATCCCCTTTCTTATTAATCCATGTCTTAACTCAATCAACACTAATAACAAATAACTTGTCTTTTCAAAGATTTTAATATGATCTTGCATTAGGATACAAACAAACGTAATAAGATAAATAGAAAAAGTCTCATACTCATGTACTCATATACACACTTTTAACATGAAGAAACAAAAAAGTAAAGAAGAACAATGTTGACAACAAAAATTGCAGTAGACAATTAACAGAGTTTAGGTGTATATTTATACTATTAATTAGCTGTTTGTATGAAAGTATTAAATGTAATTAATTATTTATCAAGTAATTACTTAATTTCTTTAAGTTGGTAATTTCATTTGAAAAGAAATATTATGAAAATATCTAGATAATAATAAAGGGAAGTTCAAAATAATGTAAAGTAATACACTTTTTTTTAATTTAGATATTTGAAGGCAAGAATATTATAATTGAATATTTAGTTTCCTCCATTAGTAAAGATCTATTGTATATTTACTTTCTCCATTAGTAGAGATTTTAAATGCAAGAATATTATATTTACTTTCCTCCATTAGTAGAGATTTTAAATGCAAGAATATTGAAATTGTATATTTAGTTTCCTCCATTAGTAAATATTTAAAAGTCAATTGAGATTTTTTCTAATCTTTGATATTAATTACTTAATTTCTTATGAAAGACCGATCTAATTTCTTAACTTCTTCTTTACCAAAACGTTCCTGTATTTTCTATTATATCACATAAAAAAAGAAGAAAGTTTAGGAGAAGAGAATGCTAAGATGTTAAATTCATTTGAAAAGAAATATTATGAGAATATTTAGATAATAATAGAGGAAAGTTTAAAATAATGTAAGGTAATACACTTTTTTTATAATTTAGATATTTTGAATGCAAGAATATTATAATCGAATATTTAGTTTCCTCCATTAGTGATATTTAGTTCCTCCGTCAATAGAGATCTATTGTATATTTACTTTATCTATTAGTAGAGATTTTAAATGCAAGAATATTATATTTATTTTCCTCTATTAGTAGAGATTTTAAATGCAAAAATATTGAAATTGTAAATTTAGTTTTGTCCATTAGTAAATATTTAAAAGACAATTGAGATTTTTTCTAGTTTTTGGTATTAATTACTTAATTTCTTATGCAAGACCGATCTAATTTATTAACTTCTTATTTACCAAAATGTTCTTGTATTTTCTATTATATTACATAAAAAAAGAAAGTTTAGGAGAACAGTATGTTAAGATAGTAATTTCATTAAAAAAATATTATGAGAATATTTAGATAATAATAGAGGAAAGTTCAAAATAATGTAAGGTAATACACTTTTTTCTAATTTAGATATTTTGAAGGCAAGAATATTATAATTGAATATTTAGTTTCTTCCATTAGTGATATTTAGTTTCCTCCATTAGTAAAGATTTATTGTATTTTTACTTTCTCCATTAGTAGAGATTTTAAATGCAAGAATATTATATGTTTCCTCTATTAGTAAGCATTTAAAAGGTAGTTGAGATTTTTTCGAATTTTTAATATTATTAATTCAAAAAATTTAGAAAATTAGAAAAATAGAACGAAGCAATCTGAGAGCGCCACCTCACCGCCTCCGTCTTCTCATTTATATAATAGTATTGATTTACTACCTTTTACTAAATACCATCCCCTCCCTATACATGCTTTCTTACACAGAATTCCGTCCACAATGCCTAACAATCCTCCAATGCTGGAATGTCCTCAAATCTTAGTATAACACATATTGTTTTGTGTAGTATTTGTTTTATTTAGAGCTACTATATAGGCATGTATAATATAAATAGCTTAAAAACCTGTGCAAGACACGGCTGTATATATAAATATTAATATTAATATAATTTCTTGTACCGGCATTTTTATACATCAAAACAATTTTGTAATTAGAAATACGGTAAATAATAATATTTCGATTTTATCTTATATTTATGTAGTAATTTCATAAACTTGGGTAGCCATTTATAAGATAAAAATCACATGATTTTTTAATTTTTAAAAAATTAATTTAATTTTCGTTAAATGAATTTATCAAATTGAATAATTGAGTATAATATAAAAACATGTATTTTATATGTAGACTCTCATGTGTATCTAATGCAGTAATAATATATTTGTAAAATATAAAATTGGACATGTATATAAAATTCTAATTTGAGACATGCTAAAAATCTCTTAGTATTATATAAACGCCGTAAGATGCAGCTATATGAAAGTTTTTTATTAGTACGTCTCAAATTCGTTTATTTAATATTTCAATAAAAAATTATAACCTTGTGGATTTGAACTTGACATAAATTAAGCAAATATGAAATTTTTTAAGTAAATAAATGATTTAAATCAAACATTTTTTAACAAAAATAATAATAAATCTTCACCGTTAAATTATAAAAAAAAAAATATCGTTACGAAATCAATAATTTATAATATATATATATATATATATATATATATATATATATATATATATATTAATGAACCTAATTATATTATAAGTTATACGAAGGAAAACAAACACATACCACCTTTTAAAAAAAATCATTTTACTAAAACTTATATTAACATACATATTTATATTAACATACTTCGAAGTTATAATTATTTGAAAAACCAGCTTTAACGAGGATAATTGTTTAATAGTCTAATCAAATTAAAATAACATACATCCATTCAAATTTAAAATTATCTTTATAGAAAGTAAATATAAATACAAAATAAAATGTTAAAATATGAATAAGATATATAAATATATATTATTCATATTTTAATAAAATTTTAAGATATATAAGATAAAAGATTTAAATGCTAGCCATTGGATATAACTTGTAAGTATAAGAAAAAGTATGATATCATATAAAATATAACAATTAACAAAACAATTGATAAACATTTAATCGAGCAAATACGAGCTTAGTAAAGATGTGTAAATATGATTAAATACATTGTTATATATAAAGATACGATAACTGAAAAAATGGAGTTATATAAGTATATTAAACCAACATTTTAGTTTACTAAAAAGTTAAAATAAAATAAATTAGGATAACATGAGAATATATGACTTACCTAATAAATTTTTTATAGTAAATTTAAAGAGTAATGTAGCAGTGGTTGGAACATGAAGTTTGTTACAGAAAGTTTCAAGTTCAATTCTCAATTATTACACAAATCCACACATTTTTAGCACACTTATAAAAGAATGGTATTTTTGCAAATTTTTTGATCTACAAGGGTAAAAATGTAATTTTACAGTTTGCCCCAGATGACATATTTATTTCTTCTACTTCTATATATATGTAATGGGGTCTAAGGGAAAATTGAGCCAATGAAATTACAATTTTTACCCTTTTTGTTGAAAAATCACAAAAATACCACCATTTACAATTTATGCAATAAAATAGTTAAATTTGAGTTGTACTAATTATTAAGTTTACTTTAAAAATCTTATTAGATTAACCACGTTTTCGACTTTTATTCTTTTTTTTATTTTAACTTTTGAGTAAATAAATAATGATTCATATTATTTATATCCCTATATTTATAAAAATTACAGAAATGATCTCTTCGGTGTTTAAATTAAAAGAGGTTGAATTTGTGTAGCCATTGAAAATCGAAACGTAAGCTCCTTATATAAATTTATTTTTATTATCAACGATGCTACATTGAATTTTGAATTTACTCTAAAAATATTATTAGATAAAGTGTATTCTCTCTTCATATTTCTTTTAATACTTTAACTTTTGAGTGACCAACATGTTATTTTATTATTTATATGATATGTTTATACAATTTTCTTTTTAATTTTAACTTTTCAGTAAATGAAATGTTAGTTCTTATTATTTACATAACTTCATATTTTTTAGTTTTCGTGTTTTTATATAAATAGTATGTATTCAATTATCGTTAGAAAGTTTTATTCCACATATATTTTTTTGATATCATTGTGAATCGTTTTGACCCAACCCGCAAAATATAAATTTGTAACCCAATCCTACTTATTGTACATCAGTTTGGGTCGGATTGCATCAGTTTGAATAGTTTAAATAATTTTATTACAAAAAAATATATTATACAATATCTCTTATTTGGAAAATCTAAGTAAACTAAAACACGTATATAACTTACGATTTAATGTTAATATTTTGATTTTGAATAATTATAATTTTAATAATATAATTATGTACACATATATCTATAAATGTTAGTATGATGTATTATCTAATGTATGGTTGTATATACAATATAAATATATTCAGTGTAGACCACTTAAAGTTAGACATGTTAGACCAAATTTGCACTACAATGTATTTTTGAATTATATACTAACACTGAAATTGTTGTACAATAAATCTAAAAGTTGCAATATAATGAATTTTGATTTACAATACAAATTCATTTTGATTATGATTTTTATTAAAAATAAAGATTGTAAGTTGCCCGGAGATATAATGCATTAAATGTATAAAAACAAACTTAATAGTGTAGTAGTACACTGTATTTAGTATATACTAGCTTATAACCCGTACTTCGGCGAGCTAAATAAATTATGTATAGATTATTTTCTCAAATATAAATATTTAATTTAGCTTAACTCTTGTTCTTTTCTGAGCACACTATGGAGATTTAGTATTCCCAGAACTACGGAGATCGATTTTTGTGATTGATGTTCCTACAGTTTTTAAACATGTAATATATAATTATCAGTGCAATGGAATGTTTGGTTTTTATACCATTTACATGTTTCAGCGGCCACACCATTTGTCTACTCTATACTGTGCATTATTAAATCACTATGTCAAATCATTTGTACATTCATATTGAATATCACTTGCTGGAACCATTTATCAGTGTCTAAACTTGACTGATATCCCATCTTTGCATCAAATTTAGAGAGTAATAATTTGTTGATGTATGTTTTCATCTCTGAAACTCTTGCAGGTTCGAGGAGCTCCGCACGGGCATTTTACAAAATTTCATGAATGAAAGTTTTCCGCGTCTCCTCACAGGTTTGAAGGTTTCTTAATAAGTTTGTGGTTGAACAGGAGGAGCTGACAACTGAGACCTTTACCAATTTTCTCATCAATATTGTCCGCATGTTTCCCGGGGAGATCATATAAAGGAAGATGTATTTGCCTCCTATGTTATACATGCATTGTATACTTCATATTTATTTATAAAATATGATTACCTAGCCGTCACAGTACCTAAATGAACAGCAAATTCATGATACTAATTTAACTATTTTTATATGAAGGTCAGATGACTATCAATTCCACAAATAATAAAATGAACAGTTTCAAGAACTTGCATTTGTGCTCTCTCTCTCTAAGATTTTACATATTATGTTGTCCAAAGATTATCAAGAACTTACTCAGAACTGTTCTGTCATCGTGCTCAAAAGGCGAGAATACAGTGGGATACCCCATATAGCAAGAATGAATCCAGAACACCTTCACACATGTTCCGTTCCTTATTGTAGTACAAATGAATCCAGAATTTTGTAAGCATGTGCCTAGTTGATGCATCATTATCAGATGGCTAATTAAAAAAAATCATGTCAATAAAGCAAATAAACATAACAATTTTACAGGCGTTGTCTAGGAAAGGTTAAATGTATGTCATATGTGTATACAGACACTCAAGTAGCGGGACTATTCTTAGAAACATTGGTCATCATGCACAGTATAGATTCAGTGATGACTTTGAAACTCTATAATACTTGGGATGTATTTGTTGATCATAGTAAACCAAGTAAAAATTATGAGAAATAAATACTGCAGGCATTGTCTGGGAAAGATTAAATGTATGTCTTATGTGTTTGCAACCACTCTTAGAGGAGCGGGACTATTCTCGGAAACGTGGTCATCATGCATAGTATAGATTTAGTGATGACTTTGAAACTCTATGATATTTGGGATGCATTATTGGATCATATTAAACTTTTCATCTCCTAAATTTTCCCCATCCTCGAACATTAACATCTGAACTTACACAAGCATATACATATATAGATGCCTACTAAGATTCCAATCCGCTCCCTTGCCGCCACCTAAAAGACAATCCATATAATAAGCAAAACACCGACTAAAATACAAAATAAATTGGGGGAATATAATACTTATCAAGGGGAAAAAATAAGTTTATGTATAGGTTTTTTTAGGCGATAGACATCTTCTCAACTTTCAAAATTATCTCAGAAATTTATATAAACATAATCACATGGGCATTTCTGGAGTCTGGAAGTACAAACGTGAAATCCAAAAAATGTGTAAATTAGTTTTATACATAAAAATTTGTAGGACAAGAGCAAGTACATTTTAGCGTACACAATAATGAATGTCAGATGTTGCCGCAATTGTTCATGAGCTTATGCTTAAGAGAGGTCACGATACTTGACTGTCTAAATACACATTGTAACTACAGTCGGCCTCTATCATTCAAAAATTACGAAGCATCTTAGTTTCCCCATATGATTTTCAAGATATATAGAATGTGAATAGCACTTCTGATAATTAATAAAAGCTATTTAAATAACAGAAGATTGCAAGTCTGAAATATCTCATCCATAAGAAACATGAATTATCATAGCAAGGCACACATCTAAATAGACCAAACAGTGCTCAATCCCTTCACTGATTTAATAATCAAGTGCCAATGCAACAAAAGCACCGCCAAGATATTTTTGTACACAGTAAAGTTAAGTGTTGTGATAACTATGACATATGCATACACTTAAGAATGATGTTAATTATCAAATATAAAACGTGGAACAGATTTAAGGTGCACAATCCATAAAGCTTTCTTCACAAAGTCCTAAATCCTAATCCGGTTTTATTCAAAAGGTTGTATCTTAGTAAGGGTAGATAGTCTAGTCTCGAACAAAGCAGAGGCCAACTGTGAGAATCTTGAATTCTGCAAAAAAGGCATCTAGCCTTTACTGGAGAAAATCACCATAGATTCATTATGTAATAACATCTTTGCCAGATTACTTGATACTCACTCGAGAAACAATTCATGCCATACTGAATAAGAGATTTTCTGTCATTTTGTGTGCTCTTAAGTACTTCATGGTAATGCTAAACAATACTTTTTTCGGTTTGAAAAACCAAACTGAACATACTTGGTGTCACCGCTCGTAGTTTAGCATGAAATTCTTGGTATTCCACTGCTTTTTCTAAATAGATTACATTATCAGCAACTCAAAATTATCCTTAAAAGTTGGTGAATAATAAAAACCAAACCAAGTTAAACATAATTGGTGTAACCGCTTTGTATTTTAAAGGTAAAATGTATGGACTAAATTTTATGTAGACACCTAGAGTAGCGGGACTATTTTCGGAAAAGCTGGTGTTCTTTGTAATACCAAAATCTGCATTGACAGGCCAGTTAACTAAATCATAAAATGTTAACCAAGAAAATTATTAAACAGGAACATTCCTGTCAAGGGAATTCCTATCCAATATCACGACCTCAAGAGAGATAGGGTTCTCGAGGAGTATTCTCAATCTTCATGAATTCACATTGATTAGCATTTATTGAGCTGAATACGCTTAAATTACTATTTTCAAGAAACTAAGAACATTAACAATTTAAAGAGTTAACGATTAGCTGTAGTACGACTATCTCAAAATGGAAGACCGTCCTTGATTAAAATAAGAAGTCCAGTGCAATGTCACCATAAACTATGAAGTGGAAATTAATCATATTACACCCACAAGGAAACTAACTCTGTACGAAGGTGAATCCAGCCAATATGTACGTCGTGCTAATTCCATACGAAGGGTCTAGTCGGTGGAACCGGTGAACCACGTGAGCATTCTGATCCAAACTAAAGATTACACATACGAAAGAGGGGGATTAAAACAAATGAGAACTGAGTATTGGAGCAAGAAGAATGGAAAGAGGAATCAGATATTATTTACCTGCTGTTAAATTTCAGGGCAATGGCTGCATCTACAACAACTATTGATATACCTGCACCACATGAACTTTATTGGCTTTAGTGATCTTCACTCAACGTAATTCATTATGTTTTTTTTTAATAATTATATCTTGTCATATGAGTGATCACATGATGGAACTATGGAACTACAGAAATCCCTCATTAAATTAAGTGAATAACCCAATTATTACCAATATCACAACAAAAGCTCACAACCATTCAATATTGCAACTTTTAGATTAAGAACTGCAGAAGGGGTTACTGAATAACTTAATTAATAAGTAATTATTCAACACAAATATAGACAGATAAATAGAGAATGAGTAATTGATGTACCTTGTATCATTATGAACTGCTTGCTAGTTCAGATCTTGAAGCCTGAACAGAGAAGGGTCGGGTTTATAAAGCAAGATGAGTCCGTAGATGCCTATTTGAAGCTATACCATAAGCGCGTAACTTAAGTTTAAAAGACTTAGTATATAATATATTTTAAATTAACTAAAATTAAGGGATAGCATAAAATAACATTTAACAAAAAGTCGTAAACTTTAACACTTTACAGAACACCCAACTATCCAATACATACAAACTCAAGTTTCTTAAATTGTAATTATCAATAGAATCAGTAAATTTAAATAGGTACAACGATACAGATTTCGATGGGGATATTGAAGTGGAAAAAGATAATAAGGGTTGATGGTGATACCTGTAATTGATGCAGGTCGTGGAGGGCGCAGAAGATATCAGAAGCGCGAAGATTTTGGGTTAGAGTTCTATTAAATGAGTGTTTTTCAGAATAACGATTGTTTTATTTTCTTATTTACATAAAATAGATAAATTTCATTAATTCACATAAAATTATCTAAAAAGGAAGGTGCTAACCAAACTACAAATTATCCTATGGTTTGCTTATTGCTTATTATAGTTTAGTATAGACTTGGGATGTTAAACTACAAAATTCAGATAAAAATTTGTTTGTTTAATAAAAATTAACGTGTTTAGCAAATACAAAAGACTATAATATATTAGAGCATTCCTGAACCGAATGCGCTTACGTCATTAGCGCCACATGGCAGGGAGACAAAAGTGATTTGAACACAAGGTTCCACTTAAACAACCCACTATTTAGGCTCATTATCCTCTAGCAACACCAGCGGTTCAACTCGGCATCCACTCGCAAAGAACAGAGTTGATGCAGGAGTTGCCTTCAATCTTTCCGGCATTTCCTTCACACAAACATCCATGTTCCCCGCACTCGAATTCAAGATTGCTGTACAGTGATATGATCACCGAAACTTCTGTACTCCGAGTCTGACTCGCTAAAACTTTCCTGTCATCGAGCCTGAGTCACTGCCAGTGCAGTTCCAATAGGCACCTAATGCTTTCAATGCCATGTCCTTAATCCAACAAAGCTTAAATTTAAAAGAGCAACATCATATTTAAGTAAGAAATATATATTGTGCAATGACACAACCAGAATTAACTTAAAATATATAAATTGATAAATTTATGACAAATTCTTCAAGAAAAAATTCACTGACGTCGAAAATATAGTGGAAGAAATCCAAAAAATATGTGCTGGTTTCCAAAGAGTACATGGAGCGCAGTACCTGTAAGCACCTAATGTTTTCAACGCCATGTTGTTTATCTAACAAAATTAAAATTAAAAGACCAACATCATATATGTGTAAGAATTACATACATACTGTTCAGTGACAGAACCAGAATTAACTTAAACTATTTAAACTGAAATATATATGACATATTCTTCAAGAACAATTTCACTAACATCTAAAATTTAGTTGATCCTACCCAAATTAAAACTGATTCCCCAAACCTTTAGATTTTATCAGAGTTTATTCTCCTGCTCTTTAGATTTTATCAGAGAAATTAGGAGATATATATGAAACATCGCAATGCAAAACTATTTAACATTAAGTATTTGACTTGTATTTTCAATAATATAGGTCACTGTCGCACATCATAAGCCAAAGAAAGAGAGGGTTAAATGATAGATTCAACCGTGGCTTCATGAGAGAACAGTAGGACACTTAATTAAAAGTAAGAGAGGAAGACGTTTATTCAACTAAGATGAATAATGAGGCACATATATGAATACCATATAATATCACAATTAACTTATGGCTAATATAGTTCAAAAACATACATAGTGTGAACATGGCCTTACCCGAGTGGATGAGAAGGGTCCTGTGTAGATTTGAAGTAGCAGAGAAAGGAACGCAAGAGTGGATGGAGGGATCTGTGCAGAATCCAAGCAGCAGAGCGAGAGAATTAGCGAAGAGTCCGGGTTTAGTATAGACTGAATGAAATAGAACGATATGAACAAAGCCATAACCAACGTAGAAGGTGTACTAAGACAAAGTACATATGTAATGTGACATCAGAATATTTAAATCACAAGAAATGTAGAATTATTTCTAAAAGTTAATATTCTTTCAATAACCATACATAATCAACACAAACGAATTTTTTACCACTATAAAGTGTGTATCTGATTAATTTATGTACGCATTTCACAGGAAAGTGGAAAGCACCAGAACACAATCGGCCCACAGAGCCCGCGTCCATCCAAAGAGAAACTAAAAACTAAACAAAATGCAACCTGCCCTAACCTCAGACACTAATTGTCGTTTCATTCCTATTTTCGGGGAAAATTTCGTAAGAAAATTCCAAATGTCCACCACCGTACTAAACTCAACATCGTATAAATTTAGTGCTTAGTACCAATAGATAATCTCAATATATTTTTTGATGATTACGGAGAATCGAAATTTAAATCTATACTTCACAATTCGGAAACACTATGCCACACAAAGCCATATCCCTGGAGTTAATTCATTTCCCTTTCTCACACACCTTTCAGAACATGTCATATTCTTAAACTGCAAAACCAATTAGTACTATTGAATTTATGATATCTTTCTGCACTGTTTGGCTTCCCAATATAGTGGTTACCATCCTGCATCCTGATATAAATACTCGACACCCCTCTATAGCCCACCATCTGAACAACTTCACTCTTTCCCACCTCATTTCTAATATTCCATCACCCCCCCCCCCCCCCCAAACAACTCCGTATTATTTGCTTTTCATCCTTTTATAAATTCTCATTTACCTACCTCTGTAAATCTCAAACACAGCACCTTCTAAATTTTATTTCTTCCCATTTCTAAATTATTTCATTTAAAAAATGCTTTAATCGGTATATAAACGTATAGAATCATATAAGTTGGACATTTATAAATTAATTCAGTTATAAATTTCTGCGGAGGAGAACAACCAAAACGAATGCCCCCAAAAACACATTGTTACGTATCAAACACACTACACTATCATAAAAGTTGTTTGTTATAGTGAATTACCAATTGTATTGATGCCCATTATAGGTACAATCTAAACAACACTTTTCTGGAGCAACAGTCTCAAACAAAAAGGTTCAAACCTGAAAACAACAGAAAATAAAATTCATAATTATCGACACAACCATAGTTAATAAACCTGCAAAACACTAAAACAACTATCAAAATCATAAAATTGGCAAAGTATTCAGGTAATAAGCTCCTCCCCACTCGCGACCAAGTATTCAGGTAATAAGCTTCTGGAATCATTTATGAATACATGGAAAGAAACAACACAAAGTATTTATACAAAATTCCTTGCATATCAATATAAAAGAACTTAATCAAAAGCATAAAACACAAGGAGTAATCAATCAAAAAGGTAGCCACAGATATAAACATCCAACAATATATATTTACAGAAGATGAAATAAAAGAACCTCAAAAAGGAGAGATTTATTTATATTAAATAAATAAAATTGATTAGTAATAAATTAAAAGATATCTAAAAATGGAAAGGAAGTTAAAACAGGAATGTGTTAACCAAACTACCAATTATCCTATGGTTTGGCTATTATAGTTTAGTATAGATGTGGTCTAAAAGGTCTAAGTGGTCTACACTAAACATAACTCATCTATATATTTAAATATCAAACAAAATTTATAAGTTTAACCGGGTTGGTCGAAAAATATAAATTTCATAACCCAATCCGTTTAAATCGGTTTGAAATGTTTTTAACCCAATCAGGTATCGAATTTTCTTCTATCGGCTTGGTCGGCCAAAAGTAGGGTTAATTGGTTCGGTTTAATCAGGTTGGTAAACCGTGAACACCCCTAATCGGAGTATTCGGTTGAGCCACCATTCTCAGATTAATCGAATGATTAGAGATTTTATGATGTGATCACGGTATATTCTTACATATTTGACCAACTTTATATTTTATTTACAAGTACACTGTCATTCAGTTAAATACATATAAGTTTAGGTGTGTCCATATTATATACGGACAACTATACTAAAATTATCATTTCTATTATATTTAATTATTTAAATTGATAAAATGCATTTCACGTCATTTAAAAATAAATTAAATTTTGGCAAATAAAAATAATAATTTGATCTTTATCTTATAGAAATTTCTTCAAATTTCTTAAAATCTTATTAAATTAAAAAAAAAAAGTTAAAAGGACTTCTTTACAAATATAAGATAAATTCAAAATATTATTATTTTCACATTTTTAATTACAAAACTATTCGACATAAGTATATAAGCAGACCCATGCCTCGCACGGGCTTAAGATTACCATTTTAATGGCTGTGAAGTTACGATTTATCCTTATATTTTCTAAAATTACAAAATTTTCATTCTTTATTAATTATGTAAAAAATAGTGGTCGTTTCTAAGATTATGGGGTTTATACTATAGAGGAAACTCCCGCGGGATTAGACTGATTCCCCTTGTTCTGAACCTCAGCCAAAGATGTGTTTCATCACTTTGGCTCCCGATGAACTGTAGCAGAGATGACCTTATATATGTTTCAGAGGAGTAAGTTTCTAACAACTCTTTTGTTTCAGAACATCATATATGGAAGTTGGTTTGTTTGACGCACTAGAAGTTTCAAAATATTTACCCACTCATGTACCGATTTGAAGTTAATGTGTAACATAAATAAATCATGTGCTAATGATGGTCTGCAACATTAGAAACTGTATTGCCAAAACCAGCATTAGTCACTTCTGTCTGAATTACCATATTTTCTTTTATTTCTTTATAAATTCTAGAGCTTGATAATTTTGTGAGTGATGCAGCCTTGAAATAATTCATTGAATTCTGTTATAGATGTCCTGCGCTGAAGATTTTGGTTCTGCCCGCATACTTATGCCGTGAGCACTCTGACATTATTCCAAGCCTCATTGTTAAATTCAAGAATTTGGAAATCTTAAGCATTGGAAGTACTAGCAGTGACTGGATTGTAAAGATTTTTGAGCTTATTTGCATTCAACTGCCTAATTTTCATGGTATGTGTGTTACAAGCCAACACATAGATGACAACATGGCATTAGCAATTGTGAAACTACTTCCAAAACTCAAGCGTTTGTATATGAATGGGGCTGATCTTTCCAAGGAAAACTTATTATTAATAATGCGGGGCTGCAAAGAACTGGAGTGTCTTCATGTTCGAGACTGCATTGGGTTTGAAGAGGATGATGAAGAGATTCTAAAGCTTTCTTCTTCAATCAGAAACTTTCGCTGCGATGGTTCAACGTCATATGACGATTCTAACTGTTACATGGATATTTATGATGGAGATGACTGTTCCGATTAGAGGAGTGTGGGTGGGGTGTGTTGCTTGTATCTTTCTGCATCAAGTTTATCACCGTTTCAGAACATGTTACAATTTATTTTACAGTCATTTAAAACAGTCTGTAATATTTCCATCAAATGAATTGAGGATTATTTAAGAAAATCTTTCAAGAAATTAATGGGAACTTTTTTTAATGATCGAAAAGTTATTTAGACTGGATTTTATATCAAGTTTAGATGACGGGTCTATTTTATGTAATTCAAATCAGATGTATGAATTACTTAATTTGTCAAAGGTTTGGAGCATACACTTAAACTTGTTTTACATCTGAATAAAAGATTAGTTAACTTCTTTTCCATCTGAATAAAAGATTAGTTACATCTTACCTTTTAAAACAGATTTGAATTTAATCTCCGAGTAGAAAAAAACTTGATTACATTTTTGAATTTGTATGATTATTTAAATCTAATATATTTTTCTTTTACTCTGGCAAATGAAAGATAGTGATCCTAGATGTGTGTTATGCAGTTCAGGGGATGAATCTATTGCTCACCTATTCTTACAATGTCTGTTTTTTGACGCGGTCAAGTTGAACCTCCCGTTTAGTTTTTCTGCTGATTATACTCAATGCCAAAGTGGTAACATTATGACTTCTCTGGAAACAACCAAGAGAAGGGCAGTTGCTTCTTTATTTTTCACTGCAGCGATTTACCATGTTTGGAAAGAAAGGAATTTCAGGTTGCATAATGTGGGGGAAAGTCATAATGCTTCCCGTACAATTAGAAGAATAGTGAGAGAATTGCATGTTTGCAGGAGCTTCTTGACTGGGACATGGGTCTGGGAATTGATCACCCAGATTTCAGGGATGTTACAGATCCGGTTAACTTTGATGTAGCACTGGGTTTGGTGGATGGGATTAACATTCTGAGCGTGGGACAGGGTAATGCACCTCAGGCAGTTCATCATGAGGTAGAAATGAATGCTGGCCATCAGGTGGAAGGAGGAGAGCAGGAGGTGCTTCAAGGTGGTGCCGCAGCAAATAATGAGGCCTTTCTCTTCGCAGGAGACCTGCCTCTAGACGACAATGACCAAGTTCTCGTTGCTTTGCTTAGTACCTTAGCACCAGTTCCCATTTTGCTTTGTTATGTCAGGTCCGGTCATGCTGTGTGTGTTCAATTTTATTTCTATTACTCGTCACTTTTTTAAACTTCCGTCAACAAAATTTTGAACTCAAGTAATTTTTGTTTGAAAATTACCCAAGATCCCAAAAGATTAATATAATGGTTACATAATGCTTAATAGAGTTTTAAGGATTTCCCCATTTTTTTTTAATTTACACTTACTGTATTATTATTTTTTTTAGAAGCTCAATACACTAATTGGTAAAACCTTAACAAAATTTTATTGGTTCTGTTGTTTTAGATGCGCTGCAAGCTTTGAAGAAGTTGGTGCTGCATGCATCTGCCATCTGTATGCCTACAACACTCGACTTGAATTAAAAGCCTAATCATGAATTTATTCTTTCTTCTGGCATCTAAATTACCTGGCATCAGGATATCAGTGTAAACTTTCAAAGGCAAAAGAGCCGAGATCTTAGTTTGTTGTTGTGCACAGTTACGAAAACTCTTGGTTCAAAAACAGCATTATAAGTTTTTTTTTTGCGCCAAGTTCGGAACCATTAAATTCTAGTTCCCTGCTTCTCATGGAATAAACTTCATATATTCAAAAGCCCTGCTTAAAGATTTTATGTCAAATTTTAACGAGGATAAAAAACGCCTAAGCATAGAATCGGGAAGGAGGGGGGGGGGGGGGGGGGCTAGCACTAACCAATGTAAATGCGGAAGAGGTATAATAGGACAATCAGTGTGTATGAATGATGACAGGTTAATTCGAATCCCACAAAGCCTAATTCTGTTGTCGTATATTCAAATTTATTAGCAAGTCTACAAAAACCAGTAGAAGAAAGCAATTACAAATTCTGATTTGGCATCCATAAAGTCTTAATATAATTCAGAACAAAAACACTACACCATAATGTGTTGATACATCATAAATGGATTGTATGATAGAATTAGCTGTAATCAGTTGGTCTTGATCCTGACAAACCGAATCTTTATCTTTGTAGTTGGGAGGAGGGGAGACATGAAAAGTTTAGTTTCGAAGATTTGAGGAGTGTTGCTGTTATCATCAAGCTTGGAGGCTTCAAAAGTGATAAAGTAAGTGGTACCCTGCTCATCATTCAATGATTTCATTGTCGTGAGAACTTTAACATCGTCATATTCTTCTTCCTGATCCATGCTATACAGGTGAAGAGCAAACTGGGAGAGATAAAGTGGCAAATTGCAACCATTTTGTTGTGTAAGAAGAGTATACTGCAGGGGGTCTTTGTGATCGAAATCAGAGAGGTGCTCCATACAAGAGGGAAATTTAGGGAGCCATTCGACACCCACATAATCAGTTTGATCATAGGCATCAGCCTTCCTAACAAGGACAATCTCGAAAGAATAATATGGGGAATGAGGGGGAGAAGTATGATCATACAATCTAGTTTGGAAGGTAACAGGAGGGAAGGAGGCTTGGAAAGTGAGATTTAAATTAGTACCAAAAGGACCAAATTTGATTGCCTTGAGGACTTGGACATTGTCATAGTGTGTAGGGGGTACCTGATGCATGTTATAAACGGAAATAGCCAACTGAGAGAGATGAAATAGTGTATCGCGACGAGCTTTAGGGAGATTAAAATTGGGTGGTTTGTAATGAAGAAATAGGAAATTACAACCAGGAATTGCTGCAGCATCCCTGTAGGGATAGAGTCCAACATCAAAACCATCACTTTTTTCCTTGTCTCTTGTGTATCGTGCCATATCTCTTTTGAAGGCTTCACTATTGATTCTATCCAACTCGCCAAGAGACTTAAAATCATCAATAGAAGGGTACTCGTATTCAGAGTTGTCATCGAATTCTTCTTCTTCTTCTTGGGCATTCGATCGGGAAAGATGGTATTCTACCTTTTGACGAGCAACTGTTTTCATAGTAGAAGGACAGAAGTCCTTCTTATTCCACATTTGACGATACGGAGGAACACCATCATCAGAAGGATCCCGGGATATAATAGGTTTACCTATAAACGGTAATGAATATCGTTTTTTCTTCTCTTCAAAATTTGTATCGATAGGAAAACCTTCTGGCCTCTCTCCCCTAAATATTGCTTTAATTACTTCTTCCCCTCCCAACCTCTCAATCAACAATTTTTCCCTGCAACTCATCTGACTACCGCCGGCGCTATCCATTATCCAACCCTAATTGCGTTCCTCTTTTCCTTCGCCTATTTTCTTTGTACCTTATCGGTATACAAGTTACAACCACAGGCCCATCTATATATAAACGTCACCCCTTTTTTCAAATCCTACTACAAATCTAATTATTACTAGCTTAAAACCCGTGCGAGTCACGGATCGTTAATTATTATTTTATTATTATATTTTAAATATTTTTTTAATTGTATTTGTTAAAAATATAAGTAGGCATGTTAAAATAGCTAAATACTTTTACTTAATTAAAAACATTAAAACAGATTTTAAAATAAATAAAAATAAAAAATGTAACATATATTTAGTTTAAATAGGTAATTGCCCGTGATATTTTTGAAAAATGAGGTTTTAAAATTTTATAATTAAAAGTATTTAAATTCGTTTTAAAATAAATAAGTAAAGGGTTTCCTGTGATATTTTTGGAAAAAAAAATAAATTTTAGTGAGAAAAATAGAAAAATTAAATTGAAAAAGATAATTTCCTGTGATATATTTAGAAAAGAAGGGACTTTGTTAGAAAAAATCTATAATGTGTTTTAGAGTAATTGGTTATAAATAGGTATTTGATTATTTATATTTTAATATTCTTAGTGATTGCATTTGTTAAGAAAAATAAGTAAACATGTTAAAATAGGTAAACTTTTTAAAAAATAATTATAATATTATAGGTTTAAAAATAAATAATTAAAGGTTTGTCCGTGATATTTTTGGAAAATGAGGGGTTTTAGTAAGGAAAAATAGAAAAACTAACATGTTTTAGTTAAAAAAGATAATTGTCATGTTTGAAAAAGTAGGGGAATATGTTAAAAAAATAATGTATTTTAGGGAAAAAAGGTAATTGGTTATAAATAGGTAATATTATTATTTAATAATATTTTTTTATAAATAAGTAAGGTTAATTAAGTAAAAACACGAAATACAGTTAAGGACAATTAAGTAAAATCACAACGTACCATACCGACCAACCAAACTTTTAATGTTTCGTTTATTATATAATAGTATTGATAGTATATATATATATATATATTGCTTGTGTTAACATATAATTTTGCATGTGTTATGTTTAGAACATGAGTTGTTTTAGTTAGAAAATGTAAAATATATAATGTGTTTTAGCTGAAAAATGTAATCAGTTATAAATATGTAATAATATTACCATTTTATATATATATTACCTATTTTATTTTTAGAAGATGAGTTGTTTTCGTTAGAAAAATAGATAAAATAGGTAATTTATTTTAGCTAAAAAAAATTGGTTATAAATAAATTGGTTATATATAGGCCCGACCCAAATTATAGATAGGTCCGGCCCAAATACCGACCGACCGACGACCGACCAAAACTTTTAATGTTTCGTCTTTAATAATATAGTATAGATTAAATATAACTAGTTTACTAAGTCGCGGCTTTATAATAATATCTCTAAATTTTCTCAAAAAATATTCTACAAAATACGTTTTTAAATAAAATAATATTTCTAATATAAAATTAAGTTTTGTTTTGAATTATATATATATAAATATAAAGTTTTAGATCGTTTAATCAAAAACTACAATTATACCTTCTGTTGTGGAATAAAATTTGAGCTTACGAATTTAATGCGAGGGTTTAATGAGCTTCAAGCTTTTATGGCTGCACTTGTGTTTCGAGACTAAATCGGTCCTCACAAGATGCCTACGTATCTCAAATTGTTATTGAGAATCAAGCCAAAGACGTAGTTCTTCGTGTTGCCCTCGGGGCTATGGTGGCAGGGGCACACCAGGGACGTAGTGACTTGTATGTCCTTATTCGAGGATGAAGTCTAAAACGTAGTTCTAGGGGTGCCTTCGTGGCTTGTTGCGCCTTCGAGGCGTTGTGACGTATGGAGCTGTGCCCAAAACGTAGTTCTGATTGTAGGATCAGGGTCCTTATATAGGCGTCTGGAGCCTAGTATTTATGGTATGTTTAGGAGTCTTAGCGAATAAGTCTCCTTTTTGATATTGGATAAACATTGTATTTCTTGCTGGAGAATTCGTTTCCTTGTTGATAAAGGCTATGACTCATTAATTGCCTTTAATTGGGATTCTGGATCCTTCTTTGATGAATTTACCATATTTTGGACTCTTTTTATGAGCTGTATATTTTCCCTATTCATTAATTACGAAACAAATAGGGTGTCGGGCCTTAAATATCGGCCTTTCCATTGACTTGTCAATTATATTTCTATAATTACTTTTCTGACCATATCATTTGCCCCCCAACTTCTGGGAAAATCTCCTTGGGGTTTTCGTAGAAGTTATAACGTGTTTTTCCTCAAAATTTTCCATTTTTAAGGGCAATTTCGACCTCAAATTAGGTCATTTCCGACCTCTTTTTTGACCAGGAAACAAGTCATTTTCGACCTCAAATTCGACCAGGAAACTGGTCATTTTTGACCTGAAATTCGATCTGGATTTCGACCTCGACTGGAGTGAGGTCGAAGGTTTCGACCTCGATTTTTAAGTCTTTTTCGACCTCGAGCCTTCGACCTCGATCCAGCCTTTTTTCGACCTTGATTGGTCCCAGGTCGATGGTTTCGACCTCGACTTCCCAGTCATTTTCGACCTCGGTCATTCGACCTCGATCCCTTATACATTCGACCTCGATTTACAGGTCATTTTCGACCTGGGTCATTCGACCTGGGTCATTCGACCTGGGTCATTCGACCTCGATTCCTCATACTTTCGCCCTCATTTTGCAGGTCATTTTCGACCTGGGTCATTCGACCTCGTTCCAGCCTTTTTCGACCATGATTTCTAGGTCAATATCGACCTCGATCTCTAGGTCGTTTTCGACCTCATTTGGCGTGAGGTCGAACGCTTAGACCTCGTTTTCTAGGTCATATTCGACCTCATTCTTTCGACCTTGAATCCTTCTGTTTTCGACCTCACTTGGGTGTGAGGTTGAGGGGTTCGAGCTCGATTTATAGTGTATTTTCGATCTCAATCAATCGACTTCGATCTAGGGTATTTTTGACCTCGAATTTTCAATTTTTTGACTGGATTTTTGGTGCGAAGTCGATGGAAACGACCTCAATTCCTCGTATATTTTCGACTTCGAGCCTTCAATGTCGTTCTAAGGTTTTTTCGACCTCAATTTCATTATTTTTCGACTTTATTTGGGAGCGAGGTCGTTGGAATCGACCTCGTTTTCCCATATGTTTTCGACCTCGGTCGTACGATTTTGATTTAATGTCTTTTCGACCTTAAATCTTTGATTTTGCCCTGGCTATATTTCAAATTTCATTCTTTTCTTGGGCCTTAACTAGCCCAATTTTTAATTGGGCTTAAATTATTCCAGCCTTGGGCCTTTATTGTTTGGGCTTCGAATTTTCCTGAGACCCAAATTATTTGGGTTTTAATCTCTATAATCCATAAATGGATTTGTGGGCCTTAACTGGCTATAGACGGTTGCCCTTTCTTAACCGGTTGGGTTTCCAGTCACTAGGCGATTCCTGGCGAGATTTTCTGTTGAATCTCATCATTTTCTGGGTTTCTTACTTGAAGTTTCGAAGAATTCTTTGAAGATTCTGGGTTTAAAATGGCTGATCGCGCTTCCCAACGTCTATGATAATGCACTAGGATTTCATAGAAGTTATACCGGTCTTTTTCGAGACTTGGGGTCTTTTTATCCCTTACCTGGGACTTACTACCCTTTTTTAAGGATTTTAATATACACTAGTGTTTCACGAGTATCGTCTTGGTGTAAAGTGTGGAGCGACCTACACATTTACGACGATTTTGCCTCATTCGAGGCTAACTTGACATTTGCATAAGCCTTTTATGTCTTATACCGTCTTGTTTTGGCTTCAAGCCTTTCATTGAGCATATCGAATGATGGGGTTTGGACTGAATGTCTTAGGTTTCTGGGGTTTCAACCCTTCATTTTCTTTCTAGGAAGCTCATGATTTCATCGAACCTTATTTCTATTTGTCCTAGTAGTGAGTCCAATCAGGACACACTTTAAACATAATAGACTTTCAAATTTGAGGCATGCCAAGTCCTTGGCACCTCATGCCCTTCGAGGGTTTCTAGCTTGTACGAGCCTCGACCAAATACGTTCTTGACGCGATATGGTCCTTCCCAATTTGGGGCCAGCTTGCCCTTTTGTCCAACTCCGGATGCCTCAATCTTTCGAAGAACCAAGTCTCCTTGTCGAAAGAACCTTTCTTTAACCCTTAGGTTGTAATAGAAAGATGCTCGTTTCTGATGCTGAACTATCTTGGCATTTTCCTCATCTCTAACTTCATCAATCAAATCTAAGGCCAGCCTCAAGCCTTCCTCATTTATTTCTGGCTCATAAGCCTCAACTCTTGGAGATGTGTGAGTAATCTCCACTGGAACCACTGCCTCTGCCCCATATGCCAACAGGAAGGGGGTAGCTCCAGTGATGACTTTACAAGTAGTACGATATGCCCATAGTATGGGGATCAATTCGTCTACCCAAGTGTTTCTGGAGCGTTCAACTCTTTTCTTTAGTCCATCTAGGATAATTCGATTTGCAACCTCAGCTTGCCCATTTGCTTGAGGATGGGCAACAGAAGTGAAGCGCAACTTGATATCGTTCTCATCACAATATTTCTTGAACTCATCATTGTTAAACTGAGTTCCATTGTCCGTAACCAGGACTCGTGGAATTCCATACCTGCTTATCACATTTTCCCAGAAGAAATGCATCACTTGCTTGGTGGTTATCTTGGCTAATGGTTTAGCCTCAATCCACTTGGTGAAGTAGTCGATTGATACTATCAAGAACTTTCTTTGAGCACTTGTCATTGGAAATGGCCCAAGTATATCCATTCCCCACATGGCAAAGGGGATTGGTGAGTTTATGGATGTCAACATCTCTGGTGGTTGCCTAACCACTGGTGCATGTTTCTGGCACCGTTCACATTTCTTCACATAGCTTTTAGCATCAGCAAGTATGCTTGGCCAATAGAAACCTAGACGGGTGACTTTATGAGCAAGGGCTCTGCCCCCAAGTGTTGCCCACAAATTCCTTCATGTACCTCCTTCAGGGCCAATTCTGCCTCTTGAGGTCTTAAACATTTCATATATGGAATGATGAAAGACTTCTTATATAGGATTCCCTCAATCAGGGTATACCTTAGTGCTCTGACGTATAACTTTCGTGCTTCTGAAGTGTCGTTGGGTAACCACCCGGTTTCCAGATGGGCCTTGATGGGATCTATCCAACAACTAGCAACATCAATGGGTGCTACCAACTTTCCGTTGATGCTTGGGGTCCTCAGGACTTGGAAGTATACACTCCCTGCATAGTTTTCAATTTCGGAAGAAGCAAATTTAGACAAGGCATCAGTCTTCATGTTGTCTTCCCTTGGAATGTGCTCTACATAGCATTCGTCAAACTGAGTCATGATGGCCTTGACAAGTTTCAAATACTTGGCCATGACTTCATCTCTGGCCTCAAATTCCCCATTTACTTGGGAAACCACTAGCCTCGAATCTCCACATACTTTCGGAGTTTTAACTCTCAAGGCTCCAGCCAGCCCTAAGCCAGCTATCAGAGCTTCATACTCGACCTCATTGTTTGTCGTTGGGAAGTCAAGTTTTAGTGCATACTCTATGAGGGATCCATTAGGACTTTGTAGCACTAAACCGGCTCCACTTGATTTTGTTTTTGATGCTCCATCAAAATAGAGCACCCAATATTCTTTGAAATCCATCTCTTGATCTTTCTCATCCTCCACTATTAATTCCTGCCCCCTGACTTCTTGGTTGTCAATGGTACATTCAACCATGAAGTCAGCAAGTGCTTGAGCTTTTATGGCCGTTCGAGACTTATACTTGATGTCAAATTCGCCCAATTCAATGGCCCATTTGGTCAACCTTCCACTAACTTGAGGGCTATGCAAGATGTTTCTTAGAGGTTGATCAGTCAAGACCTCTATTTTGTGAGCCTGGAAGTACGGGCGTAGCTTTCTTGAGGCCATTACCAAGGCTAAGGCAAACTTCTCAATTGTTGAGTAGTTTATTTCTGCCCCATGTAGAATCTTACTCACATAGTAGATGGGTTTCTGAACCTTCAATTCTTCTTTTACCAAAACGGCTCCAAGGGCTGTGCTAGAAACCGCCAAGTACAAATAGAGAATTTCCCCTGGCTTGGGCTTTGCCAACAGTGGTGCCTCAGCCATGTATTTCTTCAGGGCCTCAAAGGCCTCTTGGCTCCCCGTTGTCCATTCAAAAATTTTCACGTTCTTGATTGCTTTGAAGAAAGATAAGCATTTCTCTCCTGACTTGGAGATAAATCTTCCCAATGCTGCCACTCTTCCCGTTAGTTTTTGGACATCCTTGACAGTCTTTGGTGGTTCCATGTCTAGAATTGCTTTGATTTTTTCAGGATTGGCCTCGATTCCTCTCTTGGAAACCATTAGGCCTAAAAACTTTCCCGAGCCTACACCAAAGGTACACTTAGCTGGATTCAACATCATCTTGTGGTGCCTTAGCACTTCAAATGCCTTTCAGAGGTGCTCAATATGATCGGCCTTATCGAGGCTCTTGACTAACATGTCATCTACGTAGACCTCCATGGTTTTTCCAATTAGGTGTCCACAAATTTTGTTCACCAATCTTTGGTAGGTTGCCCCTGCATTCTTAAGTCCGAATGTCATGACTAGATAACAAAAAACACCAAAGTCAGTGATGAATGATACCTTGGAGATGTCATCCTTGTGCATTTTGATTTGGTTGTATCCACTGAAGTCATCCATGAAGCTGAGCATCTCGTGTCCAGCTGTAGCATATATTAATGCATCAATCCTTGGTAAGGGAAAACAATCCTTAGGACATGCATCATTCAAGTCAGTGAAGTCTACACACATCCTCCATTTTCCATTGGCCTTTTTGACCATTACGGGGTTAGCCAACCATTCCGGGAATTGTATCTCTTCAATGAATCCGGCCTCTAGAAGTTTTTCAACTTCTTGTTTAATGGCCTCTTGCCTTTCTGAAGCAAAATTTCTCTTCTTTTGTTTCACCGTCATTCTTTCAGGATCCACATTCAACTTGTGAGTTATCAATTGGGGATCAATCCCTGGCATGTCAGCCGCTGTCCAATCAAAAACGTCATTGTTCTCTTGAAGAAAAGATATGAGCTTGCTTTTCAATGGCTCAGGTAGTAGTGCCCCGACATAAGTCACCTTCTCCGGTTCACCAGGGACTAAGGGAATTGGGATTAAATCCTCAGCTGGTTTCCCTCTTCGGTCCTCATTGTCGTCAGTATCCATGTCTTCAATTGGGAGAACTTGCCCCCCGATTCCATCAGGCCTTAACGCGGCTACATAACAACTTCTAGCCATTTTTTGGTCTCCTCGTTCTTCACCAATCCCATTCCTCGTTGGGAACTTGATTTTCAGATGATAAGATGAGGCAACGGCCTTGAACGCATGAAGACCAGTCCTTCCCAGGATTGCATTGTAGGTTGAAGTTGCCTTTATAACTATGAAGTTCAGCATTTGAGTAGACGTATTCATCCCTTGCCCCATGGTCATTGGGAGTTGGATAGTGTCTTCCACTTTTGATTCCACCCCATTGAATCCGTATATGGGCATATTTGAGGGTGTTAACTGAGAATCAGTGTAACCCATCTTGATAAAAGCATCGTGGAACAAGATATCCACTGAAGCTCCATTGTCGACTAGGACTCTCTTTGTTTCGGAATTGCCAATCACAGGTATGATGACTAGAGGGTCATCGTGGGGGAACTTCACCCCTTCCAAGTCTGAATCATCAAAACCTATTGACACTTCTATTCTGGCACGCTTCGGTGTTTCTCCAACCACAGTCATTACCTCTCGAGCATAAGCTTTTCTTGAGTTTCGGGAGGACGCAGCAGTAGTTGGCCCTCCGAATATCATGTTGATGACTGGCCCTCGGGGCTTAGGGTTACGATCTTGGTCGTTGTCCCTTCTGTCGTAATCCTTCCTTTCATAGTTTCCTCTTTGACTCCCTTGATTTCCATCCTTGGTGAATTTGCTGAGTTTTCCTCTTCGTATCAGAAATTCGATCTCATCTTTCAATTGCCTACAATCGTCGGTGTCGTGACCGACTTCTTTGTGGAACCGACAGAACTGATTTTGGTTCCGTTTGGACATGTCAGCCCTCATTGGCTTCGGCCATTTGAGATCTCCTTCCTTAGCTATCTCCATCAGAATTTGACTTCTGGGAGTGTTCAATCTTGCATACTCCGTAAACTTTGGCCCGAAATTGTTTCTCTTGGGTGGAGAATCAGAGTCCTTTGACGTTCTAGGAAACTTTTCCTTGACGTCATACTCCTGAGTTTCTTTTCTTTTCTTTGAGTTTCCACTACCGCTAGCAGTGGGTTCATACTTTCTCATGCTTTCTTCAGCCTTGATATACTTTCCAGCTCTATCTTGGAGCTTCAGCATGCTCTCGGGTGGATGTTTAGCTAATGACCTTTTGAAGTGGTCATCAGTAGTTCCTTATTGCAGGGCTATCATAGCCACTCTGTCCTCTAAGTCTGGGACCTTCAAAGCCTCTCGAGTGAATCGATTGATGTAGTCCCTTAGGGCTTCATTCTTTCCTTGCTGGATTGTCATGAGTGATGCAGAGCTTTTCTCATGCACCCTTCCACTAATGAACTGATTGATAAAAGCTTTGTTTAGTTCCTTGAAATACCCAATTGAGTTGGGAGGAAGACGACTATACCAGCGTTGGGCCATGCCTGCCAAGGTTTGTGGAAACGCCCTACACTTGACCGCATCGTTGGTTGGCTGCAACAACAGTGCATTGGAGAAGGTCCTTACATGATTTGCGGGATCTCCCGTTCCATCATAGGCTTTGATTGAAGGCATCTTGAATTTTCTGGATATAGTCGTTTTCATGATGTCTTGAGTAAACGGTGGTGTAGGATCATCAGGATCTCCTAAGGGCAACAAAATACTAGGATCACCTCTTGGGGCTTCGGCCCTCTTGGTTCTCCTTGCCGGTGGATCCAAGTTGATTATTGAGATCCCTTCAGCCTCCTCCTCAGCAAGGAGTTTCTTGAGTCTTGCAGTCTCTGCCTCATGGGCTGCAATTTTCTCCTTAGTAGTTTGGGGTTGATCCCGATTTGTCTGGGAAGAACGTCTCCTTCTCGGGGCGACATCCTCCCCAGTTGTATAACCCTCATCCTCGGTGTATGGACCCGAGTAATCTTGAACGAAAGGGGTCTGGCGAGTTTGTTAATTTTGGGGTCCCAGACCTTGAATATAAGGGGGCACATATGCCTCATGGTAGATTGGATTAGTTCCACTACCGCCCACCATGGGTCGAGGGGGCATGCCATAGTTTGGCATCCCCAAAGTCTGATTCGCGTATTGAGGGAGATCAGTAGTATGGAGTTGAAGGCTTCTCGGTGCATTCATGATGAGTGGAGAAGTCGAGATTGGTTGCTGGTGAACGGTCTCTTGTGGATTAGATCCATGAATGACCATCTGCAGGGGATTCGTCCCTTCAACCGAAATTGGGATTTCCGGTCCTTGAGTGTTGGTGGGGATATTCGTCCCTTGAGTGCCAGTAGTCGGCGGTGGTTGATTTCCGTGAGTATCAGCCTCAGAGGTGATAGGGCGATCTTCAGGAGTTTGAGTATCCCGAGTTGTTCTTCGTGTGTTTGTCATGGTTGATGTTGTCTTCCCACAGACGGCGCCAAATGTTGTGGAATAAAATCTGAGCTTACGAATTTAATGCGAGGGTTTAATGAGCTTCAAGCTTTTATGGCTGCACTTGTGTTTCGAGACTAAATCGGTCCTCACAAGATGCCTACGTATCTCAAATTGTTATTGAGAATCAAGCCAAAGACGTAGTTCTTCGTGTTGCCCTCGGGGCTATGGTGGCAGGGGCACACCAGGGACGTAGTGACTTGTATGTCCTTATTCGAGGATGAAGTCTAAAACGTAGTTCTAGGGGTGCCTTCGTGGCTTGTTGCGCCTTCGAGGCGTTGTGACGTATGGAGCTGTGCCCAAAACGTAGTTCTGATTGTAGGATCAGGGTCCTTATATAGGCGTCTGGAGCCTAGTATTTATGGTATGTTTAGGAGTCTTAGCGAATAAGTCTCCTTTTTGATATTGGATAAACATTGTATTTCTTGCTGGAGAATTCGTTTCCTTGTTGATAAAGGCTATGACTCATTAATTGCCTTTAATTGGGATTCTGGATCCTTCTTTGATGAATTTACCATATTTTGGACTCTTTTTATGAGCTGTATATTTTCCCTATTCATTAATTACGAAACAAATAGGGTGTCGGGCCTTAAATATCGGCCTTTCCATTGACTTGTCAATTATATTTCTATAATTACTTTTCTGACCATATCACCTTCAGAGCTATTAAAATCTTCACTACCTCCAAATCTACTCCCAGTAAAAAAAATCAAAAAATATGAACAAACATCCTTTTTGTTGTTGGGAGAATTTTTTATTAATAGTGATCTCTTTTTGTCAAAACAAATAACAACAACAACCTCTTCCTTTTAAAAAAAAAAAATTAATGACCTCTTGTCAATGTTTCTTATTCTTGTATGACTTTTGTTATAGATGCACTAACTTATTGAATTTTATTAAAAATGCACACACTAAATAAATTCTTCAATCGAATAAATCTTAACATGATATTTTCGAAATAGATACACTATAAATTTCTTAATATACAATTTTTATCTTTGAATTTTCGTGTATGAATTACAAAAAATATTTTACTAAAAGATATAATCTTTTATCATAAAAATCAGAGCAATAACTATCTAAACGTTAAAAATTAATGATAGAATTTGTTTTTGAAGACATGATGAATTTTCTACTTTCGAGTTACCTTGTATACAGGTGTATCAACTTTTAACTATAAATTCAAAACTAATAACGTACACACATAAACATATAAATCAATTCACGACTGAATGTACATGAAAATCACCTTGCTCGGCCTATTATTTTAACTGATTAACCGATGAATCCCCTTTCTTATTAATCCATGTCTTAACTCAATCAACACTAATAACAAATAACTTGTCTTTTCAAAGATTTTAATATGATCTTGCATTAGGATACAAACAAACGTAATAAGATAAATAGAAAAAGTCTCATACTCATGTACTCATATACACACTTTTAACATGAAGAAACAAAAAAGTAAAGAAGAACAATGTTGACAACAAAAATTGCAGTAGACAATTAACAGAGTTTAGGTGTATATTTATACTATTAATTAGCTGTTTGTATGAAAGTATTAAATGTAATTAATTATTTATCAAGTAATTACTTAATTTCTTTAAGTTGGTAATTTCATTTGAAAAGAAATATTATGAAAATATCTAGATAATAATAAAGGGAAGTTCAAAATAATGTAAAGTAATACACTTTTTTTTAATTTAGATATTTGAAGGCAAGAATATTATAATTGAATATTTAGTTTCCTCCATTAGTAAAGATCTATTGTATATTTACTTTCTCCATTAGTAGAGATTTTAAATGCAAGAATATTATATTTACTTTCCTCCATTAGTAGAGATTTTAAATGCAAGAATATTGAAATTGTATATTTAGTTTCCTCCATTAGTAAATATTTAAAAGTCAATTGAGATTTTTTCTAATCTTTGATATTAATTACTTAATTTCTTATGAAAGACCGATCTAATTTCTTAACTTCTTCTTTACCAAAACGTTCCTGTATTTTCTATTATATCACATAAAAAAAGAAGAAAGTTTAGGAGAAGAGAATGCTAAGATGTTAAATTCATTTGAAAAGAAATATTATGAGAATATTTAGATAATAATAGAGGAAAGTTTAAAATAATGTAAGGTAATACACTTTTTTTATAATTTAGATATTTTGAATGCAAGAATATTATAATCGAATATTTAGTTTCCTCCATTAGTGATATTTAGTTCCTCCGTCAATAGAGATCTATTGTATATTTACTTTATCTATTAGTAGAGATTTTAAATGCAAGAATATTATATTTATTTTCCTCTATTAGTAGAGATTTTAAATGCAAAAATATTGAAATTGTAAATTTAGTTTTGTCCATTAGTAAATATTTAAAAGACAATTGAGATTTTTTCTAGTTTTTGGTATTAATTACTTAATTTCTTATGCAAGACCGATCTAATTTATTAACTTCTTATTTACCAAAATGTTCTTGTATTTTCTATTATATTACATAAAAAAAGAAAGTTTAGGAGAACAGTATGTTAAGATAGTAATTTCATTAAAAAAATATTATGAGAATATTTAGATAATAATAGAGGAAAGTTCAAAATAATGTAAGGTAATACACTTTTTTCTAATTTAGATATTTTGAAGGCAAGAATATTATAATTGAATATTTAGTTTCTTCCATTAGTGATATTTAGTTTCCTCCATTAGTAAAGATTTATTGTATTTTTACTTTCTCCATTAGTAGAGATTTTAAATGCAAGAATATTATATGTTTCCTCTATTAGTAAGCATTTAAAAGGTAATTGAGATTTTTTCGAATTTTTAATATTATTAATTCAAAAAATTTAGAAAATTAGAAAAATAGAACGAAGCAATCTGAGAGCGCCACCTCACCGCCTCCGTCTTCTCATTTATATAATAGTATTGATTTACTACCTTTTACTAAATACCATCCCCTCCCTATACATGCTTTCTTACACAGAATTCCGTCCACAATGCCTAACAATCCTCCAATGCTGGAATGTCCTCAAATCTTAGTATAACACATATTGTTTTGTGTAGTATTTGTTTTATTTAGAGCTACTATATAGGCATGTATAATATAAATAGCTTAAAAACCTGTGCAAGACACGGCTGTATATATAAATATTAATATTAATATAATTTCTTGTACCGGCATTTTTATACATCAAAACAATTTTGTAATTAGAAATACGGTAAATAATAATATTTCGATTTTATCTTATATTTATGTAGTAATTTCATAAACTTGGGTAGCCATTTATAAGATAAAAATCACATGATTTTTTAATTTTTAAAAAATTAATTTAATTTTCGTTAAATGAATTTATCAAATTGAATAATTGAGTATAATATAAAAACATGTATTTTATATGTAGACTCTCATGTGTATCTAATGCAGTAATAATATATTTGTAAAATATAAAATTGGACATGTATATAAAATTCTAATTTGAGACATGCTAAAAATCTCTTAGTATTATATAAACGCCGTAAGATGCAGCTATATGAAAGTTTTTTATTAGTACGTCTCAAATTCGTTTATTTAATATTTCAATAAAAAATTATAACCTTGTGGATTTGAACTTGACATAAATTAAGCAAATATGAAATTTTTTAAGTAAATAAATGATTTAAATCAAACCTTTTTTAACAAAAATAATAATAAATCTTCACCGTTAAATTATAAAAAAAAAATATCGTTACGAAATCAATAATTTATAATATATATATATATATATATATATATATATATATATTAATGAACCTAATTATATTATAAGTTATACGAAGGAAAACAAACACATACCCCCTTTTAAAAAAAATCATTTTACTAAAACTTATATTAACATACATATTTATATTAACATACTTCGAAGTTATAATTATTTGAAAAACCAGCTTTAACGAGGATAATTGTTTAATAGTCTAATCAAATTAAAATAACATACATCCATTCAAATTTAAAATTATCTTTATAGAAAGTAAATATAAATACAAAATAAAATGTTAAAATATGAATAAGATATATAAATATATATTATTCATATTTTAATAAAATGTTAAGATATATAAGATAAAAGATTTAAATGCTAGCCATTGGATATAACTTGTAAGTATAAGAAAAAGTATGATATCATATAAAATATAACAATTAACAAAACAATTGATAAACATTTAATCGAGCAAATACGAGCTTAGTAAAGATGTGTAAATATGATTAAATACATTGTTATATATAAAGATACGATAACTGAAAAAATGGAGTTATATAAGTATATTAAACCAACATTTTAGTTTACTAAAAAGTTAAAATAAAATAAATTAGGATAACATGAGAATATATGACTTACCTAATAAATTTTTTATAGTAAATTTAAAGAGTAATGTAGCAGTGGTTGGAACATGAAGTTTGTTACAGAAAGTTTCAAGTTCAATTCTCAATTATTACACAAATCCACACATTTTTAGCACACTTATAAAAGAATGGTATTTTTGCAAATTTTTTGATCTACAAGGGTAAAAATGTAATTTTACAGTTTGCCCCAGATGACATATTTATTTCTTCTACTTCTATATATATGTAATGGGGTCTAAGGGAAAATTGAGCCAATGAAATTACATTTTTTACCCTTTTTGTTGAAAAATCACAAAAATACCACCATTTACAATTTATGCAATAAAATAGTTAAATTTGAGTTGTACTAATTATTAAGTTTACTTTAAAAATCTTATTAGATTAACCACGTTTTCGACTTTTATTCTTTTTTTTATTTTAACTTTTGAGTAAATAAATAATGATTCATATTATTTATATCCCTATATTTATAAAAATTACAGAAATGATCTCTTCGGTGTTTAAATTAAAAGAGGTTGAATTTGTGTAGCCATTGAAAATCGAAACGTAAGCTCCTTATATAAATTTATTTTTATTATCAACGATGCTACATTGAATTTTGAATTTACTCTAAAAATATTATTAGATAAAGTGTATTCTCTCTTCATATTTCTTTTAATACTTTAACTTTTGAGTGACCAACATGTTATTTTATTATTTATATGATATGTTTATACAATTTTCTTTTTAATTTTAACTTTTCAGTAAATGAAATGTTAGTTCTTATTATTTACATAACTTCATATTTTTTAGTTTTCGTGTTTTTATATAAATAGTATGTATTCAATTATCGTTAGAAAGTTTTATTCCACATATATTTTTTTGATATCATTGTGAATCGTTTTGACCCAACCCGCAAAATATAAATTTGTAACCCAATCCTACTTATTGTACATCAGTTTGGGTCGAATTGCATCAGTTTGAATAGTTTAAATAATTTTATTACAAAAAAATATATTATACAATATCTCTTATTTGGAAAATCTAAGTAAACTAAAACACGTATATAACTTACGATTTAATGTTAATATTTTGATTTTGAATAATTATAATTTTAATAATATAATTATGTACACATATATCTATAAATGTTAGTATGATGTATTATCTAATGTATGGTTGTATATACAATATAAATATATTCAGTGTAGACCACTTAAAGTTAGACATGTTAGACCAAATTTGCACTACAATGTATTTTTGAATTATATACTAACACTGAAATTGTTGTACAATAAATCTAAAAGTTGCAATATAATGAATTTTGATTTACAATACAAATTCATTTTGATTATGATTTTTATTAAAAATAAAGATTGTAAGTTGCCCGGAGATATAATGCATTAAATGTATAAAAACAAACTTAATAGTGTAGTAGTACACTGTATTTAGTATATACTAGCTTATAACCCGTACTTCGGCGAGCTAAATAAATTATGTATAGATTATTTTCTCAAATATAAATATTTAATTTAGCTTAACTCTTGTTCTTTTCTGAGCACACTATGGAGATTTAGTATTCCCAGAACTACGGAGATCGATTTTTGTGATTGATGTTCCTACAGTTTTTAAACATGTAATATATAATTATCAGTGCAATGGAATGTTTGGTTTTTATACCATTTACATGTTTCAGCGGCCACACCATTTGTCTACTCTATACTGTGCATTATTAAATCACTATGTCAAATCATTTGTACATTCATATTGAATATCACTTGCTGGAACCATTTATCAGTGTCTAAACTTGACTGATATCCCATCTTTGCATCAAATTTAGAGAGTAATAATTTGTTGATGTATGTTTTCATCTCTGAAACTCTTGCAGGTTCGAGGAGCTCCGCACGGGTATTTTACAAAATTTCATGAATGAAAGTTTTCCGCGTCTCCTCACAGGTTTGAAGGTTTCTTAATAAGTTTGTGGTTGAACAGGAGGAGCTGACAACTGAGACCTTTACCAATTTTCTCATCAATATTGTCCGCATGTTTCCCGGGGAGATCATATAAAGGAAGATGTATTTGCCTCCTATGTTATACATGCATTGTAGACTTCATATTTATTTATAAAATATGATTACCTAGCCGTCACAGTACCTAAATGAACAGCAAATTCATGATACTAATTTAACTATTTTTATATGAAGGTCAGATGACTATCAATTCCACAAATAATAAAATGAACAGTTTCAAGAACTTGCATTTGTGCTCTCTCTCTCTAAGATTTTACATATTATGTTGTCCAAAGATTATCAAGAACTTACTCAGAACTGTTCTGTCATCGTGCTCAAAAGGCGAGAATACAGTGGGATACCCCATATAGCAAGAATGAATCCAGAACACCTTCACACATGTTCCGTTCCTTATTGTAGTACAAATGAATCCAGAATTTTGTAAGCATGTGCCTAGTTGATGCATCATTATCAGATGGCTAATTAAAAAAAATCATGTCAATAAAGCAAATAAACATAACAATTTTACAGGCGTTGTCTAGGAAAGGTTAAATGTATGTCATATGTGTATACAGACACTCAAGTAGCGGGACTATTCTTAGAAACATTGGTCATCATGCACAGTATAGATTCAGTGATGACTTTGAAACTCTATAATACTTGGGATGTATTTGTTGATCATAGTAAACCAAGTAAAAATTATGAGAAATAAATACTGCAGGCATTGTCTGGGAAAGATTAAATGTATGTCTTATGTGTATGCAACCACTCTTAGAGGAGCGGGACTATTCTCGGAAACGTGGTCATCATGCATAGTATAGATTTAGTGATGACTTTGAAACTCTATGATATTTGGGATGCATTATTGGATCATATTAAACTTTTCATCTCCTAAATTTTCCCCATCCTCGAACATTAACATCTGAACTTACACAAGCATATACATATATAGATGCCTACTAAGATTCCAATCCGCTCCCTTGCCGCCACCTAAAAGACAATCCATATAATAAGCAAAACACCGACTAAAATACAAAATAAATTGGGGGAATATAATACTTATCAAGGGGAAAAAATAAGTTTATGTATAGGTTTTTTTAGGCGATAGACATCTTCTCAACTTTCAAAATTATCTCAGAAATTTATATAAACATAATCACATGGGCATTTCTGGAGTCTGGAAGTACAAACGTGAAATCCAAAAAATGTGTAAATTAGTTTTATACATAAAAATTTGTAGGACAAGAGCAAGTACATTTTAGCGTACACAATAATGAATGTCAGATGTTGCCGCAATTGTTCATGAGCTTATGCTTAAGAGAGGTCACGATACTTGACTGTCTAAATACACATTGTAACTACAGTCGGCCTCTATCATTCAAAAATTACGAAGCATCTTAGTTTCCCCATATGATTTTCAAGATATATAGAATGTGAATAGCACTTCTGATAATTAATAAAAGCTATTTAAATAACAGAAGATTGCAAGTCTGAAATATCTCATCCATAAGAAACATGAATTATCATAGCAAGGCACACATCTAAATAGACCAAACAGTGCTCAATCCCTTCACTGATTTAATAATCAAGTGCCAATGCAACAAAAGCACCGCCAAGATATTTTTGTACACAGTAAAGTTAAGTGTTGTGATAACTATGACATATGCATACACTTAAGAATGATGTTAATTATCAAATATAAAACGTGGAACAGATTTAAGGTGCACAATCCATAAAGCTTTCTTCACAAAGTCCTAAATCCTAATCCGGTTTTATTCAAAAGGTTGTATCTTAGTAAGGGTAGATAGTCTAGTCTCGAACAAAGCAGAGGCCAACTGTGAGAATCTTGAATTCTGCAAAAAAGGCATCTAGCCTTTACTGGAGAAAATCACCATAGATTCATTATGTAATAACATCTTTGCCAGATTACTTGATACTCACTCGAGAAACAATTCATGCCATACTGAATAAGAGATTTTCTGTCATTTTGTGTGCTCTTAAGTACTTCATGGTAATGCTAAACAATACTTTTTTCGGTTTGAAAAACCAAACCGAACATACTTGGTGTCACCGCTCGTAGTTTAGCATGAAATTCTTGGTATTCCACTGCTTTTTCTAAATAGATTACATTATCAGCAACTCAAAATTATCCTTAAAAGTTGGTGAATAATAAAAACCAAACCAAGTTAAACATAATTGGTGTAACCGCTTTGTATTTTAAAGGTAAAATGTATGGACTAAATTTTATGTAGACACCTAGAGTAGCGGGACTATTTTCGGAAAAGCTGGTGTTCTTTGTAATACCAAAATCTGCATTGACAGGCCAGTTAACTAAATCATAAAATGTTAACCAAGAAAATTATTAAACAGGAACATTCCTGTCAAGGGAATTCCTATCCAATATCACGACCTCAAGAGAGATAGGGTTCTCGAGGAGTATTCTCAATCTTCATGAATTCACATTGATTAGCATTTATTGAGCTGAATACGCTTAAATTACTATTTTCAAGAAACTAAGAACATTAACAATTTAAAGAGTTAACGATTAGCTGTAGTACGACTATCTCAAAATGGAAGACCGTCCTTGATTAAAATAAGAAGTCCAGTGCAATGTCACCATAAACTATGAAGTGGAAATTAATCATATTACACCCACAAGGAAACTAACTCTGTACGAAGGTGAATCCAGCCAATATGTACGTCGTGCTAATTCCATACGAAGGGTCTAGTCGGTGGAACCGGTGAACCACGTGAGCATTCTGATCCAAACTAAAGATTACACATACGAAAGAGGGGGATTAAAACAAATGAGAACTGAGTATTGGAGCAAGAAGAATGGAAAGAGGAATCAGATATTATTTACCTGCTGTTAAATTTCAGGGCAATGGCTGCATCTACAACAACTATTGATATACCTGCACCACATGAACTTTATTGGCTTTAGTGATCTTCACTCAACGTAATTCATTATGTTTTTTTTTAATAATTATATCTTGTCATATGAGTGATCACATGATGGAACTATGGAACTACAGAAATCCCTCATTAAATTAAGTGAATAACCCAATTATTACCAATATCACAACAAAAGCTCACAACCATTCAATATTGCAACTTTTAGATTAAGAACTGCAGAAGGGGTTACTGAATAACTTAATTAATAAGTAATTATTCAACACAAATATAGACAGATAAATAGAGAATGAGTAATTGATGTACCTTGTATCATTATGAACTGCTTGCTAGTTCAGATCTTGAAGCCTGAACAGAGAAGGGTCGGGTTTATAAAGCAAGATGAGTCCGTAGATGCCTATTTGAAGCTATACCATAAGCGCGTAACTTAAGTTTAAAAGACTTAGTATATAATATATTTTAAATTAACTAAAATTAAGGGATAGCATAAAATAACATTTAACAAAAAGTCATAAACTTTAACACTTTACAGAACACCCAACTATCCAATACATACAAACTCAAGTTTCTTAAATTGTAATTATCAATAGAATCAGTAAATTTAAATAGGTACAACGATACAGATTTCGATGGGGATATTGAAGTGGAAAAAGATAATAAGGGTTGATGGTGATACCTGTAATTGATGCAGGTCGTGGAGGGCGCAGAAGATATCAGAAGCGCGAAGATTTTGGGTTAGAGTTCTATTAAATGAGTGTTTTTCAGAATAACGATTGTTTTATTTTCTTATTTACATAAAATAGATAAATTTCATTAATTCACATAAAATTATCTAAAAAGGAAGGTGCTAACCAAACTACAAATTATCCTATGGTTTGCTTATTGCTTATTATAGTTTAGTATAGACTTGGGATGTTAAACTACAAAATTCAGATAAAAATTTGTTTGTTTAATAAAAATTAACGTGTTTAGCAAATACAAAAGACTATAATATATTAGAGCATTCCTGAACCGAATGCGCTTACGTCATTAGCGCCACATGGCAGGGAGACAAAAGTGATTTGAACACAAGGTTCCACTTAAACAACCCACTATTTAGGCTCATTATCCTCTAGCAACACCAGCGGTTCAACTCGGCATCCACTCGCAAAGAACAGAGTTGATGCAGGAGTTGCCTTCAATCTTTCCGGCATTTCCTTCACACAAACATCCATGTTCCCCGCACTCGAATTCAAGATTGCTGTACAGTGATATGATCACCGAAACTTCTGTACTCCGAGTCTGACTCGCTAAAACTTTCCTGTCATCGAGCCTGAGTCACTGCCAGTGCAGTTCCAATAGGCACCTAATGCTTTCAATGCCATGTCCTTAATCCAACAAAGCTTAAATTTAAAAGAGCAACATCATATTTAAGTAAGAAATATATATTGTGCAATGACACAACCATAATTAACTTAAAATATATAAATTGATAAATTTATGACAAATTCTTCAAGAAAAAATTCACTGACGTCGAAAATATAGTGGAAGAAATCCAAAAAATATGTGTGCTGGTTTCCAAAGAGTACATGGAGCGCAGTACCTGTAAGCACCTAATGTTTTCAACGCCATGTTGTTTATCTAACAAAATTAAAATTAAAAGACCAACATCATATATGTGTAAGAATTACATACATACTGTTCAGTGACAGAACCAGAATTAACTTAAACTATTTAAACTGAAATATATATGACATATTCTTCAAGAACAATTTCACTAACATCTAAAATTTAGTTGATCCTACCCAAATTAAAACTGATTCCCCAAACCTTTAGATTTTATCAGAGTTTATTCTCCTGCTCTTTAGATTTTATCAGAGAAATTAGGAGATATATATGAAACATCGCAATGCAAAACTATTTAACATTAAGTATTTGACTTGTATTTTCAATAATATAGGTCACTGTCGCACATCATAAGCCAAAGAAAGAGAGGGTTAAATGATAGATTCAACCGTGGCTTCATGAGAGAACAGTAGGACACTTAATTAAAAGTAAGAGAGGAAGACGTTTATTCAACTAAGATGAATAATGAGGCACATATATGAATACCATATAATATCACAATTAACTTATGGCTAATATAGTTCAAAAACATACATAGTGTGAACATGGCCTTACCCGAGTGGATGAGAAGGGTCATGTGTAGATTTGAAGTAGCAGAGAAAGGAACGCAAGAGTGGATGGAGGGATCTGTGCAGAATCCAAGCAGCAGAGCGAGAGAATTAGCGAAGAGTCCGGGTTTAGTATAGACTGAATGAAATAGAACGATATGAACAAAGCCATAACCAACGTAGAAGGTGTACTAAGACAAAGTACATATGTAATGTGACATCAGAATATTTAAATCACAAGAAATGTAGAATTATTTCTAAAAGTTAATATTCTTTCAATAACCATACATAATCAACACAAACGAATTTTTTACCACTATAAAGTGTGTATCTGATTAATTTATGTACGCATTTCACAGGAAAGTGGAAAGCACCAGAACACAATCGGCCCACAGAGCCCGCGTCCATCCAAAGAGAAACTAAAAACTAAACAAAATGCAACCTGCCCTAACCTCAGACACTAATTGTCGTTTCATTCCTATTTTCGGGGAAAATTTCGTAAGAAAATTCCAAATGTCCACCACCGTACTAAACTCAACATCGTATAAATTTAGTGCTTAGTACCAATAGATAATCTCAATATATTTTTTGATGATTACGGAGAATCGAAATTTAAATCTATACTTCACAATTCGGAAACACTATGCCACACAAAGCCATATCCCTGGAGTTAATTCATTTCCTTTCTCACACACCTTTCAGAACATGTCATATTCTTAAACTGCAAAACCAATTAGTACTATTGAATTTATGATATCTTTCTGCACTGTTTGGCTTCCCAATATAGTGGTTACCATCCTGCATCCTGATATAAATACTCGACACCCCTCTATAGCCCACCATCTGAACAACTTCACTCTTTCCCACCTCATTTCTAATATTCCATCACCCCCCCCCCCCCAAACAACTCCGTATTATTTGCTTTTCATCCTTTTATAAATTCTCATTTACCTACCTCTGTAAATCTCAAACACAGCACCTTCTAAATTTTATTTCTTCCCATTTCTAAATTATTTCATTTAAAAAATGCTTTAATCGGTATATAAACGTATAGAATCATATAAGTTGGACATTTATAAATTAATTCAGTTATAAATTTCTGCGGAGGAGAACAACCAAAACGAATGCCCCCAAAAACACATTGTTACGTATCAAACACACTACACTATCATAAAAGTTGTTTGTTATAGTGAATTACCAATTGTATTGATGCCCATTATAGGTACAATCTAAACAACACTTTTCTGGAGCAACAGTCTCAAACAAAAAGGTTCAAACCTGAAAACAACAGAAAATAAAATTCATAATTATCGACACAACCATAGTTAATAAACCTGCAAAACACTAAAACAACTATCAAAATCATAAAATTGGCAAAGTATTCAGGTAATAAGCTCCTCCCCACTCGCGACCAAGTATTCAGGTAATAAGCTTCTGGAATCATTTATGAATACATGGAAAGAAACAACACAAAGTATTTATACAAAATTCCTTGCATATCAATATAAAAGAACTTAATCAAAAGCATAAAACACAAGGAGTAATCAATCAAAAAGGTAGCCACAGATATAAACATCCAACAATATATATTTACAGAAGATGAAATAAAAGAACCTCAAAAAGGAGAGATTTATTTATATTAAATAAATAAAATTGATTAGTAATAAATTAAAAGATATCTAAAAATGGAAAGGAAGTTAAAACAGGAATGTGTTAACCAAACTACCAATTATCCTATGGTTTGGCTATTATAGTTTAGTATAGATGTGGTCTAAAAGGTCTAAGTGGTCTACACTAAACATAACTCATCTATATATTTAAATATCAAACAAAATTTATAAGTTTAACCGGGTTGGTCGAAAAATATAAATTTCATAACCCAATCCGTTTAAATCGGTTTGAAATGTTTTTAACCCAATCAGGTATCGAATTTTCTTCTATCGGCTTGGTCGGCCAAAAGTAGGGTTAATTGGTTCGGTTTAATCAGGTTGGTAAACCGTGAACACCCCTAATCGGAGTATTCGGTTGAGCCACCATTCTCAGATTAATCGAATGATTAGAGATTTTATGATGTGATCACGGTATATTCTTACATATTTGACCAACTTTATATTTTATTTACAAGTACACTGTCATTCACTTAAATACATATAAGTTTAGGTGTGTCCATATTATATACGGACAACTATACTAAAATTATCATTTCTATTATATTTAATTATTTAAATTGATAAAATGCATTTCACGTCATTTAAAAATAAATTAAATTTTGGCAAATAAAAATAATAATTTGATCTTTATCTTATAGAAATTTCTTCAAATTTCTTAAAATCTTATTAAATTAAAAAAAAAAGTTAAAAGGACTTCTTTACAAATATAAGATAAATTCAAAATATTATTATTTTCACATTTTTAATTACAAAACTATTCGACATAAGTATATAAGCAGACCCATGCCTCGCACGGGCTTAAGATTACCATTTTAATGGCTGTGAAGTTACGATTTATCCTTATATTTTCTAAAATTACAAAATTTTCATTCTTTATTAATTATGTAAAAAATAGTGGTCGTTTCTAAGATTATGGGGTTTATACTATAGAGGAAACTCCCGCGGGATTAGACTGATTCCCCTTGTTCTGAACCTCAGCCAAAGATGTGTTTCATCACTTTGGCTCCCGATGAACTGTAGCAGAGATGACCTTATATATGTTTCAGAGGAGTAAGTTTCTAACAACTCTTTTGTTTCAGAACATCATATATGGAAGTTGGTTTGTTTGACGCACTAGAAGTTTCAAAATATTTACCCACTCATGTACCGATTTGAAGTTAATGTGTAACATAAATAAATCATGTGCTAATGATGGTCTGCAACATTAGAAACTGTATTGCCAAAACCAGCATTAGTCACTTCTGTCTGAATTACCATATTTTCTTTTATTTCTTTATAAATTCTAGAGCTTGATAATTTTGTGAGTGATGCAGCCTTGAAATAATTCATTGAATTCTGTTATAGATGTCCTGCGCTGAAGATTTTGGTTCTGCCCGCATACTTATGCCGTGAGCACTCTGACATTATTCCAAGCCTCATTGTTAAATTCAAGAATTTGGAAATCTTAAGCATTGGAAGTACTAGCAGTGACTGGATTGTAAAGATTTTTGAGCTTATTTGCATTCAACTGCCTAATTTTCATGGTATGTGTGTTACAAGCCAACACATAGATGACAACATGGCATTAGCAATTGTGAAACTACTTCCAAAACTCAAGCGTTTGTATATGAATGGGGCTGATCTTTCCAAGGAAAACTTATTATTAATAATGCGGGGCTGCAAAGAACTGGAGTGTCTTCATGTTCGAGACTGCATTGGGTTTGAAGAGGATGATGAAGAGATTCTAAAGCTTTCTTCTTCAATCAGAAACTTTCGCTGCGATGGTTCAACGTCATATGACGATTCTAACTGTTACATGGATATTTATGATGGAGATGACTGTTCCGATTAGAGGAGTGTGGGTGGGGTGTGTTGCTTGTATCTTTCTGCATCAAGTTTATCACCGTTTCAGAACATGTTACAATTTATTTTACAGTCATTTAAAACAGTCTGTAATATTTCCATCAAATGAATTGAGGATTATTTAAGAAAATCTTTCAAGAAATTAATGGGAACTTTTTTTAATGATCGAAAAGTTATTTAGACTGGATTTTATATCAAGTTTAGATGACGGGTCTATTTTATGTAATTCAAATCAGATGTATGAATTACTTAATTTGTCAAAGGTTTGGAGCATACACTTAAACTTGTTTTACATCTGAATAAAAGATTAGTTAACTTCTTTTCCATCTGAATAAAAGATTAGTTACATCTTACCTTTTAAAACAGATTTGAATTTAATCTCCGAGTAGAAAAAAACTTGATTACATTTTTGAATTTGTATGATTATTTAAATCTAATATATTTTTCTTTTACTCTGGCAAATGAAAGATAGTGATCCTAGATGTGTGTTATGCAGTTCAGGGGATGAATCTATTGCTCACCTATTCTTACAATGTCTGTTTTTTGACGCGGTCAAGTTGAACCTCCCGTTTAGTTTTTCTGCTGATTATACTCAATGCCAAAGTGGTAACATTATGACTTCTCTGGAAACAACCAAGAGAAGGGCAGTTGCTTCTTTATTTTTCACTGCAGCGATTTACCATGTTTGGAAAGAAAGGAATTTCAGGTTGCATAATGTGGGGGAAAGTCATAATGCTTCCCGTACAATTAGAAGAATAGTGAGAGAATTGCATGTTTGCAGGAGCTTCTTGACTGGGACATGGGTCTGGGAATTGATCACCCAGATTTCAGGGATGTTACAGATCCGGTTAACTTTGATGTAGCACTGGGTTTGGTGGATGGGATTAACATTCTGAGCGTGGGACAGGGTAATGCACCTCAGGCAGTTCATCATGAGGTAGAAATGAATGCTGGCCATCAGGTGGAAGGAGGAGAGCAGGAGGTGCTTCAAGGTGGTGCCGCAGCAAATAATGAGGCCTTTCTCTTCGCAGGAGACCTGCCTCTAGACGACAATGACCAAGTTCTCGTTGCTTTGCTTAGTACCTTAGCACCAGTTCCCATTTTGCTTTGTTATGTCAGGTCCGGTCATGCTGTGTGTGTTCAATTTTATTTCTATTACTCGTCACTTTTTTAAACTTCCGTCAACAAAATTTTGAACTCAAGTAATTTTTGTTTGAAAATTACCCAAGATCCCAAAAGATTAATATAATGGTTACATAATGCTTAATAGAGTTTTAAGGATTTCCCCATTTTTTTTTAATTTACACTTACTGTATTATTATTTTTTTTAGAAGCTCAATACACTAATTGGTAAAACCTTAACAAAATTTTATTGGTTCTGTTGTTTTAGATGCGCTGCAAGCTTTGAAGAAGTTGGTGCTGCATGCATCTGCCATCTGTATGCCTACAACACTCGACTTGAATTAAAAGCCTAATCATGAATTTATTCTTTCTTCTGGCATCTAAATTACCTGGCATCAGGATATCAGTGTAAACTTTCAAAGGCAAAAGAGCCGAGATCTTAGTTTGTTGTTGTGCACAGTTACGAAAACTCTTGGTTCAAAAACAGCATTATAAGTTTTTTTTTTGCGCCAAGTTCGGAACCATTAAATTCTAGTTCCCTGCTTCTCATGGAATAAACTTCATATATTCAAAAGCCCTGCTTAAAGATTTTATGTCAAATTTTAACGAGGATAAAAAACGCCTAAGCATAGAATCGGGAAGGAGGGGGGGGGGGGGGGCTAGCACTAACCAATGTAAATGCGGAAGAGGTATAATAGGACAATCAGTGTGTATGAATGATGACAGGTTAATTCGAATCCCACAAAGCCTAATTCTGTTGTCGTATATTCAAATTTATTAGCAAGTCTACAAAAACCAGTAGAAGAAAGCAATTACAAATTCTGATTTGGCATCCATAAAGTCTTAATATAATTCAGAACAAAAACACTACACCATAATGTGTTGATACATCATAAATGGATTGTATGATAGAATTAGCTGTAATCAGTTGGTCTTGATCCTGACAAACCGAATCTTTATCTTTGTAGTTGGGAGGAGGGGAGACATGAAAAGTTTAGTTTCGAAGATTTGAGGAGTGTTGCTGTTATCATCAAGCTTGGAGGCTTCAAAAGTGATAAAGTAAGTGGTACCCTGCTCATCATTCAATGATTTCATTGTCGTGAGAACTTTAACATCGTCATATTCTTCTTCCTGATCCATGCTATACAGGTGAAGAGCAAACTGGGAGAGATAAAGTGGCAAATTGCAACCATTTTGTTGTGTAAGAAGAGTATACTGCAGGGGGTCTTTGTGATCGAAATCAGAGAGGTGCTCCATACAAGAGGGAAATTTAGGGAGCCATTCGACACCCACATAATCAGTTTGATCATAGGCATCAGCCTTCCTAACAAGGACAATCTCGAAAGAATAATATGGGGAATGAGGGGGAGAAGTATGATCATACAATCTAGTTTGGAAGGTAACAGGAGGGAAGGAGGCTTGGAAAGTGAGATTTAAATTAGTACCAAAAGGACCAAATTTGATTGCCTTGAGGACTTGGACATTGTCATAGTGTGTAGGGGGTACCTGATGCATGTTATAAACGGAAATAGCCAACTGAGAGAGATGAAATAGTGTATCGCGACGAGCTTTAGGGAGATTAAAATTGGGTGGTTTGTAATGAAGAAATAGGAAATTACAACCAGGAATTGCTGCAGCATCCCTGTAGGGATAGAGTCCAACATCAAAACCATCACTTTTTTCCTTGTCTCTTGTGTATCGTGCCATATCTCTTTTGAAGGCTTCACTATTGATTCTATCCAACTCGCCAAGAGACTTAAAATCATCAATAGAAGGGTACTCGTATTCAGAGTTGTCATCGAATTCTTCTTCTTCTTCTTGGGCATTCGATCGGGAAAGATGGTATTCTACCTTTTGACGAGCAACTGTTTTCATAGTAGAAGGACAGAAGTCCTTCTTATTCCACATTTGACGATACGGAGGAACACCATCATCAGAAGGATCCCGGGATATAATAGGTTTACCTATAAACGGTAATGAATATCGTTTTTTCTTCTCTTCAAAATTTGTATCGATAGGAAAACCTTCTGGCCTCTCTCCCCTAAATATTGCTTTAATTACTTCTTCCCCTCCCAACCTCTCAATCAACAATTTTTCCCTGCAACTCATCTGACTACCGCCGGCGCTATCCATTATCCAACCCTAATTGCGTTCCTCTTTTCCTTCGCCTATTTTCTTTGTACCTTATCGGTATACAAGTTACAACCACAGGCCCATCTATATATAAACGTCACCCCTTTTTTCAAATCCTACTACAAATCTAATTATTACTAGCTTAAAACCCGTGCGAGTCACGGATCGTTAATTATTATTTTATTATTATATTTTAAATATTTTTTTAATTGTATTTGTTAAAAATATAAGTAGGCATGTTAAAATAGCTAAATACTTTTACTTAATTAAAAACATTAAAACAGATTTTAAAATAAATAAAAATAAAAAATGTAACATATATTTAGTTTAAATAGGTAATTGCCCGTGATATTTTTGAAAAATGAGGTTTTAAAATTTTATAATTAAAAGTATTTAAATTCGTTTTAAAATAAATAAGTAAAGGGTTTCCTGTGATATTTTTGGAAAAAAAATAAATTTTAGTGAGAAAAATAGAAAAAGTAAATTGAAAAAGATAATTTCCTGTGATATATTTAGAAAAGAAGGGACTTTGTTAGAAAAAATCTATAATGCGTTTTAGAGTAATTGGTTATAAATAGGTATTTGATTATTTATATTTTAATATTCTTAGTGATTGCATTTGTTAAGAAAAATAAGTAAACATGTTAAAATAGGTAAACTTTTTAAAAAATAATTATAATATTATAGGTTTAAAAATAAATAATTAAATGTTTGTCCGTGATATTTTTGGAAAATGAGGGGTTTTAGTAAGGAAAAATAGAAAAACTAACATGTTTTAGTTAAAAAAGGTAATTGTCATTGTTATGGATTAAAAAACGTACCTTGTAAATTAAATGCTAGGGTTTATGAGCGTTCAAGGTTTTATGACTGCTCTTGTGTTTCGGGAGCCTACGTATCTCTGCTGTATAGAGAATCAAGTCAATAAAACGTAGTTCTAGAATGAAGGACGAGGGTCCTTATATAGGCGTCAGGAGCCTTGTATTTAGAGTAAGTTTAGGAGTCTTAACTGATAAGTCTCGTTATTGATAACTGATAAGGAGTATATTACTTGGCAGACAAGTATTATCCTTATCTGATAAGTGCTGTGACCCATCATATTATTTGATTGGGATTCTGGATCCTTCTATGAAGATATTATCATATTTGGACTCTTTTATGACCTGTGTATTTTCCTTATTTATTAATTACGAAATTAATAAATAATCAGGGATTTGGGCATTAAATATCGAGCCCTTTCATTGGACCGTCAATTATATTTCTATAATTACTTTTCTGTCCATATCATTTGCCCCCCAGTTTCTGGGAAAACTTTTTAAGCTTTCGTAGAAATTATATTGACCTTTCTCGAGGTTTTTTTGTAGAAGTTATAATTGTCATTTTTCGAGATTCGAGATCTTATTTTCCACGAACTTTTGCTCCACTTTCCTGGAAAATAATTAATAACAATTATTTTTCCTTTATTTATGTGTCCAGGGCGTGCATACCCCCGCCCAGGAGACATCCTAGGTTGCCACACCTAGGAACAATGTCTCCTGGGCGTGGGTTTGTGAATGAATGTCTCAAAGAGCTTCTGGGCGTGCATACCCCCGCCCAGGAGACGTCCTAGGTTGCCATGCCTAGGAACTATGTCTCCTGGGCGTGGGTTTTTGAAAGGATGGCTCAAGGAGCTTCTGGGCATGCATACCCCCGCCCAGGAGACGTCCTAGGTTGCCACGCCTAGGAACTATGTCTCCTGGGCGTGGGTTTTTGAAAGGATGGCTCAAAGAGCTTCTGGGCGTGCATACCCCCGCCCAGGAGACGTCCTAGGTTGCCACGCCTAGGAACTATGTCTCCTGGGCGTGGGTTTTTGAAAGGATGGCTCAAAGAGCTTCTGGGCGTGCATACCCCCGCCCAGGAGACGTCCTAGGTTGCCACGCCTAGGAACTATGTCTCCTGGGCGCGGGTTTTTGAGGCCCTTCCTTAATAAGTTTCTTGGCGTTGGTATCCCCGCCTAAGAGACATTCTAGGTTGCCACTCCTAGAAACTATGTCTCCTGGGCGTGGGTCTTAGAGGCCCTGCCTTAATTATTTTCTTGACGTTGGTATGAACGCCAAGGGAACATTGAACATAAGTTTTTCGAAATTGGGCCTTGTGTCGGGACTTTTTCCTTTGTTTGGTTAATATTTAAACCATACATATTTTTATATGTTGAATGTTCTAGATTCTTCTAGAACTTCCAATTCAAATTTATTTGGACTTCCCGCCTAGCGATTTTCCAGGTTCTTCTAGAACTTGCAATTCAAATTTTGAATTTATTTGGGCTTCCCGCCTATGATAGGCCCAATGACCTGTTCCAGGTCCAGATACCGTCTATAGGCGGTTCATTGGAACGTTGTCACCGGCAATTACTTCTATAAATTGAGTGGAGTAGAACTTCCATTTTCCACACTTCAAAATCATTCTACTAAATTTTCTCAGAAACTTTCCTTAGAAAAGCTCTGCTAGGGTTCCGTGGTAAAGCGATTTCCGGCATTCAAGCCACCGTGCATTTTCCAGTTTCCGTTTCAATCTTCATCTTCTCCACCAAGTTTTCTGGGTTCAGGCATTCTTCGGAAGGATTTTAATGGCGGATTCAAGCTCATCTCAATCCCAGTTATCTCAACCTTCTCGCCCTGCCAGAGCAAATCGAGGTAATCCACCTCCAAAATCTCTAGTTCATGCAAATGTTTTTTCCCTTAGGGATTTACTTTCTGATTTTGGGGATGCTTTCCCAAATCTTCTTCATTTAGAGGCCCATAATATTCCTTCTAAATACAAACAGAGTAGAGTTGATGATATTTCCATTCTTTTCGGCATAAAGGCCCCTTATAGGGCCGTAGCTCCTGGCCCAAATGATAGGGCCTGTTATCCTAAGCCTGGGGCCATTAGGATGTACAAGGAAACTTTTCATTCTGGCTTTCGCCTTCCTCCTCACCCGTTTGTTCTTCGTTTATTAGCTGAGGTCAAAATCTGTCCCACACAATTAATGCCCAATGGGTGGAGATTCATATACTGCTTCTTGGCCCAATGCATGAAACATAGGGTAGAACCTAGTGTATCCGTATTTAGATATCTCTTTAAATTTGTAAATGCTCCAGATGATATAGGTTGGGTTAAGATTCAATATCGAACCTTAAACCGTAGTTGCTTCGTTTCTGGTTCTTCTCCCGACTCTCTTCCTTCGTGGAAAAAAGAGTGGTTTTATATTTACTTAGATGGGGATGATTGGAACAATTATTTTTGTCCTAACTTCACAAGGGCTACGGATGGTTCTTTAAGGTCCCTCAAATTAGGGGTAGATGATCTTGCGGCAATTCAACTCCTGACGGATGATTGCTTGCATCATTGCAATCTCCTAATTTCTGAGGATAACCTTCAAGCTATGGGGCTTAGCACCCTTGAGCCTCGGGGTATATAACTTAACTTTCTTTCTTTTATTCTTTGTTGTCATATAATATGATTGTAACGCTTGTTTTTTCTTTCCAGCCAAAACTGCCTTGAATGCTATTTTCAAGAGGAGGGAGGATCACGCCTCTAAGGCGGTGATCGTGGAGATTGATAGGCCTTCCAAGCGGAAGAAAGCCGTTGATGGATCCCCTGCTGTGGAGAAGGTGCCTGCTTTTTTGGCTGAGCGGCCTGTACTTGTTGACGAGGATCCCAACCCATTTGTGGTAAAATGGGGTTTGCTTAACAGGGATACCGTAGTTGGTGATTCCAGGGCTGCGGCAGAGTGGTCTAGGAATGTGGTCACTCCACGGGACGTGGCCCATGTCGTGGAATCCTCGGAGGACCTTCAGATTGAGCTTCTTGGGGCCCAAGCCCTTGCTTCTGTAAGTAATTTTCACTTTTGTTTAATCTTTCTTTTAATTGTTCATTTTAAAATATATGCCTTTGTTTTATAGGCTAACACCTATCACCAAGCTGCCCTTCACAACTTGAAGGCAGTTCGAGCTGAAAAGCTGATTGCTGAGAGGGACAGGGACAGATATTTTGCTTCCTCTACCTCGAACTTTGAGATGTTCAGAGGAGTTGAGAGGGAGCTTGTAGATGAGAAGGAGAGGGTTAGGCAGCTGGAGGCCCAACTCCAAAGAGGTCGGGAGGATGTTATTGCTGAGTACAGAGCATCTAAGGAGTTTGATGATCTCCTTAATGCTGAGTATGATGCTAACTTTCCTAGCACTTTCAAGGATTGTTGGGAATCCATCATTGAAGAGCTGGGAACGAAGATCGAAGGAGTGTCTTTGGATAAGTTCCCCGTTCCTGATTTATCTGGGGCATCCAAGGACACTATCATGGATACTGCCATCCCCATCTCTCAGCCCATTGATGATTCTGAGCTCTTTCTGGATTCTGAGCCAGTTAGAGATGGAGATTTGGGTGATGCTGCTAAGGATGATGTTCCCCTTAACTTAGAGGAGGAGATTCCTCAGGATGATATAACATAGGTTGGCCCTGCGTGGCTTTTATCTTTATTTATGTTCTTTTCTGAACTTACCCTTCGGGGTTTTAACTTAACTTTCTTAGTAAGTCTATTTTAGCTTTTCTTGATTTTGCATGCTTAGTTCACATGTCTAGCATGAGGCATTGCATATATAATGAAATCATAAGAATATGGAATTCATAACTTTAAAAATGGGATCAACCCTTACATAATACTCAAGTTTAAAAACTTGGATTGGTTTCGTCGAACCTTATTTCTAGTAGTGAATCCACTTGGGAAACACTTAAACATAATAAACTTTCAAGTTTGCAGCATGCCAAGTTCTAGGTACTTCAATCCCTTCCAGAGTTTCCAGCTTGTACGAGCCTCGTCCATATACATTTTTGACCCGATAGGGCCCTTCCCAGTTTGGGGCTAACTTTCCCTTTTGTCCAACTCCAGATGCTTCAATCTTTCTAAGGACTAAGTCCCCTTGACGAAAGAATCTCTCTTTAACCCTTAGGTTGTAGTAGAAAGATGCTCGTTTCTGATGTTCAACTATCTTGGCATTCGCCTCATCTCTAACTTCGTCAATTAGATCTAAAGCTAGCCTCAAGCCTTCTTCATTAGCTTCTGGTTCATAAGCCTCAACTCTTAGAGACGTGTGAGTAATCTCCACTGGAACCACTGCCTCTGCCCCATATGCCAACAAGAAAGGGGTAGCTCCAGTGGTAACTTTACAAGTAGTACGATATGCCCATAGTATGGGGAGCAATTCGTCTACCCAAGTATTCCTGGAGCGTTCAACTCTTTTCTTCAGTCCATCTAGGATAATTCGATTTGCAACTTCAGCTTGCCCATTTGCTTGAGGATGGGTAACAGAAGTGAAGCGCAACTTGATATCATTCTCATCACAATACTTCTTGAACTCGTCATTGTTGAATTGAGTTCCATTATCCGTGACCAGTATTCGTGGAATTCCATATCTGCATATCACATTTTCCCAAAAGAAGTGCATCACTTGCTTGGTGGTTATCTTGGCCAAAGGTTTAGCCTCAATCCACTTGGTGAAGTAGTCGATTGCTACTATCAGAAATTTTCTTTGTGCACTTGCCATTGGAAATGGCCCAAGTATATCCATTCCCCACATAGCAAAAGGGATAGGTGAGTTTACGGATGTCAACATCTCAGGTGGTTGCCTAACCACTGGTGCATGTTTCTGGCACCGTTCACATTTCTTCACATAACTTTTTGCATCAGCAAGCATGCTTGGCCAATAGAAACCTAGACGGGTGACTTTATGTGCTAAGGCTCTGCCCCCCCAAGTATTGCCCACAGATTCCTTCATGTACTTCCTTTAGGGCCAATTCTGCCTCTTGAGGTCTCAAACATTTCAGATATGGAATGATGAAAGACTTCTTATATAGGATTCCCTCAATTAGGGCATACCTTAGTGCTCTGACGTATAGCTTTCGTGCTTCTGAAGTGCCGTTGGGCAGCCACCCAGTTTCCAGATGAGCTTTGATAGGATCAATCCAACAACTGGTAATACCAATGGGCGCTACCAGCTTTCCGTTGATGCTTGGGGTCTTCAAGACTTGGAAGTATACACTTCCTGCATAGTTTTCAATTTCAGAAGAGGCAAATTTAGACAAGGCATCAGCCTTTACATTTTCCTCCCTCGGAACGTGCTCCACATAGCATTCATCAAACTGAGTCATGATGGCTTTGACAAGTTTCAGATACTTAGCCATGACTTCATCTCTGGCTTCAAATTCTCCATTTACTTGAGAAACCACTAACCTTGAGTCTCCACAGACTTTTAGAGTTTTGACCCTCAGGGCTCCAGCCAGCCCTAAGCAAGCAATTAAAGCTTCATACTCAGCCTCATTGTTTGTCGTTGGGAAGTCAAGTTTTAGTGCGTACTCTATTACGAATCCATCAGGACTTTGCAGCACTAAACCAGCTCCACTTGATTTTGTTTTTGATGCTCCATCAAAATAGAGCACCCAACATTCCTTGGACACCATGTCATCATCTTTGCTGTCTTCCACTACTACCTCCTGCCCCCCGACTTCTTGGTTGTCAATGGTACATTCAACCATGAAGTCAGCGAGTGCTTGAGCTTTAATGGCCGTACGAGGCTTATACTTGATATCAAATTCTCCTAACTCAATAGCCCATTTGATCAACCTTCCACTAACCTGAGGGCTGTGCAGAATGTTCCTTAATGGTTGATTAGTCAAAACCTCTATCTTGTGCGCCTGAAAGTACGGACGTAGCTTTCTTGAGGCCATTATCAAGGTTAAGGCAAATTTCTCTATGGTAGAGTAGTTTATTTCTGCCCCATGCAAGATCTTACTCACATAGTAAATGGGTTTCTGAACCTTCAATTCCTCCTTTACCAAAACAGCTCCAAGGGCAGTGTCGGATACTGCCAAGTACAAATATAGGATTTCTCCTGGCTTTGGTTTTGCCAACAGTGGTGCTTCAGCCATGTATTTCTTCAGGGCCTCAAAGGCTTCTTGGCTTTCAGGTGTCCACTCGAAATTCTTCACATTCTTGAGTGCTTTGAAAAAAGGTAAGCATTTTTCTCCTGACTTGGAGATGAATCTTCCCAAAGCAGCAACTCTTCCTGTCAATTTCTGCACATCCTTAACAGACTTGGGTGGTTCCATGTCTAGGATTGCCTTGATCTTGTCGGGGTTAGCTTCGATTCCCCTCTTGGAGACCATCAGACCTAAAAATTTTCCTGAGCCAACCCCGAAGGCACACTTCGCTGGGTTTAACATCATCTTGTGGTGCCTCAACACTTCAAATGCTTCTCGAAGATGCTTTATATGGTCTGCCTTGTCGAGGCTCTTGACTAGCATGTCATCCACATAAACTTCCATTGTTTTACCAATCAGTGGTTCAAAAATCTTGTTCACCAATCTTTGATATGTTGCCCCTGCATTCTTAAGTCCAAATGCCATTACCAAATAACAGAAAACACCAAAGTCGGTGATGAACGATACCTTGGAGATGTCGTCCTTGTGCATCTTGATTTGGTTGTATCCACTGAAGCCATCCATGAAACTTAGCATCTCGTGCCCAGCAGTGGCATCTATCAAAGCATCAATCCTCGGTAAGGGAAAACAATCCTTGGGACATGCATCATTCAAGTCGGTGAAGTCTACACACATTCTCCACTTTCCATTAGCCTTTTTGACCATCACTGGGTTAGCCAACCATTCAGGGAACTGAATTTCTTCAATGAAGCCTGCTTCCAAGAGTTTCTCTACCTCCTGCTTGATAGCTTCTTGCCTTTCCGGGGCAAAATTTCTTTTCTTTTGTTTCACTGTTTTCCTTTCAGGATCCACATTCAATTTGTGGGTTATCAATTGGGGATCAATCCCTGGCATATCAGCTGCTGTCCAAGCAAATACATCACTGTTTTCTTGAAGAAAGGATGTCAACTTACTTTTTGTAGATTCAGGTAGTAAAGCTCCAATGTAGGTGACCTTGTCTGGTTCTCCTGGGATCAAGGGGATGGGAACAAGATCCTCAGCTGGCTTTCCTATCCTTTCTTCATCGTTTCTGATGTCCATGTCCTCAATTGGGAGAACCTGCCCCCCAACTCCATCAGGCCTCAACGCGACTACATAACAGCTTCTAGCCATTTTCTGATCACCTTTTTCTTCACCAATCCCATTCCTTGTAGGGAATTTGATCTTCAAATGATAGGACGAGGCAACAGCCTTGAATGCATGAAGTCCCGTTCTTCCCAGAATTGCATTGTAGGTTGAAGTTGCCTTAATAACTATGAAATTCAGCATTTGAGTAGATGTCTTCGAACCTTGTCCCATTGTCATTGGGAGTTGAATTGTGCCTTCTACCTTCGATTCTACTCCATTGAACCCATATATGGGCATGTTTGAGGGTGTTAGCTGAGAGTCAGTGTAACCCATCTTGATGAAAGCATCATGGAACAAGATGTCCACTGAAGCTCCATTGTCAACAAGAACTCTCTTTGTTTCTGAGTTTCCAATCACAGGTACTATGACTAGAGGGTCATCATGGGGAAATTTCACTCCCTCAAGGTCTGAATCGTCAAAATTCAAAGATACTTCAGTCTTGGCACGTTTCGGTGCTTTTCCAACCACAGTCATTACCTCACGGGCATAAGCTTTTCTGGAGTTTCTGGAAGGTCCGGCCGCAGTTGGCCCTCCAAATATCATATTGATGACAGGCCCTCGGGGCTTGGGATTTCGGTCTTGATCATTGTCCCGTCTATCGTAGTCTTTCCTTTCATAATTTCCTCTCTGACTTCCCTGGTTTCCATCTTTGGTGTACTTACCAAGCTTTCCTCTTCGAATCAAGAACTCAATTTCATCTTTCAGCTGCCTGCAGTCATCTGTCTCGTGGCCAACTTCTTTGTGAAACCGACAGTATTGGTTTTGATTTCTTTTTGACACATCGGCCCTCATAGGCTTCGGCCATTTGATATCTTCTTCCTTTGCTATCTCCATCAGAATTTGACTCCTGGGAGTATTCAATCTCGCATATTCTGTAAACTTTGGCCCAAAATTGCTTTTCTTGGGTGGTGAATCTGAATCCTTTGATGTCCTAGGATACTTCTCTCTTGCGTCATATTCTGGAGCATCCTTTCTCTTTTTTGAATTTCCATTGCCAGTAGCAATGGGTTCGTACTTTCTCATGCTCTCCTCAGCTTTGATATATTTCCCAGCTCTATCTTGCAGTGACAACATGTTTTCGGGGGGATGTTTGGCCAAAGACCTCCTGAAGTGGTCATCTGTAGTTCTTTGCTGTAGGGCTATCATAGCCACCTTATCTTCCAAATCTGGGACTTTTATAGCCTCCTTAGTGAATCTACTCAAGTATTCTCTCAATGTTTCATTCTTGCCTTGTCGAATCGCCATAAGAGAGGCAGAACTTTTCTCATGTATCTTCCCACTAACAAATTGATTGATGAATGCCTTACTCAGCTCTTTGAAGGATCCAATAGAATTGGGCGGAAGGCGACTATACCAACGTTGAGCCATACCCGCTAGAGTTTGTGGGAACGCCCTACACTTTGCAGCGTCATTGGCAGGCTGCAGCAGCAGTGCGTTTGAGAAGGTTCTTACATGATTTACGGGATCACCCGTTCCATCATAAGCTTTGATGGTTGGCATTTTAAACTTCCTGGATATAGTGGCTTTCATTATCTCTTGTGTGAAGGGTGGTGTAGGATCGTCAGGATCTCCTAGGGGCAACAATACAGTAGGATCTCCTCTTGGGATTTCAACCCTTCTGGATCTCGGAGGAGTAGGATCCAGATTAATTACCGGAGTCTTCCCGGCTGCTCTTGCAGCCTCTTCCTCCTCTAACTTCTTTTTGAGTTTTGCAACCTCTGCCTCATGGGCTGCAATCCTTTCCTGAGTGGTTGGCTCCTTGTTTGCAGAACGTCTCCTTCGCGGGGGATAGTCATCATCAGTATTATAATTTTCATCCTCAGTGTAAGGCCCAGAGAAATCGTCTCGAAACATTTGAAGAGTTTGGGTTTGTCGGTTCAGGGGTTCCAAACCTTGGACGTAAGGGGGCACGTAAGCCTCATGGTGTACCAGAGTGGTACCACTACCGCCCACCGGGGGTCGAGGGGGCCTGGTATGGGTAGGCATCCCCAGGGTCTGATTTACATATTGAGGGAGATCAGTAGTGTGTAGTTGAAGGCCCCTCGGGGCACTCATGAGTAGTGGGGAGGTTGTGATTGCTTGCTGGTGAGTGGTCTCTTGTGAATTAGATCCATGAATGACCACTTGCAGGGGATTCGTCCCTTCAATTGGGATCTCAGATCCTTGAGTGTTGGTGGGGATATTCGTCCCTTCAGTACTAGTAACTGGTGGTGGTTGACTTCCGTGAGTATCAGCCCCGGAGGTGATAGGAAGTTCTTCAGAAGCTCGAGTTGTTCTTCGGGTGTTTGCCATGGTTGATGTTTTCTTCCCACAGACGGCGCCAAATGTTATGGATTAAAAAACGTACCTTGTAAATTAAATGCTAGGGTTTATGAGCGTTCAAGCTTTTATGACTGCTCTTGTGTTTCGGGACTAAATCGGTCCTCACAAGATGCCTACGTATCTCTGCTGTATAGAGAATCAAGTCAATAAAACGTAGTTCTAGAATGAAGGACGAGGGTCCTTATATAGGCGTCAGGAGCCTTGTATTTAGAGTAAGTTTAGGAGTCTTAACTGATAAGTCTCGTTATTGATAACTGATAAGGAGTATATTACTTGGCAGGCAAGTATTATCCTTATCTGATAAGTGCTGTGACCCATCATATTATTTGATTGGGATTCTGGATCCTTCTATGAAGATATTATCATATTTGGACTCTTTTATGAGCTGTGTATTTTCCTTATTTATTAATTACGAAATTAATAAATAATCAGGGATTTGGGCATTAAATATCGAGCCCTTTCATTGGACCGTCAATTATATTTCTATAATTACTTTTCTGTCCATATCAGTCATGTTTGAAAAAGTAGGGGAATATGTTAAAAAAATAATGTATTTTAGGAAAAAAAGGTAATTGGTTATAAATAGGTAATATTATTATTTAATAATATATTTCTATAAATAAGTAAGGTTAATTAAGTAAAAACACGAAATACAGTTAAGGGCAATTAAGTAAAATCACAACGTACCATACCGACCAACCAAACTTTTAATGTTTCGTCTATTATATAATAGTATTGATAGTATATATATATATATATATTGCTTGTGTTAACATATAATTTTGCATGTGTTATGTTTAGAACATGAGTTGTTTTAGTTAGAAAATGTAAAACATATAATGTGTTTTAGCTGAAAAATGTAATCAGTTATAAATATGTAATAATATTACCATTTTATATATATATTACCTATTTTATTTTTAGAAGATGAGTTGTTTTAGTTAGAAAAATAGATAAAATAGGTAATGTATTTTAGCTAAAAAAAATTGGTTATAAATAAATTGGTTATATATAGGCCCGACCCAAATTATAGATAGGTCCGGCCCAAATACCGACCGACCGACCAAAACTTTTAATGTTTGGTCTTTAATAATATAGTATAGATTAAATATAATTAGTTTACTAAGTCGCGGCTTTATAATAATATCTCTAAATTTTCTCAAAAAATATTCTACAAAATACGTTTTTAAATAAAATAATATTTCTAATATAAAATTAAGTTTTGTTTTGAATTTTATATATATATAAATATAAAGTTCTAGATCGTTTAATCAAAAACTACAATTATACCTTCAAAGCTATTAAAATCTTCACTACCTCCAAATCTACTCCCAGTAAAAAAAATCAAAAAATATGAACAAACATCCTTTTTGTTGTTGGGAGAATTTTTTATTAATAATGATCTATTTTTGTCAAAACAAATAACAACAAAAACAACAACAACCTCTCCCTTTTAAAAAAAAAAATTAATGACCTCTTGTCAATGTTTCTTATTCTTTCTTATTCTTGTATGACTTTTGTTATAGATGCACTAACTTATTGAATTTTATTAAAAATGCACACACTAAATAAATTCTTCAGTCGAATAAATCTTAACATGATATTTTGGAAATAGATACACTATAAATTTCTTAATATACAATTTTTATCTTTGAATTTTCGTGTATGAATTACAAAAAATATTTTACTAAAAGATATAATCTTTTATCATAAAAATCAGAGGAATAACTATCTAAACGTTAAAAATTAATGATAGAATTTATTTTTGAAGACATGATGAATTCTCTACTTTCGAGTTACCTTGTATACAGGTGTATCAACTTTTAACTATAAATTCAAAACTAATAACGTACACACATAAACATATAAATCAATTCACGACTGAATGTACATGAAAATCACCTTGCTCGGCCTATTATTTTAACTGATTAACCGATGAATCCTCTTTCTTATTAATCAATGTCTTAACTCAATCAACACTAATAACAAATAACTTGTCTTTTCAAAGATTTTAATATGATCTTGCATTAGGATACAAACAAACGTAATAAGATAAATAGAAAAAATCTCATACTCATGTACTCATATACACACTTTTAACATGAAGAAACAAAAAAGTAAAGAAGAACAATGTTGACAACAAAAATTGCAGTAGACAATTAACAGAGTTTAGGTGTATATTTATACTATTAATTAGCTGTTTGTATGAAAGTATTAAATGTAATTAATTATTTATCAAGTAATTACTTAATTTCTTATGCAAGATCGATCTAATTTCTTTAAGTTGGTAATTTCATTTGAAAAGAAATATTATGAGAATATCTAGATAATAATAAATGGAAGTTCAAAATAATGTAAAGTAATACACTTTTTTTTAATTTAGATATTTGAAGGCAAGAATATTATAATTGAATATTTAGTTTCCTCCATTAGTAAAGATCTATTGTATATTTACTTTCTCCATTAGTAGAGATTTTAAATGCAAGAATATTATATTTACTTTCCTCCATTAGTAGAGATTTTAAATGCAAGAATATTGAAATTGTATATTTAGTTTCCTCCATTAGTAAATATTTAAAATGCAATTGAGATTTTTTCTAATCTTTTGATATTAATTACTTAATTTCTTATGCAAGACCGATCTAATTTCTTAACTTCTTCTTTACCAAAACGTTCATGTATTTTTTATTATATCACATAAAAAAAGAAGAAAGTTTAGGAGAAGAGAATGCTAAGATGTTAAATTCATTTGAAAAGAAATATTATGAGAATATTTAGATAATAATAGAGGAAAGTTTAAAATAATGTAAGGTAATACACTTTTTTTATAATTTAGATATTTTGAATGCAAGAATATTATAATCGAATATTTAGTTTCCTCCATTAGTGATATTTAGTTCCTCCATCAGTAGAGATCTATTGTATATTTACTTTCTCTATTAGTAGAGATTTTAAATGCAAGAATATTATATTTATTTTCCTCTATTAGTAGAGATTTTAAATGCAAAAATATTGAAATTGTAAATTTAGTTTTGTCCATTAGTAAATATTTAAAAGACAATTGAGATTTTTTCTAGTTTTTGGTATTAATTACTTAATTTCTTATGCAAGACCGATCTAATTTATTGACTTCTTTTTTACCAAAATGTTCTTGTATTTTCTATTATATTACATAAAAAAAGAAAGTTTAGGAGAACAGTATGTTAAGATAGTAATTTCATTAAAAAAATATTATGAGAATATTTAGATAATAATAGAGGAAAGTTCAAAATAATGTAAGGTAATACAATTTGTTTTTTCTAATTTAGATATTTTGAAGGCAAGAATATTATAATTGAATATTTAGTTTATTTCATTAGTGATATTTAGTTTCCTCCATTAGTAAAGATCTAATGTATATTTACTTTCTGCATTAGTAGAGATTTTAAATGCAAAAATATTATATGTTTCCTCTATTAGTAAGTATTTAAAAGGTAATTGAGATTTTTTTGAATTTTTAATATTATTACTTCAAAATTTTGAGGAAATTAGAAAAATAGAATGAAGCAATCTGAGAGCGGCATCTCACTGCACCCGTCTTCTTATTTACATAATAGTATTGATTGATTGATTGATTGTAATTGAGATTTTTTTTGAATCTTTAATATTATTAATTCAAAAAATTGAGAAAATTAGAAAAATAGAACGAAGCGATCTGAGAGCGCCACCTATTAGTAAAGATCTATTGTATATTTACTTTCTCCATTAGTAGATATTTTAAATGCAAGAATATTGAAATTGTATATATAGTTTCCTCCATTAGTAAATATTTAAAAGACAATTGAGATTTTTTCTAATCTTTGGTATTAATTAATTAATTTCTTATGCAAGACCGATTTAATTTCTAAACTTCTTATTTGCCAAAACGTTCCTCTATTTTCTATTATATCACATAAAAAAAGAAAGTTCAGGAGAAAAGATTGTATTTAAAAAGAAATATTATGAGAATATTTAGATAATAATAGATGAAAGTTCAAAATAATGTAAGGTAATACACTTTTTTTTATAATTTAGATATTTTGAATGAAAGAATATTATAATCGAATATTTAGTTAACTCCATTAGTGATATTTAGTTTCCTCCATTAGTAAAGATTTATTGTATTTTTACTTTCTCCATTAGTAGAGATTTTAAATGCAAGAATATTATATGTTTCCTCTATTAGTAAGCATTTAAAAGGTAATTGAGATTTTTTCGAATTTTTAATATTATTAATTCAAAAAATTTAGAAAATTAGAAAAATAGAACGAAGCGATCTGAGAGCGCCACCTCACCGCCTCCGTCTTCTCATTTATATAATAGTATTGATTTACTACCTTTTACTAAATACCATCCCCTCCCTATCCTATTTACAATCTACTTTCTCAATCATTTTTTTCCTTTTAATATTTGTATTTTATTTTACTATAATCTTATAGTTTTACTAGGTTACTAAGCCGCGATTCGCCGCGACATTAGAATATATTTGTTAAGAAAAATAATATTAGAATAAAAATTGTGAAATAAATATCTACAAAATTATATGAATTATTAAATAAAATATATTCTGTAAAATTTGCATTTGGGTAGGTAATATTATAAATTATTTACATATTCCTTTTGTTTATATAGTTTGATTTTTTATTTTCTTGGACCAATATTATTGTCATATATATATATAAAAGAAAATTTATATTTGTAAAAAATAATAATTATTCGTAATAATAAAATTTTAAATACTTAAATATAATTTTTTTCTAGTTAGTTTATCTTTTATATGAAGATTTATTATGTATGTTAAAAGAATCTGTTCAAACCCGAAATTTTGGATTTTGAAATATATTTGATTTTATTTTATAAAATTAAAATAATTAGATTTTTAATTTTGAATATGTTAAAATCCTTTTTTTGTGTTTTATTTAAAATAATTACTTTACATAGGATAATAAACATAATTAAGTAGTTTACTAATTAAACTGAATCAAACTAAAAACAAAATGTTATAACAATGGAACCAAAATAAATAAATAAAATGTGCAAAATTAATCTTTAGGTCTTCACTCTACTCTGCTTCCAGCAATTCCTGGATGTTCATCCTATTAATAAACATTTTTTCCTCAGGCGACATTATGGTGACATTATGGTGAGGGAGTCTCCACTGATTTGCAATTTAGTAGAGAGGTGAGCAAATCTCTCTGTATATCTAGATTTGTATAAATTTTACTATTTCTTGTGGTAAGAAAAGCTAATTGTATCTGCATATAACAGTAAATAAATTGTTAAAAAACTAATGTAAGAATTAAATCAATAATATCAATGGAACAAATATTTGTATAATATCTAATGATATTCGTTCAATCGAGATAAGATGGATTCATATATGTGCACTTTCTAAAACTATATATTATAAAAACATTAATAAAGATAATTATTTTTAAATTTTTTAATCTCGGTATATGTGACAATTATTATATAGGGCCCACCATCCTCTTTGTATAAATTTGTATCAACCATCTCGGTCAACTTTGCCCACAAAGTTATGGTACTAGTTATGGAGCTGTTTAAGGAAAAAATTAAAACAAATTAAATAATTAAAACAAATAAATTGGCGTAACCAAAGAAGTAATATCAAATTACAAGAACAATAAAAATCAATTAATAGTTATATTAAAATTAATGTAATTCATAACTTACTAATTTGTCACAATTTTGAGATCTCTTTTTTTCCAACCGTCTTTGACAACTTCAATGCCACCCAAGTAGGTCAAGCAGCCCACAACATCTAAATCAAAATAGAAAAGATAATATGAGAACATGATAGTTTGAATTTTAACTTATATAATAGTATTATTATATATTACTCAAATATATTACTGCATCAAAATACCTGAGAGTATGTTGGTTTCATTAATACGTGCATCAATCATATCCAGACATATGAACTGAAATCCATGCAGTGATATGTTGACGATGTCTTCTTCCAATCTCTTAGGTGACGTTATGCGTATGAAGAGCAATTTAGACCCATGTGATAGTGGTCTATATTTCCCTGTATTTGAAACAACTTTCAGATTTTTGATGTTGTACACAAAGCTTTACTCTAAAAGATTTTTGAACCAAGAGACCAGAATACCTGAGAGTATGTTGGTGCATTAATACGTGCATCAATCATATCCGGACATATGAACTGAAATCCATGCAGTGATATGTTGACGATGCCTTCTTCCAATCTCGTATGCGACGTTATGCGTATAAAGAGCAATTTAGACCCATGTGATAGTGGTCTATATTTCCCTGTACTTGAAACAACTTTCAGATTTTTGATGTTATACACAGAGAGCTTTACTCTAAAAGATTTTTGAACTGAGAGACCAAAATCTTCGGGATCGTAGCACAGATCAAATTTTCCTATCATACAACATATCTTAGAAAAGTTAATAAGATCATACAATTTGACAAACGAATAAGTTATAAGTATATTATTTTATTAACCTTTTCATCGATCAAAATCATGTCAAGACTGATCAGTTCTTCAGTATTTGGATTGACAGATTCCCACATTCTACACACTCGTACTCGTATCATCCAGGTATACTTGTTGTCATTCAAAGCATCCAACATGCACTACACCATAAAATGGCCTATGGCAAGTCCTGAAAATTGTTGTTGTATGTCTAAAATATGTTGCTGTAGGCCCAAAAATTATAATGCCAACACTTTTTTGTGTTGGTTTTTTTGATATTGCCTTTGGGGTCTACGCCAACATTATCCTCCTATATGGCAATATGAGCTTTGGTGTTGTAATAGACTGCTATAAAAACAATATTATTACTCTACACCAACATAATATCTATGTTGCCTATGTGTCAAACATTTTGGAAAATGACCGTGGGCCCCACCTAAGGGGTCCCAAATGTTGGCCCCACAAATTGGGCCAATTTCTATTGGTCCACATGTGGGGCCCATAATAGGCTACAACATTTTCTAGCAACATTTTTTAACATCAATTTTTCTTTTTCCCAACACTTTAGAACATCAATGGCAACACCTTTCTATTTACAAGAAAATACTAATTTTATTCATGCATCCCAAAACAACAATCTGAATCCAACAAACTACAAGAATATTTCCAAATACAATATTTAACCAACTACATCAATGTGTGCGCACTATTTCACAAACTAGTTACATACAATGTTTCACTAAGTAAGTACCAACTATACTAAGAAAATTAGCGATCTATGAAGATTGCTAATTAACAATCCTTCCTTTTCTTGGAAAGAAGCACCTATGAAGCTTTCACCAAGATTAGCAACCTGAGAAGCTACTGCACACATTTATCTGAAATGTAAAGCAAAATAAGTTTGTAAGTTTGTGAAAGAAAGTAAAATTGCACTATGAAGATTAGAGATACACACTTTGCACAACTAAATACATTGATTCCAATTGTTAATGAAAAAATGCTAAACAGAAGCGAACTGATAAAAGAAAAGTTTAGTACTTCAATTTCGCTCTTAATCTGCACTCTGCAGTCACATTAAATATCAGATTATTTAGCCCAATGGATGTACTTGCATCTTAGCTTTGCAGAATGGTCTGCTTTGAGAGCAATAAACGTGACGTTGTGACCTGTCAAGAGTTAATCTAGTGAATAAGCAAGTAGAGAGCAATAATTATAAATCTGGAAAGATAAAAAATTATAGAATTCAAAGTTTGAAGCAACTATAAATTAAAACCCCAAATTAATTTGAATAAAATATTAATTGAGAACTCAATGCTGTAAAAAATTTGAACCCAATGTTACATTAAAGTACTGACTTCCAAAATATAGTGTTAATTTATTTCATTCTCTTCCATTTTCTTTATTTTCAAATCCTACTACAAATCTAATTATTAAATACGACTCTATAATTTATTACCTATTTACAATCTACTTTCTCAATCATTTTTTCCTTTTGATATGTATTTTATTTTACTATAATATTATTTTTTTTAAAAAAATTTTTTTGCAATTTTACCATTTTCTAAGATTATACTTTTGCAAATATGAAAATATTACTTTCGCAAAAATCTTTTATGTAGTGGGTATTTTTGAAAAAAATACCCTTACTTAAATAAAATTAGAACAAGTATGTATCGGTTATGTTAATATAGTTGCAGACATATAACACATATTGGTAACTATTGTACGAGAAATTATTAAAAATTATGATTTTACTTTCTTTGACATATTTGTAAAATTACGATTTATAACCAAATGCAACATGTTTTTTTATATTTTCTGATAAATAATTAAACTCTATTTTGGTTATTTTTGAGGTTGTTGTTGCTTGTATTTGATTTAACCAATTAAAGAAACCCATTGATGCGTAAAAATAATGTAAACTGCAAGCGCACAGTGTTCAGTTGTAGCAATCACAGATCGATCCACAGAGACTATGAATTTTCAAAATCCTAACAATTAACTCAGGCGAACTAGACAAATAAGATTTGAGTTGAGATTTGTTTAACCTAATTAACAATTAAAATCAAATAAGGAAAACCTAGGAATCCGAATCCATTAATCAATCACAATTAATATCAACTCACCCTAAAATCAATTCTCTTTCTTCACAAATAAGATATATCAATTAACGAGACAAGCATATACTATGAAACTTGTTATCTAACAATAACCTATCAAAACTTCATGAGCAAGCATAGGCTATGAAAAATAAATCCGGTAACAATAATATATCAAAATCACTTTGTCAATTGATCAATTAAGCACTAAGAAAAATTATGAGAATCAATTAATAGGAACAAGAAGATATCAAAAACAATCAAATTAACTTCATCTTCATCCTAGGAGAATTAACTTAGCTAGACATGGTAGAAGAAACAAAACAATTAAATATAAAGAATGCAAGAAAAAGTGTTTGAATAGAATAAAGAACTTGTATCGAAAAACAATAATAAATCTATCCTACTCCTAATTATCAGATCTAGTCTAAATTCTAGGTCTCAAATTCTAGGTGTCTAAATTGATGTCTAAACTGATGTCTAAAATACAAGAGGAGAGATCTATATATATAGGAAAAATAATGGACTTGGGTTCTTTGACTACAAATCGAATTTTACGAATGTTTCCTCAATTCCTTTTTCTTCTCCGATAAGTTTTCCAATTTTTCTCCAATTTCCTTTTGACTTCAAGTATTTCCATCTCCTTGTCTTTTTCACCTTTTTCTGCTTGAAATATGATTTTATTTATTTTCCTACAAAACAAAAGAAAACAATTTATTAAATAATAAAATTATGAAAACAAACATAAAATATCTATTAAAAATGTATTAATTATGGACCTATCAAATGCCCCCATACCTATCTTTTGCTCGTCCTCGAGAAAAACTAATATAATATAAACTATTATATAATAGATAATACCACTTCCGTAGGTGATCACGGTTGCATTTGGCATATGCAACAAGCCCTTTAAACCCCTAGGCAGCCCTAGTGGACGAGTAAGGTCTCGTGAGGGTTTATAGTGAATGTACCCACAAAATCCATCTAGCTCATGTAAAAGATCGCATGACAATGCAACGCCACACATACAAGTCCTCTCATGCTTCATCAACTGAAGAATCAAAAATGACTTTGCAATGTCTTGTCGTGGAAGATGCAAGGATTCACATAGTCTACTCAAATAAATATGCATAAGTGCTCAAAAGTCCATGTCAAGTGTAAGAATAAGTTGGTAATCATGCTAAGCCCACAAGAGTACAACTTTGAGTCAAAACTTGGAATCTCAAATGTAGAAACAAGCAATAACTCACCTTTCACTCACAAAAGAATATTCACTCAAGAACAAGGGTAAGTGTATCACTCTCTTCCAACAAAATCATAAGCATGCTTGACATTTGGTATCAGTCTAACTTTAACACAACATACATCAATGATGATAATCAAAAGGTCTTTATTTAGGTTGTAACGGGGCTAGGGACAAGGTATGTCAAGTAAGGCCAAAGAATGTGAAGTGTCAAAAGCTAGTAGGCACCATAATTAATCATACACATCACCAAACATCCTCCCCACAACTGAATTTTCTGATTTTCTTTCAACAAAAGGCTTGATTAGTCGAATGAAGAAGAATCACAAAAACATAAGTATGTTCTCATATAATATATTTTTTTCTTTTTGCTTTTTTTTATATATATATATATATATTTATTTTTTCTATTTTTTTTTCGAGAGCTAAGAGATAGATATAAGTAACCACAATCCTCCTTCAAAAATTTCTTGAACAACGACTATCAAGTAAGCAATCAAACCAAATATTTCCTCAAAACTAATGAACAAAATTAAACCCATCTTACACACCTTATTACTCCCTCAAGTTCTTACTAGCCATTGACAATTTGGGATCAAGCATAAGTAAGGCTAAACAAGAAAAAGGTCCAGGCACATAATGTGATGTGTCACCGAAAAAAATAGGATTAAGCTCAAGAGGGTAACTAATTGATCATATATAAATGGTGTGGTAATTTGGAAAATATAGGTTATTCCTAAATGCCTTTATCATCTTATCATCAAATAATGTCATGCATTTCAAGAAAGGTCTCAAACAAGTGCTAGCAATGCAAACAACATGTGGACACTCAAGCAAACGAATATAAAATGCAAAAGATATGCATATAGGCTCAAAAACTCACTTGGTGGTAAAGCATAATCAATCCCAAGCAAAAATCTCTTCTGTGCACCAACTTGTACTCAAAGCATGAAAACCAAATCATTTTGCACATATTCATGTCCTTCTAATTACTTGCAACATTCATTAAGTCTACTAGTTTCAACTTGCTAGTATATGTGTGTGGACAAGAACTTAGCAAATCACTTCTCAATCAAAAGTATCAGCAACAAAAGATTACTATAGCATGTAAGGGTGCATCAAGCAACAAACAATCATTTCACAAGGCTAGAATTCTACAATTTACAACACTAAGCTTCTTTTTGGGATTTTTTCATTTTTCAATTTTTTTTTGGTTTTTTTTTTTTAATAATACTACTAAACCCCTCCCCCATACCTAAATCATGCATTGTCCTCAATGTATGCAAATGAGAGAAAAATGACAGAGTAAAAGGACGAGAATACCTGATAAGGGCATGACAGAGGAACACAATAATACCTATAACACACAATAAACACAAAATACACAACACACTCACACACAATCCCCCATACCTACACTTGACTATGGGAGACACACACAAAAACTCTTACTAACCAATACCAGATCGAGGAAAAACTACCTTCTTAACAGAATCAACAAGCATGTGAAACTCACCCACAAAGACAACATTATCCACTAGAGAAAGATGATCTTGAACTAGAATAAAACTCATACCACTAACATCATTCATAGACCAAGTAGATGCTTTTTTATGTTGTTTAAGCAGATTTATGACTTGAAATTCTTGGTTATAAACTATGTCACGGGAGATAACAACATGATGAGTTTCATTATTAACTACCAAAGACTGATCAAGAGTGGAAAAAGATAGATTAGGAACAAGTGGGGGTGGCTCACCAACAGATTTCTTAACAAATAACTTATGATCAAAAGAACTATCATCAAGTTGAGTTTCATGCATAGAACAAATAGCATTTAATTCATCTAACATTTCACCAAAAGAAAAATTCTTATACAACTCATGAAGTTCTTTATTACTCTCATAATCTAACAAAAGATCTTCTTCAAGAAAAGACTCAAGTGCACTATCCTCAAGATTCGACCATGAAAAAACCTCATCAATCAAATTAACTCCTACGGGTTGTTCAAAAAGCTCATTAAGTTGATTACCTACATTAAAGACATTAAGATCTATCGTCATATTTCCAAAAGTGAGTTTCATCGAACCATTCCTACAGTTAATCAAAGCATTAGACGTGGCAAGAAAAGGTCTTCCTAGAATGATGGGAATTTGATTTTTGAGATTTTGGACAGGTTCGGTTTCTAGAACAATGAAATCAACGGGGAAGACAAAATCACCAACCTTAATCAACACATCTTCCACCATACCCTTAGGAATTTTGACAGAACGGTCAGCTAACTGAAGAGTGATACTAGTCTCTTTAAGTTCACCTAAACCCAGGTCTTGATAGACAGATAATGGAAGAAGATTCACACTAGCTCCTAGATCGAGTAAAGATTTATCAATGAAAGTATTACCAATGACACAAGAAATGGTAGGACAACCAGGATCCTTATACTTCAAAGGGATTTGATTTGACAAGATAGAGCTAACATTGGATGTTAGGAAAGCTTTCTTAGGAACATGAGTGGTTCTTTTATGAGTACACAAATCTTTTAGACACTTAGCATAAGAGGGAACTTGTTGAATTGCATCTAAAAGAGGAATGTTAATCTTGACTTGCTTGAAGACTTCCAAAATCTTATCTAATTGAGCAGATTGTTTGTTTGAAGTAAGTCTGTGAGGAAACGGAGCTTTTGGCTTAAAGACTTTTTCAATAGACACATCAGATTGGGGTTTTGAAGGTGGTTCATCGGAGGGTGATGAATCATTAGATTCAACTTCTTCAGGACTCTTGGGATTGGAAGATTGTTTAAGACTAGGATTCAAGAGTAACGGATTTGGTTTAGATGTAAGCTTATCTTCTGCTTGAGTATTGACACCAGCATGATTATTGAATTGATTACCAGACCTTAGAGAGATAACAGAATTCACATTTTCATGAGACTTTTGATTTGGATGAAATTTGGAATTAATCTCGGGTTGACTAGGAAATCGATTTTTCTCTCTCTCACTGATGGTGTTTGCCAATTGACTGACTTGGACCTCTAGCTTAGATATGGCTTGAGCATTGGAATTTAGCAATTGCCTATCTTGGGTTATAGTGTTCATGAAATTTTGTTGAGATTTGATTAATGCCTCCATACTCTTTTCTAAAGAAGTAAATCTTTTGTCAGATTCTGCAAAACCAGGAGGATTCAAAGGAACTGAGTTTTGATATTGACCGAGATTTTGTGGAGGATATGAGTTAGGATTTTGAGTTGGATATGGACCAGGATTGGACTTTTGAAAAGCAGGTTGAGAATTTTGGTTATACTGGTTGTATTGACCTTGGTTCCATGAGAAATTTGGATGATTTTTCCAACCAGGATTGTATGTGGATGAATAAGGATCATTCCTAACTCTAGATTGAAACATGGCATTGGCTTGTTCAATTTCAGGACAATTTTCTATCAAATGATTAGGAGAATTACAATTTACACACAGAAACACTTGTGAGGACACCTTGTTGGTTTCTAAGGCTTCTAGACGTCTAGTGAGAGTAGCTAACTTAGCTTCGGTTGCAATAGAATTACCAACTACGTGTACGCCCTTAGATTTTTCAGTTTCCTGACTGGGTTTCCTAGTTGACTCCCACAACATTGTTCTTTCAGCTAACTCCTCAAAAAATTGCCAAGCTTCTTCATCAGTTTTATCCATAAACCTACCATTACACATAGACTCTGTTAATCCCAAATGACCTAACAGAATTGTAGAAAGGGGGGGGGGGTTGAATACAATTCTTGATATTTTCTTAAACTTAAAACACTTATAAATAAAACTGAACTGAATAAATAAAAACACAAGATATAAATAATTCAGTTGGATTGTTTGATGATCCAACTGAAGTGTTTTTATTTCGGAAATAATCTGTGATACAAAATGTACACAGCTGCTCAGTTACAAGGTTGTAGAGAAGAATGCTCTCAAAGATAGCTAATACAAACTATTTGTTTTTCTTCTCTTACCCTTATTTTAACTGCTACACTTGGTTATATATTCCCAAGTTTACAAAGCTATTTTTGGCTACACTAAAGTACACAAAAGGTAACCGCCAATAGTTTGCTTTTCATCCCTTTGTCCAGTGGTCCTTGGAGATCCTTGCTTTTGTCTTCATGCTTATTATGATCACTCCCAAGAGCCCAATTGGAAACTGGGATGTTTCCTTATTCCCCATGTCCATTTTAATGGTTTCCAATGCAAAGTACACTTCCACATCACCTTTAGATCTGTTCAGTAAACTGTCACTATCACTTTGTCAACTATTCAGAAAAGCAATAATGATTCGTTGATAGCAGGGAGATGTGTTTCGTTGATAGCTTTATTCTCCATTTCGTTGATGAGTAAACTTCATTTCGTTGATGAGTAAACTTCATTCCGTTGATGGTGTATCCTTGTTCCGTTGATAGAGTAATCTTCATACCGTTGACATGTCTTCACTTAGGTAAAATTACAAGGCCTGATATACTTACAATTAACCAACCTATTTTGCCTATCTAGTACTTAGTCAACATGACTTAGAAAACCTATCTAGTACATACATCAAATGCATATCAAACTGTGAAGTATTGTACAGTGCAATTGCTACAACACTCATTCCGTTGATGAGCTTCCTGTCAACGAAACACTGCAAAGCATGCCATTCCGTTGACAGTTACAAAATGACTTAATACAAAATCTACTAAGTGTTTTTATAATTATCATCAAGAACAACATATTCCTAACAGACTCTAACAAGGCAGTGGTTTGGCTATCTAAGGCTTCATAGAGAATTTTACAAAGTCTCCATTTTTCTATACCATGTTGAGGACACTTAGACAACAACTTTTGAAATCTATCAAAATATTTCCAAAAAGGCTCATTTGAATTTTGTTGAAATTGGTTGATTTCATTCCTAAGCCTGTTAGCCTTATGGTTGGGAAAATATTTTTTAAGAAATATAGCAACAAATCCCTCCCATGTGGAAATAGAATTAACGGGTAGACTATACAACCATTATTTAGCATCTTCTTTTAAAGCAAAGTTAATGAGTCTAAGCCTAATGGAATCCTCACTTAACTGTTGAAGTTTTTGTAAAGCACACACTTCCTCAAATTCTCGAATGAAAAGATATGGATCCTCTCCCTCTACCCCAGCAAACCTAGGTAACATGCTAATGTTATGATGTTTGATTTCAAAATTGTTTGCGGTTACTGCTGGTAGCACTATGCATGAGGGTTGAGCAGTACGAGCGGGGTAACAACGTTCTTTAAGAGAGACAGCCATGACGGTTGTTGGAACTTCTACTTCTTTTGACTCAATTTTAGTGGGTGAAGAGAAATCGAGTTGTCTTGCTACTCCAGGTAGTGAAAGGTTGGATTGTCTCACTAATCTAGATGTATTGTCTCGAACCCAAATACTTTGCATACAAGAGAAACAATCAACTAAGCACGTAGAAGACAAGAGCTATAAGTAAACACCCAAAAATGGAAAATCAAAAGAAAAATCTATGTTATCCTAAAAAAAATCTAGACCTTGCTCCTAACAATAAGATACTACTAAAAGTAACAGTTCAAAAAGCATTCGTTGTGACTGGCCAGGCAGGAGGAAGCATTGCCAAGAGGCTAACCACCATTCTAGGCACCAGTCTAAAGGCCAGGTAAGCTTTCGCTAGCCTAGACACCACCGAAAAATACTTAGTGATTTGTTCCTCCTAGATTCTCTTCCTAGTTGAGCGCGATATCCTAGCGGCTAACGTCTAATTAATTTTATTAAGGGAAAAGGAATGCAAGATGAACGAATTAGTGATTTGTGAGCCAAGGAAAGAGTGATGAAATCCCTCACCTTATCTTGAAATTGGGTGGTGCCCTTAAGATTGATTTGATGATGCAACACACAAAGAACGAGAAATAAACACTTATGGATGCACTAAACTACGTGTTCTATTCTAAATTGTACGTACCTCTTTCCAACAGCAATCACCACAATTGTATAAGATGGAAAGCGATAAAGACAATAAAGAAATCTAGAACATCAATGGCAACACCTTTCTATTTACAAGAAAATACTAATTTTATTCATGCATCCCAAAACAACAATCTGAATCCAACAAACTACAAGAATATTTCCAAATACAATATTCAACCAACTACATCAATGTGTGCGCACTATTTCACAAACTAGTTACATACAATGTTTCACTAAGTAAGTACCAACTATACTAAGAAAATTAGCGATCTATGAAGATTGCTAATTAACAATCCTTCCTTTTCTTGGAAAGAAGCACCTATGAAGCTTTCACCAAGATTAGCAACCTGAGAAGCTACTGCACACATTTATCTGAAATGTAAAGCAAAATAAGTTTGTAAGTTTGTGAAAGAAAGTAAAATTGCACTATGAAGATTAGAGATACACACTTTGCACACCTAAATACATTGATTCCAATTGTTAATGAAAAAATGCTAAACAGAAGCGAACTGATAAAAGAAAAGTTTAGTACTTCAATTTCGCTCTTAATCTGCACTCTGCAGTCACATTAAATATCAGATTATTTAGCCCAATGGATGTACTTGCATCTTAGCTTTGCAGAATGGTCTGCTTTGAGAGCAATAAACGTGACGTTGTGACCTGTCAAGAGTTAATCTAGTGAATAAGCAAGTAGAGAGCAATAATTATAAATCTGGAAAGATAAAAAATTATAGAATTCAAAGTTTGAAGCAACTATAAATTAAAACCCCAAATTAATTTGAATAAAATATTAATTGAGAACTCAATGCTGTAAAAAATTTGAACCCAATGTTACATTAAAGTACTGACTTCCAAAATATAGTGTTAATTTATTTCATTCTCTTCCATTTTCTTTATTTTCAAATCCTACTACAAATCTAATTATTAAATACGACTCTATAATTTATTACCTATTTACAATCTACTTTCTCAATCATTTTTTCCTTTTGATATGTATTTTATTTTACTATAATATTATTTTTTTTAAATTTTTTTTTTTGCAATTTTACCATTTTCTAAGATTATACTTTTGCAAATATGAAAATATTATTTTCGCAAAAATCTTTTATGTAGTGGGTATTTTTGAAAAAAATACCCTTACTTAAATAAAATTAGAACAAGTATGTATCGGTTATGTTAATATAGTTGCAGACATATAACACATATTGGTAACTATTGTATGAGAAATTATTAAAAATTATGATTTTACTTTCTTTGACATATTTGTAAAATTACGATTTATAACCAAATGCAACATGTTTTTTTATATTTTCTGATAAATAATTAAACTCTATTTTGGTTATTTTTGAGGTTGTTGTTGCTTGTATTTGATTTAACCAATTAAAGAAACCCATTGATGCGTAAAAATAATGTAAACTGCAAGCGCACAGTGTTCAGTTGTAGCAATCACAGATCGATTCACAGAGACTATGAATTTTCAAAATCCTAACAATTAACTCAGGCGAACTAGACAAATAAGATTTGAGTTGAGATTTGTTTAACCTAATTAACAATTAAAATCAAATAAGGAAAACCTAGGAATCCGAATCCATTAATCAATCACAATTAATATCAACTCACCCTAAAATCAATTCTCTTTCTTCACAAATAAGATATATCAATTAACGAGACAAGCATATACTATGAAACTTGTTATCTAACAATAACCTATCAAAACTTCATGAGCAAGCATAGGCTATGAAAAATAAATCCGGTAACAATAATATATCAAAATCACTTTGTCAATTGATCAATTAAGCACTAAGAAAAATTATGAGAATCAATTAATAGGAACAAGAAGATATCAAAAACAATCAAATTAACTTCATCTTCATCCTAGGAGAATTAACTTAGCTAGACATGGTAGAAGAAACAAAACAATTAAATATAAAGAATGCAAGAAAAAGTGTTTGAATAGAATAAAGAACTTGTATCGAAAAACAATAATAAATCTATCCTACTCCTAATTATCAGATCTAGTCTAAATTCTAGGTCTCAAATTCTAGGTGTCTAAATTGATGTCTAAACTGATGTCTAAAATACAAGAGGAGAGATCTATATATATAGGAAAAATAATGGACTTGGGTTCTTTGACTACAAATCGGATTTTACGAATGTTTCCTCAATTCCTTTTTCTTCTCCGATAAGTTTTCCAATTTTTCTCCAATTTCCTTTTGACTTCAAGTATTTCCATCTCCTTGTCTTTTTCACCTTTTTCTGCTTGAAATATGATTTTATTTATTTTCCTACAAAACAAAAGAAAACAATTTATTAAATAATAAAATTATGAAAACAAACATAAAATATGTATTAAAAATGTATTAATTATGGACTATCACCCATCAATATCTCTTTATAAAGCTATCAATATACTTATATCTCCAAAGCAACCCAATACAAATGTTATCCCTTCATGACAGTATCCTGATGGCTAAGCTTGCTGTCACAGAAATGCGCTTTTGGTGACAGTAAGAAATCCCCGCATAAGGTGCTGTCAGGATTTCCAAGCTTGCTGTCAGGCTAAGGTAAAGTTGCTGTCCGAGGGTTTCCGCCAATGTTGCTGTCAGAGTTAATGTACTGTCGTGACTTGCTGTGACGCCCTCCAAACCCGGGGTACAGATTTGAGGAGTCATCCGACCAACGGAATACTATTTAACACATGCATAATATATTTAAAGACACAAATACCCCTTGACCAAGACCGCATCCAGATTATGGCAATGAACACAAGCTACTACAATCTTATATTAATACAATACCAGTTTTATCAGAGTTATTACATCACAACCAAAGTTCAAATCTAGACATCTAATCTAGAAAAGCAAAACAACAACTACCCTGCCAATGACAATGACACGAGGGGCTTTCCTGGCTGCTGGTGAACTATCGATCACGCTATGTCGACTCATACTCTCGCTTCACTGGAATAGGGTTAGAAAACAACAAGCAAGAGTGAGCCAAAATTGCTCAGCAAACATCAATGAATCATTTCTATCACAGTTGTAAGGATATGAATTTATGATATTAGAATCAACAATATTTAGCTAACACATGCTTTGTATCAATAACAATGGAAGAAAAGAATTAGAATTTGGCTTATACATTTTATTCAAATCAAAGGTTGTGCTGCTGGCCAGCCACGCATCAACCCCGGACTAGCTCATGTCATAGTCCTCTACTGGATCCTAGGCCAATTTGGGCCTTAAGTTATTCTGACCATGAATATGGTCCGACCAATTACTGGTCCATTTTTAAAAACACATGCCAAATCTATAATAGGGTATAAACAATAACATGCTCAATAAGATAAACTGAATGTATAGTAATTGCAAAAGAGCTTCAACTGTTCAGTATCAAATGAAGATCGAGAAACAATCATGGAGTAATTTCAATGGTACGGTGTACTCATTCAATAAGGGAATCAATAATGGTAGTCGATAATCAATGACCGTAATCAATAGTCAAGATGGAAGTCAAATAATCAATGGTTGTCAATGATAATCAAAGGATGATAAACAATAACAATAGGTGGTAAACAATAATCAAGTGAATTGGAAATAAGGGTTTCCGATGCAGATCAAATCAAAGAATCAAGAATCTCTAAGGAAATGGAATCAGTTGTCCAAATGCGGTTAAAGGATTGATAATTGAATTATTCTGGGGATAACGGTATTCAAGTAATCAAGACAATAATACATTTTATCAGAAGTAAAGGCACAGATACTTGCCTGGTCTAAGCTGCTGTCGGATCGACTCTGCTCACTCTACTTTTCCCTTTCCCTTGCTCCGGGAACTCGATTCTATAATTAAACAACTTATCACAATAAGTCTAACTATTTTCATTCTACTCTCGACACTTATTCAATCAATAATCACATTTAAACAAGTAACCGGTTACGTATCGGACGTCCGGTATAATTTACGATATTTAAAACTCAGATATTTGCCCTAGTACGGGCATATACAGACTATAAAACACAACACACAATTAATATGAACCATATAGCACTTATAAACATTTTTAAAACATCATACGAAACTTATTTGAATTTTTGATAAGTCACGATTAATTTTTAAATCAAAAATCGGATTTTTAAATCCAATATAAACATTTAAATGCAAATAAATCAATTAATAAAATTAATTGACACTCTTTAAATACTCAAACTATTTTTAAATAAATAAATAGGCTTGAAAATAATTAAACTGAATTTTTAATTAATTAAATCCAATTAATAATTAATTTTTAAGAATTAATTGATTAAAAGAATTAACCAATTAATTAATAAATTAATTATTAATTAAAAATAATTAAAATAATTAAGTTTAATCAATTTTCGGATTTAAAATAATAAATATAATTTATCAGAATTTTTCTGATATTAAAATATATTTTTAAAATAAAAATATGAATTTTTAAAGTTTTAAACTATTTTCGAATTAATTTTAAAAATAAAAATCCAAAAACAGTTTTCTGAAAATGAATTAGGGGTTTGAAGATTGAAACCGGGTCGAAAAATCGGGTAAACGGGTCGGGATGAACTGGAACGGGTCGCCAAGAACTCGCCGGAAATTTTCCAGAATCCGGCGACCTGCCCAGAATCCGGCGACCAAAATACACGTTAAAAATTGGGGATTTTTATATCAAAACGTTCCAAATAAACACAGCAACTCATTCCGATCAAAAACGTACCAAAAGCATCGCCGGAATCAAAAACCCGACTATTTTCCGGCGAGCTTAAACAAATTTTCCGATCTGTAAAAATCCTACATGAAACTCTACGTTCTTTATGTTAAAATGAAGCTAAGAACACATACAATGAAAGCCCTCTACCAAAAACAATGTCAGATCATTCATACGAACGGACTATTCAAAAGAAGAATTCGGGTCAAAAACCCGAAAATCAAACCCATCAAAATCGAACATAAACATGAAATTAAAGCATGGATTCTTGCTAATTAGAACCCTAGGAACATGTTAGAAGCAACCAATTGAACGGAGAATCAACAGAATGAAAATCCCCAAATCGAATCAAGAACCCTAATTATAATTCGAAACTTGTAAAATCAATATAAAATCGAATACTTACCAGATGATGATGAGGTTGGAAGATTCTGAAACTAGATTTTTGGGGCTTTGATTTGAGTATAAGAACTTCAAATTTGGACTTCAATAACCCTTAGAACGAATTGATTGAAGATCAAGAACACAAAAATAATATTTGGGAATTTCGGATTTTATGAATAATTGCTGCAGATTTGCTATGAGTTATGAAGTCTGATTTGTCTTTTTATATTTCTGGAAAAATAATACCCCAAATAACATTTTTGGATCGATATTGATTCGTTAGATCGTTTAAAAACCCTAATTAGGTCAAAAACACGTTTTACGAAAAATAAGGGGTTAAAAAGGTTGATGATCATCCAAATTGATATATATCATTATATAACTAATGCTCAAGAATACTAGGGCTATAACAACTTCAATATTGATATAGAACGACAAATCCGTCCCCTTAAGCAATTAGGGTTCGGAACGATTTTTCCTTTTTCGGATCAAAACACTACGTCAAATTTTGGCTTCCGTCACATAAAATACGTGTGGCTAAGCACTTTACGTCACGTTTTAATTTTTCAGCAAAGTGTCACCTAAGGTCGGATCATTTTACGCCCCCTACGGCCACACCCCAGATGTGTGGCTGTAACTCAAAACAGAGTGACTAAAGCATACCACCCCTTGGGTCTGACAGCCCCTGTTTTAAGCTCAAAAGTGTGACTAAATACCAGCTTTCAGCCACAGGATGGGTCGTGGCTAAAGATAATTAATAACGTGGCTTAATACCAACATTCATCAAAGGCTTAGTTTTGGTCGCACTATTTATTGGTAAATCGTGGCAAAAAACTTGGGTATGGCCACATTTTATAATTTTTCTGTGGTCGTTTGTATGTTTCATATACTATTAAACAACTGCTTTTAGTCACTAATAATTGTAGTAACTATCCCCCAATATAATATAATAGGTAGTGTGGCTGAAGTGTGGTACTAGCCACACATACTTAACCACATCACAAACAGGTTTCATTTGTAATATAAATGACCACGGCCGTACCAAAAAGCCGATACAAATCACAATACCAAAAGGCCACAATCCAATTCAAAAAGGCCACAATATGCAAACAAGTAAAATGCCAAAATACAAGTAAAAAAAATGCCAAATTCCAAGCTAGTCCATATTAATCCATAAAATCCATACTAAATCCATGATCCATAACAACGATATGGAGTATAACTCCACAATCCATAAAAACCACATAACCATAACCAGAGTACAGAAAATTAACAACTTATCGAAAAGTTCACAACCAGAAAACCACATTAACATGAGTCAAATTAAGTTTACAATTACACCACCAGCTTCCGCTTCTTCCTCAGATTGTCTGCCTTGTTCGCCTTAGCCTTTGAACGTGTTACTGGGGAACCAGTAATGGTATTACATCTCTTCTTCTCCTTCTTAACTTGATCTGCGCTATGTTCTTCCTTAGCTTGAGCTGCGCTATGTTCTTCCCCTTTCCCATTGGCCGTTGGATTTGGTACCTAGAGTAAAACATGAAAACAAATACGATGATCATTCCAACAGCCCTCAAGTTAAGACCATTCTAACACAAGTAATGTAATTCTATAGATAAGCAAGTTAAGACCGTTGGACAAGTAATGTTATTTAATTAAAGCTCCATCATTTTAAACAAAATTATAAAGCAGGATAATAAATGCACACAACCAAAATGGAATGCAAAGTAAGAAACGTACTTGATGATCAATTATCTTGATAAGGTTTTTGGGCCAAGCCACAAAAGAACCCAAAGCATCCTCAACTGTCCGCATATCACCGGCTTCATAAGGTAAGAATGCTGCCCCCTTCACAACTTCATCAACAGAAACTCTATAGCAATCATCTTGTAGGGGGACTCCATGAATGGTTTGTCCTTTCTGGTCTGAAAGGATAGCCGTACCACGTGCAACCGGGTTGTTGAAATTCAACATATACAGAGTACACTTCATTGGCTAAAAAACGTACGTGGCATAATTAACATCATAAAGGTAAAGTGAACTAATATACATACGCATTTAGAAATATAATGCATACCGATTGGACAACTGTTGAGGTTTGATTTGACTGAGATGGCATTTGACCAGAGATAGTGCTAGGCTGAGATAAATTAATCTTCTTCCTGGTTCCGGATCTAATTACCTTTTCCTACAAAAGTAGAAGCATAATTGCCAACATATTAAAGTTAAAGTTAATCTCAATATACATGTGCATTTAGCAATGTTGTAATACCTGTTGCACAATTGTTGGATCTTCTTGTGATTTAGTGGTACGCGGAGATATATAAACTTTCCTCCTGGTGGTGATGACATTTTGCCCCATTATGGATGTGTCGGCAGTGATCACCTTTTGCGCCATTATGGATGTGTCGGCAGTAGGAGTCACTTGCTTCTCCACAGATTTAACCTACAATTTAAGAAATTTGGACAAGAAATCAGCAACTACTTGGAAAAAATTAAAAAGAAATTAAAGTAGCCATTACTTACAGGTGTTAAAAACTCTTTCGATGTTGGGATGGTAACATTAATGAAGCTGTCCCTCGAACCATTCCCACTTATCGGTGTTCCCTACAGAATGTAACGTGAAATGGGAAAGTCAAGTGATAACACAAGTTTTGTAAACTATGTTTTGGAATATAGACACAAGATAACTAAATTCCAACACAAAAAACTCCAACAATTTACGTAGTGCTTACATCTTGTTTTGTTGCTGAAAGCAGTCCTTGCGAATCCAATTGAGCCATGACTTTATTCAGTTTATTGTTCGTTGCCTCCATCTGCAACGACAGGTTCTTCAGCTCTTCATCCTTCTTCTCACGCAGCAGTTTTTCATTTTCCAATTGAAGCTCCAGAATCTTGATTTTATCTTTTCCTGTTGTCCTTTGCCGAGGACAATGCCAGTACGCACTGGGAGTGACTCCACAACCAACACCTCTCAAGTATGAACCCTGCTCCCTGCCAAAAACCACTGTAAGGGCATCCTCGTCCGGCCCAATCTTGATTAGTCCGTCCTTTATCTGTGCTTCAATATCCATCTGTAAAGAAAAAAGTGAAGAAAATTAGTAACAAGGACATGTTCTTCACTTTAGGATATACTAACTCTCATATTTAAACTTACTAAATAATCTGCCATGCTCTTCACTTTTGGATCTCCCAACTCTCCATCTTTGTTTTCCCTCCCCTTCCTCCACATAAAAGCACGGGAGGGGACATCATCAACCTTTATTTCATTTTTTGAAACCTTGCATAATGCAACGATGACACAATCAGACATTTAATATCCAAAATAATCACTAGTAACACAATAAAAACACATCTGAATTACCAATTTTTCTTTGAGACGAGGGTATCCTCCTCGTCCCAAGCGATGATCAAAAACTGACCGTGATCGCGCAATTTTCGTAGTTTTGGAGACATCCTTCCAATAGTCAAAAGAATTATTTCAGCAAAGTGCATTGGAAAAATACGTTAATTCAAACGATGATCCGTATATTAAAGTATTACAACCTTGAATTTATCCGTTTGCGTGTGGGCTACGAACCTATCCCAATCAGCTTGCTCTACCAGTGTACGATACTGCCTAGGAACTTTTGCAAGCTTTGCTGGTTTATTCAGGTTAGGTTGTATGAATCTTGCATACATCTTTCTTCTGAAATTGCGAAGCAGCCCACCAAGCCGAGTCATTGTAAACTTTCGACGACAAAGTTCTATATCAAAAAAATGCTGCAATATATAATACATGGTGTTAATACACATAAAAGGCAAGCAGATAAGTTCAACAATAGTGTTTCATATTAAAAATGTAACATATATTTAGAGTACTTAATGCGAAGTAGCTGATTTACCGTTACTTGATCCCACAGCTTATCCTTCACTTCTTTTGGCACCTCCTTCCATGTTAACCATCTTAAGCCAACATGCTCCCTGACCGTGTCTCCCAAAAAGCTCGTAAATTCTGATCTGTATTCCCCCATTAACCTACCAAGTGAGTCAAATTCAACCTCATGTCTTTTTCCACCAGAGTTTGTAAACCTGGTACGCAGCTTCGGCAACCTGGTTAGCCCCCTCTTAGCTTTGACATCATTCTTTTGTTGCACCTTTTTGCACTCTTCTACTTCTTCTTCTGCGTTTTCTCCTTCGTCTTCTACTTCTGTGCTTTCTTCTTCTTCGCTACACTCTTCCGTTGAATATTGTTCCTCAAATTCCTCATTGTCCTCACCTACAACCAGTATAAGAACCCTTAGCAATTACAGGATTTATCTGTTCAATATACATAAAAATGCATAAATATGAGAAGTCAAAAATTAGTCTACCTAGGTATTCTTCTTCAACGCAAACTGGTGCAGTAGCTGTGGACCAGGAATGGAAGACATGAATCTTGCAGACTCCAGTCATGGTAGAAGCAACAGCCAACTCTTTTAAGTCACTGTCTCCAAGGATCAAACCATATCCATGATCCGGGGTCACCCCATCTTTCATGAAATAAAGCTTATCATCATCCGAAACTACATCCGCTACCAAATCCCTAACTTGTTTAACAGTCATGTTGTAGACTTCCATTCCGTCGAACACCTTTGCCTTAGGACCGGTGTATTGCCACTTAACCTTTGTCATGAACTGACCCCCATAGTAAACAACTAACCTGTACTTCTTTCCCATGGTACTCAAATTAGCTGTAGACAACAAGCACAACAATGTCAGATATTAATACATCAACATTAAAGCATAAGTAGTATTATTCATATAATTGGAACTCAATTCGTCCCAATCTCTCAAATACAACTCAAATATGCAATCTCTCCAACCATATATCTCAAACATATAGTCTGTGGAAGAATGGTTTACCTGCGACAAGCAAGGTGATTTAAACGCCGGTGGAAAAAACCCTAATTTCATGAACATAAACCAGATTGGGTCACCAGATCTGACCGACGGCGTAACCTAATTTCACCGACTGAAAGTTGTGGAGAGATTATGGTGCACAGAGAGGGAGAGTTTGAATGTGAGTTGGGTAAAGTGATGTTGAAAGTGAATTGGGGGGAAGTTTGATATTTTGGGGGGAAGTGAATTGGTAAAGTGATGTTGCCGGTTTTTAGACGAATATATATTTTTATGTTATATTATTTCCCCAATCGGGGTCGAATCTCGTTCTTTCGAGTAGTACTTTGGCCAGATCCCTCAAAAAATGTCGTACAAGATAAATTCCCGATTTTTCGATTATTTTTCCCCAACATCACAATGCGTATCCATTAACATCCGTACGGTTGGATCGTCGAAAAATGCATTAAAAAAAATTATTTCCCCAATCGGGGTCGAATCTCGTTCTTTCGAGTAGTACTTTGGCCAGATCCCTCAAAAAATGTCGTACAAGATAAATTCCCGATTTTTCGATTATTTTTCCCCAACATCACAATGTGTATCCATTAACATCCGTACGGTTGGATCGTCGAAAAATGCATTAAAAAAAATTATTTCCCCAATCGGGGTCGAATCTCGTTCTTTCGAGTAGTACTCTGGCCAGATCCCTCAAAAAATGTCGTACAAGATAAATTCCCGATTTTTCGATTATTTTTCCCCAACATCACAATGCGTATCCATTAACATCCGTACGGTTGGATCGTCGAAAAATGCATTAAAAAAAATTATTTCCCCAATCGGGGTCGAATCTCGTTCTTTCGAGTAGTACTTTGGCCAGATCCCTCAAAAAATGTCGTACAAGATAAATTCCCGATTTTTCGATTATTTTTCCCCAACATCACAATGCGTATCCATTAACATCCATACGGTTGGATCGTCGAAAAATGCATTAAAAAAATTATTTCCCCAATCGGGGTCGAATCTCGTTCTTTCGAGTAGTACTTTGGCCAGATCCCTCAAAAAATGTCGTACAAGATAAATTCCCGATTTTTCGATTATTTTTCCCCAACATCACAATGCGTATCCATTAACATCCGTACGGTTGGATCGTCGAAAAATGCATTAAAAAAAATTATTTCCCCAATCGGGGTCGAATCTCGTTCTTTCGAGTAGTACTTTGGCCAGATCCCTCAAAAAATGTCGTACAAGATAAATTCCCGATTTTTCGATTATTTTTCCCCAACATCACAATGTGTATCCATTAACATCCGTACGGTTGGATCGTCGAAAAATGCATTAAAACAAATTATTTCCCCAATCGGGGTCGAATCTCGTTCTTTCGAGTAGTACTTTGGCCAGATCCCTCAAAAAATGTCGTACAAGATAAATTCCCGATTTTTCGATTATTTTTCGCCAACATCACAATGCGTATCCATTAACATCCGTACGGTTGGATCGTCGAAAAATGCATTAAAAAAAATTATTTCCCCAGTCGGGGTCGAATCTCGTTCTTTCGAGTAGTACTTTGGCCAGATCCCTCAAAAAATGTCGTACAAGATAAATTCCCGATTTTTCGATTATTTTTCCCCAACATCACAATGCGTATCCATTAACATCCGTACGGTTGGATCGTCGAAAAATGCATTAAAAAAATTATTTCCCCAATCGGGGTCGAATCTCGTTCTTTCGAGTAGTACTTTGGCCAGATCCCTCAAAAAATGTCGTACAAGATAAATTCCCGATTTTTCGATTATTTTTCCCCAACATCACAATGCGTATCCATTAACATCCGTACGGTTGGATCGTCGAAAAATGCATTAAAAAAAATTATTTCCCCAATCGGGGTCGAATCTCGTTCTTTCGAGTAGTACTTTGGCCAGATCCCTCAAAAAATGTCGTACAAGATAAATTCCCGATTTTTCGATTATTTTTCCCCAACATCACAATGCGTATCCATTAACATCCGTACGGTTGGATCGTCGAAAAATGCATTAAAAAAAATTATTTCCCCAATCGGGGTCGAATCTCGTTCTTTCGAGTAGTACTTTGGCCAGATCCCTCAAAAAATGTCGTACAAGATAAATTCCCGATTTTTCGATTATTTTTCCCCAACATCACAATGCGTATCCATTAACATCCGTACGGTTGGATCGTCGAAAAATGCATTAAAAAAAATTATTTCCCCAATCGGGGTCGAATCTCGTTCTTTCGAGTAGTACTTTGGCCAGATCCCTCAAAAAATGTCGTACAAGATAAATTCCCGATTTTTCGATTATTTTTCCCCAACATCACAATGCGTATCCATTAACATCCGTACGGTTGGATCGTCGAAAAATGCATTAAAAAAAATTATTTCCCCAATCGGGGTCGAATCTCGTTCTTTCGAGTAGTACTTTGGCCAGATCCCTCAAAAAATGTCGTACAAGATAAATTCCCGATTTTTCGATTATTTTTCCCCAACATCACAATGCGTATCCATTAACATCCGTACGGTTGGATCGTCGAAAAATGCATTAAAAAAAATTATTTCCCCAATCGGGGTCGAATCTCGTTCTTTCGAGTAGTACTTTGGCCAGATCCCTCAAAAAATGTCGTACAAGATAAATTCCCGATTTTTCGATTATTTTTCCCCAACATCACAATGCGTATCCATTAACATCCGTACGGTTGGATCGTCGAAAAATGCATTAAAAAAAATTATTTCCCCAATCGGGGTCGAATCTCGTTCTTTCGAGTAGTACTTTGGCCAGATCCCTCAAAAAATGTCGTACAAGATAAATTCCCGATTTTTCGATTATTTTTCCCCAACATCACAATGCGTATCCATTAACATCCGTACGGTTGGATCGTCGAAAAATGCATTAAAAAAAATTATTTCCCCAATCGGGGTCGAATCTCGTTCTTTCGAGTAGTACTTTGGCCAGATCCCTCAAAAAATGTCGTACAAGATAAATTCCCGATTTTTCGATTATTTTTCCCCAACATCACAATGCGTATCCATTAACATCCGTACGGTTGGATCGTCGAAAAATGCATTAAAAAAAATTATTTCCCCAATCGGGGTCGAATCTCGTTCTTTCGAGTAGTACTTTGGCCAGATCCCTCAAAAAATGTCGTACAAGATAAATTCCCGATCGATTATTTTTCCCCAACATCACAATGCGTATCCATTAACATCCGTACGGTTGGATCGTCGAAAAATGCATTAAAAAAAATTATTTCCCCAATCGGGGTCGAATCTCGTTCTTTCGAGTAGTACTTTGGCCAGATCCCTCAAAAAATGTCGTACAAGATAAATTCCCGATTTTTCGATTATTTTTCCCCAACATCACAATGCGTATCCATTAACATCCGTACGGTTGGATCGTCGAAAAATGCATTAAAAAAAATTATTTCCCCAATCGGGGTCGAATCTCGTTCTTTCGATTTGGGCCAACACTATTCTATTTGGGCCAACACTATTCTAATTGGGCCTTGAACAGGTTCAGTCCAGAGGGAGCAGCGCGCGGCTATGGGGGTCAAATACCTAAGTGGAAAGCTTATTCTCTCAATTGGAAACCACACTAGCTGCCGCTTCTAATCGGATTCAAACAAGTAGCTTCAAACAAGCAGCCGACAGAAACCACTCATACTTTCATCCACAACGATTTCATCCCTAATTTCAGTAAGTCATGTGTTAAATATATGCTAATTTTTGAATTTTATGCTTTGATATATGCTCGTAATTGCTGTAGTTATGCTCTAATATGCTCGTAATTGGTTTAGTTATGCTGTAATATGCTCGTAATTGCTGTAGTTAGGCTCTAATATGCTCGTAATTGGTTTAGTTATGCTGTAATATGCTCGTAATTGCTGTAGTTAGGCTGTAGTTATGGATAAGTCTTGGATGGTAACCGATAGAAACAGTGAACCATATATGGATGGAGTTGTAGCATTTATCGATTTTGCGGTTTCTCATCTGAATATGTCAACGAAGACTATTCCATGTCCATGTGTAAGCTGTTTAAACCACTTCTCTCTTTCGGTGGATGAGGTCCATTACCACTTACTCGTTAAGGGATTCGATCGGAATTATACAAGGTGGATTAAACATGGAGAAGAAGACAAGCCAACAACTTTCAACCAGTTTGATGCAGTAGAATTTCCAACAGATGCTGCAGAAACAATAGAAATGGTAAATGTCTATTGTCTTGATGACACCTCCTAAGAATTATAGAGATCTGTACGATGATGTCAATGAGGATTTCAGTACTGTAATTTTTCCTCACAATGATAATATATTACCACCTGTAGATCCACGTGACTTGGGTAATGAATCTCGTGATGATTACTTCAGACAGGACTGTAAGGGTATTATTATACGTAATGCTAACTGAATCCGGTAATTATTATCATTATGTTTGTCATTTTCCATGTTTTTTATGTAATGCTAAATTCTATTGTATGGTTAAATTCTATGCTCTGTTTGAATTCCTGTTTTTTTTCTCCAGGTGTGTGCAAAGAAAGAGGCCTGATCATGATGTCGTCTTCAAATTCCTACAGCTCAAACCAAAATCGATGTGATCTGTGCTACTGTGGTCTTCCTGCCCGGATTAGAACATCAAACACACTTGACAACCCTGGAAGAAGATTTCGGGTGTGCCACAAATCAAGTTCATTGGTAAGCTGATGTCTATCAGTTTCATCTGTTAAATTTAATAAACAGCTTTTAATTTGAATTCCCTTTTCAAGTCTTCTGGACCCAAATGTTCGTTTTGGGAATGGATTGATCCTGAACCAGTTGGCATGAAGATCAAGATCCAGAAAGAAGTTGATGTTGTGAAGACTGACCTGCAAAACTGCATGTCAACAGTTGAAGATCTTCGAAAGGAGGTTCATGTCATACGTGGGAAGTTGTATAATGTTATCATTGTCTTGGTCATTTTCTTTGTTTTTTATTTGATGAAGAATTAATATGTAATGGTGAATTCTAATGTTGGCCGAATGACATGGATTAGTTGAATTGTTCTAGTTTTAAGCTTCATTATCAAGTTTTAAGCTCATCTGGTATGCAACTTGGATAAATCAAGTTTGTGTTTGTCATTTCTGGTTAATCTGCTATACCAATACTTCATGTCCAGTGGTCAAATATTTTGCCACACCCAAATGTAATAATGTGACAGATCAGTTGGAAATGAGGATCCTCAAAACAGAATGCTCTGTTCCTGAAAACAGAGTACTTTTTAGTCACACAATAATACAGTCACTAGTTTTTAGCTGCCTTAGCGAACAAAGATCTGACATAATGCAGAAAACTCTACTTTTTAGTCACATATAAAATGTAGTGACCATAGGTTATTTCACATTTAGCCACATCCCCGAAAATGACTGTGACCGTTTGGTAACATTTAGATACAGCAAAGAAGCGTCACTATTTTTTGTCACACTTCTATCTCTCAAGTATGACTATAAATGTTGGATTTGGTCAAAGTCAACAAAAAAAACATGCTGTTTCATCTCTCAATTGTCACACTTTTATAAATTGTGACTAAATCTTCCAAAAAAATGTGTCTTCGGTCACTCGAAAAACAATTGTGTGGCTAAAACTTGGGACGATGATCTTTAGCCACTCGTTTTTTCCAAAGTGTCACAGCCCTTACTGTACAAAAGAGTGACGAAAGCCCAAATTTGACGTAGTGAAAATTGAAATTTATTCGCAGAATCAAATAGGTAGGGTTAAATAGAATCCCATAACCCTTTCGATAACGATTCGAATATGAAAGACGAAGAATTAAAAATGAATGTACGAAATTTCAACGGGGCCCTTGAATTATCAAAACGGCTCAAAATTGAAGAAAATTCCAAATGACGAAATATTTGAAAGGGGCTTTCGACTCACCATTTAGCACATAATCACACCACAATTATCATTTAATAATATTCCAATATTCCATAATAAATATTTTAGATTAAATATATCATTTAATCAAATAATAAACTTCACGGATATTACATCCTTCCCTCCTTAATAGGATTCTGTCCTCAGAATCAGATCAAGGAAACAACTGGGGATACTTCCCTAACATTTCACTCTCTAACTCCCAGGTAGACTCTTCTACTTTAGGATTCCTCCACAAAACTCTCACTAACGCTACTGTCTTATTCCTTAGTACTTTCTCCTTACGATCCAATATCTGAATCGGTCGTTCTACATATGATAAATCTGCCTGGACCTCTATGGGTTCATACTCTATTACATGATTCGAATCTGGTCGATATCTCTTAAGCATAGATACATGAAATACATTATGAACGTGCTGCATATGCGGTGGCAATGCCAACTCGTAAGCTACCTCGCCCACCTTCTTCAAAATCTCAAACGGCCCAACATATCTCGGACTCAACTTCCCTTTCTTTCCAAACCTAACTAATCCTTTCCATGGTGAAACCTTTAGTAACACCTGCTCTCCTTCTTCGAATCCCACATCCTTTCTGGCTAGATCCGCATACTTTTTCTGTCGGTCTTGAGCTGTTATCAATCTTTTCTGAATCAATTGAACCACTTCCTTTGTTCGTTGCACTAGTTCTGGTCCTATCATTTTCCGTTCACCAACTTCTTCCCAATATACTGGAGATCGGCACTTTCGTCCATACAAAGCTTCGTAAGGTGGCATTCCGATGCTCGCGTGAAAACTATTATTATATAAAAATTCCACCAAGGGTAGATGATCGTCCCAACTGCCTTCAAAGTCAAGTGCACATGTCCTAAGCATATCTTCAATAGTCTGAATTGTCCTTTCGCTTTGACCGTCCGTATGCGGATGATAAGCCGTACTCATTCTCAACTCGGTGCCCAAACACTCTTGAAAACTCCTCCAAAATCTTGAATTGAATCGAGGGTCTCTATCAGACACTATCGATACTGGAACTCCATGTCGTACTACGATTTCTTTTATATAAATATGAACTAACTTGTCTAGCGAGAATCTCTCGTTAATCGGAAGAAAATGCGCAGATTTCGTCAATCGATCCACGATAACCCAGATGGCATCATGGTTAGCTTTCGTTCTAGGCAATCCTACTACAAAGTCCATCGCAATGTGTTCCCACTTCCATTCGGGAATTTCCAATGGTTGAAGTAATCCACTTGGTCTCTGGTGTTCCGCCTTAACTCTTTGACACGTAAAGCATTTACTTACCCATTCCGCAATCTCTTTCTTCATATTTGGCCACCAAAAGTTCGTCTTAAGATCTCGATACATCTTCGTACTCCCTGGATGAATTGAATACTTCGAGTTATGTGCTTCGTGTAAAATCTCACCTTTCAGTTCTGTTACGTTAGGTATCCATATCCGAGAAGCAAATCTCAAGAGCCCTTTGTCGTCCGGTTGGCTACATATTTCCTCACCTGTCATTTTACTCACATCCTCATTCATAACTTGCTCTTGGCACTTTCGTATCTTCTCCAACAATTCAGGTTGAAACGTTATGGTATAAATCATTTCCGTCGCGTCCTTCGGATTAATTACTTCGATTTCTAACTTCTCAAATTCCTTGTACAACTTTTTGGTCATCGTCAGTGTATTCAATCTCTCTTTCCTGCTCAATGCATCTGCTACCACATTTGCCTTGCCGGGATGATAGTTGATAGAAACGTCGTAGTCCTTGATTAGTTCTAACCATCTTCGTTGCCTCATGTTCAGCTCTTTCTGAGTAAAGATATACTTCAAACTTTTGTGATCGGTGTAAATTTCACATCTCTCTCCATACAAGTAGTGTCTCCATATCTTCAAAGCAAACACAATAGCTGCTAACTCCAAATCATGTGTAGGGTACTTCTGTTCGTGGGGTCTCAACTGTCTTGACGCATAAGCAATCACCTTGTCATGTTGCATAAGTACGCATCCCAATCCTTTGTACGACGCATCACTATAGATTACGAAATGACCTTGATCGTCTGGTAGTATCAATACCGGTGCCGTAGTTAGTCTTTTCTTTAACTCTTGGAAGCCTTCTTCGCATTTATCATTCCATATGAATCGCTCGCTTTTCCTTGTCAGCTTGGTCATTGGAGTAGCTATCTTCGCAAAATCTTGCACAAATCTCCGGTAGTATCCGGCTAATCCCAAGAAACTTCTGACTTCAGTCGGTGTCCTTGGTCTCTCCCAATCTTTCACTGCCTCTATCTTTGATGGGTCCACTTTGATGCCTTCGCTGCTCACCACGTGTCCTAAGAAATGAACTTCTTTCAACCAGAATTCACACTTGGAAAACTTCGCGTATAGTCTTTCTTGTCTCAACGTTTCCAACACAATTCGCAACTGGTCTGCATGCTCTTCTTCTGTCCTTGAGTATATCAAGATGTCGTCGATGAATACCACTACGAACTTGTCCAAATATCTCTTGAAAATCCTGTTCATTAGGTCCATAAAAGCTGCGGGTGCATTCGTTAGTCCAAACGCCATTACTAAGAATTCATAGTGCCCATACCTTGTTCGAAAGGCTGTCTTCGGTATGTCGTCTGGTCTAATCTTCAATTGGTGATATCCTGACCGTAGGTCAATCTTTGAAAAATGTACCGCTCCTTTCAGCTGGTCAAACAGATCATCTATTCGAGGTAATGGATACTTGTTCTTAATGGTCAGCTTGTTCAACTCCCGATAGTCTATACACAATCTCATGCTTCCATCCTTTTTCTTGACAAACAGTACTGGTGCTCCCCACGGTGAAACGCTGGGTCTAATAATTCCTTTTTCTAGCAAATCTTGCAGTTGATCAGCCAATTCCTTCATCTCCACTGGTGCCATTCTGTAAGGGGCCTTAGATACTGGCTCCGCGCCTGGTACTAAGTCTATTGCAAATTCAATATCTCTATCTGAAGGTAAACCTGGTAATTCTTCCGGAAAAACATCTGGAAACTCATTTACGACTGGAATATCTTCTAACTTAGAAACTTCCTTATCTATATCTATCACATAAGCTAAATACGCCTCACAACCTTGCCTTAATGACCTCTTAGCCTGAATCATTGTCAGGAACCTCTTTCTTTGTTTCTCTCCTCTAAATATTATTTCTTTCTTTTCCAGGGTAACCAAAGTAACCCTCTTATTCTTACAATCAATACTTGCATCATACTCAGTCAACCAATCCATCCCTAATATCACATCAAATTCACCTAACTTAAAAGGTAACAAGTCAACATAAAAACGATTTCCCAAAATCTCTATCTCATAACGAGGATAATACGAACTGACCGCGATACGATCCTGATTAGCTATCTCTATAGTCAACACTCCACTTAAAGGTTTCATTACGCAATTCAATCTACGAGCAAACGTTTCAGAAATAAAAGACTTCGTCGCTCCCGAATCTATTAACACTTGTGCAGGAATAGAATTTACTAGAAGTGTACCTGCCACCACGTCGGAATCTCTCACTGCTTCTCCCATTGACATATTGTAGGTCCTGGCTAACGGCTGGACGTTAACAACTGGGGGTGCTTCAATTGCCCGAATCATATTGTTCACGGTTGCTGGTGCTCTGCAGTCCTTGATCATGTGACCTGGTTTCTTACACCGATGACACACAATGCCCATCTTGCAATCCCGGGAATAATGTCCCTTCTGATTACATTTAAAGCATGTGACATTCAATCGATGGCATATCCCTAAATGTCGCTTCCCGCATGTCTTGCATTCTGGTAGTGGGGGTCTAGAAAGTCCCTGCTGACTGCCGGTTAGTAGACGGTTATCTTGTCCTACGCTTCCGGTATCTGGTTTCCTAAAACTCGTATTCCTTCCGTGCTGAAATCCCAGTTTCTTATTTGCTTGCCCTTGAAAACTTCCCTGCTGCTGTCCCTTATCGGGTATCCCTGTTTTCCTTTTCTTGTTCTCCCTCTCTTTCATGTAAGAATCACTTTCTGTCTCCGCAATCATTGCCTTTTGGACCACCGCTGCATAGGTGTCCAACTCCAACACAGCTAACTTACTACGAATCCAAGACCTCAGTCCCTGCTGGAACCTCTTGGCCTTCTTCTTTTCCGTATCCACATAGGTTGGAACAAACCTTGACAACTCCGTAAACCTTGTTTCATACTGGGGCACTGTCATGTTTCCCTGCTTTAATTCTAAAAACTTTAATTCCATCTGATCTCTCATATAGTCCGGAAAATACCTTTCCAAAAACAACTCTGTAAATCTTGCCCACGTAATTAATCCCTCGGGCTCCATAGCCCTACTCGTTTCCCACCAATAACTGGCCTCATTCTTCAGAAAATAGCTTGCATACTCCGTCTTCTTATCTTCTGTCACCTCTATCAAGGCAAAAGCCTTTTCCATCTCTTTCAACCATGCCTTAGCCTCTACAGGGTCTGCTGATCCTTTAAATTCTGGAGGTTTTGCTGCCTGGAAAGATTTGAACGTAATCGCCGGTGCCGCTTGCTGGTGCTGTTGTTGATGCTGCTGATGCTGATGTTGCTGATGCTGTTGCTGCTGTTCTAAGAGCTGTTGCTGAAATGTTCGTTGCTGCTGTGCTAATGCGGTAGTCTGTTGAGTAAGAGTATTTAACAACTGGATTACCATCGGGTCCATGCGGCCCGTGGGAGGTGTATTTTGTTGACCCTCTTGGTCAGAGGTATCAGTTGAACGGGTTTGTCGTCTAGGAGCCATATTGCTGATGAATAAACAATAATTGGCTTAATCAAAGAGTCCATATAAAAGAAGGAAGGATCACAATTGATATCTCGAAGGTTTACAGATCTTCTCAACGGTGTATGGATACACTCGTTGCAACAAGTAGAATAACAGTTATGATGCTGGAAATGAATGACAGGGGAATAAATACAATTCTATAAAAGAGGTTTATCATATATATATAGATAGAGTTAGTACAAGCGTAGAACGCTTCAAAAGAAAATATGTCATGGCTGAACCACAACTGCCGACCAGCAATACAACAAAAATGCAACAACAACCCGAGGCGTTCCTATAAGCCCGGTGCACTGCTGATTCTACAATATGCATCTATATACTAACTATCTAGAAACCATACATCCACGTCACATCTGTCTGCTACTAATACCTGCTCACGGATCACCTGCTCCTGCCGGCCATAACGGGGGTCCTGAAATCTCTGCAATCTCACTCATCGCATAATCCAAAATCTGTCTCATCCCTGCTATTGTCTCTCCCTCTCGACTAAAAGCTAATCCGTGCAATCGAGTCTCAACCAAGGTCCTCGTAACCTTAAACCTCATCTGAATGTCTCTCATCTGATCTCTAAGTCTGTCTCTCTCTCGGACAGCTGCTGCTTCGATCGAACGAACTCTACCCATCTCCATAACCTGTCCATAAAGGTACTCCTTCTCTCTACTCACCCTCTGATATACATGGTGTGGAACTGGTGGCTCACCTAGCTGATACAAAGGCCCACAAACTGATGCCTGAGACACTGGTGCTGGGGCTTCTTGTCGGAGTGGAATAGGACAAGGTATCTGATCTCTCCTGACTACTGGGTCCTGATGCCTAGGCTGATATCGCACTGGCCGAGACGGTCATGCTCTCTCAACGGGCGTAGGTATCTCTGACATCGTATCCTCGGAAGGGTCTGAGTCCGAACTAGAACTAGGGGGCTGCAATTATAACCACATTTAATCACTACGCATAATATCCCTAGTTGACTTCCTAATATCCTTACGTGAATTCCTAACTCTCTATGTTATCCTGGACCCTAAGTCCTAACTTGTTTCAAATGCCATAACCTGTTGCTCTGATACCAACTGTGACGCCCTCCAAACCCGGGGTACAGATTTGAGGAGTCATCCGACCAACGGAATACTATTTAACACATGCATAATATATTTAAAGACACAAATACCCCTTGACCAAGACCGCATCCAGATTATGGCAATGAACACAAGCTACTACAATCTTATATTAATACAATACCAGTTTTATCAGAGTTATTACATCACAACCAAAGTTCAAATCTAAACATCTAATCTAGAAAAGCAAAACAACAACTACCCTGCCAATGACAATGACACGAGGGGCTCTCCTGGCTGCTGGTGAACTATCGGTCACGCTATGTCGACTCATACTCTCGCTTCACTGGAATAGGGTTAGAAAACAACAAGCAAGAGTGAGCCAAAATTGCTCAGCAAACATCAATGAATCATTTCTATCACAGTTGTAAGGATATGAATTTATGATATTAGAATCAACAATATTTAGCTAACACATGCTTTGTATCAATAACAATGGAAGAAAAGAATTAGAATTTGGCTTATACATTTTATTCAAATCAAAGGTTGTGCTGCTGGCCAGCCACGCATCAACCCCGGACTAGCTCATGTCATAGTCCTCTACTGGATCCTAGGCCAATTTGGGCCTTAAGTTATTCTGACCATGAATATGGTCCGACCAATTACTGGTCCATTTTTAAAAACACATGCCAAATCTATAATAGGGTATAAACAATAACATGCTCAATAAGATAAACTGAATGTATAGTAATTGCAAAAGAGCTTCAACTGTTCAGTATCAAATGAAGATCGAGAAACAATCATAGAGTAATTTCAATGGTACGGTGTACTCATTCAATAAGGGAATCAATAATGGTAGTCGATAATCAATTACCGTAATCAATAGTCAAGATGGAAGTCAAATAATCAATGGTTGTCAATGATAATCAAAGGATGATAAACAATAACAATAGGTGGTAAACAATAATCAAGTGAATTGGAAATAAGGGTTTCCGATGCAGATCAAATCAAAGAATCAAGAATCTCTAAGGAAATGGAATCAGTTGTCCAAATGCGGTTAAAGGATTGATAATTGAATTATTCTGGGGATAACGGTATTCAAGTAATCAAGACAATAATACATTTTATCACAAGTAAAGGCACGGATACTTGCCTGGTCTAAGCTGCTGTCGGATCGACTCTGCTCACTCTACTTTTCCATTTCCCTTGCTCCGGGAACTCGATTCTATAATTAAACAACTTATCACAATAAGTCTAACTATTTTCGTTCTACTCTCGACACTTATTCAATCAATAATCACATTTAAACAAGTAACCGGTTACGTATCGGACGTCCGGTATAATTTACGATATTTAAAACTCAGATATTTGCCCTAGTACGGGCATATACAGACTATAAAACACAACACACAATTAATATGAACCATATAGCACTTATAAACATTTTTAAAACATCATACGAAACTTATTTGAATTTTTGATAAGTCACGATTAATTTTTAAATCAAAAATCGGATTTTTAAATCCAATATAAACATTTAAATGCAAATAAATCAATTAATAAAATTAATTGACACTCTTTAAATACTCAAACTATTTTTAACTAAATAAATAGGCTTGAAAATAATTAAACTGAATTTTTAATTAATTAAATCCAATTAATAATTAATTTTTAAGAATTAATTGATTAAAAGAATTAACCAATTAATTAATAAATTAATTATTAATTAAAAATAATTAAAATAATTAAGTTTAATCAATTTTCGGATTTAAAATAATAAATATAATTTATCAGAATTTTTCTGATATTAAAATATATTTTTAAAATAAAAATATGAATTTTTAAAGTTTTAAACTATTTTCGAATTAATTTTAAAAATAAAAATCCAAAAACAGTTTTCTGAAAATGAATTAGGGTTTTGAAGATTGAAACCGGGTCGAAAAATCGGGTAAACGGGTCGGGATGAACTGGAACGGGTCGCCAAGAACTCGCCGGAAATTTTCCAGAATCCGGCGACCTGCCCAGAATCCGGCGACCAAAATACACGTTAAAAATTGGGGATTTTTATATCAAAACGTTCCAAATAAACACAGCAACTCATTCCGATCAAAAACGTACCAAAAGCATCGCCGGAATCAAAAACCCGACTATTTTCCGGCGAGTTTAAATAATTTTCCGATCTATAAAAATCCTACATGAAACTCTATGTTCTTTATGTTAAAATGAAGCTAAGAACACATACAATGAAAGCCCTCTACCAAAAACAATGTCAGATCATTCATACGAACGGACTATTCAAAAGAAGAATTCGGGTCAAAAACCCGAAAATCAAACCCATCAAAATCGAACATAAACATGAAATTAAAGCATGGATTCTTGCTAATTAGAACCCTAGGAACATGTTAGAAGCAACCAATTGAACGGAGAATCAACAGAATGAAAATCCCCAAATCGAATCAAGAACCCTAATTATAATTCGAAACTTGTAAAATCAATATAAAATCGAATACTTACCAGATGATGATGAGGTTGGAAGATTCTGAAACTAGATTTTTGGGGCTTTGATTTGAGTATAAGAACTTCAAATTTGGACTTCAATAACCCTTAGAACGAATTGATTGAAGATCAAGAACACAAAAATAATATTTGGGAATTTCGGATTTTATGAATAATTGCTGCAGATTTGCTATGAGTTATGAAGTCTGATTTGTCTTTTTATATTTCTGGAAAAATAATACCCCAAATAACATTTTTGGATCGATATTGATTCGTTAGATCGTTTAAAAACCCTAATTAGGTCAAAAACACGTTTTACGAAAAATAAGGGGTTAAAAAGGTTGATGATCATCCAAATTGATATATATCATTATATAACTAATGCTCAAGAATACTAGGGCTATAACAACTTCAATATTGATATAGAACGACAAATCCGTCCCCTTAAGCAATTAGGGTTCGGAACGATTTTTCCTTTTTCGGATCAAAAATTGAAATTTATTCGCAGAATCAAATAGGTAGGGTTAAATAGAATCCCATAACCCTTTCGATAACGATTCGAATATGAAAGACGAAGAATTAAAAATGAATGTACGAAATTTCAACGGGGCCCTTGAATTATCAAAACGGCTCAAAATTGAAGAAAATTCCAAATGACGAAATATTTGAAAGGGGCTTTCGACTCACCATTTAGCACATAATCACACCACAATTATCATTTAATAATATTCCAATATTCCATAATAAATATTTTAGATTAAATATATCATTTAATCAAATAATAAAATTCACGGATATTACACTTGCAACATGCTGTCTTCTTGTAACTTTACTGTCAATGCTGTGACAGTAATCTTTATTCTTGTTGTCCATCTTGAATACTTCTTGAGGCTTGAACAAATAAATGAACTTCTACCAAGATGTACTTGAATCTTATTTGCAATAAACAAAAGCAGTTACAAAGACATACTCTGGCTGTGACAGTATGTTCATACTTAATAAAATTAGGTATTTAAAATATCTAGTTAGGTTGTCTCATAGCTATCACCCATAAATCCTAACAATCTCCCTCAATTTGTTTTTATGGACAATAACAACAAATTTACAATTAATACATGCTGACAACTTAACTAACAAGATCAGAATTGACAAAGGATTTTTACTTAGCTTCAGATTTCCTTTTCTGTCTTGCTTCATCCTCTCTGTTGAGAGCTTCCTTAAGAACTTCTCTGAGTCCTTCCACCAGTGCTTTTTCATCAGGAGTGATAGCATCATCTTCAATTTCATCAAGGTGCTTTTGAACTGTCTTGGAGAGGCATACTCTAGCATCCTGAAGATCTATCCATAAGTCTTTACCAAATGCATGAGTTCTGAACTTCAGTGTGCCTTCAAAAACTTTGAATCTACTTCCAGGATATGCATTTAGGGTTTTTCTCCTTGACTTATCCAGCTTTGAGTTTTCACCATTTCTCCTTTGAAGAATGCCCTCAATCTCAGAAGAGCATTGTTGTTCCAATGGATGAATTGATCCAATCACCAGGTAGAGTAAGTCTTTCAGGGCATTGGTTTTTAGTTTATGAAAGCTTCTCACAGGAATCTCTTCCCATATGAACTTGATTCTCAGAGGATTCTCAAGAATACAGGATTGGTAATTTGGTCCTTCACTCTCCACCCTGTTGGCTTCTCTGCTTTTATTCAAGAATGAATCTTCCATATCTTCAGTAGTTTCTCTTCCTGTAGGTATTGAGGATTCTTCATGACTTGGTTGGGTTTGCACCTCTTCTTCAAGAAGATCATCTTCATACTCAGCTATTTCTTCATCAGAATATTCAAGTAAATGAGCAATATCAGCATCATCAAACAGTGACCATTCTCCAAATTTCTGATAGAATTCTTCATCTCTCACAGCTTTGTATGCCAAAACATGGTTCATGACTTCCTCAGGAACATTGTCATAACCTTGCATTAGATTGACCATCCTTACCAAGTAGAAGTATTCAATTCTCCTTGTTTCTGTTCTCCTACTGTATGAAAGAGTTTCTGATACATCATGTGATAACATCTCCATGACAAAGTCCTTTTTAACTATCACATATCTTGATGCATCAAACCAAAGAACATATTCAGTAGCTTCGTTGTTGTTATCCAGCTTCACTTCAACATTCTTGATCTGTTCAGCTTCTTTTTCCAAGAGGTTCAAAGAGCTGAATGATTGTGATTTGATGGGCTTCCTCAGTTTCCTGCCAAGCCCAGTGGCTTTCTCATTTCCTGAGTACTTGTGTTTTCCTTTCATTGCTTTTGTAGTCTCCTCAGGTTCAGGTTCCTATCTAGAAAACCAAGCCCTTGCTAAGGATTTTGTCCTTTTAGGTTTGACAGTAGGCTTGATTTCATCCTTGACAGCATCTTTGTTGACAGTGTCCTCCATGACAGTATCTTCCTTGACAGTGTCTTTTGTGACAGCTTCTTTGAGGACAGTGTCTTCTGTGACAGCTTCTTTCGTGACAGTATCTTTTTCAGCATTTATACTGTCTATAGCACATCTTAAGATATTTGCCTCCAAAGCTTCAAATATCTCAGACTCCTCTTCTTCTGTAACTCCAGCATCTTTCTTTTCTTGCACAGGAGCTTCTTCTTTATTTTCCTCCTGGGATTTAGTTCCAACATTCCCAGAAGTACTTCCACTAGTATTTCCTGCTTCTCCAGTTCCTCCACTACCATCCAACTCATCATCATCATCATCATGAGGAACATCATAGGAACAGCTTTCTCCTTGTTCAGCTCTGTTGGAGTTTGCTTTGGAGATCATCTTCTTTATAGTAGAGCTCAGTTCCTTGTCTCTTTTCACCAGCAACTCATAGATTGCATTGACAACAAGAACTCTTTCCTTGTTGGCTTTAGAGTTGAGAATCATGTTTAACACCTTCAATATTGCATTTGACTCCATTGTTGAAGTGCCTCCTAGACTCATGTATGCACATCTCCTGCTACCACTTTTAGTGGTACTTTCATAGTAGACACAAAATGGATTGGTGTAGACTTCTGGAAGTTTCTCTGAAATTAAATTCAGCATTTGCAGATGTAAGATCTCATTGAAGGATGTATGGTTTGCCTTGATTTTGTTCTTCATCACAGTTAGCACCTTTGCTGGAAGACTCTGCAACAGCTGCATGGTGATGAATATAGATATCCCAGTGTTTAAGTACACATCAATAGCCCACCTCCTTTCTTCATTGATCTTTACATATACACTGGTGATCTTCTCTTTGAGAAGAGTTGAGCAGTTATTCAACCTTTTGCTTGGCTCCTTCATAGCTCCCTCAACTATCCTGTAGAAGTCCTCATCATGATTCTTCAGAGTGCTTTCCCTGTAGCTAACCATCAAAGCATTGGCATCTTCCTGGCTGAACTTTGTTCCTTCACTCCATGTGTTTCCTGACAAGATGTATTCAGGCATCTTGTCTTTCCCTTTTCCCAGCCCATTCTGCTCCTCCTTTTCTCTCCATTGCTTTTCAAGGGCACTCTCTTTTGGCATTGGAGTTGGCTCTCTTATTGTCATAGGAGGTAGTACTGGTTTCTTGGAAGGAACATTCCCTTGTATTGCTTCTAGGGCTTCTTTAGACATAAGAACTGTTTCTCCAGCCATCTCATATTCAAAGATATTTTCAGCTTCTTGCTCTTGCTCCCCCTTACTTCCTGAACCTCCTTTTGTTCCCCTTTTTCTCTTTGCAGACACTGTTTTCTCCTTAGCTGCAGGCTCCCCCTTACTCCTTGAATCCTTATTTGAGACATACTCCCCCTGAGCAGCACCCTTCTTGGGGACACCTTCTGATTCTGATCTTGCCCTTCCTGATTCTGCCCTTTGTGATTCTGATCTTGCCATTTTCTCCCCCTTAGGTAAGTTGCCAGCATCAAGACTGGCAGAAAGAACCTGAATGGCTGTCTGAATACTGGAGAAGCCAGAGGCCACCATGGTAGACAAGTTGTCAATCTTTGATTCTATGGAGAGACACCTGTTCTCAAGAGCTTCCAACCTGAGTGCAGTTGAGGGGCCACCTAATCTTAACCTTCTTGGGGGTGAAGTAAAAGACTGGGGTTTGGAGGCTGTGGGGGTTCTCACACTCTCAGTGTTTTTCTGAGTGATCTCATCACTCCTCACAAAAGAACTCTCAAGGCCTAGTTCCTGTAGATGTGGGGCTCCCTCAAATTCACTCTGGACATGCTCAAGTCCCTCACCTTTTGCCAGCTCATTTGGTTGCCTCTCATTTTTATGTTCACCTCTCTTTTCTTTTAACTCTCTTTTCTTTTGCACACCCTCACTCATCCTAGATGCATGGGTATGAGCAATACTTACATGCAATGAAATAGATGGTTTAGAATGTACCTTTAAGAACTGAGATAGTGGCACATCATCATCAGAGACATCCTCAACAATTACAGTATCAAAATCAGGCTGAACAGAGGTGACAGGAGCTTTGTCAGGAATGTTACTGTTAGTTGGAAGATCGACAATAGGTTCCACTGCAACTTGGACAGCAGGTTTGGTGGTGACAGCAATGTCAACTGAGTCCTCGACAGCAGGGTCACCTATGACAGCAACATTCGCAGAGTCTTTGACAACAACTGAGGCTGTGACAGCATCTTCCCTAAGGTAAGATGCTCTTTGGAGATTAAACAAGGTACTGGCTATTTCACTTTCTAGCAGAGATGTACCTTGCTCTTTCTCAGTGTTTGAGGGAGTGGTGTCCATTTCACTTTGAGAAATGGGTTCTTGTGGACCACTTGATGGGGGCTCATCCATGATTGGAGATGGATGATCAAAACCTGAAGGGTTGGGACTGTCCCCCTCTCTAGGTTGTGGAGAAGAAACAAATGAATGTGTAGAGAAGTAAGAAGGTGAAAGTGGAGAAGCGAGTGCTGGCTGCTCCACAGATGGAACTTGTGAAGCATCAATGGGGGAAGTGAAATCCTCAATGTGTCCTGACTCCATGTATGTTTCTGCAAGTGGAGGCTCCTCATGAGTTGGAACATGAGGTTGTGCAGACTCTTTACAGGGTGCCTTGGGAGACAGGCCAATTTCAATAGATGTCCCTTGTTGAGAAGGCACATCTAGGGAGGAGTTTATTTCCCTGTTTTCCTCTACAGTCTTTTGGGAGACTGCAGGGTGGCTGATAGTGGTTTTGGTCCTCTTAGCTCTCTTCTTCTTAGGCTCAAGAGGAACCACTGTGGGTTCTGTTTGACTACCTTCCTTATTTGCTGCACTAGGTGCAGGAACTCCCTCTTGACTCTCATCACTACCACCAACATCAGTCTCTAGGGGTCTTTTTCTGGTTTCTTGTAAGGCTTGTCTCTGTACTTTGGGAAGTCTAGAGAACCTAGGCTGAGTGTATGGGGTAGAATGAGGGTTAGCTGAATTAGGGTCTAATCCAGCTTCATTCTCAACAGTGAAAGTGTCAAAACCAGAAGGCAATGGAAAATCAAGGTTGGTCACTTGATCAACCATGTGTTTGGTGAAACATAGTGGAATATGTGCATTTAAATTCTGTGAAGTGAGAGATGTGTGAGTGTTTCTTTTCAGTACAGGACATACCTCTAAACGAGGGGCATTCTCATCAAAATCACATAAACAATTAATGCACAACATTAGAAAGCGAGGATAGATGTTTACCTTCTTACCTATGGCAGCCTTGAGGTGTGCCATGAGTAGCTTTCCAACATCCACTTTGTACCCATGAACAAGTGAGTGAGTGAGCTTTTGATGTAGGTGGGAATTCCATTCCAGCCTGTGGTCTTAGTAGAGAACACTTTCACCATTGCATCAAACACAATGCTCCACTCCTTTCGGAGATACTTCCTGTCCATTTCACCAGAAGGGTACCATTTTGTTGTTCCCTCTTCAAGAATGGGTCCAGAATACCCAATTTTCCGGAAGAGCTTCTTGAGGGTCTCATCACTAGCAAGCTCAGTAAAAGTCTTTCCTGGTTCTAGCACAATTCCCAAAGCTGCATTGATGCCCTGAACATTGAGAGTGTAACTGTGCTCCTTGATTTTGAATTGAATGGAGGAGATGTCACCATCTTGAGCAACAGCTGTCTCCCAGAAGTTTTCAATCTTGTCTAGGTCAAGAACAGGAGTTGAGGTAATTGCATACCAAAGAGAGGACTTATTCATAAAATAAACAAGCCCTTTGAAACCTTCACCAGCATCACTAGGAGAGTAGATGCCAGCAAAGTTAGTTTGTGAAATTGATTGTTTGGGGGCCATTTTTGCTTGTTGAGAGAAGAAAGAAGGTAGAAGATGAATTGCTTGAAGAGAAGAGAAAGGAGAGTTTTGTGTTTACTTTTTGAGAACAGTTGTATATTTGATGAATTTAGAGGGAAGTTCAAGCGTTTAACTGATAAAGTGGAAAAGTGAAGTCGTGTCTTAACCCAAATAACAGTCACGTGGGTTACTGGTTGATTTCTCTCTCCTCGTGGAGGATGAGTGTCCAAAATTAACGGTCCACTACTTTTGACAGTAACCTGTGCGCTCAAAACAACCGTGTCAACAACTTTGGTGTGATGACAGTATGTTTTGCGTGATAGAAACATTTCGCGCAAAACTTATTGTCATCGTTAAGTTCTCATATGACAGTATCTTTTACAAATCGTGACAGAAAGTTGTTTACTGCTGTTGAGAAGCTAACTGTCAATTAACCGTGACAGCTACTTTTCTTGAAGACAACAACTTTTGCGGGAAAACAACAACTGTCGAGACTTTGTATTGAAACTGTTATGATATATAACTTAACTGAAGAGACACTAGTTAAACATATGCAATATTTATTACTGATTCATTATTCATACATAACAAACTCAACCATTCAAGCAATTAACAACACATACAACAAGCAATAAGAAACTACAGAAGGAAAAAGGATATATTTTATTAATTGAAGAGGGTGTAATTACTACACTTGGTAAGATTACCTATTCATTACAGTTTTTCTTAACCAATTCTAGAAATTCTGCCCTAACTTCCTCCTCTGTGGTTTCCTCTACCTTAAGGAGTGCTTGAAACTCCTTCTCCTCTTCTTGCCACTTGGCCTCTTCAGCGGCCTTGGCAGCAAGTTCTTTCTCCTCTTCCTCATCGAGGGCATCCCACAATTCATCGAACAACGCTTCAACTTCTTCCCTGTAGGGAGAGTCACAGGTTGCCTTTGGCCTGTATTCGATTCCTACTTTGTTTTCCATTTTACCTTTTTCTGAATGATTCACTAATATGGCCTAAGGTTCATTTTATAGGCATACTAGGTAAATGGAAGGTAAATGGTCAACAGTTTAGAATACCCATACAACTACCAAGATTGTAATTAAGTGATGTCTACCACTAAACCAACAATCAAAGAAAAACTGACCAATCAAGGAAATTCCTCGACCAATTTTAACTTTAAAAACCATGCAAGTTAATGTCATACAGAATCAAACTATCAAGCATAAAACTAGCACAAAATTCAATTTAACATAGTCAAAGTAAACGTGCTGTCGAAAACAGATAGAGACTTAAGTAGACAGTAACTTTCTCATGACAGCAACTTTTGAGATGTTACTGTCACAAGCTTCAGTTGAATATCAGAATGGAAAAACTAGTAGGTTAACATACCAGATTCAGCATTCTCAATTCACATACCAACCTGTTAAAGGTTGCTTCATCCAGTGGTTTTGTAAAGATGTCTGCAAGTTGCTTTTCTGTAGGTACATAGATCAACTTCACAGTTCCTCTTTCAACATGCTCTCTTTTGAAATGATGTTTGATATCAATGTGCTTTGTCCTAGAGTGTTGAATAGGATTGTCTGAGATGGCTATGGCACTAGTGTTGTCACAGTAGATAGGAATATTATTTAACACTAGACCATAATCCAACAGTTGATTCTTCATCCATAGAATTTGTGCACAACAACTTCCAACTGCAATGTATTCAGCTTCTGTAATAGATGTAGAAACTGAATGCTAGTTCTTACTAAACCAGGATATCAATCTTCCACCAAGAAATTGACAGCTTCCTGTAGTACTCTTTCTGTCAATTCTACACCCAACATAGTCTGAATCAGAATACCCCACTAGCTCAAATCCAATATTTTTAGGATACCAAAGGCCTAGATTAGGAGTGCCCTTTAGATATCTAAAAATTGTCTTGATAGCTACCAAGTGTGACTCTTTTGGATCAGCCTGAAACCTTGCACAGAGACATGTAGCAAACATTATGTCAGGTCTGCTAGCAGTTAGGTAGAGAAGAGATCCAACCACGCCTCTGTAAGCACTAGAGTCCACTTTCTTCCCTTTGGAGTCTAGATCCAAACTAGTTGAAGTAGAGATGGGAGTCTTGGCAGGTGATGAATCTTCTAGGTTGAACTTCTTGAGAAGTTCCTTGACATACTTTGCTTGACAAATGAAGATACCATCATCTTTCTAAAAAACTTGTAAACCAAGGAAGAATGACAGTTCTCCCATCATGCTCATCTCATATTTGTTTCTCATTAGAGATGAAAACTTCTCACACAGCTTCTCATTTGATGAACCAAAGATGATATCATCAACATAGATTTGAACCAGAATGATGTCTTTGCCATGATGCTTGTAGAATAGAGTCTTATCTACTACACCTCTTGTAAACTGGGTTTCCAATAGAAAGGCAGAGAGGGTATCATACCAGGCTCTTGGAGCTTGTTTCAAACCATAAAGTGCCTTGAACAGCTTGTACACAAAATCATACATTTCAGCATCTTCAAAACCAGGTGGCTGTTCAACATACACTTCTTCCTTCAACTCTCCGTTTAGAAAAGCACTTTTGACATCCATTTGGAACACCTTGAAGTTACAGTGTGCAGCAAAGGCTAGAAAAATCCTGATAGCTTCAAGTCTGGCAACAGGGGCAAATGTCTCATCATAATCTATCCCTTCCTGTTGACAATAGCCTTTAGCTACTAGCCTTGCCTTATTTCTTGTCACATTTCCATTCTCATCCAATTTGTTTCCGAAAACCCACTTTGTCTTAATAACTGATTTTCCCTTTGGTCTTGGAACCAACTTCCATACACTATTCCTTTCAAACTGGTTGAGCTCCTCTTGCATAGCAATCACCCAATCAGAATCTAACAATGCTTCATCAATTGCTTTTGGCTCCATTTGAGACAGAAAACAGGAAAACATGCTGTCAGCAGAAACATTGTTCTTGGTTCTCACCCCAGAAGAAGGATCTCCAATAATCAGGTAATTTGTGTGATCCTTGTTCCACCTTGTGGTTCTGGGCAAGCTTCTTGTTTGATCTGAAACAGTAGTCTCAGTTTGGGGAACTGAGTCTTCACCAGGGCAATTGTCTCCACCATTTTCTTCAATGTCTCCAGAGTCACCATCATTTTGAGTATTTCCTGAAATAGTCTGTGACTGAGCTGGAGTTTGGTTGGCATCATTTTAAATGACAGCATCTTTTTCAGTTTCAACAGTTTGAGTGAATGTGGGTTCTTCATCAACAATTTCTTCTTCCTCCAAGTATCCTTGATTCTCAAATCTAAGAATCTGCATTTGACATTCTTCATGTAGTCCAGAAAACTTGGTTTAATCAAATGTGACATTCACACTTTCATCTATGATCCTGTGTTTCAAAAGATAGACTCTGTAGGCAGTCCTTTCTAGAGCATACCCCATGAAATACCTTCATAAGCTTTGGTGTCAAATTTCCCTTTCTTTTCATGGTTGTCTTTCATCATGAAACATTTGCTTCCAAATACTTGACAATAGGTTTCTTTTCATTGAGCAGATAGTAAGGAGTGTTCCCATGAGTCTTGTTGATCAGGGTTATGTTCTGTGTATAAAAGGCTGTGTTGATAGCTTCTGCCCAGAAGTATGTAGGTAACTTTGCATCATGAAGCATAGTTCTGGCAGCTTCAATGAGAGTTCTGTTCTTCCTTTCTACAACTCCATTTTGCTGTGGTGTCCTTGCAGCAGAAAATTGTTGTACAATACCTTCATCTTTGCAGAAATTACCAAGAGTGGCATTTCTAAACTCAGTCCCATTGTCACTTCTCAAAATTTGAACCTTGGCATTTGGAGCTCTGTCAAGAACTCTTAAGTGATCAATTATGACTTGAGTATCTTCATCTTTTGATTCTAGATATTTCACCCAAGTATACCTAGAATAATCATCCACCATAACTAATGCATATCTCTTCTTGGCTAGTGATGGAACATTGACTGGTCCAAAGAGATCCATGTGAATTAGTTTGAGTGGTTCTGTGTTGGTGTTGACTTGCTTTGACTTGTGCACAGCTCTCTTCAATTTTCCCATTTGACAATCCTCACACAGTCCTTCTTGACAGAATTCTTGTTGAGGTAGTCCTCTCAATAGTTCCTTCTTCATCATCATATTCATAGTTTTGAAGTTTAGGTGAGAGAGTTTCTTGTGCCAAAGCATACTGTCACCAACAGTAGATTTACTGTAAAAACAGTAAATCTTGTCCTTCTTTGTTGAGCTTAGGTTAGCAACAAACAGGCTTCCTTTTCTTACCCCTTTCAGAGAGAGGCTTCCATCCTTCTTGTGATAGATATTGCACACCATCATGTCAAAATCAACCTTGAATCCCCTATCACTGAATTGGCTGACACTGAGCAGGTTGTGCTTCAATCCATCAACAAGTGCAATATCATTAATGACAACATTCCCAATTTCCAAACAGCCATATCCCACTGTGTAACCCTTGTTGTTGTCTCCAAAGGTTATGATTGGGCCAGCTTTCTCTACAAATTGTGATATCAGGGCTTTATGACCAGTCATGTGTCTTGAGCAGCCACTGTCAATGATCCATATGACCTGCTCCTTATTCTTGCCCTGCAAAACAAATTGTATTTAAGAGGCATATGGTACCCAATCCTTGTTGGGTCCTGTTGCTTCAGTATCACAAGCATAATCAACATTTTCTACTTTAATCATCACATCAGGAATCTTTTGTTGGACTCCTTTCTTCACCCACTTTTCTTTAGAATTAGACTTGGTCTTCTTCTTAGTGGATGTAGCCTTTTTACTGTTTCCAGTAGGCTCAGAAGTCTCAATAGTTTGCATATAGAGACATTGTTCAGTAGATGAAATAGGCAAATTGAAACAAGTACTCATGGCAGTTATTTTACAAGGCATACAGTCAATGTTATTGCAAACTACCATAGATCTATGCATAATGGGGGTTCTATGTAAGTTACCATCTATCATGGTCACATTATCCTTGACCTCTTTTGGTTTCTTACAAACATGAGTTAAGTGATGTGAAGAGCCACAGTTATTGCATAGTTTTCTAGGAGCATTACCAACATTAACATTGCACTTGTAGGTAACTGTGTCAACAGGATGTTCTGAAGTTGCTGTCGAGCTTTCCTTGACAGTAACTTTCACACCTTCTGTCTTGACAGTAGGTTTGGAAGTTACTGTCTTTGAAGCTCTCTTGACAGTATCTTTGGAAGTTTCTGTCTTGCCATTTCTGACAGCATTTTTAGAACATTCTGTCAGATTGTTTGGAAGAGTTGTTGTCTTGGGGATTTTGACAGTATCTTTTCCTCCAACTGTTGTGCTGTCAATGCACTCATCCTCATCATCAAGTTGTTGTTTGATGAGCATGGCTTCCTCATCAAACTCAAGTTCGGAAAGTTTGAAAATAGGTTTGTTGATCTTCTTGAGGACATGAGGTTTGACAGAAGCATCAGTTGAACAATCCTGACTCACAATTTCCTTACCAGGTCTTTTACCATACTCAAAACCTATCCCTACTTTTTGATCCTCTGTGTGTTTCTCATTATAATCCTGAAGTTGTTTGGATGAGTTTCTATAGGCTTTAATCTTGAATTCATTTTCACTTATTTCTTTCCTTGGAAACTTCTCAATTTCTTTAGCACAGTCTAACTCATTTTTAAGTTTGGCATTCTCTTGTGTTAGAGATTCTAGTCGACTGGTCTTTAACAAAAACATGTCATTCTCAGAGGTGAGTGTTTTATTAAGTTTAGTTAACCTAGCAATTTCTTCATTTACTGCAGTTAAACTAGTATGAACATTAAACATTTCAGCACTCAACTCTTCGACAGTTTGTTTGTATTCTTCTTTAGACATTTCAAGTAAGACAAGTGAAGGTACCTGACTTGGAGAGCTAGAGGAGACCTCATCAGACTTAGCCATGAGGGCTAGATTCACATATTCCTCTTCCTCTTCATCATCAGAATCATCCCAACATTTTCCCTCAGCCACATAGGCTTTTCCTTGTCCTTTCTTGAAGTGTCCACTTGACCCTTTATCCATCCTTTTATTCTGCTTTGGTCTTCTGCACTCAGTAGCAAAATGACCAAGCTCATTGCAGTTGTAACACCTAAACTTGGATCTATCCACCATCCATGTTTTGTAATCACCTCTTGAGGCACCACCTTCAACCTTGAGGCTTAAATGGCTTGTTCCTCTTGAATCTTATGTTTTTGAACTTCTTAGCCATGTACGCCATAGTTGGATTATCCATCTTCTCCATTTCTTCTAAGGAGTAGAAATCTTCATCTTCAACATCAGTTATCTGCAGTACAACTTTCTCCTCATCATCCACAACCTCTTCAATCTTAAGAGTAGGTACTGGAGTAGGTTGTGTGATTTGAATTTCTTCAATAGGTTGTGTGATTCTTGGTGCATGAGCCACAAGAGCACCAGACATATTAGCCATCTTTCCTCTTGATCCAGCTTGTATAGCTCCTTTTTGGAAAAACTCAAGCTCATATGATTTAAGCACACCATACAGTGTTTCAAGGGAAACATTGTTCAGATTTCTCCCTTCTCTTATGGCAGTGATTCTGTGCTCTAGATGCTCAGGAAGTGTGAGTAAGAATTTAACATTTAGCTCCTTCCTATCATAGTACTTGCCATGAAAGCTTTATACTGTGAGATAAGAATTTGTATTTGATTGTCTTTCACTTCTTCACTTCCTTCACATAGCAGCTCGATCTTATTCCACATATCCTTGGCTGATGAGCACCCAATGACATTCCCACACATGGCTTTGTCCAAAGTGAGAGCATCCAGTAAGATGAGTTGCAAGTAATCATCCAAGGCCACCTTCTCTTTTTCTGGCTCCAGAAACTCTGAAGGTAATTTGTTGACCCAGTAGGCTGGAACAAGAACACCATCCACAGTTGAGGCTTCAATATCTTTTCGTGGAACAAAGGGACCATTTTGGAGGATACCCAAGTATAAGGGATTCGCAGCTTTGATAAACAATAGGATTTTTCTTTTCCACACGTTGTAGTTCTCTTTATCAAAAGCTGGAATTTTTATGCTACTTGACTTCTGCATACTTGTCATGATCTCAGATTAGTAGAACAATCTGTCTGCTCTGATACCAGTTGTTGGTCCTTGACTATTGCAGAAGGTGGGGGTTGAATGCAATACTGATAAATCTCAATCTACGTTTCAACAACAAAAACTAAGATTAACTTTTATCAGTTTGTGGAATGCAAACACAAGTAGACACACGAGTATTTCTCACAAAATAAATGTTTTATTTATTTTGCAATGGGTTGCTACAACCTCAAGAAAATGTGTGTTTTCTTGAGCTTCAGTTTCTCGGGTGATTACAAAGAATAGATTGAGAGATAGTCTAAGTAGACTAATCCTATCACTATCAACACGGGTCTTGTGAAACTGCTGTCATTTTCATGTGGCAGCTTCTTACAAATTGCCTACCCGTGAATCTTTCCTAAATTGCTATACAAACAGCTTATCAGTACAGAACAAAGCAATCTAGAAACATTCTATATTAAGCTAACACAATTCAGTAGATGTAGATTTGTCATACTCTGGAATTGGTGAGCTTTGTCATGTGATCTCTCAAGCTTCGGTCGTAGTCTTGCAGACCTGTTGTAGTGTTGGGATACTGCAACACGCCTATTTCTTGAACATCCAAACTGTCACAAGTTTGACTGGGTTGTTCCCCAATACAAATGTTATCCCTTCATGACAGTATCCTGATGGCTAAGCTTGCTGTCACAGAAATGCGCTTTTGGCGACAGTAAGAAATCCCCGCATAAGGTGTTGTCAGGATTTCCAAGCTTGTTGTCAGGCTAAGGTAAAGTTGATGTAATAACCCCAAATTTTGGACATAATTAAAACTTTGATGAATAGTGAAATTTGATGAATAGTAAAATCCTGATGAATAGTAAATTTCTGAACCGAAAAAAAAAAGATTTTCACACGACACTATGTACGAGTCCATATTTGAAACTTCTGAAGATGTGTTAGTGATCCCGGATGAAAATAAGTGCATGCAAAGATCGTCAGAATCGACATTCGAGGACTTTCGTTTTTCCCCGAAAAATCCGCTGAAGGCTCAGGGGACTGGAATTTGGATATTTAATTAAAAGAATTGAAAGACAAAGCCACACAAGGATGTAAATAGAAGGTTATGATTAAGGATAAAAGCGTCGAAGAGAACTAGATACATTGTCTTGATAAAACAGTAGCAGAACCACTGAGAACGTTTAACCGAAATAAGTGATTTCTGATCAACGAGACACGAATCGATTTAAATACGAGATTTGATGAATAGTGATCCGACACGAGAACCCTATGAATGTGGATTTTATGAGGGATAATAATATTTAAGGAATTAAGGATTCGTCGGAACAAAAGAATGGTAGATTCTGGATTTAAGATGATTAAAGCGGTCTAAGACGGTCCAAAGTGAATAGTAAAAATTTTTGGGTTTCGAATGGAATGAAACTTCAAAGGCAACCTTGTTTAAATAATTAATAAACAAATGTGAAGTCGGAAATTGGATACGAGGTAAAGAACTCGAGAAAGTTAGAGGAAAACGAAACAAACGAGTAAACGAAATGTTTATGTCACCAAAGAGGAAGCTTCTTGTGAAAGCCACATTAAAGCAAGGGGCAAGCTAGTCTTTTGCACTAAAGGGCCAGCCATTAAGTGTGTAGGAGAAGCTAAGACTTTGACTTAAAATATTTTGCAAAGACAAGGAGAAAAGAAGCAAAATTCTCTCCTTGAAGAAGAAAACCCGAGAGGAAATGAGGATGAAAATGGTGGAGAAAGAATTGATCATAACTTGAGTTTCCCTTGGCGGTTTTTGGCGTTCCACCACTCAAATCGAAGCTCTCGAGAAGCCCGATGTAACCATGGGAATCACTCTCCTCACCCTTGTTATTTAGTCAGTCGATTTTAGTGATTAAGGAAGATGGTGAATAGTAACTTCTTGGTTTTTGATTTTTGTTTCCATGAGATTAAGTTTTATAAGGATCATCCAAGCACCCCCAAGCCTAGTTAAGCCATTTTTGACCCGTGTGAAGCTTCAAAGAAGGTATATTACCTCTGCCCTCTTAATATGTATGAGTTTTCATGCTTGGATTTAAAGATATAGTCCTTTTACATGTGTTAATGGTGAATAAATGTATTAAGTGGATTTAATGGTTAATTTTGGATGGATGGTCCATATATATGAGGTTTGATTATGTTGGAGACCTTGGACTAGCTTAGATGATGAAAATTGTGATCTTGTCGATTGGGAGTTGTTTGGTTTGATGTTGAGGTTGATTATAAATTTTGGAATCGTTAAAACATAGCCGTTATAATGCCCGATTTTCGTAAACCCTAAAGAAACTAAAGGTCCCCGAGTACTTAACTGCTGAACCACTTCACCACTGCCTAGGTAAAGAAAGATAAGAGTTTTTAGATCGTGTGGGTTCAAGAATCACGTGATTTAGATCTACGGTTTAAGAGATATGCCCGTTTTAGTAAAGGCGACCGTTTTCGTAAAAGTCGTTTAAGTCGCTCGGTTCCATGAGACTAAACCCTTGGTTAAAAGTTGAATAAAATTAAGATATTTGGACCTTACATACCTTTAAGGTTAGTAAAGATCCCTGCCAAGTTTCATGAGTAAAATCACATTTTTCGATTTTATAAAAATCCGACGCCGAGGTATAAAAATGAGAAGTTACTTAAAACGCTAACTTAGAACGAAACTTTGAGACAAGAACGAGGAAACATTGTATGGACTTCGACCATGGATTGAACTTACGAGATAAGTAGTAACCGATAAGTTTGACTTATGAGTTGACTTTGGGTGGTCATTTTATAAGTGATTAAAATTCATTAAGTGACTTATGTTAGAGTTAGGACAGTGTGGAACTGATTTAGTGTATGATCTTTGTTTATAGATTTCCGGACACACTCTGAGCATATCCACACCCTCGGAAACCAAGGCAAGTTCTTTCTGACCCTCACTCCTACTGCATTATTTTGAGGAATATTTATTTCTAAAGTTTGATTTATTTATTCTTTTATGGAATATTTATTTGATAATTCTATCAGTTGATCTGGAGAAATATTATACTTTTTAATATTGAGACACACTAAAAATATTCCTCGTCCTTAAAGCGTATTCCATTGAATTTTCTGGGCATCTTACTTGCTCAAGATGACCTTAACGGCCATTCAGTTATAGCTACTCTCCTATATCGAGGTAGTTAAAATTTATTTAATTCAGTCAGATTTATTGTTCAGATCCGATAATTGTTTTAAACTTCTTAATTTGATTCATTCTTCGGATCAAATTATTTACAAACAGAATAGTGGAAAAGCTGGATCAAGATTTCATCAGAAACTACTCTTAACTAATTATTCTAGCGTATTGATATATAGTTTGGTTGATTCGAGTCGTTCCCATCATTTGGGACGATTCTAAATCATTTATTTCATCCAACGAATCTCTTTTGTTCGAGATTGGTTAACCTGTTCGTCTTGGGTTGGCATATTGTTCATGTCAACATGAGAAATATTTTTAAATATTGGGATGACCTATTGTTCGGGTCGTCATCGCGCAAACAGTAGAATGGCGGTCGGCCAGAGTGTAACACCCCCAGATCCGGGGTCAGGAATCTGGGTTGTCACGCTCCATCAATGATACAATACCTGCATTACTTACAACATTCTCATTACACAACTCCAAAGACCCCAATCACTTACGCGCACACACACAAGTTATAGCCTTGGAAATGAGCAACAATAATCAACATTTGTTATTACAACCCAAATGTACTATCCAGGATCTCATCTATTATTTACAACCTCTACCTGAAGTTACAATAATAGACCTGACAATTCTATACAAGGTTTAGTAATACAACCTACTCAAAAATAATTCTCACTAATTCAAGCTGCAACTATTCTGTTCACACCGACAATATCCATCCTGCATCAACTAACTCAAGGGTGGTCTCTCCGTTCCCTTGCTCTCGTAACACAAGGTGAATCGGCAATGTTTTCTTCATGCTGAAAGTATTAATAAAGCAAGAATGAGCTAATAGCGCTCAGCAAGAAATCTATCCCAGTTTAAATCTTTAAACCATTCAGGTAGATAATCCATATATGACCCATATTTAAAAACTACTAGGGTTCGACCCCAAAATAGTATACCGTTCAAAATACCGTATGACCTATAATCATACTCAACTACTTTTCGTAATTCATTTAGAAATCCTTGGTATCGATATAATGAACCAAGATTCAAAACATATCTTTTAAAATAGATATCAAATAAGGGAATCAAGGCTTAAAGCCTATCCATCGATTCAAAATACTATACAGTTCAACATACTGTATATCTTAAATATCTTTTCAACATATATACTCACATATCTATTTAGATATCTCATACTGTTCAAAATACTGTAGAATATCAGTAATGAACACCTTTTATAAAAGAAGCAAGAATGAGCACTATAGCTCGACAATCAGATATAGCAGCATAATCATACATGTAAGCTGATATCATCATTGAAAACCTTTAAAACCCCGTTCATATACCGAACGATATGTTTAAACATTCTTTTCGTCAAAACATGCCATACAGTACAACTACTGTATGAGGAACATCATTACTCATCACTGCCACATTATCAGTAACTCAGCACTTAGGCTTTCATTACAATGTGCAGCACAACTCCAATTGGAGGAAAAGGACCTTTTCAGGGCACACACACGATACACGATGATCAGTCATTTTATCGTACTCACACTTCTCTACTAGTAGATGGACGACATCCTAACACGATTATCACCCTAGCCGCATACGGGCTTTGTATCTGCTGGACTGACCTTACAGCCTCCTATGCGAGATAAGTGTTGGACTGCCCTTGCAGCCTCCTACGCTATAACCAGAGGTACTGTCCAACAGCCTCTTTCGTGTTTCCTGCTGGTCCCGGATGAAAAATCAATGAAACGGGAATCGGAATTTAATCCTATTTTCCCCAAGTACTGAGTACTTGTCTCTCTTTTGAAAACGTTTCTGTCCTACTTACTCCTAGGATAATAGAGGAGTAAGTAACCGGAATGGGTTGACCACCGTCGTCCCACTTAGGATTTGATAAGATTTCTCTTTAAAAGATTACGACCCAGGAGTCAGACCATTTGGAAATCTTTAAGGGTATTCCCGTCCCATTTGAGTGGTCAGCGAATATTTAAATCATCTCTTAAGATAGATTTAAATTAAAATAATATTCGGGAATCCCTACTTTAATTAAGATAAATATTATAAAGTTCATAAATATTCTTCATACTCATTGAAGGTCAATGATGACTTTTTAAACAATATACATCATTTTTAAATTAATTATAAGAATAATAATTATTCAAATAATATTCATCAATTAATAATTGATTAAATAATAATCAAAAGCTCAATAAATATTTGATCATCAAATCTAAGTGAATATTAAAATAATATTCCTTGAATAATGAAATAATTGAATGTATCTATTCAATATACTTATCGGAAAATAAACATTACCGGTTTAAAGAAAATATACTGACTCCTGGTCTAAGTTTAAAAATATGATTCACCTGCTCTACTCTAAGAGTCTTTAAAACCTCGGTTTATATCTAGTATTTACATAGCATATAAACCTTATATATTACAAAGCTTTTTATCAAAAGTGTAACAGTTATAAATCTTTTCACAGCATTAAAGCAGAATATATATCACGTACACAACAGTAAATCACAACAACATCACTTATAGGATGTAGGGTTTGAAAACTTGCATCTATCATATGCATATACTATAATCTCAATAGTTTTAATACTATCACATCTATATACGATGTAAGGTTTGAAAGCATGCATAATACCATATGCATATAGTTCATCTCAACAATGTTATACCATCACATCTATATACGATGTGAGGTTTGAAAGCATGCATAATACATATCACATGCATCATCAGAATATTATAATTTAAAATAAAGCATGGAATGAGAAAACTTGTCTCGGGTCCTTGGTTGTTAGGGGTTCAAGAACTTGCCGGGAAATCTATAAACAAAGAAATACCTGATCAGTCCCTAGCGTAATCATTCGCCCATAACAATTCACTATAAGTCAACCATAAATCAAACACATCATGTAGCTATGTTATTCCTCAACAATGTTCGTGTTTTAATCGACTCGAAATAATCCTTTATCTTAGTCACAACGGTTGGTCCAAGTAGTACCCTAGAGTTGACTTTTCATAGAGTTACTATTACGCGACTCGTACTCTAACACTTTTAATAAATCCGAAAATTCGTATTTAAATACGAAACCACTTCTAAAATCATCTTGGGTATTTTTAATATTTATCATAAAAGTTTCGATCTCAAAACAGGGGTTTCACTTGGTGAAATGTATTCTCAAACTTGGATGAGCTACGGAAAGTTACTATTCATACAACGTTCACTAAAATGCTCATATCTCCTTAACCGTTAACTGAAACGACACACCGTTTTCGCGTGCGCGATCTAGGGAAATAATGGAACAAAATGTTTGAAAATGTTTTTCTCTTTCAGGGAATGAAAATCCCGAGAGCAGCAGTTTAAGGCAGTAGAGTGCAGAAACCATTCATCCTCACGCAGCTTTGGTTCCGACATTTTTATAAAATTGAAAAATCATTATTTTAACACGAAACCTTCTAGGTTCCTTTCCTAACTCTCCATACCAATATCCTTATTAATAACTCGACCCAATTCCATTTTTAAAGGGCTTGATCACAATCTCAAAGTTCATACAATGAACTAATTAGTTACGCGAAACCGTTTTCACTAAAACGGACGTTTCTCCTAAACCGTAAATCGAAACGACACGATTCTTTCGCTAAAACAATATAGGGAACAGGGCCTACATGTTCATGGTCAGAAACTTCATGGTTATTCCCTTAAGGTATTCGTGATCTCTGTCCAAACATCCTAAATGAAATTCGACATGGTAACGACGCTTAAACGTGCTTCCCGTGTTTTAAACACTCAAATCAACCACCAATCAACAATCAACCAACCACCAATCAAACCTCAAGCTACTACCACAAGTTTTCTGTCCAAACATGGTCATACTCTAGTTCATAAGTTTATCCACAAATCAACCATTAAACATTCTCAAAATCATGCATACATGCTCTTAATCATACTACCACTAATCATTCTTAACATAATCACTAATAATCAAAGTATAATCATAAGGGTGAGAGGTTTTATACCTTCCTTGATGCTTGTTAAGGACTATCAATAGCTTATATATCCTTGCTTGATCCTTAAACATCCTTAACCAACCTAAATCTTCAAGAACAAATCAAGAAATCATAAGTTACTATTCCAAAACACTATTCATGCTCATCTTTGATTCAACTTTTGAACATGAAATCATCCATGAATGAAGCTAGGATTGAATATCTACCTTGGATATTGGAAGAGGGTGATTTAGAGCCCAAGATCTTGATTTATGGTGGAGTGGAAGTGGTAGAAAAATTCTTAAGGGTTTGGAAAAGAAGAAATAGCCGAATGTAGTGTGTTCTTCATGGATGCATCCTTTCTTTGATTTTCTTTTCTTTTGTTTTGTCTAATAAACACTTAATACTTCTCTTTTTAATTTTTGTGGTTAATAGCTTGTTTTGTCATCAATGACAAGCCTCATTTGAACTTGTGGTTGTGGTGAAAGTGGTGACAAGGTGGTGATTCACCACTTTGTCATCACTTGGTCATCATCTTGTCATCCTCTTGCATCATGCTTATGTCATCATTTGTATCCTCAATCCTCTTATATATTGCACTTGATGATCTTATATAATACTCCTCATTTGGTTAGGGTTTAATCCATAATTTGTTACGCTTTTGTTTTGCGATAATTTCAAGTGGTTTTAAAAACGTTGATCCGTACCAAAGCTAGGGAATACTTCCTTGATCTTTCCACTACCTTAGTTTAATATATGATCCTAGATTTCTCACTTTGGCTTAAGATATGATCATGGATTTCTCATTCTACATACTTCCTCAAAACGATCAAATCAATAAATCCTTGATTGTCCGATGAATAGTGATCAAAATTTAAAGTTGGAATCTCCTTATTCTGATCGCGTTTACATTCACTCATTCTCCTTATACATCAATAATATAACTTCGAAACATTCATTCCATGTCTTCTATACAGTGTGGTCTGAAAATATTTTTCATCAGCAAATTCACTATTCATCAACATTTACTATTCATAAATTTTTTTAACTAAGTCCAAAATTTGGGGTTATTACACAGAGTTAAGTCAAAAGTTTCCTATCTAATTATTCACACTTCATTCTCATAACGTTGTTGGAGGAAAATCTTTACTTCAACTGGTCAACGTGGGAGTGGCCCACGGATTTTCTTTCTGATCAACACGAGATATAAACTCGTGGTATCAAGAGAGGAATATATCTATTTTGGCACAATGGATGCCGGGTTGACTTTACAACCCACTAATTGCTAGCAAAACGAAATCGTGATACTTGAGACATAGTAGTGATCGTGCTATGGGGTATCACGGGTGTGCGGTACTTGAGACACGGTAGTTGATCGCACCGTGGGGTATCGTAAAGGAGACAAACCAATATCTTCTACTCTCAAATTCCAAATGTGATTGTTTTGAGACATATGATTCGGTCAATCATTGGACTTTTAGTCCGTTAGAATAAATTGTCACACTTTGAGTTTTGTTGACACTGTTTTTCTTTTACCTCAATATTAGTGTTGGTAAGAGAGAGCTAGTCAGTGGATTTGCTGAGCACATAGTTGCTCACCCTTGTTGCTAATCATATTTTTACAGCTAAAGAGGAAAGAGGCGACTCATCCAGATACAAGGCTAAAGGGAAAGAAAAGATGCAGCAAGGCACCGACTTTGAGTAGCACTGTTATTTCAGAAAGGCTGCCAGGGGAGCTACACCTGAGATCATTATCTATCAATAAACGCTACATATTTAGCGGTTTGGTGTGTATTATGTAGTAATGATGTATAAGTCAGAGATAGAGTGATGCTTGGACTTGTGGGCTAGAACCACTACTTGATGTATGGATTATAATTACTATGTTATGTATTATATTTTGGGTGGTACAGATGATTATGGATCGTGGCGTCCTGAGTCTCCTGATAGTGGATTTGGGGTCGTCATAGTTTTGGTATCAGAGCGGTAGTTATATTCTTAGGAAAACGTGAGATCCTAGGGATATAATACGACGATAGAGTTAAGATAGTGAGACGAATTTTCGATTACTTAGAGCTATAGCTCCACATATAGATTTCTATACCTTGATGAGTTTTAAGCTTATATATCTATATACACATATACATGCTGCTAGATAGAACCTGTTATGATAGAATTTTATGTACTTTTGTAGATGTCTTCATCATATTTCCATGCTATTCGAGACAGATCTCCTACTCTTATCGGAGAGATCATGAAGATCCTAGTTCAAAGTTAGACACTAAACCATCGAAAGAGTATATGATCATAAACAATGACATTGAGGATTTTCCATTGGGATACTTGCACCTCCTTCCTATTAGGTGATAGGTTTAGTAGGTTTACCTTCTTTTTGATGTGGGTATAGTGGATTTCCCTCTAGTAATTCATGACTAAGTTACCTTTATGGCAAAAAGCCAGTTTTAAGATGATTCTTTGAATCCTGTTAATACATCCCTAGTTGATGTGATCCAGACTTTAAAAATATCATTGTCGGTTACTACTTTGGGATTTGAAAGAGATATGGATGTAGATTTTCGGATGATACCCCTATTGAACTTGTTCCATTCTTTTATAAGATGTCATGATACCCGTTTTCCAGAATTGGACCAGCTCAAGGTACATGCACCATAGATGGACTCTAAGAGATACAACTATGTGTTCCGAAATTTGAAACTAAGCTATTGAGCGATTTCGTGACCGAAATTAGTAGTTCGAAAGATGAAGCTTATAGGAGTTGAGATAGTCCTCCGACAATAAGTCTTTCGTACATATCCTCTTAAAGATTTTTCTTCCCTGATGAGCTATTAGTGTTTACAAGTGACGTCTTCATTCTAGAATCAATGGTTGTGCTTTAATATCTACGATGGTCGGTAATTTTTATCATTTGAGTTCGCTCAGATGTTTTCATTCTGCTTGAAAGGCATCTATATTGTTCAGAGGTCAAATTTATCTACCACTATCTACTTCGAAAATATAAGTTCTTTTCATAACTCTTCTTATATTTGACCCTTTTGTGATACTGAGATGAACAACCCTATAAATAGGGGATGACTGTCTATCTGTGTGATAAGAAGTCTGGTGGGACGCCACCTATTTGTACTGTTGCTTGTCGTTAGAGTACTAAAGGTTGGCCACCTTGTGACTATGACGATTGTCCTAATGACACATGCGACGGAACAAATGTTCAATGATCATTTTGATCTCTCAGTTAACCCCTTATAAAAGATTAGTGTTACCAAGAATTGATTATACCTATGTCATTGTTCAACATTTTCCATCTCTGAGTTATTTTGTTCAAGCTTCTTATGGGTCATAAAAGGATTAAGTGCTTTAAAGTTGCGACAGTGTATACTGACATTTCAAAGTGATGATACTTCTTTTCCAGAAATGGGGAATTCAACAAATTAAGTTTGAGTAATGATCGTTAAAAAGGCAGAGACCATCCCACTAGCTCGTTTGTCATATCTTCAACACTCATACATAGTGTTTGATAGTTTGGTATTAAGGTCCTATGAATTTAATTTGGATATGGAGCAATTATCGGAACAACCCTTTTGAAGTGAGAAAATAAGTTATGTTGGATAAACTTGTGATATGTTACGTGATGATGTAGAGTAATTGTCCTTCATTTGGAAAAGGATAGAGTGCACAATCCGTGCTTTTCCTATATTCTAATTCTGAATATGGTACTTAAAGAATGGTTTGACTATAGAAGAGTTGAGATTCAATATTTAAGACATTTAATTCGATTGTGAGCCTTTTCTTATAGAAGTTCCAGGATGATTCCACGAATTAGTCTAGAACGACCTATCCCGAACCTATTAAAAAGACTAGTGCTGTTACGAAGGTTTCCATCTATCTGTTTGATTGATTCGGGAGCTTCAAGGTCTTTTCTATCAGAGAATTTTATGAACAAACTGGATATTCAGTCAGTACCATTAAGGGAAACTTTGGTTATAGAAGTAGCAAATCAGGAAACAGTTCCTATAGATCAGATATGTCCAGATTGTGGTACCGAGATTCAAGGACAACGATTCGACGCATATCTTCTTCCTTTTAATCTAGGAGATTTTGATGTAATTCTTGGAATGGAATGGGAGATGATACGATTGAGTTATGCAGAGGTAATTAGAGATATGTTCATTGAACTCGTTGAGGGAACCACCGTAAGTAATTTTAAATACTTATCCGAACACCTGGTTAATACCCTCTACCTAACTTCTTTACAAGACTTCCAACTTATTCTTTGTAAATAAAACTGTGGTTACAAGTATAGGTGGAAAGGATACCACCCAAGTGAAATATCTGAATGACCCCCCAAGCTTAACTCGAAGAGAACTAAGACAATACTTTGGATTAGCAATCAAAACCAGAAATAAGACCTTAACCATAAACCGAACTAAGGATGATACTTTAAAGTTGTTCTTTGAATATCCTTGGACATAAAAGATCTTTTGAGAAGGAGGTCATCTTATGTTGGGAAAACCCGTCATTATTAAGCTGTAAAATGTTGTTGAGTTAAAAAGGACTATTGGTGTCGAGGAAACGTGAGCATTGTTTGGAGAGATTTAGAAAACTTGTGAGAATTTTAAGTTGAGTAAGTTGAGAATACCATCAATGCTACATATTATGTTAAAGAGGAAATCGAAACTGGTATAAGGCAAATGAGAACTATTCAAGGCACGATAATGATCTTGAGTTAGATTAATTGAGTAGCTTCTTGACAAGTCTTTTTCTAAGTATTTTGAAGAATCACATGAGGATCAAGTTTAACTATAGTAGGAGGAAATATTGGTTGTAGTATTCGAAGCTAAGTGGATTGAACTCCTAAAATTGTTAATATCATGATGATATCAATGAATACGGATTTAAATATTTTTACAGGGATCAACACCATAGTTGTAAATCGAGCTACTGTTATAAAAGATATAAATTATTCAGCTTTGGTTTAGAGGACTGAAATAGAGGTAAAGGGGAATATATCCCAAGAATTATAGTGCTAAGAAAAGGAAGCTCGAGAATATTTTGGGACAATTAGAAAAGAGATTCGTAATTAGAATATGACAAAAGAAGCTTTTTGAATAAAGGACAAGGAGAACATGAGAAATTAGAATTGCACAAATAGTTTGACCAAGTCAGATTCGACCACATTGAAAGAAAATAAGGTATACACAATGAAAGCGTCCAAGACCATATGACTATTGTTAATTGTTTAAATTGGGGGTAAGAATGACATTTAACTTGCGAAGAGAAGGAATTGTTTGCTTTAACTAAGGAAAGAATGGTGAGTTTGCAGGGAAAATACTATTATCCACTAAGAGAAACCCAATTATAAGATTAAATGCACCTTTAGAAAATCAATTTAGTGGACACGCTTTTAGAATGACCCGGAGAGATGTTATCACGGATCTTAAGGTCGTTATAAGTGATACCCTTATTAAAATTGCGAAGGATTGTGTATATTTGATTTCTCTAAGAATTCTTGTGTCGACAAATTTCAGGAATAAGTTTAAAATGGAACATTTATCTTTCGAAGAGCCTGTTATGATGAAGAAACAAGTTAGACGATGATACATGTTGATAAGAAAAGTCTACATTGCTATATGGAAGTTTAAAGACAACAATTCTACCACGGAAATATTCTTTTAAGATATGAGAATTGGTGTAATATTAGGAATCAGGATGATTACCAAAAGTTTGATACGCAGATCATTCAATGACATATGGGTATAGGTTGAAAACACTAAGAGGTTAGAAGATAATAATCATAGATAGAAATAAGTCATAAAGTTTAAGAGGAGGTTTCAAGCCAATAGATTACTTTTCCAGGAATGTTCAATGAGTATGGCACACATGGTAGATATAGAAAGGAAACTCCTAAAACCAACAAGGGTCACACTTGTAACTAGACTTGAAGATTGTTTTCCTGAAGAATTACCAAGAAAACCACCTGACGAAAAGATAGTGTACTATTGATCTTACTCCAGGACCCCACCTATTTCTAAAATGCATTACAGAATGGCACCGGTTGAGAGACAGAGGAATTGGCGACACAATTGCAAGACTTATTAGATAAAGGCATAATTCGATCAAGTGTATCCCCGTAGGGAGCCCCAGTGTTGTTTGTGAAGAAGAAAGATGGATCTACGCGGTTATGTATTGATTACCGAGAGTTGATACGCTAACTACCAAAGAATTAGATATTTCCTATGAAGTTTAATTGATTTGTTTGATCAGTTAAAGGACTACATTTCAAGGATAAGATTGAGGATAAAGTATTACCAACCTAAGAGTAATCCTAATAATGTGCCAAAAAGGGCGCTTCGCTCTAGGGCGAACATTATGAGACCCTGGCGATGTCATTTGGATTGACTAACGCCCAATGATTTTACGGACTTTAAGAATTGAGTTTCAAAAGTATAGGGATATGTGTGTCATTGTCTTTATCAGAGAATATGTTGACTTACACGAAAACGAGGGAGGAACATGCGGAGTATTTAATGATAGTACCAGAGGTGTTGAGAATTGAAAGGTTGTATGCCGAATTCTCGGAGTGTGAATTATGGCTGAGGGATGTTTAGATTTAAGTCATGCGTTCAACAGTATGGGAGTAATAGTAGACCCCTCTAATATTGAAGTAGTTTCAAATTGCCAGAGGCCAGATACCCTACCAAGATGAGAAACTGAATGAACTCAAAATTGTGAGAATGAGTTATAAGAGATTAAGAAAAGTATTGGTAGCTGCTCCTATGCTAGCACTACCAAATGGAAAAAGGATACTCTTATAATATATTATAACGAGTTGTATCAAAAATTAGATGGTGTGCCCATGCAGCACAGAAAAGGTGATTGTGTGTAGTTCTGGACAATTGAAAGAATATAATATAAGGCACCAGGCCACGACTTAAAACTGGGAACAATAGTTTCGCTTTGGAAATCTAGAGACACTATATGTATAATGAATAAGTGCGAGATCTACATGGATCATAAGAGCATTGGATACATTTTCCCAGAAAGAGACTATCATGAGACAAAGAAGATAGCTAAAGATAATAAAGGATTATAACTAGGAGATTCTTTATCACAAAGGAAAGGCCAATATGGTGGCCGACACTTTAAGCAGAAGAGAGAAAAAGGATGCAAATTTCATTGAAATGACTAATAAGAGAAAATGAAAGAATGAAGTTAAAGTTAAGTATATAAGAACAGACTATTTAGAAGTCCTGGCCGAGCTAGGACGAATCACGGAATAAAGACATGTCATAAAACGACACAACCGCGCTGAGAGTGCAAAGAGGTAAGAATTTTATAAGAAAAGTTATTGGCAATCAAATAGATAATTTGATGTTATTGATTATTAAATGAATATCAGATATGTCAGAAAATGGAGGCATAATAAAGAGATCCTGAAAAGGAATATAAGTTGTTGTAATGGATTTTATGATAAGATTAATAAGAGCCAAGATGTAGATTCAATATTAAGAAAGAGTTTTCAAAGGTGTTTGGCAATGAGTTCGAACGTGAGCGCTATATAGGATCCATAGACTGATAGACCAACCGAAAGAGGTTATTCAGATAATGAGTGTTACGATAAGCCTTGTGCCTGAGATTTGATAAGCTGTTGGATGCCAATGGATGATGAGCGTATAAAAAGTACAACCAGAATCGGATTACATAGAGTGCCTGATAGGGATCATAGACCCTAATGAGTAAGTATCGAGATTGAACCAGAGGGTTGGGAAGTCAACCTGAGAATTTGAGATTTCATTGGAGAAGTTCCAAAAAAAAAAAGCGTAAGAACCAAACTAAACATGAGTACAGTATAGATTTTAAAGGAATTTGGATGATAAATTACCCCTTATTAAATTTCATGAGAACAGAGAGATGCACATGTGAAACCCTTGCGAAAGAAGATGATGTTCATCCCTGTTTAGGGATGAAGTTAGCAAGCGGAAGATGCTCAGACCTGAATTGGTCCAACAGACAAAGTTGATTGTAGAAGGAAAGTTAATGTCCCACCTACTTGGACCATTCGAGAACCTTGAGGCGCATCAGGAAGATAGCTCATAAGCTAGTCTTGCCCCAATCATACGTCAAGGACCCAGTGTGTTCCATATACCAATGATTAAGAAAAATGACCTGAACATCAAATATATGGAAAAAGTTCGAGCGTGTTGATTTACAACCTGTAGAGATTATCGACCAAAATGAGTAAGTACTCCAGAACGAAGCCGTCAAGCTAATGAGAGCCTTGTAGAGACCACAATGTTGGAGAATGAACTTGAGAATTAAAAGATGAAGTGCTAAGAAAGAGTACCCAGTTGTTTTCGAACTGATTCCAGGACGGAATCCTTTTAAGGAGGGGAGGCTGTAATAACCCCAAATTTTGGACATAATTAAAACTTTGATGAATAGTGAAATTTGATGAATAGTAAAATCCTGATGAATAGTAAATTTCTGAACCGAAAAAAAAAGATTTTCACACGACACTAAGTACGAGTCCATATTTGAAACTTCTGAAGATGTGTTAGTGATCCCGGATGAAAATAAGTGTATGCAAAGATCGTCAGAATCGACATTCGAGGACTTTCGTTTTTCCCCAAAAAATCCGATGACGGCTCAGGGGACTGGAATTTGGATATTTAATTAAAAGAATTAAAAGACAGAGCCACACAAGGATGTAAATAGAAGGTTATGATTAAGGATAAAAGCCTCGAAGAGAACTAGATGCATTGTCTTGATAAAACAGTAGCAGAACCACTGAGATCGTTTAACCGAAATAAGTTATTTCTGATCAACGAGACACGAATCGATTTAAATACGAGATTTGATAAATAGTGATCCGACACGAGAACCCTATGAATGTGGATTTTATGAGGGATAATAATATTTAAGGAATTAAGGATTCGTCGGGACAAAAGAATGGTAGATTCTGGATTTAAGATGATTAAAGCGGTCTAAGACGGTCCAAAGTGAATAGTAAAATTTTTTGGGTTCTGAATGGAATGAAACTTCAAAGGCAACCTTGTTTAAATAATTAATAAACAAATGTGAAGTCGGAAATTGGATACGAGGTAAAGAACTCGAGAAAGTTAGAGGAAAACGAAACAAACGAGTAAACGAAATGCTTATGTCACCAAAGAGGAAGCTTCTTGTGAAAGCCACATTAAAGCAAGGGGCAAGCTAGTCTTTTGCACTAAAGGACCAGCCATTAAGTGTGTAGGAGAAGCTAAGACTTTGACTTAAGATATTTTGCAAAGATAAGGAGAAAAGAAGCAAAATTCTCTCCTTGAAGAAGAAAACCCGAGAGGAAATGAGGATGAAAATGGTGGAGAAAGAATTGATCATAACTTGAGTTTCCCTTGGCGGTTTTTGGCATTCCACCACTCAAATCGAAGCTCTCGAGAAGCCCGACGTAACCATGGTAAGAACTCTCCTCACCCTTGTGATTTAGTCAGTCTATTTTAGTGATTAAGGAAGATGATGAATAGTAACTTCTTGGTTTTTGATTTTTGTTTCCATGAGATTAAGTTTTATAAGGATCATCCAAGCACCCCCGAGCCTAGTTAAGCCATTGTTGACCCATGTGAAGCTTCAAAGAAGGTATATTACCTCTGTCCTCTTAATATGTATGAGTTTTCATGCTTGGATTTAAAGATATAGTCCTTTTACATGTGTTAATGGTGAATAAATGTATTAAGTGGATTTAATGGTTAATTTTGGATGGATGGTCCATACATATGAGGTTTGATTATGTTGGAGACCTTGAGCTAGCTTAGATGATGAAAATTGTGATCTTGTCGATTGGGAGTTGCTTGGTTTGATGTTGAGGTTGATTATAAATTTTGGAATCGTTAAAACATAGCCGTTATAATGCCCGATTTTCGTAAACCCTAAAGAAACTAAAGGTCCCCGAGTACTTAACTGCTGAACCACTTCACCACTGCCTAGGTAAAGAAAGATAAGAGTTTGTAGATCGTGTGGGTTCAAGAATCACGTGATTTAGATTTACGGTTTAAGAGATATGCCCGTTTTAGTAAAGGCGATCGTTTTCGTAAAAGTCGTTTAAGTCGCTCGGTTCCATGAGACTAAACCCTTGGTTAAAAGTTGAATAAAATTAAGATATTTGGACCTTGCATACCTTTAAGGTTAGTAAAGATCCCTGCCAAGTTTCATGAGTAAAATCACATTTTTCGATTTTATAAAAATCCGACGCCGAGGTATAAAAATGAGAAGTTACTTAAAACGCTAACTTAGAACGAAACTTTGAGACAAGAACGAGGAAACATTGTATGGACTTTGACCATGGATAGAACTTACGAGATAAGTAGTAACCGATAAGTTTGACTTATGAGTTGACTTTGGGTGGTCATTTTATAAGTGATTAAAATTCATTAAGTGACTTATGTTAGAGTTAGGACAATGTGGAACTGATTTAGTGTATGATCTTTGTTTATAGATTTCCGGACACACTCTGAGCATATCCACACCCTCGGAAACCAAGGCAAGTTCTTTCTGACCCTCACTCCTACTGCATTATTTTGAGGAATATTTATTTCTAAAGTTTGATTTATTTATTCTTTTCTGGAATATTTATTTGATAATTCTATCAGTTGATCTGGAGAAATATTATACTTTTTAATATTGAGACACACTAAAAATATTCCTCGTCCTTAAAGCGTATTCCATTGAATTTCCTGGGCATCTTACTTGCTCAAGATGACCTTAACGGCCATTCAGTTATAGCTACTCTCCTATATCGAGGTAGTTAAAATTTATTTAATTCAGTCGGATTTATTGTTCAGATCCGATAATTGTTTTAAACTTCTTAATTTGATTCATTCTTCGGATCAAATTATTTACAAACAGAATAGTGGAAAAGCTGGATCAAGATTTCATCAGAAACCACTCTTAACTAATTATTCTAGCGTATTGATATATAGTTTGGTTGATTCGAGTCGTTCCCATCATTCGGGACAATTCTAAATCAATTATTTTATCCAACGAATCTCTTTTGTTCGAGATTGGTTAACCTGTTCGTCTTGGGTTGGCATATTGTTCATGTCAACATGAGAAATCTTTTTAAATATTGGCATACCTTTAAACTCGTGGTATCAAGAGAGGAATATATCTATTTTGGCACAATGGATGCCGGGTTGACTTTACAACCCACTAATTGCTAGCAAAACGAAATCGTGATACTTGAGACATAGTAGTGATCGTGCTATGGGGTATCACGGGTGTGCGGTACTTGAGATACGGTAGTTGATCGCGCCGTGGGGTATCGTAAAGGAGACAGACCAGTATCTTCTACTCTCAAATTCCAAATGTGATTGTTTTGAGACATATGATTCGGTCAATCATTGGACTTTTAGTCCGTTAGAATAAATTGTCACACTTTGAGTTTTGTTGACACTGTTTTTCTTTTACCTCAATATTAGTGTTAGTAAGAGAGAGCTAGTCAATGGATTTGCTGAGCACATAGTTGCTCACCCTTGTTGCTAATCATATTTTTACAGCTAAAGAGGAAAGAGGCGACTCATCCAGATACAAGGCTAAAGGGAAAGAAAAGATGCAGCAAGGCACCGACTTTGAGTAGCACTGTTATTTCAGAAAGGCTGCCAGGGGAGCTACACCTGAGATCATTATCTATCAATAAACGCTACATATTTAGCGGTTTGGTGTGTATTATGTAGTAATGATGTATAAGTCAGAGATAGAGTGATGCTTGGACTTGTGGGCTAGAACCACTACTTGATGTATGGATTATAATTACTATGTTATGTATTATATTTTGGGTGGTACAGATGATTATGGATCGTGGCGTCCTGAGTCTCCTGATAGTGGATTTGGGGTCGTCATAGTTGATGTCCGAGGGCTTCCGCCAATGTTGCTGTCAGAGTGAATGTACTGTCGTGACTTGCAACATGCTGTCTTCTTGTAACCTTACTGTCAATGCTGTGACAGTAATCTTTATTCTTGTTGTCCATCTTGAATACTTCTTGAGGCTTGAACAAATAAATGAACTTCTACCAAGATGTACTAGAATCTTATTTGCAATAAACAAAAGCAGTTACAAAGACATACTCTGGCTGTGACAGTATGTTCATACTTAATAAAATTAAGTATTTAAAATAACTAGTTAAGTTGTCTCATAGCTATCACCCATAAATCCTAACAGGAAGCAAACTAGAGTGCTAAAAGTGCTTGTAGAACCATGTTGAAGAATCCAAAATAAATTAATTATTTAACTATTCTTTTGCTAGATTAATTAGCTTGCTAACTTGTATATTATAGTAAATAAACTTTCTTACTTGATCGCACAAATGATTTAGTTGATGAACTACTTGGTAAGTACATCACATGCAATTAGTATCAACTTGCTGAGTTGTAGATTGCAAGTGTATGGTAAAACTTGATCATCTTCTAGTAAAAGTCATCTGAAATCACTGAAGTCATTTTGGTCTCGACTCTTGAGACACAGATGAATAGTTTTTGTGTTACTTTTGGTAAGTACTATATAGTTTATTTGTACATAAACTTATTTTTTTCGATGCATGTTAGTTATAATTGGTCTTTGCTAATTGTAATCATCACAACCGTACTCACGTTAAGACAGTATCGTAAGAGGTATACACATATATGTTCCCTTTTCTTAAAGGCTCAAATCGCCAAGATCAGCCAAATCTTGCAGGGGTTATTAGGTTAGCTATCATCATAAATCTGAAGACTGCACTCAAGGCCATGTCGGTGCGGCAGGTCTTATGCCAATTCTCTCATGTCGGTCCTAGAAAATGGCTAAAACATTCAAGTTTTAATTTTTTTTAAGCTATTTAACTCAAAAATACATAAAAGTATATACATAAGTTGGATTTTTCCTAAATTACTTACCAGTTACCACTGCTTGTAGAATTTTTTCGTATAAGTTGCATATGTGTAAACCACGATGTTGTTCACAAGCCAAGAGATATCCAACTGAGTTCCTCAGTAAGCTAAAAAGTAATATATATGAGTTCTACAGAGCGGGATGAGATATGACATTTGTAATAACCCTAACTTTACTGCATTTGTAAAGTATGTTCTATGACATTACCTTGTATACACAAATATGTAGAGCACACATATATGCTAGTCTATAACATCTGTAGTTCTCTAAAATGTGGTTCCTGGAAAATAGGGCATTAAATAACATGATATCACAATATACATTCACACAAAATAAATTGGAGATGAAAAACATGATACAAACCATAAAAGAAAGAGGATAATACCTACAAATCGAAGCCCTGCTTTAAATAAAAAAATCCTTTCATTTTGAACCCCGACCAAGCTCAAATTCAAATCCAACAAGCCCTGATTTTGCACTCAAATGAGCCCTAAACAAAGAGAGAAAATCCAAATTAAAACAATTAAACATAAGGTTTCGATGAAACATAAAAAAATTGAAACCAATTTGAACCCAAACCCAAGAAACCTAATTCGAAGAATGCCCAAATCAAAGAGCAAACAAACTAATTTGAAGCCTTTAACTCAAAAAGGCTTTAATTCATAGTGTTTTCGGCATTTGAAAGAGAGATAGAGACAGAGAGAGTGAAAAAGAGAGGTAATGGGGACCGGGGAGGGAGGGGGCTGAATGTGAGAGAGACTGAATGGGCGGTGTTTTGTTAAACTGAAAATTAGAAATAGGAAAAGGGCGGCCTTTTTGCCGCTCTTGATTTTCATCGGTTCATGTACAAGAATTTTCATTGTAATATGCAAGTAAATTGTTGTATATTTACAGATGGTCCATAATTATCTATTTATAAAATATTTTAATTTTTAATTTATTATTCACTTCTTTTTATATATTTGTAGTTTTTTGAAAAATAAGTTCAATTATTTTTATCAAAATTTATTAATTTTCATGTCAAATAAAATAGAAATTTTGTTTTCGTAAAAAAGTTAATATATTAAAATAGTACTATTAAAATATAAATACTGTAGTAAAATATTATTAGTTATATATTAAGATATTTTTTTTATCATCTATGAAAATATTTTTAGTTAATAATGTACTAAAAATTAGAAAAAATTTGTTCATTTTAAGTTTGTTCCATAGTACTTCAATGGTTAATTATAAAAATAAAAGTATTCACCTCAAAAAATGTTTTAATATTTTTGTAATGAATTATTCACTTGTTTCGGCTTGTTATTAATTTTTATAATTTTTTTATAATTTTTATCAAAGTCAATTCGTTTTTATGTCAAATGAAAAACTATGACAACACAAATTCATACATATTACAACATGCAAACACTTTAATTTTACAGTAACATACTTTGATACCTGAGCCAACATTTAAATCAGAATGTTGTAGTAGCCAAAAGTTAGCATAGCAAAGCCAACAAAATCAAAGCCAACATGAGCTTTAAATGTTGTAGTAGGCCATTTATGGTGTAGTGATGGTGTAGACCATAGTTATATTGATTGTAAATATGGTTGTAAAGATTTGGAGCTATGTAAAAAAGTTTCGGTGTAGATTTTTTGTTATGAATGACCTTTAATTTATAGGTGTTTGTAAGGTGAATAACATGGAAAACCATTCTGTTTAAAAGTCAAACAGTATTAAATAGTAACTTACCTTTCAGATATTAAGTTAATTTGTAAAAGTTATACAACTTTTCTTATAAGCATACTCTTTAGTCGTTAAAGAAGATGCTGAGGAAGGAAAGAAATTGTTTGAGTTAGGGTTCATATATGAATAATTATTGCAAATTTTAAAGGCTTTATGACCTTTTGGCCCTTCAAGTATGAACCATTGTACCCATAAACCCTTCAAGTATTAAAGCGTATCTTTTCGCCCCTCAGGTATCAGAAACGTACTCTTTTGCCACTCAACCGAGACAGAATAAAATATCGGCGAATAACGTTATAAATTGCAGGGATAATATCGGAAAGTTTTTTTTTTTGCATAATCTTAATCTTACAAACTATTTTGGATAATCCCGGTTGAGTGGCAAAAGAGTACGTTCCTGATACCTGAGGGGCGAAAAGATACGCTTTAATACTTGAAGGGTTTATTAAACTCTGGCTAAAATCTTAATTTTTGCAAACTCTTTTGAGACTTTTCTGCAGATCAGTCGGCCTCCATACAGGGTGGTGGTAGGAAGGGTGTGGATCGATATAGGCGTGGCGGGAGGGGAAATTTTGGAAACCGTGGGAGGGGTCAATGGACTCCCAGACAAAACTCACAACAAATTTCATCATCTGGTTCAGGAAATGTTGCACCGGAGACTACCAAGTCTGTTGAAGAAGTTGTAGATGCTTCAGCTATTAATATTGATCAAGCTGGCCAAGTTGAAATACCATATCAATCATCTGTACAGCCAAATGTTACCTCGTCTCCACAACGTCATATGCAAGTTGCACGTTGTGAACTTTGTAGGGTGGACTACAATAGTTTCGAAATACTTGAACAACACAAGGGTGGTAAAAAACATTAAAAGAATATGCAAAAACTGGAAGTACTAAAGGCTTACCAACCTGTTTCCAATGTACGGAGCAATGGACAAAATGTTGATTCTAACTCTCAAGGGAAGCTGGACCCTGAGAATATGCAGAACACTGAAGGGAACAAACAGACAATTCTAGATATTATAACATTTTGAAAACCAAGAAAATATAAAAATATTCCTTGGGCACCAGGATAACTTTGTGCAGTCATCTTCTTCTTCCTTGACCCCCCACCCTTTTTCCACTTTCAGATTTCTTTCTCATCACGACTTCAAAGATCCCCCCCCCCCTCTATATATACATACACAGATAGATACAGGGAATTTCTTGCAGTTATGGCAGACCAATCCGATGATTTAGACCAGCTTCTTGATAATAAGTACTCATCTTCATAATAAAGCATAATACTTTCCGAGATTATTTATCCCTGCAGTTTGTAACGTTATTCGCCGATTTTTTATTCTGTCCCGGTTGAGTGGCAAAAGAGTACGTTTCTGATACCTGAGGGGCGAAAATATACGCTTTAATACTTGAAGGGTTTATGGGTACAATGGTCTATACTTGAAGGGCCAAAATGTCATAAAGCCTTAAGATTATGCAAAAAAAAACTTTCCGATATTATCCCTGCAATTTATAACGTTATTCGCCGATATTTTATTCTGTCCCGGTTGAGTGGCAAAAGAGTACGTTTCTGATACCTGAGGGGCGAAAAGATACGCTTTAATACTTGAAGGGTTTATAGGTACAATGGTCCATACTTGAAGGGCCAAAAGGTCATAAAGCCAATTTTAAAATACAAAAGAAAGTTGTAAATAATAATGCATCATATCCTAAAAATTCAAAAGTAATAAAGAAATTGACATTAAATCTTACAAATTTGCAATTTTCCAATTTCATTCTTACATATTTGAAAATAATAAAAGGAAATTGTAATTATTAACATAAGATCCTACAAATTTGAAAATGAAAGTTCTATCAAGTTTGAAAATAATAAAAGAGAAAATTGTAATTATTAAAGGAAGTTGGAATTTTCCAATTCCATTCTTACAGAATCGAAAATAATAAAGGAAGTTGTAATTATTAATATTAAAAATTGTGAAAAATTGAGAAAATTAGAAAAATAGAACGAAGCGATTTGAGAGCCGCCACTTTACCGTCCCCGTCTTCTCCTTTATATAAGTATATTGATGATTTATATCTATTTTTTTTTCGTTTTAAATAGCTCATTAAATTCAAAAGAAATTACCAAAAATATCTTTTTTAAGAGTTTTTTTTTTTTGCAATTTTACCATTTTCTGAAAATATTTTCAAAAAGATTGTACTTTTGCAAAATGGAAAAAGTATTTTCGCAAAAATCTTTTATGTAGTGGGTATTTTTGAAAAAAAACCCTTAATTAAATTAATTTAGAACAAGTACGTATCGATTATGTTAATATAGTTGCAGACATATATAACACATATTGGTAACTATTGTATGAGAAATTATTAAAAATATTAAATTTTTTAAAAAAAAATTATGATTTTACTTTCTTTGACATATTTGTAAAATTACGATTTGTAACCAAATGCAACATTATTATCACCATCTCTATCATCGTTGTCACCATTATTATTTTTTATCACGATTCTTCTTGAAATTTCAGTTTTTTTCATCGTTGTTGAAATTACTGAACCATGACACAAGCTTGTTTCTAGAAATTGACAGGTGTCTGTAGTACTTTTTCTGTCAATTTTGCAACCTACATAGTCTGCATTTGAATAACCAATTAGATCAAAGCCAGATTCTCTATGGTACCAAATGCCAATATAATCTTTACTAACGGAGGAAACTAAAATACAATTTTAATATTCTCTCAAAGAGAAGACTAGTGGGGTGAGGTGATACCTCTCAAATCGCCTCTATCTATTTTTTAATTTAGTCTTCGAGTCATGTTACCTAAGTTCTACTAATAGAAGAAACTAAATATACAATTTTTATTTTATTGCTTTTAAAATCTTTATTAATGGGAAAAACTGAATATACAATTTTAACATTCTCTTAAGTTTTTTATTATAAAATATCCCAATTTTCTTTTAAATCAAAATATCTCAATTGCCTTTTAAATATTTGGTAATGAAGTAAACTAAATATTTGACTTTTTTTAAGTAAACTAAATATTTGTTTCTATAAAACAAAATATAGAAGTCTTGTTTTATTTTCATTTATTTTCTCGAGCACCTATATTTTAGACAATAAAAATTAGATTTTAAAATTTTTTTTGAATTAAATTCTACAATATAATAAAATTGATTAGTAAATGATGTATTTTATTTAGTAAATTAGTTTGTTATCTGTTAAGATTTGGTAACAGTTAGAAAACGGGTCAGTGGGAGAAAACATGTTTAACTAGAGCTGGCAATTTGATACACGACACGTGAACACGGTACGAACACGACACGGATAATTAGTGTTTGGGTGCAAAAATTTGGTACACGAACACGAAAGTACACGAACACGAAAAAACACGAATATAATTAGTGTCGGGTTTGGGTTTTCACAATAAGTACACGACACGAAACGAAAGTACACGAATTAATGAAGTAAATAAATAATTTTAAAAAATATATATTATTTATAATATTGCATATTTAGAAAATATATAAGGAATTACATATGAACAATAAATAAAAGTTTCATGACTAATTAGCAGTAAGTTATACATTTATATATAAGAAGTATACATTTATATATATAAGTTATATTTACAATTTTTTGTAAAATTGTATGTATTACATATTTAATACACATTTCATAAAAATTTACATAATTAAAATAGTTTTATAAGATATAAATTTTAATTTAATTAAATTTATATTTTTCTTTAATGTACACGAATACGCCACGTAAAGTACACGACACGTTTTGAATTGGATATGTGTTTCAAATTTAGTACACGAATTCAAAACGGGTCGGATATGGGTTTTATATTAAGTACACGAAAACACGAAAGTACACGACACGAAAGTACACGACACGGTCCAATTGCCAGGTCTATGTTTAACAAGAAACCGATTTATTAGAAGTATATTGTATGCCAGAATTTAATATTAATGAGACCGATTCATTAGGAGAAGTATATTGTATGCTATATTTAATATTAATGTTATATTATGTATTTTAAAACAAAAGTTGGAATATGAATTTAAAAATTACAATTTTTTAAAAATATTATAAATAAATGATGTTATTAATTTAGTAAATTAGTTTGTTATATGTTTAGATTTGGTAACAACGAGAAAGCGGGTCATTATGAGGAAAAATGTTTAACAATAGACTAATTCATTACGAGGAGTTGTGATTGAATATGTTTAATGAGAGAGCGATTAATTAGGAGGAGCATATTATATGCTAGAATTTAATAATTGATGTTATATTATGTATTTTAAAATAAAAGTTGGAATATGCTAATATTTAATATAATATTAAAAAAATAAAAAAAATTAAAAATTTATCTTTTTCTATATTTATTCTAAATTTTGATAAATAACAAAGACGAAATATATTTTATAGAATAATTTTAAGAAAAATTTAGAGAAATTATTACGAAATTGCTAGTAAACTAGTTATATCTATACTATCAATACTATTATATAATAGACGAAACATTAAAAGTTTGGTTGGTCGGTATGGTACGTTGTGATTTTACTTAATTGCCCTTAATTTGGTTGGTCGATATGATACGTTGTGATTTTACTTAATTTGAACTAAATTAGTTTTTACTTAATTAACCTTACTTATTTATAGAAATATATTATTAAATAATAATATTACCTATTTATAACCAATTACCTTTTTCACCTAAAATACATTATTTTTTCTATTTTTCTAACAAATTCCCCTACTTTTTCAAATATATCACGGACAATTACCTTTTTTAACTAAAACATGTTAGTTTTTCTATTTTTCCTTACTAAAATCCCTCTTTTTCCAAAAATATCATGGACAAATATTTAGTTATTTATTTTTAAACCTATTTTAATATTATAATTATTTTTAAAAGTTTACCTATTTTAACATATCTACTTATTTTTCTTAACGAATGCAATTACTAAAAATATTAAAATATAAATAATCAAATAGCTATTTATAACCAATTACTTTTTCAGCTAAAACACATTATATATTTTTTCGAACAAAGTCACTCCTTTTCTAAATATATCACGGGAAATTGCCTTTTACAATTTACTTTTTTCTATTTTTCTCACTAAAATCCATTCTTTTTCCAAAAATATCACAGGAATCCTTTTACTTATTTATTTTAAAACATATTAAAATACTTTTAATTATTAAATTTTAAAACCTAATTTTCCAAAAATATCACGGGCATTAACCTTTTTAAACTAAATATATGTTTCATTTTTTATTTTTTCTTACTAAAACCCCTCATTTCCAAAAATATAACGGGCAAACCCATACTTATTTATTTTAAAATTTGTTTTAATGTTTTTAATTAATTAAAAATGTTTAACTATTTTAACATGCCTACTTATTTTTTGCACAATTACACTTAATAAAATATTAAAATAATAATAAAATAACAATTAACAATCCGTGCATCGCACGAGTTTTAAGCTAGTATTATTAAAGCCGAAACATTAAAAGTTTTGGTTTTCGGTTAGTTTTTGGTTTTCGGTTAGTTTTTCTAATTAATAAATTAATAATATAATCAAAATTCGGGAAAGTTTTATTCTACATTAATATTTCACTATATTTTACTACATAAAAATCAAATAAGACTGAAATCTAATAAAAAAATGGAAATGTGGGATCTAATTTGTTTAAATTTAGGATACACTACTACAAATATAGTTTTTTCTTTTTAGGATAACGAAAGCTACTACAAATCAAATCTTTTCAATACTTTATTCAATAAATAATAAAATAATAAAATAATATAAAAATAGTAACTAACTGATTGCCTTTTATAATTAAAAAAAATCTAACAAAATCTACTCCTTTTCCAAAAATATCACGACAATTACCTTTAAATTAAAACATAATATCTTTTATATTTGTTATCACTAAAATCTCTATTTTCCAAAAATATGAGGTGTAATCCTTACTTATTTATTTTAAAATTTATTTTAATACTCTATTTAATAAATAATATAAAAATATTAAAATATTAACTAGTTGATTGCCTTTTATAATTAAAACATTTTTTTCCTAACAAAATCTACTTATTTTCCAAAAATATCACGGACAATTATCTTTAAATTAAAATATATTACCTTTTATATCAAGTGAAAGTATTTTTTTAACAAATACAATTAATATAATTAAAACACCTCTAAAAATATTATGGGTAGTTACTTTTTTTTTTAATTAAAACCTGTTAACTTTCCTATTTGTCCTTATTATAACCTTACTTATTTTAACATGTCAACATATTTTTTTAATAATTACCTTTAAATTAAAATATATTACCTTTTATATTTGTTATCACTAAAATCTCTATTTTCCAAAAACATCAAGTGCAACCCTTACTTATATATTTTAAAACTTATTTTAATAGTTTTAATTATTTAAAAAAACTTACCTATTTTAACAAGTGAACGTATTTTTTTAACAAATACAATTAATATAATTAAAACACATCTAAAAATATTATAGGTAGTTACTTTTTTTTAATTAAAACATGTTAACTTTCCTATTTGTCCTTATTAAAAAAACTTACTTAAAACACTTCTAAAAATATCATGGGCAATTACTTTGTTTAATTAAAACATGTTAGATTTTATATATGTCCTTATTATTAATATTATTTTATTATATAATAATATTAATAATACCTCATTTATTTTCATCAGCCCCATCCGTATTTTTTAATATTTTTTTTACGCTCCAATTAATATTTTAGTTTCTCATTTTATAATTTATCATATTAATTTTTACATTTATTTTAATATTTTCCATTCACATTAAATTTTTTAATTTATTATTTTTTAAGGTCCGTATTTTTTAAGGCCCGTGCAAGAGGTTATAGGCTAGTATGTGTAAAAGTAATTTTAAAAAAAATAGGGAGCGAGTAAAAAAGGTAGATCCTAAAAAAGAGAAAATGAATGAAAAAGGTTAAAAACGTAAAATGAAAAGAAATTAGGGTTAGTAGTCAGGGGTATATATTTGAGTGTTTGTACGTATCCTATCTCTATAAACCTCAAACACCCATTGCCGCCGCTGCTGAGTCTCCAGAGCTCACTCATTGTTCAAACAATCATGGCGGAACAGGTATAATGAATTCATCCCTTTTTATTTATAATTAAATGGATCTAATATGTGTAATGTTTTGTAATTCAGACCGAGAAGGCGTTTTTGAAGCAGCCCAAAGTGTTTCTCTGGTAAGATTTGTGTGTATTTATGTATGTATAGATGTTTATGAATGTTGATTTTAAATGAGGTGTGTGTTTGTGGTGTGTAGCTCGAAGAAGTCAGGAAAGGGAAAGAGGCCTGGAAAGGGAGGAAATCGCTTCTACAAGAGCGTTGGATTGGGCTTCAAGACTCCCCGAGAGGCTATCGAAGGTTCGACATCTTTTTATGTTTTTCTTTTGTTTGAATTTTGTTGTGTTATGTTGGTGTTGAGGTTTTGAAATGTTTTCGATTGTTTTTCGGTGTTTTGTTTCATTGGTTTATATTTTTCAGTATTTGGAAGACTGTGTTGGAATGTTTTAAATTTATTTTCGACTATTGTTTGTAAGCGTAATGTAGACATTGTTAAATGGAATTGTGTGTTATGTGAGCAAGTTTGTCTATTAAATAGGAATCTTATTTTTATTTAAGGTGTTTGATTGGTAAACTATATTTGCAGTGTTTGAGCTTTTACAACACATTTAATGCTACTTTGGATGTCTAATTGTTTAGATGTTAGTTTAAACCACAGTGAACTGTTGCTATTGATTATGAATTTATGTTTTGGAGGAGTTGGGCTTTTAGGATTGGACATTGCTGATAGGGAGTTGTGCTTGATTTGTTTTATGATTTTAACTTTCATATATAATGCTGAAAGATATAAGGACCCCTTTTTCCGTTATGGTTTTTACTTTTGGTACCTTTCATGATAATTTGTATTGAATACAGATTAGTTTTGGATTATTATTTATAGTAAAGGAATGTGTTTTAGCTATAATAGTAGGAAGTTAACTCAGCCTGTGTGACGTATTAGATGAGTTATTTCTTTTGTTCTATAGGTACCTACATAGACAAGAAATGTCCCTTTACTGGTGATGTCTCTATCAGGGGCAGGATTCTTGCTGGCACTTGCCACAGTGCAAAGATGGTGAGAACTATCATTGTTCGCCGTAACTACCTTCATTATGTCAAGAAATATCAGAGGTGAGAGCTGCTTACCTTGTGTAGACCTCGTTACATCCCTCTCTTAGTTTATGTATTTATAACAGTATGTGTTTTTTTTGTAGGTATGAGAAAAGGCATTCAAACATTCCAGCTCATATATCTCCTTGCTTCCGTGTCAAAGAAGGAGACCATGTCACCATTGGCCAGTGCAGGTTGGGATTAATATTGATTGTCCTCTGGCATGAAGTTGTAAAATGTATTATTGTGAACTTTTTGATTTCAATGTTTCCCTATCTAACAGGCCCTTGTCAAAAACTGTGAGATTCAATGTCTTGAAAGTGATCCCAGCAGGGTCTTCCGGAGGTGGCAAGAAGGCTTTTACTGGAATTTAAGCTCTGTATCAAGTCTTTTATTTAGTTTTGTAGCATTTGGGAGAGAATGGCTGTCAGAGTTATCACTCTTTTAGGTGGGATCTTCCTCCTGGGGACTGAGTTACTCTTTAAAGTTCAAATTTTTGTATGCAACCCATTTTAATGATTTTCCGTCAAGCATGTTTTAAGATTTCTTATTTTGAATCATGTTAAAAAAGTGATTTTCATTGTTATTTTGGTATCCTTGAATTATTCCTGCAAGTTATGTCTTGTAGAATAATTGTTCAGTTCTGTGTTGGTATTTTTCACAAGTATAGGGTCAGATCGGTGATAAAAGAAATGCTTCTAGGCATTACTTGAATAAATGGCTGCTCTAGGTTAGGCTGACATAACATATGAATCCATGTCTGTCATTGCAAATTTCCTGTTTTGTACTTGCCATATCATGTCAACCAATTTTTTTTTCTCGGCAATAGCAATAGTACATCTCTTCTAGTTGAGATTGGAGTTTTGACCTCATCATGCTATAATACCCATAGTTTACTGTGTTCAAGTATCAATTACAAATGATGTAGTTGATTTGCTCAACAGGCTTTTAGCGTAACTGAGAGTCCTTACAGACTAGTTAATTGTCTAAACTTGCACTATATTAGTTCATTTGTATTATGTGATTTTCAACTCTCATGGATATTGGTCTCTCTTGGTTGTCATCACAATTTAAGTATAATTTAAAATGTATCAAGATGTCATCACAAATTAAGTATAATTTAAAAGGTGTCAAGAAATTCGTTCCCAAAAATATGGATGTTACTAGTACTTGATACGAGGTGTTGTAATTCATCCTCCGGTTCCAAGTAGTCGTTTGCATCTCACTAGGCTTAAGGTAAACTGTCAGATGCAACAAGGAGCCATCCCTTTCCTTCTCACGAACCACGGGAGTGCCCGGCGAAGTTGCCTGATATTTGGATTGCTCAAGATGTCATCACAAATTAAGTATAATTTAAAAGGTGTCAAGAAATTCGTTCCCAAAAATATGGATGTTACTAGTACTTGATACGAGGTGTTGTAATTCATCCTCCGGTTCCAAGTAGTCGTTTGCATCTCACTAGGCTTAAGGTAAACTGTCAGATGCAACAAGGAGCCATCCCTTTCCTTCTCACGAACCACGGGAGTGCCCGGCGAAGTTGCCTGATATTTGGATTGCTCGAAAATAGACTCTGCTACATATTTTGCAATGTCATTTTTCATCCCAGCCCAGAACGGGTTTACTTGCGATACAATTGTAGGTTTAGATGAAACCAAAATGTCCACACCTGTGGGTGCTGAATGGAGCTTTTATATGAGCAGCAATAAGTGTGCAACCCAATGAGATTGTTGAGTGGTCATGCTCCAAAGTCGTCACAACACAGGACAATAAGAATCAAACCTATTTGTTTTTTGCTACAGTGCTTTGGTCCATTAATAGATAGTTGAGAATCCAGTCGGGGTCGCTGCAATTGTTCCTCAGAGGCTTTTGGTCCATTAACTCTTGGGTTTCAACGCACTGCTTTCGAGTAATTGAAATCTTGAGGATCACTCTTCCACGAAGCAGCCTTAGCATTAACAATAAATACCTAAACCTTGAAGGTGCAGTTGTGTTCTACTCCTACTGATATCAGTTCAATACTAATGGCCTTCCACCCCATCTTATCGACACTCTCAAAAGTGATTTTGACATGGCGGAATCAAACTTCTCCTACATTCTCCAAACGGTATAACTGGACTTGCTAATTTATGATTCTATGAGCCCGTTTTGTCATAATTTTGCTGCTGTCCTGTTTATAGGCTCTAGTTTCATGATACATGTCTACTAAAGGCAATAAATTGGACAGCATGAATATTACCTTGGCCGCATAAGATCATAGATAAGCTAGTCCGGTTTTCCTAATGTAAGAGAGGTTTGGTTCCGCCATGTCAAATGAACTATTGAGAGTGTTCATGAGACTGGGTGTTTTTTAGCAGATTTTGGTGAGATAGCTCGTGGCTTAATGTTGACTACTGTAAATTCTATGGGTTATTAGGTTTCCAGAGTGGATGTTCTGTCCAACTGAAAAACTAATGACCCATATGAAATTTACAGTAATCAACATTGAGCTAGTTCCGGCACACAAGTAAATCAGATGATAGTCCTCAAGCACCTTTTTCTTTCTAACCCTAGCATCTCAATTCAATCCGCTTCTTCCATCTCTACTCTTAATTCATTACGTCTATTCTTTTCCCCTTGGCAGGTTTCTGTACAGATTTCGATACTTCATGGTCCAATTTTGAATTTGGGCACTTCTAACAAGAGCAACGGAAGCAAAGGCGGGTTTACTCGAGGCACAACTTGCTTTCATCAGGTTCTTACACTTTCAATACAATTAGGTTCCCATGTTTTAGGGCGAGAGCTGAGCCCGCACGCTCTATGCTTTTCCTCCAACACGTACTCTGTTAATCATGTTTTCATGATTGTTGTTTCAGAGAGCGATCTATTTTATTCCCAATAGTGTTGTATGTGCTAGACCACCTAATGTGGACTAATTGCTGTGGTGATGTTGTTAAGGATTTTCGTATCCTTACTCTAGAGTGTTTTAAATTTGCTGCTTTACATACGTTTGGTACTTTGGGTTTCTATGACTTAAACAGGCCCTTCCTAATTGAATCTAATATGGAGTGTAAAATTGATTTGGTGTTTGAACATTTCGAGGATGATATTTATGGGTTCCACATTCACCTTGCGTCACTGCACATGAATTATTCTTCCAATATTAATTTGGGGATGAAGGAACAAATTATGCAGGACAAAAGGATATTGGGCTCAGGACATAACACAAAGAAAGAGAATTCCAAGACTTCCTCGACCAATTTGCATTTTTGTGATAAAATTACAAACCAGTACAATGTTGTGTCTGTTTCAAGAACCCCAATGGATTGAGCTCATCAACTCATTTGTGGAGTTCTGTAAGTGCTCAGTCCCAGACCTTCAAATGACAGCTAATGCTTCTCAGGTATGCCTCTCCTTCAATGAATTTTAACAAGCTAAAGCTAGCGTGCCTCTGCTTGGATTACTTTATCTTAACTGCACAAGTTTTGCTCCTTCTATGCCACTTTATTTGTGTGGTGGATTCAAAAGTGACTATTATCATGTTTCTGAACTTGGTACTTCTTGGACTGTTTTTATTTTGGATAAACCTGATTATGTTGACTGTCTTATGAGGATTGTTTCTTTGTCCTACGAGCTTTATGAACATTCGGATTATGAGTTTTACAAGAAAACATTGTTACCACTCGAACGATTGATGGTAGGTGTTGTGATAACTGGTGCCTACTTACATCTTGGCTTACTGATATCATGTCATGGATAGGCCAAAAGGTGGGATAGAAGCCCCTTTTTCAAATCAGCTATTGGGATTTGGGACGAAATTAATCATGATAATTTGTCTGAGGACTTTATGGATACTGAGAACATGACTACGTGTGTCGTCAATAACCTCTCGCGGTTAACCAAAAATATGAGTTTTGCTTGTGAATGCTGAAGTAATAGTACTTTTTTGGATTAACTTCACCACACATGGGATCTCACATGCCAATCCTAGACTCTGAACTCTTGATTAAAAGGACAGATGCAGATTTTGATCATTTTGACCTTACAAACACTATGGTGGATAGGCTGTTGAAGCAAAGAGGTCCGATAAGATTGAAGCTTGGGCAGTTGAGTTTGAGCTTCAAAACGAGGATATGTTTAACATGGTGGATCCAAGTCACAATCATTAAAGGCACAGGTTAACAGGTAGATGCAACAAGCAGGAAGCAGGATTAACTTTTTGTTTGTATATCTTTCATCTGAACCTGGGATTGTTTCCATTATATAGCTTGAACTTGCTAAGGTTTGGAATTTGTTCCAACCTTAACTATCCATGACTTGAATTTCGGCTCTGGGATTTGCCCCATATTCTTGCTTGTATCCAAACTATATAAAAAATATAAAGCATTAGCAGAAAAAACATTAAACCATGAGCTATCTTTTCAAAATCATCCTAGGACTGAAAGTACTCACTTCCAAAAAACACAGATATGATCTTTGTATTAGAGCAGGGTACATAGACGATGATGCAACATTAGCAATTGTGTTCCTGCTTCCGAAACTCAAGCATCTGATAATGAGGTTAGACTTCAGAAGAAATACCTATTTTTAATTTTGCAGGGCCGGCTGTGACAAATATATGCATCTTGATTTTCTAAACTGTTTAATTGTATTGTTTCCCCATTTCACAGGCCCTTATCAAATGGGATTTTATGTCGTGGAAATGATCCCAGCAGGATCTTTGGGAGGTGGCAAAAAAGGCTTTTACCGGAATTTGAGCTCTGTTATGTCTTTTACTTAGTTTGTAGTATTTGGAGAGAATGACTTTTAAGACTTGAGAGTTATCAAATCTCTTTAGGTAGGATCTTCCCCATGAGAAGTTTGAATCTTTGTACATAATGAGAAGTTGAAATGTAAGGCGTTGTGGTTGGTATGGATAGGACTTAGGAGTGATGCATGCAGGCAAGGGAGGCAATGTCACATTGGGGATTGTAGTAGGGACACTTGGCAGAGATGATAGTGTTGGAAGAGAAGCCATCAGCATTGGTGGTAATGTCGATTTGGGGAAGGGTAGGCATTGCAACCTTGGACAAAGTCGGTATGGTTGCCACTTGGCACTGTTGGCTGTGAAGACTGCATCACTGCAAAATTCATTGCTTGGTATGCTTAAGATAACATTTTTAGAAATATTTTAAAATTTTAAATACTTTAAAAGAAAACGACCATGACATATAAAGTTTTAATATATGTGATTTTATATATTCGTCCCCTTTGTATAGGAAAGGACACGATATGATTTTATGAAAAAAAGGACACAATATGGTCTTATAGATAAAATGACACGAAAATGGTCTTATAAAGAAAAGGACACGATATGGTATATTATGACTCCAAGGCGTGTATTTAAAAGAAAGACTAATGAATTATGAAATTTTTTTACTTTAGTCATAATTTTTAATTTTTTTAATAATATATGATTTTGTGAAATGTGCACACTACTAAATATTATTGTATATTCAAATGTTATTTTTCTTAACATCGAAATTTACAAAAGTTTATTCAAAACTGTATTATGAAATTATGAAAACTAAGCATGGTTTGTTTAATATAAATAGATTAAAGATACTTCTTGTATATTTAATTTAGATAAATATAAGTGCTCAATTTTACAAAATAGTATTCTAATATTTTATTTTAATAATTTTATGTATATATAAATTGCTCTTGAACATATATATAGATAAACTAGCTTATATCCCGTGCGATGCACGGTCTTCTTTAATATTTTCTTATTTTTTATTTAGATTTTAGTTATTATATATAATTTGATAAAATTTTAATATATATATATATATATATTGGATTTATAAATCTAACAATATAATATTTAAATTTAATATATTATTGACGTAATCAATAGTAGTATTTTAGATATTAAAATATAAAATATTTTCAAATAACATATCTAATGATTCGTATTTCTTTACTTTTAAAAATCTAAAAAGGGACTCAAGTGCAAATATTAAAATATGTGCTTGTTCAATATACCGAGTTTATTTGAATATACTATTACTTTTATTTTAATTAATTGTCTCGTTTAAATTGAATGTTAAAAAAATTATAATAAACATGAATTTCATAAGTTTAATATAATAATATTACCAATATATCTATCTTTTGCCCGCGTTATTTTTAATTTGAACATGAGTTGTTTCAGTTAAAAAATATAAACAGATAATATCCTTAAAAAGACAATTAATTACTTATTAATAATTATATAAAATTATATTAATTTTTTATATATACGTCTGCATTACTTTTAGAAAATTAGTTGTTTAAGTTAGAAAATATAAAAGAGGTAATTTATTTTAGCTGAAAAGAATAACTTGTTATTTATTAATATTTATATAAAACAATATTACCATTGTATATTTATTTTGCATGTATTATATTTAGAAGATAAGTTGTTTTAGTTAGAAAATATAAAACACATAATGTGTTTTAGCTGTCGGTTATAAATATATAATAATATTACCATTTTATACATATATTGCCCGTCTTATTTTTAGAAAATGATTTGTTTTAGTTAAATAGATATATGAAATAGGTAATATAATTTAGCTGAAAAAGGTAATTGGTTATCAATAACTTGGTTTCCATATATGTGTCCTATTTATAAGATGAGTTGTTTTAGGTAAAAAATATAAAAATAATGTGTTTTAGCTGAAAAAGGTAAACAGTTATAAATATATAATAATATTACCATATTATATATATGTTGCCCGTTTTATTTTTAGAAGATGAGTTGGTTTGGTTTAAAAAATAAATATAAAATAGGTAATGTAGTGAAAAAAGGTAATTGATTATTAATAAATTGATTATAGATAGGCCCGTGAATCGGCCCAAATACCGACCGACCGACCGACCGACCGACCAAAACTTTTAATGTTTCGTCTTTAATAATATAGTATAGATGTGTCTGTTTTTCCTCATTTTGAAGATTGAATATAATAACTGTTTCCCTCCAACAAATATAAGAGCCCAAAATAAGTGGAGAACAAGATCAAAAGTTAGAAAAAATCTACTAACATCTTAAATTGGGTTACACTTTCAACAAAACAAAGAGTCAATTTTTAAATATGTATTAGGCTAAGGTGAAATACAAAAATACCACAATTTTATAAAACAATTAACAAGAATAACTACTAAAAATGATGTCATTTATACCCATGTGATACGCATGGGAGAAGTGAGTATTGGTAATACACATTTTGCAAATGGGTAAATAGTATTAAAAAAGCATTTGATACGCATTGCTATACCACAAATGCGTAATACTGTTTATATGTTTTACACTGCTTATATTGCTTTCATCTACCTGCACCACACCATACAGAGAAACCCGGAGTTTGAATTTCTCTATCTATAAAACCTTCACTCAAATTCAAAATAATCCCAAGCACTTGAAATTCATATTTGATAATCATTAACTGCATATTCAAAAAACAATCACGATGCGTCCCAGTAGTTCATCTCCATCTCCCTCTCCCTCCCCCTTCTTCCCCTCCCCCTTTCACTCTGTGTTTTGCACTGAAAATAGATACAATATATTTATATAATTTTTACTTTCCGCGGTAATGAATAACATTCTGCTTTGACATATTGGATGGGTAGATATAGCCAAAATTTTGAAAAGCGGTATTTTGGTAAAGAATGACCATGATTCGGTTATTTATGTCATTTTTTCTTTGGAACACTAACAAAATTATTGCCAAAATTGTTATGGGCATCATAATTTTACCAGAAAATTATAATTGCAACAATGCTATTATTGGTAACTAAAACTCGAAACCATTTGAAATCTAACAATATGAACTCTCTGGGTTGTCCAATATATGTCGAAATCTATGGGGTGTGATATGAGCTAAGTATCAGGTCCAGGATCTGGAACCAAACGCAAAAACCAATCTAAAAATATTCAAGACCAATGATTTGGAGCAGCTCCTGATCAATTTTTTCTATGCAAATATGGTTGAATTCGTATAAACGGAAGATACTAAACAACAAATGATTCCGTAAGCTCCTCTTCTATGGGCACATCTATTGACAACGACACAGGTTCTGATGCTTCTTCGTTTTCCTCATGCGTCACACTATTAAAGTAGGAAATATAAGTTTTTTGCTCAGTCAGATGTACCTCCATAACATAAAACAGGCACCCCAGTAAAACAATATAAATAAACTTAAGGAATAAATGCAGAAATACAAGGAGAGAGAACATATCTGGATTAAACATGTTCAGGAATCTGACATTTGTGCGGTTCATTAGTCTCTCGACCTTTAAGTCTTTTATTTGCTCTAAATGATACTTTGGGTCTGCCCACATCAAACATCAGCTCCGAAACGACTAGTAGATATCCTTTATTTCCATAAGATTTACCCCATGAATTGAGAATTATAAAACAATCAAGTTTCCCGATGTAACCAACAATTAGAACTGCATGGGCTGGAGTTGGACTCACCATGTGCGGTTACCGTTGCATGCTCAATGTGACTGTCACGTCCTCAATAACAGTACTTAGATTTACAAAACTCGTCTGTGGCATAGAGTTTCCTAACAAGAGGTTGTTCTGCTAAATAATCTAGAATGTTATCCATGTACCACGAAGTTGGTCCCAATATGAGGTTGAAATCCTCGATATACACACACGTGGTAACAACAACAAATTGATCAAAATTAAGTTTAGCAAGTAACCAACATATAAATAGATAAACAAAATTAGGTTTCAACTAGAACACCTTAAGGTTATGTTGCAACCTCGCAACTATTTTATACATTATATTACAAAACATAACACATTACCGTAATCATATTTTTTTAAACATTTTATGAGAGTGAAAAACAAATTGTGACAGTGTAAAAAATAACTTATTCTTTAAAGAAGGTGCATTTAATTTAAACAAATAAGCATTATGTAGTGCAAAAGTACACTACATTGGTTCCAAGTTAATTCAGAATATACCTCATCCTCAGATGGAATTTACTTTCCCATATTCCTTCTCCCCACAAAAGGATATTCCTTCTCCCCACAAAAGGATAATGATGGGCGTATGTACGACCAAAATTCTTACACTAAGAGAATCCAAATTTGGTGGGACTCCCGTAAGTACACAAGGCATCTTGTTCAAAATTAGGGGGATTCGGGTATTTAGCCCGATGCAAGTCGTTGTTATCGTAGATTTGACACACACGATCAACAAATTCTTGAACTGATAACATGCAAAGACCATCACCTGGCATCACATGCTCTAGTAAAGCCAATAGGGACAAACATAGGGCAATTGCGAAAGCCCAACATGTTGCTAAAAAAATATATCATATATATGAATCAAGTTCTTTGGAGTCCACATAAACTTGGAGTATTGCACTTCAAAAAAAAAACACTTGGAGTATTGGAGTCCAAGATCCTGACCTTTTATTCTAATATAATCTAATGGCCCTTGTTATTTGTTAATTTTTTATTTATTAATCAAGATCCACTAAATCTCATATACAGATGACAAGATGTATAATTCTTTTTATATGGGAGTAAATAACTCTTCCCCACAAAAATTACACAAACAATTACTCCATATCTTAGTGTTTTAGTTATGTTTGTATGTATATGGTTTCTAAATTTTTATCACGCCATTCTTTTCTTTAATTAAATTTAAATGTCCCTTAATCAAATTCCAATAGAGGGACTGTAATGAGAAAATTAAAAAAATACATGCATCAACAGGACCTAGACTAAAAACATTTTAGGGAGAATTACTTAAATTTTTCCGTAACAAAAAACAGTGTATTAATTTTATAATATTATTATTCATGCCACCATATCTAAGATTATGTACTTGCTAAAAGAAGTGCTTACAGAGTTATAGGTTTCCCTCTAATCTAGTGGTACAAAACCTTCCGGAATGAAGGGTCGCCAATTTAGATTCACGTCCTGCAAATGAAATAAATTAATACCTGCATTTTTTAAAGTAAAGATAAAAAATCAACAAGCTTGCCTCTCTTCGTGTTCTTTGTCTTTTGGATGTCATGACTCTCTTCCTAGATGAGCTGCTTGATGAGGCGGTGCAACGGTAAACTTAGAGAGTGAGGGGTAGGGCTTGGGTAAAAAAGTGAGTGTATTATATGTGGAGCCCATAGTCAAATTGTAAAAAATTTTTTAGGGTAATTTGATTTTTCTTTTTTGTCGCTAGATTATTGGCATTTTCAGAAATTTACAACCACTCTCGTAAGTTTGATTACTATAACCACTATATATGTTTCTTATTTTAGACAATTCATTAACATTTAAAATTAGTTGTAAAAACATTATCACATGAATTATTTTACTGATTTGTACTAATAAATAATATTATATCATTATATATAATAAGCATAAGAGTGATCTTATCCAAAATTTTGGTACTGGTAATTCGGTCCATGTACGAACAAATTAATAAAAACCGTTAAATCTTAAATTGATAGATGAGAACCGTTCGATTTAATATTAAAAATTGTATTTGATTCTGTTGTGGAATAAAAACTAGGTCTTGAGATTATTACTAGGGCTTTGTGAATTCAATGCTAAGGTTGATGAGCTTCAAGATTTAATGACTGGTCTTGTGTTTCGTGACTAAAACGGTCCTCACAAGATGCCTACGTATCTCATCAAGTGCTGAGAATCAAGTCAATAAAACGTAGTTCTGAGTTAGGTAGGCAAGTCATCTCTTTAGGTCATGATTATAGATCCTTCTTTGTAGGAGGCTGACTCATTTTAGGGTTGGTGTCCTTCAAGACTACTTCTTGTAGAAGTAGGTTGTAATTTCGACTCATTTAATGGGTTGTATTATTAGCCCATTTATTAATTACGAATTTTAGAATTAATAATTAGTAAATTCAAAATTCATATTTATTTAATTAATTAAGTCATAATTAATTAATAATATATAATTTGAATTACTTCTATTTAATTTAAATCTGAATTTAAATTAAATGATACTCCAAGCATTCTTTGTGTGTGACCCTTTATGTTATTATTACGTTGGCAACGATTTTAAAATCTAATTAAAATCATAAAAAATGAGTGGCATCTAGTAATACATCATTGATACCCAAGTAATAATAATTAAATAGGTGATTCGATTAAGCCCTTCGTGAATAATGTATTGTGTAATATAATCCCTTTAACCACAATATTATAGATTAAACTCGAGGCATGAAATATGTCATCCTCTTTATAATTTAATCTTTATTTTCTTGATTGATGAGTAGACTATCTAAATCAAATCAACATTTGAGCACGACCATGCATTTCATAGTCTCACTCAAACAAGAGGCCAATAATATCTCTCATAAAATATAAGAGGGTTAAATCATTTCCAAATCGTTCACATTTCTCATATGATTCATGACATACCCAATGTTCACTTTTATCATTACCCGGTCAAAGGTAACTTTTAATGTAATCAAAGTATATTAATTCTTGTATAGAAATGTAACGGTTTCAAGTCTAAGGATCATCACATCATTATCACTGTGCGTATTTCTTATGACACTTCTCACATGTAGAATCTCACGGTGGGTCAATCCAGTGCCATGTATTTCTTACATGCACTTATGTTTTTGACTTTCGTATCGCCATACCTATGACCAACGAGATGTGGTCATCAGTCAACAAACATACTAGTCTCTATGCATTTTCATTGCCCTTAAATAATAATACACGACTAGGAATTTTTAGGATTATAAACACTATTCGTATAATCTCATTTCTAAGTCACATACTTAGAGATATATAATACATGTTTATATTCTAAGGACATTTATTATTCTAACATTTATATTGCAGTATATAAAGACATAATAAATAACTGAAGAAAAATCCATAGAACATTATCATTAATAAACAAAATGTCTTTCCTTTAAAACATAATAGTATTGTCTTTAGGGCACATATACTACCAATCTCCCACATGCACTAGAGCCAATCACCCATGGAACTAGTGTGACCTTCCTACTTCTGCTGCGACAAAGCCTTAGTCAGTGGGTCTGCAACGTTGTCATTAGTATGCACTTTACATATTTGCATATCTCCCCTCTCATTAATCTCTCGAAGTAGGTGATATCGCCTAAGTAAATGCTTTGCTCGGAAATGGGACCTTGGTTCGTTAGCCTGGGCAATTGCTCCATTGTTATCGCAATATAGAACAACTGGATCTGTTAGGTCCAAAGTATCGTAGAAGGGGGGTTGAATACGATACTCACAAATAATTCAATTTCGTTCGCGGATTAATCTTTCAGTTCTATAACGAAATCAAACACACCAAACCAAATCAAGTTTCGGGGAATATATCTTTTTATAAATATAAACCTCGAGGGGTGCTACAATTTCTAATCCGTAGATTAGCTTCAATGAGTTTAAGGTTACACAAATACAAAACAATGATCAAATTCTGAGCACTATTAATTCTCTGATAATTTCTCCGGCTCAGTTCTCTCTCTCAGTAATGTTTCTGTGTAGAATGCCTTAACTGAAGAAGACACTATCTTCTCTCGTATTAATTGTAGACTTCATTTGAAAAACCATCGAACCAAACTTGAACAAACAATCTTGGCCGTTGGATCTTCATCAACCTGTCAGACAAACCAAACTTTTCACCTACTCCAATTTGAAAACCATCGAATGGAATTACTTTATTTACCATTCGATAGTTTTTAAAACAAAACTATCGAATACCAAATAAAGTAAAAGTGGTTTTCAAATAATTACTTTTAAACTCATTCGATAGTTTTCACAAATGAAAAACTATCGAATTCATTTTCTTTACTTTTGTCCTTTAGTAATTACTCTTGGGTGTTTTAGTTTTAGACTGTATCAATTTCTTCCGAGACGATAAAACAACTTGATCTTCTTAGTGCCGTCACCTAGTGCAACTGGTCTGGTTCACAGATGAATAACACTTGATCAATTCTTCTTTTATGTCTTCAATTCAATGCTGCTGATAAGTCCTTTGTCGTTCTGGTTGCTTCATTTAAATCACTGGAATCCCGTGGTACTTAACCCTAAATCATTCACATACTTCTGTCGTCTTGAAAGTCTTGTTTCTTTTGCTGTCACTGAGGTTTGAACATTTTCATGAACTTCTTTCCGTGACCTGTTTACGGACTTCAAGAATACATAACGTATTTTGATTTTTTGAGTTTACCTTTTCTTCTTTGATTCTGGATTCCTGTGCTTCTGTTAATATTATTGTCTGTCTTGTCCTTTGTTGAGTTGTAGTTATCTCTTTTACATCTTATGTTACATTATGCTTTACAATCTCCCCCTATTTGATTGGATAGAGTTCGACAAGCAAATACTTCGAGGATAACTCAACTAACTAAGGAAACATGAAACTAATTAAAGTAAGACAACGTAATAATATTAAATGCATTCTGGATCAGATATATATACATTTCCAGATTTCATAAATCAAAAAACAATTAAACTTTATGCAATGAAGTTGCTCCTCTAGTCTGAGCTGATAGTTCTTTTGTTCTTTGCTTCAATCTCCAGTCCATTCCAATCTCACCTTCTTCAATCATTGGATCGGAGTTAGCAGCTTGATAATCAATCACTGATAGATAGTGCAGTGGTTCTCCAGGTTTAAGGATTGCTCCTTGGATGTGTCTTCCAATATATTCAACCTCTTGACCCACTCCAGCCCATAACCATGCAATGTTAACATCTTTCTTGTTTAGCTTTGGCATGTTTGGCAGTCTGGTATGCACTTCCAATCCTCTTTCCACTCTTTTCCTATAGTAAGGAACATTCTCCATTAGAAATCTTCTAAGAGTGTCTGCTGCTTTGTCCTTCTCCGTTGATGAGAATCCAGTGGATCTAAGATACTTCTCAACTGATATTAGATAGTTGCTTGGATAGACTCTCAGTTTGTCCTCAGCCAAATAGCAGATTCTGAACAAGTCATTCGTCATGAATCTAACCATTGGAGGATCTTCAGTAATCTCTGGACCGACTTTCATCACGATCTCCTTAACATGCTCACGGAGCAGTTCATTTAGCCTTGTAGTTCTTTGGATCTTGATAAGTATAGCCTGCAATTCTGTATATGTCCTCTGTTCTAAAAACTTAGTGGAAATCACAAATGTACCTTTCTCCAGAAAACTGATTAATAAGCTCCAGGCACCATTTGCTTTAACCCCAGCATTCAGACAGATTATAGAGCTTCTCAGTGCTTTAAAGTAAGTCTGATCTTCAAGATTAGCACTTCTGATGTCCTGAATAATAACTTCCACCTCAGCATTGTCGTTGACTTCTAATCCGTCTTCAACTCCGCAAAAGGTTTTATAAGCCATTTCCCATTCAGTACCATCTTTCTTTGCCAGATCTATCATCTTCTTCTTCCTCACTTCATTATACACTTTGAATCTCTTCAGTTTTTCACTCCTCAGAATTGCTTGCTGTTTCTCTTTCTCAGCTTGCCTGGCATCTATTGCAGCTCTCTGAGCTCTTATTGCTTCCAAGGCAGCTTCTTCTTCAGGTGATAGAGAATTTGCTTCTTCTTCCATAATATCCTCCCAGATTGGATGTTCAACGGGCTCTGGATAATATGGCTCATGCTCCTCTTGATTAGGTTGCTCATGCATGACCTCAAATTCCTCTTCACTCTCCTTCTCTTCTTCTACAAGTTCCTCTATCCAGTACTGTCTGATAGGAATAGCTTCAACTGTCTCCCAAACTCCCCATCCATCCTTAGGCTTCTCTTTCTCCCATTCTCCAACTTTCTCCCCCTTAGTTGAGGAATCCTCGATAAAAGCATCCTCAGCATAAAAGGTAGTAGAAGGATCAGGTTGCTGATTTGAAGGACCAAGTTGGCCAGTTAGTTGGTTCTTCAGCATAGTCCATATCGACTGTACTCCATCACTTTGATTTTCCATGAAATCTAGCAGATCCTTATTCATCTCTTGCATAGAAGCCAACTTTAGGTCAATGTCATCCAATCTGGAGTTGGTAGTCTTCTCAATCTTGTCCAATCTCTGGTTCAGCTTAGACTCCACTCTAGAAAGGGTGTTCATTACATCTTTTACCCTAGCTTGACCATCCCGGATAACCAGAACGTCTTCTTTCAAAGCTTCTTGTCCTTGTTGCAAAGCATCCACCTCATTCATGAAACCATCTTTAAGTTCCCTTACGTCCGTCCTCAACTCGATCAGTTCATCCATAGCTTCCTTCTTTAAGGAGTCCACTGCCTGCTTCGTACTTGTTATAGTGCCAGATGCACTGCCAATGACCCTGAATGTTCTTCTTGAATCAGCTGCAGCCAAGTCAACCTTCTCTTGAATAGTCTTTAAAGAAGCATTGGCTTGACTAGAGGAGATCTCTTGGTCAAAGGAAGGTCGCAGTGGAACCTTGAATAATGGATTACCTTCTTTGTCACGAACTGTCAGCTCCTTGAGGGAAGATTGAACTTGTAGCTCTCTTTCTGTCGGTAACAGCAAATCATCAATATTAGGTAGGGTTAGGGTGTCACTCCTCACATTTGGCTCTGGGTGTACACTCAACGTTTTTGTCGGTGTTTGAATCATTTTTCCTTTCCCACTCAGGCCAGGTGTAAGTGTTTTTGTTTCACTCAAATCCTTTGTGCTGATTGTACCTGCAGAAGAAAACACTGTAGTCGTCCTTAAGGAGGTCACCGGTGGTGCAATGGGGCTTCGAATGTCCCTGTCCTTGGTTAAACCAAGTTGCTGATCATCCTTAGATGATATATCCTTTGTAGGATCTAGAGTTTGAATCTCTAGGGGGTTAGAAACAGGCTCTTTTAACAGCAGAGATCCCGAATCTTCCCCGATAGTCTGTGAAGACTTTACCTCAGTTGACTCCTCAATAATAATTGATTCATTGTCAATGAGTTGCCGATCTGCACCTACGTCAGACCCTTTACCCGCAGGATCCAGATATGTTCCATCTGGGGAGGTAGACAATGACCCTTTAGATTGTGCATTTAGGTCAAAGCCTTCTCTCGACGTCTGTGAAGACCCTTGGTTCTTAGAACCTTCAACCAGTGAACCTGACCGTAATATGGTCGGAACACCAGTTGCTTCCGTCAATTCTTCCTTATTTGATTGAGCTATTGGTTCAGATATAGCTTTCATTAGCGTAGCCCAATCAGCATCAGAAAAATCAATAAAGGGCGCTTTGGAAGTTTGAAATAAAGTATCAACAGTTGCCTCGGTTTCTGTTCGTCTCCTTTTAGAGGAAGGCAGAGCTGCTGTTGAAGGGTGTATCTCCTTATGTGGTGCTGCTAAGGCACTATCTCCCTCTACACTCACGGATGTCTGAATATTGGGTATAGGAGGGGAAAGAGGCTCGTTTATTGTTTCATTTGGCTCTTCCAAAGGCTCTTCGACCGTGGTTAGAGGTTGTGGGTTTGCAACCTCCTGGTCTGGAATGGCCACTGAGGGCTCTGGATCAACATCCATTGGTTGTGGTTCAGGAGCCAGTTCAGGTTCAGGAATGTTACCTTGATTTACCTGTTCCCCTGGGGGTAGAAGTGGTAGGGGCACCGTTCTTAGATATTCAGTGAGAACAGTGGGTACCCCTGGAAGATAGTTGTTCTTCCTTATCAGAGCGGTTATGGCATTGCTCTTCATCTTCATACACTCCATGGTCTCCTCTTCGGCGAATGTCTCGCGCTCATCATCTGTTAAGATATCATTAAGAATTAGCTGTAGGAACCTAGGATAGAAACAAAGCACATCTTCATCTATGCCCGTTCTTTCATCCAGTGGTCCCATACATATGATTACTTGATCAATCAGTAACCGTCCAATGTTAATATGCCTATTGTTGGCAATGGCAAACCCTATCTTTTGAAGGAATAAGGGAATACCATGCAGATTTGTTAGCTTGGCAGTAAAAACATGGATTAGGGTATGAAAGAAAAAGTTCCATGCCTTTGGCAAGTAATGCTTCAGAAACTCTCCCACAAAGAAGTTAGGTTGTTGACTTCTAATGAGAGTGAAGAAAGCATGTATCTCCTCAGTTGTGGGATCCGGAACAAGGTTTTCTGTAGGAAAATGTAAGATTCGATTAAAATCATGTTCCGTCACCCTTATTGTTCTGCCCCCTGGCACAACAAAACTGAAGGACCTTACGTTATTCTCACTTGTATCCGTGACGGTTGTGTACAACGCAGTCAATTGATCGATGCAAAGGACCACAGGAGTACTCACATCATATGCCACTAATGAACGTGTGTTCAAAAACTCTGCCCATGCACGAAACTGTAAGTTCGTAATGACTTGCAGGTTTTGAAACGAGACATGATTAGTTTTGGTAACAATAAATTCTCCAGCCATTTTAAAATTTCCAGAAAATTTAAATAAACCAAAACTATTTTCCTTTTAAATTTAATTAATTATTTCTAATTAATCAAACTCTTAACACAAAATTACCCCTTTTGACTTTAAAACACAATTTCGAAAACTATCAAAATTAAGAACCCTAATTGTTAAAACCAACTATCCAACAAAATCAAAAGAATTCAATTGTTTAAGCAATTGACTTCTAAAGAGTGTTTTGTTAACAATCGACTTGAGGTTCGAAACTTGGTTCGATGGTTTCTCCTTTACTATCTTTCAAAACTCAAAAACAAACAAGTACTCACTGTCAAAAGATAATCAACAGTGAAGAACAGTAATAATTTTGAGTTTTACTCGGTTTAAAATCGAAGAAACTATCAAGATATGTTCTTGAAACTGTAGAATATATGTAAGTATATATAAAAACGGCCACTTTCTCAGATTTGTGAAGAATGAAGAAGGAAAAAGTCTAAGGCACGCTTTTATACATTTAACAATGACAGGGGTAAAACTGTCTTTACAGTATTCGATATTTTTAAATGTATGTTCGATGGTTTTCAGCTTGGGGTAAAACTGTCATCTGGACTTCGATGGTTTTCTCAAAAAACTATCGAAGTCTATGAGAGTTTAGAAGTTAAAAAGTTTTCTGAAAAACTATCGAACATAATTTCTTTGTTAATCCAAAACTACCGAACTTGTTGAAAAACTATCGAGTTTTTCTTTGTTGGAAAAACTATCGAGGAGTTTAAATATTGAAAAAATAAATCCTCCCGATATATTTTTCATTTTAATTTCAAAAATCATCGAAGATTGATTTCGATAGTTTTTCCTTTTCCTTTTCAAAAACTATCGAAAAATAAATTTCGATAGAATTTTCTATGTACTTGAAAAACTATCGAATTTCCTAAAAATTCGAAAATTTTGCTTCTGTCTTTATCTTAAAACCTGTTCTTGTTTTAAAAATTAGACTGTTTGTATTTCCTGTCAAATTTTAATTTTAATAAATCTTTTCAAATTTACCAAAATCAATTCTTAACAGAAAATTCACAATTTTCTTAGAATAAAATCAACTAAATATCATCAAATGATATTAATCAATTAAAATCCAATAAATTATCCTGCATTAATCTACAATGTTAAAAACAAAGTAAATAATTCAAATTAAATAAATGTTTGAATATTTAGAACAAGTATTAGCACTTAAATAATTTTAGAATTAATAACCAATTAAATGCCAGAAGATATATCATCCATAATTATGACATAAAATTAGTACAAAAATCCTAACTACGAGAATTGCTCCAGAAAATAAATTCACGAGTCCTAAGGATATAGCAATTCTTAAACTCATGTATTCACCAGGACTATCTGCAGTTACTGACTTCTAATCAAAATCAATTAGAAAGATTTAACATCCCAAGTTCACCAACCAGCTTTTTGAAAGTGGGTTCATCAATCGGTTTAGTAAAGATGTCTGCAATTTGATCCTCTGTGGGTACAAAATGTAACTCCACAGTTCCATTCATGACATGCTCTCGGATAAAATGATACCTGATGTCGATGTGCTTCATCCTCGAGTGTTGCACTGGGTTGTTTGAGATTGCTATGGCACTTGTGTTGTCGCAAAATATTGGAATCTTTGTCAACAAAAGTCCATAGTCACGGAGTTGGTTTCTCATCCACAAGATCTGAGCACAACAGCTACCAGCAGCAATGTATTCAGCCTCAGCTGTTGATGTGGAAACTGAATGCTGCTTCTTGCTATACCAGGAAACTAACCTTCTTCCAAGAAACTGACAGCTTCCTGAAGTACTCTTCCGATCAATCTTACAACCTGCAAAATCAGAGTCTGTGTATCCAATAAGATCAAATCCTGTATCTTTAGGGTACCAAATTCCAAGATTTGGGGTTCCCTTAAGATATCTAAATATTCGCTTAACAGCTATTAGATGAGATTCTTTAGGATCAGACTGAAATCTAGCACACAAGCATGTTGCAAACATTATATCTGGTCTACTTGCAGTGAGATAAAGTAATGAGCCTATAATACCTCTGTAGCCTGTGATGTCAACCTTCTTACCAGTTTCATCCTTATCAAGCTTAGTGGCAGTTGGCATATGAGTCTTTGCTGTAGATGAGTCTTCCATTTGATACTTCTTCAGAAGATCTTTGATGTACTTGGACTGACAAATGAATATACCATCTTGTTTTTGGTATACTTGCAGTCCAAGAAAGAATGACAATTCACCCATCATGCTCATTTCATAACGACTCTGCATTAACTTAGCAAATCTCTTGCATAGATCATCATTAGTAGAACCAAATATTATGTCATCAACATATACTTGCACCAATATCAAATCATTTTTATGCTTTTTGACAAAGAGAGTTTTGTCTACAACACCTCTTGTAAAATCATTTTCAAGTAAGAATTCAGAGAGAGTGTCATACCATGTCCTTGGAGCTTGTTTGAGTCCGTAGAGAGCTTTGAATAGAAAGTACACAAAGTCTGCCAGTTTTGAATCCTCAAAACCTGGAGGTTGTTCCACATACACTTCTTCTTCTAACTCCCCGTTCAGAAAAGCACTCTTCACATCCATTTGATATACCTTGTAATTGGAATGTGCAGCAAATGCCAGAAACATTCTGATGGCCTCAAGTCTTGCTACTGGTGCATAGGTTTCATCATAATCTATACCCTCTTCTTGAGAGTAACCTTTAACAACCAGTCTGGCTTTGTTTCTCGTTACAATGCCATCTTCGTCTAACTTATTTCTGAATACCCATCGTGTTCCAATAACAGATTTTCCCTTAGGCCTGGGTACCAGCTTCCAAACTTTCTGCCTTTCAAACTGATTGAGTTTCTCTTGCATAGCAATCACCCAATCTGGATCATCTAGAGCATCTTCAACTTTCTTAGGTTCTGTTTCTAAAAGAAACCCAGAATAGTGACATTCATTTTGTGATGTTCTCCTAGTTCTCACTCCTGTGTCCGGATCACCAATGATCAAGTGAAAGGGATGATCTCTATTCCATACCCTTTGTCTTGGCAGATGCGATCTTGATGATTCTCCTTGTTCTAGATGTTATGGAGTGTGACTAGTTGATCCTTCTCCTGCTCCCCCTGAGTTGTTGATGGTTTGATCTGTTGATTCTGAAGACTGACTAGTGGATCCTGTATGTTGAGGATCTCCACTTTGGTCACCACTTTGTCCAGAATCATTATCATTATGATTATTATTAATGACTGTAACAACTTCAGGTACTTCTTCATTGTCAGAGAGATCTCCTGATAGATTTTCAAATACCAAGGATTCAGAGTTCTCTCCAGTTTGCAGGCCTGGTCTTTTGGTGTCGTTAAATGTTACATTAAAGCTTTATGTTAGATATAATTGCTAATGATTGTTTATCAGTGTTTAAGCAACAGGTACTCATCAGAGTTTATGATAGAAGCCAGTCAGAGTTTGTTAAAGTCTGACGGGGTGAAAGTTTGCTGAAGCTGTCGGTGCTAATATGAAGATTCTAGAAGCAATATATCTTGAAGATGGAAAGAAGCAAGATATATTGAGATAGCTAAAGAAACGGGACAGAAGACAGAAGCAATCCTAATTTGATATAAATTGTATAGCTAATTTGTAGGAATATCAATTAGAGATTGAATCTATGTAGCTGTGTACTATATAAACACATATAGGTTAACCCTAAAAGGGTAGCGAATACTGAAAACATTATTCTTGTAACCTAGCAGCTCTCTGTGATAATTTACATCACTGAGAGAAGAGTTATTTAATATAATTCAGTTTATTGTTCATAAACAGAGTTCTTGATTGTTATTCTCATACATATATTGATTATATATTGTGTATTCGGCCTAACAATTGGTATCAGAGCCAAGGCTGTTTAATATATACAGTTTATTGATCTAAAACACAAGTATAATCATGACTGAAAACTCTCAGGAAGGTTCTATTGCTCAAAAGGTTCAATCTGCTTCTGTAAGTCGATATGAATCAATCAGGGTTCCAATGCTCAAACCAGTGGAATATCCAATATGGAAGGTTAAGATGACCATGTTTCTAGAAGCCACAGATCCAGAATACCTTGATAGAATCTATGATGGTCCTCATATGCCAACTAAACTGTCTCCTGTAGTTGATGGTCAAGAACAAAAGACTGTTCCGAAGGAAAATAAAGATATGACTCCTGAGGACATCTCATCAATTGCGAAGGATGCAAAAGTTAGACATCTTCTTCATAGTGCCTTAGATAATGTCATGTATAACAGAGTTATTGGTTGCAAGACTGCCAAAGAAATCTGGGATGCTTTAGAAGTCAGGTGTCAAGGAACAAGTGTTATAAAGAAGAACAGGAAGACTATTTTAACACAGGAATATGAACACTTTGACTCTAGATCTGATGAAACTCTGACAGATACATATGACAGATTCTGTAAATTGTTGAATGATTTGTCTCTTGTTGATAAAGAATATGATCTTGAAGAGTCAAATCTCAAGTTTCTACTATCTCTACCTGAAAAATGGGATTTAAAGGCAACATCAATAAGAGATAATTATGATCTTGCAGAAACAGATCTTGATGAAATTTATGGGTTGCTTAAAACTCATGAACTTGAGATAGATCAAAGAAACAAAAGGTCTGGAAAGAAGACAAAATCTGTAGCTCTCAAAGTTGAAGAAAAACTCATGAAGAAAGAAACATCAAAGAAGAAAGCTAAGGGAAAAGCTTTGGTCATAAACTCTGAAAGTGAGTCATCAAACTCTGATGGTGATTCAAACTCTGATGCTTCTTCTGAATCTGAGGATGATGAAGAACAACTGATGCAAATGGCTGCTTTGATGGTGAAAACCTTCAAGAAGATGGGTTTTAAGAACTTCAAGAAGGGAAAAAGATTCTCGAGGAAAGATTCAAACTCTGAAAGAAAGAGTTTCAGAAAGTCTGAAGGAAGGGATACCAAGTATGGAAAGAAAGACAAGTCTGAGATCCAGTGCTACAAGTGTAAAGAGATGGGTCATTATGCTCCAGAGTGCAAGAAAGGAAAATCTGAGAAAGCACTCATCACTAAAGGAAAAGACTGGGCAGACACTTCAGACTCTGATGAAGATGTCAGCTATGCTCTTCTGGCAACTGTTGAAGATAAATCTGAGACATCTGAGAATAAGGGCATAAGGGAAAGCACCCTAGTCTTGGACAGTGGATGTTCAGGACACATGACCGGTAATAAAGCCCTGCTATCAGACTATGAGGAGAAGGCTGTCCCAAAAGTTTCCTATGGAGATGGCAACATAGGACGTACTATGGGATATGGCAATATCAATCTTGGAAGTGTCATCATCACAAATGTAGCTCTTGTCCCAGGACTCAAGCATGATCTGCTATCTGTGAGTCAAATCTGTGACAGAGGATATCATGTAGATTTTCAACCTGAATACTGTGAGGTTGTTTGTAAATCTACAGGGAAAGTTGTTCTAGTTGGACACAGACGAAATAATATATATGAAGCAAGTTTGGTAACAAACTCTGAAGGAAAAGCTGTGTGTCTGTCTACAAAAATGTCAAATGAAGAGAGTTAGAAATGGCATAAGAAGCTCTCTCACCTAAACTTGAACAACATCAATGAGCTAATTCGAAAAGATTTTGTAAGGGGACTTCCAAAGTCAATACTCAGCTTAGATGGTTTGCGTGATTCTTGTCAAAAGGCCAAGCAAAGGAAGTCATCTTTCAAGAGTAAGTCTGAATCTTCAGTTGTGGATCCTTATCATCTTCTTCATGTTGATCTATTTGGTCCAGTGAATATAATGTCTCTTGGCAGAAAGAAATATGCTCTTGTCATTGTTGATGAGTACACTAGGTACACTTGGGTGTATTTCTTAGCAAAGAAGGATGAAACTGCCTTAATTCTAATGGATCATGTAAAGCTACTGGACAAAGGATCACAGTATAAAGTGAAAATTATCAGGAGTGATAATGGTACTGAATTCAGAAATGCAATAATGGAAGAATTTTGTAAAGAAAGAGGAGTGAAGCAAGAATTTTCTGCACCTGGTACTCCACAACAAAATGGTGTAGTTGAAAGAAAGAACAGAACTCTAATCGAAGCTGCCAGAACAATGCTTGAAGAAGAAAAATTGCCAACCTACTTCTGGGCAGAAGCTGTTCAAACAGCTTGTTTTACTCAAAATGCTACACTGATCAACAAGCATGGGAAAACACCATATGAGATGGTAAAAGAAAAGAAGCCAAATTTGAAATATTTTCATATTTTTGGATGTAAGTGCTTTGTGTTGAAAACTCATCCTGAACAGTTGACCAAGTTTGACTTAAAAGCTGATGAAGGAATTTTTGTTGGATACCCGCTGTCAACTAAAGCATTCAGAGTCTACAATCTGAGAACTAAAGTGATCATGGAATCAATACATGTGTCATTTGATGACAAGAAGATAACTGGAATAGAAGATGAAGAATATCATGATCAACTTCGCTTTGAAAATGAAGATCTAAACTCTGATGACGTAAACTTTGATGAAGCAAATCCAACAAACTCTAATGAAGCATACTCTGAACCTCTACTGGTAAACACTGAGGAAGTTTCTCTGACAGAACAAAATAGAGAACCAGTTGAGGGGGAGCGTGAAGATACTTCAGCAACATCTCAAAATGATGACTCAAATTCTGAAAGTGAGTCAGCTGAAGAATCAAATAGAAACTCTGGGTTAAACTCTGAGCAGTTCAATTCAGGGGGAGCCTCAGAGAATGCAAATGGTCAAGAAGAAAATCAGGATAGCATGGATCAAGGGGGAGGATCTAATGATACTAGAAGCCAATTACCTACAGCAAGAAGGTGAACACAAGCTCACACACCTGACTTGATAATTGGAGATCCAGAAGCTAGTGTGAGAACTAGAAGTGGTACAACTAATGAATGTCTGTTTCATGCATTCTTGTCTCAAACTGAGCCAAAGAAAGTGGAAGAAGCTCTTCAAGATGCTAACTGGATAACAGCTATGCAGGAAGAGTTAAATGAATTTGAAAGGAATGAAGTATGGACTCTTGTACCAAGACCTAAAAACAGATCTATTGTTGGTACAAAGTGGGTTTTCAGAAACAAAACAGACAGTGATGGAGTGATTACAAGGAATAAAGCTAGACTTGTGGCTAAAGGCTATTCATAGCAGGAAGGAATTGACTATGATGAAACCTTTGCTCCGGTTGCAAGATTGGAGGCCATAAGGATTTTTCTAGCATATGCTGCTCACAAAAAGTTCAAAGTCTTTCAGATGGATGTGAAAAGTGCTTTTCTCAATGGGAAACTTGAAGAAGAAGTCTTTGTTGAACAACCACCTGGATTTGTGGATCCTAAGCATCCAGACTATGTCTACAGATTGGACAAAGCATTATATGGATTAAAGCAGGCACCTAGAGCATGGTATGAAACTCTGGCTCAATTTCTTTTAGAGAGTGGGTTCACTAGAGGTACAATTGATAAAACCTTGTTCTATTTCAATACTGGTAATGATCTGCTGTTAGTTCAAATCTATGTGGATGACATAATCTTTGGGTCTACTAATGATAAACTCTGTAAGAAGTTTACAAAGTTAATGCAGTCAAGATACCAAATGAGCATGATGGGAGAGCTTAGTTATTTTCTAGGCTTGCAAGTAAAGCAAACAGATGATGGGATTTTTATCAATCAAGCAAAATATACCAGAAATCTTTTCAAGAAATTTGGTATGCTTGATAGTTCATCTGCAACAACTCCTATGGCAACTGCAACAAAGCTAGACAAAGACACAGGAGCCTCAGTAGATATGACAAACTACAGAGGGATGATAGGGTCTCTTCTTTATCTAACTGCAAGTAGACCAGACATCATGTATGCAACTTGCCTTTGTGCAAGATTTCAAGCAGATCCCAGAGAGCCTCATCTAACAGCTGTGAAGAGAATTTTCAAATATCTCAAAGGAACCATAACTCTTGGTTTGTGGTATCCTAGAGAATCAGAGTTTAAATTAATTGGTTACTCTGATGCAGATTTTGCAGGCTGTAAGATTGATAGAAAGAGCACAAGTGGAAGCTGTCAATTTCTAGGTGACAGATTAGTTTCTTGGTACAGCAAAAAACAGAAATTAATTTCCACATCCACAGCAGAAGCAGAGTATATTGCTGCTGGTAGCTGTTGTGCACAGATTTTATGGATGAAGAATCAATTGCTGGATTATGGATTAAGGTACTCTAAAATACCTATTTTCTGTGATAATCAAAGTGCTATTGCTATGACAGGTAATCCAGTACAGCACTCCATGACCAAGCACATCAGCATAAGGTATCATTTTATCAGGGAACATGTGGAAGAAGGAAATATTGAGCTTCATTTTGTGTCTACAGACCAACAACTTGCAGATATCTTCACCAAGCCTTTGAGTGAAGCTACCTTTACAAGATTGGTAAATGAACTTGGACTGGTCTCTGGTTTTGATTAGAGATACTGGTTAGACTCAAAATCTATACTTCTGTGATTTGTTGCTCATGATTCTTTGCATATGTTAACTGTCATTCATACCAGTTTGTCAAACTCTGAACTCATACTCTGTTAGTCATACTCTGTCAGTTATACTCTGATGTTAAACTCTGATTGTGATTTTTGTCTGAAACATATGAACCGATGAAGAAAATTGTATGAAGCATGATTTTCAGTAAGTAATCATGAATCTTTCTGAGTGATATGAATTCTGATTTCAAAATGTGCAGAAATTTTACACAGCATGATATTGTCTCTATATTTATAGCATCTCTTAGTTTATTGATCCTATACACTGAGTCTGTATTAGCTGTTTGCACTTTCTCTCATAAATTAATTGTATTAACTGATGAAAAGTCTAAACTCTGATAATTAGTTGCAAATATTTCACCCTCAAATTAAAAGATGCAAAATAAGCACAAATTCCTTTGAGATCATGTTGTGCCTAGGAAGACCCAGGAACTTATTGTATGAAATAAGGGCTAAAATCTTTGATTTTTGGTGACTAGTGCCAACCACTGATTACTGGAAAAAAAATCATAAAAAAAAATAAAATCGAAGGGGGTGAAAATAATAAATTTAGAAGTACAGAGTTTAGATGAGATCATATTTTATATTATACATGAGAGTTTGGGCAACCAGTTTTTAATGATTTATTTTGTGGATTTTATGCACTTTGAGATGATCTAAATATTTATATTCAGTAAACTCTGCTAAGTCACACACTATTATTCACACCTGTACAGTTTATGAAAAGAGTTTTTGAATAAAGAAGGAGGATTGGTAAACACTGATGAACTGTGTACTCTACGCCGAGGTAATTTAATTTTAATTTCTGATGATTAAAATAAATTTTGTTTGTTTCAGACATATTATGATTTTGAGAAAAGACATTTGTTTTGAAAATTCAAAAGAGAATGATTGGATAGTTGTTCAAGAGTGTATTAAACAGAGGAGAGAGGTTGACTGTCTAGGAAAGTGTAAAAGGCGGTAATTATTGCTATTTTTACTGCGCATGTGTAAGAACCCGAAATTTTCGGTAGAATTAAAATTTTTTTATGATAAAGTGCATCAGTGAATATATGAATGATTAGTGGTTGTAACCACAATGTATTAATGATTTTGAGATTCAAGATTATAAAATGAATATGGATTTCAGTTACAAGTACTTTGTGAATAGAAGGGATGGACTGACCATCTAAATAAGAACAATCTATCTGGAAAATGGGAATATAATATTCCAAGAAAGAAAAGTATTTTCATGTCATCCAAATCGATATCTGTTATGCATCCGACAACTCCATAAACAAGATAGAGTATGCCTGAGAAAGCACTAGAACATTTTCTAAGTACAAGAAACGTTGGAATTGATAATTGATCTACAAGATTGTGGATGAATAGTGATTTTGAGGATTAACAAAGTTTTTCATGCCACCTATGTACGAGACATAGTGTGGGTATTCCGAAGTCATATTAGTGATCTACGGAGTAAATAAGTGAATGCAAAGACGATCGGAATTCAGAAATTCCAAATTTTATTTTGGTACAGTATTTGACCGGGCAGCAAATTATATATTATTATATTCAAGAATTGAGATATTAAAATTGAGGATTGGAGGATTTAATATTTTGGAATTTTATTATTTATTAAAGTCGATTTAAGGATTCGATTGTGGAAGTGAATAGTGAATAGTTACTATTCACTGCGAGAACCGCATAGAGTTTTATTCGCCCTTTAGAAAATATTTTGAATCGTTTCAAGAGAAGCAAGACAACATTTACGGGATTAAATATAGACATGGAAGTAACATGTAACAAGATTAATTCGAGAAATGCAACATTTGGATCATCCATGTGAAAAGAAACGAACTAGTAAAGCTACTTTATCCAACTCGTGCATGTGCGACACGTGTCCACTGACTAAGCACTAAAGGTGATGACTCACCCCTCTCTTATACAAAAATCAGCATTATCTTCATTATTAACCAAAACAAAGAAAAGAAAAAGAAGAAGGAAAATTCGGGAGAAAAGAAAGAAGAAAAATGGTGGAGAAAGAATTGATCATAACTTGAGTTTCTCTCGGCGGTTTTTGGCGATCCACCACTCAAATCGAAGCTCTCGAGAAGCTCTATGCAACCATGGTAAGAGCTCGCTTCACTTCTGTGTTTTACCCATTCGATTCAGTGATTAACAGTTGGAGAAGATGATGAATAGTAACTTGTATTTTGTTTTGTTGTTTTTGATATTGAGTTTGTGGCTTCCAAATGTTGTATTAAGCAAGGATTTGAGGTTACATAAGGATTATAGCAGCAAGCAAGCTTGGAGGAAGGTATAAACCTCTGCCCCTTTGAGTTATATGAGTTTTAATATGGTTTTGATGTTTATATAAAGTTAAGAGCATGATTAAGTGATTATATGAATTGTTGGTTGAGTTTGGAGGATGGGTTATGAATTTGTTTTGATTATTCATGGAGGATTTGACTGAGTGGAGGGTGTATAAGGTGGATGGTGAGTTTGGGATTGTTTGGTGTTGATTTGGGTATGTTTTGAAAATGGAAAACGTTACGATTATAGCCGTCGTAATGCCCGATTCCCGTTAACTCTAAAAACTGCCTAGAGTCCGGAAACTTAACTGCCTCTTTTGGTTCAGTGAGGAACATGAGTGTGTAGAGGTTTGTTTCTAGTTTACGTGAGCGCAAGAATCATGCCGTTATGATTTACGGTTTAAGAGAAAAGTGAGTTTTAGTAAACGCCATTCGGAAGAATGACTCATCTCTGTTCAGCAAATTTGAGGATATATTTGGACCACTTCGGAGCCATATTAAAATGTGAAACTTTGAGGAATAATACTAGAGACAGTTAGGAAGGCTCACGAAAAAGATTTGGATTAAAAAGATTATGTTTCGATTTTATAAAAATGTTTTAGTCAAGGTCGCGCAAGTGAAAACCACTGAAAACGAGACTTAGAAATCAAGGTTCCAAATGGTTAAGTATAACTTGGATTTGAGAATGGATTTCAAACCAAACTTGTGATATAAGTATTTGACGAATAACATGGACTTAGTATGAGCCTATAACGAGCTAGTAATGCCTTGGTTGTGTTTCGCTTACGTGTTTAAGCATTAAGTTATAAGTGGTTTATCGAGGGGATTAACCGTGTGCTTTCGTTTGACTTTGTCTAGATTGTTCGACATGGTCAGGAGCCCTATCACCTCTCGATCATCAGGCAAGTTTACTAAACCTTACTCTATTATTAGAGTGGGCATATTTTCGAATGTTTAATACTTGTTGATTCAAAAATATATCTATATATATATTCTTTGTTCCAAGTATCGTGCAAGTTTCTAAAACCATATTTTGAAGTATGCATACACGAGATGCAGTTTGCTTATTCCATGCTATGTTTTCCATTAATTATACTAATGATGCATACGATATGATGTTATGCATGTTTTCAAACCTTACATCGTATATAGATGTAATGGTATTAAAAATATTGAGGCGTAATATATGCATATGATAGATGCATGCACGTTTTCAAACCTATGCCTCTATAAACTGTTGTTGTAATAAATAAAAGATTTTGTGATGATATAATACATGTTTTGAAAGCATGCTTAAAGTAAAAGGCATGTAATGCTATAAACAGTTTTATGATATATATATACGATGCATGTATGTTGTTGAACAACTACATATGGTATGATTTCCAAATGTAATTGGATTTGGAGTATGAGATATATGTACATTTTCATGAGTTCAAATTGATGCATATGATGATTTAAGTTGGACTTATAAGCTATGGTTATGGCAATATTCATAAGCCAATAGGTTAAGAAAATCCCTCAGTAGGGGGTATATACTCTATATTTATTTTACGGACCGGGAATGGTATCAGTTGTTATCTAGAGATATATTATATATTCTCTATATTTATTTTACATACTAAGAATGGTATCAGTTGCTATCTAGGGTTATTTTATTGTGTTATTACGATTAATCTCAATAAGTGGTTTACAAATTAAAGGTCATTTGGAGTTTAATCTATTAAGGGTATATTTTAAATATATGATGAATAGTATTATCTACCCTTTTGTTAAGAAAGTATTTAGAAATTATTTCTAAATAAATATTCTTTATTAAATATAGTTTGCATTAATTATTTAAAGCCCTACTTCTTAAGGAAGTATTTTGTGAAAACTATTTTAAACCCTAGATAGCTAATAAAGTTTTACTCAGGCAATTATAAATATAATTAGAGAAGGTTCCCAAAACTATTTTCCGTTTAAGTCTATATTCAGAAAGACTTAAATGTTCGCTCAAACTTCAAAGATACATGGAACCTTTCTCAAGATTTTAATGTTTGTTTCAAGTGGACTGCCCGGTCCTAAATCTTTCGAAACTATTCATTTAACAGCTTTGTATCCAACTATCAAAATGATTTTGATTACTCTTTCAAGACTCGAGGAGTAAAAGCAGTGAAATCAGTTGTATCCATGAACAAGCATCAGCTTGGGAAATATGGGTGAATTTTCCTTTCCAACCAGATATGACTACTTTGTGGAGTCGTATACTTGGGAAAAAGGGAAAGGAACTTTATGTTTCAAAGTTATGGATTTTCTCGAACTCGGAGAATATGTAAGGGACTGAGTGGCGACCTGTCCCCTAAGGGAATTACGAGGAGACTGACAGTCTATGAACTGGTCTGTACTTCCCTTAGATTATCAGATAGTGCCCGACCGTAGGATGAGAGAAGAGCATCGGAGGCCCCTAAGGAATGGGTACCCCTAAGGAATGGGTATGCTCTCCCCCCTACAACCGATTGGCGGGGAGGTAGTGGTCAGTTAGCGTCTACCCTATTTTCCCTTCTACGTAGAAAAACAGCAGTGGGGATTGCCTGACGACTGATCATCGTAGGGGTATCCCTGTCGCCCAGAATCTCCGTCTACAGTTCATCATCCATGAAAGAAAGTTTATTCAAGTTATTCAGTTTTATGCAAGTTATCAGAGAACATGTTCTAAGCAAGTTTCCAGAAAAGAAAAGTTATTCAAGTTTACTCAAGTTTATTCCAGTTCATGCAAGTTATTCAAGTTCAGAAAGCGGATTGGAAATATTTTGCCTTGTCTTTATTTCCAGAATATGATATGAGATAAATGTTTGATATGAAAGATGATATTTGGAAATTCCTACAACTTCATCTTTTATCTTATGAGTTATGACTCTGATAAAAACCTGATTAAGGATATATATGCACAAGTGGATTTTGGGTTACAGAAACCTTATATTTTCCTTATAACTTCATCTTTCAAGTATATGTTGATGGTCTGCTTATATTTTATATAGCAGATATTTTACAGAAAGGATATACTGAGTATCTTGTTATTTCATCTTTTATACTATACTAGAACTTTGTTCATAGTATAAACATTGAAGGTTGCAGAGTATTATGAAATGATATTTGAAATACCACAATGGTACTATTTTTGGAATACATTCCGATAAGAAAATGATTTCAGTATCAAGATATTTTGACAAGTTATTGTCTTATACCAGCTTTATTTCTGGGTTGAATTAAAGGCAGAATTATGCCATACTTTCATTACCTTGCTGAGCTATCGCTCACTCTTGCTATTATTTTATATATATTATATAGCAGCGAAGCAGGATGCCTATGGGACGGCACGTACCTCGCAAGGCGTTTCCATAAACAGTTTCAGCAGTGATCCCGGGAGTAGTACGAACTAATCGAATCAGGCTACGGCTTTGGTATTCAACTTATGTATAGACATGAATGGTATTAGAGGATTGTGAGCATGAGAAGGCTAAGCTGGTAATGTACCACTACGTAGAAATTGTATCAGTAACAGATTCAAAGACATTTGGGTATTGTAATAAAAATTATTTATTCCGCAGTTATTGTATGGTGTCGTTTCTGAGACTCTAACCTGTGTGTGTGTGTGTGAGACATATATTGTGGGGTCATAAACAGGTGAATTATGAATGGTGTGAGTAATACAGGTAAGGCAAGGAGTACATGGATTGTGACAACCCTAAATCCCTGACCCCGGATTTGGGGCTGTTACAGAGATGGTATCAGAGCTTTAGGTTACAGTCCTCAGAAACGATAGGAGATCGAGTCTTACAATACCCTTAAGAATGATAAGGACATCTAGAGCTCAGGTTGAGTTCGTAGTCGGGTTAGAGGACATGACCCTGACTGTTTAAGATGAAGCCCGAGAGGGGACTTCTTCTGGAAAACCAGACTTAAGACTTCATGGCTAGTCACCTCGATTAGTATGAGTTATAGATTGATGGGACTCCGAGATACCAGATTCCGAGGCCTTCGAGTAGGCATTGGATGATGTGCTTCTTGAAATGGACGGAGACCCGATAAAGGAAGATCCATAGGAGGATCTAAAGGAAGACCCCATGGTGGGTCAAAGGAAGAATCTTGTAGAAAATGTGCCGATTGATAAAGATGTGGTGTGTTACTTGAGGCTTAATAATAAGACAGGATAAACCTTCAAGGGATGAATAAGTGACGAGACGAGAGTTTAAGGATCGTTCATGACTCATCAAGAGTATGACAAGGAAAGTGGAGTAGAGTCTCCAAGCAGAAGAGGTAGAGGCAGTACAGTCAGTATCAGTGGATTGATTCGACTTGCACGAAACTTATTACTCGTAGTTGGTTACAGTTGCCCATAAGGAGACGGCATACGTGAGAACCAAGGTGTTCAGATTTTTGCGAACGATTGAGGGTACTTAGTTGCCTAAGGATAGTGAAAGGAATTACTTTGGGCTATGAGATTTCAATCCCCCACGACCAGCGATCCCACTGGAAATAGTGTCTATTACATCATTGAGGAATTTTGTTATTTCAAGGAGAATTTGGATATATGTACCATGCAAATGTTATTGTAAGGCAAGCACGCTAAGGCGGAATCGAGAACGAGATTTACCACCCTCAAGAAACCAGGAAGGAATTATGAGGATAGAACAGAAAGGTCGGAAATCAGATCCGAGTATTACTAGTGGGTTCTGATTTCCCTGATTTTGGAAGGGAATTCAGTAAATTTTTGGCAAACCTTGTCTTTCTGATTACCAGAGAATGTCACCAAAGAGAGTGGAGATTAGAGCGAACCATGTGGATTGGATAAGATAGCCGTTATGTGGTTTGGTGTACAGACCCTGATGGCTATAATTGATTGTAGAGATAAAATGATGAAGTTGAGATTGGACGGTAAAGGCGAAATATAATTAAGAACCAAGACGGACTGAGAAGTTCCGGGGTTGACTTAAATGAAAAGGCTATTGTGCCAAAAGTGTTAAGCTTATTTAGCGCCCAGGATTGATATGGGAGAAGGAATATTGGATATAAGGATGATTGAAATAGAGACCAGATTTAATCTTGTAGTTTCTAACGATCTTCCGGAGTACTGCCCAGTCGACATGAGGAATTGTCATTGCTATGGGCGACAGCGGTATCGAAGTCTTCTTATGGAACATAACGTTTACTTGGGATGTTTGCGCTTAGTCGAATAGAACCCCCTGCGATTGCAAATGTTGATGGTTGAATTCTTAGCGACTATTATAAGTCGGCAATGACGTAAGTATCGAACAACTTAGGGTGCGTGGAAAGGAAAAGCTTTAGAATTGAACGAATATCCATCAGAGGAGCCGACATATAAGGCATCCGTAGAGACCTTGGTAGTACCCTCCCCATTTTCAAATTATGTGGGGTACCTCCCCAATCTATGATCTATCTTGACTTCTTTCCAAGAAAGAATTCTGATAAAGGGTATATTCCCTCTTCGAAGCTGTTTTATAACACTTGTGTTAAATCATATTTAATTTCAATTGTGCCAGAGGCTATCACAATGCCTACTTTCAGGCTTTCGAAGCCATGTCAAATGATGTATTTAAGCTTTCACTTTTCTTCAAATAATGAATGACCCTATGGTAATACCTCACCACTTGTTTGTTAAGTACCAGTATCTTTTGGTTATTCTTTTCTTTGCGATTCTTTGGAAACCGCACCTTTGGGAATCTGTTCAATTTTAATCCAAGGTGTTCCTTTGAGAAATATTAAAGACGATAATCATTAAATTGATATCGAATTGCTTTCATACTTTTCAACTTCCACTGAGACGAACAACCCTATACTTATAGGGGCTACAAGGACTATCTGTCTGTGTGATAGAAGTCGGATGGGACGCCATCACTTGTAAGTTGTGAAATACAAGAAGGCTAATTACCTTTAGTATGTCTCAATCGAGGCACACAACATTAAGTTCTTATGATCATGTTGATCTCTCGGTAAATTCTTTTGCCTCCTATGAGGTTATCCTAAAACTTATAACCAGTGTGTGACGTTTTCCTTGATATGGGAGCTGTCTTTTCAAGGCCCCATAATTTTTGTTATCCTCATTGAATTCTAAGGGGAGGCCACCCAGGTCAAATAAGTCAAAATTCGCTGATAGGAATTAGATTCGCAACGAAATTGCTTATGACAGGAGCGGATCCCTAAGACGAATAGACCGTTAGTGACATATCAACGAAATTGGTTATTCTCCCAAGAATATTATGATAATGAAAAGCGTGTCAATCGATATATGTGAAAGGAATAACGATGTGCCGTGAACTCCAGTGACAACGGTGTTAGATGGATGCCCTACAATGAAATTGAGATTTTTGAGGAGTTGTTTACGAGTGGACACTACCTCTGGGTTAGCAAGATAATTACTGACGTTGGAGACAGAGGGAGCTGGTATTGTGACTTGGAAGATGTGCAGCGTGTGTTGTTATAAAGGAATAATTTTCAGAAATATATGAAGACCCGGATGAAAATAAAAGTCAAAGAGTTAAAACAAGAAACCATAAACTGTGACCGAGTATTCAGAGTATAATGGGAATGAAAGGGTTAGTGACTCAGTTACAAGAGTTGCTGTATAAAGGTGTAATAAGACCCAGTGTACCACCATGGAGAGCCCGGTGTTGTTGTAAGAGAGAAAAATGTTAGCACAAGATTTTGTATCGAACCTCGAGGGTTGTATGAGTTCGACATGGAAAATAGGTACCCTTGTAAATGATTGTGTGACCAGCGGAAGAACGCTGTGTATTTCCAAATTTATTTAAGAACTGGGTATCACCAGTGGGAAGTTAAATCTGAGGATATACCCAAGACTGCGATTCGTACTAGGAATAGACACTTCGAGTTTTCAGCGAAGTTATTTTGGGTTGACTAATGCACCCATAAATTTTACGGAATGTGATGAAGTGGCTTCGAGTTACCCGCGATAATAGATAACCTGAGATGGAGAAATGGCTAGAATTGACCTAGAATTATGACTGTGAGATACACTACCATCCGGGGAAGGCCAATGTGGTGGCCGATACCCTTAATTAAAATGAGACAGAGATGGATCCCGAATGATCGGGAATTAAAGGATGAGATTTTACACAAAACCCAAGTTAGTCCAACAAACTAGAAGGACAAAAGATTTCACCAACAAGCGGCTAGTGACAACCAAGACAGACAGAGAAAGCATGCGGACTAAGCCCGCGAGTATAGAGATAGTACTGCTATTGATAAGCTAAATGGCATGTTGATGAATGACAAGCAAGTTTATGTTGGTGTATTTTCTGTACAAATAAGATAGAGAGTATGAGGTCAGAGATTTGTAATGCGGAAGGTATTTTCATGGAAAGAAGTAATGAGAATTAGAGAGAAAGAAAAGCTGAGTCTTAAATACATTGAACCGTTTGAGATTTTAAGGCGAATCGTAAGGCTAGCATACGAACTAGCACTAACCCGAATCTGCAACAAGACCGCAACGTGTTTCATGTTTCGATGCTAAGACCATACAAGTCAAATGCTAAGCATATAGTGGAATTCGAGCATGTGGATATGCAACCAGACTTACCCTATGTGGAGCAACCAATGGAATATTAGATCAAAAAGGAACAAGTGCTCCAAAACAAGGTCATCAAGTTCGTCAGAGTTATGTGGCAAAATCATAACGTGGAAGAATCAAATTGAGAGCTAGAGGGTGAAGTACTAGAGAAATACCACCATTTGATTCAGACAGATTCCGGGACGGAATCCTTTTAAGGAGGGGAGAATGTAAGAACCCGAAATTTTCGGTAGAATTAAAATTTTTTTATGATAAAGTGCATCAGTGAATATATGAATGATTAGTGGTTGTAACCACAATGTATTAATGATTTTGAGATTCAAGATTATAAAATGAATATGGATTTCAGTTACAAGTACTTTGTGAATAGAAGGGATGGACTGACCATCTAAATAAGAACAATCTATCTGGAAAATGGGAATATAATATTCCAAGAAAGAAAAGTATTTTCATGTCATCCAAATCGATATCTGTTATGCATCCGACAACTCCATAAACAAGATAGAGTATGCCTGAGAAAGCACTAGAACATTTTCTAAGTACAAGAAACGTTGGAATTGATAATTGATCTACAAGATTGTGGATGAATAGTGATTTTGAGGATTAACAAAGTTTTTCATGCCACCTATGTACGAGACATAGTGTGGGTATTCCGAAGTCATATTAGTGATCTACGGAGTAAATAAGTGAATGCAAAGACGATCGGAATTCAGAAATTCCAAATTTTATTTTGGTACAGTATTTGACCGGGCAGCAAATTATATATTATTATATTCAAGAATTGAGATATTAAAATTGAGGATTGGAGGATTTAATATTTTGGAATTTTATTATTTATTAAAGTCGATTTAAGGATTCGATTGTGGAAGTGAATAGTGAATAGTTACTATTCACTGCGAGAACCGCATAGAGTTTTATTCGCCCTTTAGAAAATATTTTGAATCGTTTCAAGAGAAGCAAGACAACATTTACGGGATTAAATATAGACATGGAAGTAACATGTAACAAGATTAATTCGAGAAATGCAACATTTGGATCATCCATGTGAAAAGAAACGAACTAGTAAAGCTACTTTATCCAACTCGTGCATGTGCGACACGTGTCCACTGACTAAGCACTAAAGGTGATGACTCACCCCTCTCTTATACAAAAATCAGCATTATCTTCATTATTAACCAAAACAAAGAAAAGAAAAAGAAGAAGGAAAATTCGGGAGAAAAGAGAGAAGAAAAATGGTGGAGAAAGAATTGATCATAACTTGAGTTTCTCTCGGCGGTTTTTGGCGATCCACCACTCAAATCGAAGCTCTCGAGAAGCTCTATGCAACCATGGTAAGAGCTCGCTTCACTTCTGTGTTTTACCCATTCGATTCAGTGATTAACAGTTGGAGAAGATGATGAATAGTAACTTGTATTTTGTTTTGTTGTTTTTGATATTGAGTTTGTGGCTTCCAAAGGTTGTATTAAGCAAGGATTTGAGGTTACATAAGGATTATAGCAGCAAGCAAGCTTGGAGGAAGGTATAAACCTCTGCCCCTTTGAGTTATATGAGTTTTAATATGGTTTTGATGTTTATATAAAGTTAAGAGCATGATTAAGTGATTATATGAATTGTTGGTTGAGTTTGGAGGATGGGTTATGAATTTGTTTTGATTATTCATGGAGGATTTGACTGAGTGGAGGGTGTATAAGGTGGATGATGAGTTTGGGATTGTTTGGTGTTGATTTGGGTATGTTTTGAAAATGGAAAACGTTACGATTATAGCCGTCGTAATGCCCGATTCCCGTTAACTCTAAAAACTGCCTAGAGTCCGGAAACTTAACTGCCTCTTTTGGTTCAGTGAGGAACATGAGTGTGTAGAGGTTTGTTTCTAGTTTACGTGAGCGCAAGAATCATGCCGTTATGATTTACGGTTTAAGAGAAAAGTGAGTTTTAGTAAACGCCATTCGGAAGAATGACTCATCTCTGTTCAGCAAATTTGAGGATATATTTGGACCACTTCGGAGCCATATTAAAATGTGAAACTTTGAGGAATAATACTAGAGACAGTTAGGAAGGCTCACGAAAACGATTCGGATTAAAAAGATTATGTTTCGATTTTATAAAAATGTTTTAGTCAAGGTCGCGCAAGTGAAAACCACTGAAAACGAGACTTAGAAATCAAGGTTCCAAATGGTTAAGTATAACTTGGATTTGAGAATGGATTTCAAACCAAACTTGTGATATAAGTATTTGACGAATAACATGGACTTAGTATGAGCCTATAACGAGCTAGTAATGCCTTGGTTGTGTTTCGCTTACGTGTTTAAGCATTAAGTTATAAGTGGTTTATCGAGGGGATTAACCGTGTGCTTTCGTTTGACTTTGTCTAGATTGTTCGACATGGTCAGGAGCCCTATCACCTCTCGAGCATCAGGCAAGTTTACTAAACCTTACTCTATTATTAGAGTGGGCATATTTTCGAATGTTTAATACTTGTTGATTCAAAAATATATCTATATATATATTCTTTGTTCCAAGTATCGTGCAAGTTTCTAAAACCATATTTTGAAGTATGCATACACGAGATGCAGTTTGCTTATTCCATGCTATGTTTTCCATTAATTATACTAATGATGCATACGATATGATGTTATGCATGTTTTCAAACCTTACATCGTATATAGATATAATGGTATTAAAAATATTGAGGCGTAATATATGCATATGATAGATGCATGCACGTTTTCAAACCTATGCCTCTATAAACTGTTGTTGTAATAAATAAAAGATTTTGTGATGATATAATACATGTTTTGAAAGCATGCTTAAAGTAAAAGGCATGTAATGCTATAAACAGTTTTATGATATATATATACGATGCATGTATGTTGTTGAACAACTACATATGGTATGATTTCCAAATGTAATTGGATTTGGAGTATGAGATATATGTACGTTTTCATGAGTTCAAATTGATGCATATGATGATTTAAGTTGGACTTATAAGCTATGGTTATGGCAATATTCATAAGCCAATAGGTTAAGAAAATCCCTCAGTAGGGGGTATATACTCTATATTTATTTTACGGACCGGGAATGGTATCAGTTGTTATCTAGAGATATATTATATATTCTCTATATTTATTTTACATACTAAGAATGGTATCAGTTGCTATCTAGGGTTATTTTATTGTGTTATTACGATTAATCTCAATAAGTGGTTTACAAATTAAAGGTCATTTGGAGTTTAATCTATTAAGGGTATATTTTAAATATATGATGAATAGTATTATCTACCCTTTTGTTAAGAAAGTATTTAGAAATTATTTCTAAATAAATATTCTTTATTAAATATAGTTTGCATTAATTATTTAAAGCCCTACTTCTTAAGGAAGTATTTTGTGAAAACTATTTTAAACCCTAGATAGCTAATAAAGTTTTACTCAGGCAATTATAAATATAATTAGAGAAGGTTCCCAAAACTATTTTCCGTTTAAGTCTATATTCAGAAAGACTTAAATGTTCGCTCAAACTTCAAAGATACATGGAACCTTTCTCAAGATTTTAATGTTTGTTTCAAGTGGACTGCCCGGTCCTAAATCTTTCGAAACTATTCATGTAACAGCTTTGTATCCAACTATCAAAATGATTTTGATTACTCTTTCAAGACTCGAGGAGTAAAAGCAGTGAAATCAGTTGTATCCATGAACAAGCATCAGCTTGGGAAATATGGGTGAATTTTCCTTTCCAACCAGATATGACTACTTTGTGGAGTCGTATACTTGGGAAAAAGGGAAAGGAACTTTATGTTTCAAAGTTATGGATTTTCTCGAACTCGAAGAATATGTAAGGGACTGAGTGGCGACCTGTCCCCTAAGGGAATTACGAGGAGACTGACAGTCTATGAACTGGTCTGTACTTCCCTTAGATTATCAGATAGTGCCCGACCGTAGGATGAGAGAAGAGCATCGGAGGCCCCTAAGGAATGGGTACCCCTAAGGAATGGGTATGCTCTTCCCCCTACAACCGATTGGCGGGGAGGTAGTGGTCAGTTAGCGTCTACCCTATTTTCCCTTCTACGTAGAAAAACAGCAGTGGGGATTGCCTGACGACTGATCATCGTAGGGGTATCCCTGTCGCCCAGAATCTCCGTCTACAGTTCATCATCCATGAAAGAAAGTTTATTCAAGTTATTCAGTTTTATGCAAGTTATCAGAGAACATGTTCTAAGCAAGTTTCCAGAAAAGAAAAGTTATTCAAGTTTACTCAAGTTTATTCCAGTTCATGCAAGTTATTCAAGTTCAGAAAGCGGATTGGAAATATTTTGCCTTGTCTTTATTTCCAGAATATGATATGAGATAAATGTTTGATATGAAAGATGATATTTGGAAATTCCTACAACTTCATCTTTTATCTTATGAGTTATGACTCTGATAAAAACCTGATTAAGGATATATATGCACAAGTGGATTTTGGGTTACAGAAACCTTATATTTTCCTTATAACTTCATCTTTCAAGTATATGTTGATGGTCTGCTTATATTTTATATAGCAGATATTTTACAGAAAGGATATACTGAGTATCTTGTTATTTCATCTTTTATACTATACTAGAACTTTGTTCATAGTATAAACATTGAAGGTTGCAGAGTATTATGAAATGATATTTGAAATACCACAATGGTACTATTTTTGGAATACATTCCGATAAGAAAATGATTTCAGTATCAAGATATTTTGACAAGTTATTGTCTTATACCAGCTTTATTTCTGGGTTGAATTAAAGGCAGAATTATGCCATACTTTCATTACCTTGCTGAGCTATCGCTCACTCTTGCTATTATTTTATATATATTATATAGCAGCGAAGCAGGATGCCTATGGGACGGCACGTACTTCGCAAGGCGTTTCCATAAACAGTTTCAGCAGTGATCCCGGGAGTAGTACGAACTAATCGAATCAGGCTACGACTTTGGTATTCAACTTATGTATAGACATGAATGGTATTAGAGGATTGTGAGCATGAGAAGGCTAAGCTGGTAATGTACCACTACGTAGAAATTGTATCAGTAACAGATTCAAAGACATTTGGGTATTGTAATAAAAATTATTTATTCCGCAGTTATTGTATGGTGTCGTTTCTGAGACTCTAACATGTGTGTGTGTGTGAGACATATATTGTGGGGTCATAAACAGGTGAATTATGAATGGTGTGAGTAATACAGGTAAGGCAAGGAGTACATGGATTGTGACAACCCTAAATCCCTGACCCCGGATTTGGGGCTGTTACAGCATGCGCATTGGAAACTGCCAATTACTGCTGTCAGTCATTGTATGTGTGCCACGTGCCCCACTCACACGATTCACGGAGTAAGAGAGTTGTGTGTATTAATTAGAAACTGTTCAGTTTTTAATTCTTTCTTTTTGTATTAATATACAATACACAAATTCGTTTGAACTTTTCACAACTTACTCTAATTCATACTCTTACTATCACACACACATTTTCACAAACACTTTTCTGCATACATCTCTCAAACACATTCTTGAAGCATAAACACTGTTTTCTTTGAAATATTCTAATGGCAACAACTATGTTTCAATCTTTTGGTCTCGAATTTGTTCCTAACAACTATGCAACACCACTATCTACTGAGAATGTCCCAGAGGCATTTCATCTTTTTCAGAACTTTCTTGCTCAATCTGATATTGGGCATGCACTGGTGGCACCAGCAAAGTTATCTGGTTCTCAAATCAAAGCCTTCTGGGAGACAGGCGTGTATGATGATGGAGGTGAATCAGGCACTCCTTCTATAATCTTTGAATTTGCTGAAGAAGAGTATGTAGTTACTCCAACTACTGTAAGAGATGCTCTTGGATGTGAAGATTTCAATGCGTTCACCATTTCTGTTGGTGATTCTGATCTTAAGCGTATGATGAGGGAGATTGGTTATTCTGGGTCTTTAGCAAGAACAGGAAATTTGAAGCGACCGTTCTTGAGGAAGGAGTGGAGTTTCTTCTTCGATTGCATTACAAGGGCGTTCGGGAAGAAGTGTACAAATTGGGATGCAATTCCAATCGACAGTCTACAAATTGGGTATTCTCTTCTCTATGGTGCTCATTTTGACTATGCTAGACTTGTTTTGAACAACATAGGTGAAAAGATGACAGAGAATAGGAGTGTAGTTTACTTTTCTCGTTTCTGTCAATTAATCTTTTCTATTTGTGTTGATGGGGTTGAGATAGCTGAGGAGGATGTCATTCCCTCATTTAAATTACATAAGAGAATATTCTCTGATCTCACAAACAAGGATGTTAAGAAAGGGAATGTTGATGACTTGATGCTTCCTGCTTCAGTCCAACAGTTTTTAAACCCTCAACCACAACCACAGACACAACCAGAACCAATTCAGCCTCTAAACTCTGAACTTCTTCCATCTACATCTCAAAAACCAAAGGCTGGGGGTAGAACAAAGCATAGGGCTTTTAAAGTTTCTAAATCTCTAAATACTGATGATGTTCCAGTATCTGTTGGTACTTCAAGGAGAAAGAAGAGGGCACACAGACCTGTTTCTGATGCAAATATGCCTTCTGATGAACCAGAATCTGCTAATGCTAAGAAAAGGAAGCTTGTTGCTGCTTATTTATTTGATGGATTGATTCCTGGTTCTACATCTATTGAATCTCCTGAGGTTGTAATTGAAGATGCTACTGTGTCTGAAGAAGCCAGAGCAGACACTGATAATAATGATGCTGTCAATGATGATTTTCTTGAACCCATCTTGGAGATGGATTTTGAAGATGAATTTGAAGCACATCCCTCTGCAACTCTAGAAGAGTTTGGAAGTATAAATGAAACAGAGGATGTGGCAGCTGATCAACCTACACTTATCATAGATGAGTCACTAGCTACTCATACAGAGGTTCTCTCTGTCAATCACCAGGTACTTGAGAAAGGTGATGAGGTTGATCAGACAACAAAGGCTGCAGCTGCAGAAAATATTATTGAAGAAACTGCAGAGAATAATGTTGAAGAAATTGCAGAGATTGTTGTTGAATCTACTGCTGTTCATGCTGAAAATGAAGAAAATGCTCAAGATAATATAAACTCTGAGAAGCTTGCAAATGCCGATGCTCAGGAAACATTTGCTGAGACTATTCCTCATTCTTCAAATGCTAAGTCTTCTACAAAGTCTGATGATGGTCAAGCTACAAAGTCTGATGATGATCAAGCTGATTCATCTTCTCAAAGACTTTCTGCTCAACAAAATTCAAAGGATATTCAGCATGCCACTGAACTTCACTATCAGAATATGTACTTTTCCAAGTGGTCAAACAAGGATTGTATATTCACTGATCAAAGGGCTACTGACTTTGTAACAAACTCTGCTGCATCAATTACGAATCCAGAACTTCTTACACATCTCAAGGCAACTATTGTTCAAGTCAAATCTCTTCATAATCATTTTGATGAAACTCAGAAGTCAGTTACTGGGTTGAGAAATGATGTGGTTGCTAGAGATATGTCTCTAAAGCAAGATAAGTCTATGCTGCTTACTCTGGTCAAAGATCAAGAAGTTCTCAAGAACAGATTGACTAAGGTTGAAGACAATCAGACTGTAATGTATGATAAGCTTGATTCCATTGCTGTTTCAATAGAATTGCTCACATCAGTATTACTTCAAGATGATGTCAAAAAGGGGGAGAGAGTACTTAAAGACAAATGCAAAAAGTCTCAAACTCTGAGTAGACAGGATGATTCTACTGATGGTGGTGCAAAGGGAAAAGATTTCAAATCTAAATCTACTCTAAAGCAAGGAAAGCTAAGATCAAACTCCGATGCTACAAACTCTGAACGGATAAACACTGGTGCTCAATCTTCTTCAAGAGCTAGAAGTTTATTGCTTACTTCTCATCCAGTTACTGATGAAGAGATTGCTGCTCAGCTGTTTCTAGAAGAACATGGTGCTGATGCAACCATACAAGATATCCAAGCTGAAGAATTGATGTTAGCTAAAGAGCATGAGCAGAATCTAAAGTCTGGGAAAGTAAAGAAAGTTGTAAAGGTTTCAAGACCTAAAGAGAAAGGAATTGTAATAAAGGAAAATGTAAACTCTCAACAAAGTTTACAACAAGCAAAGAAGGCTGAAGAAACTAGCTCAGATAAAGGTAAAGGGAAGTTAGTTGAAGAATCAGTACAGAAGAAAGCTCAAACAACCTCTGACAATGCTCAAGTTGTTAAAACATTGGAAGCTGTGACAACCTCTGATACTACTCAAGTTGTACAGACTCAGTTATCTTCACAATTACAAAGAACTTTTGCTAAGCCAATCATTGTTCAACATTCTTTGATTCCAGCAAATATAAATCTTCTCCAAAGCAGAACACTCATGGGAAAAGAATCAAGAGATAAATCTGGGCTTGGATCTCATAGAGAGAAAAGAGTGAACAATAGTCCAATGGATCACACTTCTTTAGCTGAACCTGGTGTTGGGGTAACTCAAGAAAATCTTGATACTCTAGAATCAGTTCAGTTAATATACCACAGAGGGTTAAAGAAGGATTTTCTGTTATACTTCAAATCTGATGGCGGAGTATACAGAGTTAGTGAAGATGATATTGGTTTAAAGATGAAAGAAGAACTGGAATATGTGTTGTATCTGTTGAAAGTTAAAAATCAAAGAACTCATCAAGCAGCCGAGGTGTTAAGAAGCAGAATGATGAAAGCTAGAATTCTTTCTGGTTTAAAGTCTGCTGGCTCTTATATACCAAGGTTCAGAGATTACAATGGAAAGCTTGTTGAGATGCAAAGGAACAGTGCAAGACTCAGAACAGATTTTGGCATAAAGGTGTTGGAATTTAATCTGGAATCAGATAAATCCTTCATAATAAAGCTAGGAAATGATATGAGGAAGAACAACATTTATTCACTAAGGGCAGCTATCTACCAAACTGGAGAGAGTGATCCAGAGTTAAGGGAGATAAAGAAAATAATGATAGCTGAGTTAGAAAGAGCTGAAAGAAAACTACTTCAGGACTACATCAGGACTGTGCCTGACATTGAAGAGATTAAGTAACTGAAGTCTGTAAGTTTTTAAAAGTTTTCTGTTCTAAGTTAAAAATAAACTCTGTTATGTTATAAACACTGCATTTGTTGTATGTTTTGACATTATCAATTATCTTTTAACTTGTACATCTTTGTTATGCACAAGTTGGGGGAGATTGTTAGATATAATTGCTAATGATTGTTTATCAGTGTTTAAGCAATAGGTACTCATCAGAGTTTATGATAGAAGCCAGTCAGAGTTTGTTAAAGTCTGACGGGGTGAAAGTTTGCTGAAGCTGTCGGTGCTAATATGAAGATTCTAGAAGCAATATATCTTGAAGATGGAAAGAAGCAAGATATATTGAGATAGCTAAAGAAACGGGACAGAAGACATAAGCAATCCTAATTTGATATAAATTGTATAGCTAATTTGTAGGAATATCAATTAGAGATTGAATCTATGTAGCTGTGTGCTATATAAACACAGATAGGTTAACCCTAAAAGGGTAGCGAATACTGAAAACATTATTCTTGTAACCTAGCAGCTCTCTGTGATAATTTACATCACTGAGAGAAGAGTTATTTAATATAATTCAGTTTATTGTTCATAAACAGAGTTCTTGATTGTTATTCTCATACATATATTGATTATATATTGTGTATTCGGCCTAACACTTTCCAACACCTTCTTATCTTCAATCACATATACCCTGAAAGCCTTAGATTCCAGAGAATAGCCCAGAAAAATGCCTTCATCTGCTTTGGCATCAAACTTGCCAAGATGTTCTCCATCTTTAAGTACAAAGCACTTTGCACCAAACACATGAAAGTACTTCAGTGTTGGTTTCTTGTTGGCCATTAACTCATACGGAGTCTTTTCATGATCTTTGTTGATCAGGGTTCGATTCTGAGTGTAGCAAGCTGTATTCACTGCTTCAGCCCAAAAGTAAGTGGGAAGTTTTGATTCACTCAACATGGTCCTTGCTGCTTCAACCAAGGTCCTGTTCTTCCTTTCCACTACTCCATTCTGTTGAGGAGTTCTTGGTGCTGAAAACTGTCTTGATATTCCTTTATCTGAGCAGAAATCATTAAGAACTGCATTCTTGAATTCAGTTCCATTGTCTGATCTGATTGTCCGCACAGGTAGCTTAGCTTCCACTTCTATCTTCTTGATGTGATCAATGATTAGTTGTGTTGCTTCATCCTTTGATTGTATGAACAACACCCACGTGTACTTGGAGTAGTCGTCCACCATCACCAATGCATATCTATTCCTTGAAAGTGACATAACATTAACTGGACCAAATAAATCCATATGAATCAGCTGTAATGGTTCAGTAATGCTTGTCATTCCTTTGCTTCCATGTGATGCTTTCTTCAACTTCCCTTTTTCACATGCTTCACATAGTCCCTCCTGATTGAATTCCATCAGGGGCAACCCTCTCACTAACTCTCTCTTTACTAAAGAGTTCATAGTTTTGAAGTTCAGATGTGAGAGCTTCTTGTGCCATAGCCAACTTTGTTCTGAAGATGCCTTTGCATAAAAACATGTAACTTCTCCTTCACTGGTAGAACTTAAGTCAGCTATAAACAAATTTCCTTTTCTCACTCCCAGTAGAGTAAGCTTCTCATCCTTCCTGTTGGTGATCAAGCACTTGTCCTTTCTGAAATCTACATTGTAGCCTTTATCACAGACCTGAATGATACTTAGAAGATTGTGTTTTAATCCTTCAACAAGAGAGATGTTTTCAATGATGACATTTCCAGCTTTTAATTTACCATATCCCGTAGTGTATCCTTTGCTGTCATCTCCAAAGGTTACAATCGGGCCGGTCTTCTTAACCACCTCTGTAAGCAGGGACTCTTCACCTGTCATGTGTCTAGAACAGCCACTATCCAGAATCCACACAACCTTTGAGCTTTTAACCTTACCATGCAATCACAGATTGATTAAGCGGACTTTGGTACCCAAAATTGTTTGGGTCCTGAAGGTTTAGATGATTTAACAGGAGTAACATTCAATTTAGTCTTACCCTGTTTGATATTCATAGTATCTGTGGATTTAACATTATCAGTGCTATTGCTACTATCAGACATCAACTTAAAATAAGCATGCATGATGTTGTACTTACATAGCAAACAATCTTTCTTTCCACAGGGTTCATGAAGATCAGGCATGTCAGACATGTTATGCATTTCAGAAGCATTAGCAGTTTCTACTTTAACCTTTTTACATGCATGTGTAAGGTGTCCAGCAGAATTACAAATAGTGCACAACTTCCTAGATGCAATGGGAGAAAATGGAACCATTTCCTGATTAACAATCTTCTTCTTCCCATTCCTGTTCTTTTTAACATTACTAACTACGTCACCTACTTCAGTTTTAGGTAAATCAGGTTTAGGTAATTCATTTTTTACTGATTTCCTAGGCAACTTAGTTTTTACCTCTTTTTCCTTCAACAAATCCTCCTCAAGCAATTCTTGTCTTATGAAAAGGTCATCCTCATGAAAGAGTGGTGGAAACGGCTTAACAAAAACTGGACAATCAACATTCTTAAGAACATGTGGAGTATTCCTTTTGACAACTGAAGATGTCACAGGGAATTCCACAATCTTCTTACCAGCTTTCTTGTTATAGTCAAATCCTATAGCAGTTTTATTCTCTATGGCCTGAGTATCAATGATTTCCTTAGCCACTAGAGCGGAATTCTTAAAAGCATTCAGCTTCAAATCTAGATCTGAAATCTGCTTCCGGAGGATAGTCTCTATCTCATCATTACACTTGACCTTGTTCTCTAAGTACGCATTCTTTTGCTTAAGATCTTCTAATGTTACAGCTACAAGCTCTAGTTCTTCATTTTTAGATTCTAATTTTTTAATCTTAAGAACTAGTTTAGAATTTTCCATTTCTGATGCTAGCATGCTTGTGTGTACATTAAACAATTCTACACTAAGATCTTGCACAGTACTCAGAATTAGACATATCAATTGTAGTTAAGATAGGTACCTGAGATGATTGTGGTGATTCCTCTGAAGAGTCAGCCATTAGAGCAACATTTCCATATTCCTCCTCTTCATCCGAATCAGTATCATCCCAGTGCTTTCCCTCTGCTATATAAGCTTTCCCTTTCTGCTTTCCAGAGAATGCCTCCAATTGCTGTTTAAGCTTGGCATTCTCTTTCTTCAACTCATCATAAGAATCCTTCTTTCCATAGACATCTTTCATGTCTCTCGCTTGACGAGGCTTCCGGCATTCAGTGGCAAAATGCCCTAACTCATTGCAGTTGTAGCATCTTGATTTGCTTCTATCAATCATGCCAGTCTTGTAGCCTCCCTTAAAGCCTGTACTAGGTGTATAATTGCTCTTCTGGAATCTGTTGGTTGAACCCTTGAACTTGTACTTAGGGTTTCTCTTGAAACGAATGTGACTAAACTTTGCAGCTAAGTACACCATGGTTTTGTCTTCCATTTGCTCAAGCTCTTCTAGGGTGTAGTAATCACTTTCATCAACACCCAGATTCACAGAATCCATTTCTGCTTCTATTATCACCTCCTTTCCAGCTCTAGGGGTTTGAATCTGAATCTTAGAAGTTATTGGTTCATCCACTACAAGTGCTGCTGATCTCACAAGTGCATTGTGCTTGTTCTCCACTGTCCCTGATCCGTAGATTATCACCCTTTGTTCCTGTTCCATCTCATAGGTCTTCAACTTGCCATAGATCATCTCTAATGACATCTTTGTGAAGTCAATTCTTTCCCTAATGTATGATGACTTGTGTTCTACATGATGGGGCAGCGTCATCATGAACTTCCTGTTTGATTCTCTCAGTGGATAGGTCTTTCCTTTCATTGCCAATTCATTGAGAAGCTTAGTATATTTCTCAAAGACCTGAGTTATACTTTCTCCTGGCAGGGACCTAAACGCTTCATATTGAGAAGTCAGGATGTCCAATCTGTTTTCCTGAACGTCTTCAGTTCCTTCCATTATCAAGTTAATGGTATCCCACATATGTTTCCCGCTTGTACAGTTCATCAACTGATAGCTCATTTCCTTGTCTGCGGAGTCCGCCAATATCAACATTAAACCGGTGTCCAATCGAATCAGTTCTTTGTCAGAATATGTATATTCAGTAATATCCTTAGGTTGGGTGCCTTGAGGAATCCTGCTACCATCAGGAGCTGTAGATTCACTGACTGGTTTCATTGGTACAAACGGTCCGTTCTCTAATATGCCAATATACAACGGATTAGATGCCTTGATAAATAACATCATCTTCATCTTCCACAAACCGAAATCATCTCTAGTAAACGGGGGAACTTTAATACCAGCAGTTGTCTTTGGAGCACTCATGGTTTCTGAAAATTTCAAATTGTTTAAAATTCAAGAAATTCCAATTAAATGAAAAAATTTGAAAGTTAAAAAATTTGCTTCGAATTTTCACGCTACGTTTGATTTTGGTCTCATTCACCGGATCTGATTTGTATATCAATCAAGTAGCTTTGATACCAATTGTTAGGTCCAAAGTATCGTAGAAGGGGGGTTGAATACGATACTCACAAATAATTCAATTTCGTTCGCGGATTAATCTTTCAGTTCTATAACGAAATCAAACACACCAAACCAAATCAAGTTTCGGGGAATATATCTTTTTATAAATATAAACCTCGAGGGGTGCTACAATTTCTAATCCGTAGATTAGCTTCAATGAGTTTAAGGTTACACAAATACAAAACAATGATCAAATTCTGAGCACTATTAATTCTCTGATAATTTCTCCGGCTCAGTTCTCTCTCTCAGTAATGTTTCTGTGTAGAATGCCTTAACTGAAGAAGACACTATCTTCTCTCGTATTAATTGTAGACTTCATTTGAAAAACCATCGAACCAAACTTGAACAAACAATCTTGGCCGTTGGATCTTCATCAACCTGTCAGACAAACCAAACTTTTCACCTGCTCCAATTTGAAAACCATCGAATGGAATTACTTTATTTACCATTCGATAGTTTTTAAAACAAAACTATCGAATACCAAATAAAGTAAAAGTGGTTTTCAAATAATTACTTTTAAACTCATTCGATAGTTTTCACAAATGAAAAACTATCGAATTCATTTTCTTTACTTTTGTCCTTTAGTAATTACTCCTGGGTGTTTTAGTTTTAGACTGTATCAATTTCTTCCGAGACGATAAAACAACTTGATCTTCTTAGTGTCGTCACCTAGTGCAACTGGTCTGGTTCACAGATGAATAACACTTGATCAATTCTTCTTTTATGTCTTCAATTCAATGCTGCTGATAAGTCCTTTGTCGTTCTGGTTGCTTCATTTAAATCACTGGAATCCCGTGGTACTTAACCCTAAATCATTCACATACTTCTGTCGTCTTGAAAGTCTTGTTTCTTTTGCTGTCACTGAGGCTTGAACATTTTCATGAACTTCTTTCCGTGACCTGTTTACGGACTTCAAGAATACATAACGTATTTTGATTTTTTGAGTTTACCTTTTCTTCTTTGATTCTGGATTCCTGTGCTTCTGTTAATATTATTGTCTGTCTTGTCCTTTGTTGAGTTGTAGTTATCTCTTTTACATCTTATGTTACATTATGCTTTACAGGATCTACGATCGATAGAACTACTCCAAGTCCCGAAATAAATTTTCTAAGCCAAACAACCTCTTTGGCTGCTTCACCGGAAGCAATATACTCAGCTTCCATTGTAGAATCAGCTACTGTCTCTTGCTTCAAACCCTTCCAGCTAACAACAACTCCATTTAGACAAAACACAAACACAAACTGAGACAATGTGTCATATTTATCTGTCTGGAAACCAGCATCTGTGTAACCTCTTACAACTAGCTTCTCATCTCCTCCATATATCAAGAATGAATCTTTAGTCCTCTTAAGGTACTTAAGAATATTCTTGATTGTCGTCCAGTGACCTTCACCTAGATTAGACTGGTACCTGCTCGTCATGCTTAAAGCATACGAGATATCATGACTAGTACATATCATTGCATACATAATAGAACCAATTGCCGAAGCATATGGTACCTTTTTCATACGGTCCTTATCATTTGATGATTTAGGACAGTCTTCTTTTGAGATCGCTATCCCATGAGACATAGGGACAAATCCCCTCTTTGCCTCTTGAATCCCAAAACGATGCAATACTTTATCAATGTATGTACTCTGACTTAAGCCGATTAATCTTTTAGATCTATCTCTATAGATCCTAATTCCTAAAATATAGGTAGCATCGCCTAAATTTTCATCGAGAAACTTTTTCCCAATCAGGTCTTAACAGCCTGAAGAGAAGGAATGTCATTCCCTATCAATAATATATCATCCAACATATAATACTAGGAATGCCACATGCCTCCCACTAACCTTCTTGTAAACACACGGCTCATCTTCATTTTGAATGAAGCCAAACTCTTTGACTATTTCATCAAAATGAATGTTCCACCTCCTTGAGGCCTGCTTCAATTCATAAATGGATCGTAGTAGCTTACATACCATTCTAGCAAATCTTAGATCGACAAAACCTTCAGGTTGTGTCATGTACACGTCCTCTTCTAAGCTCCCATTTAAGAAAGCGGCCTTGACATCCATTTGCCATATTTCATAGTCATAGTAAACTGTTATCTCAAGCAAAATCCGGATGGATTTGACCATAGCTACTGGTGAGAAAGTTTCATCATAGTCAATACCATGAATTTGCTTGAAACCTTTTGCCACTAGTCGTGCTTTATAGGTCGTCACATTACCATCCATGTCAGTTTTCTTCTTGAAAATCCATTTGCACATAATAGGTTTTACCCCCTCAAGTGGTTCAACCAAAGTCCATACTTTGTTTTCATACATGGAATCCATCTCAGATTTCATGGCTTCCAGCCATCTCTTAGAATCTGGACTATTAATAGCATCTTGATAGGAGAGAGGCTCATCATGATCCATAAGCATCACAACGCCACTTTGAGTCAAGAGAAATCCATAATATCTCTCAGGCTCATGGCGAATCCTACTAGATCTACGAACAACATGTGTTTCTTGAGCAATAACATTTTTATGTACATCCTGCTCATGTTTCAACTCTGGTTCAACGTTATTTTGTGGTTCTCGAACTTCATCGAGATCTATCATACTCCCACTATTTTTCTTAAAAAGAAATTCTCTCTCAAGGAACACAGCAGTCCAAGCAACAAACACTTTATTCTCGGTTCGATTATAGAAATAATACCCTTTTGTTTCTTTTGGGTATCCCATAAAATTACATTTATCTGATTTTGGTCCTAGCTTGTCAGAGACTAAACGTTTGACAAAGGCTTCACATCCCCATATTTTCAGAAATGACATGCTATGATGTTTCTTAGTCCATATCTCATATGGTGTGTTTTGAGCTGTTTTAGTAGGAACACGGTTAAGTGTATATGCAGCCGTTTCTATAGTGTAACCCTAGAAACTAATTGAAAGATCCGCCAGACTCATCATTGATCGCACCACGTCCAACAAGGTGCGATTTTTCCTCTCAGACACACCATTCCATTCTAGTGTTCCAGGAGGAGTGAATTCTGATATAATACCAAACTCCTTTAAGAAACTCTTAAATTTTAGGCTCAGGTATTCACCTCTACGATCATATCGTAGAGTTTTTATACTTACGCCTAGTTGCTTTTCTACTTCAGCCTTATACTCTTTGAATTTTTCAAATGATTCAGATTTGTTTTTCAAAAGATACACATATCTGTATCTATTAAAATCATCATTAAAGGTTTTGAAGTAGTAAAAGCCACCTCTTGCCATCGTACGCATCAGACCACATACATCACTATGTATAAGTTCTAATCGTTCGGTGGCCCTTTCACCTACTCCGGTAAAAAGGAACTTTAGTCATTTTACCAATGAGACATGGTTCACATTCTTCATATGATTCAAAATAAAACTTATCCAAATATCCATCCTTATGTAATTTAGAAATGCGTTTCTCATTAATATGGCCTAAACGACAATGTCAAAGATTTGTTTGATTTGAGTCATTAGCCTTAATACGTTTATTATTAACATTATAGATAGGAGTATCAATATCAAGAACATATAAACCATTAAACAAACGTGCAACCCCATAGGTAACATTATTCAAAGCAAAGGAACAACTATTGTTCTATTAAAAACGAAAAACCTTTCTTGTCCAAACAAGAAACATAAATAATGTTTCTGCAAATCGCAGGCACGTAAAAACAATTATCAAGTTCTAAAATAAGCCCCGTGAGCAATGATAAATGATAAGTCCCTACAACCAAAGTAGCAACCTTTGCTGCGTTGCCAACGCGTAGGTCAACTTCTCCTTTCGCCAAAGTCCTACTCCCTCGCAGTTCGTGCACATTGATACAAATGTGAGAACCACATCCAGTATCTAATACCCATGAGGTAGAAGTAGACAAATTGACTTCTATAACATAAATACCTGAATCATAAATCTTCACATACTTCATCTTCTTTAGATCCTCCAAGTAAGCTTGACAGTTTCTCTTCCAATGACCCCGCTTCTTGCAATAGTGACAATCACCCTTTGCAACACCCTTTGTAACACCTCATGTAGGCTTCAAAAGAGACTAACATTTGTCCAAGAAATTGGCAACTTCCTGAGGTGCTTTTCTTATCAACTCTGCATCCAGCATAATCAGAATCTGAATAACCAACCAAATTGAACCCTGTATCCTTGGGATACCATAACCCTAGATTTGGAGTGCCCTTCAGATATCTAAAATTCCTTTTGATAACAATCATATGTGATTCCTTTGGATCAGACTGAAACCTTGCACATAGACATGTTGCAAACATGATGTCTGGTCTACTTGAAGTGAGATAGAGTAGAGAACCAACCATGCCTCTATAGACTGAAATGTCCACCTTCTTTTCTTTCTTATCTTCATCAAGCTTTGTGGATGTAGACATTAGAGTTTTTGCAGGAGAGCATTTTTCAAGATCAAACTTCTTCAATAAATCCTTGATGTACTTAGTTTGACTAATGAAAATGTCATCCACTCTTTGACTGATTTGCAATCCTTGAAAGAAGGTCAATTCTCCCATCATACTCATCTCATGTTTACTTTGCATAAGTTTAGAGAATCTTGAGCAGAGTCTCTCATTTGTAGAACCAAAGATGATATCATCCACATATATTTGAACTAAGATGATAGCGCTGCCATGTAGCTTGTAGAAATGTCTTGTCTATTGTGCCTCTAGTGAACTGATTGTCAAGTCGAAATTGTGATAGGGTGTCATACCATGCCCTAAGAGCTTGTTTTAAACCATACAGTGCCTTTAACAATTTGTACACAAAGTCAGGAAAATGTGGATCCTCAAAGCCAAGTGGTTGTTGCACATAAACTTCTTCTTCTAACTCCCCATTCACAAATGCACTCTTGACATCTGTTTGATAAACTTTGAAATTTGAATGTAAAGCAAATGCCAAGAAAATTCTGATGGCTTCCAAACTTGCAACTGCTACAAAAGTTTCATCATAATCAATGACTTCTTGAGATTAGCCTTTTGCAACCAACCTTGCTTTGTTTCTAGTAACCAAACCTTCTTCATCCATTTTGTTCCTGAAAACCCATTTGACACCAATGATTGATCTATCTTTTGGTGCGGGAACCAATTCCCAGGCTTTGTTTCTTTCAAATTGATTTAGCTCCTCTTGCATAACAATTATCCAATCAGGATCTAACAGTGCCTCATCTATCTTCTTTGGCTCAACTTTGGATATAAAGCAACCATACATGCATTCATTTTGATTTGCTCTTCTAGTTCTCACACCTGCATTTGGATCACCAATAATTTGCTCAGTAGTGTGATCTCTATTCCACTTTGTAGTTGGTTGTCTCATTTCTTAGAGTTTAGATAGCCTCATCAATTCAATTAGACTCATCTTGAAATGCTCCCCTTTAAAGTTGCTCTCATTCACAGGTGATTCTTGAATGATTGGCTCTGAACTATAGATTGGCACAATTTCTCTATCTTCAATCACATTCACTTGAGTTTGTTGAGTGTCAATCTCAACTTCAATTTCACCTTCTTCAAAGTCATCCATATTCTCAAATTATAGAGGATCCTTTTTTTGTTCAGCTGCTTCTGCTAGGCCAGGAAATTTGTTGTCATCAAAAGTAACATTTATGCTCTCCATCACTTTCTTTTGGCAAATTATCATCTTTCCTTTTTGACAAGCCTCGCACACTCCTTCTTGTAAGAATTCAAGTGTAGACATGCCTCTGACTAACTCTCTTTTGGATAAAGAGTTAATTACTTTGAAATTCAAATGAGACAATTTCTTGTGCAACAACCAACTGTCTTCATTTGATGCCTTTGAATAGAAGCAACAAATTTTTTCTTTGTTTGCAGAATCCAGATTAGCCACAAATAGGCTTCCTTTCCTTACTTCAGTTAGAGCAAGATCACCAGTGTTTTTGTGTGTGATCAAACACTCATCTTTGCCAAATCCAATGTTGAAACCTCTATCTGTGAACTGACCAATGCTCAACAGATTGTGCTTGAGCCCACTGACCAGTTCTATATCTTCAATTATCAACTTGCAATATCCCAATGTGTTACTGATGCTGTCATCTCCGAAAGTAACCATAGGGCCAGCTTTCTCTTCAAACTATAATAGCGAGAGCATATCACCAGTCATATGGTTTGAGCATCCACTGTGAAACACCCACATGACTTTCTTTTGTATTATTTTTCCCTGCAAACACAAATGCATTACTTCTTCTTTGGTACCCAAACAAGTTTGGGTCAATTTGACTTAGAAATAGTTTTATCAAATCCAACATGCTTATAATTCTTCTGAGAGCCAGTCTTCTTATCACTGCTAGAAGTCTCAGAGTTTGAATTCTTAGACTTAGGTCATAGAGATGCCTTTCTAGTTCTAGAAGGGCTTGAAGACTTTGGACTTGTGTGGTGTGTGTGCAAACATGTGACTTATGCATCTATTCATGAATTGTCTTCTCATATTAAAGTAACTAGTCATGACATTCACATTGCATGGCATACAATCAAGTTTATCACAAAATGGTGAATCTCTATGTCTTAAGGGCACAGAGCAGTCATAAAATGGTTTAGGCACACTACCAGTTGGTTTCTTACAAGCATGAGTCAAGTGATTTGTACTAAAACAGTTTTGATAAACTTTCCTAGGGGCATTTGGCACATAAGCATAATTGTTACTCGTGTTAATCCCTAGTTTGCCATTTCTATTCTGTTTCTTCTTTGGTGTAGACTTCACATATTCAATTTTCTCAGACTTAACAGAAACATATTTCAAAGGTGTTTGTTTAACTTTTACAAGCTTCTTGGTTTCAGCTTTGACACTCTCACTCTTAGAAGGAGTAAGTTTTTCACTAGCTTGTGCCTCATCTTCCTCACATAGAATTTGCTTGATGATTAGAGAATCTTCATAAAGACTAAATGAGGATTCTTTAAAAATAGATGCCTTGGAATTTTTTACAATGTGAGGCACATTCTCATGAACAACCTTATTATCATCAACATATGCTTTTCCCTTCTTTTTCTTAGGTGTGTCATAATCAAAACCAATAGCTGCCTTGATATTCTCTTGATGCTTATCATGGTAGGTTTGCAACAGATTTGATGAATTTCTAAATGATCTTATCTTAAGTTCATTTTCAGCTAATTCATCTCTAAGAGCTTTCTCTATCTGACTAGCACATTCAACCTTGTTTTCCAATTATTCAACCTTTTGTTTGAGATTTTCTACATGCACAACAATCAATTCAAGTTCTTCATTTCTTTTAGTTAACATTTTATTCATAGCAGATAGTTTATCAATTTCTTCATTAGCAGCAGTCATACTAGTATGAATGTTAAACATCTCAACACTTAGTTTTTCAACAATTTGTTTATATTCAGAAACATACATGTCAATAGCAACAACATGTTTTATTACGGGACAACTCAAGATGTTCATATCGATCTATTATGCGCCTCTGCATCTAGCATTGGGTAGACCTCATACAATAACTGTACTAGCTCCACCGTATCTTTTGTTTCATTTCTTCTGGAATAATCACAAAAACTTTTTTGATTATGGATCTACTACCAGAAATTCAATGCGTAATCTCAGCATTCAATGTGTATTCCTGAATAATCTCATTTTTCAATTATTCAACCATTTCATTTTACCAAGTTCAATGCTAGCCAAATTAGTCAACATTTATATGTTTTGATGCAACAACAAGATGTTATTTGTAACAAGCAGTTTTGTTGGTTGGATAATGTATTAGCAAGAATGTTAGACCATAAAGAAGTTATTATATCTCATTTAAGTTGGGCTAGCCTATTTCCGGGGTTCAATACCTTGGGACTTTATGTTCATAATGATGTTATGCTTGCCTTTGGTACTCCGGAGAAACAAATATGGTATTAGTATCTCTAACACATAAATTAAATATGAAAATTTGTCCTCTAAAAAAGGGAATATTGAATGAATTGATCGTAAATTATAAGATTTAACAATTCCTTTCCTTTCTAGCGAAGATAATAATCGGAGATAAAACGGAATTTCTAGAATGACTGCAAATCATTCTGATATCATTTGAAAATTAAAATTCTTGTTGCGCCTCATGAGCTTGGTCTTACTTCACCGTCGAGAAACGAAAGAAGACTTCCATCTCCAAGTTTCACTCAGACGTAGGATGGTACGTGAAAGTTATCCAAAGAGTCCTCATTTTCCTCTGACTTAGCCATTAAAGCATAGTTGTAGAATTCTGAATCCTCTTCATCACTATCAGTGTCATCCCAACACTTTTCCTCAGCTAATGAATGCCTTGTTTGATTTCTTTTTTCAAAAGAACCTCATACTTTGCTTCAAGTTCCAAGAAAGCCTTGTCTTTCTTCTTTGGTTTTTTGCACTCACTAGCAAAGTGCCCCAAGTCATTACACTGAAAACACCTGACTGAAGATCTATCCACAGAGCCAGTTTTGAACTTGATTTTGTATGGCTTCATGGGAGCTTTTCCTTTGTTGAAAGAGTTGTTGTTGAATAGCTTTTCTTTGACTGGTTGTTTTCTCTTGAATCTGATATGAGGAAACTTTCTTGCCATGAAAGCAAATGATTTGTTCTCCATAACATCCAACTCCTCCAGTGTGTAGAAATCCTTTTCATTTAGGTCTTCTATTTTTACAGGTTCTCGAACCTCCGACAGACAGAATCTCCATGCATGCGCTCTTTCTCTCCTCCCCTCAGCCATACATCTCTTTTGTTCCCCCTTTTTTTCCTTTTTTGTCATCTTCAATGATCTCTTCAATTCGTAGCTGACTTGTTGAGGCTTCAAGCTCTTTAAGAGATTCATTCACAATCAGGGCACAAGATGCATTAACCATTTTGCCCTGATGAGCTTGAATAGCCCTTTTCAGCATCATCTCAAGTTCATGTTTCCTCAACACACCATACAACACATCAAACTTTGTTCAGATCTCTGTCTCTTAAAGAGATAACCTTCTGCTCTAGGTGGTTAGGTGTAGACATAAGAAACTTAATGTTCAATTCATTTGTACTATAGACCTTGCCATTTATTTGTAACTCGGTGACAAGTCTATGCAATCTCTCAAACACCTCAGTAATGTTTTCCTTAGGTTAAGCCATAATAGCTTCATACTGTGTAACCAATATTTGCTTTCTGTTTTCTCTAACCTCCTCTGAACCTTCACACAGAATCTCAATATGATCCCACATCCCACAAGAAGCAATATTGGCAAACATAGACGGTTCCATTGGGTCAATGATAATAAGCATGAGATGACTGTCTAGTGCAACCTTTTCTTTTTCACTATCAGTCCATTTAGAAACATCTTTAGCAACATAAGATTTAGGAATGACTGTGGTATCAACAGTGGATCCTTGAACTTCTTGTTGTGGAACAAAAGGACCATTTTTTAGAATCTCATGATACAAGGAGTTTGCAGCCTTCAAGAACAACAACATCTTTATTTTCCATAGATTATAAATCTCTTTACTGAACTTTGGAACCTTTAATGTGCTTGTAGTCTTTTGTGAACTCATGTTGATCTTTCTCTGTTTTGCTTAACAGCCTGCTCTGATACCACTTGTTGAGTATGAATTTCACCATTGGATAATATAGAGGGGTGAATATATTATCCTTAATCTCAATTGTTTTTCGTTTACTAATTTAATTAATTGTAGTTTGAAGCTATATGTTATCAAAAAAGAAATGTGAAATAATAACAACACACAAAATCACTTTTAATCCAATTGGTATTAGATCGAAAGGTGCTACAAACTGTGAATTCTAAAAATGAATTCTCAACTTCATTTTCTCAGAGAGATAAAGCTTGAATATTACGATGGAAAACTTAACAACTAAAGATAAGAGGTTGTGTGCTTAGAAATGGCACACAACTCACTTTTTACAAAACTAGTAAGAGACAAATTAACGTCTATAATCTAGCTATACTATTTTGGTGAAAGTTGGCATCTTGTGAACTGCTCTTGTTTTGCATACTGCAAGATCCATATCTTTAGTTGTTTTCTTTGACTATCTCTTTGAGCTTCTTTGAAGGCTTTCCATGTGCATACTGCAACGATTGAGACCATTGCATATGCCTTGGTTTGATTTGATTATTTGTTTCCAAAACTTTGTTTGTTGTTGATTAAAGATTTTGCTAAGTCCCCCATTCGATATCTCTGAAATGCTTGGTCCGATATCTTGACTTCTCAAATCAGTATAAACTGACTTCTCGAATCAGCATTCTTGGCACTTCTCGAATCAATGTATTCATGACTTCTCTAATCTTTGACATCTCGAATTAGTTATAATGACTTCCCTAATTCTTGACATCTCAAATCAGTACAAAATAGTTCTCTGATTCCAAACATCTCGAATTAGTGTATTTTGACTTCACTAATTAAGACATCTCGAATTAGTTCATTTCTTCACTTCTCGAATCAATACACTTTACTTCTCGAATTGATGACTTCTCAAATCAGTTCATTCTGCACTTCTCTAATCATGACTTAGCCAAATTTTAATCTCCATTTCTGCTACTTCTTTATTCATCAATTTGTCTTCAGATATCTTGAGGCATGATCTTGAGATCTTCTTCCAAGTTGTTCTCTAGGACTTATTTACTTGTTACAGATGTGAGGATTACAATTTACTATGTACAAATGTAGAACCTTTGGAAACAAAGTGATCTCCTAGTTAAAGAGTCAAGTAAGTAACACAAACTGTCACAATACTATATGCTTGTTATTCAAGTATTTATATGAATGCCTCTATGACTAATAACCTTTGATACACATTCTATCTGCGTATAATGTAATAAGCAATCCACAAATGTGTAATACTATTTGTATGTTTTACATTGCTTGTATTTCTTTCATCTACCTGCACCACGGAGAGAAACTCGGAATTTGAGTTTCTCTATCTATAACACCTTCACTCAAATTCAAAATAACCCCAAACACTTGAAATTCATATTTGACACTGCATATTAAAAAAATAATCACGATACGTTCCAGTAGTCCATCTCTCTCCTCCTTCTTCCACTCCCCCTTCCACTATGCGGTCTGCACTGAAAATAGATACAATATATTTATATAATCTTTACTTTCTGCGCTTAGAATAATCTTTACTTTATGCGCTAAGAATAATATGCATTCCGCCTAGACGTATTGGATGGGTAGATATGATCAAGATTTTGAGAAGCAATATTTTGATAAAGGATGACAAGAATTCGATTATTTACGTCATTTTTTCATTAGGCTACACATTCAAAGAAATCATCAAGTTTGCATAAAAAATTGAAGTTAATACATACAAAACCAATCTTTGAAATTTTAAATAGTTTAAGTAAACATATATAGTTCACACATGGTATTTTTTTTTATTTTTTACCATTTACCAAAAATAGATATTAATTTTCAAATCATAAGAATAATTTTTTTCCCCTGCCCTAAATTAGTCCCGTAGTACATAGAAAGTGCGAAATGCAAAGAATACGTGTCATATATCACTGGTCAATTAAGCTATAATGCTACATAAAAAACCAAGCTACCAAGGAATTGTTTAATATTTAGTCGCCGGAAAACTAATTTTTATCTCCAAACTTATGTCAAACCATATATTTTATCAAATTCTCATCATAGGATGAAATACACCGAGAACTAAAGGCAGAACTGAAAATTTTCTACCGAATTTTCGGAACAAAGCCAAAACAAAGTCGAGGGGGAAGGTGTAGGCTTGGTAACAAGCCAGTTCAATTTACATTATCGATCCCATACTAACACAATAGCGTGCACACTATTATCCTGCAATATTGCTATGCTCTATTCTAGAATAGGTACCCACCGTAGAATATCTAAACATGTTTCTTTACTCCATCAAAACTTGATGGAAGTGGATTAGAGAGAAGGTTCGCGTACAGCCGTATTTAAGTTTAATTCTGGTTCAACCTCAGGTAGGGGGGCAAAGTGGCAGTCAACCATATCCTTGGATACGTCTCGTAATGTTGGAGGATCCCACTGCAAGTCATTGACAGAGTTCACAAATTAGTATATAAATCAGTCAAATGGGCAATTGATGAATTTCAATTTATCAAAGATGATACCTTTGGAGCGAAGTCCTTGTCTACTAATCTTGCACGAACACCCTACAAAAAGAATCACACATATTTCATGCCATAATGAGTAACAAATATGTGCCTAAAACTTTCCAATGTTGTCGCGTCAATCACATACCTCGGAGAAGTCATTAGAGACCTGTTTGGAGATCCAATTACAAGACATACGATATTCCCGTGCCAGACACAGATCAAGAGCTTGGTATCTACCTTCTCTTATCTAAAATTTGAAGCTTTGATCAAAATCAGTAATGGATGGTCGTTTCAAAATGAGGATCTTGTCTGAAGAACAAACAGTAATAACTCACCGATTGCAAGGTGACCTTCAAGCTCAATGGGGAGGCTTCCTTAAGTTTCTTAAGAGCTGTTGTAGACCATTCACTATGAGATTCTATGGCCTCTTTTTTCTGAAGAAGCAATTAAGAGCTAAAAAATAAATTTAACATAACAAGAAGAATACAACAGAAAAAAGAGTTACTAAAATCCATTGGGCACTAATCATCATATCTCTATTTCAGAGAAGCTGCAGATAATCTCCTGCCCAACTCTCTCCCCATTTATATTTCAAACAAGTATCAACTAAAATCATCTAAAATTGCACCAATAATGTATATTTTATTGATCCCTGGAAAAAATTTGCTACATCCTACTAGAGCTTAACTCAAAGGCTTCTCATGACAAGAAAATTATAAGCAATCAACGGAGTACAACGAAAACAACTCACAGAAATAGTTCTTATAAACTTGCTATGGAAAAGCCTATAACTTCTTAACTTAAATTGACAAGCTGAAAATGTGATTGAGATGCTATCATCTATGGTGCCTAAATTGTATAAACAAATATTTTCTGAAGTATAGATTTGCAAGAAGTGTCAAATTAAATGACTTCTGCAGTATAACATCAATCTAATATAATATAAATAACGAACAAGTTTAAAAAGAAGAGAGGAAAAGAAAGACATCATTCATGCCTGCTGAAAAAGGATGGAGAAACGAAGGGGAAGCATGAAGTGGTAGACAGAAATGACTAACAGAAGTACATAATTAAGTTGGAGAAGGAACGTATCTTGTCATTGTCCTAATTAGCTTGACATCGCTGAACCAGATTACTAGTACACAAAGAAGAAAGAACGGAGGAGAGTGAGAGACTTTGATCTTCTGCTTACTGTTTTGGAAATTGGGGGTAGTGGTATACAGCAACATTTACATAAGTGCAATTACTTTACCATCATTTATAAAGACTTCAAGTGCACCTTAGTAAACATTATATAGATTGAAAATCAAAGTGGGGATTAGCTTAGCATTTGAACAGCTTAGCATTTAGATTATGCTACTTAATCTAACTCATTGTTTATATTGTCCATATAATTTATAAATAGATGCTAATTACTGTTAAATTTTTCAAAAGCCAATAAGAAAACCTCAGTAGAGTACAGCAGGAAATGTAAACAATTGAAGGCATAACTTAAATAATAAAATTCAATATCTAATCATGTCTGTTCTGAGAAACAACTTCAGCTGGAAGCCTGATGACCCCTAAATGGCAGACAGGCTGGCTAAAATCAAATGACTAGAGTTTTAACTGTGAAATGCCACTGACATTGTTTTATCCTGTATGTACATGAGTTTCTGTGCACAAGAATATAATATTAAGCACTGCTGAACCAAACTTTGTGCAGTCCTAAAATACAGACAGTATGAAAGTTTTAGATAGATACCTCCATACCTAAGATATCAAAAATGAAATGTTTGATAAGGTACTACATCTGTAATAAAAGGTAGGTTAAGTTTATATGAATACTGTCTGTATACAAAATGTATTTATTAACTTCGTCTGAGTACGGAGATGGAATTATTTAGGTAAAACTGTATAAACTCGCGACCAAACTATAACTTGTCAATACTTAGGAGAAATTGTCATTTCCGCGACATACTTTTACAACTGAAATCTGTGACTTCACTGCATTCTCACAAGATTATTCTAAGATGAATATATATATGGAATATTGAAATCTTTAAATCAGGACATTGAAAAAGGATAACCAAGCGAAAATGTCCAAGAAGATGATAATAGGACTGTAATCGGTCATAGGGTCATATTTGCAGTACATCAGAAACAGAAATAGCAGTGCAAAAATTTATAAAATTAGAAGTCAAGTTCTAAAGACATTCAGTGGCATAATTACTTCAGCACTATACTAAGAAGGAACAAGATCAATTTTGACCATGGACTGGGAAGCTAAGCAGGCTTTAAGTATATATATATATACACTCTGTATAGGTAGTGGTTCTCCATTGCCCAAGGCAATTTCTTAACTTTTCAGCTTCCACTAGGAGCAATGTTGGCACTTGAACAGTAGTGCAATAATAGATGTGTGGCATAGTAAAAAATAAGTACTTGCAACATGAAGTTCCGAAAAATTGTTTTGATGATTTCATCCAATCAAGTGAATTACCGTAAATGAAAGACTAAATTTTGGTAGAGGTTAACACTAGCATCAGATAAGATTTACCTTGTTGAACACTCAGAAATATTATAGTTTAGTTTACAGATGTAAATATATATATATATTTTTTTAAAATTCTTCCAACTTTGATGCTCTCTAAAATTTACTAATATTTGATGAATTTTTGGCGAGGTTGCTGTCTCTGAGTAAATGATTCACTACATAGTATTGCAATTAATAATTTCATAAAAAATTCATTCCTCTTGATAGAATCAATATTATTGTCTTATACGAAGTACTGAAAAGAACACTACTTACCAATTATTTGATTAGTGCAAGCAGTGAGTTAAAAAAAGTGCATACACTAAACTATCACGGTTATACTGTAAGTTTAACACATGGTACCATCGTGATGGTTCACAAATCCCAGGCATCAAGGTTATCACGGCGCCAAGTCTACAAGTTGTCCGACTAGTCGTTAAAAGTACCTTTGAGAAGACTAGTTGACAAGTCGTCCGACTAGTCGTTCAAAGTCGACAAAATGTTCATTATATACTCGCTAGATTTAATATATAATTTAACTAAACACATCAGTTCCATAATTTTAATCAAAAGTACTAGAATATAAGTTCAAAATATATCAAGCAAAGTCATCCATCTTAATATCATTTTCATCTCCATCTCTTTCTTGTGCACTGTTATTTGGTTGGATCGGGTCGTTAGTTTGATCAGGCACCATAATCATGATTTTCAAGGCCCCAAGTCGGGCTTCGAGACTCTCGGGTGAACCTTCGCGTCGACTAGTCGATGACAAGTCGGGCTTCGAGACTCTCGGAGCCCGAATACCTTCGTGTCGACTAGTCGATGACTAGTCGTCTTCGTGATAACAATGCCAGGCATCATAAGCAAGAAATGTTAATTTTCTTACTACCTCTATAATTCAGTAATCTATTTCTTAAAGAAAAAATAACAAGGCAAACTGTAACTTATCATTGCCTAAACACAATATGAGGTTTCACAAGACATAAAAGAGATCCCATCTTATATCATATCAAAGAGTTAAAAGAAAACGCCCAGCTGTCGATTTTATCCATGTGCACCGTATATACTTTCCACAAATCAATTTTTGTAAAATTCAAAAGTTGAGTTATGAAGTTCAGTGACAGTACGTCTTTGTTCTTATTATTGTTACATTTTTTTGATTAAATGTTCTTCTTATTCCTGTGGGTAGTGGTATTCTTTAACTCTAATAGTCATATCAGTACATACCAAATAACCAGTCTCCCATTAAGATATTTTATCAATTAAGCGAATCTACTTTAAGCAGTCAAAGTCGGACTTTATTTATTTCTTCTTTAGAAAAATTAATGTGTGTGGAAAGCGCACGCGTGTGACATTGCTTGAAGCTTACCAGAGCCTCCAATATTTCCTCAACAGTGTCCTGACTGAAACATTTATCGATGCTTTTAATCCTGAATAAAGATATAGAAGGAGAATCAGTTTAAAACAACCATGCGTAAAACACTCGACAGCATTGACAACTGAAAAGTTTTAACAAGTTGAAGTTTAAAATCACATGGAATACTCAACATAATAGAATTCGGATATGTAATATTACATTTCAACAGATTGAGCATAGTAGAAAAAGGATTAAAAATAAAATGTAACCAATAAAGATTATTATCATAAGAATTTTTTTTTGTTGTTGCTACCTCTGTTAGGTTAAAAATATTAAAGATCCCTTTCCATGTGGAAGTAGATGTTAGGCAGGGGTTGTATTTCAGGTCTTCTACCTAGCAGAAACACTTTGGAACTTGGAGATACAGTGTAAACCGAAGTTATTAAACTATGCCTGTGCAAAATCAAGACAGATATGCCAAGAATTACATGTGGAAGATTGGTGCTCAAATTGTTAACATGATCATACTCTTATACCAAGAAATTACTGTACAAGTATTAATTACATAAGATGCAAACTAAAAATCCTTACAAACTGGTTCAGAGTTGAATCTTGCACTAATTATGTTCATTCGTTATAATATGTGATTTTCAGATCTCATGGACGGTGTTTTGTCTTCATTTCTGTCACCATAATTTCAGTATAATAATGTGCATAAAAACAGGTGTCAAATAATCTGATACACAGATGTTACTAGTATTAGATATGAGGTATGTATCACGTTCTCAGGTTCCTAAGCTAGTATTAGTTGGAAAGAAAATTTGAAACCAAAATGGCCATTTCTGTTGATCTGGGAGTTAAAAGTGATGTTAACAATTTTTTAAAGATTTTTTATTAGTGCAAACAAAAGTGGCCTGCTATTTTAGCAAAATAAAAAAAAAAGGCGGCCTGCCTGGCAAATTGGGCAAGGCATAGAGGATGGTTGAGACCACGGCCAAAAGAAGCTTCTTATAGGGGCAGTCTATTGATTAACTGGGAGGACAGGCTTTAACCAGGGTTAAATATATGGAGAGGCCTGTTGTATAATGAAGAATGAAAAAGTACATCTTAGTAATCATATTATATTGCTTAAAAATGTCATAAAGAGGAAATTTGATATGCAAAATACCAAAGCAAATATGAATAAAAAAATTAATTTATCAAATAATATATATATATATATATATATATATGTTTGATACAGGAAAAAAGTAGAAAAGGGATAAATCATAAATGTTGTCTAACAAAACGACAAAGTAAATCAATACATAGAAAAAGCAGGAGAAAAAGTTGGTAGATACAGAGAAGATAAAAAGTATTAAAGTATACAACGGAGGAAAATAGAAGAAGACTGAGCCATGAGTCTCTTTATATGCTCAAGGTTACTCATATAAATTGCAAGAATTTTATGCCTTCAATTTATAAATTTTTTCTGAGTACTGGACTAGAAAAAATTTCTTTGACAAAGGCACATTTAATTATTCGTCTCAGTGTCGCCTTACCGAGGGTTAGCCACAGAGCCTCCCCCACCTCGCCTCTCACTTAATCATGCCTTTGACAACATTGTCCCTTGTATAGAAAGCTTTGACATACTAATATACTATCTTTATAAGTTAAAAAAAAGCTTGGAGCATGAAATGATCCCTAGCTTATATTTAAAACATCCTTTTTTCCTTAACTTCTAAGAATTTAGTGTCATCTCAGCGTAAATATTGTTGTCTCTAGATTGCACACATAACTACTTTTTGTAAAATATCCTCATCAAAATATTCTGAGGATTGTATCTCCAGTTCACATGAATTTTGAGCATTATACGGGAAGCTAGGGAATTCACTGTTCATGTGGTTTTTTTTTATTAAGTGTGTTTTCTTGTTAAAAGAACCTGGTGTCTGATATTTTATATAATGAGATAAAGACAATGATGCAATTTCAGATATGAGGGATTGCTGTTGCTAAGATTTAACAAAAACCAAATTTCACAGGAATATAGAATTATAGATAAAACATATTGTGAAGACTTAGTATGAGATTGAACATTACTTTTTAAGAACGCTCGTTTCATCTAGGTAGACAAGGTCCCCATATTGTGCAAGTGAGTTCTCTATGACAGTAGTATCATCTGTCATTAGCTTACTGAGTCGTTCATCAATCATAGGAAGTCTCTGTCAGATTAAAAAAATTGGTTAGTAAGAAAATGAATTAGAAGCACTGGCTGAAGATTAGGGTGCAAAGAGCACCTCTTTAAGTGAATAGTGGGTTGCTAGGCCGCATGCCACCATTTCAACGCCATTTAATTTTTCCCCTGTTAATGCCAGGTATTCTCCTGCAATGATAAGAAAGACAGTCATGTACCAAAACTTCAAAGCTTTTTTTTACAAAAAACTTGATAACTAAAAGAGTTGAGCTTGACATCCATTGTGAATGGCATTAAGATCTATGGATACTATGATAAATAATTTTAACTGTGATTGCTTGAACTGCAACAAATATAGTGTTGCTTCCAGTTTACCCAGTAAGGCAGCTTTAGAATGAGGGGTAAAAATTTACATGATTAGTCATGTTTATTAGCTACCCGGGTCCCTCCTCTATTGTGATTTACTGTTTGCCGCTATCATTCTACGGACTCCCTAGGGTGTAAGAACTTCACCGACTCAGATAAGATAGATGAAGTGTATATTTCTTTCTAGATACTAGATCTTGCAACGGATCAAATTATTTTTGCTACTCAGAGGCCAGTCCATTCTTAAGTTCTCTCTACAGACTTGACTACTTGCCAACGATTCTAATGTTTCTTAACATATTAAGTTATTCTATTATCCAGCATGTGAATATGACTGTAACTTGTAATTTTTGCATAAAGACGCCCAAATTCTTCAAAAGGTAAAAGCTTGCTGATTTTGATACTTCATCTTGGTGATCAAATAGAATTTCTATTAGCATCTCCTAAAGAAAAATAAACCTATACTAATTGCTAAACAGTTGTCTGCCCCCTAAAATTGTGTTGTACATTATTATCCCGAATCCCATTTACTTCCATCTTTTCTGTAGGTCAGAAATAATAACAAAAATATAAGGATTATGCTTCATTTTTTTCTTAATTATTAGAGAGAATTAGGATGCTCTGTAGCACCCTGTCACTCCCCATTTCATTTATACTGTATCTAAATAAAAATTAAGTAGGAGAACATATTACGTATGACTTCTATTTTAATATATCTTATAGTTTTATAATTTTGTTTAGCTTTTGTAGTAAATTGGTATATATCTTAATTTTGTTTGCTTTAACGCTTGTGACCTTGTGCTGATTTTCCCCAAGGTATTGATGTAGGGCAAGTTATACCAAATATATGTAACGAGGCTGTGTTGAATGAGTTAAATAAGAAGTTGCTAGAATTGATAGCTAAATAACATTGAGTTTTCTCAAACCCTAGCATCCTTGGCTCGATCTTTCTTTCTTGTGAAAGGATTGCCTTGTAACTTCACTGTGTTAAATGATTTCTCATGTAAAGAGTCCTTTAGTTACTAATACCAGCTGTGTCAGTTGGCACAAGACGGTTTTACCTAGTTGACTGGCTGGTCAAGCTGTGAACCAATTTGAAGTTGTTTGCAGGGAGATTGGTGAAGTGAAACTGATGGTTCAACAATTCATGAAATATCAACCTAAAACAACGAGAACGGAGACAACAGAAGAAGTGTCAAGGGATTTTCCCTCAAAGAAACTAGTGGGTCTTCATCATCCTAAAGAAACTAGGTTCCCGTACTTGATAACCCATAGAGATCACCAATCAGAGTTTAATAGGAGAAAGTGGGAAGATTCCAAAAAATAGAAGTCATTTTCCACCTATATTAAAAGCTTGATATTGAACAATTTTCTCAAATGGATTGAAAGGGGATGAAAGCCGAAAGGTATTTTGAGGTTATGGATATCCCTGAAATTTTTACGACTTAAATATATATCTTATAAACTTCAAGCTTTTGCTTTGTCTAGGAGGAATTATCATCAATGTAATCGAAAGAAAAAAAAACACCAATTTGAAGGTGGAGGTATTTGAAGAATGTGATCATGTAATGTTTTACAATTTTACCTCAATATTATGATCAAAGTTCTATCATTATGTTCATAAGTGTGATGAAGAAGAATATTTTTAAGACTTGACAGGTGTGGAGATAGCACATAGCTGAAGAATGAGGTGAAATAATGAGTTACGAAAAGTTTATGACTGCCAATTTTTGCAAAACTCATATGGTTATACGTGAAGACAAGGCGAGGATTCAGAGGAACACTACAAAATTAACCCTGAAGGTGAAAGAAGGCGATGATGAACACTGGTCGGAGTCGTGAAAGATTTGTCCTTCCATAGCAGTATAGTGGTGGACGATCCGCAACAACATAATTTGATTAAGGTGAGTCCTCAAGTTTCTAAGCCTGTGGTAGAAAGTGGCAATCAAGAGATCTTAAATCCACCGTCAAGTGTGTATACATTCAAGTTACATACCCAAATATATGCAGCACCATGCAAGATTGTTCAGAATAACCCATTAGTCAACATGAAGGTGAATGAAAATTGTGGCATTAAATTTGTTATTTAGAAGTACAAAGATACTCGGGGTAAAAGAGAAAAGTAAAAACAGAATTACCTAAATAACCAGGTAAACGAGAAAGGTAAAAAGAAGCTCCTGCATCTGGATGAAAACCTATTTGAGCCTCTGGGGTAGCAAAAACCTGCAAATGATTAGTAGAATCTTCTTAATAATATGTAAAAATGCAGGACACATCTCACTCGAGTAACACAAACTGGGATAGTCTGTTAGAGTTCGATAGAGATCCATATTGCGCTACTAATCTGGCTAGTTATGAGTAATAGCTATATAAATATTCACGTATGAATATGCATGACAGAAGGTGGAGAGGTAATTAAGCAAGTCATTTAAGATAGAAAAATGAGATTTGTATGGGACAGAAATATTTAACTATATCAATCAGTAACTTGTAAGGCAAAGAGTTCAACACTCCAGAACTTTGGAATCCGCAAAAACGTTATGCCAGGTTTTTGAGTTCAGGATGGATTACAATGAGAAGCCACGAAAATGACAAATTTAATGAATTCATGTCTTTTAAAGTTGAACGACAGTGAATAAATTGATATGACTTTTTTTCCATATTTTCATTCATGTTTTTCATCCCTTTCAAACAGTAGGGGAACTTAGGACTAATGTTTAATTCACAGAATCCAGAAATTGTATAGCAAGTCTTTCTATTTTTTAATGTGGCCTTGATACATTAGGAAGATTCTGCTGGGCACACTACGAAGACAGACATCGCTACTAAAATAGGATAAGAAAAAAAAATTATATGTACCACAACGTTTGCCCATAATACCTGAAAAAAGTTCTTGCAGGTTAGCAGAATTAGCGTTCATTTGCATATCCAATTTCCTCTATTATAGAATTTGTCCTGGTTGCCTACTAATAACTTGTGTGTTTTTTATTAGTGTTACGTTTGTTCACCCGGTATTGGAACAATTGCTTCTTTTTAAAATGTAATAGTTCTCTACGAAGGTATCGCAAGATTCTTTGGTCGGGTCATTCTGACCAATTTTATCGCAAGATTCTTTCTCAGGGTCATTTAGGTCAAAACAAGCAAACCTTTAAGTATATTGCCAAGACCATCTGACTCAGGATAACTTAGTTTGACAGCTTTCAGACCATACCAAATCCTCTAAACTTCTCTAGAAAATGGTATTGTTCGTCGATGAAGATCTATAATTTCTTTGCAAACAGGCAAAACAAACCAAAGGACTAAATACATTGACCCAATAATGTTGAATTGTCAGTTTCAATTACCTCTGTTACCCGGACTCTGCAATTTTGTCCCATACTAGTGTTGACCGGACATGACATGGATATGGCCTATGGGTATGGGATCAGAGTAGGAACTTTCAATTTTGAACCAGACACTTCATCTTGCAGAAATCTAAGTTCAAAATGATATATAAGGCCTTACATCAACCTGCTATAGAGAGTGAGCTCCAAGGAAGAATTTCTCTATGTTAACCTTTTGACTTTATGCTATGAATTTTACAAATATAATATGTGTACAAGTTTTATTGGTAGAAGACGTTATTATTAAAATTTTAAAATATACTAAGAATACATGCAATATCACTTCTGTTGAGCTTTTCTGTGAGTCCCCGCGGCCATGTACAATGTCGGATCCATTTCCAAGGAATCCTAAATGTATTAAAACTAAGAACCCGACACTTGAATCCCTGTCCAACACCCATTCTCGAGTCCGTGTAACATAGTGAATTACAGTCCTAGGCTAGGAAAAATCTACGCGAACAGTCCCACCTTAGAGCCACAACCCTACCTACCAAGTAACTCCTTTTCATATATTAATTGGGTAACTAAAACATGACATTTAAAATATTAAATGTAGTATCTGTGTTTAATATATGATCATGTAAGAAATACATAAAGTAAATTCTTTCAAATACCATAATTTCTATGCTGAAACAAGACACACAAATGAGGAGTCCACTAAAAAGGAACAACATGTGATATTACATATAGTGTCAACATATACATGTTTAAAAGAGGAAATGTTATTAGCATGGGATAGAGTTTTGACTAATGATGCTTATAATAAAGCTCATAGATTATGTTTGTAATATGATTTATGAGACAATTAGACAAGAAACAATGCAAAAAATCCACTTGCACACAACTAAATATGGATGAACATTAGTTTCACTAAAAATTTACCCATAAAACAGAAAGTGGTGGTATGGAATGATAGAAGTTGTAGCAGTTCAAATTTTGAAATAAAGACCTAATTTTCAGCAAGTATAGTACATACAGTTTTATCAGTTACAACACGGAACATGCCCGGAAATGAAATGCCCGCACCAGCTCCAAAAGTTAAACCATTTAAGATAGCAACCTGTACAGATGAAAGTTAAATGATCACCAAGTATCTGATTGCAGTTCACAAACACGTGACTAATCATTCCAATTGATTTGTAGAAGCTGGCTCAGAAATAAGTTTCCCGAGGTTATACACCTACATATAACACCACTAGATTTCAAACAAAAAACAGATCAATTTCTACTTATCACCTCTGAAACAGAATTTTAAACTAAATAAACACATGCTCCCTTTGCCTAAATACAACCTCGAACAAGATATCAGCCCTTCTCTCTCTACTGTCTTGTAATTATGACATGATGGAAAATGCAAGTGGAAATAAAGGGGAATTTTATTATTTGTAATTAATTAGTTTTATTTATATATAGAGTAGAAATTAACAGATTTATTTACTTGGTTTCAGTGTGAGGTCTAGCTCCATAAATACATGATCTTCTTTCCCTTCCGCAGTTGTAAAAACCAGTTGAATCACCTAAGTTCCTATCTTGGGGAAGTGCATTTCCTGTAGATAGTCCACACATATCTATCTTTTTCCTTTATCTCTACAAATTATGTTCTGCATTGTGATGGACAAGGCATATTAAGAGCTAATCATTTGTTTGACTTTAGCTTAAGTAGGATTTATTCAAAATGATATGAACAAGGTTGACAAGAGGTACTGTTTGGGGACTCTTGTGAATCTTGTGAATGCTATATATGGCCAGTTTGGGTAGTAACGATAATTACCTGAAATGCCAAACAGTCGAGCAATCTATCTTTCACTTGGTTTTGCATTAAGATGCAACTAGATAGTGAATTTATGAAGATGGCCAAAGAATTATCGACTATAAGTGATCTGAATACTGGTGAGACCACATATAGAGGTTGCCTAGGCCCTAGGGCAAGGATAGTAGACTTAAATCAGGGGGAGTATACCGTTTGAGTTTAAATTACTATATTTTGTGTGCTAAGCACTATTTAGACAGCACATATATACTTCTGCCTAATTCAAATTATGATCTAGAATGTTTATCCCTCACTAACTAAACCTCTAATAAGTTTTTGACAAAATGATTAAAGATGGTCTAGAATTACTATATATGGAGTTTCAAAGTCTTTGGTACCACAGGCATCGAAAAAGAATAATGTATGGAGGTGAAATACCTTAAAATCCTCACTCGCTTAAACACGTCATCCACCTCTTTTGTATAAATAATTGAAATCACCAAATTAACCACTATGGAATGGATAACAATGAATGACCTGAATTATATATATCTTTTAACCAATACTTACACACTCCAGTAAGATTCACACTGAAATGCAAAGAGAACAACCAAGTACAGACTCACTGTATTATTCTCACACCAAGTCTTCACGATTAATGACGAGCTTTAGCCTGTAGTGAATTAATAATTTAATATAGAAAAGTGACATCTTGCCAATAAATTTCGATATCAGCAAGCCTTCTTAATAAAAGACCGGCTCATGTTGGGTTCCTAAATCTAGTAAATCTAAAGCATGAAGTTCTGAGTTTGATATAAACATAATAGCACATGAGGTTTAAAACCAGTAACCGAGGTGCAGCTATTAAACTAGCTTCAAGGTCATCAGATACCTACTACCAAGCAAGAAAACAATTAATAATTTGATATACATGAGAGCACAAGCACCGGGTATATGAGTAGACATATTTACTAGATAACAAGCACATATATCTATTCTTAAAAAAATAACAGTCTAGACTTCGCTAACTATTTAGATAGTCAAACTCTGCAAAATATGAAACAGATGGCATACTTACATGTGGCTTGAAATATGTTCCTAAAAGGTATACAAACTTGTACAATGTCTGGAAAAATACTTTAGAATCTTCAACATTTCCTGCATATTGTCCAAATCAATTAGCAAGATGAGAAAAATGTAAGAATTACTATGTGCCCTTCATGTGAAGCAAATCTAACTGCAAATAACAGAGGACTGATTATCAAATTTTTAAAAAAGAAAAGAAAAAAAAAGGGGTTGGCAATGACTAGAAAAAGACATAAAAAATCTGAATTAAGATAAAAGTACTAGGCTTAGACAGTGTCCCATATTGATTAGTCACCTATATAATAATATATAGCTATATATGTTTTCACACATATATGATACACATATACTTATATACATTACAGATACACAGTTATTTATATACCATTTATTTATATCTCAAAAAAATTTAACTTTAACATTACATATGAGGATTAATATCAAGGTTGTTAAGTCGGCAAGTCGAGTCAAGGCGCCCGAGTACCTTCAAACTCAAAAGTCGATAAGTCGCCCGACTTGTCGTAAAAAGTCGACAAGTAGTCGACATACATATATATAGAGTAATTATAATATATGGACACACATCAATTTTCATAGTTCAATTAAAAACTAATAGATAATAAGTTCAAGTACCATAAGTCAAACATCTCTAAGCAAATAAAAACATAATTAAAGAATAATTCAACTAAACAAAGTAACAAACACAATTATGCATAATCATCCATCTCGAAATCATATCCCCCTCCATCTCCTCCTTGAGTAGTCTCCTCGGGTGGTACACCATAATCATCTTCCACCTCCTCATCATCCCAAGGAATATTGTCTACAGGACAGCAGTGAATCAGTGAGAAAAGAGAAAAAGGACAGTGACTGAAGAGTGAAGGCTGAAGCAGACTAAAGCAGAGCAGTGAAGACTGAAGACTTAAGCTTAACAGAGGAATACAATTCAATTTTATTGTTTATCAAAACACAGAATTCAATTTTTAATTCGATCAATGAATCTGTAAAAGATTAAAATTTTTAATAAAGTTGATAAATTAAAAATCCAAACATGCTTTTACAATTTGAAATTCTAAAATGATAAAATTTATTTGAAGTTGTAAAAAAGAAAAACATTTTGTGTAAAAGAATAATTTTAAAAATAAAATAAATGAATGTTCAAAAAAATATTTTTATGTGAAAAAATGTTTTTGTTATATATATAACGAGCAGAATGAAAAAAACAAAATTAAATATATGATTTTTAAATAAAAAGTAAAAAAAAAGTGTATATTATATATGCATATACATACAGACCGTGTATGTATATATACACATCGAGACTTACCGTCGAAACAAAGAAGAAAACAAAAAGAGAAGAAGATTGGAGAAGAAAAAGAAGATTGAAGATGAAAAGTAGAAGAAGAGATGAAGGACTTACCGGAGATGAGCCGCCGGAATCGCTGGAGATCGGAGATCGGAAATTGGAGATCGGAATCGTCGTGGGATGGTGGGAGGATGAAATTGGAGCCCTCTAATTTATGTTTCAGTTAGAAAACAAGTAAGTTTAACCTAAAAAAAACCCCTTTTTTCCAATTCGGGTCGGGAGTTGGGTCGGGTTCCGGGTCGGTTTCCGGGTCGGGTCCGGGTAAAACCCATGGACTTCAAACTCATAAGTCGTGGCTCGACTTTTTCCAGATGGGCGACTTGGCGACTAGTCGCCGACTAGTCGTCGACTAGTCGTCGACGTGACAACCTTGATTAATATTTAATTTTAGTAACAGTTTTGTAGAATAACTGATGGTTGTTAAGTCGGAAAGTGAAAGCATTAACAAGAAAATTGATCCAAATCATTTACAACCATCTACATATTATAATATAGGTCACATATATAATTGAGAGTAGAGTTCCTGAGGTTACCTCAGGGAACTTATCTGAGACAATACAATGAAATCCAATATATTTGTGACACGTGTAATGTTAATATATAAGAAGATATTTAATATTTGCATAGATATGATATACAAGGAAAGTAAATAGTATTAAAATCTCATATACATACACAAGTGCATACAATCAGGGTATTCGGTTGTGCTACCTCAGATAAATTTCCTGAGGTAATCTCAGGAACTTTATATATAATTAAAATTTTTTATTTAAACGCTCTATGGACTGCGAAGTAGGCACCATGTCGATATATTATCCTCAATGTCACTTGTGTTGTGGCTTGCTGCAACGCCTTAATAGCCTTGTTATCCGCCATCAACCAACTTCATTGTGTTACTAAGTTAATGTTTGAAATAAATGCTTCTATGATGCCACGGTGGTTCTGTCTTTCAATCGAGCATGTTCTCGCTCTTGCTAAGAACTTCTCATCCTGTATTATGTACCATAGAGCTCTACACCTAATTTCCTTTTGAAGATGTGAAATTATTATATCCAAAACAAAGTTAGTATTATTTGCTGTGTTTGCCATAATACTCTTGTAGACACCTAGTAAAGCAATCGGGAGGAGTTTGTCTACTGCGTCAAACTTTAATAGCGGTTGAAATTATTAAAAGCACCGGGAAAAGGCTAGAAGGTCAGCAGCAAGCACTTCTATGTCACATTTCGGATAACAAAACTATGCAAATCATTCACAGAACAGGACAAGTAAATTAAATCACTTAATAATCACTCATGACATCAATCAAACAGTTGCAATTTGGCTGCGCTAATCTATAATTGTGGAACCACTCTGTTTGAACTTCCATGCAAATTATGTTATGCTCCCGCCTCCCAGTGTCAAGTGTTAGTGTGTTGCTATGAAATTTAAGACCAGATAACAAATAGCAAACATTACAGTTTATACTGCATGTAGACCTTCCAGATCAATACATAACCTGAAAGTACATAAACTCATACTCATATGTTGGTCTTTTTGGTACTATGTATGAACAAAGCAAAATGCTCACCATTGCAAAGATTGTTGTAAAGACTAACAACATCAGAACCAGAAGAAAACGCCCTGCCATTATTCTTCAACCAAAAGTATGTTAGACTTTAGGACCCTTAACTTGAAACATTTAATTGGTAAAACATCCCGAATATTTCGTTACCTTCATTAAGACAAACCCAATATCTGGATTTTCTTCCCACGATTCATACAATCTGTTTAGTCGAGCAACCTAAAAAAACATCACTAACTAAAATGTCTTTGCAAAATGTTTAAAAGTTGAATTGCAATAAAACAAAACAAATTTGTAAAATTAAACACAAGAACACTGAAAAAATCTTTTTTCTTCTTCAAACGAACCTACTTCAGAAAACGTAACATTTACGAATTTGTATCTCCTTTCATCAAATAAAACAACATCACACCGAAACCCTACAAAAAAAATATACAAAACAAAATGAAAACTAACCATAGGAGTGGTAAGAGCATTCAGGGAATCTGGTCTATTAAGTATAGAGGATCTTGAATAAGCTTTTCCTTCAACCAACACCTAAAAATAAATAAACACCTGTAAGCACATATAAATATACTTATACACACACTAATTAACACTCTAGGTACAAAACCAAAAAATGATGATTAAAGAAAATCCAACTTGGGGATTCTTGAAATATGATAAAAACTCAAATGGGTAATTTCAATAAAATCAAATAAAATCAAAATGGGGTTTCAAATAACAATAAAATCAAAATGGGGTTTCAAATAAAACCCAACTTGAGGATTCTTGAAATTTAATCAAAACTCAAATGGGTAATTTCAAAACCTAATAAAATCAAAATGGGGTATCAAGAAAACTAACATCATCTTCAATTTCGTTGACAGTGGCGTAGTTGGGCAGAGCAGAAATGGTTCGAAAGTGAGCATAGTTGCAATGCAATGAACGCCTCGCGGCTAAGAAACACTTGAATCTCTGCATCCTCAAAAAACACAAACTCAAAGCTCACTCAGCTGCACTCTTTGTTAGCAATTTGCAAACCCTGGGCCGCCCAAATGTTTATTACAACAACCTATTTATTTTTGAAGTTTTTTCTAAAGTACGATTTTTTTTTAAAAAATTACAAATATTTGTTTTATTTTATTTTATTTTTTTGCAAAAATACCGCAACTTAATAAACTGCGTACAATCTCAAAAATGCAATAAAAAACCAACTGCGATTATTTTTTAGCAAAACGTAAAAATAAGTTGCATATCGTTGCAAATCGTAATAAAAAAGTTGCATTTGGTTTCTTCTAGTTGCAAATCGTACTTTTGTAAATAATTTTAAAAAAAAACAATAAAGACGCACAAGTTCAGAAAAGGTAGTATTTTGACATTTTCTATTTGTTTTTTTTATTTTTTAGTAACGCACAATGGAATCTCGAAAGAGACAAACATGAAGTTCATGATGACACTGCCCCATCATGTAGAACACAAGTCCTCATCCATAAGGGACAAAATTGACTTTACTAAGATGTCATTGAAAATGATTTATGGCAAGTTTAAGACGTATGAGATGGAGCAAGAACAAAGAGTGATAATCTACGGACCATGGACAGTGGACAATAAGAACTTTGCACTCGCAAGATCAGCTGCACTTGTAGTGGATGAACCAACAACTTCTGATATTCAGGTTCAAACCCCTAGAGCTGGAAAAGAGGTGATTATAGAAGCTGAAATGGATTCTGTAAATCTGGGTGTTGATGAAAGTGATTACTACACCCTTGAAGAACTTGAGCAAATGGAAGACAAAACCATGGCGTACTTAGCTGCAAAGTTTAGCCACATTCGTTTCAAGAAAACCCTAAGTACAAGTACAAGGGCTCAACCAACAGATTTCAGAAGAGCAAGTATTCACCAGGCACTGGCTTTAAGGGAGGCTACAAGACTGGCACGATTGATAGAAGCAAATCAAGATGCTACAACTGCAATGAGTTAGGGCATTTTGCTACTTAATGTCGGAAGCCTCGTCAAGCAAGAGACAAGAAAGATGTCTATGAGAAAAAAGATTCTTATGAGGATTTGAAGAAAGAGAATGCCAAGTTGAAACAGCAACTGAAAGTCTTATCTGAAAAGCAGAAAGGAAAGGCTTATATTGCAGAGAGAAAAAGCTGGGATGATATTGATTCGGATGAAGAGGAAGAGTATGTAAATCTTGCCCTAATGGCTGACTCTTCAGAGGAATCACCACAATCATCTCAAGTACCTATCTTAACTACAATTGACATGTCTAATTCTAAGTACAAGAAAACTGTGCAAGATCTGAGTAGAAGTGGAAGCTAAGCTACATGTGCGGACAATCAGATCAGACAATGGAACTGAATTCAAGAATGCAGTTCTTAATGATTTCTGCTCAGAGAAAGGAATATCAAGACAGTATTCAGCACCAAGAACTCCTCAACAGAATAGAGTAGTGGAAATGAAGAACAGAACCTTGGTTGAAGCAGCAAGGACAATGTTAAATGAATCAAAACTTCCCACTTACTTTTGGGCTGAAGCAGTGAATACAGCTTGCTACACTCAGAATCGAACCCTGATTAACAAAGATCATGAAAAGACTCCGTATGAGTTGATGGCCAACAAGAAACCAACACTGAAGTACTTTCATGTGTTTGGTGCAAAGTGCTTTGTACTAAAAGATGGAGAACATCTAGGCAAGTTTGATGCCAAAGCAGATGAAGGCATTTTTCTGGGCTATTCTCTGGAATCTAAAGCTTACAGGGTGTATGTGATTGAAGATAAGAAAATGTTGGAAAGCCTTAATGTAACATTTGATGACACCAAAAGACCAAGCCTGCAAACTAGAGAGAACTCTGAATCCTTGGTATTTGAAAATCTATCAGGAGATCTCTCCGACATTGAAGAAGAACCTGAAGTTGTTCCTGGTAATTATAATAATGATAATGATAATGATTCTGGACCAAGTGGTGACAGTGGTGGAGATCCTCAAACTACTACAGGATCCACTAGTCAATCAACAGAGTCAACAGATCATACCGGCAACAACTCAGGGGGAGCAGGAGAAGGATCAACTAGTCACACTCCACAACATTTTGAACAAGGAGAATTATCACGATCACATCTGCCAAGACAAAGGGTATGGAATAGAGATCATCCCTTTCATTTGATCATTGGTGATCCAGACACAGGAGTGAGAACTAGAAGGACATCACAAAATGAATGTCACTATTCTGGGTTTCTTTCAGAAACAGAACCTAAGAAAGTTGAAGATGCCCTAGATGATCCAGATTGGGTGATTGCAATGCAAGATGAACTCAATCAGTTTGAAAGACAGAAAGTTTGGAAGCTAGTACCCAGGCCTAAAGGAAAATCTGTTATAGGAACAAGATGGGTATTCAGAAATAAGTTGGATGAAGATGACATTGTAACGAGAAACAAAGCCAGACTGGTTGCTAAAGATTACTCTCAAGAAGAGGGTATAGACTATGATGAAACATATGCACCAGTAGCAAGACTTGAGGCCATCAGGATGTTTCTGGCATTCGCAGCACATTCCAATTACAAAGTATATCAAATGGATGTGAAGAGTACTTTTCTGAATGGGGAGCTAGAAGAAGAAGTGTATATGGAACAACCTCCAGGGTTTGAGGATTCAAAACTGGCAGACTTTGTGTACTTTCTATTCAAAGCTCTCTATGGACTCAAACAAGCTCTAAGGATATGGTGTCGTAGATAAAACTCTCTTTTACAAAAAGCACAAAAATGATCTGATATTGGTGCAAGTATATGTTGATGACATAATATTTGGTTCTACTAATGATGATCTATGCAAGAGATTTGTTAAGTTAATGCAGAGTCAATATGAAATGAGCATGATGGGTGAATTGTCATTCTTTCTTGGACTACAAGTGTATCAAAGGCTAGATGGAATATTCATTTGACAGTCCAAGTACATTAAAGATCTTCTGAAGAAGTATTAAAGCTTGATAAGGATGAAACTGGTAAGAAGGTTGACATCACAAGCTACAGAGGTATGATAGGCTCCTTACTATATCTCACTGCAAGTAGACCAGATATGATGTTTGCAACATGCTTGTGTGCTAGGTTTCAGTCTGATCCCAAAGAATCTCATCTAATAGCTGTTAAGCGAATATTTAGATATCTTAAGGGAACCCCAAATCTTGGAATTTGGTACCCTAAAGATACAGGATTTGATCTTATTGGATATACAGACTCAGATTTTGCAGGTTGTAAGATTGATCAGAAGAGTACTTTAGTAAGCTGTCAGTTTCTTGGAAGAAGATTAGTTTCTTGGTATAACAAGAAGCAACACTCAGTGTCCACATCAACAACTCAAGCTGAATACATAGCTGTTGGTAGCTGTTGTGCTCAAATCTTGTGGATGAGGAACCAACTCTGTGACTATGGACTTTTGTTGACTAAGATTCCAATATTTTGCGACAACACAAGTGCTATAGCAATCTCCAACAACCTAGTGCAACACTCGACGACGAAGCACATCGACATCAGGTATTATTTTATCCGAGAGCATGTCATGAATGGAACTGTGGAGTTACATTTTGTACCCACAGAGGAACAAATTGCAGACATCTTTACTAAACCGCTTGATGAATCCACTTTTTCTAAGCTTGTTGGTGAACTTGGGATGTTAAATCTTTCTAATTGATTTTGATTAGAAGTCAGTAACTGCAAGATAGTCCTAGTGAATACATGAGTTTAAGAATTTCTATATCCTTAGGACTCGTGAATTTATTTTCAGGAGCAATTCTCGTAGATTAGAATTATTGTACTAATTTTATGTCATATTTATGGATGATATATCTTCTGGAATTTAACTAGTTAATAATTCTAAAATTATTTAGGTGCTAATATTTGTTCTGAATATTTAAGCATTTATTTAATTCAAATTATTTTACTTTGTTTTTAACATTGTAAAATAATGCAGCATAATTTATTGGATTTTAATTGGTTAATATCATTTAATGATATTTAGTCGATTTTGTTCTAAGAAAATTGTGAATTTTCTGTTAACTTTGAATTTTTGGTGAAAAAGTTTGATCTAAAATAGATTTTTTGTTGACAGAAAATAAGAAATGTTTCATTTTTAAACAAGAACAGGTTTAAAAATAAACAGGAATAAAAAATATATCGAATTAGGAAATTCGATAGTTTTTCTAAGTACTAGATAAAATCTATCGAAAGCAATTTTCGATAGTTTTTGGAAAAGAAAAGAAATCTATCGAAGTAATTTCTCGATAGTTTTTGAAATGCAAATTGAAATCTATCAAAAGGGATTTTTTTTTTCAATAATTAAAATTCTCGATAGTTTTCAGAAAAGAGGTTCGATAGTTTTTGGTTTCTACAGCTAAAATCTTTCGATGGTTTTTCAAAAAGGCTTTTTGAATTCTGATTTTAACCACTTCGATAGTTTTTCAAAAAAACTATCGAAGTGAGATTGACCTTTTTGCCCCTAAGAAAAAACCATCGATAGTTCTTTTTAAAATCTATTGAACATGGAATTACAAAAATGCTCCTACAGTACACAGTGTATAAAACGTCCCCTTAGACGTTTTTCTTTGATAATTTTCAGATCTAAGAGTTCTATATACTTACAAACAGAGATACAAACAGAGAACCATCACCATCGATAGTTTCTTCAAGTTTTAACCGATTAAACTTGACAAAAACGATTCCTTACCACAGTGAATTTTTTTTACCGAGAACCTACTGTGTGTTCCTGATTAAATTGAGTTTTTGTTCTAAGTTTTCAAAGAAAACTGTCGAAATTGACATTGTGGATCTTAATCTTGTTGTTAACAGTGTTCATACTAAGAAATCAATTATAAACAATTGATTTTTAAGTTTAAGTGAAAAATTTGAAAAGTTAACAATTACGGTTCTTGATTGCTTTTGGTTTGAGTTTGTGAAATTAGTAAAAAGGGTTATTTTAAGATTTGATTATTTTTAAAAATAATTAATTAAATTAGTTTTGGTTTAAATTTAAATTTTCTGGAATTTTTGAAAATACAATGGCCGGAGAATTTATTGTAACCAAGACTAATCATGTCTCTTTTCAGAATGTGCAATCCATTACGAACTTACAATTTTGTGCATGGGCACAATTTTTGAATACACGTTCTTTGGTGGATTATGCTCTAAGTACTCATGCGGTCTTTTGTATTGATCAATTGACTGCACTGTACACAACAGCCACTGACACATCGGAGAATAATATATCATCTTTCAGTTTTGTTGTGCCAGGGAGCAGAACAATAAGGGTGACAAAACATGATCTAAATAGAATCTTACATTTTCCAACAGAAAACCTTGTTCCTGATCCCAATACTGAAGAAATACATGCTTTCTTCACTCTCATTAGAAGTCAACAACCTAACTTCTTTGTGGGAGAGTTTTTAAAGCATTACTTGACAAAGTCATGGAATTTTTTCTTTCACACTTTAATCCATGTTTTTACTGCCAAGCTTACTAATCTACATGGTATTCCTTTATTTCTTCAGAAGCTAGGGTTTGCCATTGCTAACAATAGGCATATAAACATAGGACGACTGGTGATTGATCAAATAATTTTGTGCATAGGACCACTGGAAGAGAGAACATGCATGGATGATGTGCTTTGTTTCTATCCCAGGTTCCTACAACTAATTCTCAATGATGTGCTTACAGATGAAGAATGAGACATCTTTGAAGGTGAAGAGACCATGGAATGCATGCAGATGAAGAGCAATGCCATAACAGCTCTTATCAAGAAGAACCATCTCCCAGGGGTGCCTACTGTTCTCACTGAATATCTTAGAACGGTACCCCTACCACTTCTACCCCCAGGGGAATAGGTAAATGAAGGTAATATTCCTGAACCTGTTGTGGCTCCACAACCTGAACCAATGTATGTAGATCCAGCGCCCTCAGTGGCCATTTCTGACCAAGAGGTTGAAAACCCACAATCTCTAACCACGGTCACAGAGCTTTTGCATGATCCAAATGAAACACTAAACGAAGCTCCTACCCCTACTATACCAAACATTCAGACATCCATGAGTGTAGAGGGATATAGTGCCTTAGCAGCACCACATAAGGAGATACACCCTTCTACAACAGCTTTGCCTTCCTCGAAAAGGAGAAGAATAGAAACTGAGGCAACTGTTGATACTTCATTTCTCTCATCCAAACAGCCCTTTACTGATTTTTCTGATGCTGATTGGGCAACGCTTACCAAAGCCATATCTGAACCAATAGCTCAATCAAGTAAGGAAGAATTGATGGAAGCAACTGGTGTTCCGACCATATTACGGTCAGGATCACTGGTTGAAGGTTCCGAATTGAACCAAGAGTCTTCACAAACGTTGAAAGAAGGTTCTGACCTAAATGCAAAATCTAAAGGGTCATTACCTAGCTCCCCAGATGGAACATATCTGGATCTTGCGGGTACAGGGTCTGACGTAGGTGCAGATCGACAACTCGGTGACAATGAATCAATTTTAATTGAGGAGTTAACTGAGGAAAAGTCTTCACAGAATTTAGAGGAAGTTTCCGGATCTGTGCTGTTAATAGAGCCTGATTCTAGCCTCTTAGAGATTCAAACTCTAGATCCTACAAAGGATACATCATCTAAGGATGATCAGCAACTTGGTATATCCAAGGACGGGGACTTGCGAAGCCCCATTGCACCACTAGTGACCTCCTTAAGGATGGCTACGGTGAATTCTGATGCAGGTACAAATAGCAGGACATGAATGAGTGAAACACAAACACTTACATATGGCCTGAGTGGGAAAGGTAAAATGAGTGTAACACCAACAGAAATGTTGAGTGAACACCCAGAGCCAAATGTGAGGAGTGACACCCAAACCCTAAAAAATATAGATGATTTGCTAGTGCCAATAGACAGAGAGTTACAAGTTCAATCCACTCTCAAGGAGATGACAGTTCATGATCGTCAAGGAAATCCATTATTCAAAGTCCCACTGAGACCTTCCTTTGACCAAGGGATCTCCTCCGGTCCAGTTGATGCTTCTTTATCTACTATTCAACAGAAGATTGACTTGGCTGCAGCAGATTCCAGAAGAACCTACAGGGTCTTAGACAGTGCATCTGGCACTATAACAGGTACAAAACAGGCAGTGGACTCCCTGAAGAAGGAAGCTATGAAGGAACTGGTTGAATTGAGAGCAGACGTCAAAGAACTAAGAGATGGATTTGTGAATGAGGTGCATGTCTTATAACAAGGACAAGAAGCTTTAACTGAAGACGTTCTGGTTATCCGGGATGGTCAAGCAAGGGTCAAGGATGCAATGAATACGCTGTCAAGAGTGGAGTCTCGCCTCAACAAGAGATTGGATAGAATCGAGCAGACTACCAACTCAAGACTGAATGACATTGACCTGAAGCTAGCTTCTATGCAAGAAATGAACAAGGACATTGCTCTATTCATGGAGAACCAAACTAACGGAGTAGAGTCAATCTGGAATATGTTGAGAAACCAACAACCTGGTCCTTTATCAACCTATCATGCTGAGGATTACTTCGTGGAGGATTCCTCAACTAAGGGGGAGAAAGAAGGATGGGGGAAATGGGAAACGAATGAAAAGATCATAACCACTATTCCAGTGAGACAATACTGGATTGAAGATCTTGTACGTGAAGAAGAAAGTGAAGAGGGATTTGAGGTCATGCATGAGCAACCACAGGAAGAGCATGAACCGTACTATCCAGAGCCGATAGAACATCCTATCTTGGATGATGACATGGAAGAAGCAAATCCTCTATCACTTGAACAAGAAGCTGCCTTGGAAAGATTAAAAGTTGAGAAAGCGAAAAGAGATGCCAGGCAAGCTGAGAAGGAAACTCACCAAGCAGTTCAAAGAAGTGAAAAGCTTAAAAGGTTCAAGATGTATAATGAAGCAAGGAAGAAGAAGATGATTGATTTGGCACAGAAAAAAGGAAAAAAATGGGAGGTAGCTTACAACACTTTTTGCGGAGTTGAAGACGGATTAGAAGTCAACGACAATGCTGAGGTGGAAGTTATCAATCAAGATATAAGAAGTGCAAATCAAGAAGATGATACTTACTTCACTGCATTGAGACATTCTCTGATTTTCTTGAAAGCTGGGGTTAAAGAAAATGGTGCCTGGAACATACTAATCAATTTTATTGACAAAGGTACATTTGTGATATCCACTAAGTTTTTCGAATAGAGAACTTACACTGAACTACAGGTGATTCTCATTAAGATCCAAAGAACTACAAAGTTAAATGAACTGCTCCGGGAGCATGTTAAGGAGATCTTAATGAAGGTCAGTCCAGAGATATCTGAAAACCCTCCAATGGTTAGATTCATGAAAAATGACTTGTTCAGAATCTGCTATCTGACGGAGGACAAATTGAAAGATTACCCAAACAACTATCTGATATCAGTTGAGAAGTATCTTAGATCCACTGGATTCACATCTACGGAGAAGGACAAAGCAGCAGACACTCCAAGAAGAGATCTGATGGAGAATATTCCATATTACAGGAAGAGAGTGGAAAGAGGATTGGAAGTGCATCCCAGACTACCAAACATGCCAAATCTAAATCAGAAAGATGTTAACACTGCATGGTTGTGGGCTGGAGTGGGTCAAGAGGTTGAGTATATTGGAAGACACATCAAAGGAGCAATCCTTAAACCTGGAGAACCACTGCACTATCCATCTGTGATTGATTATCAAGCTGCTAACTCCAATCCTGTAGTTGAAGAAGGTGAGATTGAGATGGACTGAAGAATGAAGCAAAGAATAGAAGAACAATCTGCTCAGACTAGAGGAACAACTTCATTGTAAAAAGTTTTAATGTTCTTTGAAATTTTGAAATCTGGAATTGTATATATTTAATCCAGAATGCATTTAATATTATTAATCCGTCTTACTTTAATTATTTTCATGTTTCCTTAGTTAGTTGAGTTATCCTAGAGGTATTTGCTTGTCGAACTCTAACAATCAAATAGGGAAGATTGTAAAGCATAATGTAACATAAGATGTAACAGAGATAACTACAACTCAACAAAGGACAAGACAAACATTAATATTAACAGAAGCACATGAATCCAGAAGTAAAGAAGAAAAGGTAAACTCAAAAAATCAAAATATGGTATGTATTCTTGAAGTCCGTAAACAGGTCACGGAAAGAAGTTCATTAATATGTTGAAGCCTTAGTGACAAATAAAGAAACAAGACTTTCAAGACTACAGAAGTATTTGAATGATTAAGAGTTAGTACCATAGGATTCCAGTGATTTAATTGAAGCAAGAAGAACGACAAAGGACTTATCAACAGCATTAAATTGAAGACATGAAAGTATTGATCTGTTGGGTTTTATCGCATACGCGGAAGCATGGATAACAATTATTTATATAGATATAACCCGTAAAAATGCATATGATTCATGGATAAAATTAACGAATCGATTACTAACCTTTAAAAGCGATCAATGGATGATGTAGAGAGGCTCCTAGCAGCTGCTCCTCAAGTGTTAAACACTCCACCGGTATCCACCAAGAGATGATGATTCGAAGGAGAGAAGAAACGACTGAGAGAGAGAATTAGGGTTGCCTCCTTTTCTTTTCTTATAAAATTAGGGTTCGAGGCAATAGGGTTTATAATAGTATATTTATAGGCAAAATATTCAGCTAAATATTTGTCCTATAAAATATTATTATTATTAACCCTTTAATTAATTAATCTCATTAATCAATTAATTAATAATTAAAACTCTTTTAATCATTAATTCTTTTCCTAAACTCTTTAGAAAATAATTCTCTCACTTAATTTAATTTCTTAAATTAAATTCTTAATTAATAATATTAAGAACTCTTCTTATTTAATTTATAATAAATTAAATCATATTTAATTGATTATAAAAAAATGCTAATCAAATATTTATTTCATAAATAAATAATGACTAGACATTATTAATTAATTCCTTCACTATCAAATCATTCTCTTTTATGGTGTGACTCTGTAGGTTCAATATTAAGCCGGTAGTAGAAATAAATAATAATAAAACTATTTTATTATTATTTATATGAATTCTTCTAATTCATTAAATATGATTAATAAATTAATCATATTTATTCTACATCGTGAGTGATACTTCTCAGCATATCGCGACTATCCGGATAATAGGAATTCACTGCTTAGAATACCAAGAACCTATTCAGTGACTAGTTACCGTACAATAAATTCCTTCTACCCTGCAATGTCCCGATTAAATACAAGGCATGGATCTCGTGTTAAGCCTATCTAATTTAATCATATGCTTTCCTATTCACTATGCTTAGTTCCGATTAATGCAAATTAGAAACTTCTTTCTAATTTGATTCACTCTGGCCAGAGATTCCTAAACTAACATAAGTAGAATATCATAGAACATTCTCTTCCTTCACTGGAAGGGACAAATCCTTTATTGATCATTCACTATCTTCATGTACAAATTCTTATGCCCAGAAGAGCTCTTATTATTGTCCCTAGAGACTAAGAACTAAACCAAAGTATAGTTCAGTGTACATAAGATGACTATGATGACCTCAAGTCTAATGATACTTGTACAACCATCACTATATGAACAACTACTGACACGTGAGTGAACTCCATTAGTTGTTCAACTATCTGAGTCATGTTCAGTGAACTTATTCTATAATAAGCACCCACATACTAGCTATAGTGTCACCACACAAATGCCTATGAGAACAAACATCCTTCATAATGAAGCAAGCATAGTATGTACCGATCTTGGCGGATTAATTAAGTACCAATTATTATCCTACGACCAGGAACTATTTAAGTTTAGAGTTATCATCTTTAAGGTCTCATTGTTATGATCTCATCATAATCCATAAAAAGCTTTACTCTAAACAATGGATCATCTAATTTAAACACTTTAAATAGATTAAGCCCATAATAAAACATATAACTATTTTTATTAAATTAAACAAACTTGAATCAGATTGAACAAAGTATCTCCTAACTCATCATCCATGATTGAATTTAGGACACACATCTTTCATGATCGAGTGTTAGTCATCTGTGAACCAGACCAGTTGCACCAGTTGTCAGCACCTAAAAGATCAAGATGTTTATCGTCTCGGAAGAAGTTGATTTAAATCTAAATCTGAAACATCTTGAAAGTCAAAAGAATATTACAAGGTATGTTTTGGTTTAAATAGAAGTACAATTTGCTTTCTGAAAAAGGAAAGAAGCTTCAAGGGTCAATCTGTAAGAGAAAAGATTCGATGGTTTTCTTTTAAGAAAAACCATCGAAGTGGATCAAGTGAAGTTGAAAGAAAAACCATCGAAGGATTGTTTTTAATTCGATAGATTTTATTTAAAATCTATCGAATGAAAGAAAAACAAATCCATTCGATAGTTTTTAAAATGAGGAGCAGGTGAAATTTGTGTATCTTTGTCAGGTTGATGGAAAACTTGGACGACTAGGATTCTTTCAAAAAGCCTTCGATAGTTTTCAAGTCTACATTTGTTTTGAGAGAAGACATTGTCTTCTTCAGTTAGGAATTTCACAGAAGCATTTACGAAGAGAGAGTTTGAGCCAGAGAATTACAGAGAAATTATTAGTGCTTAGAATTCTATCATTGTATTGATTTTGTGTAACCTAAACTCATTGGAGCTAATCTACGGATTAGAATTGTAGCACCCCTCGCGGTTTATATTTATAAAACGATATATTCCCCGACTCGTGTTTTGATTTGGTGCATTTGATTCCGTATTAAAACTGAAAGAATTATCCGTGAACGAAATTAAATAATTTGTGAGTATCGTATTCAACCCCCCTAGGATACTTTGGACCTAACAGCTTTTAAAAAATTAAGGTCAAATTGCAACAATAAAAGAACCAAAGTATAAATACCAAAATATGAGTATCGTACCGACCAACCAAATTTTAAACATTTCGTATTTAAATAATATATTAACTTAAAATTCGTGTTATGCACGGATTATTTTTAATAATTATTATTTTATTATTTATGTTTTAATATTTTATTAATTGTATTTGTTAAAAAAAAGTAGACATATTAAAATAGGGAAACTTTTTTGAAAACTAAAAGAATTAAAATAGATTTAAAATAAATAAATAAGAGTTTGTACATGATATTTTTGGAAAATGAGTGATTTTAGTAAGAAAAAATAGAAAATTAAATATGTTTTAGTTGAAAAAGGTAATTGTCCGTAATATTTTTGAAAAAAAAGAGGATTTTGTTAGGAAAAATAGAAAGAATAATGTGTTTTCGGTAAAATGGAAAATGGTTATAAATAAATAATGTTATTATTTAATATTTTTTTATAAATAAGTAAGGGAAATTAAGTAAAAACACGAAATATCAAAAAACAGTACCAACCAAACTTTTAAATGTTTAGTATATTATAGATAATATAAAAAGATCATGTAATATTAAAAGAAAGTTTGTGCATCGCAATGGTTATAAGGTAGTAAAACATTAATAATTTATTAATTTTATTTACAATATTAATATATCTATCGATTTATTTATATATCTATTTATGTTATTAGCTTATAACTCATGCACGAGTCTCTATTAATATTTAACATTTTTCTTTATATTTTAATAAATAAAATTTTAATTAAAAATTAATGTGTGTAATAAATTATAGTTTAAGTCCAATTTTAAGGTAAACAATAGAACTATTAGTGAGGAATAGTATATTTAAAATAAATTATTATATAATTATAATTTTTTTAAAGTGTTTAATATCTAATTAAAATCAACTAAAATTTATTATGTTATTAACGTTAATTGAGATAGCTATGGAGGAAATTCTGGATCAATAGGGATTGATTTTCAAACAATTTATAATTGTTTATCTAATTTTTTTTAGAAAATCAAGATTCACCTTTAGTGAATGAATTAACTCCTGATGATGATGAAGTCTTGATAATGTGTTGTAAACACATTTATTCCATCGCAACTAGTTTGAAAAATAAAATTATATGAAATTTGGTTGTTTCTAAAGAATTAATCTTTAAATTTGGATACACAAATTTATTTGGTAGTGAGTGTATTGGGATTTGGTAGTGAATTACATGATAAATTTATAGGAATTCTGGAACTAAGTCATAAAGTGACTTCGATTATGATTAAGGTTTTTTCAATTTAAAACTCTATGTCAATTACATGCTTTTGCTGTCTGCATATAATTACACTCGAAATTAAAACAGATTATGAGTATAGTTTCAGATGAAGGAGTGCTTCGCCGCCGTATGTGGGACAAAGACATCTATTTAATAGATTCCATGGGAGTGGTTTACTGTTATAATGACAACACTTTCTTAGATGGAGCAGGTGATGAAGGTGATTTCATCCCTACCGCTACCACGAGATTGCATGTCTATTTGATTGATTCCAAAGGAGTGCTAATCTAATCTAATCTAATCGTAGGAGTGTTTCACTGTTATGATGGTGATGGATCATAAAAGACATGACTACGGACTTGGTTCCTACGGCCAGGTTACCTACGGCTTACGGATTACAACAAACCTCCCGTAGACGTAGCCAGATGCACGAGAAACATGTCTTGGCAGCATACATCTCTTGGCATATCATCTCCATAACCCTCGCTACGGTTCCTAGGATTCAGGTGCTTGGTTACAGAATTCACAACTAGACCCCACTTAACACCTATAGCAAACATACGTGCATGTATTTGACACGTGTCAAGTTGACAAAACCCTAGTCATCATCTAAATTCTAGATTACATGACACGGGGATGATAGCTCTTCCAACTCATCAAAGCTAGGGGGAGATGGCTGATAAAGGGGGAGAAACTCCTGATAAAAAAGGGGGGGACAAAATCACGATTCCAAATCTTCTGATAATGGTCGTATGATCTCTACGGCTTCTTCGGAGAAACCTACGACCATCATTTGGCGCCGCTGCCGGGGAGCAGATACTTCCCAACCTACAACGACTTCATGTTCGATTGAGATCTTGCTCATTTGAAGCTCTACGTTTTTCTGGGTATTTCTGGGTCCTCATCTTTCAATTCCTTTTAGTTTGAGTGTTGAACCAGACTTGAAGGACGATATATGGTTATTGTCAAAGTGAAAATGATATTGTTGATCCCTGCGAAGTGTTTTGGAGGCAGAAATCATTTAACAAACTGGGGAAGGTACTATGTCAACAAGGTTGTCTGGTCCTTTAAAGCTAAGGAGGAAAATAAGATAACCACACCATCATTACCACGAGAGCTGATGCGTTTCAGATGATTGTTATGAACCAAGCCAATTATTTTTAAGATTTAAGAAGCAGTTAAGATGCATAATATGTTAGAAGAATCTAAAAGATGTTAGGGTGTTTAGAAGCCAATTTACTGGCTATGTCCCTTTACTTGCTTGTTTCATGTCTTCCCGGGATATAAGCTTTGAAGTATCGAGTTTCGGAAAACCCCGTTAAAGTACAGATGCATTGGATCATCCAGATGTTTTTGAATGGTTATGGTTTGTTACTCATGGTGACATGTAACTAGTGAGGATATATTTGCTAGTTCCAACTGCGCACTACCTGCTGGTTACAGTGTCACACATCATGAGTACATACAAGTAGATAAAAGAGGAGATGCGGGTTCATATCAGATCTCTATTTTCAAAGCTAAAGTTGATAGTGAAAATGCCAGCAAGTTTGGAGCAGAGAATAAGCTCTTGATTGATTTTGAATTTATGCAGAGTCTAGAAGTAGCGGTTTCTTTTGACTTGACAGTGCGTATACACACAACATTTTAGAGACAAAGATTTAGACCCGAGGCTTTGTAATCCACTTTACATGTCTCTGTAATGTTCTCGAGGATCAAAAGAAAAGTCAGGTGTACCTAAATTCCAGGCTGAGAGTTTTAAAGCTAAGCGTCCATGGTATGATGTTATCAGTTAAAGAATTTCATGAAATGGCTCTAATAAAAAAGACTTACTCTTGGAGGGCTAAAGAAATAGAAATGATATGTATGGATGGAAGACTTGAAGCAAAGCAGTGCTGAACTTTAGCTAATCTTCTCACTGATCTGAGAAGGAAAGTCAAGGTACTTCTGACATCTACAAAGTCTCGTTCTGAAGGCATACATCTTATCGGGGCTTCAAGAGTTGTTCTGCGGGATAGAGTGTTCAATCCTTCTATTGAAAGATAAGCAACAATTTGAGCTTATAGGCCCTGCCAGAAAAGGAAATCATGCACGCTTCCACTTTGTCGTGGAAGAAACAGAAAAAGAAGAGAGAGAGAGATGAATGAACGAATCTCCTTTTATGAATGGAACTCCCAATTCCAAAAAATCCTGCCAGATCGCTTTACTTCATCTGATGCTTGTATTCTTGTTCGTGTTCATCCTGGCAAAGAGGCGTGTATTACGCCTAAAGAGAATCATGGTGCAAAGAAACCTAGACACTGCTTCCACTCTCAACACTCTGACATTCAACACTTTCGCATATTGCAAGGTACTACTCTTATCAACCAGCCTTATAATACATTTGAGAATACATATGTATCATGTTTGTAAAAGGAAAAATAAACAAAATAATACAGGACTAGAGTACATTCTATTGATAAAGCCTTCGTATAAAGGCCACACCTTGCTATATATAAGGATTTCTTTATACCCGTCATTCAAAAACCTGCAAATCTAGCTCTAATCTAGCTACGGGCATGGTCGGGTAATCTTTCCATTCAAAAGTCAACATATGTAGTACTATCTAGACTACGACATAATTATCCTGTGTGTTTGTTCAAGCTTTGTAAATGGAAGCCGCGGTACCATGTAAGTTATAAATATTGTGTCTTGCTTATTTGTGTGCAACCTGCACCATAGCCTTACAAAGTAAGGTCATGCCTTTCTCATATAAGGATCTCATTAACCCCACCATTCAAAAGCTCGCAAATCTAGCCTCATGTTGGCTACGAGCATGGTCGGGTAGTCTTTCCATTCAATAGCCAATATGTGTAGCCCGTAAGAAGCTACTGCATGGATTGACTTCCAGTAAAACACCCGTTCATTAAAAAGCCAGCATATGTAGCTCGCATGAAGCTACGGCATGAACCGGTTCTAATAAAACACCCGTTCATTAAAAAGCCAGCATATGTAGCTCGCGTGAAGCTACGGCATGAACCAGTTCTAATAAAACACCTATTCATTAAAAAGTCAACATATGTAGCATACAAAAGGCTATGGCATGAATTGGTTCCTATCACCTGTTTAGACTTTAGACAGGAAGCAACTAAATGCTCATATATTTTTTATCCTTTGTATTCAAAGCACATCAAATATAGCCAAAATGTATAGCCCGAAAAGTGCTATGGCATAGATGATCGAGAGAAATTACGGCACAGACCGACTCCTAGTGAAATATTTATCCGTTCAAACAGCTGAATACTTATATAACCTGTGTAAGGGTACGACATGAGCCGGTTCCGATTACCTGTTCGGACAGGGGGCAATACTCCCGCAAACTCAAGCTCGAAAGCTTTGCCTGCAGCTTGCGCCTTGCAACCTAAAGATTGCACTTAGTTTTTGGGGGCAATACTCCCGCAAACTCAAGCTCGAAAGCTTTGCCTGCAGCCTGCGCCTTGGTAAACACTTTGAGCTACTTAAATGCTTTAAATTATTTAAGTTATTATTTACAACTCATGAGTTGCATCACTATAATGAATTTACTCATCTCATAGCAACCTAAAGATTGCACTTAGTATAATTATAGTCACTAGTATCATACACAATTCCAAATCTATAGCTTGTCGTATTATCATCATCACCTCAGAGCCTAAAGTTTCTACGAATACTGCAAAGTCGTAAGTTTACAAAGCCCTTCAGCTTTGAAACCTTGAGTGACGGTCTATAACCAAAACCTTTAGCCCTAGACCCTTCAAGCCTTTCACCCACCAGTCACCTCTCCGTGATAATTATTAAAATTTACTACATATGTTTATTTGCCTCACTCCCCTACATTAATCAAGTATCGCTGCGGGTCTAGTTGGTTTTTTCTGCTTACATATCAGTTGTGTGTAGCTACGACTATGACTTGTTGCTCTTTTTAGTCCATCTTTGTTATTTTGTGTATGACTACGTGTGAACTATGACTAACAAATTCTCAGTCCGTAAATGAACAGGAGCCGTAATTAAATAATAATAACTCGTGACTCTAATTCAAGAAGAACAAATAGAGAACCCACAAGTTATAAGCGATGGTTGCTTATCTGATCCCTAATCTAGAAGGCGTTAACCGAGGCTAGTTTAATACCCTTCTCATGACCCAAGTGCATAATTCATTTATGAAGGGTATTCAAGAAACCTGAACTTGATATAAATAAAGGTTTAAGTGATCAATATGTAAAGAGGCAACCCAATCCACATCAGAAAACACTTCATTCAGAGATTTCTAAGCTTTAAGTAATTATACTTGGACTCTAACATATTCGGTACACCATGCAGTGATATTAAATTAAATTTACTTCTTTAGTTGCAACCTAAAGATTGCACTTGATTTTTTGGGCAAATGATGGATCATAAAAGACATGACTATGGACTTGGTTCCTACGGCTTGGTTCCTACGACCTGGTTACCTACGGCTTACGGATTACAACAAACCTCCCGTAGACGTAGCCAGATGCACGAGAAACATGTCCTGGCAGCATACATCTCTTGGCATATCATCTCCGTAACCCTCGCTACGGTTCCTAGGATTCAGGTGCTTGGTTACAGAATTCACAACTGGACCCCACTTAACACCTATAACAAACATACGTGCATGTATTTGACACGTGTCAAGTTGACAAAACCCTAGTCATCATCTAAATTCTAGATTACATGACACGGGGATGATAGCTCTTCCAACTCATCAAAGCTAGGGGGAGATTGCTGATAAAGGGGGAGAAACTCCTGATAGAAAAGGGGGGACAAAATCACGATTCCAAATCTTCTGATAATGGTCGTATGATCTCTACGGCTTCTTCGGAGAAACCTACGGCCATCAGATGGTATCTTAGACGGAAGAGTTTATCAGATCTTTTAGCATGCAACTGCTACCTCTGCTTGAATTGTTTCATGTTTGTTTTTTAATTTACAGCAAATATCAAATCCCTCTCACTGTAATCAATTATATAAAAGATTACACATACTATGCTATATCAATTTCATGACCTATGTGTGCTGCTTTCCAAGAAAGTTTAGGTAAGGGGTTTAGCAAGCCAACTGGCAGAAAGAAAGACCTGACATGATATTACAGAACAAACATATTTACTTTAGAAGTCTGCTCTCAGTAGTCCCCAAGGTACATTCTTACTCTAGCAACTATAGGTCACACACGCGATATACACAAACAAAAAACAGGAATGGTTCAAAAGCACAAGTGCAGAAACATCGCACAAGACACAAAGACTAAGATTCAACTCCCCGTCGTCATAGCAGCCAGCCGAAATCCTATAACTCATCATTCATACTTCAGAGTTAACAGCTCGAGCAAATTTAACAGATATGATCCACTTAGACTTACCATCCTCTTTCAAGTATTGAACATCTCCATTCATGAGCTTCACTAGTTTTCTACTAACAAACAGACTGATGCCATCCTCAGATTTGGTACTACTTCTTCCCGACATCTGCTTCAACAAGTCTTCTGGTACTGCGCATCCATCATGCGTTATCCTGAACCAAAGAATGTAAATATTTATGTTCAATTCAAGGAAAGTTAGCATGAGAGGAATACAAGAATAACCAACTGCCAAGACACCACATCGTGTTTCCTGCATTGAGATAGTTTTTCAATGCCAAAACTCACACGCAATGAATTTACCCAACTGAAAAAGGACAATGCTCAAACCTAATTATTGCATAAAACAAAGGCAACTTGTTTTTGCAGATGACTTTTTCTATCATGCCCTTCAATTTCATATATCATCACGCTACTCATCTTTTTACCTGAGTTCGAAATGTGCTCCGGGTTGAACAGATTCCTCCAAATTGGTGTTGTCGATCAAACGAGCTGACACACCTAGCTGGCCACCGTGTGGTGTAAAGTCAACACAGGTTGACAAGAAATCTGCAAGGACTTGCTGGAGTCGCAAACCATCTCCGTATAATTTCATAGACATTATGTCATCAGCAAAGTCATTAACTAAATTAATACTCTTTTCGATGATCCTTCTCATAACTTGAGTCATAGAGGCAACAAACACTTCATGGAGTTCGAACTCTGTCACTTGTAGGTTTATGTACCTGCAAAAGGTTAGCAGAAATGTAATTTTTAAAGAATATGTATATGAAACAATAAGGAAACTTGAACGGTAAATACCCGTCAATCATGCTATCAATGTCGGTGTGATTTAGAATTTCGTCAAGCTGAAGCTGGCAATTATGAAGATTTATGTTGTGTTCTTCGTTCAGATTGATTCCTTCCAACATCTTCCCAGTATATAAAATTCCTGCGAGAGGATTTTTTACTTGCCGTTTAATATAAGCTATCGTTTCCTTTCCTTTGGCTGAAGTCTGCTCTGGCATCCGTTGTAAATGATACACCTGCATCAGCTTTGGACTTGCTAGCTGCAAGAAGCAAAATGTCCCAGTAACTTCACCCTCTGCATTTAACCTTCTATTTGTACAAAGCAAACATTCTATATACTTTCCACTCCGCTCAAAGAAACCAAAACCAGTACTTTCAGGTTCTTGATAACAGCGAGCACTGTTCAGTGCAATACCTAGATTCAACCAAGCCTCGTCAGTCTTGAGTCTACAACATGATGTCCGGGTCCCGAACACCTCCCCTCGAAGCATCTTACCCTTAACCTCTTCTTTACGCCATCCTGATAACTCTGTCATAGCTTGATTCCACTCCCTACAACAACCAAATTTATCTGGACCAAATATTGGGGGGTTCAATGACCTTAGATTCTGCATAATAGCTTTATAGCCACTTTCTCTTCTAATAAATTTGTCTATAATAATGTTTTCACTTGTTACATTATTTGCCACCAAACACAAACGAACAGTATGGCCATGAACATCTCTAATAGCAGAAGCATCTACTTGTAAGATAGCTGGACCAAAACGTGTTCTGTAACCATAAGTTTTGATTATGAAGCGGGTACTTTTCTCTTCTTTTCCTGACGGAGAAAAGACAGTAAAGAATTCAGATATATCATATATGAATAGTTATAAGAACTAAAAGTACCGATAAAATTACAAGGAAAGGACTAAAGAAGCACCTTTATTTAATTTTCATATGTAGAATGGATGAAATATGCTATAACATGTTTGTTTTGCTGATATGAAGTTTGCAGAATTGGTCATGTAGTAACTTATTAAAAAAAAGATGTTCCTTAATCAACTGACTTGTTAGATTAGATGCTAAAGCATTTTGATCCAGATATCATAAATATAAAATATATTTCAGGCGCATACGTTAAATCCTTTGCAAATGCAAAATAAAATAAAAAATGTAAGATTATTACCTTGCAGCGCCGATCCCAATATCCTTTTCACTGCATCAACAGAACTTTCTTCCACGAGTTTGAGCAAATTCTCCCCTAATGCTTCCCTACTGTGAAGACCAGTTAACTCACCGAGTTTTGTGTTCCATCCATGAACCAGCCCTTCTGCATCAACTGCCAATACTGGCACCATAGCTGTCTCCATCAGCCGGACCATCTCAGCACAAACTGTTTCTTCTTGCATCCCATGAACGTTTAGGGATTGAAGTTTTTTCTGGATTGCAGCAGCATTTGAAATCTCATTTCCCTCATTGTTCATCGTGTTCCATAACATAAGCTGCAAGGAGTGGATTGCACTTATCTCAATGTCCTTCCAAGGTACACTCCTGGTTTTCACAATTTCCTTAAAAGCTTTAAAAGATGACCGAGGATGCATTTTCTTGTCATCATCTATTTCACCAGGTTCATGTTTTGCACTACCCCAATTTAAAACTGCATCAGTGTGAGATCTGAACCAGAAAAGAGCACAATTCAAAGCTATCCTCACTGCTGCCATCCCACATATTAGATCAGAAACAGAAAGATCCGCTGGGAACACTGAACCACACAAGCTATCTGTTATAAAACCAGCAGAATCTGGATGAAGCACGCTGATCCATGTCAATATATCATAAATCTTAAAGTCGCTTGGGGTGACACCCATTTTATAAAACCTATTCTCATAGTATAAGACAGCACCATCACATTTAACAAGATCCCTTATATTTGGGTACCGTGACACAATACTAAGGGGAGCTTCTTGCAATAGCTTGTCGCACAACAGAGTTTGAGTGTGCAGGATGGAATTTTCAAGAATAAGGCTTTCCAATTCTGTCTGCTGGCTGATATGCACGGCAAAAACTTGTGTAATAATCTTGCAAGCATTTCGGAGCACAATGGGAACAAATCTTGGGGTGGTATTATGACAAACAACTAGTCCCCAAAGTTTTTTGCCCTTCCACGATGGTGAGGTAGAACTCCCAGATTCTTCATAACCCATATCGCTGACTACTACAACAGCCATTACAAGAGAAGCAAGTGAATTCATGTTTTCCATAAAAAGTTGATGGCAGCTGTTAGGACCCCTTAAAGTTGAACCAAACATGTTGACATCGTGTTGAAAATTTTCATCTTGTACTACCTTCACAAACTTTGCACGACAATCACAGATAATACGGACCATATTCATCATATAGTAAAAGCGAGCAACCTGAGGAATATCTGTGGCAGGGTAATGCAATCCCAGATAAGGTTCAAGGCCTGGCTTCGTGATCTCTGCAACCACTTCTCCATGCTCATCGTCATGAAATTTATAGGCCATCACCCTGTCATAATCCGTGATTTCGAAGATCTCTTGAACCATCACACAACAAAGTTTCTGCACGCTCCCTCCAGGAAAACACTGCAACCTCTTAATTCCTTTTTCTGCAAGCATGTATGACTGCTCTGGCCCGGCAACAGTTATAGTGCCATCTATAGTATTCACTGGCTCAAAGTCTAAAATGAAAGCGTGTGGTACTCTATGAACCATTGCGTAAAAATATCTTCCTGAAGTTTTTGAACGGACTAATATGGGATTAAACTGGCTGGAATCTCTAGAACTGAAAGCTTTAAAGAGGACAGCTAAGCCATGGGCATCAAAAATAGTCCCGATAACAACTCCAAAGTGAATAGAATGATTATGAACACCACTTGGACCATCATGAGAACTTAAGGTGAGCATTTCATTAGCATTCTCACTGCATGCAACCACTTTCAATGTTTTTTGATCCAGGGCTAACAAACAACCAAATGGCTGGATAAATTTACCTTTTTCTATAAAACGTTGGGTAGCAGATTTAACATCATTGTCCTGAGTTTGTCTTCTAGAAAGAACTTCATGAGTAGCACGAACAGAAGTCGTATAGTCGAATGAACTGCCACATTCATCAAAGGCATCATCTACTAATGTATCTGCCACGATTTGAATAGCCTGAGGACTTATTTTTGTTTTGCTGAGGAACTGGTCATCACTTGAAAATGACATGATATCTGCAAATATAACATCAGCCAATGGCCCAACAACAAGTACTATTAGTTTCATTATTCTAACACAAGCATGATCCAAACTGGTAACACTTGTAGTCGCCCTTCACTATAAATAATTTAGGTCCAAGAAATCACCCTGTTTTTTTTCTTATTCTATAATTAAAAAAATGAAGTTTCTGAAATTACTTATTATATCAGTTCCAAATAGAATATATACAAATTTAGTTATTAATTCAATTTACATAAATTATATTCTATTATAAAATAGAGTGAAGGGGTTTTATTTCAAGTACTCTTTGATTCCTCTAAACAACATATTAAATTTAATTTAACATATTATTCATAATAATCTAAATGAAGTTGGTACCAAGCCTCTTTATTGTTTTATATGTATTATTTGTAGTATATATATATTGACTTTATTAAAACATTTATAGTTAATTTTTTGTGTGTGAACTAAATTAAAAAAAAAGTTATCATAAAATAACCTAATTTCAAAATTTTAAATTTGATTATTATTAAAAATTAAGAGTGAAATATATATGATATAAGTTGAAGTTCACCATCATAATAAAATGATTTTAGTATTAAAAATTAATTACATACACACAAATATACACAATAACAAATATAAATTTTCTTATAAAGGAATATATCCTAAATATATATAAATGTTCTCAAAAGATATTTGGCCACCATCCATTTGTTATTTATTGATTTTGTCATTTTAAATTTACACAATGAATATTTTTACATCTCACATCACTTCACTTACAATCTAGTTTTAGTAATCAATATTTGATTTAATTATACTATAATTAATAATACAAGACAAAATTTATAAAGTACACAAAAGAGTTTAGGATTTTATATTATGTTTAACTAGTTCAAACCCTATCTACATGATTTTGCATGGATAATCACAAAATTGTACGATTAATTTCATGTTTACAACTTGAACTTCTAATTTGTAATATAACAATTGAAAGAGACATTTTATGTTGGTGAACATTATTTTATAAAAGAGAATTACAAAAATCTAACTTACTCAGAGCACTAATCTAAAAGCAATAACGGGTTGAAATATTAACCCAAATATTAACCTAACAAATAACAATATTAAAATAACATTACCTCTTTTCTTGTTGGAATTCTATGAAATGAAGTTGGGCATACAATAACAAAAGAGCTAACACTCTTTGGAGATGAAACTACAGCTAGGTAACAAGAACACTCATCAAACTCTTCTCTTGCTTAGGTGAGAGGGGTGGACTTATACCCTGTGTATGTTGATAGAGGGGGTGGACTTATACCCTATATACTTGTACGTTGATATAAGATTTAGGGAACAAATTATTTTGCTCAACAAAAAATGTATAGATTTCTCTAGAATGAGAAGACCCTCTGGCTCTACACAGATTATTTTGCTGAAATGATATGGAAATGATTATAAAACGGGTGTGAGAACAACATGGACACGTGGTGACAGAATGACACTAACACGTACAGACGACGGCACGTGGTGAAAAAATCATGCAAATAAAATACAATTTTCTTTCCTTAGTTATAGCTTATACGTGATAATAAATTTTTAAAAATAAATTAGTAATACTAAAGTGTGAACTCAAAATATTATTGATATTTTGTGATGCAAGAGAGTATTAATGTGATTACATAATCACAGAGTAAGTAAATAAATATGTTGAGAGGATTATACAAAATATAAACACCACTGTGAGAAATGAGGGAATATCAGGAGTGGTTAGATGAAGCAGTACATGAACATCTTTTGTATTTTTTAAAGAAGAAAAACATCTATATTTTCTTAGTTAAAAGAAAAAATAGTAAAAAATAAACAATATTAGTGATGAAACATATAATTTTAAAATTTAATAAAATTATTATAGTTAATAATAAGATTGAGACATGTTTCAAATTTATATAAATATACAAATTTGTTACTTGTATATTTGTAATTAAAGTACATGTTAATTTACCTTACATTAAATAACTTTTACCAATATTAACTAATTTAGTTTTCCTATGACATGTTTACACATTATAACATGTGTACACATTAAAATCAGAAGGTACTATAAAATTTTTCATGGCATGTATAAATTTTTCATGGCATGTATAAATTTTGTCATTTGTGGTGTTGTATCTTGTACATTTCATTTTCTATATATTGGTGATCTTTTAAAATATAATGTAAGCCAATGCAATAAGAAAAAACTTTCATTCCAGGCTAATATCTAACAACGGGATAGTTTTTGTATTTTTTTAATATAAGTTATTTATGTTTATTTTTGTTATAAAGTTTAGTTATAATAAAAGTTTGAAATAATTAAATTTGTTAATATATGTTTTAAAAATAAGAAATTTTGAATACATGTTAACATGAAAATGATTAATATGTTAGGCTCATTATAATATACTAGTTGGACGATAAAATAAATAGACCTAGAGATTTGCTATATTCAAATATTTTTTTTAAAAATAAGGTCAATGTATTTAAATTAAGATAGTTATATACATTTTAATTAATATATGTTTATAAAATAATTAAACCCACTAAAATTAGAAATCATGAAGATGTAAATATAAATTTGTATACTAAGTAGTGTGTGCACCCATATTAAAAATGTGCGAGTAAAATTTGATACCATAATAATCCAATTTCTAAATTTAATTATATCTAAATTCAAGTACCAAAATAAAAAAATTAAGCAAAAGATAATTAAGTTTATTTATTAAATATTTCTTGCTATTACATCTAATGAATCTTTATTTTACAATCTAATGGTTGTAACTAATCTAGGTAAAACAATAATAATAACTTGACGAACAAAAAATATTAATTATCAAAAATTTCAATTTTGCTTATTATATGCTCCCTCCACCTTGTCATTTTTGACTTTTAAGTGGTCAAATTCGTATAGAATCGTAAGTAACATTGAAAGAGGAAGCTCTTCTCTTCCTCCGGTGGCAGCCGGCGAGGCTTCCATCGATTTTTATCGGTGGAAAGCCCCAAATCAATTAATTTCTTTGATTTAATCTTGTTTTTTTCAATAATTCTCCTTTCTGATAAGGATTTATGCCATTTTAATTCTGTTTTGTTTGTTTAATTAAATCTCATCTTAATGAGTTTTGGTCCCAATTCATTTGGGTTTTGTTTATCCTCTCCTTGTGAGAGCTTTGTTGTGTTTTGGAATAATCTAACGTCCGAGATGTTAGATATGTGTGATTTTCAAGGTTTTGATTCGGTGATGAAGATTTTTATGGGATTGCAATTACGGTCGATAGCTCAAACTGATTGTGACGAAGGAGGTACATGTGTATATATCATATTCAACAAATCGCTTGATTGTCTCTCGATGAAGACTATAATCAGCGATATGATCTGTTTTACGTTTGTTCGACTCGATTGTTTGTGTAGATGCCGTATGGCTTTTCATTAATGAATTAATTTCCGTTTCAAAAAAAAAAAGTGGTCAAATTGGTCAAAGTTTGACTAAAAATTATGCTTATTATATAATTGAAGAAAAATATAAAAATTATATCATTAAAAAATATATTTAATTTACTTATAATATATTTCTCAATTATTTAGAATTATAAAGGAATAATTTATAAATTTCGATCAAATTTGAGTCAATTTGACCAGAAAAAAGTCAAATAGGACACCTAATATGAGATGGAGGGAGTATTAATTATATCATAGTATATAATAATAGTAAGATGGATAATAAATAAGTTCTATCGTAGTTCCCACGACATATTAAAAATAAAATTTATATACATAGATTTACAATTATACTAAAAAATCTATAATAATTATGAATAAAAAGATAGTTTAAAGTATAAACAGGTTCGAAACTCATTAACAACATATTTAAATTTAATATTTACAATTCTGAATATATTAATATAGGTCAAAGATTCTAATGAAATCAACAATATATAAAAGCTAATATTTATAACTACAAAAGTTATATTAAAATTTAACCATTGCAGTTCTCAGATATTCTAGCTATAAATTAACTCCTTCAGTTTATTTCAGTTTATTCCATAATAAATTGTGAGAATATTGCAGCTATAATAAACTAACTTTATTTCAGTTTATTCCATAATAAATTGTGAGAATATTGCAACTATAAACTAACTGCTTGAGGTATCATTTAGTTCGTGAAATTCTGGAATCAGATATGAGTTTCGTTCATTCTAAACCGATACCGGTTCAGAAAAAAATCATTTTGAAACAATTTTGTAACTCATTCCTCAAACCCCCAAGTATGGGTTTTTGATATACAGAGGAGGTGAGTACGAGGGAGCGGTATCAGGATTCAACTTTATTTCTACTATTTTCATCTCCATTTAAGCAATTAAATGTAAACTTATAATATAAAAATAAATCAATGACTTAAAAATATATTGAATTAATATTTTAAATTAATTAAAAGTAATCGATTTCAAATATCTTAAATAAAATATATTCATTTCAACACTTAACCAAACACATGATATCAGAAATGATACCTTGGCCTCAGCTTATTCCTGATTCCAATCTCATACCACTTTACGAACCAAATGACCCCTTAGTTTATTTCAGTTTATTCTGTAATAAATTGTGAGAATATTGAAGGTAGCAGCCAATTCATTTAAAATCATGAACATCCCGTGGAGAGGCTAGAGGTGGCCACTTGGGCGAATTCGCCCGAACGCCCGGAACCCGCTCGTTTTAAACCCGTTTTATTCGGCCCGGCATGATCCGAGTTTCAACCCGCACGGACCGTTAAAATGTAAGGGTCGAGTACGAGTCGAGAATTTCATAACCGAGTCACGAAAGTGGAGAAACACGCGGAGGTGCACAACAAACACAAATCGGTGGTTTCATGACTTCGTCTCCCGGTGGAGATATGCCTTTCTCCTATAATAGAGATAAAATGATTGAAGATTTTGCTACTTATGTTACTTTAGATGAGTTACCTTTCTCCCACGGTGAGAGTCCGAATTTAGAATACATGCTTAAACATTCACTAAATCCGGCATTTAGAAAAATTCCTAGGAACACACTTAAACGTCACACACAAAAACAATAGTATGCTCAACGTGTACAATTAATTGAATATTTCCGTAATTTTGATGGTATGGTTTCTGTAACTAGTGATTATTGGCGTTAAAGTCAAAGTGAACCTTATATTTGTGTTACGGTTCATTGGATTAATGACTACTTATTAGAAAAATGAATAATTGCTTTTGATGTTATGGATGAGTCACACTCCGGTTATAACATAAAATAAAGAATTTTAGATACAATAAAGGAATTTAATTTGTTTAATAAGGTATTTACAATATCTTTAGATAATGATGCTGCTAATAACAAAGCCATGAATTATATTAGGTCCGATATTCCTTTAGTTTTAGATGTAGTATTTTTACATGTTAGATGTTGTGCTCACATAATTAACTTGTCAGCCCAAAAGAGAATTTCACAATTAACTCATTTATTAGAATCTATTAGGAAAGTAATTAAATATCTACGTTTTGCGGGTACATATAGGTCTAAGTACAAAAAATTGTGTAAAGATAATGGATTAAGGTCAAAGAAGTGGGGTATCGCTAATGAAGACCCAAACCACCAATACGATGATGGACTTATTACCGAACATGATTGGGAGTTAGCATCTATCGTACGTGACATACTTGATTGTTTTGCACATGCTACTACGGTTTTTTCTTATATTTATCAATCAAATGTACATCATGTTATTATTGAGTGTGTTAGTATTGTTACTACTTTAAAAGAATATGAACAAAATGAATTTTTTATTGCGGTTATTTTTTATATGAAAGTTTAGTGGATCCAATATTTTACTGACTTTCCTTATATTTATGGTATTTCATGTCTTCTTGATCCTGGTGTTAGAAAAGAAGGTTTAGAAAACATGTTAGAGCATTATTATGAAGTGTTAGGAGTTTCATATAATCATGAATTATATGTAACTAATTGTTTAAACTTGTTGTATCGTCTTGTAGATTGTTATGATCGAAATGATAACCTCGCCTTATTTAATGGCATTTCCTTATAGAAGGGTTAGAGTGGAAACCTAGTCTATTGGGCTTGGCCCATAGACTATTTAATCTTGCCCACAAGTAAGGAAGGCCTCCCTTGGGTTTAGCCCAGTAACTGGCATTCGCCCTTACAAGGCTAGTCCAGAATGCACTCGACAGGCAACCTCGCCCATGTACTCGACAGGCAACCTCGCCCATGTACTTGGCAGGTAACCTCGCCCAACTGTTTGGCAGGTAACCTCGCCCACTGTTTGGCAGGTAACCTCGCCCAAGTATTTAGCAGGTAACCTCACCCCAAGGTATTGTTGGGTTTTATACTAAACTATTCATTAGTAGTATATAAACATTGTCCATTTTATTGAGAATCTTGATTGCATATTTTTACATTGTCTATTTATTATATATTGTGGATAATTTAGTATCAAATGAGATAACAGAAGATTAAATTATCAGTGTCTATATATAATATAAAGGGTTCACAGTTTAAGTGAAATTAGACAAACCACTGGAATAACTGAAGTATTATTTGGCAATAGTTTATCTTGACTATTAAATAATACTTGTATACTTTGTGTATATTGAACAGGATCAAATTTAGAATTGTTCCCTTAAACTGATTAAGAAGGTGAACTAAGATTCTATGTTATTATTAATGCTTAGGTTCTTAATCCGGATATAGTAATTGACACGTGTATATTATTTACATGCTTTGATTTATATATGAAATAATTCTTTTGAATTATATCATTATATTTTGGGTGATGGAATAATATATATGGTGAATATTATTTATTGAAGGAATCCGTGTCCTGATAATATTCGGGTTAATGATGTCCCCTTGAAAGCTCAAAAGGATTTAATTATGTGAAACCCTGCAGGTGGATTTATTCCGGCATAATTAAATAAAGGTAGAGTGGATGATCAAGGATATAAGATGTTAATTAAATGAATTATCAGTAATTTATTTAATTAATGGGCATGCACTATTTTAAACATGGGGAATTTAATAAGCAAATAATATTGGAACCGAATTAATTAATTAAGTTGCGGTATTAGGAAAGGTAGTGCAAATATTAATTCTTTAGTGGATTGAATTAATATTTAATTACATTGGGCTAGGCCCAGGATGTAATTAAAAGGCCCAACCTAATTATCCATGATCCCTATTGTAGCCCTATATATATTCTTATTCTCTTCTTGCTAGGGTTGGTTAAGAAAAATATTGTAGCCACCTAGGAGCAAGAAGAGAGGTTAACTTGAGAAGACGGAGGCCACACTTCGCTCAAGGGAATTTGGGAATACAATAGAAGAGCGTGAAATCAACCGTTAACAAGGTGATTTTCTTTTCGCACTCCTTAATTGTGTATCATAAAATGTAGTAGAACCCCAAGTCCGTGGTTCCCAACAATTGGTATCAAGAGCCTGGTTATGGGTTCTATGTTTTATGATATGATGTCCATGTCGTAATTAAAATTGGTTATGTATGTATAGTGGTATGCTTGGATAATAATCTTTTGCAGGTTGTTTAGTATCCACTATTATGGCCTCGTTTTATTTTAATTATGTGTTTGGATCCCACGTGGTTTAATCGTGGTTATTTTTTGTTTTGGTTTCCACGTGGTTTATCGTGGTTGTAAATCACGAGGGTTGATCGTGCTAGTTTTGTTTTCTATTATGATTTTGTAATCTTGTAATCATGATTTGTATTCATGTTAGATTATGATCTGATGTAATAGAATAGGTATGTTATGTTGTATGTAACTATTTGATCGACGGAGTTGCAAGAAAACAAAGTTCTTCCGCTGATGCTACAAGATTTCGCCTATGCAACTTCGAACTGTTGTAACTTTTGCATACGGTGTCGGATTTCGATGAGTAATACCTTTTCGGAAAGGGATTTCAATGTTCTACACGATTGAAAAGTGACGTTGTCAAAGTTTCATGTGCGTCTGAGCTCGTTTAGACCCTCAAACAGCGAGTTGAAGTTTTCGCAGGATTTTCGGATGAATTTTTTTTTTTTTGGCCATAATAGTGGATTTATTTTTTATTTTAATTTTTCTGCTATTTAATTTTAATTATTGCATTAAATAATTATTATGTGTGTTGTTAATTATGTGTGTAATTTTAATTGCATGGTTAACATAAATAGGACGACATGGACATAAATTTTCATTTATTGCTTTAATTAAATGTTTTATGTTATTAAATTATGTGTGTATTTGGAATGCATGTTAGACATAATTATAATGACATAGGCCCCATTTAATTATGTAGAGATGCATGCTATGCTATGTTATGTGTTCTTTGTATTGTTATTTTGATAACATGTGGACCTCGAAGAAATAACATAGGGCGATGCATCTAGATAAAATTACTCATGTTAAAATACTAAGTGGGAGAGGGAATTAATTTGATATTAGATCCCATGGTCATCCATTATTGGTTGTATGTAATTTAACACTAGGACGATTATGAATTGGATATATGTCACCCATCGTGACGTATGATTTATGACGTCTGGGTAGTGTTAAGGATATTACTAGGACAATCTTCTTAAGTAAATCACGAATAATGAAAGGTAAGCTCACCCCATCGTGACATACCAAGTTTCATAGAATTCGAGAAAAAAGTTGGACATTCCTTGATTGATGTTGATAATGGATATTTCTGTCTTAGGGGTTGTGTTTTTAAGCGAGTCCGTCTGTGACTTCACCGAAAACACCTGTGATTTATCCATTGATACATCGAACGGATGGGTCTGACTAAAGGCAACTTAAGATCTAAATAATGGTATACACTTAGCTATGAAAGATAATATATAGTCCACCCTAACGTGGCGTATTATTTAGTAGTAGGACCGAAGTAATATTTAAATTTAAATGGTATATATGTCATCCATCATGGCGTACCAGATATTTATGGAATTTAAATATTAGTGCATTAATTTTAATTAATTGTTAGAGGAAACAAATAGGTTTTAAGATATATGCAATTTTCTGATTAAGTGTTATATGCATGATTCTCAGGATAGAATGGGCTTTAATCCACTTTTCACCATACTTAAGGATAACAAACTTACCGGACCTAACTATATTGAATGGAAACGCAATTTGGACATAGTGTTGACTGCTGAAGAGTTTAAATTTTGTACTGTTGAACCCAAACCGGACCAGCCTGCTGCCGATGCTCCGGATGAGGATAAAGAGTATTTTAAGAAGTGGACTAAGGCAGATGAGATGTCGCGATGTTACATTCTGGCAGCAATGTCGGGTGTTTTGCAACATCAGCATCAGGCCATGACCACTGCTGCAGATATGCTCTATAATCTCAAGGAGCTTTTCGGAGATCAGAATAGGGCTGCTAGGCAAGTAGCAATGAAGTCTCTAATGAACACTCAGATGGCTGAAAAAACACCTGTAAGGGACCATGTTCTTCTGATGATGTCTCATATAAATGAACTAGAGGTCCTTGGTGCTGATATTGATGCGGAAACGCAGGTCGATATCATACTTATGAGTTTGCCAAAAAGCTTTGAGCCGTTTCGCTTGAATTACAACATGAACAAGAAGTTGTATAGTCTTGCAGAACTTCTGACAGAGCTTCAGGCAGCGGAATCATTATTTCAGCAGCATGTTCAGGTAAATGTGGCTGAGAAAGTTTCTTCTTCAAAGCCGAAAGGAAAGAAGAAGAAGAAGGTTCAGACACAGAAAGTTGTGAAACCATTGGGAGTTCAGAATTCAGTGAAGAAGCCTAAGGGCAAGTGCTTCAAGTGCAAGCAGTTGGGTCACTGGAAAAAGGATTGTCCTCTTTCTAAGAAGAACAATGCTGGTATGTCTCTTTCTCTTGTTACGGAAACATATATAGTGGCTATGTCTACGAGCACTTGGTGTGTAGACACAGGAGCCACTGATCATGTTTGTAATTCCATGCAGGGGTTCCAGAAAACCAGGCTGCTTAGAGATGGCGAGATATATGTGTTCATGGGAGATGCTACGAAAGTAGCAGTGGTTGCAGTTGGAGTTATTTCTTTATCTTTTGGTTATGATAGGATTTTGGTTTTGAATAATTGTCTTTATGTACCTTCATTTAGAAGGAATTTAATTTCGGTTTCTAAACTTGCTATGGATGGTTATAATGTTTGTTTGGATCATAATGTTTCCATTATGATGAATAAACGAGTTATATGTTCTGGTACATTGCAAGACAATTTATATATTATTAATCCTATAGAACCAATGCTGCAACCAAGTGAAATTAATAATACACTTTCTACCTCTAGTAAAAGAAAGGAACCTTCTGGATTGAACCAAACATATCTTTGGCACTTGAGATTAGGTCATATTAACTTAAGGAGGATTCAAAGATTGGTAGTAGATGGGCCTTTAGGCTCGTTGGCAGTGGAGCCATTTCCAGTCTGTGAATCTTGCTTGGAAGGAAAAATGACCAGTACACCTTTTAAGGCAAAAGGAAATAGAGCCAAAGATGTGTTAGAATTGGTTCATACTGATTTATGTGGACCTATGAATATCCAAGCGAGAGGTGGGTATGAATATTTTGTCACTTTCATTGATGATTATTCGAGATATGGATACATTTATCTGTTGCACCGCAAGTCTGAGTGCTTTGAAAAATTCAAAGAGTACAAAGCAAGTGCGGAAAAGCGACATTCAGGAAAATGTATCAAGTCACTACGATCAGATCGTGGGGGCGAATACCTGCTTGGAGAATTTAGAGAATATTTATCAGAACATGGGATTTCATCCCAGTTGACTGCACCTGACACACCTCAGCAGAATGGTGTAGCAGAAAGAAGGAACCGGACTCTTTTAGAGAGTGTTAGATCGATGATGAGTTATTCGAATTTACCCAAGTCGTTTTGGGGGCATGCTCTAGAAACAACGGCTTATCTTCTAAACTTGGTACCTTCTAAGTCAGTTCCAAAAAATCCAAAAGAATTGTGGACTAGTACCAAACCTAGTTTGAAACACATTCGGATTTGGGGTTGTCCAGCACATGTGCTGAACAAGAACGTGACTAAGTTAGATTCTCGTACAGAAGTGAGGCTGTTTGTGGGTTATCCCAAGGGAACAAAAGGGTATTTGTTTTATAGTCCTAAGGATCGGGATATCATTGTAAGCACCAATGCTAGATTCTTAGAGGAAGACTATATAATGAATCACAAACCCATGAGTACTGTTGTTTTAGAGGAACTAGTGGGAGGACAAGATAATTCTAATATGCCACCGGTACAAGTAGAACAACCACAAGTAAATGAACAACCTATCACTAATACCACTCCAATGCTTCGTCGTAGTGGGAGGGTTGTTAAACAACCTGAGAGGTTCATGTTTTTGGGAGAGTCTTCGGACTTAGTCTCTGGTGAACATGATGAGGATCCCAGGACATACGAAGAAGCAATGCAAGATAAGGATGCAGATCTTTGGCAAAAGGCTATGCAATCTGAGATGGAATCTATGTATTCCAATAAAGTCTGGGATCTCGTGGAACCACCCAGTGGTGTAAAACCCATTGGATGCAAGTGGATCTACAAAAGAAAAAGAGGATCTGACAAAAAGGTGAAAGCCTGGAAAGCAAGACTTGTTGCGAAAGGGTATACTCAGAAACAAGGAATTGATTAGGAGGAAACCTTTTCTCCTGTAGTCATGCTTAAGTCAATCCGGATTCTTTTATCTATAGCAGCTCATCTCGATTATGAAATTTGGCAAATGGATGTCAAGACAGCTTTCCTAAATGGAAGTCTTGATGAAAACATCCATATGCAGCAACCAGAGGGATTCATCAAAGAGGTCCAAGAGCATCTAGTGTGTAAGCTTAAGAAGTCCATTTATGGACTGAAACAAGCTTCCAGGGAGTGGAACATTCGTTTTGATCAGGCCGTCCAGACAAATGGTTATGATCAGAGTCCAAGAGAAGCATGTGTGTATAGGAAAAGTGAAGGAAATGCAGTGGTTTTTCTAGTACTATATGTAGATGACATTTTGCTCATTGGAAACAATGTAGAGATGTTGTCATCTATTAAGGCATGGTTGTTCAAACAATTTGAAATGAAAGACTTAGGTGAAGCCGCATACATTCTTGGGATCAAAGTTATAAGAGATCGCAAGAAAAGAACGTTGGCTTTATCTCAAGAACCGTACATTGATGAGGTATTGGCTCGTTTTAACATGCAGGACTCTAAGAAGGGTAATTTACCTTTTAGACATGGAGTCTCTCTATCAAAGGAGCAGTGTCCTAAGACACCTAAGGAGATAGAGAACATGAAAGCAGTTCCTTATGCTTCAGCATGTGGAAGCTTAATGTATGTCATGTTATGCACGAGACCTGATATTTGCTTTGCCGTAGGCATGGTCAGTAGATATCAGTCCAATCCAGGTCAGGAACATTGGAGTGCAGTAAAAACGATACTTAAGTACTTGCGAAGGACTAAGAAGTATATGTTAATTTACAAGGCTTCAGACTTGTTTCCTGTGGGTTATACCGATTCAGATTTCCAGACAGATAGGGATAAGAGGAAGTCAACCTCGGGGGGTGTTTTTACTTTAGGAGGTGGAGCTGTAATATGGAGGAGTGTGAAGCAGAAATGCATCGCAGACTCAACCATGGAAGCTGAATATGTGGCAGCCTCTGAGGCAGCCAAGGAGGCTATATGGTTCCGGAATTTCCTGCTGGATTTGAATGTAGTTCCTAATTTGCCACGGCAAATCACAATTTATTGTGATAATACTGGTGCTGTTGCAAATACAAAGGAACCACGAGAACATAAAGCAGCAAAACACATTGAGCGTAAGTATCACCTCATACGACAGTTCGTTAAGCGAGGAGATATTATTGTGACTGATATAGCATCAAAGGACAACCGGGCTGATCCTTTCACGAAGATTTTACCAGCTAAGGTTTTTGAAGAACACGTGGAGGAGATAGGAGTCAGATGTCTGGTCACGGAATAGTTATTTAAACTGGTAGCGGATTATATTAATAAACACTGATATACTCAAAGAATAGCTTGAGTATAAGTGGGAGATTGTTGGGTTTTATACTAAACTATTCATTAGTAGTATATAAACATTGTCCATTTTATTGAGAATCTTGATTGCATATTTTTACATTGTCTATTTATTATATATTGTGGATAATTTAGTATCAAATGGGATAACAGAAGATTAAATTATCAGTGTCTATATATAATATAAAGGGTTCACAGTTTAAGTGGAATTAGACAAACCACTGGAATAACTGAAGTATTATTTGGAAATAGTTTATCTTGACTATTAAATAATACTTGTATACTTTGTGTATATTGAACAGGATCAAATTTAGAATTGTTCCCTTAAACTGATTAAGAAGGTGAACTAAGATTCTATGTTATTATTAATGCTTAGGTTCTTAATCCAGATATAGTAATTGACACGTGTATATTATTTACATGCTTTGATTTATATATGAAATAATTCTTTTGAATTATATCATTATATTTTGGGTGATGGAATAATATATATGGTGAATATTATTTATTGAAGGAATCCGTGTCCTGATAATATTCGGGTTAATGATGTCCCCTTGAAAGCTCAAAAGGATTTAATTATGTGAAACCCTGCAGGTGGATTTATTCCGGCATAATTAAATAAAGGTAGAGTGGATGATCAAGGATATAAGATGTTAATTAAATGAATTATCAGTAATTTATTTAATTAATGGGCATGCGCTATTTTAAACATGGGGAATTTAATAAGCAAATAATATTGGAACCGAATTAATTAATTAAGTTGCGGTATTAGGAAAGGTAGTGCAAATATTAATTCTTTAGTGGATTGAATTAATATTTAATTACATTGGGCTAGACCCAGGATGTAATTAAAAGGCCCAACCTAATTATCCATGATCCCTATTGTAGCCCTATATATATTCTTATTCTCTTCTTGCTAGGGTTGGTTAAGAAAAATATTGTAGCCACCTAGGAGCAAGAAGAGAGGTTAACTTGAGAAGACGGAGGCCACACTTCGCTCAAGGGAATTTGGGAATACAATAGAAGAGCGTGGAATCAACCGTTAACAAGGTGATTTTCTTTTCGCACTCCTTAATTGTGTATCATAAAATGTAGTAGAACCCCAAGTCCGTGGTTCCCAACAGGTATGGTGTACCAACCTCGCCCAAGAAGGTTAGAAGACAACTTCGCCTAGAAGGTTCGAAGATACCTTCGCCTGGAGGGCTGGAAGGTAACCTCGCCCAGAAGAAATGAACAATTAATATTTTGTCAGTTTAAACTTTATCCAGGTTGATGAACTTCGCTTTGCTAAAAGATTGAGAAGCCTCACCCCTTTGATTCATAAGAGCCTGTCTTTCCTTATTTTCTATGGATCCGGATAAGCTTTGACTCCGATAAATCCGGGTCAATAATTTATCTGATAAGTTCCGAAAAGATAGTAAGATCATGACAGCTCATAATGACACTCAAAGGCGGTGACCCCGGTCTTTTTGCTGTTAAAGAAGGAAACTCAGCCCATGGGTTACTTGCTCCCCAAGAATTACGTATGGCTTGATCCCTATAAATAGGGTACGTAGGCACATTGTATGGTACGATGCAAACTTGCAAACAAAGAGAGAATTCAGCATTCAATCTTAATTGTGACCTATTCTCACATACAATCTCAGCCATCCCCAAATCATAAACCCTAATCCCCACAACCTACGTTACGTATAATCATCGGTTATTACCACAATTCCAGCAACCCTCCCCGAATTGGTTATCACCAGATTCCTCCGTTAATAATTGGCGCTAGAAGGAGGGGCAATTGACATCTCTGGAGGAAGGATGTCACATCATACCGAAGAACCAGTTAATGTAGGCAACGACGCAAGAGAGGTTGAAATCCATACAACAGATCTACCTCCACCACCACCACGATCATCGGATCTAAGAGAGGCTACCACACCAAACCCGACGAGATCGATTCCTCGCCTTGGAGGAGATCCTCCTGTCTTGATGAGCAACACCGAACTGTTAAGTCAAATTGCTCACATGGGAAACACGGTGAATAGAATGGCGGAACGCATGCAGTCGCTTGAGAGAGAGATAGAAGGTTACCGGAACGTACTCGCCGTAGCCCGGATAGGCGACGTACCTCAACCAGGGACAGGCGTCCCCCGCTCACTAGTAGCCGACGTCACTCTGCAACCGAAAGACTTCACCGTCCTGGGAAAGAACCTGTCACAGGCCGTAGAAGACCCTCAAGAAGAGACTCCCCCCTGAGAGAGTGATTCGTACGGTTGATGAAAACCGTCAGAATCGAAGATTCCAAGATGTAACCCCTAGGGTGCTAACCTATGGTGATGATGTCATAGCATATGTGGAGTTTCCTCCTGATCATCCAAACCGACCTTCAAGACCTCCTACCCCGAGAAATCAAACCCCAGGCGATCTAAGAATCGAACCCTACAATCAGCATGAACGACACCCTAGACCCTCATCACCTGAAGATCTACATAGGAGGATGGAGATCTATCAAGAACATGTCAATGGAGATCAAGAGGAGGGCGACGCTCCCCGCCAGGGGCGAGGTTTGGAAATCGAGAAGGTGAACGTCGCAGGAATTCTCAATCAAACGACGATGTTGTGATATTAAACCCAGGAACTCGGGCCTCCAGGAGACCTCGCCCACAGGAAGAACAAGCTTTGAATCAGCAGAGGATAGATGACCACAAGACCTCTCATGAAAGAATGGAAGAAGATACCAATAGAGACCTAGTTTTGCTCCAAAACAGTCAAGGTGGACACCGCGTTAGCCGTGATAGAGATCCATACCAGTTTATTCGACCAAGGGAATCTACGCCACAAGAACCAACCTATCAACACAGGGAGCCTACTCCTCAAAGATCAATTTATCCTCGAAGAGAACCTGTGCGACAACAAACAGAGCCCATACCCCAGCAAGGATCTCCTTATCAACAAAGGATCTCTACGCCTCAGTACAGACATAACCCTTACCTAGCAATGCCAAGCCTTCTTCAACATGAACCTATACCTCATATAGAACCACAAGGTGGAACTCAGACAATTCCAGGCTTGGAGGGTATCAATGTGAATGCATTACGAAGGCTTATTGCTCAGTCAGAAGGTCAGGGAGGGGCGATACCTGATGCATCACCTTCTCCTTTTTCTACTGTTGTACGGGAGGCTCCTCTTCCACCGGCATTCAGAGGTACAAGAGATCTTCGCTTTAACGGAAGCACCGACCCTGCAGAGTATATAGGCAGGTTTAACACAGAGATGGAACTCTATCAAGTGGAGGACTTAACGAAGTGTAGACTCCTTGCTTCAACACTGAGAGGAAATGCTCACCAATGGTTTCAAAAGCTAGGACCTGCATCGATCACCTCCTGGGAACAAATGCGTAAGATGTTTCTAATTCAGTTTCAGTCTTCAATTCATTATGCTCCACCTGTTACAACTCTAGCTAACATCAAACAACGAGATGGAGAGACTCTCCAAGAATACTTCAAACGTTTCAATGCAGAGGTTCCTACTGTTCGTGGGGCATCCGAGTAAACCATTAAGAACTTTTTGATTGCTGGGGTTCGCATGGGAACTGATTTCTGGAAAAATCTGCAAAGAGAGGAACCCTCAACGTTGGCGGCCTTGTATCTACAGGCTGAGCCTTTCAAACGAGAGGAAGAAGCTTTGAAGAGGAGTGACTATGGAGATACACCTCGGCGGAATAAGCGGAAAGAGAGATCACCTAGCCCCAAAACAGAAAAAAAGAACGGTAGGGGAGATGTGAATTTAGTTGAGGATGGCGAGCCAACCCGTTTGAAGTCCCTTAGTCCAAAGGGGAACAAAGGAAGAGATAGATTCATCAGATCTCGATCACCTAGCCCTCCAAGTTGTCCACCTCCGCCTCCGAATCGGCGAGAAAATCAGACTGTGCCCCGCAAGTATTACACTCCTCTCACAGCATCTATTGATTATATTTATGAGATTACCAAGAGTCAAGGCCTATACAAGAAACCCGCACCATTATCGAGATCCGCTACGAAAGATAAAGGCAGGTATTGCGCATATCATGAGTCTCATGGGCATCACACTTATGCTTGCAGACAGCTAAAAGAGGAAATTGAAAAATTAATAAAGGAAGGAAAGCTTACTGACTGGGTAGTCAAGGAAGTGAAGAAATATAAAGAGGAGGTTCCAATTAAGGTGACCGAGGTTGTTGAAGGCTCCACGGAAAACAAAGAACTTGAGAAACCTGTGTTCGTAAGAGAGAAAAACATACATACGATCTTTGGAGGACCTCATATTGGGGGAGATGGGATGAATGCAATGGAGAGATACGTTCGGGAAGCTCAACATCCACCTCTGACCAATGTGAACCATCTGTCAGAAAGACCTCCTAAGTTATTTAAAGGAGAAGACATCCAGATAATTTTCTCTGAAGAAGATGTTAGATGGGTACATCATCCTCATAGTGATGCTCTGGTAGTCAATGTTCGGATTGGGCCTAGGAATGTCCATCGTGTGTTCGTCGATACGGGGAGTTCAGTGAATATCCTCTACTATGGGACGTTTAAGAAGATGGGCTTGCTGGATAAAGAGTTAACTCAAGGAACGACCCATATTTATGGTTTTACAGGAGACTCCGTTCGAGTGAAAGGGACAATCAGGCTACCACTTACCCTAGGGGAAGGTTCTCTCTCTGCCACACAAGTCTTCGATTTTTTGGTAGTCGATCAACCTACGCACTATAATGCCTTGCTAGGACGACCAGTTCTAAAAGAAATGTGGATTGTTACCTCAATCTATCATCTGTCCATGAAGTTCCCAACCCCAAATGGCGTAGGTTGCATTAAGGGATGTCAATATGATTCTCGCGACTGTTACAGCAGAATGATCAGGTCATCTCGCAAAGGGAGTAAGGGTGTAGGGGAGGACTCCGATATGCCTGACTTCGGTCAGGAAAGTACGCATGAAACTCAAGCATCTTTCAAACCCCCGTATGCTAGCACTAATATGGTTTATACAATCGAGTTCCCAAAGGAAGAAAAACTCCAGGAATATGAAGTTTTGGCAAGGAATGTAACTCCAATTTTCTTTTTGGAAGCCCCACCATCTGTGGGTAGAACTGCTAACCTGACAAAGGCAGAAGAGGTTTTTCATGAAGATAAGACTCCTTTGGACCAGAAGCATGGGGTGCTGATGATTGAAGCTCCCCCACCAAATCCTTTCTACGAAGGAATTGTGGAAGAGGCTAGTGATGATGAAGCATATCAGCGTAGTCTACGAGCAAAGAAAGGGAAAATGATCATGGAGGAAGAATTCCCTGTAGAGTTTTCAGGAGCATCACCCTCCAAGGTACCTACGCAGGGTAAAGTAGTGTCCGTGCAAGAAATAGGAGAATCAAGTAGCACAACAGATGTCGAGGTTGATCTAGATCCGCGTTTGCCTGAGAATGACAAAAAGCTAGCACCAGCAGAAGATACCCTCTCGATTTTGATGGAGGAAACAGACTCTCCCAAGGTGCTTCAGATAGGGGCTAGGCTCGAGCCTGGCTTGAGGGCGAGGTTGATTGAGTTCCTGAAGAAAAATTTGGATGTTTTCGCTTGGAGTCACGCTGACATGGTAGGAATTGATCCAGAAGTTATGTGTCATCATCTTAACATTGACCCCCTACGGAAGAAAGGCTTCAGGCAAAAGAGGCGTCCGATTAGTGGAGAAAGAGCAATAGCTTTGAAAGAGGAGGTTGACCAACTTATTCAAGTCGGCCTGGTCAAGGAGTCCTTCTATCCTAACTGGCTTGAAAACCCTGTTTTGGTAGAAAAGCCCAATGGAAAGTGGAGAGTTTGCATAGACTTCACATATTTAAACAAAGCATGCCCAAAGGATAGCTTCCCTTTGCCCAGAATAGATCAAATGGTAGATGCCACAGCTGGGCATGCTCTTCTAAGTTTTATGGATGCTTATTCGGGATACAATCAGATTCCCATGTATGAACCAGATCAGGAGGATACCTCGTTCATCACAGATAGGGGGTTGTACTATTACATAGGAATTCCCTTTGGCTTGATTAACGCAGGAGCTACGTACCAAAGGCTGGTCAACATGATGTTCAAAGAGCAGATCGGCAAGACAATGGAGGTTTATGTAGATGATATGCTTGTAAAATCTAAGCGGGCAGAGGATCACGTAATTCACTTGGATGAGACATTTCAGATATTAAGGAAGTACAGGATGAAGCTCAACCCACAGAAATGTGTGTTTGGGGTTGAGTCTGGAAAATTTTTGGGATTCATGGTGAATTATAGAGGAATAGAAGCAAACCCAGCAAAGATACAAGCTCTTCTTGATATGAAGTCACCCAGGACAGTGAAGGAAGTTCAGAGTTTGACTGGTAGGGTTGCAGCTTTGAATCGCTTTGTTTCCAAATCTTCTGATAAGTGCCGAGAATTCTTCAAAGTCATCAAGGGTGCAGGAAAGAGGTTCGAATGGACAGTTGAATGTGAGGAGGCTTTTCAATAGCTGAAGGCCACATGGGGTCTCCTCCTCTCTTATCTAAACCTTTGGAAGGTGAGACCCTTATTTTGTATCTGGCTGTCTCAGAATATTCAGTAAGCGGAGTCCTGGTTAGAGAAGAAGGCGAGGTTCAGTTCCCAGTCTACTATGTGAGTAAAAGACTATTGGATGCGGAGACCAGATATAACAACATGGAGAAGCTTGTTTATGCTTTGATCTTAGCTTCCAGAAAATTGAGACCTTATTTTCAAGCACACAAGGTAGAGGTCCGAACAGTGTATCCTTTGAGGCAGGTGTTGCATAAGCCGGAGACTTCTGGACGTATGCTCCGGTGGGCTATTGAGTTGGGGCAGTTTGATGTGGAATACAAACCTCGGAATTCTATCAAGGGCCAAGCCTTGGCTGATTTCATTCTAGAGTTCCCTCTTGAACGAGAAGGTGACAGCCTCGCGATGGTCTCAATCCCTTTCCCCGAGGCCGGGGTTGAGCAGGATAACTCGTCCCCATGGTGGACTTTGTACGTTGATGGTGCTGTCAATAATGAAGGAGCTGGAGGAGGAATAGTCTTGGTTAGTCCTGAAGGGCATCATTTACAAAGCGCCATCCATTTCACCTTCTATGCCACAAACAATGATGCAGAGTATGAAGCTTTAATTTCTGGCTTGAAACTTGCTCTTGAGATGAAAGTGGAGAATATAAATATCTGGAGTGATTCTATGCTGGTTGTACACCAAGTTAACGGGGGGTTTCAGGCAAGAGGACCCCGTACAGAGTTATATATGAGATGCACTCAGCGGTTGATGAACTTGTTTAAGGAGGCTAGGTTGGAACATCTTCCTAGAGATGCTAATGCAGAGGCGGACGCTTTGGCCAAGTTAGGATCTCAAAAAGGTGCTGCGCTCTTGGGGGTCATTCCTTTGGAAATAAGAAGGCAACCTAGTGTGCCAGAAGCTGATTTGATGCAAGTGGAGGAACCTTTCCTCCTCACCTGGAAAACTCCGATTTGGGAGTATCTAACGAAGGGAACTCTTCCTGATGACAAAGGAGAGGCTAGAAGGTTACGTTACAAAGCAGCCCGATATGTTAACTATGAAGGGATTCTTTATAGGCGAGGCTTCAATCAACCTCTTCTTAAGTGTCTGGATGGTGATGAATGTACCTACGTTCTTCGAGAGGTTCATGAAGGTATTTGTGGCAATCACTCGGGGGGTGGATCCTTAGCTCAGAAGGTGTTACGGCAAGGGTACTTCTGGCCTCCATTAAAGGAGGATGCGTCTCAGTTTGTCCAGGCTTGTGATAAGTGCCAAAGGTACGCTAATTACATTCATAACCCTGCTGCTCCACTTACTTCTATCACCAGTCCTTGGCCTTTCTCTATGTGGGGGATTGACTTGATTGGAGAGTTACCTAAAGGAAATGGAGGTGTCAAGTATGCTGTGGTAGCCGTGGATTACTTTACTAAGTGGGCAGAAGCTGAACCTTTGGCTACGATTACTGCTAAGAAGTTAGTAGAGTTTGTGTATCGTTCTATTGTTTGCCGGTTTGGAATTCCTTATAAGCTCATATCTGACAATGGAAAGCAATTTGATAGTAAAGAGATGCGTGAACTATGTGATAACCTTGGCATTGTGAAGAGTTTCTCTGCTGTTAGTCATCCTCAGACTAATGGTCAAACAGAAGCAGTTAACAAGGTCATCAAACATACTCTGAAGGCGAAGTTGGAAGATAGCAAGGGTAGCTGGCCTGAGGAATTACCCAATGTACTTTGGAGTTATAATACCACCCCCAGATCCACAACAGGAGAAACTCCTTTTGTTTTGACCTATGGGTGTGAGGCTATGGTACCAGTCAAGCTTGGAGCAGGATCGTTTAGAAGGGATCATTTTCAGCCAGAAGTCAATGAGGTAAATCATCGTCTCTATCTAGATATGGTGGAAGAGCTCAGAACTACCTCTCAAACTAGGTTGGTTGCCTATCATCGAAGGGTGGCTAGGCATTACAATACCAAAGTAAAGGCGAGGCCTCTTAAGATTGGTGATTATGTCCTCCGACGGGTTATGCCTAACACCAAAGTTCACAATCATGGGGTCTTTGGAGCAAACTGGGAAGGACCTTACCGAGTCCGGGCCGTGTTATGGAGTGGGACCTACTATCTTTCTGATATGAATGGAAAGGACATTCCTCGTGCCTGGAATATGGAGCATCTCAAGAAGTATTATCAGTAGCGTACGCTATTCTAACTATACTATGTAAACTTTATTTTAATTAATTGGCAATAAAGTTCAGGGGGGTAGTGCATGTACTTCTCCTCCGACAAGACTTATCTTATATTTATGAATAAAACATGCATCTTTTCTGACAGAATTTTGTTTGTGGTTTTCAATTCTTAATGGAACCTACTTGTTATGTTTTACAAAATCTTGGTAAACCCGTACTTCCGGGGTGTTTATCCGTACTTCCGGAAAGCTCACCAAGAAGAGAGTCGCTTCCCTTTCTTAAACTCTGCCTATCATAGAGTGTATAAGAAGGCGAGGTTACTCTTCCCTTTCTTAAACTCTGCTTAGCATAGAGTGTATAAGAAGGCGAGGTTACTCTTCCCTTTCTTAAACTCTGCTTTGCATAGTGTATAAGAAGGCGAGGTTACTCTTCCCTTTCTTAAACTCTGCTTAGCATAGAGTGTATAAGAAGGCGAGGTTACTCTTCCCTTTTCTTAAACTCTACCTAGCATAGAGTGTATAAGAAGGCGAGGTTACTCTTCCCTTTCTTAAACTCTGCTTAGCATAGAGTGTATAAGAAGGCGAGGTTACTCTTCCCTTTCTTAAACTCTGCTTTGCAGAGTGTATAAGAAGGCGAGGTTACTCTTCCCTTTCTTAAAATCTACCTAGCATAGAGTGTATAAGAAGGCGAGGTTACTCTTCCCTTTCTTAAACTCTGGTTAGCATAGAGTGTATAAGAAGGCGAGGTTACTCTTCCCTTTCTTAAACTCTACTTGTATCGAGTATGATAGTAGGCGAGATTATTGAGTTATGAATTGAACTTGCTTTTAGTAAGATGGGCGAAGTTATTAAGGGATTGAGGTTCTATATCGTTGTGGAATCCTAGCAGATAAAAACAATAGCAGATATAAATAAAGAGCAAGTTTTTACAAGGGCGACTCCATTAAAAGGAGGGCGCACGTCTCCAACAAGTTAAACATAATATTGAAAGTTTTTGCATTGGGCGAAGCTATCCAAACGTTTTGGCAATAATTGAAAGTTCATATAGTCAAGTGACCGTGGTTTCAGAAGGCGAGACATTTTGGGCGTCATCATTGCCCTGGTCAGCTTCAACATCCTTCCTCGCCTCATTAGCAGCTTTAGCTTCTTCCTCGGAGGCAATCTTCTTGCGAAGTTCTTCCTTGGCCTCCTCGATAGCTTGAGCGTTGCTGGTCTTGAAAGTAATTATGTATTCAGCAGTTGAGGGGGTGAAGTTCTTCGACCAGTCGTAGTCAGGGTCAGCAGCTAGAAAGTTTTGAAGATAGCCAAGGAAGCCGAGGTTATAGGCATCACTCAGCTGCTTGTCCATCCCTCCCTTAAGCTCGTCCAATTCCTTCTGTAGTTTTTTATTCTCTACCATCAGAGCCTCGCCTGTGGCTTTAGAATCCGCAGTAATTTTACTAAGCTCGCTTTGATTTTTCTCAAGCTCGCCTTGCTTTGCCTTGGATTCTTCAAGCTTTTTCTGGGTATCTGATAGTTGAGCTTTTAGTGAAGAAGCCTCGCCTTTCCATTTCTTCAGGGACTTATCTTGATCTTGGATAGTCCTGTTCTTTTCAGAAACAAGACTAAGGCCATGATAGAAAGCCTCGCCTAGACCCATCTTGAAGGCGAACTCGGCATCAGTGTTATCTCTCTTCATGAATAACTTGGCATCATCATCAGAAAAATGTGTTGTTTCCAAGGAGCCAAAAGTAGCCGACACTAGCTAAATCGGTGGCTCGCCATCTGTGGTCCTAGTTTTGTTTTTCTTGTTTGGCCCTCTGAGGAGCTCGTCCTTGTCTTTCCTCTTCTCTCCCTTCTCTTTCTCTGTTCTGGAAGGAGGAGGAGCTGTTGAGATGGTTGGAACAATTGTGAGAGGGCGAGATGTTGTAGCCGCTGGGATTGAAGGATTAAAACCTCGCCTAGCGAATGGATTCTTGCCGAATGGAAGTTGGACCATTTTACCTGTGAAATATATTAAAGAGTTAAACAGAATTATAAATATAAGGCGAAGTAATGTTAAGAAGAAATGACAGTTGAAAAAGGTACGAGGCGAAGTTACCTTTTCCAGTTAGATTTTTTGTTAATTTCCTTAGAATTTTCTTAGAAGAATTTCTTATGAATTTCACGGGGGCGATCTCACCAAATCCATCGTTGTAAAAGCCATGCGCTTGCAAGGTTTCAGAGGTGACGAGCTTATCTAGGTCTTTGTCATCTGAGAAAAGACTTAATATTTCTTTAGCTTTCTTCAAAGCCACGCCTTTTAACTCCGATTGCGTAGGTTGGTCTAAATACAAAAAATATGGTAAATAAAATGACGGGATTGAAGTGAAGAATTATAAAAAGGCGACGCTTTGGAAGTACTTACATGCTTTCATGTTAAATTGAGTTCTAACTCGAGGAACGTCGTATAGGTAGAAGTAGTCTCTCTTCCATATTTTCATGTTACTTGGATTTCCAGAATAAAAACCTTTCTTATTGTGGCTCGCAAAGAAGGCGAGGTAGTAGAAGCCCAAGTCTTTTCCACTTTTCCTTAAGGAAAGGAAGTAGTTAATCTCCTCCATGGTGGGGGCTTCGTAACCTTTATTTTTGTACATCATATACAAACCGATGGAGAGCCTATAGCTGTTGGGCGATAACTGTATGGGGGCGATCTTATAAAAGTCGATAATAGAATGAAGAGAAGTGTGCATTGGATATCCAAATCCTAACTCCGCCAGCTTGTTGGTTATCACCATCCTCGGAATTGGGAGATCGTTAACATCAAACCAATGCATTCTCATTGACAGGCGAGGTCTTAGCCATTTTCCTTGTAAATTATAGTACTCCATTATATACATAATTTCTTCATTACTGATCTCAGAGGCGAGGCCAGCACATGAAACCACGCCTTCTGCCTTCCTGTGATTAACCTTGTCATTCTCAGTAAAATCTTCTGGAAATTCATAGTCAACCTCGTAATCATATACGTCGGGGCTGTATGGTTCATTTAAAGGGGAATGGAATTCAAAAGCATATCGAATGGGTGATACTGAAAGAATCTCGTCTTCCTCTTCCTCAGAGGCATAAGCGTCGCCTTCACAAATGTTCATCTCACCTTCTCTATTTTCTTCATTGTTCTCTTCGTCAGCCTCGCCCCCGCTTTCCTCATCAGATGGATTCATGTCATCTTGGAAAATTTTGGCACATTGAGCCAAATCCTTGCCTCGCCCTCTACCCAACCTTGAAGTTCCAGGATTTTCATCGTCTAGAGAGGTGAAAAGCTCATAGAGGTCTCCCTCATCCTCGCCTGTATTCTCGATATAAAAAGAACTGCTAGCATCATCAATTCTGTTTGGATTTTGAAAAACCTCTCTTTCAGAAAAAGAACTTTCCGAGAGGGCGACAATAGCGCTTGGATTGGAAGAAATGTTTTGAGAATTTATATTTCTCTTATGCGCCCGTAACCATCCTGAACTCATTATGACGTCAAGATCGCCTTCTACTTGAATACGAGGAGGAGAAAGTTTAGAGGTAGACGAAGCTTCATCTTTGTTTGCCGAGGAATTGTGAGACATCTGAAAAGGAGGGCGAGGATAGTGTTATTGTGTGGTTTCGAACATAGTATAACAAATGAGTTGGGTGGAAAAAGGAGAAGAAAAGTCCTTGCCCTTGAAAAAAGACGCGCCTAGTTCTAGATGAAAGGAAAGGAAGAAGGCGAGGTAATCTATTCCTAAACGCTATTTTAGTCCTAAAACCAGATATATAAAATAAATGCAATATTTGCAAAAGAAAAGGATAGGGATGTACCTTTTGAAGAGATTTCTGGTAGCCTCGTCTGGAGTGGTATGACCTCGCCTTGGTATTGTATAACCTCGCCTTTTGAATTTATAACCTCGCCTTGTTAAATTTGCAAACCTCTCCTGATGATTACAGAGGAAAAATGTGCAGCACTTTGAGAGATTTTGCAAAAAGTTGGAAAAATGAGGAAACATCCGGGGGGTTTTTATAGGCAGTGTGTAATCACCACGTGGCAATTCGTGATTGGATTCTTTATGAACGATAATCGAGGCATGACAGTTGGAACGGTCGCTTATAGCCTTTTTGAAAAATATCATTCATATTCGGAAGAACCTAGCCTACGATAAAAGATGGGTTAAGGCTCGTTGTAATTTCAAGAGTAGATTGCGAATGAATTTCTTTCACATATTTGTTTCAAGAAACTGGGGGGTAGTTGTTATGATCGAAATGATAACCTCGCCTTATTTAATGGCATTTCCTTATAGAAAGGTTACAGTGGAAACCTAGTCTATTGGGCTTGGCCCATAGACTATTTAATCTTGCCCACAAGTAAGGAAGGCCTCCCTTGGGTTTAGCCCAGTAACTGGCATTCGCCCTTACAAGGCTGGTCCAAAATGCACTCGACAGGCAACCTCGCCCATGTACTCGACAGGCAACCTCGCCCATGTACTTGGCAGGTAACCTCGCCCAACTGTTTGGCAGGTAACCTCGCCCACTGTTTGGCAGGTAACCTCACCCAAGTATTTAGCAGGTAACCTCGCCCCAAGGTATGGTGTACCAACCTCACCCAAGAAGGTTAGAAGACAACTTCGCCTAGAAGGTTCGAAGATACCTTCGCGTGGAGGGCTGGAAGGTAACCTCGCCCAGAAGAAATGAACAATTAATATTTTGTCAGTTTAAACTTTATCCAGGTTGAGGAACTTCGCTTTGCTAAAAGATTGAGAAGCCTCGCCCCTTTGATTCATAAGAGCTTGTCTTTCCTTATTTTCTATGGATCAGGATAAGTTTTGACTCCGATAAATCCGGGTCAATAATTTATCTGATAAGTTCCGAAAAGAAAGTAAGATCATGACAGCTCATAATGACACATCAAAGGCGGTGACCCCGGTCTTTTTGCTGTTAAAGAAGGAAACTCAGCCCATGGGTTACTTGCTCCCCAAGAACTACGTATGGCTTGATCCCTATACATAGGGTACGTAGGCACATTGTATGGTACGATGCAAACTTGCAAACAAAGAGATAATTCAGCATTCAATCTTAATTGCGACCTATTCTCACATACAATCTCAGCCATCCCCAAATCATAAACCCTAATCCCCACAACCTACATTACGTATAATCATCGGTTATTACCACAATTCCAACAACCCTCCCCGAATTGGTTATCACCAGATTCCTCCGTTAACATAGATATATATGCTCCAAAAACTCAAAGTTCTATACCACCTAAGACTAATAGTAGTGTTAGTAGGTTTAATAGTACTATTTCATATATACTAAGAAAAAAACAAAAAGTTAGAATTTCTGAGTCATCTGCCGTACCTTCTTCTGCTTTTAGTATGGTTCGCGAATTTTTTTCTTATAATTATGAGTTAAATGATGACTTTGAAATACTAACATGGTAGAAGAATCATGAGTAACAATTTCGAGTTTTAGCAAAAAATGTAAAGGATATTTTAGTAGTCCCCACTTCTACAATTGCGTCTCAGTCCGCTTTTAGTGCAGGTACAAGAGTGTTAGACGAGAAGAGATCAAGTCTTTCGCCAGATGTTGTAAAAATTTGTGTTTGCAAAAAAGATTGGAATCAAGCCGCAAAATGACAACAAGGAAAAAAAGAAGATGACTCAGATGACGAGGAGGATCCATGGATGACAATGAATACTTCAGATTCTGACACATCAACTACCAAAGAACAACAATAAATAAGTTTTTTTTGAATAAATAGGATAGTTATTTTTTGTTTTGCACTTTAGAAATTTATTTAATTTGTATTGTAATTTTATATGTTTATGCTGTTTGTTCCGTTTTTTTAGAGAGGAGTCCTCTCAAATAATTTGTAAAATATTTTTGAAATTAATAAAATTTATATGAGGTACCGTCCTCTTTTACCACAAATTGACAAAGCAAGAGAAATTATTTATTTGTTTACCACAAATTAACAAAGCAAGAGAAATTATTTATTTGTTAACCACAAATTAACAAAGCAAGCCACATATTATCTTCATTTACAATTACAGGTTGCACAAGAAGACTAGCCACACAACCCGCACGAAGCCCGACACGCACAACCCGCAAGAAGCTCGCCAACCCGTAGTAGCCCGCCAACCCGCAGTGCCGGTCATGAATTCCATTTTCCTGATTCGAACCCGTCCCGACTCAGTTCGTTCAACCCTACGTGCCGGTTTTATGCTCGCCTGAGACGAGCCCGACCCGTGTCAAGCCCGGCCCGACTCGCACGGACCGCCCGTTTGGCCACCTCTAGGAGATGCGCATATTGAGAATAAAGCTAACACACATCTAGATCCCATACTATGAACCACTTGAGAGACCTTTTAGCATGGAAAACTACCACCCCTTCTTTCGTATCATTTATATTATTTTTACATGGGACATGATTTGAATAAATTAGAGTTCACATCATGCCTTTGAGCATATATTACTTAACTAAATATTTGGGAAAAAAAGTGTTAGAAGACTAAAAATTGCACCTTAAATAATTAACTTTAGAAAAAAATTCAAAAATTAACTTTAAGATTTTTTTTCATTAAAAAAATTATATCCGTGATTCGAAAGATGAACTGAATTATACCAATCAACAACTGGTAAATTTTTATTATTGATTTCTAGAATAAAGTATATAGATAGTATATCTTAGACCAAAATATGACACAAATAATTATGAAACTAGGTTAAGACATATCGGTCTTAAGTAGAATAATCCAGTAAAAGATCGGATTGTATAGAAACATGATGGTTGTAAAAAACGCGCGCCCTAAGTAGGTTTAGTACTTGGGCATGGCCTTAGTACCACATGTGAAAGAAGACAGTTCACGTAAGATTGTTACTCATTATTTGATTTTTTTTTTATGATTGGAATTTTATTTATAGAAACAAGGTGAGAACCTTGTTCAGCATACAAGAAAATTGAAAGCAAGAGCCACGTAGGCTAGCAAAGCTCGAAACTAAGCTTGCTTAGAAACAAAGAAATAACATAATAAACAGTCATAATATAGCAGACCCTCAAACTAAAGGATGAGGCTAATACATATACCCGTAGGTTTATTATGCCACATGCGTTAGAGAATCCCCTCTGACTACTACAGTACATGGACTGTTTAAACTACATCAACCATAGGGCCGTCTCCTAACTGCAGTGATTCCACCATGAATAGATTCTTCCATCATAACCTCCTCCAAGTTGTTGTCTGCGTCTCTCTCTGTCAAGACCCACGTGTGAAGGTGCATCAACCTGTCCTAGCCCTAGTTCTTCAGTTTCGTTTGAAGTTAGGTCACCCTCATCAAAGTCGACGGGACTTGGAGCTCCATATAGAATAATCACATCCTGGTAGATTGGATCATCTATTCCCATGCCCATATCCTAGTCCTGAACTCATAACACCACCAACTGGCATGTTGTAGGTGTACATCATGTCACAACACCTCTTTCCTAAACGAGAGATGGACCTTGCCACCTTGTTGCAAGTAGGCATGATGTAAGAAATCATACAAAACCACCTTCTATCTCTGAGGCGGATGTCAATATGAGAATATATGTGGTATACCCCAGGTGGCGCACCAATATGGAAGTTTTTTACCACCAGAAATGCCTCCAGGTTGTCTGTTTCAATGATACGATAGCTTGAAAGCACGTGAAAGGCATATGTATAGGCCTATTTGTTAACATCGAGGATTTAACTCAACTTAAACCAGTTTGTAATAAGTAAGTAATAATTCATATTGTCACATGAATCTCAGAAGATTATATCAGTCAAAAGAATGAAGACAAAAGTCATCTACAGACTTGAAGTAATTCTACATTGAAAGAAGTTCATTAATTTGATCAAGCCTCAGTGAAGTTTTCAAGTTAGTGGATTTATTATAAAGACAGAGATTTCAGGAGCGTGACAACAAGGGCACATGTTACAGTGATTAATTAAAGGGATTTAAAGAAAAGAGAATCACAGCTTAAAGTCAGATATTAAGAACAACCATTGTAGTTAGTCACTCATGAACCAGACAGTACATCTAGTGTCAACGATAATCAGTGGAAGTTCGTCATTATTTTAAGTGGTTCACATGACAATTTATTTGAACAAGAAATTAGTTTTTATTCTCCTTTAATTATCTATTTTATTTATTTAATTTAATTAGTAAATTAATTCTTTCAGAATTAATTTATTTGATAAATTAATTAAGTAGGTAATTAATTTAGAATTAATTCTAACTTTCTAAATTCAGAAAGACTAAGTAAAGCTAGTAAGACCATCCTTGATAGTCTTACCGAAAGTCTTACTGGTTTTAATCAATATTTCAGAAAGTATTTCTAATATTATTTTAGTCTTTCCGAAAGTCTTTTTGACTTAAGGATAGTCTTTTTGATATTGAAAATAGTCTTTCTGTTTTTAAAGATAGTCTTTCTAGTTCATAAAAATAGTCTTTCTGCTTTAATGATAGTCTTTCTGCTTTATCAACCAATGCACGTGCAGATTAGCTGTTGCAGATTAACAAAAGAAAAGGATTAGACAATAAGATCATACTTGAACATTTTTCATCAACTACAAACCTTCTGTCAAGAACAAGACATACTGCCGACTCAATTTCATTGATCAAAAAAATATTTCTAGAATCTATTGTTAAATTCAAACCACTAGAAATCATTTACTTGTATTGCTTTGACTATCTAACGGATCTTTATCCCTAGAACGAATCTCGAACTATCGTTTATCGTTATATCTTTTTATTACAAAAATAGATAAATTCATGTCGAATTTATTCTAGATTTGTTTTAATTAGTTTGAGATTTAATCTTGTAATCAGTACCAATATTTGTAACACCTTTCAAGTTTAATATAAGTTATATTTAACTTGAATTCTGTTTCATTTAATTACACAATAATTTGTTCTTGAATTGTTTAATCTTAAAACGAAAAAATTCGATAAAACAGTATAGTTTGTATTCAACCGCCCTTACTTATCGTGACCTAACAATTGGCATCAGAGCCTTTTGATTGATACACAAATCAAAGATCCATTTTTTGTGATTTTTTCTTAACTCTGAAATTTTTATTCTTCATCAAAAATCTCAAAAATGTCTACTACACAGAAAGTTGGTACAGTAAAAATCCCCATGTTCATCAAGGAGCATTATCCAACGTGGAAGAAGAAGATGCTCCTATTTCTTCAAGTGGCAAATGTTAAATATCTTGGAGTGCTGAAAAATGGTCCAAAACTTCCTATGATTGTTGAGGAAGAGCAGATTGTGAACAATGTTATTACTCAACCTGCTAGGATGTACCCCAAGGATCCCAAGGACTACACAGTTGATGAGAAAGAGGATGCTTCCCTGGATGCCTGTTTACAGTTGATTTTGGTTGATTGTCTTGATCCAATCATGCATAATCATGTTCTAAACTATGTTTCTGCCAAACACATTTGGGATATGATTGAGATAATTAATGAAGGGACAGAGGAAGTAAGAGAGAATAAGATGGAAATTCTCACCTCTTCATATGAACATTTCAGATCAAACCCTGGTGAATGTATCTCTGAGGTTTTTTAGAGATACAACAAATTGATAAATGATCTAAATCTCCATGGAAAATACTACACAATTAAGGAGATTAACAAGAAGTTCCTCCTTACACTTCCATCTCATCTGGAGCACAAAATATCTGCAATTAGAGAAGCAAGAGATCTTGGAGAGATTTCTTTGGAAAGACTCTATGGTGTTCTGAAGACCTATGAGCTGGAGCAGATTCAGCAGAAGGAAATATATGGAACAAGAAAGATAGTCAGTACTTCTACTGCATTGGTGGCAGAAGTCCCACAACAACTGGAAGTGAAGGTTGTTCAACCTTCCAATTCTGACATGGATGTTACTGTGGCTGAATATGGCTTAACATCCACTAGTCAATCTAGTGGTGACTTCTATTCTATGGAAGAACTAGAACAGCTGGAGGATGAGTCGATGGCAATGATAGTGAACAAGTTTGGGAACTTCAGGTTCAGAAGGAACCCTAATCTTAAGTTCAAGCCTAGGTTTCAGAGAGGTGGTTATTCTTCCTCAAATAGCACAAGGGGTGGCTATAAAACTGGAACCGTGGACAGAAGCACAATATGGTGCTACAATTGTAATGAGTTGGGTCACTTTGCTACAGAATGCAGAAAGCCAAAGCAAGTGAGAAGGAACTCATATGATTCTAGCAAGAAGAACAAGATTGGGAAAGCTTATATTGCCGAGGGAAAAAGTTGGGATGATACGGATAGTGATGAAGAAGCTGGTGAAGTTGGAAATCTAGCTTTAATGGCTAATGATGGCAGTACTTCATCATTCATGTCAGATGTAAAGTTTACTGATTCTGAAATGATCTATCATCTTAGTAGTACTGTATCTTGTGCACGTAGTGAAAATGATAGAATAATTATTTTGAACACTGCTCTTGAAAAGGAGGTAAAAGAATTAAGACTTGTGCATGTTAATCAGGATGATCTCACTAAGAAGATAGCCTTTCTTAAGAATAGGGTTAATTGTTATATTTAATTAGAAACCATTCTTAAGGATCAGATCAGTGAACTTGAAACCAAGGTAAATGCTTACTATAATTCTTGTAAGACTGCTAAAGAAATCTTCAATAAACAAATTATTGGTCAAACTGTAGGAATAGGTTATGACTATAATGAGTCTATTGGAGAATTATGCATTACCACCCCTAATAGAGTCAGTGCTGAAGAAAGGGGTGTACCACATGTGCTTAAGGGTATTGATAAACCTTTCTTTAGAGAATCCTTGGCAGAACCTCTGGATGAATATTCCATCATTATTCAAGAGGAGATGCATATTGAGGATCTTGCTTTTGAACTTGATCAGTCCAACAAATGTATGTCTGAGAATCATGTCAAAGTTTTTTCAACAACATAGACTAAATCAGACATTCATAAAGTGGATCAAAACAACTGTAGAACTAACATGCCTGCTGTTAATCTGTCTCATAAAACATGTGGTATGGTGAATTACATGTCTTGTGCATTTAATGTTATGTATGCTTATTTTAATAGTAAACATGTATCTGATAATAAGACTGCTCCCCGTCAACATGTTAATAATAAGAAGCATATTAGATCTAAGACTACTAGTCCTCCAAAGACTAGAGTGGATTCATTTATCCCTAAGCCTACTCAGAAATGTTTTAAGGCTGGCTATAAATGGAAACACTCTTTTGTTAAAGAGGTTGAAGTAGTTAAGGTTAAAAATGTTGTTTTGCCTGACAAAGGTCAGTTCTTTAAGTATGTCGGGCCCAATCAAGTTTGGGTTCTGAGGAAGGACTAATCAATTTGATATTGCAGGGTATGACACAGGTAAACCGTGTTGTGTGGATTCTGGACAGTGGCATATGACCGGAGATATTGCTGAATATGACCGGAGATAGAGCCCTGCTATCAAATGTGGTTGAGAAAGCTGGCCCAGTGGTTACCTTTGGAGATAACAGCAAAGGTTTAACTGAAGGATATGGCTGTTTGGAATCAGGAAATGTTATCATTGACAATGTCTCCATTGTGGAAGGTCTAAAGCACAATCTTCTCAGCATCAGTCAATTTTGTGACAGAGGATATGTTGTTTCTTTTGATAAAGACAAGTGCCAGATCCTTCACAAGAAGAATGGAAAGCCTACTCTTCAAGGAGTAAGGAAAGGGAACTTGTTCATAGCTGATCTGTACTCTGGATGTAAAGATGAAGTTAATTGTTTTTATGCCAAAGCTTCATCAGATGAAAGTTGGCTATGGCACAAGAAGATGTCTCACCTGAACTTCAAAACAATGAACTCCCTAGTCAAGAGGGAATTGGTGAGAGGTCTGCCTCAAATGGAATTTACACATGAAGGACTGTGTGAGGCATGTCAGAAAGGAAAGTCAAAGAAAGCATCTCACAAGGGCACTGACACATCATCAATAACTGAACCACATCAGCTACTGCACAGGGATTTGTTTGGTCCAGTTAATGTGATGTCTATGTCAAAGAAACAATATGCACTTGTGATTGTTGATGACTATTCAAAATATACTTGAGTTTTATTCCTACATTCCAAGGATGAGACCCCACATATGGTGATTGATCATGTGAAGTTGATTGAGTTGGATTCTAGATTCCCTGTTAGAGCTATAAGGTCCAGATAATGGAACTGAATTCAAAAATGCAGTCCTAAATGAATTTTGTGCATATAAAGGAATAACAGGACAATATTCAGCCCCTAGAACTCCTCAACAGAATGGAGTGGTAGAAAGGAAGAATCGTACATTGATTGAAGCTGCAAGGACTATGTTAAGTGAATCAAGACTTCCAATGTACTTCTGGGCTGAAGCTGTAAATACTGTTTGTTATACTCATAATCGAACTTTAATCAACAAGAACTTAATGAAGACTCCTTATGAGATCATGAACAACAAGAAACCAACTCTCAAATACTTTCATGTATTTGGTGCAAAATGCTTTGTGCTTAAGGATGGAGATGTTAAATGTGGTAAGTTTGAGGCCAAGGCATATGACGCTATATTTGTTGGTTACTCCAGAAGAAAAGTGTCAAGTTACATTTGATGACACTAAGCTCCATAGTATCCAAACAGAAGATTCATCTGAAGAACTGAAGTTTGATAACTTGCCAGACTCAGAATCAGATGATGAAGCTCCACTTGAGATTGTTGCTGGTAATGATAATAATAATGATGATAATGATCATGGTGGTGGTAGTGGAAACATTGATAATAATGGAGATACCACCAACACTAGAGAAGAATCATCAAGGTAATCAAGCAACAACTCAGGGGGAGGAAATGAAGGGTCAACTAGTCATTCACAACACCAGAATGAATTTCAAGGCGAATCATCAAGATCAAATATTCCAAGACAGATTGTGTGGAATAGAGCTCATCCTTTTGAGCTGATCATTGGTGATCCAGTTGTTGGAGTTAGAACTAGAAGTGCTACTCAGAATGAATGTCATTATTCAGGGTTTCTATCTGAGATGGAGCCAAAGAAGACCGAGGAAGCACTTACTGATCCAGATTGAGTGATTGCTATGCAAGATGAACTCAATCAATTTGAACAACAGCAAGTCTGGAAGCTGGTACCCAGACCAAAGAACAGGAAAGTAGTTGGTACAAGATGGGTATACAGAAACAAGTTAGACGAGGATGGCATAGTAATAAGGAATAAATCAAGACTGGTTGCTCAAGGGTATTCACAAGCTGAAGGCATTGATTATGATGAAACCTATGCACCAGTGGCTAGGCTTGAGGCTATCAAGATGTTCTTAGCATTTGCAGCTTACTCCAATTCTAAAGTATATCAAATGGATGTTAAGAGTGCATTTCTGAATGGTGAGCTGTATGAAGAAGTGTATGTGGAACAGCCCCCTGGCTTTGAAAATCAGGAGTTGCTGGACTTTGTGTACTTTCTTTTCAAGGCTATCTATGGTCTCAAACAAGCCCCAAGAAAATGGTATGACACTCTCTCTGGTTTTCTTTTAGAAAATGGTTTTGTAAGAGGTATCATAGACAAAACTCGTTTTTCTAAGAAACACAAAAGTGATATGATTTTAGTCCAAGTCTATGTGGATGACATCATATTTGGGTCTACTAATGAAGATCTCTGTAAGAGATTTGCTAAGCTAATGCAGAGTAAGTTTGAGATGAGTTTGATGGGTGAGCTGAAGTTCTTTCTTGGATTACAAGTAAATCAAAGGTTAGATGATATATTTATTTGTCAATCCAAGTATCTTAAAAAACTCCTTAAGAAATATCACATGGAGGATTCAACATCAACAAGGACTCCATCATCTACAACTGTCAAACTTGGAGCCTGTGATAATTCTATCAAGGTAGATATTATAAGCTACAGAGGTATGATTGGCTCATTACTCTATCTTACTGCAAGTAGACCTGATATTATGCATGTTACATGCTTATGTGCAAGGTTCCAAACGGATCCTAGAGATTTACATCTCGTTGCTGTTAAAAGAATCTTGAGATATCTTAAGGGTACACCTAATTTAGGTATCTGGTACCCTAAAGATTCTGGTTTTAATCTTGTTGGATATACAGATTCTGATTATGCATGTAGTGTTGTGGATAGAAAGAGTACCTCTGGGAGTTGTCAATTCCTAGGAGGTAGATTGATTTCCTGGTATAGCAAGAAACAACAAACAGTTTCAAATTCAACATCAAAAGCTGAATATATTGCTGCTGGAAGCTGCTGTGCTCAGATCTTATGGATAAGGAATCAATTAAAGGACTATGGCTTTGTATTAGACAAAATTCCAATTTTATGTGATAATACAAGTACCATAGAAATCTCCAACAACCATGTTCAACATTCGAGAACCAAGCACATTGACATCAGGTATCATTTTATCAGAGAGCATGTCATGAATGGTACTGTGGAGTTACATTTTGTACCCACAGAGGAACAAACATCAGATATTTTCACTAAGTCTCTTGATGAATCCACTTTTACCAGGTTAATTGGTAAATTGGGCATGTTAAATAGTTTTAGTGATTAGTATTGATAATTGTTTAATATTTGTTCTTGGTTAGAATACAAGTGCTCTGTGTTGTATATTTTCTTAAATTCACTTGTATTTTAGTTTATCAAAACATTTTCTTAGTTGTTGTATAAATTTACTAATCTTAATGCCATGCTTTTATCTAGTTTATTTAGCTTTCTAGGTTAAGTATTTTCAAATAATTTATTTGCTCTAAAAATATTTTTCTCAGATTTTTCTATGGAGAAATTTATTTTTACTGCAAATTTATGAATTTAAGAATATTTAAATAGTTGTTCATACTGTTTATATATTTTTTATTGCATTTTTAAAAAAATATTTTCCTGCATTTTTCTGATCTTATTTCATTTTACTGACTATTTATTTCAGTTTTCTGTGTGATTTTATTAATTCCTTAAACAGTTTAATACTTTTTATTTCCAAAAAGACTATCAGAAAGACTATCCATAGTCTTTCTGATAGTATTTTGGTTTTTCAGTATTTACTTTATTTTGTTTTCTATTTTATTTCTTTTCTTTTCTTTTCTTTTCTTAGACTTTAACATTAATTGTTATAGTCTTTCTAGTTTTTAAACTAGAAAGACTATCGGTAAGACTATTCTTGATAGTCTTACTGGTAGTTTTTCTAATTTAATTTTAATTATTTTAACAGTTTTCTTTTTTGCTTTTATTTTTAGTCTTTTAGTCCAGAAAGACTACAGGTAAGACTATCTGATTGTCTCTCCGATAGTCTTTCCAAGAATTCTATAAATACTAAGTTGATTTTGTCATAATTCACTTAGTCTTCCTTGCTCAAGTTTTTACTTAGCATATTTTTCTCCTTGGTTCTTTTAACTGTTTTTCTAAAAGAAGTGCTGCTGATTTTTATCTGAACCAAATTTCTGTTTTCTGTCAAAGATTTTGATTTGAATTTTGTGGATTCTTTGTTTTTGTTACTTAAAATCCTTAAATTTCTTATTAATTATTTATTAAGTATTTTTTTGTTTAATTTTGCAATATGACCTTTGAAATTGTCAAAAACAATTTTCTTGGTTATGTTGATCCACTAAAATGTTCCGTTGAACGTTTTAGGCCCTGGATTCAGTTTTTAAATGAGCATTCTATTATTAGACATGCAATCTGTCTGAATGCTGATTTAAAACATGAACCTTTGAGGCTTTTGTGTTCATCTGCTATTGTGTCCACTGACTTATCTTTTTTTACATTCACTATTAGTGACACACACTATACACTCAACATAGATGTTCTTTGTGATGCTGTGCAACTTCCTAGAGATAACTTTGTTAATTTACCTTCTGAATCGGACCTAATTCAATTTTTCACCAACATCAATTATCAAGGTCTGGTAGATTTAGTAAAGTTATCCAAGAGCAATCTAGTCAGTGAGTGGGACTTATTCTTTGACACCCTGGCTAAAGTCTTCAGCAACTGCACCAAAACTAATTTTCAAAATATTCCTTCTCTTCTTCAGAATATTGGTTTTATAGTTGCTCACAATCTTCGTATCAATTTTGGCCATCTTGTCTGGAATCAATTGGTCAGACGAGTCTTACTGGCCAAGAGTGATCATTCTAGTGGAAGGAAAGTCAAATGTTTTTATCCTCATTTCCTCACTCTAATGATCAACCATGTTCTCACTGATGCACACAAACAGATGTTTAGTCTTAGTATGTTTGAACATTCTCAGACTACTCATGTCAAATTTTTTCAAAGACTAAACACATATTTCAAATATCTATCTATTCCAGTGGTCATTACACCTTATATGACCCAATTCATTCCTCTTCCTGCTTATGGATTGCCAGTTCCTGAGCAACAACCTCCAATGGATCAATCCACTCCTGCTGCAACTTCAGATGCAACTCCAATACAGGTAGAATTTCCTAACCTTGGCTCTTCTTCTTCTGGTAATTTTGTTGAAACCCAAGAGGTTCCTAGGGCTAACCATGAGTTTGTAGAACCACAAACTCTATCCCCGGTCATAGAGCCAAACACTGAGTCAACTCCTATAACCACTCAACCTGAACTTAATATTCATGTCAGACATAGAAGTGGTAGTGGAGAAGATACACTGAGAGAACCCACAACTCTGTCTCCACCTCCAAAGAAGAGAAGAACATGCACAAGCATCCGGTGATTAGAAATGAGGATCAAACACAGAGTGATACACAAGTACGTGAGATGAGTGAAACACCACTGAGAGAAATTGAGGTGAGTGCACACACTGACACAAACACTGCTTTGTTGTTAGCTCAGATAGCTGCTCTGCAGAAACAACTCTTGGAAGCCCAGGCTGAAAAAGATCTTCTTAAACCACAAGTGGTTGAACGGTCTTCTTCTTCCACCTCTGTAACTAATTAGTTGGGTACTATAAAGGATGATATTGAAGGTCTGAAAATTACTCTCCTACCCAAGATAAATACAATCCAGCAATCTCAAGTATTGGTGGCTTCGGACATCTCTGATCTTACAACTTCAAATGCTCAGCACATTGCTTCCATTTCTACTCAAGTGGACTACATTTAGCAAACGGTTGATGAAAATCAGTGGTTTAATGAACAAAGGTTTGCAAAGATTGAAGGTGGAATGGAGCATCTCAATGAAGGGATGAAGCATCTGTACTATATGATCAAGAATTCACATCAACCCACTGCTGAACAAAAGACATTCTTTGAGGGTGATGATGAAGATGATGATGATCAAGGAGGAGATGGAGGAGATGGAGGAGCTATAAGGGGAAGAAGTGAGGCTAATCCTGATGCTACAAAGTCTAAATCTGTAGAGGATTCCTCAACTAAGGGGGATAATAAGGAGAAACAAGGAGGAGAAGAAGGAGATCAAGGAGGTCAAGCTGGAGGTTCAGGCAAAGACAAAGGAAAGCAGAAGTTAACTTTTTCTGATGCTGACTACTATCAAGGTGAACAGGGTGATTTTGACAATGTTACATATGAAGAAGCCCCTGAAGATGCCTTTGGTGATGTGGAGGTTGAAGATGAAGCTGACTATGCTGATTGGGAAGAAGAAGCTCCAGTTGATCCTGCCTTTGAAGCTGAGTTGATAAAACAAAAAGCTGATCTCAAGAGAAGAGGAGAATGCCAAAGTTTCTGACATCATTACTAAACATCTAGTTCTCCAAAAGGTTGAACATGAAGAAAAGCAACGGCTTCACAATCTGAAGGTTAAAGACAGAAAGTTGAATGTGAGGTTGAAGCTATGTGAAAAATGGGATAAGGCTAGAGAGATGTTTGCACATCAGACAGGAACAAACAATGATGGAAAGTTTCTTGGTATGTTAGAAAGATGCAAGAAGGTCAATCCAGATAACACTGTATATATGAAAGCTCTTCATGCAGAGATTTCAAGGATCACTACTGGATTTGACAGAGTTAGAGAAGAAATAAAGATCTAGATCTACACACACAATGAAGGAACCTTCATAGTGTCTCTCAATCTTCTTGAAAGTAGAACTCTTTCTGAACTCTGGGTCTTCATGTGCAAGATTAAAAGATCTTCTCCATTGGTTGGGCTGCTGCATGACCAGCTATGAGATTTTACTATGAAAGCCAGTCCTCAAGTGGTAGAAGTGCCTTATGAAGTTAAATTCTATAAAGGAATGGCACTTCAGACTTGTGGTGTAGATCCTATCTCTTTGAAAGATTATCCTGCCAAGCATCTTGTCTACTTGGAGAATATTTTAAGGACTTCAGGGTTTGCTACTCAAGAGAAGACAACAGTTGCTGACTTGATTCAAGACTATCGCATAGCCAATATCACAAGATATCATCAAATGAAGAATAGGCTGAAGAAAGTCACAACTCAACCTGTCAGACCAAGTGGCATTACATCTGAATCTGATCGTGTACTTGACAAGGATTTGCTTGAAGCTCTGGAGGAAGGATAAATGATGGAAGAAGACAAGGGATCTGAAGCTCAATGTTTAATGTAATATGTTTAGAGCTTAGGTGAATCAAGATAGGATAAATGTATACATATGTTCAGTCTAGAGGAACATCTATCTTGTATTTACCTTTAATGTTTGAATCTGGAAAATGTTTAATGAAATCCAAAACTTTGTGTTATTATTTACTTAGCTTTTAATGTCTTATTTCTACTTGTTTAGTTAGTTGAGTTATCCTCTAGGTATTTGCTTGTTATTCTCTAACAAACAAATAGGGGAGATTGAAAGGCATATGTATAGGCCTATTTGTTAACATCGAGGATTTAACTCAACTTAAACAAGTTTGTAATAAGTAAGTAATAATTCATATTGTCACAGGAATCTCAGAAGATCATATCAGTCAAAAGAATGAAGACAAAAGTCATCTACAGACTTGAAGTAATTCTACATTGAAAGAAGTTCATTAATTTGATCAAGCCTCAGTGAAGTTTTCAAGTTAGTGGATTTATTATAAAGACAGAGATTTCAGGAGCGTGACAGCAAGGGTACAGGTTACAGTGATTAATTAAAGGGATTTAAAGAAAAGAGAATCACAGATTAAAGTCAGAGATGGAGAACAGCCATTGTAGTTAGTCACTCATGAACCAGACAGTACATCGAGTGTCAACGACAGTCAGGGGAAGTTCGTCATTATTTTAAGTGGTTCACATGACAATTTCTTTGAACAAGAAATTAGTTTTTATTCTCCTTTAATTATCTATTTTATTTATTTAAAGAATTAATTTATTTGATAAATTAATTAAGTAGGTAATTAATTTAGAATTAATTCTAACTTTCTAAATTCAGAAAGACTAACGTAAAGCCAGTAGACTATCCTTGATAGTCTTACCGAAAGTCTTACTGGTTTTAATCAATATTTCAGAAAGTATTTCTAATATTATTTTAGTCTTTCCGAAAGTCTTTTTGACTTAAGGATAGTCTTTTTGATATTAAAAATAGTCTTTCTGTTTTTAAAGATAGTCTTTCTAGTTCAGAAAAATAGTCTTTCTGCTTTAATGATAGTCTTTCTGCTTTATCAAACAATGCACGTGCAGATTAGTTGTTGCAGATTACCAAAAGAAAAGGATTAGACAGTAAGATCATACTTGAACATTTTTCATCAACTACAAACCTTCTGTCAAGAACAAGACATACTGCCGACTCAATTTCATTGATCAAAAAAATATTTCTAGAATCTATTGTTAAATTCAAACCACTAGAAATCATTTACTTGTATTGCTTTGACTATCTAACGGATCTTTATCCCTAGAACGAATCTCGAACTATCGTTTATCGTTATATCTTTTTATTACAAAAATAGATAAATTCATGTCGAATTTATTCTAGATTTGTTTTAATTAGTTTGAGATTTAATCTTGTAATCAGTACCAATATTTGTAACACCTTTCAAGTTTAATATAAGTTATATTTAACTTGAATTCTGTTTCATTTAATTACACAATAATTTGTTCTTGAATTGTTTAATCTTAAAACGAACAAATTCGATAAAACGGTATAGTTTGTATTCAAAATCCCACAAAATCGTGACCCTCAAACCAAGACTTTATTTTTTGTTTGAATTTTTCTTTCATGTGGTTTGTATATGCATGGGTAGGGCTCACAGATTAAAGCAACTTTGACGACTTTGTAATTTCCTCATTTGCAACGCTCCAAGCCCACGCTCTTGATTTTACGAGAAATGTTATTGTATGCAAATCCACTTTTGAACCATTAAAAAAATATTCGTTTCTTAGTAACCAGATTTTCCAAAGTACTACACAAAAACATGTGTTGATTCCAGAAACATGTTTTTTACCTGAGAAAAATTTCAACGCCAATTTTATATCTTGTGAGAAAGGTGTGTGTATTTCCATCCAAGTTGTGAATAGGTCCCAACAAGATTTTGACGGCGAACATTCTCATTACATGTGATTTAAATCTTCCACCCCACTATGACACCATTTGCATGATTCATCTAAGGATTTGTTTTTCTTTCCTTTAAAATCTATCGAATGGAAAAAAATCCTTCGATTGTTTTTCTTTCCACTTCACTTGATCCACCTCGATGGTTTTTCCAAAAAGAAAACCATTGAATCCTTCTTTTTCACTTTGACCCTTGAAGTTGCTTTCCTTTTACTGCAAGTGATTTGTACTTCTATTTAAACCTAAACATACCTTGTAATATTCTTTTCACTTTCAGGATGTTTCAGATTCAGACTTAAATCAACTTCTTCCGAGACGATAAACATCTTGATCATTTAGGTGCTGACAACTAGTGCAACTGGTCTGGTTCACAGATGACTAACACTCGATCAATACTTCCATGTCTTCAATTCAATGATGTTGATAAGTCCTTTGTCATTCTGGTTGCTTTAATTAAATAACTGGAATCCTATGGTACTAACTCTAAATCATTAAAATACTTCTACAGTCTTGAAAGTCTTGTTTCTTTATTTGTCATAGAGGCTTGAACATATTAATGAACTTCTTTCCGTGACCTGTTTACGGACTTCAAGAATACATACCATATTTTGATTTTTTGAGTTTACCTTTTCTTCTTTACTTCTAGATTCTTGTGCTTCTGTTAAAATTACTGTCTGTTTTGTCCTTTGTTGAGTTGTAGTTATCTCTGTTACATCTTATGTTACATTATGCTTTACAATCTCCCCCTATTTGATTGTTAGAGTTCGACAAGCAAATACCTTGAGGATAACTCAACTAACTAAGGAAACATGAAACTAATTAAAGTAAGACATATTAATAATATTAAATACATTCTGGATTAAATATATACATTTCCAGATTTCAAAATTCAAAGAACATTAAAACTTTTTACAATGAAGTTGCTCCTCTAGTCTGAGCAGATAGTTCTTGTGTTCTTTGCTTCAATTCTTCAGTCCATCTCAATCTCACCTTCTTCAACCATTGGATTGGAGTTAGCAGCTTGATAATCAATCACATAAGGATAGTGCAATGGTTCTCCAGGTTTAAGGATTGCTCCTTTGATGTGTCTTCCAATGTACTCAACCTTTTGACCCACTCCAGCCCATACCCATGAAATACTAACATCTTTCTTGTTTTGCCTTGGCATGTTTGGCAGTCTGGTATGCACTTCCAATCCTCTCTCCACTTTCTTCCTATAATAGGGAACATTCTCCATCAGATATCTTCTTAGAGTGTCTGCTGCTTTGTCCTTCTCCGTTGATGTGAATCCAGTGGATCTAAGATACTTCTCAACTGATATTAGATAGTTATTTGGATAATCTCTCAATTTGTCCTCCGTCAGATAGCAGATTCTGAACAAGTCATTCGTCATGAATCTAACCATAGGAGGGTCTTCAGTAATCTCTGGACTGACCTTCATCAAGATTTCCTTAACATGCTCACGGAGCAGTTCATTTAGCTTTGTGGTTCTCTGGATCTTGATGAGCATCACCTGCAGTTCTGTATATGTTCTCTGTTCGAAAAACTTAGTGGAAATCACAAATGTACCTTTGTCAATAAAATTGATCAGTATGTTCCAGGCACCATTTGCTTTAACCCCAGCTTTCAGAAAGATCAGAGAATGTCTCAATACAGTGAAGTAAGTATCATTTTCTTGATTTGCACTTCTTATATCTTGAATGATAACTTCCACCTCAGCATTGTCGTTGACTTCTAAACCGTCTTCAACTCCGTAGAAAGTGTTGTAAGCTACCTCATAATCTTTTCCTTGTTTCTGTGCCAAATCAATCATCTTCTTCTTCCTTGCTTCATTATACATCTTGAATCTCTTTAGCTTTTCACTCCTCAGAACTTCTTGGCGAGTTTCCTTCTCAGCTTGCCTGGCATCTCTTTCTGCTTTCTCAGCTTTCAATCTTTCCAAGGCAGCTTCTTGTTCAAGTGATAGAGGATTTGCTTCTTCCATATCATCATCCAAGATAGGATGTTCTATTGGCTCTGGATAATATGGTTCATGCTCTTCCTATGGTTGTTGCTCATGCATGACCTCAAATCCCTCTTCACTTTCTTCTTCTACAATGTCTTCAATCCAGTATTGTCTCACCAGAATAGTTTCATTGGTTTCCCATTTTCCCCATACATCTTTCTCCAAACCTCGGTCTTTCTCCCCCTTAGTTGAGGAATCCTCCACGAAGTCATCCTCAGCATAATAGGTTGTTGAAGGACCAGGTTGTTGGTTTGAAGGACCAGGTTGTTCGTTTCTCAACATATTCCAGATTGACTCCACTCCGTCACTCTAGTTCTCCATGAATATAGAAATGTCCTTGTTCATCTCTTGAGGCGAGACTCCACTCTTGACAGCGTGTTCATTGCATCCTTGATCCTAGCTTGACCATCCCGGATAACTAGAACGTCTTCATTTAAAGGTTCTTGTCCTTGTTGTAAGACATGCACTTCATTCATAAAGCCATCTCTAAGTTCCTTGACGTCTGCTCTGAAGTCGACCAGTTCCTCCATAGTTTCCTTCTTCAGGGAGTCCACTGCCTGTTTAGTACCTGTTATAGTGCCAGATGCACTGCCTAAGAGCCTGTATGTTCTTCTGGAATCAGCTGCAGCCAAGTCAATCTTCTCCTAAATAGTAGTTAAAGACGCATCAAATGGACCGGAGGAGATCCCTTGGTCAAAGGAAGGTCGCAGAGGGACTTTGAATAATGGATTTCCTTGACGATCATGAACTATCATCTCCTTGAGAGTGGATTGTACCTGTAGTTCTCTGTCTGTAGGCCTTAGCAAATCATCAATGTTTGTTAGGGTTTGGGTGTCACTCCTCACATTTGGCTCTGGGTGTTCACTCAACGTTTCTGTTGGTGTTTCACTCATTTTTCCTTTCCCACTCAGGCCAGGTGATAGTGTTTTTGGTTCACTCATTCCTGTCTTGCTAGTTGTACCTGCATCAGAAATCACCGTAGCCTTCCTTAAGGAGGTCACCGGTGGTGCAATGGGGCTTCGCAAGTCCCCATCCTTGGATATACCAAGTTGCTGATCATCCTTAGATGATGTATCCTTTGTAGGATCTAGAGTTTGAATCTCTAGGAGGGTAGAATCAGGCTCTATTAACAGCAGAGATCCTGAAACTTCCTCTAAAGTCTGTGAAGACTTTTCCTCAGTTAACTCCTCAATTAAAATTGATTCATTGTCACCGAGTTGCCGATCTGCACCTACGTCAGACCCATTACCCGCAGGATCTAGATATGTTCCATCTGGGGAGCTAGATAATGACCCTTGTAATTGTGCATTTAGGTCAAAACCTTCTCTTGACGTCTGTGAAGACTCTTGGTTCAATTCAGAACCTTCAACCAGTGAACCTGACCGTAATATGGTCGGAACACCAGTTGCTTCCGTCAATTCTTCCTTATTTGATTGAGCTATTGGTTAAGATATTTCTTTGGTAAGTGTTGCCCAATCAGCATCAGAAAAATCAGTGAAGGGCTCTTTGGATGTTTGAAATGAAGTTTCAACAGTTGCCTCGTTTTCTATTCTTCTCCTTTTAGAGGAAGGCAGAGCTGTTGTTGAAGGGCGTATCTCCTTATGTGGTGCTTCTAAGGCACTATCTCCCTCTACACTCACGGATGTTTGAATGTTTGGTATAGTAGGGGTAGGAGGTTCATTTATGGTTTCATTTGGCTCGTCCAAAGGCTCTATGACCGTGGTTAGAGATTGTAGGTTTGCAACCTCTTGGTCAGGAATGGCCATAGAGGGCTCTGGATCAACATCCATTGGTTGAGGTTGTGGAGCCACAACAGTTTCAGGAATATTACCTTCGTTTACCTGTTCCCCTGGGGGTAGAAGTGGTAGGGGTACCGTTCTTAGATAATCAGTGAGAACAGTAGGCACAGAAGCATTTGATCAATCACAAGCCTTCCAATGTTTACATGCCTATTGTTAGCAATAGCAAACCCTAGTTTCTGAAGAAACAGAGGAATGCCATGCAGAATTGTAAGCTTTGCAGTAAAAACATGGATTAAGGTGTGAAAGAAGAAATTCCATGGCTTTGTCAAGTAATGCTTTAAAAACTCTCCCACAAAGAAGTTTGGTTGTTGACTTCTAATGAGAGTGAAGAAAGCATGTATTTCTTCAGTATTGGGATCAGGAACAAGGTTTTCTGTTGGAAAGTGTAAAATCCTATTAAGGTCATGTTCCGTCACCCTTATTGTTCTGCCCCTTGGCACAACAAAACTGAAAGAAGATATGTTATTCTCCGATGTGTCAGTGGCTGTCGTGTATAGTGCAGTCAATTGATCAATACAAAGGACCACAGGAGTACTTAAAGCGTATGCCACTAAAGAACTTGTATTCAAGAATTGAGCCCATGCATGAAACTGTAAGTTCGTAATGGATTGCACATTCTGAAAATAGACATGATTAGTTTGGGTAACAATAAATTCTTCGGCCATTATATTTTCAAAGAATTCCAGAAAATTTAAATTAATACCAAAACTATTTTAATTAATTATTTCTAATTAATCAAGTTTTAAAATAACCTTTTTTCCGAAATCACAAACTAAGAACAAATACTCAAGAACCCTAACTGTTGCTTTCAAAAAGTTCTTTAAAAACTGAAAGAAATCAATTGTTTTAACAACTAATTTCTTAATATGAACAGTTAACAATTTGTTGAGTTCTAAAAGATCACTGTCGATGGTTTCTTCTTGAAGGAAAGATCAAAAACCCAAAGTAATCACAATTGCTCGGTCAAAAACAATTCACAGTTGTCAAATAGTGATTATATCAAGTTTTAATCGGTAAAAACTCAAGAAACTATCGATGGTGATGTTCTTTGTCTGTATCTATTTTCTGTAAGTATTATAAACACCAAAAGCTTTTCTTAGATCTGAGAATTGTGAAGAAAAAACGGCTAAGGGGCTGTTAAATACCTTTTTGAAACTCAGGGGTATTTTAGTCAATTTACGTTCGATAGTTTTTAAATCGTACAGTCGATGGTTTTATTTTAGGGGCAAAAAGGTCAATTTTCTTTCGATAGTTTTTGAAAAACTATCGAAGAGTTTAAAATTAAGAATGCAAACCGACTTTTTGAAAAACCATCGAAAGCTTTTAGCTGTATAAACTAAAAACTATCGAACTCTATTTTATGAAAACTATCGAGGATTTTAGTCATTGAAAAAATTTAAATCCCTTCGATACTTTTTCAATTCAATTTCAAAATCTATCGAGAAATACCTTCGATAGATTTCTTTTCCTTTTCGAAAAACTATCGAAAATTGCTTTCGATAGATTTCTTCTAGTACTTAGAAAAATTATCGAATTTCCTAATTCGATATTTTTTGCTGCCAGTTTAATTTTCTTCAAACCTGTCCATGTTTTAAAAATCAAACTTTCTTTTTATTTTCTGTTAACTATGAATTTATTTTAGATCAAAATTTTACCAAAAATTCAAAGTTTCAAGAAAATTCACAATTTTCTTAGAGTTAAATCGACTAAATATCATTTACTGATATTAACCAATTAAAATCCAATAAATTATGCTGCATTAATCTACAATGTTTAAAACAAAGTAAATCAATTCGATTTAAATAGATGCTTAAATATTTAGAACAAATATTAGCACCTAAATAATTTTAGACTTATTAACTAGTTAAATGCCAGAAGATATATCATCCATAAATATGACATAAAATTAGTACAATAACCCTAACCTACGAGAATTGCTCCTGAAAATAAATTCACGAGTCCTAAGGATATAGAAATTCTTAAACTCATGTATTTACTAGGACTGTCTTGCAGTTACTGACTTCTAATCAAAATCAATTAGAAAGATTTAACATCCCAAGTTCACCAACCAGCTTAAAAAAAGTGGATTCATCAAGCGGTTTAGTAAAGATGTCTGCAATTTGTTCCTCTGTGGGTACAAAATGTAACCGCACAGTTCCATTCATGACATGCTCTCGGATAAAATGATACCTGATGTCGATGTGCTTCGTCCTCGAGTGTTGCAATGGGTTGTTGGAGATTGTTATGGCACTTGTGTTGTCGCAAAATATTGGAATCTTAGTCAACAAAAGTCCATAGTCACGGAGTTGGTTCCTCATTCACAAGATTTGAGCACAACAACTACCAGCAGCTATGTATTCAGCTTCAGCTGTTGATGTGGACATTGAGTGCTGCTTCTTGCTATACCAAGAAACTAACCTTCTTCCAAGAAACTGACAGCTTCCTGAAGTACTCTTCCGATCAATCTTACAACCTGCAAAATCTGAGTCTGTGTATCCAATAAGATCAAATCCTGTATCTTTAGGGTACCAAATTCCAAGATTTGGGGTTCCCTTAAGATATCTAAATATTCGCTTAACAGCTATTAGATGAGATTCTTTAGGATCAGACTGAAACCTAGCACACAAGCATGTTGCAAATATTATATCTGGTCTACTTGCAGTGAGATATAGTAAGGAGCCTATCATACCTCTGTAGCTTATGATGTCAACCTTCTTACCAGTTTCATCCTTATCAAGCTTAGTGGCAGTTGGCATTGGAGTCTTTGCTGTAGATGAGTCTTCCATTTGATACTTCTTCAGAAGATCTTTAATGTACTTGGACTGGCAAATGAATATTCCATCTAGCCTTTGATACACTTGCAATCCAAGAAAGAATGACAATTCACCCATCATGCTCATTTCATATCGACTCTGCATTAACTTAGCAAATCTCTTGTATAGATCATCATTAGTAAAACCAAATATTATGTCATCAACATATACTTGCACCAATATCAAATCATTTTTATACTGTTTATAAAAGAGAGTTTTATCTACGACACCTCTTGTAAAGTTATTTTCAAGTAAAAATTCAGAGAGTGTGTCATACCATGTCCTTGGAGCTTGTTTGAGTCCATAGAGAGCTTTGAATAGAAAGTACACAAAGTCTGCCAGTTTTGAATCCTCAAACCCTGGAGGTTGTTCCACGTACACTTCTTCTTCTATCTCCCCATTCAGAAAAGCACTCTTCACATCCATTTGATATACTTTGTAATTGGAATATGTTGCGAGTGCCAGAAACATTCTGATGGCCTCAATTCTTGCTACTGGTGCATAGGTTTCATCATAGTCTATACCCTCTTCTTGAGAGTAACCTTTAGCAACCAGTCTAGCTTTGTTTCTCGTTACAATGCCATCTTCATCCAACTTATTTCTGAATACCCATCTTGTTCCTATAACAACTTTTCCTTTAGGCCTGGGTACCAGCTTCCAAACTTTCTGCCATTCAAACTGATTAAGTTCATCTTGCATTGCAATCACCCAATCTGGATCATCTTCAACTTTCTTAGGTTCTGTTTCTGAAAGAAACCCAGAATAGTGACATTCATTTTGTGATGTCCTTCTAGTTCTCACTCATGTGTCCGGATCACCAATGATCAAGTGAAAGGGATGATCTCTATTCCGCACCCTTTGTCTTGGCAGATGCGATCTTGATGATTCTCCTTGTTCAAAATGTTGTGGAGTGTGACTAGTTGATCCTTCTCCTGCTCCCCTTGAGTTGTTGCCGGTATGATCTGTTGACCCTGTTCATTGACTAGCGGATCCAGTAGTAGTCTGATGATTTTCACCACTGTCACCACTTGGTCCAGAATCATTATCATTATTATCATTAATAATAACTGGAACAACTTCAGGTTCTTCTTCATTGTCAGAGAGATCTCCTGATAGATTTTCAAATACCAAGGATTCAGAGTTCTCTCTAGTTTGCAGGCCTGGTCTTTTGGTGTCATCAAATGTTACATTAAGGCTTTCCAATACCTTCTTATCTTCAATCACATACACCCTGTAAGCCTTAGATTCCAGAGAATATCCCATAAAAATGCCTTCATCTGCTTTGGCATCAAACTTGCCTAGATGTTCTCCATCTTTTAGTACAAAGCACTTTGCACCAAACACATGAAAGTACTTCAGTGTTGGTTTCTTGTTGGCCATTAACTCATACGGAGTCTTTTCATGATCTTTGTTAATCAAGGTTCGATTGTGAGTGTAGCAAGCTGTATTCACTGCTTCAGCCCAAAAGTAAGTGGGAAGTTTTGATTCATTTAACATTGTCCTTGCTGCTTCAACCAAGGTTCTGTTCTTCCTCTCCACTACTCCATTCTATTGAGGAGTTCTTGGTGCTGAATACTGTCTGGATATTCCTTTCTCTGACCAGAAATCATTAAGAACTGCATTCTTGAATTCAGTTCCATTGTCTGATCTGATTGTCTGCACAGGTAGCTTAGCTTCCACTTCTATCTTCTTGATGTGATCAATGATAAGTTGTGTTGTTTCATCCTTTGAATGTAAGAATATCACCCACGTGTACTTGGAGTAGTCATCCACCATCACTAATGCATATCTTTTTCTTGAAAGTGACATAACATTGACTGGACCAAATAAATCCATATGAATCAGCTGAAGAGGTTCAGCAATGCTTGTCATTTCTCTTCTTATGTGTGATTCCTTCTTAGACTTCCCTTTTTCACATGCTTCACATAGTCCCTCCTTATAAAATTCCATCAGGGGCAACCCTCTCACTAACTCTGTCTTTACCAAAGAGTTCATAGTTTTGAAGTTCAAGTATGAGAGCTTCTTATGCCATAGACAACTTTGTTCTAAAGATGCCTTACTATAGAAACATGTAACTTCTCCTTCACTGGTAGAACTTAAGTCAGCTATAAACAAATTTCCTTTTCTCACTCCCAGTAGAGCAAGCTTCTCCTCCTTCCTGTTTGTGATCAAGCACTTGTCCTTTCTGAAATCCACATTGTATCCTTTATCACAGAATTGACTGATACTTAGAAGATTGTGCTTCAATCCTTCAACAAGAGAGATGTTTTCAATGATGACATTCCCAATTCTCAGATTACCATATCCCGTAGTGAATCCTTTGTTGTCATCTCCAAAGGTTACAATCGGGCTGGTCTTCTTAACTACCTCTGTAAGCAGGGACTCTTCACCTATCATGTGTCTAGAACAGCCACTATCCAGAATCCACAAGACCTTTGAGATTTTAACCTTACCCTGCAATCACAGATTGATTAAGCGGACTTTGGTACCTAAACTTGTTTGGGTCCTGAAGGTTTAGATACTTTAACAGGAGTAACATTCAAGTCAGTCTTAACTTGTTTGACTTTCATGTTGTCTATGGATTTATCATTTTTACTATCAGTGATGCTAGATCCATTCATCAACTTAAAATAAGCATGCATGATATTGTATGCACAAAGTAAGCACTCTTTCTTTCCACATGGTTGTTAGGTCCAAAGTATCGTAGAAGGGGGGGGGGGGGGGGTTGAATACGATACCTACAAATTCTTCAATTTCGTTCACGGATAAATCATTTAGTTCAACTACGAAATCAAAGGTACCAAATCAAAACAAGAGTCGGGGAATATATCATTTTATAAATATAATCCGCGAGGGGTGCTACAAATCTAATCCATAGATTAGCTTCAATGAGTTCAGGTTAACGTAAACAATACAATCTTTAGAAATTAAGGCACTATAAATTTTCTACAGAAATTGTTCTTGAGCTCTTAATTCTCCGTAGTAAATATGATCACAACTGCCAACCAACTGAAGAAGAACACTGTCTTCATTCTCTATTTGTAGTCTTGATTTGAAAATCTATCGAACCAAAAGTAATCAATTATTCTTGGCCGTTGGATCTTCATCAACCTGTCAAACACATCACTTCTCACCTGTTCTTCAATTTGGAAAACTATTGAATGTTTAAAGTTAATATTCCATTCGATGGTTTTATAATAAAACTATCGAATAAAACTTTAACTTACATTAGTTTTCTTATTGTTTTCTTGGATTCACATTCGATGGTTTTCATAAATGAAAAACCATCGAACTCTTTTCTTGTCCTTGATCTTTTAGAAAAACTTCTGAGCTTCAGGGTGTTTAGTAATAGACTAAATCAATTTCTTCTGAGACGATAAAACAACTTGATCTTTTTAAGTGCCGTTGTTAGGAATATGTTGTTCTTGATGATAATTATAAAAACACTTAGTAGATTTTGTATTAAGTTATTTTGTAACTGTCAACGAAATAGCATGCTTTGCAGTGTTTCGTTGACAGGAAGCTCATCAACGAAATGAGTGATGTAGCAATTGCACTGTACATTACTTCATAGTTTGGTATGCAGTTTGTTGAGTACTAGATAGGTTTTCTAAGTCATGTTGACTAAATGGGTAGATAGGCAAAATAGGTTGGTTAATTGTAAATATTTAGTGCCTTGTAATTTTGCCTAAGTGAAGACATGTCAACGGAATGAAGATTACTCTATCAACGAAACAAGGAAGCTCATCAACGAAACAAAGAATAAAGCTATCAACGAAACACATCTCTATGCCATCAACGAATCATTATTGCTTTTCTATACAATTGACAAAGTGATAGTGACAGGTTCCTGACAGATCAAAAAGGAGATGTGGAAGTGTACTTTGCATTGGAAACCATTAAAATGGACATGGGGAATAAGGAAACATCCCAGTTTCCAATTGGGCTCTTGGGAGTGATCATAATAAGCATGAAGTCAAAAGCAAGGATCTCCAAGGACCACTGGACAAAGGGATGAAAAGCAAACTATTGGCGGTTACTCATTGTACTATTAGTGTAGCCAAAAATAGGGTTGTAAACTTGGGTTTATATAACCAAGTGTAGCAGTTACTTTATTTGAGTGAAGAAAAACAAAGAGTTTGTATTAGCTATCTTTGAGAGCATTTTTCTTCTCTACAACCTTGTAACTGAGCAGCTGTGTACATTTGTATCACAGATTATTTCCGCAATAAAAACACTTCAGTTGGATCATCAAACAATCCAACTGAATTATTTATATCTTGTGTTTTTATTTATTCAGTTCAGTTTAATTTTATAAAGTATTTTCAAGTTAAAGAAATATCAAAATTGTATTCAACCCCCCCCCTTCTACAATTCTGTTAGGTCATTTGGGATTAACAATTGGTATCAGAGCAAGCTTCTAACATACAAGAAGTTTAAAGATCAAGACCAAAAACAGAAACCATGGTGAAGAAGGATGCAGGTGTGAAGATACCAGTTCTTGATAAGGACAATTACTTTCACTGGAAAGTAAAGATGCATTTACATCTCATGTCTATGGATGAGAGGTATGTAGACTGCATTGAGAAAGGTCCACACGTTCCCATGAAGCTTGATTCTAGAGTTGGATTGCCAGATAATGCTCCTGATGTAGAGATTCCAAAACTTGTCTCAGAATGGACTGTTGAAGATGTTGCAGAAGTCCATAAAGACAAAAGAACCATGAACATTCTGTTTAATGGTTTGGAGCAAGAGATGTTTGACAATGTTATCAACTGTACAACCTCTAAGGAAGTATGGGATACTGTTAGAACTCTCTGTGAAGGAACTGAGCAAGTCAGGGAAAATAAAATGCAACTCCTTATACAACAATATGAGCATTTTCATTTTAAAGCTGGTGAAACCCTAAATGATACGTTTAGTAGGTTTCAGAAGCTTTTGAATGGATTAAAGCTGTATGGGAGGATCTATCAAACTAAGGATTCAAACCTTAAATTTCTCAGAGCTCTTCCAAAAGAATGGAAGCCTATGACTGTTTCTCTTAGAAACACTCAAGAGTACAAAGACTACACTCTTGAAAGGCTTTATGGAACCTTGAAGACTTATGAGCTGGAAATGGAGCAAGATGAGGAAATTGAAAAGGTACAGAAGAAGGGTGGATCTATTGCATTAATTGCATCTGTGAACCAACTGGAAGATGACAACAAAGAAACTGCAAAGGCCACAACTAGTCGACCTAGTTGTAGGAGTGATGTTAGCAAGGGTAAAGACAAGATGACAGAAGAAGAAGAAGAATCAGAACCAGCCAACTTGAATGACTTAGATGAGATTGATGAGCATATTGCTTTTCTGTCTAGGAAATTCTCTAAGTTCAAGTTCAAAAGAAACTCAGAAGCAAGGCCACCAAGAAGAGACTTTCAACCTAGCAAAACAAACTGGATTGAAAAGTCTAAGTCAAAATGTTTCAATTGTGGAATGCTTGGTCACTTTGCTGGAGACTGCAGAAAGCCCAAGGTTGAGAAGGGCAACAGGAAATTTGAGCCTGTTGATTATAAAAAGAAATACTTTGAACTTCTCAAGGAAAAAGAAAAGGCTTTCATGTCTCAGGAGTATGACTGGGCTGGTAATGGTGAAGACTCTGATGATGATGTTGAGTATGTCAACTTGGCTCTTATGGCTGACAATCATGAGCAGGAAGCAAGTTCCTCAAGCAACCAGGTAACAATTACTAATCTTTCTGAGCTTTCTAAAGAGGAATGCGATAGTGCAGTAAATGAAATGTCTACTGTATTATATAATTTGCGTGTTACTCTTAAATCACTTACCAAAGAGAATTCTAGAATAAAAGAGACAAATCTGCTCTTAAGTGATAGGAATGCAATGTTAGAAGCACAGCTCATTGAATTTGAGAAAATGAGGTGTGTTAGTAGGGATGCTAAGAAGGAACTTGAGAACGTGTTACAAAGGGAAGAAATTCTTAAAACACAACTTGAAATAGAACAAGGTGTGATTGCAAAATGGAAAGATTCCAGGAATGTTGCTACCAACATCATTAATGTTCAAGGTATGGAATCTTTCTGTGAGGAATCATGGAAAAAGAACAAAGAGAAGCTAGGGTGTGTTGGTGAAACCTTAGAATCAGAAACAGAGTCAACAAACAACAATGATCATTTGTTGGAGGTTGATATGTCAACGAAATGCAATGTTTCGTTGACACATGAACCATCAACCGATCAGGCTGTTTCGTTGACAGACAAAAGAAAAGAGAAACTCACTAGACTTAATGACAAGTATGGTCCTGTCACCAAGAACTTTGTTCAAGGTGAGTCTAGTAATTCAAAGAAAGTTGAGAAGCCTGTTGAGAGAGCTAATGTAGGTCACTTGTCTAACAAGCAATTGAAAGACAAGGTAGAGAAAGTTCATAATGAGGCTAAGGGAAATAAAAAGAATAACAGGAATGGCAAAGTAGGAATTAACAAACACAACAATTACACACCTGATAAATATGCTCCTAGAAAGACATGTGTTAATTGTGGAAGTGTTAGTCATTTGTCTACTAACTGCAAATTTGTTAAGAAATCTGCTAATGTGAAAATGCCCAAGCCTGAAATGAACAGTTCCATGCCTACAATGCCTGTTATGCCTAACATGTTTGCTCCATATGCACAATTTCAGAATCCATATGCTAGCATGCCATTTGTGTCTAATCCTTACATGAATATGTTTAACATGCCACAAATGCCATGGAACATGAATAACATGATTGTTCCTCCAACTATGCATGCTATGAATGAAAATATGAGCAACCCTCAGAAATCAACACCAAGGGTAAAGATTGATTTGAATCAATCTGAGTCCAAAGTGAAAAATGGTACAAAAGGGAATGCAAAGGCTAACAAGACAGGACCCAAGGAAACTTGGGTACCAAAATCAACTTGATTTGGTTTTATTGTGTGCAGGGAGACAAAAGGAATCTTTGGTACTTGGATAGTGGTTGTTCAAGACACATGACTGGTGATTCTACCCTGCTCACAGAGTTTCAGGAAAGAGCTGGCCCTTGTATTGCTTTTGGAGATGACAGCAAAGGCTACACAAAGGGATATGGCTTGATTTCAAAAGAGAATGTCATCATAGATGAGGTTGCATTGGTGGATGGTCTTAAGCACAATTTGCTTAGTATCAGTCAACTCTGTGACAAAGGATTTTTAGTTACTTTTTCAAAAGAAGCCTGTGTTGTTTCTAAAGGAGGAAACAACAATGTGGTAATGACTGGATTCAGAAGAGGGAATGTGTACATTGCTGACTTTAGTAGCACAAGTTCAGACACCATCACTTGTCTTTTCAGCAAAGCAAGCAAGGATGAAAGTTGGCTATGGCACAAGAAATTATCTCATCTGAATTTCAAGGTTATGAATGATTTGGTGAGGAAAGATCTTGCTAGAGGAATTCCACAGGTGGAGTTTTACAAGGATGGTTTGTGTGATGCCTGTCAAAAAGGGAAACAAAAGAAGGCATCATTCAAAAGCAAGACAGAGTCATCAATTGTTCATCAGCTTGAGTTACTTCATATGGATTTGTTTGGCCCTGTAAATGTCATGTCTATTTCAAAGAAGAAATACTGTCTTGTGATTGTTGATGATTTTTCTAGATTTACATGGACTTTCTTTTTGCACTCTAAAGATGAGGCAAGTGAAATCATTATCAATCACATCAAGATGGTAAGCAATCATCCTGATTTCAAAGTAAGAAGGATTAGGAGTGACAATGGGACAGAATTCAAGAATTCAAGCATGAAGGTGTTCTGTGAAGAAAATGGTATTTTGCATGAGTTTTCAGCAGCAAGAACACCACAGCAAAATGGTGTAGTTGAAAGGAAAAACAGAACACTTATTGAAGCTGCAAGGACAATGCTAGATGAATCAAAGTTACCAACTTATTTTTGGGCTGAGGCAGTTAACACAGCTTGCTTCACTCAGAATATTTCTTTGATTAATCAGGCCAAAGGAATGACCCCTTATCAGTTACTCAAAAGAAAGAAGCCACTATTAGATTTTCTTCATGTCTTTGGATGCAAGTGCTTTGTTCTGAGAAATCAAGCTGAGCATTTGGGGAAATTTGAAGCAAAGGCAGATGAAGCAATATTTGTGGGATATGCAGCAGGGAAAGCTTACAGAGTCTTTAATCTCAGAATCAACATTGTTATGGAATCTGTACATGTTGTTTTTGATGATCTCAAAATACAAGGTCTCTGTGATGAAGGTTTCCATGAAAGTCTCTCTTTTGAGAATGAGGAAGGAGAACAAGTGAATCATGATAAGGCTACTGAGAAACAGCCTAAAGTTGTTGTATCTAGCACAGATGAAAGCAGCAGTGAAGATGAAGTTGCTGCATTAAGATTGAAAAGAATAGCTGCTAGTAGACCAAATGATCATTTCGTTGACAGTCAAAATGAGCGTTTCGTTGACAACCAAAATGGTCATACCGTTGACAGTCATAGAAATGGTTCTAGAAGTGATCATTTAGGGACAACAAACTCAGGGGGAGTTTCTCAAGGACAAATGTCCAATCAAGGCAATCATGATCATGAAGCTACCTCGTCTAGAGCAAATCTACCTCCCTCAAGAAAATGGACTAAAGATCATCCCTTTGAACTCATTATAGGTGATGTTTCTTCAAAAGTCCAAACTAGAAGAGCAACTCAAGAAGAATGTCTATATAGCAGCTTTCTGTCTCAAGATGAGCCAAAGAAAGTTGAGGATGCACTTCTAGATCCAGATTGGGTTTTGGCTATGCAAGAAGAGCTAAACCAATTTGAAAGGAACAATGTATGGAAGCTGGTGCCCAAGCCTAAGGACAGGAGTGTCATAGGCACAAAATGGGTGTTCAGAAACAAGATGGATGAAAATGGCATAGTCACAAGGAATAAAGCTAGATTGGTTGCAAAAGGCTATTCACAGGAAGAAGGAATCGATTATGATGAAACCTTTGCTCCTGTTGCAAGACTAGAAGCAATAAGGATTTTCCTAGCCTATGCAGCCCATGCCAATTTCAAGGTCTATCAAATGGATGTTAAGAGTGCTTTTCTAAATGGGGAACTGGAAGAGGAGGTGTATGTGAGTCAACCTCCTGGTTTTGAAGATGATGATTTTCCAGAGTATGTGTACTTTCTCCTCAAAGCACTCTATGGTTTGAAACAAGCACCTAGAGCCTGGTATGACACACTTTCACAGTTCCTTCTTGAGAATCACTTCACTAGAGGTACTGTAGATAATACCCTTTTTCATAGGATTGTGAATGGCTCTACAATACTTGTTCAAATTTATGTAGATGACATAATTTTTGGGTCTACAGATGAAAAACTTTGTCAGAAGTTTGCCAAGCTTATGCAAAGTAAGTATGAAATGAGCATGATGGGAGAATTAACTTACTTTCTTGGTCTTCAAGTAAAGCAAGTTAATGAAGGCATTTTCATTAGTCAAACAAAATATATTTTTGATTTATTGAAGAAGTTTAACTTAATGGAATGCTCTCCTGCCAAAACACCCATGCCTACTGCCACCAAACTTGAATTGAATACTAAGGAAAAATCTGTGGACATTTCAAGCTACAGAGGCATGGTTGGCTCACTTTTATATTTAACAGCTAGTAGACCTGATATTATGTTTGCTACATGTTTATGTGCTAGATTTCAGGCTGATCCTAGGGAATCCCATTTAGTTGCTATTAAAAGGATTTTCAGATATCTCAAAGGAACATCAAACCTTGGCATTTGGTATCCTAGAGAATCTGGTTTTGAACTAATTGGTTATTCAGATGCAGATTATGCAGGATGTAAAATTGACAGGAAAAGCACAACAGGCACCTGTCAATTCTTAGGAAACAAGCTTGTGTCATGGTTCAGCAAGAAACAAAACTCAGTTTCCACCTCCACAGCTGAGGCTGAGTATATTGCAGCTGGAAGTTGTTGTGCACAGATTTTATGGATGAAAAATCAACTACTTGATTATGGATTAAGAGTTGAGAAAATTCCTATTTTCTGTGACAACACTAGTGCCATTGCCATTACTGAGAATCCAGTGCAGCATTCAAGAACCAAGCACATTGACATCAAGTACCATTTCATTAGAGAACATGTTATGAATGGTACTGTGGAGTTACATTTTGTTCCAAGTGAACAACAACTTGCAGACATCTTTACCAAGCCACTTGATGAATCAACATTCTCAAGATTAGTAAGTGAGCTAGGTATGCTAAATTTCTCTTAATTATTTTTGAGATATTTGCAAGTCATAATGCAGCCAGAAATTTGCTATGTTTTTTTTCTGTGAATAAATTTTCTCAGGAAAAGGTAAAATTTTGTCTAAGTCAAAATTACTATGCCAACGGAATGCACCATTTCGTTGACAGTCTTAGCAGTTTTCTGGGTGTTTCGTTGATAGCTCTTTTATATCAACGAAACGCAGCTTTATCAACGAAATAAGACGGGACTTTAACCGCCCAATCCTGATTCGTTGATTTAGCGCTTTTTATCTGAACCGTTGAAATGTGACACGTCTTTTACCACGATCTATGCATACACCCCTGTAAGTATAAATCATGGTAATACTTTAAGAGTAACGGTTATATTTTTAAGCCAATCCAGTAATTTACATTTATTATTGGATTCATTTTCTGAGAATTTTTGGGGGAGTATTTAAGAAATTTTAGTTTTATTATTTCTTTTTACCTGTTCTCAAAAATTTCAAAGGCTTTTTCTCTCTTCTTCTCTCTATCAATCAATTCAGTTCGAAGCTTTCCTTTAATCAACAATGGCACCCATAGTCAAGCTAATGTCTGCTGGAGGGTTCATCTATGAGAAGAACAACTCCATCCCTTTTGTTGTCAAGGAAAACCCGAACAGTCTGTTCTTCAAAATGATGGATTTCATGAAGAATTGCAAGTTGAGCTATGCAATGTTTCACTCTACACCACTCTACAATGAGATAATCGAGGAGATTTGGACCTCATGTGAGTATAGTGGAACAAACTGCACACTACAATTCACTCTTCAAGGTAATGAGTACATAGTTAATTCTGATGTTTTGCAAGCATGTTTACATATTCCTGATAATAACTGTGATGCTTTGCCTACTAACACTGAAATAACTACCATGTTAAATTCTATAAACTACTCTTTGCCTACTGATAATCTGGGTAGAATAATTAGGAGAGGTTTGGTTAGAGAATACAGTTATTTAGCTGATGCATTCATTAAGGTCTTTTCTGGAAAGATTAGTAATTTTGATGCATTAACTAACTCTATGTTAATTCTCCTAACCATGCTTCTAAATGATAGATATCACAACTTTAGCACCCAACTTATGTATGAAATTGGTGCTAAGTTGGGTGACAAAGCGAATAGGAAGAAAAATATCTATTATGCTAGGTTTCTGATGATGTTGGCTAACCATGTTAGTCCAGCACCATTAGTTATCTCTAACCCTAATGCCAGGTTCGAGTGCTTTGTGCAAGAAAAGAGAGTATTGACAGACATACTCAGGCTGAACCACAATGGTGATGTTCCAGTGGTGTATCTGCCAATCATTGAGGTAACTACTACTATCCCTGTTAGTGTAGCTAACTCCTCTACTGTTTTACCTTCCAATGTTGCTATGGAGTCTGTAGCTGTGACCCAACAGGCTCCTACCCTAGCAACAAAACCTAAATCAAAGAAATCCTCCAAGCCAACCTCAGGTGCTTCTCAAAAGGCACCTGTTGTAAAAACTACCACACAACCTAAGGGGAGTGAGTCTGGAGTTGTAAGAGGTGAGGGAAGGGGTGAACATCAAAGAAACCCCAAGGATAAGGAAGGACAGGTTAGTGTGTACCAGCCAAGCCCCATTGTGTCTTCCCAACAAGGCACAATGAGTAAAATGGATTTAAACACAAGTCTAATTGCATCCTCCCAAAAGGATGTGATTATTGAAACAAGCTCTCCACCAAGAGCACAGTCCAAGAGGGTAAGGGACACTTCAAGCCCAAAGTCTACATTTTCCCAATACCAAAGGAGAGTGAAGCAAAAGTCCAAGGGTACACAGGGTGCACACACACTGGAAGCAACACTTCCAGTTTCTCAAATTCAGTTTGATGTAACCCCTATCATTACTCTGGGGTTACAGTCCCATTCTCTAAACATCAATCTTGAATTATCTCCATCCAATTCACCAACTCAATCTTTAGATGTGGACATGATCCATACATCTATTCCTGATTCTCCAACTCTAATCTTGGAGAAGCCCCACTCTGAAGCTGGTGGCCATCACTTGTTAAGTGATTTGTTGGGCCATCAACCATTTTTTCCTGAAGTTGCAAGGGGATCTGTGGACCATTCTTTAAAATCAATCACCACAGACTCTACTGTAATTTCTCATTCTCAAAGTGCTTTCTTGACTTCATCAACGAAACAGTCTATTTCGTTGACAAGTGTTTCTCCATCAACGGTATCCATACCGTTGACAGTTCAAACTACCATTCCGTTGATAGTTCACTCTGCACCTTTAATTGAAAATCAAGTTGTTCCCACAACTAGTGCAGATGATCTAGTGGTAGTTGAGACACTTCTAGGACTGAGAGGGAGTGAAACTGAGAGGCTGGCTTGCAGCCAGGCAAAAGGAGAGAATGTGAGTGAGAGGCTGGCTATTTCTTCCAGCCAGGCAAAAGGAGAGATTGAGAGTTCCACCTTAGAAGGTGAAGGTGAGGGTGTGAGAGGTGTGAGCCATGGGGAGCCCATGATGCAAGAACAGAGTGGAGAGAGAGAAGGGACTACAGGAGAAATAAGGATGGAAGCAGCCATTGCTAATGAGTTAATGGAGGTCAGTGAGGGAGAAAGGGAACCTACTTTCCAAGAGGTTTATCAACAAACTCTGGATAGTATTTCCCTGGATCCTGAGACCTTTACTCATCCTGTGCCAACCTATCAAATTATGGCTCAGCAGGGCAATGTGGAGGCAGAAAGGTCACTAAATCTAATTCATACAACTGCATCAATGCAAAGAGCAAAGGATGCCCTGACCAATCTACCTTCAGGAGCTGCAGCAAGTGGAGAATTTGAGTTTTCTGATGCTGAGGACAGCTATGGTGATAATCTACAGGTGGCCACCACTTCACAGACTGGGACTTCTGTGGTGCCTCCTACACCAGGCTGGCTTTCTCAAGGTATGCATGGTAGAGCCACTCTAGATGCTGCTATCTCCAGGCAGTACAATGAAGCCTACTTAGCTCATGAGTCTGCAAATGCAAGAGACAAGAAATTCTACAAGGCCATCATGGATTCTCTGGAAATTCAAAGGCTACAAATGATGCAGACAAGGATTGAGGCTACAGAAATCAAGGACTCTATTAGCAATTTCAGGGATGCTAACTACAGGATGATGGATGAAAAGCTCCCTCTTCTCACTATGTCCAAAATGAACAGGTTTTTCTCTAAGGAACCTGAAGTGGCTACCTCCTTGAAGACTCTCTCTTCTAGAGTGGACAAGGTGGAAGCTACTTTATCTCAAATGCAAAAGGAACAGGAGAAGCAGACTCAACTTTTGGCCCAGCTAGTGGCAGCTCAAGGACTCCCAGTTGTCTCTCTTGATGATAACAAAAAGGGGGAGAAATCTCAGGAGCTAACCATTCAAATCACAAAGGTGCTGGTCCCAACCATCACATTGCCACAGGAGCCACTAGCAATGGGGGAGTTTGGAAAGAAGAATAAGGATGGCATTGACTTGATCCAGGAAGCTTCTATGAGGATACAACTTGCAGCACAGATCAAAGATCATTGGTCCAACATAGAAGCAAGGTTCAAGAAAATTACTGAATCTTCAAAGACAGATCAGCCATCAACAAATGCAATGGTGACTGCACAAGTGGAGCCACAGTTCAAGAGCTCTTATGCTATAGAGCCCCTTCTACATGGAGTCATTCAAGGACCAAGAAAGGAGAAAGGACAAACTTCATGCATTAGGGATGTGGAAGAAGCTACATTACAAAGAAGCTTATCTCCCAAGTCTCCTGCTAAACCAAAAGGCAAAAACATAGCAAGGACTTTCTATCCTGCACCTTATCCAGATGAGCACAAACTACTTGGACTTCTCATCACAAAAAGCAAGGAAAGTAATAATCATGAGATAAGGAAGCAAAGGGCAATTGTCTACAGGAATGGACAACAAATCTGTGTTTGGGCTGGTCATCCAAACTTTGCTGAAGCCAAGGCTGAGGAATCAGAAAGAGCAGCTATGCAAGCTCTTGCAGTAGCTCAAGCTCTAGATGAAGAAGAAAGACAGCAAGAAGAAAAAGCCCAAAAGGAAAGGAGTGAAAAGAAGAGTACAAGGCAACCAAAGGCAAGGGCTAGAAGAAACATAACCTTTGAAAATGATGACTCTCAGAGTATTGCATCAGACTCTTCTGTACCTCCAACAATTCCTGATCCATCTTTAAAGTTAGCCTGTGATCCCAAACATCTTGTTAATTATCATGATCAGCCAATTGAGCCAAAGGAAGAGCCAATTGAGTTTGATGAGGCTAACTTTCCTAAATTCCTTTTTGAGATGGATCCAAAGAAGAAATTGAAGCAAAGGGCTGTCAAGACAAAGCCAGTATTTGTGAGAAAGCCACAACCTCAAAAACCCCCTTCAAATCCAGAGGACTGCATGTACATTGCTGACATCAGGGAAGAATCCAGCTTGCATCTTGAGTTAGACAACCTGGTGGAAGTAAGGGGCATTGCAGCTTCTCAGAAGCTACCTGAAAGATTGGTTTTCACATACAAGGGTGGTAGAGAACAAATTTGGCCTCTCTACAGAATTCTAGGAGAAGACTACCAAACACTACTCACAGTGTTTAGATGCTTGAAGAAAGACTTTGGCTTCACCAAAACAGCCAAGTCTGAGGTGGTCTCCAGAATATGTCAAATAAAGGCTAGCTGGAACAAGCCTGAGGCTCTTCCCAGGATGCTAAGAGTGCCCTCAACAGGAAAGAAGATCCATCTTCAACCTTTCTGGATGATGGAATTCAAGGACAAGGACAACTGCAGAAGGTTCTTCAGGATGGAAGACCAGCTGGACAAGGCATCTAATCAAACTCTAAGGTTTATGCAATCCAAGCTTGGTGATCAAGATGAAGAAGAGAAGATCTTTTACAGAAGGCTACAGGTCCAGATTGAGGAGAACAACTCTAGGAGAGGGAAGAAGACTATGCCCCAAAGAAGACAAAGATGAATTATTTGCTCAGTCTGGAGGAGCACATTTGGGCATTAGTTTTGTAAGTCTTGCATTATTTCTAAAAACTTTATGAAGCTCAATACAACTTTTACTTTTATCATGTGTAATATGCCTGAGTGTTTTTGTTATCATCAAGGCTCTTGATTTATGGCTGTTATTCTATCAGTCATAAATTGGGGGAGATTGTTAGGAATATGTTGTTCTTGATGATAATTATAAAAACACTTAGTAGATTTTGTATTAAGTTATTTTGTAACTGTCAACGAAATAGCATGCTTTGCAGTGTTTCGTTGACAGGAAGCTCATCAACGAAATGAGTGATGTAGCAATTGCACTGTACATTACTTCATAGTTTGGTATGCAGTTTGTTGAGTACTAGATAGGTTTTCTAAGTCATGTTGACTAAATGGGTAGATAGGCAAAATAGGTTGGTTAATTGTAAATATTTAGTGCCTTGTAATTTTGCCTAAGTGAAGACATGTCAACGGAATGAAGATTACTCTATCAACGAAACAAGGAAGCTCATCAACGAAACAAAGAATAAAGCTATCAACGAAACACATCTCTATGCCATCAACGAATCATTATTGCTTTTCTATACAATTGACAAAGTGATAGTGACAGGTTCCTGACAGATCAAAAAGGAGATGTGGAAGTGTACTTTGCATTGGAAACCATTAAAATGGACATGGGGAATAAGGAAACATCCCAGTTTCCAATTGGGCTCTTGGGAGTGATCATAATAAGCATGAAGTCAAAAGCAAGGATCTCCAAGGACCACTGGACAAAGGGATGAAAAGCAAACTATTGGCGGTTACTCATTGTACTATTAGTGTAGCCAAAAATAGGGTTGTAAACTTGGGTTTATATAACCAAGTGTAGCAGTTACTTTATTTGAGTGAAGAAAAACAAAGAGTTTGTATTAGCTATCTTTGAGAGCATTTTTCTTCTCTACAACCTTGTAACTGAGCAGCTGTGTACATTTGTATCACAGATTATTTCCGCAATAAAAACACTTCAGTTGGATCATCAAACAATCCAACTGAATTATTTATATCTTGTGTTTTTATTTATTCAGTTCAGTTTAATTTTATAAAGTATTTTCAAGTTAAAGAAATATCAAAATTGTATTCAACCCCCCCCCTTCTACAATTCTGTTAGGTCATTTGGGATTAACAGCCGTCAACTGGTGCAACTGGTCTGGTTCACAGATGAATAACACTTGATCAATTCTTCTATATCTTGAATTCAATGTTGTTGATTAGTCCTTTGTCGTTCTAGTTGCTTCAAATAAATCACTGGAATCCTGTGGTACTAACCCTAAATCATTCACATACTTCTGTAGTCTTGAAAGTCTTGTTTCTTTTATTGTCACTGAGGCTTGAACATTTTCATGAACTTCTTTCCGTGACCTATTTACGGACTTCAAGAATACATACCATATTTTGATTTTTTGAGTTTACCTTTTCTTCTTTGATTCTCGATTCCTGTGCTTCTGTTAATATTATTGTCTGTGTTGTCCTTTGTTGAGTTGTAGTTATCTCTGTTACATCTTATGTTACATTATGCTTTACAATCTCTCCCTATTTTATTGTATAGAGTTCGAAAAGCAAATACCTCGAGGATAACTCAACTAACTAAGGAAACATGAAACTAATTAAAGTGAGACAGCTTAATAATATTAAATGCATTCTGGATGAGATATATACATTTCCAGATTTCATAATTCAAAAAACATTAAAACTTTATACATTGAAGTTGCTCCTCTAGTCTAAGCTGATAGTTCTTTTGTTCTTTTATGACTCAATAAACAGATAATTCACATATTTTACGTAACACACGTTTTCATTTAATGGTGATAAATAAACCACATAAGTCTCGTAACGTCCAATAAATAATTTTAGAAACAAATTCGACTCTCATTTCAAAGGAATTAATCCTCAAAATATATTTAGATCAAAAATCGGATCATTTATCCCAATATAAAGATTTAAAAACAATTTAATCAATTAATATAAAATTAATTGACTAATTCCTACACGTAAACAAATTTTGTAGGAATAAATCAAGCCAAGAAAATAATTAAATCTAATTTAAATTAATTAGATTTAATTAATAATTAATTAATAGAATTAACTGATTATTTAACTTAATCAATTAATTAATTAAATCAATTATTAATAAATAATAATTAAAATAATTAAATTTAATCAATTTACGACTTTAAATAAATATTTATAAATTTATAAAATTTTCTGAATAATAGAATGTATTTTTAAATCAAAAATATGATTTTTAGAATTTTAAAACAATTTTTGATTTATTTTATAAAAATAAATCACAGGAACACTTTTCTGAAAATAGATTAGGGTTTTGGGAATCAAAACCGGGTAGGGTAAACGGGTCGCCAAGAACGGATATGGGTCGCTAAGAACAACCCGCCGCCGGCGAAGTTCCGGCAACCCAATCCCAGATTCCGGCGAGCCCAAAACCGATCAAAACCACACGAAATCAAAGGGCTTCTTATAGAGAATTCACGGGGACGTCAACCACATACACAACACATCTTAATTCACTACAAAACACGAAGGACAACTCCGATTTGACCGTAGTTCCCACCGGCGACGGAATTTTCCGATCAACGGAAACCGAACTCAAATCTTTGATTATTATACATGGATACAATCTAAATCATGCGATCTATCAAGCTACGGAAACCAAATTAAGGAACAATCAACCGAGCTTAAATTCCGGCCAAGCTTCAAAAATCCGGTGACTTATATAACTTTCCGATTTGCTCGAATTTGGACTCCAAAAATCACACAAAAATTATCAACATGCTCATCACAACACACACAATCTATTCATGCCCTCAATTATCAAGAACATCAACAATCAAAGATTTCCCCAAATTAAAACAAATAATTCGAAATAATTAAAAATATGAAAAATTCAGAAATTATACCCACACGAATTTTGATGATGGATTTGGATAGAGGGTGATGAGAGCTTCGATTTGATTACAAGAACGTCGAAATCGGATTCCGATAACGCCTTCAAAAGTTGGATTGATTCTAAAGAACACGAAGAACACGGTTTAGAGATTTTTATATTTTTAACGATAAATAAGCTTGATTATACGCAAAATAATGTACGATACACGTTTTTATATTAAACGGAAAATAATACCCCAAACAACATTTTTGGATGGATATTGATCCAATGGATCGTTTTAATATGAATAAATAGAATACACGTTTTACGAGGCGATAATTATCCAGAATATATGGATAACTACAAGAATCGTTTAATAATAGATATACGAACCAAAATACCTCTATTACGAATGTTCCCGAATATTTCCCACTTTAACGAATGAAATATTGGTACGAACGATATACCAATTTCCCGAATAATTAATGTACAAAATAATTTTTCTTTTCGATAATTAAAATAAAACGAAATAGAATGACATCCTTTTTAAAATAATTTCTAATCACCACAAATATTCACATAACATCTCAACATCACATCTTTGACCATTTAACGAATAACTCAACGCATTTAAACAGATAAAACATTTAATAAATTTTGATATGAAAATAAAATTTCATTTCACATCAAATATTAATACGTAATTTTCCCGGATCTTACATCCTTCCCCCCTTAAAAGGATTCTGTCCTCAGAATCAGCTCGTGCAAACATATGTGGATACTTTTCCAACATCTCACTCTCAAATTCCTAGGTTGTCTCTTCAACCTTAGGATTCCTCCACCAAACTCTTACTAATTCGACTGTTTATTACTTAACACTTTCTTATACCAACTTAATATCTTAATTGGTTACTAATAACCCAAATAGCTTCATGATCCGTTTTCGCTCGTGGTAATTCAATCGCAATTTCTTCGTTCATTATGGTAAGGTAAATTCCTTCCAACCTGGTGGTATACCTTCAAGATTATTAAAGATAACAAGATTCATGATATTTTGAAGTGAAAAGGTTCCGCATCATAGAAAATGTCCCACCATTGTGGTTACCAAATTTACATATTCTAAAGCGAACATTATTGGAAAAAAAAGAATCACCGAGAGATCAATTCAATCACATGAACTCAATGTTGCGTGTCTTAATTAAGACATTACTAAAGGTAATTAGCCTTCTTTTATTGCACAACACACAAGTGATGGCATCCCATCAGACTTCTATCACAGAGACAGACAGTTCTTATAAATAGGGTTGTTTGTCTCAGTTGAAGTAGAGAAATATGAAAGGAATTTAAAATAAAAGTAGCAACCAAGGCCTTTCGACAAGAAATCTCAGATACACACCTTGGATTGGAACTGAATAAATTTCCAAAGGTGTTACTTCAGAAAAGAGGAATAACCAGAAAAGAAAGTATCGAACAAAAAGTGTTCCATTACAATTAGAGGGATTTACCCCTGAAGAATGAAAGAGTTGAAATTTAAATAACACATTTTCAACATGCCTCAAAATTTGAAATAGATATCACAACAACCTCTGATGCAATTGCAAACATGATTGATCAAAAGTATCAAATACAAGGTCAAAAGGTGGAATATATTCACCAACACAAGTTTCGCTTAAAGGAATGTCGAATATTTCATTAGGATGGAAAGGTATTACCAAGGTCTCCACATAGGCCTCCTCTGTCGACTCCTTCGATAGCTCGTTATTCGATTCTAAGCCCTTCTTTTCCACGTCGTAAAGTTATCAATATCGTACGTTGTCGTCGATTCGTAATAGTCCTTGAAGATTCCGCCGTAGACATCTACAATCGTAAGAAGTTCTATCCATCTTTAGCACAATCATCTTAATCGAATACCCCTATCTTAACTCACTCATTGGTACTATATCCAATAGTGCAACACGAACTCTAAATGAGCTCTGACGTTCCTTATATAACTATATACACTCCTACGCACTCTCGTTTCTAGTTTTACTATAACCCTGCTTTGATACCAACCTGTAACGCCCCAAATCCGGGGTCAAAGGATTTGGTCGTCACACTGCATCCTCAAATAAAACAACCTGTTCAACATTAAACCAATACAATAATAATATCTGCGACCCCAACTCTACCAAGAATCTCTAAAGGTTATAGTGCTAGAAACAAGAATCCAAAATTCCATTACACAAAATTTTCTTCTTTACAACCATTCTCTTTGCATAAATCCTATAACACTAGTATAACTTCGACAAGAAGTATACCAGGCAAATCTAATCTGATACAACATAGTACTTAATAAAAATTCACTTTATACAATAACCTTACACTAGTTCTAATTACTCTGCATCATAACGTCTTTACACTAACATCTTCTTCCTCCTCTGCCCAGCTACGCGGATAACTGCCGCCAATATGCCTTCTTACTGAAAGGCTAAAAATATAAAGAAAGCAAGTATGAGCGAAAGAATTGCTCAGCAGGTGCATTATCAAGTATAATAGGAAAAGTTTCCAAAATAAGCTTTTGGTTTAAACATTTGTAATCTCTTAAAACTTTTAAATCAAGTTTGGTAATTCGCCATAATTTCTCATTCAGCTTCTAGCAACTGAATAGTTTTAAAACACGAAGGAATTTATATTTGTTGCCACTGTTGCCCAGTAAATAACAATTGTAGAAGGGGGTTGAATACAATTGTATAAGATTCTCGACTTTATATAACACAAATATGAAAGATCAATAACAATAACAATAACAGCTTTATTAACTTTGATATAAAACTGTTACAAACTCTCTTAAGAAATTCTGATGTTCTTAAGAGCTGCTAGCTTACAAAAATTCTCTCAAGAAATTCTGTTCTTAAGAGCTTCTCTCCGATTATGTTCTCTCTCGAATGAATACATAAATCGAAACCAAAACTGTGTTTATATAGTGCACACAGCTTCTCTATCAATAACAAGATAAGTCCTAATCATAACAAAGATAGAAACATATCTTTAATCGATAGCTGCATTCTACAAACCAGGAACAAATAGAATAAACTTCCATGTTTATCTAGACTCCAAATATAACTCGAAGTAGGAATCCTGATCAGCTTCAAGTCCTGATGATCAATCCTGATCATAGTCTGAGTAGGAATCCTGATGATCAATAAGATACTGACGCTTGATCAAATACTGATGACCATGCAATACTGATGACGTCAGCAATCCTGATCAGTTGAGTCTAGCTTCTGACGATCATTGAATTCTGATCTAACAATCTCCCCCAATCTCATACTTTGTGAAATAAAGTATAGATTCCAAATATTCAATGATGTCAAAAACATGTATCAAAATGTACAAGTATCTTCAGAAACAACTTATCTGTTTTAAGCTTTTTGATAGAACAGATTCATCTTCAAGAAATTGGATAATAAACTTTCTTCTTTTTCTTCAAGAATTTGAATCAGTCTTTCCTTAAGATTTCTGAGTTCTTCATCTTCCTCATTAATCTGGTAGATAGCTGCTCTGAGATTCTGTATGGAGTTTCTCTGTAGACTGTGCTCTTCAAGCAAAAGATAAGCAATTTCCTTCCCATCAGGATTGAGAGAAAGATGAGTCATGCCAAAATTTACTTCTTTAACAGCAGTACCCCTTTGCATTTCCACATCCTGACCTCTTTGATTTAAGTACATGGGAGTATAATTACCATTGAAATTACTGTTTCCATCCAGTCTTCTTCTTATAGTTGACAAAATCATGTCACTCCATTCTTTGTACACTTGGTTCTTCCATCTTAACAGATAGTGAACATATTTCAGTTCCTGTGTAGTTTTCATCAGCAGATCTTGAATAGATAGAATCTTCACACTACCATCTTTCATGAAGTACAGAAGCTTTTCTTTCTTTTCAAAACCATCATGACAATCTATAACTATATCAACAGCTAATAAATTGTTCAGGTTTTCAGAAGTTAAAGTACCTCCAATTTCTGTCAAGGAGTAAGGATCAACATATGACATATTCAGATATTCACCATCTCTGTGTCCAATACCTCCTCTTGAATTACTTGACAATTGCTTCAGATTTGAAAACATCTTTAACCAGAGTGTTTTTGATTTAGCCATATCAGACATATCAACAACACTTGAAGCGCTTGTAATAATTCCACCAGACTGAAAATTGATAGGTGTATCACAACTTAATGTGCTAATATGTTTCCACTTCTTGTATTTCTCCTTTTCATGAGCGTAGCTTCTTTCAAGTAAAGATTCTTGTCTGCTTGAATTTCTCCATTTTCTTTCATTTGAAACTTTAAGCCTTTGTAGATAGAGATTAAAATCTTCATTTGTTCTCTTTGTAATATCTCTTCTTCTGGCTTCTTCTTCTTCATCTACTTCTTTGTTGTGACAATCAACAACAGTAGATAAGATTATCAAATCAACCTCTTGCAGAATTTCAGATTCGTCAGGATCTTGAATATTGTCAGGATTAGAATCTTCAATTTGATTTGTATTGCTGAGAGTTGATTTACTTGATTTTCTTCTCAATTCAGGTTCTTCTTCAACAATTCCATCATCACCAAAAGTAGATCTGTCAGGAACTACTAGAGTTTGAATAGGTTCAGGAATTTCTTCAATTCTTAACCCTCTAGACCTTGTCTGTCTAGGTACTATTTGAGTTGAAGAACCTCTTTTACTTCTTCTAGCACCTCTCCTACCTCTGCTTCCTCTACCTCTAGCAGGAGCAATATAGCTTTCCATTGTCTCTCTTTGTAGTCTCAAGAATTCTTCATGTGAGAGATCTGGATATTCTTCACTTGCTGTAGAGAGTGCTTTTCTGGCAAATAATTGTTGAACTCTTTTATCAGTATGATAAAGAGTAACAATTATACCGTCTTTTGTAGAAAACTTCTGGAATAAATTTGATGCATCTTCAGGATTATCAATAATCACATCTTCATCACCTTCAGGAATTGTAGCAAGAATGTGTCCATGACCAGGTGTCAGGATTTGATCTTCCGTCAGGATCTGAGATTGCACCAATGTTCTTACTGTCTTAACTCCAGAATCAGAAACATGAGTTGACTGCGTTGTTTGACTTTGAGAAGTTTGGATTGTCTTCATAACAACAGCATCAGAGGTTTCTCCTTGTATCACTTTGTCACCACCATCATCTCCAGTATCATCATCATTATTTCTTAATACTAGATCAGGTGTACATTTTGTCTGAATAACCTTCTCCCCCTTTTTGACATCAGGATTTGACAATAATTGCAAAATTAAGGAAAGAGAGGCTTGAATTTCAGTTACCTTAGTATCCAGAGAATCAATTCTTTGATTGATGGAGGTTTGTTCTGAAACAACAGATTTCACTTGGGATTCCACTACCCTCAGTTGTAAAGTAGTAGGCACCTTTGTAAAATTATTAAAGATATCAGTCCTCACTTTTTCAGTTGAACCCTTGATAGAATCAATCTCACTTTTCAGGCTTTTGGATAACAGAGTTGTAGCCTTCAGATGATTCTTCAAGTCTTGATTCTCTATAGACTTCACTGCATTATAAGCATGTTCAATAGCAGAAGAAAAGCTGATAGATTCATCAGATTGGTGCCATGAATTGTTCCATTCATTCTGTCTAAATGCCTCTGCAGGATCAAAGGAAGGAATAGAAAAATCTTGTCTCTGATCTTTCCCAGTGGAAGCATTGCTAGCCATATATGTACTTGATGAACCAAAATTAGTTCCAAGACTAATCTTGAGTGCTGTAGCAAGCTGTTCCTTCTCTTTTCTATTCTCATTATCATCATCACTATCATCATCAGAATTATCATCATCAGAACCATGAGATATATCAGGATCAGGAATTGCAATACCTTTCAGTTTATCCTGTGATTCTGAGATAGGATGATCCATTGGTCTTGAACGAAGTGGCTGTATCAAAATAGGTTCATTATCAGGAGCACCACTAGCGTCAGGATGAACATCGTCAGGATTTGATATGCTTGCATCAGTATTTGCTACCAATGGTTCTTGTGGAGCTTGAGGTTCAGAAGCTGCTTCAACACTTTGAGCTAAAGGTTCTTGTGTGCTTCCCTCATTGACAATGTTCGCGACCAATCTTTCAACAGAAGCTGTAGCTTTGCCTGCATCTTCACTTTGAGAAGATGGTTCTTGTGTAGCTGGAATGTTGATGTCTTCATTCTCCCTTTGAGAAAATGGTTCTTGTGTGACCATTCCACTAGCTAAGCCTTCACCCAAACTTTGATTGAGTGGTTCTTGTGTGGCAGGATCAACAGTAGCTGCTGAATTACTCTGAAATTCAGGTTCTTGTGGGCTTGATCCTTTCAGCTTCTTCTGTCTCTGATAGACTAACTCTTCTGCATTCCTCTTTTTCTTTGATATAGGTGTAAGACCAACCAAGGAAGCAGTTGTAGAAACCTTCTCCCAAGAAATTTCTTTAATCTGAGATGGAGAGGCTGGAGAGTCTGATATAGAGACAACTTTTGTTGTTGCATCAGGAATACTAACATCAGGATTTGCTAGAGCATCAGGAGTAGATGACTCATCAGGATTTGATGTCTGAATATCAGTATCCTTCATTTGCACTGTCAAAGGAATATGATACCTGCTCTTTGATAATTTCCTTGTCTTTTGTGGTTGTGATAAAGGTACCACAGCTTTAGTAGCAGTATCAGCAACTTCCTTGTTCACATTCATCACAGAGGATATAGGTAAGTCATCCTCTGAATCACTTTCATCAATCAACCTTAACTTCCTTTTCACAGGAACATTCTTAACAACCTTATCAGCTTTCTTCACCAGGACCCCTTGTACACCCCCTTGTATCTTCTTTTTAGTGAGTGGTGTAGAGGAAAAATCCTTTGAACCTGATTGCCTTCCAGACACATCAGTTCTAGCTGAGTTCTTTGATTGTACAACTAAAGTCTTTTGAGAGACAGTAGAGGTGGTTGTTAACTGTTTAGACTGTTTAGGTTGCATGCTTGTGTCAGGAACAAGGTGGGTTGGACCTTGCCCCATAGCATTAGAAAGTAGTCCATAACGAGTAGGCATTTTCTGATGTAAGAAAAACCTAACCTCATCAGGAATAAAAGCATTTCCGCACAAAATATTTTGCCATATCAGGATTAAAAAAAATATTCAATAAGATTAAAATAAAATTTTATTGAAGAAAACAAAATTTATTTTAACAATCCTGAATAGCGTTTTGGTTTAAGAAAAATAAACAAATTAATGGTCATAGAATTAAAACACGCTTACCAGCAAACGAGGCAAAAATATTTATGGAAAACCGAACCGTCTCATCGAGATTGTAGAAATGACCTGCACCCTGAATACACATTCTCTATAAAAGAGAACTGTTAAGCATAATCATCATATATCTATTAAAACACAAACCCTCTCCAGAGAAAAACTTACGAAAACCCTTCACCTTCTTTGTTTTTCAATGGCTGCCAACAATCAAAACAACATACCTGATGAAGAACTTGATAGAATTTGGCAACAAATGGATGAGGCTCTAGCAGAGATTGCAGAGCAAGAGGGACCTCAGCCTATTCCTGATCCACAGGAGCATCATGCTTTTGTGAATGCAATGGCTGATGTGCTTCTTCATAACTTCCATCAGGCAAATCCTGATTGGAATCCTCTTGAAAATCTCATCGTTGTCAATGAAGAGGATGAAGACGATTGGGATGATGAAGAGGATGAGGATGAAGATGATGAAGAGCTCGTCCAAGAGCTTGAGAAACGTAAGAAGAGAATCCGTGATGCTTGTATGTCATGCAATTTGGAGGCACGAAGGCGTCCCGGTGGTCACGGTGACGATCCGCCTTCAAGTAAATCAGCTCCTCTTCTTGTCTCTTAAGGATGGAACAAGAGACCTTCCAGTTCTGAAGGACTGCGAAGCTGCTCAGGAGCATTCATGCTAATTTGCAGGGCACGTGTTCATGCTTATCTATAAAGCACGAGTTCCTGAGTAGAAAATAGACTAGGAAAACAAATATGTAATTTCCATATTTCATGTGTAATGTATCTTCAAGTATTAATGAAATTTGTCTATTTTCTCAATTGTTTGCTTCATGTACTTGCCTGCAAAATTTGTTAGTAACACTCAAAGTGATATAGAGATGATAAATAATAAACTCTGTTAATAATGAAATTGAAATTGATAATTAAGACTGAAAACTTAATCAAAGACTAAGTAATAATCTAATTGTCCAGAGTTTACCAGGAGTGTTGAAGACAAATTAGCATAGAACCTCTGGTTTTCATACCAGCTTCAATCATCTGAGCATCAGGATTTGACCAGTTGACTTCCTGTCAGGATTGAGTCCTATCAGGATTTGATCAAAGATACATACCTTTCTGAATAACCATCAGGATTTGACAGTTATCAGGATTTCCTCTCTGTAGCTTTCCCTCAGAAATTCTCAAAATTCATCATTCCAAGTTCATTCACCAACTTATTGAAAGTAGCTTCAGGTAGTGGCTTGGTGAATATATCAGCTAGTTGTTGATCAGTAGGAACAAAGTGAAGTTCAATTGTTCCTTCCAGAACCTGTTCTCTTATAAAGTGATATCTGATACTTATGTGTTTAGTAAGAGAATGCTGAACTGGATTTCCTGTCATTGCAATAGCACTTTGGTTATCACAATAAATAGGGATTTTTGAGTATGACAGGCCATAATCTAACAACTGATTTCTCATCCACATTATCTGAGCACAACAACTTCCTGCAGCAATGTACTCAGCTTCTGCAGTTGAAGTGGAAATAGATTTCTGCTTTTTACTGAACCATGAAACTAGTCTTCCACCCAAAAACTGACAACTTCCTGAAGTACTTTTCCTGTCTATTTTGCATCCTGCAAAATCAGCATCTAAATAACCACACAACCCAAAATCTGATTCCCTTGCATACCAAAGGCCAAGTGAAGGAGTGCCTTTGAGATATCTGAAAATTCTTTTGACTGCAATCAGATGTGGTTCTCTAGGTTTTGCTTGAAATCTTGCACATAGACAGGTTGCAAACATGATATCTGGTCTACTGGCAGTGAGATACAATAAAGAGCCAATCATTCCTCTGTAGTGAGTTACATCTACCTCTTCACCTTGATCAGGATCAAGTTTGGTAGCTGTAGCTATGGGAGTTGAAGCAGGAGTATTGTCTTGCATGTTAAACCTTGTCAGTAAATTCCTTGTGTATTTAGACTGATTAATAAAAATCCCTTCATCAGTCTGTTTAACTTGAAGACCCAGAAAGTAACTCATTTCTCCCATCATGCTCATTTGATATCTTGACTGCATAAGCTTGGAAAACTTTTCACACAGCTTATTGTTTGTTGACCCAAAAATGATATCATCAACATAAATCTGAACTAACAGTAACTCCTTACCATGATTCAAATAAAATAGAGTTTTATCAATTGCACCTCTTTTGAATCCACTTTCCAGTAAGAATTGAGCTAAGGTTTCATACCATGCTCTTGGAGCTTGCTTTAGTCCATAAAGTGCCTTATCCAGTCTGTAGACATGATCTGGATATTTAGGATCAATGAAACCAGGAGGTTGTTCAACATAAACTTCTTCCTCCAGTTCACCATTTAAGAAAGCACTTTTAACATCCATCTGGAAAACCTTGAATTTCTTATGTGCTGCATAGGCAAGAAATATCCTGATGGCTTCTAGTCTTGCAACAGGAGCAAAAGTTTCATCATAGTCAATTCCTTCTTGTTGGGAATACCCCTTTGCAACTAGTCTAGCTTTGTTTCTGATAATGACTCCATCAGAATCAGTCTTGTTCTTGAAAATCCACTTTGTACCAACAATTGATCTATTCTTTGGTCTTGGTACCAGTTTCCAGACTTCATTCCTTTCAAATTCATTCAGTTCTTCTTGCATTGCAGTAACCCAATCAGCATCTTTAAGTGCATCTTCAACTTTCTTAGGCTCCTCCTTGGATAGAAAGTTATTATATAAACATTCATTCTGAGTTGCACTTCTTGTTTGAACACCTGCATCAGGATCTCCAATTATCAAATCAGGAGTATGATCTTTTGTCCATTTCCTTGCTGGTGTCAAATTGTTTCTTGAAGTAGATGCTCCCCCTGGATTGGTGTTATCTTGATTGAAAGAATTTGATTGATTTGAAGCTCTCCCTGAATTATTGCTATGCCCTCCTGATGTGTTATCAGGATCTTCACTTGAATCAGTATCTGAAGAATTCTGTCCTGATGATTGAGTTGACTCTGAACTTGTAGTTGAATGCCGTTGCTCCCCCTCAACATTAGCACTACTAGTTGTATTACTGTTGTTTGCATCATCAGTATTAGCACCATCAGTACCTGGTGAGTCATCAGGATTTGGTGACCCGTCAGTACTGGATGAATGGACAGCTTCTGATTCACTTTCTTCAGGTTCCTTGGAAGCTTCATTTTCAAATAACAATCTATCATGCGAGTCTTCAATGATTCCAGTTATCTTCTTATCATCAAAAGATACATGTATTGACTCCATGACAGTTCTTGTTCTCAAATTAAAAACTCTGAAGGCTCTTGATGTAGGATAACCTATGAATATTCCTTCATCAGCCTTTGTTTCAAATTTCCCTAGCTGTTCAGGATGAGTTCTGAGAACAAAACATTTACAGCCAAACACATGCAAATGCTTCAGACTTGGTTTCTTCTCTTTGAGTGACTGATAAGGAGTGACACCATGCCTGTTTATCAATGTGAGATTTTGTGTATAGCATGCTGTGTTGACTGCTTCTGCCCAGAAATATGTAGGTAATTTAGCTTCTTCCAACATAGTTCTGCCAGCTTCAATAAGAGTTCTATTCTTCCTTTCTACTACTCCATTTTGCTGAGGTGTGCCAGGAGCAGAGAATTGTTGAATGATTCCTTTGTATTTGCAGAACTCTTCCATCTTTGAATTCTTAAATTCAGTACCATTATCACTTCTCAGAATCTTGACTTTGTACTTTGTGGTTGTCTCAATCATCCTCACATGATCCAACAGAACTTCAGGAGTTTCATCTTTTCTATGCAGAAAATACACCCAGGTGAATCTAGAATATTCATCAACAATTACAAGAGTGTACCTTTTCTTACTGATGGACATGATGTTGACTGGACCAAACAGATCAAGATGTAGCATGTGATATGGTTCTTCAATAGAGGATTCTGATTTACTCTGGAATGATGTCCTTCTTTGTTTTGCTTTTTGGCATGCATCACAGAGTCCATCAGGTGTATATAAGACATTAGGTAATCCTCTTACTAACTCTTTCTTAACCAACTCATTGATGTTGCTGAAGTTGAGATGAGAAAGCTTCTTGTGCCAATTCCAACTTTCATCTACTGGAGCTTTACTGATGAAACATGTAGGGGAGCCATCAGTATCTGAGAGAATGTTGGCTTCATATATGTTACCATGCCTGTAGCCAGTTAGTGCTATCTTCCCTGTTGCTTTACTGACTACTTCACAATGTGAGGAATAGAAATTGACATGATAACCTCTGTCAGTGATTTGACTAATACTCAACAAGTTGTGTTTTAGTCCCTTCACTAGAGCTACTTTTTCAATGATGACATTTCCAATGATTATATTGCCATATCCCAAGGTTTGTCCAATGTTGCCATCTCCATAAGACACAGTTGGGCCAGCTTTTTCCTCATATTCTGATAACAGGGCTTTGTTTCCAGTCATGTGCACAGAACATCCACTATCCATGACTAACACATTTTTCCTTTTACCCTGCATCAGAATAGTAAAACACTAGTCAGAATGTTTAGGAACCCACACTTGTTGGATTCCTTGTTCATGCATTTTATTAAATTTAACAGCAGAAGACTTTTTGACTTTAGCAGTCCTGACAGGATTTACTCCATCAGGATTTGCTTTGTCAGTATCAGTATTAACAAAAGCATGCTTCATTATGACATTTTCAGTTCTATCAGACTTTGTACTACTTTCAAACTTAGGCAATGGATCATAAAAATTATAGTACAAATCATGATACTCTTTACATGTATAAATAGAATGCCATAGACTACCACAATGAAAACAGGAATTCTGTGGTTTGTAAAATACTGATCTATTCCTAACATCAGACTTAGGAATTTCAGCAATTTTCTTCTTACTCTTTTTACAATCAATAGCAAGATGATTAGAGTTACAACAGTTAAAACAACACTTTCTAGGTGCATTTGGGATATATTTATAACCATTCTCTTTATTGATCCCAACTTTACCATTCCTGTTTCTCTTAACAGTAGCTTCCTTTTTCTTATCTGTAACCTCACAGATTTTATCTTTAAGCTGTTTCTGAGACAATAGACCTACATTCTTAGTGACTTTGTTCATGACAGGTTTAGACTTTATAATTTTAATTCCTTGAGTAGAAGAAGATCCCTTTTCAAAAGTAGAATTAGAATCCTTACCAAAAACAAAATTAACAGGAGTAATCTTAGATTTGGTTGAGTCTATAACATGTCTATAGGTCTTTGGACTGACTGTCTCATCAATGACAATTTTCTCTGCTAATTTCTTATCTTCATCTGACTTATATCCTAGACACTCTTTCCAATTCTTAGAGGTATTAATCTCATGAAATTTCCTACCAGAGTCTGTCCAGGTTCTGATTTTCTCATTAGCAAATTCAAGTTCTTTTTCAAGGGAAGTACATTTAGATGTCATCTCTAAGTGCATGTGTTTAGCATTATCACATTCTTTTTGTACTTCTTGCATACGAGAAAATTCAGCTTCTAATATCTCATTCCTCTTTCTAAGGTCAGACATCTCAGATAAGATTCTAGTATTCTCAGCAGTTTGACTTCTAAAGCTAATATGTAATGACTTTAGAAAACGTCTTAACTCAGAAGCATTATCAGTATCAAAATCAAAGATAGTATTTAGTACCTTATCATCAGGAGCAGCAGTTACATCAGCATTGGCCATTAATGCATAGTTGACTACCTCAGTATCAGATTCTGAGGAAGAGTCCATCCAATCCTTGCTTGATGTGATGAGTGCCTTTGTCTTGTTGCATTCAGAAGCAAAGTGACCCATACCATTACACTTGTAGCATCTAACCTTTGACTTGTCAAATTTGCTACCCTTGCTGTCCTTTTTGATATACTTGTCTTTGTCTGCTTTGAAGGTCTTTTTCTGAAAGTTGCCTTGTCTTCTATTCTTCCTGAACTTCATCCTTCTGAAGTTTCTGACAATCATAGCAACCATCTCTTCCATGTCTGAATCAGAAGATTCATCACCAGTATTGGCATCAGAATTGCCATCAGTATCTGATGAAGAGTCGTCAGGATCTGACTCAGCTACTCTTGCTTTCCTTCTAGAGACCTCCATAGCTTTTCCTTTTGATTTAGCTTCTGCATTCAAAGCAATTGACTTTGCCTTGCTGCTTTTCTTGTTCTTTCTCTGTTGAACTTCAAGATCATGAGTTCTTAGCATCCCATAGATCTCATCAAGAGACACAATGTTCAGATCATACTGGTGTCTAATGATTGAGGTCTGAGTATCCCATTCTTCAGGTAAAGCTCTAAGAAATTTGGTGTTTGAATCTTCAGTTTCATATACTTTGTCAACTAAGGATAAGCTGTTCAATAGTGTCAGAAATCTATCATATAGATCAGTCAGGCTCTCTTCAGGTCTTGCATCGAATTGCTCATATTCTTGAATCAATAGAGCCCTTCTGTTTTTCTTAACAGATGCAGATCCCTGGCACTGAGTTTCCAAAGTATCCCAGATTTCTTTTGAAGACTTGCATGCAATCACTCTGTTTGACATAACAGCATCAAGGCTATTATGCAAGATATTCTTTATCTTTGGTTCCCTGAGTACATGAGCTTTTTCTTCTGGAGTCCATTCAGCTTTAGCTTTGACCACATAATGTTCTGGTACTGTATCTGTTCGTTCTACGAACTTTGTTGGTATATATGGTCCATCACGAATCCTGTCCAAGTAGTCAGGATCCATAGCCTCCAGGTACATCAGCATCTTTACCTTCCATATAGGATATTCTGATATCTTCAAGATGGGAATCTTCATGCTTTCATACTTGGTTGTCGACATCTTTAGATCGTATCTGATTCAGAATTAAATCAGTTTGCTCTGATACCAATTGTTGCCCAGTAAATAACAATTGTAGAAGGGGGTTGAATACAATTGTATAAGATTCTCGACTTTATATAACACAAATATGAAAGATCAATAACAATAACAATAACAGCTTTATTAACTTTGATATAAAACTGTTACAAACTCTCTTAAGAAATTCTGATGTTCTTAAGAGCTGCTAGCTTACAAAAACTCTCTCAAGAAATTCTGTTCTTAAGAGCTTCTCTCCGATTATGTTCTCTCTCGAATGAATACATAAATTGAAACCAAAACTGTGTTTATATAGTGCACACAGCTTCTCTATCAATAACAAGATAAGTCCTAATCATAACAAAGATAGAAACATATCTTTAATCGATAGCTGCATTCTACAAACCAGGAACAAATAGAATAAACTTCCATGTTTATCTAGACTCCAAATATAACTCGAAGTAGGAATCCTGATCAGCTTCAAGTCCTGATGATCAATCCTGATCATAGTCTGAGTAGGAATCCTGATGATCAATAAGATACTGACGCTTGATCAAATACTGATGACCATGCAATACTGATGACGTCAGCAATCCTGATCAGTTGAGTCTAGCTTCTGACGATCATTGAATTCTGATCTAACAGCCACAGTTACCCGAACCAAAAAAATATCTACAATAGGATGTAGAAAATATGAAATAAATATGAACTCATACGTCTTCAAGACCATAGTTTATACCAAAATACTATTTTTAAAGATAACGGTTCCATTCACAACATCTTCTGAAACCAACAACTCTGGAAGAGTATAATAATAAAAGAGTAAGAATGAGCCAACGCGCTCGGCCATGGAAGAAAGAACGTACTTCACGATTTCAATAGATTCACAATGTCTTCTGAAACCAACAATAATGGTAACAGATATAATTTCTGATAAGAATAGAATATGATCGGATAATTCCGACAATAATCAAATGCCATAAGGAAGTAGCTACTAGACAATTTGAGTTCAATATTTGAATTAGAATTGGACTTCTATTTTATTTTTAAAAACACAAGGTTAGGCTGCTGATCAGTCACGCACTAACCCCGGACAATGCACACAGCAAAGTCCTACATCTAGGATCCTTGGCCATCTTGGCCTTAACTTCTTTCGACCATAAATCTGGTCCGACCATTACTGGTCTCTTTAAAAACATTCCAATTCTATATCCTATACGCCAGGTGTCGGTACAATCGACAACCTTGTTACGACAATCAGGTGTCGGAAGAATCGACAACCTTAATACAACAATCGCTGGAAAACTCACGTTCCAGGAAACAACTCAACTATGAAGAATCAATAAAGAATAACAATACAATCTAGTATCGACGAGATCGACACAATAGTGGGAGGTGCACATGAAAAGTGACAATACAATAAACATCGACGAGATCGATGCAACAATAAGGGTGATAATGGAGAATAAACAATAACATGCTCAACAAAGTTAAGTCTGATATGAAACAAGCATTATGAGTTCGAATCAGGGACTGGATCAGATAATCGCATCAACAAGAAATGATAATATTACTTGCATAGGGGCAAGATGGAAAAATAGAATACTTGTAGAACAAGTACCACAACTTCAGAATTTAAAATAACATTTTTACCCTCATCGGGTTCACAAGTTCCCACTCATCTAGGGTTGGCAACATTCCAACCTAATATTTTTAAATCAAGATTTTCGAAGAAAGTATTTACATACATCTCACAACTATCTTTTAAATCATTTCAACATAATAAATATACTTTTCCCAATTAATATGGAAATATAAATCTGAACTAAAAAGGTATGAAAGAATACTCGTTAATTTACGAGATTAAATAAAATACTTGCAATTCAATGCAAAAGAATCATCATTTAAAATTTAGTGAAGAGTATGCCAATTGCATAATAATAATTCAATAGAATATCACTCAAATAATAAGCAAGGGTATAAACACTTGCCTCCGGTCCTTAGCTATTACGTAAAGCTGAATCACACGACTTCCTCCTTAATCTGTCTTATAGCACGATTCTCTATTTCCGTCCTTCTTTGATTTAACGCTCTTGTGATTACCACGAATTTGATCCTACCATTTTGAATCCACGCGTCGATATCTCCGACTTCCTTCATTTAACATGTCTTGGTAATCTGGCTCGTCTTGTCCAATAGCCCTTGTTGCCTAGATAACCATATTCAATAGATAGAATAATCACGATTAACTAAATAAATAACCCACGTATCACGTTCTTCGAAAATCTCTATACTATAAAAGTCAACATCCAAGTCAACCTCTAAGTCAACGGTCTCGTAAATCTCATTTTCTAACAATACTGACAAATTTCTATTCCAACTACCCCTCGAGATAATATTAGACACGACCAAAGTATTTAAACAAGTCTCCAATCACTTATTCGTATTTATGACTCAATAAACAGATAATTCACATATTTCACGTAACACACATTGTCATTTAAGGGTGATAAATAAACCACATAAGTCTCGTAACGTCCAAGAAATAATTTTAGAAAAATATTCGACTCTCATTACAAAGGAATTAATCCTCAAAATATTTTTAGATCAAAAATCGGATCATTTATCCCAATATAAAGATTTAAAAACAATTTAATAAATTAATATAAAATTAATTGACTAATTCCAACACGTAAACAAATTTTGTAGGAATAAACCAAGCCAAAAAAATAATTAAATCTAATTTAAATTAATTAGATTTAATTAATAATTAATTAATAGAATTAACTGATTATTTAACTTAATCAATTAATTAATTAAATCAATTATTAATCAAAAATAATTAAAATAATTAAATTTAATCAATTTACAACTTTAAATAAATATTTATAAATTTATAAAATTTTCTGAATAATAGAATGTATTTTTAAATCAAAAATATGATTTTTAGAATTTTAAAACAATTTTTGATTTATTTTATAAAAATAAATCACAGAAACACTTTTCTGAAAATAGATTAGGGTTTTGGGAAGCAAAACCGGGTCGGGGAGTTGGGTAAATGGGTCGCCAAGAACGGATATGGGTCGCCAAGAACAACCCGCCGTCGGCGGAGTTCAGGCAACCCAATCCCAGATTCCGGCGAGCCCAAAACCGATCAAAACCACACGAAATCAAAGGGCTTCTTATAGAGAATTCACGGGGACGTCAACCACATACACAACACATCTTAATTCACTAAAAAACACGAATGACAGCTCCGATTTGACCGTAGTTCCCGCCGGCGGCGGAATTTTCCGATCAACGGAAACCGAACTCAAATATTTGATTATTATACATGCATACACTCTAAATCATGCGATCTATCAAGCTACGGAAACCAAATTAAGGAACAATCAACCGAGCTTAAATTCCGGCCAAGCTTCAAAAATCCGGTGACTTATATAACTTTCCGATTTGCTCGAATTTGGACTCCAAAAATCACACAAAAATTATCAACATGCTCATCACAACACACACAATCTATTCATGCCCTCAATTATCAAGAACATCAACAATCAAAGATTTCCCCAAATTTAAACAAATAATTCGAAATAATTAAATATATGAAAATTTCAGAAATTATACCCACACGAATTTTGATGATGGATTTGGATAGAGGGTGATGAGAGCTTCGATTTGATTACAAGAACGTCGAAATCGGATTCCGATAACGCCTTCAAAATTTGGTTTGATTCTCAAGAACACGAAGAACACGGTTTAGAGATTTTTATATTTTTAACGATAAGTAAGCTTGATTATACGCAAAATAATGTACGATACGCCTTTTTATATTAAACGGAAAATAATACCCCAAACAACATTTTGGGATCAATATTGATCCAATGGATCGTTTTAATATGAATAAATAGAATAAACGTTTTACGAGGCGATAATTATCCAGAATATACGGATAACTACAAGAATGGTTTAATAATAGATATACGAACCAAAATACCTCTATTACGAATGTTCCCGAATATTTCCCACTTTAACGAATGAAATATTGGTACGAACGATATACCAATTTCCCGAATAATTAGGGTACGGAATAATTTTTCTTTTCGATAATTAAAATAAAATGAAATAGAATGACATCCTTTTTAAAATAATTTCTAATCACCACGAATATTCACATAACATCTCAACATCACATCTTTGACCATTTAACGAATAACTCAACGCATTTAAACAGATAAAACATTTAATAAATTCTGATATGAAAATAAAATTTCATTTCACATCAAATATTAATACGTAATTTTCCCGGATCTTACAACAACCATGCAATGTTAACATCTTTCTTGTTTAGCTTTGGCATGTTTGGTAGTCTGGGACGCACTTCCAATCCTCTCTCCACTCTCTTCCTATAGTAAGGAACATTCTCCATTAGAAATCTTCTCAGAGTGTCTGCTGTTTTGTCCTTCTCCGTTGATGTGAATCCAGTGGATCTAAGATACTTCTCCACTGATATCATATAGTTACTTGGATAATCTTTCAGCTTGTCCTCAGTCAAATAGCAGATTCTGAACAAGTCATTTGTCATGAATCTAACCATTGGAGGATCTTCAGTAATCTCTGGACTGACTTTCATCAAGATGTCTTTAACATGCTCACGGAGCAGTTCATTTAGCCTTGTAGTCCTTTGTATCATGACGAGCATCACCTGCAGTTCTGTGTATGTTCTCTGTTCGAAAAACTTAGTAAAATCACAAATTTACCTTTCTCAAGAAAATTGATCAATATGTTCCAGGCACCATTTGCTTTAACTCCAGCTTTCAGAAAGATCACAGAATTTCTCAGTGCAATGAAGTAAGTCTGATCTTCAAGATTTACACTTTTGATGTCCTGAATGATAACTTCCACCTCCGCATTGTCGTTGACTTCTAATCCATCTTCAACTCCACAGAAAGTTTTATAAGTGTTGGGATTTATGAGTGATAGCATCAGAACAACTTAACTTTGTATATACTTAATTTTTTAATTAAGTAGAACATACTGTCACAGCCAAAGTATGTTCTTGTAATCAGTATGCAATGTTATTTTAATTGTGTAATTTGGAAGAAGTTCACTTTCTGTGTTCAAGCCTCAAAGAATGCATATTAGATGACAACATGAATAAAGGTTACTGTCATAAGCATTGACAGTAAGATTACAAGAAGACAGAATTTTGCAAGTCAAGACAGCATATTCACTCTGACAGAAACATTGGCGGAAGACTACGCGACAACAACTTTAGCCCTCGACAGCAAGTTTGGAAACCTCGACAGCACACTATGCGGGGAACTCCTACTGTCACCAAAAGCACATTCCTGTGACAGCAAGCTTTGCGGCAAAAGTAACTGTCTCGAGAAAAATCCTTTTTCTAGGTATCTTTCTCAGTCAAATCCCGTGACAGTTTCAATTTTCAAGAAACAGGCGTGTTGCAGTATCCCTAAGCTGCACCAAGTCTGCAAGACTACGACAGAAGCTTCAAGCACTGCAAACAAAAGCGAATCAATTCTAGAGCAAGGTCAAGTCTCTATTTGCTGAATTGTTTTAGCTAGAAATAGAATGAATCTAGGTTGCTTTCTTTGTAACGTATATCTAACATTGTTAGAAATTTAGGAAAGTCACATGGGTAGACACTTTGTAAGAAGCTGCCACTTGATAATGACAGCAGCTTCATAGACCCGTGTTGATAGTGATATGATTAGTCTTATACTTAGACTATCAATTCATTCTAGGCAAGTAACGAAGACAAGCAAGTGTCTTGAAGAAAAACCGAAGCTCAAGAATTCTCTCTTGAGGTTGTAGCAACACTTTGCAAAATAAATAAAACATTTATTTTGTGAATCCTGTCTTCTCGATTATACTGTTTGTGAATGCATACATATTATTGATAACATTAAATCTTAGTTTTGGTTGTTGAAACTGAGATTGAATTTTATCAGTATTGCATTCATCCCCCCCCCCCTTCTGCAATACACGAGGACCAACAACTGGTATCAGAGATTTCAGATTAACATACATATCTGAGATCACGACGACAATGCAGAAATCAAACAGTATCAAGATCCCAGCTTTTGATAAAGAGAACTACAACATTTGGAAAAGAAAGATCTTGTTGTTTATCAAAGCTGCGAATCCACTATACCCAGGTATTCTCGAGAATGGTCCTTTCATTCCAAGTAAGGAAATTGAAGCCACAACAGTAAATGGTGAAGTCATTCCTGCACATTGGGTTCCCAAAGATCCCTCTGAATTTTTGGAACCTGAGAAGGAGAAAATGGTGCTAGATGATCACTTGCAACTCATCCTGCTCGATTCTCTCACGTTGGATAAAGCCATGTGTGGAAGTGTGATAAGCTGCACATCTGCCAAGGAGATGTGGATCAGGTTAGCTTTGCTATGTGAAGGAAGTGAAGAAGTTAAGGGCAATCAAAGGCAAATACTCATATCATAATATGAGGCATTCATGGCCAAGCCTGGTGAAGACTTAACTTCCATGTTTGAAAGGTTCAGTAAGCTCTTAACTGAACTACAGATACATGGCAAGTACTATGACATAAAAGAATTAAATGTCAAGTTCTTGCTTACACTGCCTGATCACCTTGAACACAAGACAACAGCCATACGAGAAGGAAGAGATCTCAACAATATAACCTTTAAGATACTTTATGGCATTCTGAAATCTTATGAACTTGAACTCTTTCAAAAGAGAGCCATACAAAGTGGAACAAGGAACAAGATGGCCAGTATGTCAAGTGCCCTAGTAGCACAAGTGCCAAGGATCACACAACCAAGTGAAGTACTACAAATCACACAACCAACCCCTGTACAATCTTTGAAGATAGAAGAGGTTGTTGAAGATGATGAGAAAGTAGTACTGCAGCTCAAGGATGTGGAAGATGAAGACTTCTACACAATGGAGGAACTGGAAAGCATGGACAATCCTACTATGGCCTACATGGCTAAAAAGTTCAAGAACTTTAGGTTCAAGAAGGATAGGTCATTCAGGCCCCAAGGCCAAGCATCCAAGTTCACCAAGGGAAGCTCATCAAAGGCTGCTGTGGGAAGCTCATCCAAAGAAGGATACAAGACTGGATTTGTGGATAGATCTAAATTCAAGTGTTACAACTATGGTGAACCTGGTCATTTTGCTACTGAATGCAAAAGACCAAAACAGGTTCAGAGATTTGAGAAAGGAACTGGTGGATACTCTAAGAAGAATCAAGGTAGAGCCTATGTGGCTGAAGGAAAGTGTTGGGATGAGTCTGATGATGAAGATGAAGAAGAATATGTCAACCTAGCTCTCATGGCTAGCACTGATGAAGTAACATCAACATCTTCAAGTCAGGTACCTTCACTTGTCTTACTTGATATGTCCATTGATGAGTATAAGAAAACCATTAAAGACTTAAGTGCTGAAATGTTCAATGTCTATACTAGCTTATCTGCTGCTAATGAGGAAATCACTAGGCTGAGTAAGCTAAATGAAACACTAAAGTCTGAAAATGAATCTCTTGTTCTCAAAACCAGTTCACTAGACTCTTTAGCTCAGGAGAATGCTAGATTTAAAAATGAATTAAAATGTGCTAAAGAAGTTGAGGAATTCCTGAGGAATGAGATTGATGAAAATGAATTCAAGATCAAGGCTTATAAAAACTCATCTAAGATAGTTCAGGATTACAATGATAAGCATACAGAAAATCAGACAGTTGGTATAGGTTTTTCTTATGATAGAAGGCCTGGAAAGGAAACTGTGATTCAAGATTGTTCTGGAAGTGCTGCTGCCAAACCCACCATTCTCAAGAAGGTTAAAACTCCCATTTTCAAAGCTGCAGAAATTGAGTTTGATGAAGAAGCCATGCTCATCAAACAATAAATTATTGATGAGGATGAAGGTGTTGACAGCACATTCAAGGATGGAAATGATACTGTCACAATCCCCAAGACAGTAAACTTACCAAGCAATCAGACAGTAAGTTCAAAAGATGCTGTCACAGTTGGCAAGACAGTATCTTCCAAAGATGCTGTCAAGAATGGTTCCAAGACAGTAACTTCCAAACCTTCTGTCAAGACAGTAGGAATAAAATGTACTGTCAAGGAAAGTTCGACAACAACTTCTGAACATACTGTCAATCCAGTAACTCCCAAGTCCAAGAATAGGAATGGTAAGGTAGGTGTCAATAAAGGAAATGGAAACACTAATGTTGGAGGTGCTTCTAGGAAACTATGCAATAACTGTGGATCTTCACATCATTTAACACACGTTTGTAAGAACCCAATTGAGGATAAGATCAATGCTATTGAACTCAATGGTAACTTACACAGAACCCCCCTTATGCATAGAACTATGAGTGTCTGTAATAACATTGAATGTATGCCATGCAAGATCACTGCCATGAGCACATGCTTTAACTTACCTATTCTCACTACTGAAAAATGCTCATACATGCACACTGTTGAGATTTCTGAGCCTTCTGGTGACAGCAAAAAGGCTTCATCCACTAAGAAAAGGATCAAGTCCAATTCTAAGCCTAAGTGGGTGAAAAGAGAAGTCAAACTGGAGGTTATTGATGATGCTTGTGAACTTGTAACTGGAAGAAACTCACGAGACACTAAAGCTGCAGGACCCAACAAGGATTGGGTACCATATGCATCTTAAATACATTCTGTTTTGCAGGGCAAGAAGAAATATCAAGTCATGTGGATCATTGACAGTGGCTGCTCAAGACACATGACAGGTGATAAAGCCCTGCTATCACACTATTTAGAGAAAGCTGGCCCAATCATAACCTTTGGAGACAACAGCAGGGGTTACACAGTGGGATATGGCTGTCTGGAAATTGGAAATGTTGTCGTTGAAGATATTGCTCTCGTGGATGGATTGAAGCACAATCTACTCAGTGTCAGCCAATTCAGTGACAGGGGATTCAAGGTTGATTTTGATATGATGCTGTGTAACATCTATCACAAGAAGGATGGAAGCCTCTCTCTAAAAGGGGTTAGAAAAGGAAGCTTGTTTGTTGCTGACTTAAACTCAACAAAGAAGGATAAAGTTTACTGTTTCTACAGTAAAGCAACTGTTGGTGACAGTATGCTTTGGCATAGGAAGCTCTCACATCTCAACTTCAAAACAATGAATATTTTGATGAAGAAGGAGTTAGTGAGAGGTTTGCCCCAACAGGAATTCTGTCAAGAAGGACTGTGTGGAGATTGTCAAATGGGCAAACTAAGGAGAGCTGTGCACAAGTCCAAGCAAATGAACACCAACATAGAAGCACTCAAGTTGATTCATATGGATCTTTTTGGACCAGTCAATGTACCATCTATGGCCAAAAAGAGATATGCCTTAGTAATGGTGGATGATTACTCAAGGTACACTTGGGTGAAGTTTCTTGAATCCAAAGATGAAGCTGCTCAAGTGATTATTGATCAAGTCAGAGTTCTTGATAGAATTCCAAACTCAAAAGTTCAAATCTTGAGGAGTGACAATGGTACATAATTCAGAAATGCTACACTTGGAAATTTCTGTAAAGATGAAGGAATTGTACAACAATTCTCTGCTGCAAGGACTCCACAGCAGAATGGAGTTGTAGAAAGAAAGAACAGGACTCTCATTGAAGCAGCTAGAACTATGTTTCATGATGCCAAACTGCCAACATATTTCCGGGCTGAAGCTATCAACACAGCTTGTTATACTCAAAACAGAACCATGATCAACAAAACTCATGCAAGTACACCTTACTGTCTGTTAACTGGAAAGAAACCTACTGTTAAATATTTTCATGTGTTTGGGAGCAAATGCTTTATGATGAAGGATAACCATGAGAAGAAAGGAAAATTTGACACTAAGGCATTTGAAGGACTATTCATGGGTTACAGCACAGAAAGGACTGCCTACAGAGTTTATGTTATGGAACACAGGATTATTGAAGAGAGTGTAAATGTCACATTTGATGAAACCAAGTTTCCAGGACTGCATGAAGAAGGAAAGATGCAGACATTCAGATTTGAGAATCAAGGATACTTGGAAGCTGAGGAAATTTTTAATGAAGAGCCTAGCTTCACTCAAAGTGTTGAAGTTGATAAAGATATTGTCAATGCCACTACTGCCAACCAAACTCCAGCTCAGTCACAGACCATAACCTCTAACATTCATAACAATGATGACTCTGGAGACAATGAAGAACATGGTGAAGACAATGGAATTGGTGAGCATTCAACTCAACAAACTGAAGCAACTGTTCCTGTACAATCAAGTAGCTTGCCCAGAATCACCAAGTGGAATAAGGATCACACAAATGACCTTATCATTGGTGACCCTACTTCTGGAGTGAGGACAAGGAACAAAGTCTCTGCTGACAGCATGTTTTCATGCTTCCTGTCTCAAATGGAACCCAAGACAACTGATGAAGCATTGTTGGATTCTGACTGGGTGATAGCCATGCAAGAAGAGCTAAATCAGTTTGAAAGAAACAATGTATGGAAGTTGGTTCCAAGACCTAAGGGAAAGTCAGTCATTGAGACCAAATGGGTTTTCAGAAACAAGCTTGATGAAAATGGATCAGTGACAAGAAACAAAGCAAGGCTAGTGGCTAAGGGTTACTGTCAACATGAAGGAATAGACTATGATGAGACATTTGCACCTGTTGCAAGACTTGAAGCTATAAGAATCTTTCTAGCCTATGCTGCACACTGCAACTTCAAAGTATTTCAGATGGATGTCAAAAGTGCCTTCCTAAATGGAGATTTGGAAGAAGAAGTGTATGTTGAACAGCCACCAGGGTTTGAGGATGCTGAAATGTATGATTTTGTATACAAACTCTTCAAAGCTTTGTATGGACTAAAACAAGCACCCAGGGCATGGTATGACACACTTTCCACCTTTCTTTTGGAAAATCAGTTTACTAGAGGAGTTGTGAACAAGACACTTTTCTACAAACACCATGGCAAGGACATCATTCTGGTACAAATCTATGTGGATGACATCATTTTTGGTTCTACAAATGAGAAGCTGTGTGAGAAGTTTTCCTCTCTCATGAGTAACAAATATGAGATGAGTATGATGGGAGAATTGTCATTCTTTCTGGGATTACAAATTCTTCAAAAACCTGATGGAATCTTCATATGTCAAGCTAAATACATCAAGGAACTTCTCAAAAGGTTCAACTTGGAAGATTCATCACCTGCAAAGACACCAATGTCCACATCAACTAGTCTGGACCTTGATCCTAAAGGAAAGAAAGTTGACTCAAGCACCTATAGAGGCATGGTAGGATCTCTCCTATATCTAACTGCTAGCAGACCTGACATCATGTTTGCTACATGTCTCTGTGCAAGGTTTCAAAGTGATCCAAAGGAGTCACACTTAGTAGCCATCAAGAGAATCTTTAGATACTTGAAAGGCACTCCTAATCTAGGCCTTTGGTATCCCAAGAACACTGGATTTGATCTAATTGGCTACTCAGAATCAGACTATGCTGGATGCAAGATTGACAGAAAGAGTACTACTGGTAGCTGTCAATTTCTTGGTGGGAGATTGGTCTCATGGTTTAGCAAGAAGCAGCATTCAGTTTCTACCTCAACTGCAGAAGCTGAGTATATTGCTACAGGCAGTTGCTGTGCACAAATTCTATGGATGAAGAATCAACTTCAGGATTATGGTCTAGTGTTAAGAGATATTCCTATCTACTGTGACAACACTAGTGCCATAGCTATTTCAGACAATCCAGTTCAACACTCTAGGACAAAGCACATTGATATAAGACATCACTTTATCAGAGAGCATGTTGAACAAGGAACTGTGAAGCTGATTTATGTTCCAACTGACAAGCAACTTGATGACATCTTCACTAAGCCATTGGATGAAGCAACCTTCAACAGGTTGGTAAGTGAATTGGGAATGATGAATCTGGTATGTTTATTTACTCAGTTTTCTATATTTCCAAATTCTCTTTTGAAGCTCATGACAGTAACTTCAAACCTGCTGTCAAGAGAAGTTACTGTCTACTTGGTCTATGTCTGTTATGTGACAGCATGTGTTGATTTGACTTTTCATGTCAGTATTTTGTGCTAGTCTCATACTTTTATACCGTGTATGACATTAATGTGGTTACTTGTTTAGTTTGAGAGATAAAAATCTGTTCCATTGGACTTTCACACCTTTTTGCATTAATCTGTAGGATTAAAGGAGGACACGACCATTAATTACTTTTGTGGTAGTTGTATGGGTACTCTAACTGTTGACCATTAGACTTTAATCCTTAGACGGTTTTGCCTATAAATTAACCTTAGGTTTCACCAGTCTGCTCTCAGTTTTAAAGTAAATAATGGAAAACAAAGTAGGAATTGAAGTCGGGCTAAAACGGTGCGATAGTGAACCCTACAATGAAGAGGTTGAGGAGCTCTTCGAGGTGCTGTTGGATGCCCTCGATGAAATAGACGAGGAAAAGAAAAAGGAGGAGGAGGCCAAGGTGCAAGAAGAGGAGAAGGAGCTTCAGGCACTTCTCAAGGAAGAAGGTCGCACTGAAGAAGCGGTTAAGGAAGAGCTTTTAGAACTAGTTGATAAAGTCATAAAATGATGTACTCAATGCTTTATTTAAGTGATTTTATCAATAATAATAAAGTCTCTTGTTTTTGTGGTTTTTGAGTTTATGATTTGTCTGTGTTTATTGCATAATATCTGTGTTCAAAAGATTACATTGCTAAATCCATAATTTGTCAATTTTAGGTTAAGATTATGAATAAAGCATTCTAATAAGTTCATGACAGAAACAATTCCCAATCGAAGTTACTGTCATTAAAAAGGATATTGTCGTGTGTTTCTTGACAGCAACCTTCTTGACAGCAGGGAAAGACTTTCTGTCAAGACTTGTAAAGGATACTGTCATTCATATGCTTAACGGTGACATCAAGTTTTTGCGCAATAGTTGATGTCGCGCAAAACCTACTGTCACCACCTCTTATTACTAACAAATTGTTTCTAGCGCACAGGTTACTGTCAACAATAGTGGACCGTTGAAATTGGATATTTATCCCACGTTGGTCAGTGAATAACGGGCAGTAACTCACGTGTTATAAGAGTGGGTTAAGACACGTTCTTTAATTCCACTTTTTGTGCACAACGTTTGAGATACCTCTATTTATTCCCCAGTTACTCAGACATATCACTCTCATCGAACTCAAGGCAAAATACTTTCTTCAAGCAAAAAGCCACTTTTTTACTTTCTTCTTTTTCCTGAAATCTCCATGGCACCCAAACAGACTCTATCTCAAACAAACTTTGCTGGCATCTTTTCCCCAAATGATGCTGGTGAAGGTTTCAAAGGACTAGTGTTTTTCTTGAACAAGTCCTATCTTGGTTCTGCCATTACCTCAACACCCATTCTCGACTTAGACAGAATTGAGGCATTTTGGCAAACTTCTGTTGCTCAAACGGAGGGTGAGAACCCATCCATTCAATTCACAATCAATGGGCAACACTACATTCTTACAGCTGAGGTCATCAACACTGCTCTTGGAATTACACTTCAAGAAGGCAGAAATTTTGCTGAACTTGCTAATGATGACACTTTCAAGAAGCTCTTCTTGAAGATTGGGTATGCTGGCCCTATTCTCGAAGAGGGCACAACCAAATGGTATCCGTCTGGTGAAATGGATAGGAAGTATCTGCGAAAGGAGTGGATCATGATACTTGATGTGATGGTCAAGGTGTTCTCTACCAAGTCCACAGGCTGGAATGGAATACCCTCCTACATCAAGAAACTGACACATTCTCTTGTCCATGGATACAAGGTGAATGTTGGAGCTCTCCTCATGGAACACCTCAGGGCTGCCATAGGTAAGAAGGTATCAATCTACCCTCGCTTTCTTATGATGTGCATTAATTCATTCTGTGATTTTAATAATGATGCCCCTCGATTAGAGGCTTGCTCAGTTTTGAAAAAGAACACTCACACACTGTTATCCTCACAGAATCTCAATGCACATATTCCACTTTGTTTCACTCAGCACATGGTTGATCAAGTGTCCAACCCTGATCTACCATTACCCTCTGGTTATGACTCTTTCACTCTTGAGAATGAAACTGAATTAGACCCAAATTCAGTTAACCCACATTCAACACCATACACTCAGCCTAGGCCCTCTAGACTTTCCAAAGCCCAAAGAGAAGCCTTGCAAGAATCCAGAAAACGACCCTTAGAAGCTGATGTTGGTGGTAGCTCTGTTAGTCAAGAGGGATACACTGCACCTAGTGCAGCAAATAAGGAAGGTAGTCAAACAGAACCCCCAGTGGTTCCCCCTGAGCCTAAGAAGAAGAGAGCTAGGAGGAACAAAACCACTGTTAGCCAAGCTGCAGTTTCTCAACAAACTGTAGTTACTGAAAGGGATTCAAACACCTCCCTAGATGTGCCTTCTCAACAAGGTGCATCTATTGAAATTGGCATGTCTCCCAAGGCACCCTGTACAGAGTCTGCACAAACTCATGGTTCACAACCTGAGGAACCTCCACTTGAAGAAACACACAGTGAGTTAGGGCACAGTGAGGATTTCTCTATTCCTTTTGATGATTGACATGTTTCTCCTGTGAATCAGCCCCCACTCTCTGCTACACTTTCACCTTCTTCCTTCCCTACGCATTCTTTTGTTTCTTCTCCACAACCTAGAGAAGGGGACAGTTCCAACCCTTCAGGTTTTGATCATCCATCTCCAATCATGGATGAGCCCCCATCTAGTGGTCCACAAGAACCCATTTCTCAAAGTGAAATGGACACCACTCCTCCAAACACTGAGCCAGGGCAAAGTGGTAGTTTGTCAGAAAATGAAACACCCAACACTTTGTCTGAACTCCAAGGAGCATCTTACCTTCAGGAAGATGCTGTCACAGCCTCTGTTGCTGTCAAAGACACTGGCAATGTTGTTGTCCTGGACACAGCTGCTGTCATGGGTGGAGAGAAAGATACTGTCACTACAGAAACTACTGTCACTCCACATCCCAAAGATGTTGCCATGCCAGAACCTGATGTCCAGACTCCAACTGACAGTAACATTCCTGCCAAAGATACTGTCCAGTCCTCTCAGCCTGATTTTGATGCTGTAATCATTGAGGATGCCTCTGATGATGATCTACCTCTTGCCAAACTCTTAAAGGTACATTCTAAATCTTCTCCTTCCATTCATGTTAGTACTGTTCATACCCATGCATCTAGGTTGAGTGAGGGTGTGCAAAAGAACAGAGAGATAAAAGAACAGAGAGGTGAGCATAAAAATGAGAGGCAGCCAAATGAGCTGGCAAAAGGAGAGGGACTTGAGCATGTCCAGAGAGACTTTGAGGGAGCCCACACTATTCAGGCATTAGGCCTTGAGAGTCAATCTGTAAGGAGTGATGAGATCACTCAAAAACACCCTGAGAGTGTGAGAACCCCCATAGCTTCCAAGCCCCTTTCTTTTCCTTCCCCTACAAGAAGGTTAAGGTATGGTGGCCCCTCTGCTACTTTTGGTAACAGGACTGCAGCTCTGGAAGGACAGTGTGCTTCTTTGCACTCCAAGATGGACTCTCTCTCTCAACTGGTGGTTGATGGTTTTGCTGCTACTCAGCTCTCTATCTAGTTCCTTACTGACCTAGTAGCTGCCAACTCAACTAAGGGGGAGAAGGTAGCAAGATCAGAATCATTGCCTATTCAGGAATCAGGTGGAACTCAGGGGGAGCCAGTAACTGTGAAGACCAAAGGGGGAGATAAGGGGAAAGCAATGTCTAAGGGGGAGCAAGTCAAACCAAGCAGTGGACAACCAAAGGATAAAGCTGAAGAACTTGTTGAAGTTGACTTGGATGGAGAAAGGGTGTTGATGTCTAAGGCAACTCAAGATGCAATGCAAAGAAGACCTGCATCTAGATATCCAATTCTACCTCCTGTGACAATTAGAGAGCCAACTTCAGCAACTCAAGAATTTGCTCTACAAAGAAGATGGAAAGAAATGGAGGAACAGAATAAGGTTGGGAAAGGTAAAGGGAAACTGCCTGAATCCATACATAAAGGAAATACTTGGTCCAATGGTACTGAGTATGATCAAGAAGAAGTCAATACTTTAATGGTGGATTAAAGGGAGAGCACATTACACAACCATGACAGTGAATTTAGCAGTTTGGTGGAAGAAGCAATGAATGCTCCAAGCAACCGTCCAACCAACACCACAAAACTGTTAAAGGATCAAATCACCAGTGTCAGTGTAATGGTGAATGATGAGAAAAGATGGGCTGTAAGTATCTATTTCACTTCTGGCATATCTTATTTCATCACAATGCAGTTATTGTAGAGTCTGCCAGCAAAGGTGTTGTGTGCTTTGAAGGGAAAGATCAGGGCAACTCAAACACCATTCAATGAAATATTGGATATGCAAATCCAGAAACTGATCACACAAAAGCTACCTGAAGTCTACACAAATCCACCAAGTGTTTTCTACAGATCTAAAACTAAGGATGGCACAAGAAGGAACAGCTTCATGAATTTGGTTAGCCCATCCAGAATGGAAACCAAGTCAATTCTGAAAGTGTTAGATGGAATACTCAGTTCAAATGCCAATCCAGGAAGAGTTCATGCTGTTCAAGAGATCTACAAAATGCTGGTGTTGAGAGACAAGGCACTGGGAGCTAGAGTGAAAGAACTAATCTCTAGAGCCAATGCCAAAAGAAATGATCAAGGTGGAAGCTGTCTCTATGACATTCCTCCTCAGGATGATGATGATGATGATGAGGTTGGAGGTGGTGAAGCTTCTGGAAATGCTGGAAATGCTGGTGGAAGTAATTCTGGGAATACTGGTATTCAATCTCAGAATGAAGGCAATGAAGAAACTCCTAGTCAAGAAAAGAAAGATGCTGATGCAACAGATGAAGAGGAGCCAAGAATACTGGAAGCTTTGGAGGCAAGCATTCTTAGATGTGCTATTGATTGCATAAATGCAGAAAAAGATGCTGTCACCAAAGGTACTGTCGACAAGGATACTGTCATAGAAGATGCTGTCATGGAAGATACTGTCGACAAAGGTACTGTCAAGAAAGGTTCTATCAAGGATGAAACCAAAGCTATTGTCAAGCCCAAAAGACTGAAAGCTAAAGCAAAAGCATGGTTGTCTAGACAGAAACCTGAAGGAAAGCACAAGTACTCAGGAAAGGAAAAGGCCACTGGATTTGGCAGGAATCTTAAGAAGCCAATTCAATCAATACCTCCCAACAGTCTTAAGATACAACAGATGCAATCTAGAGAAATCAAGAGTGTTGAGGTTAAGATGGATGCAAATCAAGAGGTCACTGAGTACATTCTGTGGTGGGAAGAATCAAGATCTACCAAGGTTGATAAGGATTTCAATCTGGTATCCACATCAACCAATGGTAGGATATCAACCATAGATAAAAGGAGAATTGACTTCTTCTACCTGGAAAGAATGGTAGAGTTGCTGGAGAGCTATGATAATGTTCCAGAGTCTGTTATGGAACATATTCTGAAATATCAAGCTGATAGGGATGCTGAATTCTATCAGAAATTTGGCTACAACTTTGCAGATTTTGATGATGCTGATATTTCAACTGATTTACCAGCTTCTCCTATACAATATCACTGGTACTATGAGTTTGATGATTCACCCACAGAAGAAAGGCAAACTCAACCCACAGAGGAAGGGCAACCCAAGCCAAGCAAAAGACCTGACTCTTCTCAATACTCTCAATATCAGTCAGAACTTGATAAGAAGGAAGCTGAACTCCTGGAAAGATGCAAGACTGCCAACAAGGCAGAAAGTGAAGCTCCAAATTATCAAACATGTATGCTGGAAAATCCCTTAAGAATCAAGCATCTAAAAGAAGAAATCTATGTTTGCAGCTTGCACAAGCTAAAAACAACTATTCTGAAGGATTTACAGTATATGGTAGCTGGATCAATTCATCCCCTGGAGCAGATCTGTTCTGATAAGATAGAGGAATTATTGGAAAGGAGAAAAGGAGAAGATTCAAAGCTGGACAAGCAAAGGAGGATGTCTCTCAATGCTTATCGTGGAAGTAGATTCAAGCTCATTCATGAAGAACTCCACTTCAGAAGCTATCCATTTGATCAAGAGCAATGGTTGAATCTCAGGGATGCTAGTTCTCTTATTTCTCCTACTATCAAGAAGATCATTGAAGAAATAGAAGATGCTGTAGTCACACCTGCTGAAATCTCTCTTGTAGAAGGTCTAAGAGGCTGCTTGGTAGAAGCTCTCAGAAGAGAGGAAGTAACAAGACAGAAGAGGAAATCTCAAGCTAAGTAAACATTCTAAATCCATTCTGATCTTGTTAGTTAAGTTGTCAGCACATATTGTAAATTTGTTGTTATTGTCCATAAAAACAAATTGGGGGAGATTGTTGAGATTTATGGGTGATAGCATCGGAACAACTTAACTTTGTATATACTTAATTTTTTAATTAAGTAGAACATACTGTCACAGCCAAAGTATGTTCTTGTAATCAGTATGCAATGTTATTTTAATTGTGTAATTTGGAAGAAGTTCACTTTCTGTGTTCAAGCCTCAAAGAATGCATATTAGATGACAGCATGAATAAAGGTTACTGTAATAAGCATTGACAGTAAGATTACAAGAAGACAGAATGTTGCAAGTCAAGACAGCATATTCACTCTGACAGCAACATTGGCGGAAGACTACGCGACAACAACTTTAGCCCTCGACAGCAAGTTTGGAAACCTCGACAGCACACTATGGGGGGAACTCCTACTGTCACCAAAAGCACATTCCTGTGACAGCAAGCTTTGCGGCAAAAGTAACTGTCTCGAGAAAAATCCTTTTTCTAAGTATCTTTCTCAGTCAAATCCCGTGACAGTTTCAATGTTCAAGAAACAGGCGTGTTGCAGTATCCCTAAGCTGCAGCAAGTCTGCAAGACTATGACAGAAGCTTCAAGCACTGCAAACAAAAGCGAATCAATTCTAGAGCAAGGTCAAGTCTCTATTTGCTGAATTGTTTTAGCTAGAAATAGAATGAATCTAGGTTGCTTTCTTTGTAACGTATATCTCACATTTTTAGCAATTTAGGAAAGTCACATGGGTAGACACTTTGTAAGAAGCTGCCACTTGATAATGACAGCAGCTTCATAGACCCGTGTTGATAGTGATAGGATTAGTCTTATACTTAGACTATCAATTCATTCTAGGCAAGTAACGAAGACAAGCAAGTGTCTTGAAGAAAAACCGAAGCTCAAGAATTCTCTCTTGAGGTTGTAGCAACACTTTGCAAAATAAATAAAACATTTATTTTGTGAATCCTGTCTTTTCGATTATACTGTTTGTGAATGCATACATATTATTGATAACATTAAATCTTAGTTTTGGTTGTTGAAACTGAGATTGAATTTTATCAGTATTGCATTCATCCCCCCCTTCTGCAATACACGAGGACCAACAACAAGCCATCTCCCACTCAATACCTTGTTTCTTTGACAAATCCATCATCTTCTTCTTCCTTACTTCAGCATACACCTTGAATCTTTTTAGCTTCTCACTCCTTAGAACTGCTTGATGTCTTTCCTTCTCAGCTTGCCTGGCATCTCTTTCAGCTCTTTCAGCTTTCAATATCTCCAAGGCAGCTTCATGTTCCAGTGATAGAGAATTTGCTTCTTCTTCCATATTATCATCAAAGATATGATGTTCTATAGGCTCTGGATAATATGGCTCATGCTCTTCTTTTTGTTGATGCTCATGCATGATTTCAAATTCCTCTTCACTCTCTTCTTCTTGCATGTCTTCAATCCAGTACTGTCTAACCGGAATAGTTTCATTGGTTTCCCATAATCCCCATCCATTTGCCTCCCATTCTCCAACTTTCTCCCCCTTAGTTGAGGAATCCTCGATGAAGTTATCCTCAGCATAAAAGTTCGTAGTAGGATCAGGTTGTTGATTTGATGGTCCGGGTTGTTGGTTCCTCAACATATTCCATATCGACTACACTCTGTCACTTTGGTTCTCCATGAAATCAGAAATGTCCCTATTCATCTCATGCATAGAAGGTAGCTTCAGGTCAATGTCATCTAGTCTCAATTTGGTAGTCTTTTCAATTCTATCCAATCTCTGGTTAAGCTTAGACTCCACTCTTGAGAGGGTGTTCATTGCATCTTTTACCCTAGCTTGACCATCCCGGATAACCAGAACGTTTTCTTTCAAAGCTTTTTGTCCTTGTTGCAGAGCATTTACCTCATTCATGAATCCATCCTTCAGCTCTTTGACATCTGTTCTCAAGTCGACTAGTTCCTCCATTACTTCCTTCTTCAAGGAGACCACTGCTTGCTTAGTACCTATTATAGTGCCAGATGCACTGCCTAAGACCCTGTATGTTCTTCTACAATCAGCTGCAGCCAAGTCAACCTTCTCTTGAATAGACATCAAAGAAGCATTGGCTTGACCGGAGGAGATCCCTTGGTCAAAGGAAGGTCTCAGTGGAACCTTGAATAGTGGATTTCCTTGCTTATCATGAACCATCATCTCCTTGAGAGTGGATTGAACATGTATCTCTCTTTCAGTAGGTAGTAGCAAATCATCAATATTTGGTAGGGTTAGGGTGTCACTCCTCACATTTGGCTCTGGGTGTGCACTCAACGTTTCTGTTGGTGTTTCACTCATTTTTCCTTTCTCACTCAGGCCAGGTGTATGTGTTTGGGTTTCACTCATTCCCTTATTGCTCTATGTACCTGCATCAGAAAACACCGTAGCCATCCTTAAGGAGGTCACCGGTGGTGCAATGGGGTTTCGCAAGTCCCCGTCCTTGGATAAACCAAGTTGCTGATCCGTAGATGATGTATCCTTTGTAGGATCTAGAGTTTGAATCTCTAGGAGGCTAGAATCAGGCTCTATTAACAGCAGAGATCCTGAAACTCCCTCTAAAGTCTGTGAAGACTTTTCCTCAGTTAACTCCTCAATTAAAATTGATTCATTGTCTCCGAGTTGCCGATCCGCACCTACGTCAGACCCTTTACCCGCAGGATCCAGATATGTTCCATCTGGGGAGCTAGGCAATGACCCTTTAGATTTTGCATTTGGGTTAGAGCCTTCTCTTGACGTCTGTGAAGACACTTGGTTCTTAGAACCTTCAACCAGTGAACCTGACCGTAATATGGTCGGAACACCAGTTGCTTCCGTCAATTCCTCCTTGCTTGATTGAGCTATAGGTTCAGATATAGCTTTGGTTAGTGTAACCCAATCAGCATCAGAAAAATCTGTGAAGGGCTCTTTGGTAGATTGAAATGAAGTTTCAACAGTTGCCTCGTTTTCTATTCTTCTCCTTTTAGAGGAAGGCAGAGCTGCTGATGAAGGGTGTATCTCCTTATGTGGTGCTGCTTTGGTACTATCTCCCTCTACACTCATGGATGTCTGTATGATGGGTATAGTAGGGTAAGGAGGTTCGTTTACAGTTTCATTTGCCTCTTCCAAAGGCTCTATGACCGGGGTTAGAGATTGTGGGTTTGCAACCTCTTGGTCAGGAATGGCCGCTGAGGGCTCTGGATCAACATCCATTGGTTGTGGTTCAGGAGCCAGTACAGGTTCAGGAATATTACCTTCGTTTACCTGTTCCCCTGGGGGTAGAAGTGGTAGGGGCACCGTTCTTAGATATTCAGTTAGAACAGTGGGTACCCCTGAAAGATGAGTCTTTCTGATCAGAGCTATTATTGCATTGCTCTTCATCTTCATGCACTCCATGGTCTCCTCACCTTCAAATGTCTCCCGTTCATCGTCTGTTAACACATCTGTCAGAATTAGCTGTAGGAACCTAGGATAGAAACAAAGCACATCATCCATGCATGTTCTGTCATCCAAAGGTCCCATGCATAGAATAATCTGATCAATCACCAATTTTCCTATGTTTATATGCCTATTGTTAGCAATGGCAACCCCTATCTTCTGAAGAAATAAGGGAATACCATGCAGATTTGCCAGCTTAGCAGTAAAAACATGGATTTTAGTGTGAAAGAAGAAATTCCACGGCTTAATCAGATAATGCTTAAGGAACTCTCCCACAAAGAAGTTTGGTTGTTGACTTCTTATGAGAGTGAAGAAAGCATGCATTTCCTCAGTTGTGGGATCCAGAACAAGGTTTTCTATTGGAAAATGTAAAACCCTATTAACGTCATGTTCCGTCACCCTTATTGTTCTGCCCCCTGGCATAACAAAACTGAAGGCAGTTACATTGTTCTCAGATGTGTCAGTGGCGGATGTGTACAACGCAGTCAATTGATCGATGCAAAGGACCACGGGAGTACTCAGAGCATATGCCACTAATGAACGTGTGTTCAGAAATTGTGCCCATGCACGAAACTGTAAGTTCATAATGGATTGCACATTCTGAAACGAGACATGGTTAGTCTTGGTTACGATAAACCAAAATTAAATTAATTATTTCCAGAAAATTAAATTTAAACCAAAACTGATTTTTCAATTAATTATTTCTAATTAATTAAACTTAACCAAAATAACCCCTTTTCCTTAAAAACATAAACTCGAACCAAACACAACTTATATTAGAACCCTAAATTGTTAACTTCAAATATCGACTTTAATCCAAAGAAATCATTTGAAAAACAATTAATTCCTAAAGAATAACACTGTTAACAGTTTTATAAGGTTCAAATATTCAAGTTCGATGTATTTCTTCCTTGATATGTTTCAAAAACTCAAAAAGAAACAAACTTCACGGTTAAAATTAATTAACAATGAAATAACAGTAACTTTTTCAAGTTTTAATCGGTTAATTTGAAGAAAATATCGATGGAGACGTTTGATAGGTTCATAATTTAATACATTTTTAATACCTATTTTATGTCCATTTTCGTAATTTTATTATTTAATAAATTGTTTTCTTTTGTTTTGTAGGAAAATAAATAAAATCATATTTCAAGCAGAAAAAGGTGAAAAAGACAAGGAGATGGAAATACTTGAAGTCAAAAGGAAATTGGAGAAAAATTGGAAAACTTATCGGAGAAGAAAAAGGAATTGAGGAAATATTTCCAGAATCCGATTTGTAGTCAAAGAACCCAAGCCCATTATTTTTCCTATATATATAGATCTCCTCTCTTGTATTAGACACATATAATTTAGACATCTAGAATTTGAGACACCTAGAATTTAGACTAGATCTGATAATTAGGAGCAAGATAGATTTATTATTGTCTTTCAATACAAGTTCTTTATATTTTATTCAAACACTTTTGCTTGCATTCTTTATATTTAATTGTTTTGTTTCTTCTACCATGTCTAGCTAAGTTAATTCTCCTAGGATGAAGATGAAGTTAATTTGATTATTGTTGATATCTTCTTGTTCCTATTAATTGATTCTCATAATTTTTCTTGGTGCTTAATTGTTCAATTGACAAAGTGATTTTGATATATTATTGTTACCGAATTTATTTTTCATAGCCTATGCTTGCTCGATGAAGTTTTGATGGGTTATTGTTAGATAACAAGTTTCATAGTATATGCTTGTCTCGTTAATTGATATATCTTATTTGTGAAGGAAAGAGAATTGATTTTAGGGCGAGTTGATATTAATTGTGATTGATTAATGGATTCGGATTCCTAGGTTTTCCATATCTGATTTTAATTGTTAATTAGGTTAAACAAATCTCAACTCAAATCTTATTTGTCTAGTTCGCCTGAGTTAATTGTTAGGGTTTTGAAAATTCATAGTCTCTGTGGATCGATCTGTGATTGCTACAACTGAACACTGTTCGCTTGCAGTTTACATTATTTTTACACATCAAGTTTTTGGCGCCGCTGCCGGGGATTATTGGTAATTTTCACTCCTTGATATTTAATTCTTCGGATTAGTTTCTTGTTCTGTATTTTTTAGCGGAGGAAATCTTGGACAAGAAGATTGCTAGAAGGCCTCGTTGTCTCTTGTGAAATTTTTGGAAGCGCTTTTCGGTATTCCGTATCACCTCTCTCTGTTTTTTTCCACCATTATTGAAAAACACAAAAAAATTAAATATTTGAAAAATCCAAAAATATTAGTTAGTTATTTGTTCAAAACCAATTTGTTGCATCATTCATTCTCTCACATAGGAGCACATCATCTAGATTTATTTATTGTCTTTATCGCTTTCCATCTTATACAATTGTGGTGATTGCTGGAGGAAAGAGGTACGTACAATTTAGAATAGAACACGTAGTGTAGTACATCCATAAGTGTTTATTTCTCGTTCTTTGTGTGTTGCATCATCAAATCAATCTTAAGGGCGCCACCCAATTTCAAGATAAGGTGAGGGATTTCATCTCCCTTTCCTTGGCCCACAAATCACTAATTCGTTCATCTTGCATTCCTTTTTCCTTAATAAAATTAATTAGACGTTATCCCCTAGGATATCGCGCTCAACTAGGAAGAGAATCTAGAAGGAACAAATAACTAAGTATTTTTCGGCGGTGTCTAGGACTAGCGAAAGCTTACCTGGCCTTTAGACTGGTGCCTAGAATGGTGGTTAGCCTCTTGGCAATGCTTCCTCCTGCCTGGCCGGTCACGACGAATGCTTTTTGAGTTGTTACTTTTAGTAGTATCTTGTTGTTAGGAGCAAGGTCTAGATTGTTTTTTGGATACCATAGTAGTCATGTCTATTCTGCATGCAGGAGTTAATTTGATTGATGAGGTTGTTTCATGGTCACATCTTGAGGATAGTTCAATTGAGTCCTTTCTTGAAGAAGATCTTTTGTTAGATTATGAGAGTAATAAAGAACTTCATGAGCTGTATAAGAATTTTTCTTCTAATGAGATGTTAGATGAATTAAATGCTATTTGTTCTAAACATGAAACCCAACTTGAGGATAGTTCTTTGAATCCTAAGTTATTTGTTAAGACTTCTATTGGTGAGCCACCCCCACTTGATTTTAATCCATCTATTTCCACTTTTGATCAGTCTTTGGTAGTTAATAATGAAACTCATCATGTTGTTATCTCTAGTGATATAGTTTATAACCAAGAATTTCAAGTAATTAATCTGCTTAAACAACATAAAGAAGCATCTACTTGGTCTATGAATGATGTTAGTGGTATGAGTTTTATTCTGGTTCAAGATCTTCTTTCTCCAGTGGATAATATTTTCATTTGTGGGTGAGTTTCACATGTTTGATGATTCTGTTAAGAAGGTAGTTTTTCCTCGATCTGGTATTGGTTAGTAAGCATTTTTGTAAGTGTCTCCCATAGTCAAGTGTAGGTATGGGGGATTGTGTGTGAGTGTGTTGTGTATTTTGTGTTTTATAGGTATTGTGTTTCTCCATCATGCCATTATCAGGTATTCTCGTCCTTTTACTCTGTCATTTTTCTCTCATTTGCATACATTGAGGACAATGCATGATTTAGGTATGGGGGAGGGGTTTAGTAGTATTATTAAAAAAACAAAAAATCCAAAAAAATTGAAAAATAAAAAATCCCAAAAATAATTTTAGTCTTGTAAATTGTAGAATTCTAGCCTTTTGAAATGATTGCTTTGTGGCTTTATGCACCCTTACATGCTATAGTAATCTTGTGTTTCTGATACTTTTGATTGAGAAGTGATTTGCTAAGTTTTTGTTCACACACATACACTAGCAAGGTGAAACTAGTAGACTAATTGAATGTTGCAAGTAATTAGAAGGACATGAATATGTGCAAAATGATTTGGTTTTCATGCTTTGAGTACAAGTTGGTGCACTGAAGAGATTTTTTCTTGGGATTGATTATGTTTTACCACCAAGTGAGTTTTTGAGCCTATATGCATATCTTTTGCATTTTATATTCGTTTGCTTGAGTGTCCACATGTTGTTTGCATTGCTAGCACTTGTTTGAGACCTTTCTTGAATGCATGACATTATTTGATGATAAGATGATAAAGGCATTTAGGAATAACCTATATTTTCCAAATTACCACACCATTTATATATGATCAATTAGTTACCCTCTTGAGCTTAATCCTATTTTTTCGGTGACACACCACATTACGTGCCTAGACCTTTTTCTTGTTTAGCCTTACTTATGCTTGATCCCAAATTGTCAATGGCTAGTAGGAACTTGAGGGAGTAATAAGGTGTGTGAGATGGGTTTACTTTTGTTCATTACTTTTGAGGAAATATTTGGTTTGATTGCTTACTTGATAGTCATTGTTCAAGAAATTTTTGAAGGAGGATTGTGGTTGCTTATATCTATCTCTTAGCTCTCGGAAAAAAAAAAAGAGAAGAAAAAAAAAAGATATTTGTTAAAAAAAAAAAAGAAGATATTTGTTAAAAAAAAAAAAGAGAGAAAAAAAATCATGAGAGCATACTTATGTTTGTGTGATCCTTCTTCATTCGACTAATCAAGCCTTTTGTTGGAAGAAAATTAGAAAATTCAGTTGTGGGGAGGATGTTTGGTGATGTTTATGATTTATGGTGCCTACTAGCTTTTGACACTTCACCCTCTTTGGCTTTACTTGACATACCTTGTCCCTAGCCCCGTTACAACCCAAATAAAGACCATTTGATTATCATCATTGATGTATGTTGTGTTAAAGTTAGATTGATACCAAATGTCAAGCATGTTTATGATTTTGCTGGAATAGAGTGATACACTTACCCTTGTTCTTGAGTGAATATTCTTTTGTGAGTGAAAGGTGAGTTATTGCTTGTTTCTACATTTGAGATTCCAAGTTTTGACTCAAAGTTGTACTCTTGTGGGCTTAGCATGGTTACCAACTTATTTTTACACTTGACATGGACTTTTGAGCACTTATGCATATTTCTTTGAGTAGACTATGTGAATCCTTGCATCTTCCACGACAAGACATTGCAAAGTCATTTTTGATTCTTAAGTTGATGTAGCATGAGAGGACTTGTATGTGTGGCGTTGCATTGCCATGCGATCTTTTACACGAGGTAGATGGATTTTGTGGGTACATTCACTATAAACCCTCACGAGACCTCACTCGTCCACTAGGGCTGCCTAGGGGTTTAAAGGGCTTGTTGCATATGCCAAATGCAACCGTGATCACCTACGGAAGTGGTATTATCTATTAGTTAGTAATTCATATTATATTAGTTTTTCTCGAGGACGAGCAAAAGATACGTATGGGGGCATTTGATAGGTTCATAATTTAATACATTTTTAATACCTATTTTATGTCCATTTTCGTAATTTTATTATTTAATAAATTGTTTTCTTTTGTTTTGTAGGAAAATAAATAAAATCATATTTCAAGCAGAAAAAGGTGAAAAAGACAAGGAGATGGAAATACTTGAAGTCAAAAGGAAATTGGAGAAAAATTGGAAAACTTATCGGAGAAGAAAAAGGAATTGAGGAAATATTTCCAGAATCCGATTTGTAGTCAAAGAACCCAAGCCCATTATTTTTCCTATATATATATATCTCCTCTCTTGTATTAGACACATATAATTTAGACATCTAGAATTTGAGACACCTAGAATTTAGACTAGATCTGATAATTAGGACTAAGATAGATTTATTATTGTCTTTCAATACAAGTTCTTTATATTTTATTCAAACACTTTTGCTTGCATTCTTTATATTTAATTGTTTTGTTTCTTCTACCATGTCTAGCTAAGTTAATTCTCCTAGGATGAAGATGAAGTTAATTTGATTATTGTTGATATCTTCTTGTTCCTATTAATTGATTCTCATAATTTTTCTTGGTGCTTAATTATTCAATTGACAAAGTGATTTTGATATATTATTTTTACCGGATTTATTTGTCATAGCCTATGCTTGCTCGATGAAGTTTTGATGGGTTATTGTTAAATAACAAGTGTCATAGTATATGCTTGTCTCGTTAATTGATATATCTTATTTGTGAAGGAAAGAGAATTGATTTTAGGGCGAGTTGATATTAATTGTGATTGATTAATGGATTCAGATTCCTAGGTTTTCCATATCTGATTTTAATTGTTAATTAGGTTAAACAAATCTCAACTCAAATCTTATTTGTCTAGTTCGCCTGAGTTAATTGTTAGGGTTTTGAAAATTCATAGTCTCTGTGGATCGATCTGTGATTGCTACAACTGAACATTGTGCGCTTGCAGTTTACATTATTTTTACACATCAACGTTCTTGTTTGTGTATGTATCTTTGTAAGTATAAAATGCTTTTCTTAGATCTGTGAATAGAAGAAAAAAAACGTCTAAGGGGCTCTTTTATACCCTTTTTACACTGACAGGGGTATTTTAGTAAAAACAGTATTCGATAGTTTTTAAAGTAACTGTCGATGGATTTCTCAGAGGGGCAAAAAGGTCAACTTTACTTTGATAGTTTTTCAAAAACTATCGAAGTGTTTGAAAAATAGGAATACAAATAGATTTTCTGAAAAACCATCGAGGGTTTTTGTTGTTTAAAACAAAACTATCAAACTGTTTTCTGAAAACTATCAAGAATTTAAATAAAGGAAAAATAAATTCTTTTCGATAGATTTCACTTTCTATCTCAAAAACTATCGAAAGGTGTTTTCGATGGTTTTTCTTTTCCTTTTCAAAAACTATCGAAATTGACTTCGATGGTTTTCATTTAGTACTTAGAAAAACCATCTAATTTTCTAAATTCGATGGTTTTTGCTTCTGATTCAATTTTTAAAACCTGTTCTTGTTTTAAAAATCAAACCTCTGTTTTTCTGTCAACTTATAATTTGAATAAACTTTTTCAAATTTACCAAAATCAAGGTTAACAGAAAATTCACAATTTTCTTAGAATAAAATCGACTAAATATCATTAAATGATATTAACCAATTAAAATCCAATAAATTATGCTGCATTAATCTACAATGTTTAAAACAAAGCAAATTAATTCGAATTAAATAGATGCTTAAATATTTAGAACAAATATTAGCACCTAAATAATTTTAGATTTAATAACCAATTAAATGCCAGAAGATATATCATCCATAATTATGACATAAAATTAGTACAATAATCCTAACTACGAGAATTGCTCCAGAAAATAAATTCACGAGTCCTAAGGATATGAAAATTCTTAAACTCATGTATTCACTAGGACTATCTTGCAGTTACTGACTTCTAATCAAAATCAATTAGAAAGATTTAACATCCCAAGTTCACCAACCAGCTTTGAAAAAGTGGATTCATCAGGCGGTTTAGTAAAGATGTCTGCAATTTGTTCCTCTGTGGGTACAAAGTGTAACCCCACAATTCCATTCATGACATGCTCTCGGATAAAATGATACCTGATGTCGATGTGCTTCGTCCTCGAGTGTTGCACTGGGTTGTTAGAGATTGTTATGGCACTTGTGTTGTCGCAAAATATTGGAATCTTAGTCAACAAAAGCCCATAGTCACGGAGTTGGTTTCTCATCCACAAGATCTGACCACAGCAGCTACCAGCAACAATGTATTCAGCCTCAGCTGTTGATGTGGACACTGAATGCTGCTTCTTGCTATACCAGGAAACTAACCTTCTTCCAAGAAACTGACAGCTTCCTGAAGTACTCTTCCGATCAATCTTACAACCTGCAAAATCTGAGTATGTATATCCAATGAGATCAAATCCTGTATCTTTAGGGTACCAAATTCCAAGATTTGGGGTCCCTTTAAGATAGCTAAATATTCGGTTAACAGCTATTAGATGAGATTCTTTAGGATCAGACAGAAACCTAGCACACAAGCATGTTACAAACATTATATCTGGTCTACTTGCAGTGAGATATAGTAAGGAGCCTATCATACCTCTGTAGCCTGTGATGTCAACCTTCTTACCAGTTTCATCTTTATCAAGCTTAGTGGAAGCTGGCATTGGAGTCTTTGCTGTAGATGAGTCTTCCATTTGATACTTCTTCAGAAGATCTTTGATGTACTTGGACTGACAAATGAATATACCATCTTGCCTTTGGTACACTTGCAGTCCAAGAAAGAATGACAATTCACCCATCATACTCATTTCATATCGACTTTGCATTAACTTAGCAAATCTCTTGCATAGATCGTCATTAGTAGCTACAAATATTATGTCATCAACATATACTTGCACCAATATCAAATCATTTTTGTATTGTTTGTAAAAGAGAGTTTCGTCTATGACACCTCTTGTAAAGTCATTTTCAAGTAAGAATTCAGAGAGAGTGTCATACCATGTCCTTGGAGCTTGTTTGAGTCCATAGAGACCTTTGAATAGAAAGTACACAAAGTCTGCCAGTTTTGAATCCTCAAACCCTGGAGGTTGTTCCACATACACTTCTTCTTCTAACTCCCCGTTCAGAAAAGCACTCTTCACATCCATTTGATACACTTTGTAATTGGAATGTGTTGCGAATGCCAGAAACATTCTGATGGCCTCAAGTCTTGCTACTGGTGCATAGGTTTTATCATAATCTATACCCTCTTCTTGAGAGTAACCTTTAGCAACCAGTCTGGCTTTGTTTCTCGTTACAATGCCATCTTCGTCCAACTTATTTCTGAATACCCATCTTGTTCCAATAACAGATTTCCCTTTAGGCCTGGGTACCAGCTTCCAAACTTTCCGCCTTTCAAACTGATTGAGTTCCTCCTGCATTGCAATCACCCAATCTGGATCAGCTAGGGCATCTTCAACTTTCTTAGGTTCTGTTTCTGAAAGAAACCCAGAATAGTGACATTCATTTTGTGATGTCCTCCTAGTTCTCACTCCTGTGTCCGGATCACCAATGATCAAGTGAAAGGGATGATCTCTATTCCATACCCTTTGTCTTGGCAGATGCAATCTTGATGATTCTCCTTGTTCAAAATGTTGTGGAGTGTGACTAGTTGATCCTTCTCCTGCTCCCCCTGAGTTGTTGACGGTATGATCTGTTGACCTTGTTGATTGACTAGTGGATCCAGTAGTAGTTTGAGTATTTCCACCACTATCACCACTTGGTCCAGAATCATTATCATTATCATTATTATTAACAACTGTAACAACTTCAGGCTCTTCTTCAATGTCAGAGAGATCTCCTGATAGATTTTCAAATACCAAGGATTCAGAGTTCTCTCTAGTTTGCAGGCATGGTCTTTTGGTGTCGTCAAATGTTACATTAAAGCTTTCCAACACCTTATCTTCAATCACATACACCCTGTAAGCCTTAGATTCCAGAGAATAGCCCAGAAAAATGCCTTCATCTGCTTTGGCATCAAACTTGCCTAGATGTTGTCCATCTTTAAGTACAAAGCACTTTGCACCAAACACATGAAAGTACTTCAGTGTTGGTTTCTTGTTGGCCATTAACTCATACGGAGTCTTCTGATGATCTTTGTTGATCAGGGTTCGATTCTGAGTGTAGCAAGCTGTATTCACTGCTTCAGCCCAAAAGTAAGTGGGAAGTTTTGATTCATTTAACATGGTCCTTGCTGCTTCAACCAAGGTCATGTTCTTCCTTTCCACTACTCCATTTTGTTGAGGAGTTCTTGGTGCTGAATATTGTCTTGATATTCCTTTCTCTGAGCAGAAATCATTAAGAACTGCATTCTTGAATTCAGTTCCATTGTCTGATCTGATTGTCCACACAAGTAGCTTAGCTTCCACTTCTATCTTCTTGATGTGATCAATGATTAGTTGTGTTGCTTCATCCTTTGATTGCAAGAACAACACCCACATGTAGTTGGAGTAGTCATCCACCATCACCAATGCATATCTTTTCCTTGAAAGTGACATAACATTGACTGGACCAAATAAATCCATATGAATCAGTTATAATGGTTCAGCAATGCTTGTCATTCCTTTGCTTCTATGTGATGATTTCTTCGACTTCCCTTTTTCACATGCTTCACATAGTCCCTCCTGATTAAATTCCATCAGGGGCAACCCTCTAACTAACTCTCTCTTTACCAAAGAGTTCTTAGTTTTGAAGTTCAAATGTGAGAGCTTCTTATGTCATAGCCAACTTTGTTCTGAAGATGCCTTACTGTAGAAACATGTAACTTCTCCTTCACTGGTAGAACTTAAGTCAGTTATAAACAAATTTCCTTTTCTCACTCCCAGTAGAGCAAACTTCTCATCCTTCCTGTTTGTGATCAAGCACTTGTCCTTTCTGAAATCTACATTGTAGCCTTTATCACAGAACTAACTGATACTTAGAAGATTGTGCTTCAATCCTTCAACAAGAGAGATGTTTTCAATGATGACATTCCCAATTTTCAATTTACCATATCCCGTAGTGAATCCTTTGTTGTCATCTCCAAAGGTTATAATCGGGCTGGTCTTCTTAACCACCTCTGTAAGCAGGGACTCTTCACATGTCATGTGTCTAGGAACAGCCACTATCCAGAATCCACATGACCTTTGAGCTTTTAACCTTACCCTGCAATCACATATTGATTAAGCAGACTTTGGTACCCAAACTTGTTTTGGTCCTGAAGGTTTAGATACTTTAACAGGAATAACATTCAAGTTAGTCTTAGCTTGTTTGACATTCATGCTTTCTGTGGGTTTGACATTATCAGTGCTATTGCTACCAGATGCATTCATCAACTTAAAATAAGCATGCATAATGTTGTATGTACATAACAAACACTCTTTCTTTCCACAGGGTTCATGAAGATCAGGCATGTAAGACATGTTATGCATTGCAGAAGTATCAGCAGTTTCTACTTTAACCTTTTTACATGCATGTGTAAGGTGTCCAGCAGAATTACAAATAGTGCACAACTTCCTAGATGCAATGGGAGAAGAAGAAACAATATTCTGATTAACAACATTCTTTTTCCCATTCCTGTTCTTTTTAGCCTTGATAACTAAGTCACCTACTTCAGTTTTAGGTATTTCAGTTGTACTGATTTCCTAGGCAACTTAGTCTTAACCTCTTTTTCCTTCAATAAATCCTCCTCAAGTAATTCTTCTCTTATGTATAAGTCATCCTCATGAAAAGGTTCTGAGAAGGGCTTGACAAAGACTGGACTGACCACATTTTAAGAATGTGTGGAATATTCTTCCTGACAACAGTAGATGTCATGGGAAATTCCAAAATCTTTTTCCCAGCCTTTTTGGTGTAGTCAAGTCCTATAGAAGTCTTGTTCCCAATGGTCTGAGTATCAATGATCTCCTTAGCAATTAGGGCGGAGTTCTTAAAAGCATTCAGTTTCAAATCTAACTCTGAAATCTGCTTCCTGAGGATAGTCTCTATCTCATCATTACACTTGACCTTGTTCTCTAAGTACACATTCTTTTGCTTAAGATCTTCTAATGTGACAGCTACAAGCTCTAGTTCTTCATTTTTAGATTCTAGATTTTTAATCTTAAGAACTAGTTTAGCATTTTCCATTTCTGATGCGCTTGTGTGTACATTAAACAATTCTACACTCAGATCTTGCATAATTTTCTTGTACTCATAATTAGACATGTCAATTGTTGTTAAGATAGGTACCTGGGATAATTGTGGTGATTCCTCTGAAGAGTCAGCCATTAGGGCAACATTTACATACTCTTCCTCTTCATCTGAATCAGTATCATCCCAGTGTTTTCCCTCTGCTATATAAGCTTTCCCTTTCTGCTTTCCAGACAATGCCTCCAGTTGCTGTTTCAGCTTGGCATTCTCCTTCTTCAAATCCTCATAAGAGTCTTTCTTTTCATAGACATCTTTCTTGTCTCTTGCTTGACGAGGCTTCCGGCATTCAGTGGCGAAATGCCCTAACTCATTGCAGTTGTACAATCTTGATTTGCTTCTGTCAATCGAGCTAGTCTTGTAGCCTCCCTTAAAACATGTACCGGGTGAATACTTGCTCTTCTGGAATCTGTTGGTTGAGCCTTTGAACTTGTACTTAGGGTTTCTCTTGAAACGAATGTGGCTAAACTTTGCAGCTAAGTACGCCATGGTTTTGTCTTCCATTTGCTCAAGCTCTTCTAGGGTGTCGTAATCACTTTCATCAACACCCAGATTCACAGAATCCATTTCAGCTTCTATAATCACCTCCTTCCCAGCTCTAGGGGTTTGAACCTGAATATCAGAAGTTGTTGGTTCATCCACTACAAGTGTTGCTGATCTCACAAGTGCATTGTGCTTGTTATCCACTGTCCCTGGTCCGTAGCTTATCACTCGTTGTTCTTGCTCCATCTCATAAGTCTTCAGCTTGCCATAGATCATCTCTAATGACATCTTAGTGAAGTCTATTCTTTCCCTTATGGATGAGGACTTTTGTTCTACATGATGGGGCAGCGTCATCATGAACTTCCTGTTTGTTTCTCTCAGTGGATAGGTCTTCCCTTTCATTGCCAATTCATTAAGAAGCTTAGTATATATCTCAAAGACCTGAGTTATACTTTCTCTAGGAAGAGACCTAAATGACTCATACAGAGAAGTCAGGATGTCTAATCTGTTTTCCTACACGTCTTCAGTTCCTTCCATTATTAAGTTTATGGTATCCCACATTTGTTTCCTGCTCACACAGTTCATCAACTGATAGCTCATTTCCTTGTCTGCGGAGTCTGCCAATATCAACATCAAACCTGATCCAATCGAATCAGTTCTTTGTCTGAATCTGTGTACTCAGTGATATCATTAGGTTGGGTGCCTTGAGGAATTCTGGTACCATCAGGAGCTGTAGATTCACTAACTGGTTTCATTGGTACAAACGATTCGTTCTCTAATATGCCAATATACAACGGATTAGATGCCTTGATAAATAACATCATCGTCATCTTCCACAAACCGAAATCATCTCTAGTGAAGAGGGGAACTTTAATACCAGCAGTTGTTTTTGGAGCACTCATGGTTTCTGAAAATTTCAAATTGTTTAAAATTCAAGAAATTCCAATCAAATGAAATTTTTTGAAAGTTAAAAAATTTGCTTCGAATTTTCACGCTATGTTTGATTTTGGTCTCATTCACCGGATTTGATTTGTACGTCAATCAAATAGCTCTGATACCAATTGTTAGGTCCAAAGTATCGTAGAAGGGGGGGTTGAATACGATACCTACAAATTCTTCAATTTCGTTCACGGATAAATCATTCAGTTCAACTACGAAATCAAAGGTACCAAATCAAAACAAGAGTCAGGGAATATATCGTTTTATAAATATAATCCGCGAGGGGTGCTACAAATCTAATCCGTAGATTAGCTTCAATGAGTTCAGGTTAACGTAATCAATACAAACTTTAGAAATTAAGGCACTATAAATTTTCAACAAAAATTCTTCTTGAGCTCTTAATTCTCCGTAGTAAATATGATCACAACTGCCAACCAACTGAAGAAAAACATTGTCTTCATTCTCTATTTGTAGTCTTGATTTGAAAATCTATCGAACCAAAAGTAATCAATTATTCTTGGTCGTTGGATCTTCATCAACCTGTCAAACACATCACTTCTCACCTGCTCTTCAATTTGGAAAACTATCGAATGTTTAAAGTTAATATTCCATTCGATGGTTTTTTAATAAAACTATCGAATGAAACTTTAACTTAAATTAGTTTTCTTATTGTTTTCTTTGATTCACATTCGATGGTTTTCATAAATGAAAAACCATCAAACTCTTTTCTTGTCCTTGATCTTTTAGAAAAACTTCTGAGCTTCAGGGTGTTTAGTAATAGACTAAATCAATTTCTTCTGAGACGATAAAACAACTTGATCTTTTTAAGTGCCGTCAACTGGTGCAAATGGTCTGGTTCACAGATGAATAACACTTGATCAATTCTTCTATGTCTTGAATTCAATGCTGCTGATTAGTCCTTTGTCGTTCTGGTTGCTTCAAATAAATCACTGAAATCATGTGGTACTAACCCTAAATCATTCATATACTTCTGTAGTCTTGAAAGTCTTGTTTCTTTTATTGTCACTGAGGCTTGAACATTTTCATGAACTTCTTTCTGTGACCTGTTTACGGACTTCAAGAATACATACCATATTTTGATTTTTTGAATTTACCTTTTCTTCTTTGATTCTGGATTCCTGTGCTTCTGTTAATATTATTGTCTATCTTGTCCTTTGTTGAGTTTTAGTTATCTCTGTTACATCTTATGTTACATTATGCTTTACAATGGTTCATGAAGATCAGGCATGTCAGACATGTTATGCATTTCAGAAGTAACAGTGGTTTCTACTTTAACCTTTTTACATGCATGTGTAAGGTGTCCAGTAGAATTACAATTAGTGCACAACTTCCTAGATGCAATGGGAGAAGATGAAAAAATATTTTGTTTAACACTATCTTTCCCATTCCTGTTCTTTTTAGCCTTACTAACCTTATTTCCTATATCAGTTTTAGGTAATTCAGTTTTTACTAATTTCCTAGGCAACTTAGTCATATCTCTACTTCCTTCAATAAATCCTCCTCAAGCAATTCTTGTCTTATGATCAGATCATCCTCATTAAAAAGTGCTGGAAAAGGCTTAACAAACACCGGACAATCTACATTCTTAATAATATGTGGAGTATCCTTCTTGACAGCTAAAGATGTCACAGGAAATTCCACAATCTTCTTTCCAGTTCTTTTGTTGTAGTCAAATCCTATAGCAGTTTTATTCCCTAAGGTCTGATTATTAATTATTTCCTTAGCAATTAGGGCGGAGTTCTTATATGCATTCAGTTTTAAATCTAGGTCTGAAATCTGCTTCCTGAGGATAGTCTTTATCTCACCATTACACTTGACCTTATTCTCTAAGTACTCATTCCTCTGTCTAAGATCTTCTAATGTGACAGCTACAAGCATTAGTTCTTCATTCTTAGATTCTAGATTTTTAATCTTAAGAACTAACATAGCATTTTCAATTTCTGATGCTAGCATGCTTGTGTGTACATTAAACAATTCTACACTAAGATCTTGCACAGTTTTCTTGTACTCAGAATTAGACATGTTGATAAGTGGATTTTTAATCCACTTGGAATGCTTCATATCGGCTTAAATTGATGACTTGAACTCAAGTATGTGGTGTGTTTAATGTGTTTTCATTAAGTTTTGCAGAACCAAGAGTTGGAGGTTAATTTGATTAAAATTCGGATTTTCTGGGTAGGTTGCGCAGTCTTCACTGTTTTGGGCATATCTGGAGTTCTACAAGTCCGATTCTGACGATCTTACAGCTCACGCGAAGAGGACAACATTTTCTATAATTCTAGGCAGAAGGTTCTGCGCGGTCGCCCAGGAATTGTACTGCAATTCTGCGCGGCCGCCCAGGAAGTCAGAATCGCCAGAAATTGCCAGAATTCGATTTTAATAAGGAAATTTTCACAAATTCGACTTCTAATCATTATGGTAATTGCTTGGGGCGGCCAGAAACTTCCAGAATCAGTTGTAAACATGGAATATGCAATTCTTATTGCATTCAAAGATGGAAATTGCCGTAATTCTATTCTAACTCAAAAACGACAATTGCTTGGAAGAGGGACAACTTGGAGCTATAAATACACACCTTGGGGGGGACATAATCAACACATCACAATACATCACAACACACCAGAGATCAGATTCAATATTGGAGCACAAGATCGAGGAGCCAAGAACGAAGAACGTGACTACGAGGAGATCTAGACATAGTTTTTTCTTGTATTCTTCAATTTTGGTGCAACTTTTGGATGCTTCCGGATTTGTCCTCTAAACCTTTAACTCTTATTCATATTTACATCATTGATTTCTTGTTTTTCATCATGCTTTCATCAGAACCCACGATGATGAACGGTTCTATTATGAACTAATCATTGTCGTGGGATTCTAACGGATTTATTTATGGAATTTAGTAGTTGATTGCCTTATTGATATGTGTGTGATGAATTATCGATATCCTAGTTTGGTTGTGCTTATTCTTCTTGGATGCGTAGCTAACATCTAAGATTGTTTGTTAATCTCTATTGAATGCGAAAGTGGATATAGAGGTTTGGAACTTGCCATGCTAGCATAGGTTTATGTATGTTTGTCATGCATGATTCGTAGGTGATTTTAACCATTTTACCTGCCCTATGTAATCTGAATGGATAACTTGCTCGTTAAACCGTTATGTTTTCAAATCTTATAGACATATAGGGTCTAAGCATAATTGGTGTCTGCTTAACTTCTATCTATTTTGTGGATGTTTGAGTGGTTTGGTATACGTATACTGAAAGGTAGCGTGTACTGATTTCGTGTTATCCGATTAGTTTTCACAACCGTCACATGCATTGATTAAAGACAAAAGACTCTGAATGAAGTACTTAATGAAGTTAGGATCCCATGTTTTATTCTCATATACATAAATCGATTTTAATCCTCTTAGTTAGTTAATTCTTAGTTTAATAATTTGTTCTCTAGTTAATTTTAGATAATCAAACCCAAATTGTTAATTGTCTTAGCAGTGGATAAAAATCATACATTGTTGCATAGGTACATTAATTGAATTGAACACCTCATTAGATCTCTGTGGGAACAAACTTGACTTATTCGTATATTACTTGTGACCACGTGCGCTTGCGTGATTTTGTACTAACAAGTTTTTGGCGCCGCTGCCGGGGATCATCGGTGTTTTATTCACTACGTCAAATTTGGGCTTTCGTCACTCTTTTGTACAGTAAGGGCTGTGACACTTTGGAACAAACGAGTGGCTAAAGATCATCGTCCCAAGTTTTAGCCACACAATTGTTTTTCGAGTGACCGAAGACACATTTTTTGGAAGATTTAGTCACAATTTATAAAAGTGTGACAAGTGAGAGATGAAACAGCATGTTTTTTTTGTTGACTTTGACCAAATCCAACATTTATAGTCATACTTGAGAGATAGAAGTGTGACAAAAAATAGTGACGCTTCTTTGCTGTATCTAAATGTTACCAAACGGTCACAGTCATTTTCGGGGATGTGGCTAAATGTGAAATAACCTATGGTCACTACATTTTATATGTGACTAAAAAGTAGAGTTTTCTGTATTATGTCAGATCTTTGTTCGCTAAGGCAGCTAAAAACTAGTGACTGTATTATTGTGTGACTAAAAAGTACTCTGTTTTCAGGAACAGAGCATTCTGTTTTGAGGATCCTCATTTCCAACTGATCTGTCACATTATTACATTAGGGTGTGGCAAAATATTTGACCACTGGACATGAAGTATTGGTATAGCAGATTAACCAGAAATGACAAACACAAACTTGATTTATCCAAGTTGCATACCAGATGAGCTTAAAACTTGATAATGAAGCTTAAAACTAGAACAATTCAACTAATCCATGTCATTCGGCCAACATTAGAATTCACCATTACATATTAATTCTTCATCAAATAAAAAACAAAGAAAATGACCAAGACAATGATAACATTATACAACTTCCCACGTATGACATGAACCTCCTTTCGAAGATCTTCAACTGTTGACATGCAGTTTTGCAGGTCAGTCTTCACAACATCAACTTCTTTCTGGATCTTGATCTTCATGCCAACTGGTTCAGGATCAATCCATTCCCAAAACGAACATTTGGGTCCAGAAGACTTGAAAAGGGAATTCAAATTAAAAGCTGTTTATTAAATTTAACAGATGAAACTGATAGACATCAGCTTACCAATGAACTTGATTTGTGGCACACCCGAAATCTTCTTCCAGGGTTGTCAAGTGTGTTTGATGTTCTAATCCGGGCAGGAAGACCACAGTAGCACAGATCACATCGATTTTGGTTTGAGCTGTAGGAATTTGAAGACGACATCATGATCAGGTCTCTTTCTTTGCACACACCTGGAGAAAAAAAACAGGAATTCAAACAGAGCATAGAATTTAACCATACAATAGAATTTAGCATTACATAAAAAACATGGAAAATGACAAACATAATGATAATAATTACCGGATTCAGTTAGCATTACGTATAATAATACCCTTACAGTCCTGTCTGAAGTAATCATCACGAGATTCATTACCCAAGTCACGTGGATCTACAGGTGGTAATATATTATCATTGTGAGGAAAAATTACAGTACTGAAATCCTCATTGACATCATCGTACAGATCTCTATAATTCTTTTCATTCACCAAACTAGAAAAGTTGGAACAATAACCTTGCGGAGCCCTTAAGTTGTGTAATGTGCCACAGAACATGTCTTTTTCATCTTTAGTTAATGTGTAGCAGGCTGCAGGAAGTAATGTCTTCTCGCCTTGACTTTTAGCCTGCAACTCTTGTCTTATCCCAAAATGTGCCAGATCCTTTCGAGCGTGCAACCCATCTTTCGTCTTGCCCGGAACATTTAGTAATGTTCCGATAATACTCTCAGCCACATTCTTCTCAGTGTGCATGAAATCAATACAATGTTGGACCAAATTATACCGCCAATACCTAAGTCGTCGATTCCATATGTTGAATTTCTTCCAATAGGTCTGTTCTTTCTGTCCGCCAATACTCTTTTTTGTTTTCCCCCCTCTTCCAGTCGAAGTCTCCATCAGTTCTGAATCTTTATCCTTATATCCCTTCCCCCACATATTCCGAATAAATTTAACCTCGTTGAATATTTCTTCCCCTGTCATAGGATCTGCAGCAGTTCCCCACTCTTCTTTTCCATTGAATGCCTTAGTTTGCTTTCTGAAGGGATGACTATATGGTAGATATCTTCGGTGACCACCATAACTCTGCTTGGCAGAGAACGGAAGTCTTACACAATGAGTTTCTTTCCTGCACACCACACAACCATGGAATCCACTATAAGGACAGCCACATAATGCACCAAGAGCAGGGTAATCATTAATCGTCCATAAGACAACAGCACGTAAAGTGAATTGTTCCTGTGCATAGGAATCATATGTTTCAACACCTTCTTCAAACAAGAGCTCCAGATCATCGATCAAAGGATCCAAAAACACATCGATATCGTTTCCAGGCGTTCCCGATATTAATAACGAAAGCATGATGAACTTTCTTTTCATACACAACCAAGGTGGAAGGTTGTAAATGACAGTTAATACTGGCCACACACTGTGATTCCTATTCCCTCTGTTTACATCAACCCCGTCTGTGGAAATGCCAAGCCGAAGATTTCTTGGATCAGATGCAATTTCCGGAAATTTGTCGTCTATTGCTTTCCATGCAGGTGAATCAGATGGGTGCCGTAGAACACCGGGCTTTTTCGAACTGGTGGAGTGCCATATCAAATCTTTTGATATGCTTTTCACTTTATAAAGTCGTTTCAGTCGTGGAATAAGGGGGAAGTACCATAATACCTTTGTAGGAACATTTTCGTATATGACTTTAGTCTTCTCATCCACCTTCCACCGTGACATGCCACAAGTTGGACATACCACCATGTCCTTGTAATCCTTCCTGTAAAGAATGCAGTTGTTAATGCAAGCATGTATCTTTTCGTATCCTGACCCCATTGCTGTCATTATCTTTTTGGCCTCATATGTGTTGTTCACCATCTCGTTACGTTCTGCAGGCAGCATCCTTTTCAACAGAATTAGCATTTCAGTAAAGCAATTATTTGTCATTCCATGCTTACTCTTCAAGTTTAGTAGTTCAACTGTTGCAGACAACTTTGTGAAGTTAGGACAATATTTATACAAGGGCTTCTCCGCATCTGCAAGTAGTTCTTGAAACTTGTCAATGTCAGCTATGAAATTGTCTTCCGTAGCTTTTACCATTTCTATTGTTTCTGCAGCATCTGTTGGAAATTCTACTGCATCAAACTGGTTGAAAGTTGTTGGCTTGTCTTCTTCTCCATGTTTAATCCACCTTGTATAATTCCGATCGAATCCCTTAACGAGTAAGTGGTAATGGACCTCATCCACCGAAAGAGAGAAGTGGTTTAAACAGCTTACACATGGACATGGAATAGTCTTCGTTGACATATTCAGATGAGAAACCGCAAAATCGATAAATGCTACAACTCCATCCATATATGGTTCACTGTTTCTATCGGTTACCATCCAAGACTTATCCATAACTACAGCCTAACTACAGCAATTACGAGCATATTACAGCATAACTAAACCAATTACGAGCATATTACAGCATAACTAAACCAATTACGAGCATATTACAGCATAACTACAGCAATTACGAGCATATTACAGCATAACTACAGCAATTACGAGCATATATCAAAGCATAAAATTCAAAAATTAGCATATATTTAACACATGACTTACTGAAATTAGGGATGAAATCGTTGTGGATGAAAGTATGAGTGGTTTCTGTCGGCTGCTTGTTTGAAGCTACTTGTTTGAATCCGATTAGAAGCGGCAGCTAGTGTGGTTTCCAATTGAGAGAATAAGCTTTCCACTTAGGTATTTCAATCAAATCTAGAACCAATTGTTGTTGTATAAGAGGGAAAAAAAGGATATGATTGGGGTTCTTGTTTTAGGCGGCAAAATAGAAGAGAGTGTGGCTACTGCTGTGTGTAGCAATGAATTAGGGTTAAAACATAACCATATGTAACCTCTACTTTACTAATTTATTATACTACTTTGCTGAAAATCAAATTTAATCACTTATTAATCTGAAGTTTAAATAGAAGATAATTTCTAAAATCAAAATTTTAATTAAAAAAAACAAGATCACAAAATTAGCTTCATTCCCATATTTTTAAAATAATTTTGGGATCAAAAATGAATTTATTATGATTTTTACAAGTTTTACCTCAAAATGAAAATTAATTTTCAAAAATCATTTTAAAATACCAAAACTCCAAATTTAATTCATCTAATTTTTTTAAATCATTTTGGAATATTTAGAAGACATATGCAAAATTTAAAAAAAAATCTAAATTTATCGTTGTGGATGAAAGTACTACTCGAAAGAACGAGATTCGACCCCGAAAGTGGAAATAATTTTTTTTAATGCATTTTTCGACGATCCAACCGTACGGATGTTAATGGATACGCATTGTGATGTTGGGGAAAAATAATCGAAAAATCGGGAATTTATCTTGTACGACATTTTTTGAGGGATCTGGCCAAAGTACTACTCGAAAGAACGAGATTCGACCCCGATTGGGGAAATAATTTTTTTTAATGCATTTTTCGACGATCCAACCGTACGGATGTTAATGGATACGCATTGTGATGTTGGGGAAAAATAATCGAAAAATCGGGAATTTATCTTGTACGACATTTTTTGAGGGATCTGGCCAAAGTACTACTCGAAAGAACGAGATTCGACCCCGATTGGGGAAATAATTTTTTTTAATGCATTTTTCGACGATCCAACCGTACGGATGTTAATGGATACGCATTGTGATGTTGGGGAAAAATAATCGAAAAATCGGGAATTTATCTTGTACGACATTTTTTGAGGGATCTGGCCAAAGTACTACTCGAAAGAACGAGATTCGACCCCGATTGGGGAAATAATTTTTTTTAATGCATTTTTCGACGATCCAACCGTACGGATGTTAATGGATACGCATTGTGATGTTGGGGAAAAATAATCGAAAAATCGGGAATTTATCTTGTACGACATTTTTTGAGGGATCTGGCCAAAGTACTACTCGAAAGAACGAGATTCGACCCCGATTGGGGAAATAATTTTTTTTAATGCATTTTTCGACGATCCAACCGTACGGATGTTAATGGATACGCATTGTGATGTTGGGGAAAAATAATCGAAAAATCGGGAATTTATCTTGTACGACATTTTTTGAGGGATCTGGCCAAAGTACTACTCGAAAGAACGAGATTCGACCCCGATTGGGGAAATAATTTTTTTTAATGCATTTTTCGACGATCCAACCGTACGGATGTTAATGGATACGCATTGTGATGTTGGGGAAAAATAATCGAAAAATCGGGAATTTATCTTGTACGACATTTTTTGAGGGATCTGGCCAAAGTACTACTCGAAAGAACGAGATTCGACTAGAGCCGGCAATTTCGTACACGACACGAAAACACGTCACGAAAACGACACGATAATAACGGGTTTGGTTTTACCTTTTCGGTACACGAACACGAAAATACACGAACACGAAATTACACGAGCGAATTTCGTGTCGGTTTTGGATTTACCCTTGGGTACACGACACGAAACGAAAGTACACGAAATAATTAAATAATTAAATAAATATATTAAAATTATTTAGATACATATTATCATAAATATTATATATATATTTTTTACAAAAATAAAATAGAAAATAGTTTCAAATTTAAGTTTAGTAAGATTTGACTGCACTTGGAACATTATGGCTTATTGACTTAATACTCTAAAAACCGGCAACATCACTTTACCAATTCACTTCCCCCCCAAAATATCAAACTTCCCCCCAATTCACTTTCAACATCACTTTACCCAACTCACATTCAAACTCTCCCTCTCTGTGCACCATAATCTCTCCACAACTTTCAGTCGGTGAAATTAGGTTACGCCGTCGGTCAGATCTGGTGACCCAATCTGGTTTATGTTCATGAAATTAGGGTTTTTTCCACCGGCGTTTAAATCACCTTGCTTGTCGCAGGTAAACCATTCTTCCACAGACTATATGTTTGAGATATATGGTTGGAGAGATTGCATATTTGAGTTGTATTTGAGAGATTGGGACGAATTGAGTTCCAATTATATGAATAATACTACTTATGCTTTAATGTTGATGTATTAATATCTGACATTGTTGTGCTTGTTGTCTACAGCTAATTTGAGTACCATGGGAAAGAAGTACAGGTTAGTTGTTTACTATGGGGGTCAGTTCATGACAAAGGTTAAGTGGCAATACACCGGTCCTAAGGCAAAGGTGTTCGACGGAATGGAAGTCTACAACATGACTGTTAAACAAGTTAGGGATTTGGTAGCGGATGTAGTTTCGGATGATGATAAGCTTTATTTCATGAAAGATGGGGTGACCCCGGATCATGGATATGGTTTGATCCTTGGAGACAGTGACTTAAAAGAGTTGGCTGTTGCTTCTACCATGACTGGAGTCTGCAAGATTCATGTCTTCCATTCCTGGTCCACAGCTACTGCACCAGTTTGCGTTGAAGAAGAATACCTAGGTAGACTAATTTTTGACTTCTCATATTTATGCATTTTTATGTATATTGAACAGATAAATCCTGTAATTGCTAAGGGTTCTTATACTGGTTGTAGGTGAGGACAATGAGGAATTTGAGGAACAATATTCAACGGAAGAGTGTAGCGAAGAAGAAGAAAGCACAGAAGTAGAAGACGAAGGAGAAAACGCAGAAGAAGAAGTAGAAGAGTGCAAAAAGGTGCAACAAAAGAATGATGTCAAAGCTAAGAGGGGGCTAACCAGGTTGCCGAAGCTGCGTACCAGGTTTACAAACTCTGGTGGAAAAAGACATGAGGTTGAATTTGACTCACTTGGTAGGTTAATGGGGGAATACAGATCAGAATTTACGAGCTTTTTGGGAGACACGGTCAGGGAGCATGTTGGCTTAAGATGGTTAACATGGAAGGAGGTGCCAAAAGAAGTGAAGGATAAGCTGTGGGATCAAGTAACGGTAAATCAGCTACTTCGCATTAAGTACTCTAAATATATGTTACATTTTTAATATGAAACACTATTGTTGAACTTATCTGCTTGCCTTTTATGTGTATTAACACCATGTATTATATATTGCAGCATTTTTTTGATATAGAACTTTGTCGTCGAAAGTTTACAATGACTCGGCTTGGTGGGCTGCTTCGCAATTTCAGAAGAAAGATGTATGCAAGATTCATACAACCTAACCTGAATAAACCAGCAAAGCTTGCAAAAGTTCCTAGGCAGTATCGTACACTGGTAGAGCAAGCTGATTGGGATAGGTTCGTAGCCCACACGCAAACGGATAAATTCAAGGTTGTAATACTTTAATATACGGATCATCGTTTGAATTAACGTATTTTTCCAATGCACTTTGCTGAAATAATTCTTTTGACTATTGGAAGGATGTCTCCAAAACTACGAAAATTGCGCGATCACGGTCAGTTTTTGATCATCGCTTGGGACGAGGAGGATACCCTCGTCTCAAAGAAAAATTGGTAATTCAGATGTGTTTTTATTGTGTTACTAGTGATTATTTTGGATATTAAATGTCTGATTGTGTCATCGTTGCATTATGCAAGGTTTCAAAAAATGAAATAAAGGTTGATGATGTCCCCTCCCGTGCTTTTATGTGGAGGAAGGGGAGGGAAAACAAAGATGGAGAGTTGGGAGATCCAAAAGTGAAGAGCATGGCAGATTATTTAGTAAGTTTAAATATGAGAGTTAGTATATCCTAAAGTGAAGAACATGTCCTTGTTACTAATTTTCTTCACTTTTTTCTTTACAGATGGATATTGAAGCACAGATAAAGGACGGACTAATCAAGATTGGGCCGGACGAGGATGCCCTTACAGTGGTTTTTGGCAGGGAGCAGGGTTCATACTTGAGAGGTGTTGGTTGTGGAGTCACTCCCAGTGCGTACTGGCATTGTCCTCGGCAAAGGACAACAGGAAAAGATAAAATCAAGATTCTGGAGCTTCAATTGGAAAATGAAAAACTGCTGCGTGAGAAGAAGGATGAAGAGCTGAAGAACCTGTCGTTGCAGATGGAGGCAACGAACAATAAACTGAATAAAGTCATGGCTCAATTGGATTCGCAAGGACTGCTTTCAGCAACAAAACAAGATGTAAGCACTACGTAAATTGTTGGAGTTTTTTGTGTTGGAATTTAGTTATCTTGTGTCTATATTCCAAAACATAGTTTACAAAACTTGTGTTATCACTTGACTTTCCCATTTCACGTTACATTCTGTAGGGAACACCGATAAGTGGGAATGGTTCGAGGGACAGCTTCATTAATGTTACCATCCCAGCATCGAAAGAGTTTTTAACACCTGTAAGTAATGGCTACTTTAATTTCTTTTTAATTTTTTCCAAGTAGTTGCTGATTTCTTGTCCAAATTTCTTAAATTGTAGGTTAAATCTGTGGAGAAGCAAGTGACTCCTACTGCCGACACATCCATAATGGCGCAAAAGGTGATCACTGCCGACACATCCATAATGGGGCAAAATGTCATCACCACCAGGAGGAAAGTTTATATATCTCCGCGTACCACTAAATCACAAGAAGATCCAACAATTGTGCAACAGGTATTACAACATTGCTAAATGCACATGTATATTGAGATTAACTTTAACTTTAATATGTTGGCAATTATGCTTCTACTTTTGTAGGAAAAGGTAATTAGATCCGGAACCAGGAAGAAGATTAATTTATCTCAGCCTAGCACTATCTCTGGTCAAATGCCATCTCAGTCAAATCAAACCTCAACAGTTGTCCAATCGGTATGCATTATATTTCTAAATGCGTATGTATATTAGTTCACTTTACCTTTATGATGTTAATTATGCCACGTACGTTTTTTAGCCAATGAAGTGTACTCTGTATATGTTGAATTTCAACAACCCGGTTGCACGTGGTACGGCTATCCTTTCAGACCAGAAAGGACAAACCATTCATGGAGTCCCCCTACAAGATGATTGCTATAGAGTTTCTGTTGATGAAGTTGTGAAGGGGGCAGCATTCTTACCTTATGAAGCCGGTGATATGCGGACAGTTGAGGATGCTTTGGGTTCTTTTGTGGCTTGGCCCAAAAACCTTATCAAGATAATTGATCATCAAGTACGTTTCTTACTTTGCATTCCATTTTGGTTGTGTGCATTTATTATCCTGCTTTATAATTTTGTTTAAAATGATGGAGCTTTAATTAAATAACATTACTTGTCCAACGGTCTTAACTTGCTTATCTATAGAATTACATTACTTGTGTTAGAATGGTCTTAACTTGAGGGCTGTTGGAATGATCATCGTATTTGTTTTCATGTTTTACTCTAGGTACCAAATCCAACGGCCAATGGGAAAGGGGAAGAACATAGCGCAGCTCAAGCTAAGGAAGAACATAGCGCAGATCAAGTTAAGAAGGAGAAGAAGAGATGTAATACCATTACTGGTTCCCCAGTAACACGTTCAAAGGCTAAGGCGAACAAGGCAGACAATCTGAGGAAGAAGCGGAAGCTGGTGGTGTAATTGTAAACTTAATTTGACTCATGTTAATGTGGTTTTCTGGTTGTTAACTTTTCGATAAGTTGTTAATTTTCTGTACTCTGGTTATGGTTATGTGGTTTTTATGGATTGTGGAGTTATACTCCATATCGTTGTTATGGATCATGGATTTAGTATGGATTTTATGGATTAATATGGACTAGTTTGGAATTTGGCATTTTTTTTACTTGTATTTTGGCATTTTACTTGTTTGCATATTGTGGCCTTTTTGAATTGGATTGTGGCCTTTTGGTATTGTGATTTGTATCGGCTTTTTGGTACGGCCGTGGTCATTTATATTACAAATGAAACCTGTTTGTGATGTGGTTAAGTATGTGTGGCTAGTACCACACTTCAGCCACACTACCTATTATATTATATTGGGGGATAGTTACTACAATTATTAGTGACTAAAAGCAGTTGTTTAATAGTATATGAAACATACAAACGACCACAGAAAAATTATAAAATGTGGCCATACCCAAGTTTTTTGCCACGATTTACCAATAAATAGTGCGACCAAAACTAAGCCTTTGATGAATGTTGGTATTTAGCCACGTTATTAATTATCTTTAGCCACGACCCATCCTGTGGCTGAAAGCTGGTATTTAGTCACACTTTTGAGCTTAAAACAGGGGCTGTCAGACCCAAGGGGTGGTATGCTTTAGTCACTCTGTTTTGAATTACAGCCACACATCTGGGGTGTGGCCGTAGGGGGCGTAAAATGATCCGACCTTAGGTGACACTTTGCTGAAAAATTAAAACGTGACGTAAAGTGCTTAGCCACACGTATTTTATGTGACGGAAGCCAAAATTTGACGTAGTGATTTTAGTTTATGTGCTTGTCATCAGTGGTCGTTAGAGTTCACTGACTCGGATTGTAGTTGTTTGTTCTGTGTGTTTCAGGTACTTGAACGTGTATGCGAACACGTTCTCAGATCGTAAATTGGAAGAAGAAAGATTAAAGTTAGTAAAGATGGGAGACGTTCCAGAAGGAGTAGCACCTGCAGCTAAGGCTTTGAAGGACTATTCTCAGCCAAAGATCAATGATATTCAGTCGAGTATTGTCAGGCCGGCTATTGCAGCTAATACCTTTGAAATCAAGCCTGGCACGATTCAGATGGTGCAGAATTCAGTGCAGTTTGGGGGTGCTCCAACGGAAGATCCTAATATGCATATTAGGGATTTCATCGAGATTTGCGACACCTTCAAGACCAACGGAGTGTCGGAAGATGCCGTGAAGCTGAGACTTTTCCCATTTTCTTTGAGGGATAAGGCTAAGGGCTGGTTGCACTCTCTACCAGCAGGTTCTATTACTACATGGGAGGATCTTGCTCAGAAATTTCTTACTAAATTCTTTCCCATGGCTAAAACTGTTGCGATCAGGAATGCTCTTACTCAGTTTTCTCAGCATTCTGGAGAAACTTTATGTGAAGCTTGGGAGAGATACAAGGAGATGCTTAGGAGATGTCCACATCATGGATTTCCCGACTGGATGGTGATTAATTGTTTTTATAATGGTCTGGGAGCACAATCAAGACCAATGTTAGATGCAACATCAGGTGGAGCTCTATGGGCTAAGAGCTACGAGGAAGCTTATGAGTTAATTGAGATGATGGCTGCGAATGAATATCAGAATCCTACTCAGAGATTATCACAAGGCAAAGTAGCAGGAGTTCTTGAAGTTGATGCAGCTATAGCTATAGCAGCCCAGTTGAAGGCTTTCACAATGAAGGTGGATTCTTTGACGAATTATGGAGTTCAGCAGGTGGCTAGTGTTTGGGAGCTTTGTGCGGGCGCACATGAGACGAATAATTGTGCCGTATCTAGTGAGTCGGTGCAGTTTGTGAGCAACTTTCAGAGACCATCACAGCCAGTTCCAGCCACCTATCATCCCAATAGCCGGAATCATCCTAATTTCAGCTGGAATGACAATCAACAATCTCAGCAGCCTTATCATCCATTCCAAGGTCAGCAATTTGGAGCAAAGCCTTACAATCCTCAGAATTTTCAGCAGCAGCAAGGGCAGAATTTTCAGCCACAGTATGCTCCTAGGCAACAATTTCAGCCACCAGGATTTCTGCAACAACCTCATGCTAGTGCGGGGCAGTCTTCGAATGAAAAATCTGAATTGGATGAGTTGAGAATGATAGTTAAAAGCCAGACGGCATCGCTCAAGACTTTGGAGAATCAGATGGGGCAGTTGGCAAGTGCCTTACTCAGCAGAGCTCAGGGAACTCTTCCTAGCGATACGGAGCCTAATCCAGGAAAGACAGTTGTCCAAGAACATGTGAAAGCAGTTACCTTGAGATCGGGAAAGGTCACGGGCAATCAAAAATCAGCAGTTGAAGAAGAGGAAGAAATTCAGCAGCATCAGGTGGAACCTTCTAAGGAAAAGCCAATTTTTGATTTGGCAGCTAAGCAGTTGGACGGTGAGGCTGAAAAGAGCAAACATTCTGCTGACAAGTCTACTTCGGAGCAGACTATTTACCCACCTCCTCCATACCCAAAGAGGCTCCAGAAGAAGACTACAGAGAGTAACCAGATCTATCCTCCTCCTCCATATCCAAAGAGGCTACAGAAGCAGAATCTTGACACAAAATTCGCCAAATTTCTCGAGGTTTTCAAGAAGTTACACATCAACATACCTTTTGCAGAAGCTCTTGAACAGATGCCGAGCTATGCTAAGTTCATGAAGGGTATTCTATCTCGGAAGTTGAAACTCGAGGATTTGGACACCGTTGCTTTGACAGAGGAGTGTAGTGCAGTTCTACAGCAGAAATTGCCACCGAAGCTTAAAGATCCGGGAAGTTTTACCATACCTTGCACTATTGGCAATCAACTTTTCAGCAAATGCTTATGTGATTTGGGAGCTAGCATTAATCAAATGCCAATGTCTGTTTTTAAGCAACTTGGGTTGCCTGAGCCGAAACCAGTTAATATGACCTTACAGTTGGCTGATCGGTCGATCACATATCCAAGGGGTATAGTGGAGGATGTCTTGGTAAAGGTGGATAAGCTGATTTTTCCTGCTGATTTTGTTATTCTTGACTTTGAGGAGGATAAGAAGATTCCTATCATCTTGGGAAGACCTTTTCTGGCTACTGACCGAGCGTTGATCGATGTTCAGAAAGGAGAGCTCACAATGAGGGTGAGTAATCAAAAGGTCATCTTTAATGTGTTCAAGGCTATGAAATTTCCGACAGAGGAGGAAAAGTGTTTTAGCTTGAAGATGGTTGATATGGGTCAGAGAAAGGAGTTCGATCAGCTGTTGAGCAAAAATTCGGACATGCACAAGTTCGAGCATCACATCAGTGATTCCATTGACAATTCTTCCATTCGAGATCTTTCGAATGTCAAGCTTGGAAAACTTCCACCACATTTGAAGTATGTCCATCTGAATGATGAGTTGGTAATTGTTAATCCCAAATGACCTAACAGAATTGTAGAAGGGGGGGTTGAATACAATTCTTGATATTTTCTTAAACTTAAAACACTTATAAATAAAACTGAACTGAATAAGTAAAAACACAAGATATAAATAATTCAGTTGGATTGTTTGATGATCCAACTGAAGTGTTTTTATTTCGGAAATAATCTGTGATACAAATGTACACAGCTGCTCAGTTACTAGATTTGTAGAGAAGAAATGCTCTCAAAAATAGCTAATACAATCTATTTGTTTTTCTTCTCTTATATCTATTTTAACTGCTACACTTGGTTATATATTCCCAAGTTTACAATACTATTTTTGGTTACACTTAAGTACACTAAAGGTAACCGCCAGTAGCTTGCTTTTCATTCCTTTTGTCCAGTGGTCCTCGGAGATCCTTGTCTTTTGTCTTCATGCTTATTCTGATCCCACTCAAGAACCCAATTGGGAATTGGAATGTTTCCTTATTTCCAATGACCATTTTAATGGCTCCCAATGCAAATGCACACTTCTACATCTCCTTTTGATCTGTCAGAAAGCTGTCACTATCACTTTGTCAACTATACAGAAGAGAAATAATGATCCGTTGATGGCAGGAGAATGTATTTCGTTGATAGCTTTATTCTTCATTCCGTTGATGGTGTATCCTTGTTTCGTTGATAGAGTAATCTTCATTCTGTTGACATGTCTTCACTTAGGCAAAATTACAAGGCATGATATACTTACAATTAACCAACCTATTTTGCCTATCTAGTACTTAGTCAACATGACTTAGGAAACCTATCTAATACATACATCAAATGCATATCAAACTGTGAAGTATTGTACAGTGCAATTGCTACAACACTCATTCCGTTGATGAGCTTCCTGTCAACGAAACACTGCAGAGCATGCCATTCCGTTGACAGTTAGAAAATGACTTAATACAAAATCTACTAAGTGTTTTTATAATTATCATCAAGAACAACATATTCCTAACAATCTCCCCCAATTTATGACTGATAGAATAACAGCCATAAATCAAGAGCCTTGATGATAACAAAAACACTCAGTCAAATTACACATGATAAAAGTAGAAATTGCATTGAGCTTCATTGAATTTAATTAAATTTCAAAGTAGAAAATCTTACAAAACAAGTGCACAGAGTTGCTCCTCTAGACTGAGCAGATTTTTCATCTTTGCCTCTGTGGTCTTGTTTTCTTCCCTTTTCTTGCATTGTTCTCCTCAATCTGAGCTTGAAGTCTTCTGTAGAAAATCTTGTCTTCTTCATCTTGATTCCCCAACTTGGATCGCATTAATCTTAGAGTTTCATTGGATGCCTTCTCCAGTTGGTCTTCTATTCTGAAGAATCTTCTACAGTTGTCCTTGTCTCTGAATTCCATCATCCAAAAAGGTTGGAGATGAATTTTCTTTCCTGTTTGAGGGACCTTCAATACTCTGGGAAGTGCACCAGGCTTGTTCCAGCTAGCTTTGATTTGGCAAATTTTGGAAACAACTTCAGACTTAGCTGTTTTGGTAAAACCAAAATCTTTCTTCAGGCATTTAAACACAAATAGCAGTGTCTGATAGTCTTCTCCCAGAATTCTATGTAGAGGCCAAACCTGTTCTCTCCCACCCTTGTAGACAAACACCAATCTCTCTGGTAGTTTGTAAGAAGCTGCTATTCCTCTCACTTCAACTAGGTCATCAAGATTGATATGTAGGTCAGACTCCTCCCTGATATCAGCAATGTAGATGAAGTCTTTTGGGTTGGTAGGAGGTTTTTCAGCTTGTGGTCTCCTTACTAGAATTGGCTTAGCCTTGGTAGCCCTTTGCTTAGATTTCTTCTTTGGATCCATCTCAAAGAGGAATTTTGGAAAGTTGGCCTCATCAAACTCAATTGGCTCTTCCTTTGGCTCAATTGGCTGATCATGGAAATTAACAGGATGTTTAGGATCAAAGGCTAACTTTACCCCTAGAGCTGGATCAGGAATTGTTGGAGGTGCAGTTGGTACAGAAGAGTCTGATGCAATACTCTGAGAGTCATCATTCTCAAAGGCTATATTTCTCCTAGCTCTTGCCTTTGGTTGCCTTGTGCTCTTCTTTGCACTCCTTTCCTCTCTGGCTTTTTCTTCTTGCTGTCTTTCTTCTTCATCAAGAGATTGAGCAACTGCAAGTGCTTGCATTGCTGCTCTTTCTGACACTTCAGCCTTAGCTTCAGCAAAGTTTGGGTGACCAGCCCAAACACAGATTTCTTGTCCATTCCTGTAGACAATTGCCCTTTGCTTCCTTACCTCAGTATCATTGCTTTCCTTGCATTTAGTGATAAGTAATCCAAGAAGCTTCAGCTCATCTGGATAAGGTGCAGGATAGAAAGTCCTTGTTATATTTTTGCCCTTTGGTTTAGCAGGGGACTTGGGAGATAAGCTTCTTTGCAATGTAGCTTGTTCCACATCCCTAATGCATGAAGTTTGTCCTTTCTCCTTCCTTGAACCTTGAGTGACTCCATGTAGAAGGGGCTCTACCTTATATAAAGAATTGGTCTGTGGCTCCCATTCCGTTGATGCTAAAACCATGGCATCCGTTGATGGCTCTGTAGAAGAAGCTTGATTCGTTGATGGATCTGAAATCTTTGCAGAATCAGCTAACTTCTTGATTCTTTCATCTATCCTGGACCAGTGGTCTTTAATTTGTTCAGCAAGCTGTAGCTTCATAGATGCTTGCTGAATCAGGTCAATGTTGTCCAGTTTAGCTTTTCCTGACTCCCCCATAGCTAGTGGCTCCTTTGGCATGGAAATGGCTGGGACCATAACCTTTGTGATTTGAATGTCTAGCTCCGTAGATTTCTCCCCCTTTTTGTTATCATCAAGAGAGATGACTGGGAGTCCTTGAGCTGCCACTAGCTGGGCCAAGAGTTGTGTCTGCTTCTCCTGTTCCTTTTGCATCTGAGATAAAGTAGCTTCCACCTTGTCCACTCTAGAAGAGAGAGTCTTCAAGGAGGTAGCCACCTCAGGTTCCTTAGAGAAAAACCTGTTCATCTTGGACACAGTGAGAAGAGGAAGCTTTTCATCTAGCCTCCTTTCATTAGCATCCTTGAGATTGCTAATTGAGTCCTTGATTTCTCTAGCCTCAATCCTTGTCTGCATCATCTGTAGCCTTTGGATTTCCAGTGAATCCATAATAGCCTTGTAGAATTTCTTGTCATTGGCATTTGCAGACTCATGAGCCAGATAGGCCTCATTGTATTGCCTTGTGATTGCAGCATCCAGGGAGATCCTTCCTTGTAAATCTTGAGAAAGCCAGTTTGGTGTAGGAGGCACCACAGAAGTCCCAGTCTGTGAAGTAGTGGCCACCTGATTGTCACCAAAGCTGTCCTCATCATCAGAGAAATCAAACTCACCAATTGCTGCAGCTCCTGGAGATAGATTGGTCAAGGCATCCTTTGCTCTTTGCATTGATGCAGTTGTATGAATTAGTTGTAGTGACCTCTCTGCCTCCACATTGCCCTGTTGAGCCAAAACTTGATAGGCTGACACAGGATGAGTAAAGGTCTCAGGATCCAGGGAAATACTATCCAGAGTTTGTTGATAGAGCTCTTGGAAAGTAAGTTCCCTTTCTTCCTCATTGACCTCCATTGACTCACTAGCAATGGTTGCTTCCTCCCTTATGACTCCTGTAGTCCCTTATCTCTCTCCTCTATTTTCTTGCATCATGGGCTCCCCATGGCTCACACCTCTCACACCCTCACCTTCACCTACTAAGGTGGAACTCTCAATCTCTCCTTTTGCCTGGCTGGAAGAAATAGCCAGCCTCTCACTCTCATTCTCCCCTTTTGCCTGGCTGCAAGCCAGCCTCTCAGTTTCACTCCCTCTCAATCCTAGAAGTGTCTCAACTACCACTAGATCATCTGCACTAGTTGTGGAAACAACTTGATTTTCAATTAGAGGTGCAGAGTGAACTATCAACGGTATGGTAGTTTGAACTGTCAACGGTATGGATACCGTTGATGGAGAAACACTTGTCAACGAAAGAGCCTGTTTCGTTGATGAGGTCAAGAAAGCACTTTGAGAAAGTGAAATTACAGTAGAATCTGTGGTGATTGATTTAAGAGATTGTTCCACAGATCCTCTTGTAACTTCAGAAAAGGATGATTGGTGGCCCAACAAATCACTTAACAAGTGATGGTCACCAATGTCAGAGTGGGGCTTCTCCAAGAAAAGAGTTGGAGAATCAGGGATAGATGAATGGATCATATCCACATCCAATGATTGAGTTGGTGAATTTGGTGGAGATAGTTCAAGATTGATATCAAGAGAATGGGACTGTAACCCCAGAATTATGATAGGGGTTACATCAAATTGAATTTGTGAAACTGGAAGTGTTGCTTCCAGTGTGTGTGCACCCTGTGAAACCTGGGATTTTTTCTTTACTCTTCTTTGGTACTGGGAAATTGTAGACTGTGGGCTTACAGTGTCCCTTGCCCTCTTGGACTGTGCTCTTGGTGGAGAGCTTGTTTCAATAATTAAATCCTTTTGGGAGGATGCAATTAGACTTGTGCTTAAATCCATTTTACTCATTGTACCTTGTTGGGAAGACACAATGGGGCTAGGCTGGGAAACACTTACCTCACCTTCCTTATTCTTGGGGTTTCTTTGACTTTCACCCCTTCCCTCACCTCTCACAACTCCAGACTCACTCCCCTTAGGTTGTGTGGTAGTTTTTACAACAGGTGCCTTTTGAGAAGCACCTGAGGTTGGCTTGGAGGATTTCTTTGATTTTGGTTTTGTTGCTGGGACAGGAGCCTGTTGGGTCACAGCTACAGACTCCATAGCAACTGGGTTGGATGAGACAATGGAAGTAACAGCTATACTAACAGGGATAGCAGTAGTTACCTCAATGATTGGCAGATACACCACTGGAACATCACCATTGTGGTTCAGCCTCAGTATGTCTGTCAATACTCTATTCTCTTGCACAAAGCACTCAAACCTGGCAGTAGGGTTAGAGATAACTAATGGTGCTGGACTAACATGATTAGCCAGCATCATCAGAAACCTTGCATAATAGATATTTTTCTTCCTATTTGCCTTATCACCCAACTTAGCACCAATTTCATACATAAGTTGGGTGCTAAAGTTGTAATATCTATCATTTAGAAGCATGGTTAGGAGAATTAACATAGAGTTAGTTAATGCATCAAAATTACTAATCTTTCCAGAAAAGACCTTAATGAATGCATCAGCTAAATAGTTGTATTCCCTAACCAAACCTCTCCTAATTATCTTACCCAAGTTATCAGTAGGCAAAGAGTAGTTTATAGAATTTAGCATGGTAGTTATTTCAGTGTTAGTAGGCAAAGCATCACAGTTATTATCAGGAATATGTAAACATGCTTGCAAAACATCAGAATTAACTATGTACTCATTACCTTGAAGAGTGAATTGCAGTGTGCAGTTTGTTCCACTATACTCACATGAGGTCAAAATCTCCTCGATTATTTCATTGTAGAGTGGTGTAGAGTGAAACATCGCATAGCTCAACTTACAGTTCCTCATGAAGTCCATCATCTTGAAAAAGATGTTGTTCGGACTCTTCTTAACAACAAATGGAATAGAATTGTTCTTCTCATAGATGAACCCACCAGCAGACATAAGCTTGACTATGGGTGCCATTGTTGAGTGAGGAAAAGCTTCGAGCTGTATTGCTTGTTAGAGAGAAGAAGATAGAAAAACTTTTGGAATTTTTGAGAACAGGTAGAAATGAAATAAAGAAATTGAAATTTCTTAAATACTCCCCCAAAAATTCTCAGAAATTAAGTCCAATAATTAATCTAAATTACCTGATTGGCTTAAAAAAGTAACCGTTAGAATTAAATATTACCACGATTTATACTTACAGGGGTGTATGTATAGATCGTGATAAAGAACGTGCAATTTCAACGGTTCAGATTAAAAAGCGCTACATCAACGAATCAGAATTGGGAATTTTAGGTCCCTTCTATTTCGTTGATAAAGCTGCGTTTCGTTGATATAAAAGAGCTATCAACGAAACACCCAGAAAAATGCTAAGACTATCAACGAAATGGTGCGTTTCGTTGACATAGTAATTGTAACAGCCCCAAATCCGGGGTCAGGGATTTAGGGTAGTCACGATCCATGTACTCCTTGCCTTACCTGTATTACTCACACCATTCATAATTCACCTGCTCATGACCCCACAACATATGTCTCTCACACACACACACACACACAGGTTAGAGTCTCAGAAGCGACACAATACAACAACTGCGGAATAAATAATTTTTATTATAATACCCAAATGTCTTTTGAATCTGTCACTGATACAATTTCTAAGTAATGTTACATTGCCAACTTAGTCTTCTGATGCTCACAATCCTCTCATACCATTCATATCTATACATAAGTTGAATACCAAAAGCTGTAGCCTGATTCGATTGGTTTGTACTACTCTGCGGGATCACTGCTAGAAACTGTTTATGGAAACGCCTTGCGGGGTATGTGCCGACCCATTGGCATCCTGCTTCGCTGCTATATAATATATATAAAACAATAGCAAGAGTGAGCGATAGCGATAGCTCAGCAAGGTAATAAAAATATGGCATAATCCTGCCTTTAACTCGACCCAGAATAAAGCGGGTATAAGACAATAATTTGTCAAAATATCTTGATACTAAAATTATTTCCTTATCAGAATGTATTCCCAAAAACAGTACCATTATTGTACTTCAAATATCATTTTCATAATATTTCTGCAAACTTGTGCTATATTATGAACAAAGTTCTAGTATAAAAGATGAGGTTTCAAAGTAAACCAAATATAATCTTTCCGAAAAATATCTGCCATGTAAGCAGAATATCAACATATAACTTAGAAGATGAAGTTATAAGGTGATTCAGTATAAACAACTCCCTTACCATAACTCCTGTTATGTAAGGTATCCGCAGAGTCATATGATATAAAAGATGAAGTTATATGGATTTATTGTCACTTCATTTCCAAACACTTTTCGACCCCCTGCCAACATGATTGGTTCTTTATCCCAATGCATGTTGCAGGAATATCCAAATTGGATGATGAACTAATACTGGAGTTGCTACCGCGCCCGCTGTGCCTAACCTTGCTATGATCAGTAGCAGGTCGCACCGCTCAAATATGTTTTCTACATGTAGATGGAAGAATCACGACGGCCTGACATTGTCTACCGCCTTCCAGTGACCTCCCGGCCCATTTGGGGCCATAAAAGTTGGATGGGTCAATCGCAATTGGACCACTTACACCACTCCTAGTTCAGATGAAATCCATGACTCTGAAACGTAAAGGTCATCCTCCTTTCCCCAAGTGTAACACTTGTTGATACGACTCCACTAAGTAGTTATATCTAGGTTGGAAAGGAAGATTCCCCAATATTTCCCAAGCTAGGCTTGTTAATGGATATCGACTTGTTCCAGGAATTTACCCCTCGATCGTTGAGGTGGTAACACAATATTTGACTTGCAGCAATTACATAGCTTTGAGAAAATATCTGTCCCCTGACAGTTTTGAGTTGAGAGTTTAAAAAGAGTAGCAGTCACTTAAATCAGGTTTCTCATATTTTTGATAGTTGAGCGAGCATTTAAATCCTCTTTAAAAGACAGATTTAAACGGAAAAACATTGTTTTGGGAACCTCTTTTTGATTGGAAAACACTTAATAACATTTATTAAACAAGTAAACCTTCAAATGAATATTCGAAAATAATATTCATCAAATAAACAATCCTCGAATGAATATTTAGAAATAATATTCATTAATAAATAATCCTCAAATGAATATTCAAAAATAATATTCATTAATAAATAATCCTCAAATGAATATTCAAAAATAATATTCATTAATAAATAATCCTCAAATGAATATTCAAAAATAATATTCATTAATAAATAATCCTCAAATGAATATTCAAAAATAATATTCATTAATAAATAATCCTCAAATGAATATTAAAATAATATTTCTCAAATAAGTGAACCTCCAATGAATATTCGAAAATAATATCCTTTAAATAATTAAATCTCAAATGAATATTCAAAAGTAATATTCATTAATTAAATAAATCTCAAATGAATATAAACAATATTCTGTAAGTCGATAATCCTCAAATGTATATAAATAATATTCCTTAAATAAAATAATTAACCCTCGAATAACAGTTACCCGATATCTTTATCGGATAAATAATCTTTAGTATATACAGAAATACAATCACTTCTGATCTTAGAGAAAATCACCCGCCCTTATCCTAGGGCATTTATAAAAAAAAAACCTGGCTTATAACTGATATCCCATATCTAGCTTATAAGCCAGTTACCAAATCATTTTCAAATAATAACCTTCGAATGAGTTAATATTCAAATAACATTCCTCAAATCATTTCCAGGTAATTAATACTTTCTAGAAATATAATTAATGTTTAATAATAGCAGTCCTCAAATAATTAGTACACTGTCGCTGGAATCCCTCCGGGTTTCCACGGCTATCTTCATATCTCAAATACTGACTCCCGGTCTAGAGTCGAAAACAAGAAGTATGCTCTTATCTCTAGAGCTACAAGGTATACCGGTTTATAACTACTTTATCTCAAAGCTCATATATAAGCCCAAATCAAACTCTATTTTATACAATATATAACATGTATCGCACAACTGTATAACTCCACACATGGCAACAGCAGTAATATATAATCAATACTTCAAAGTATAGATTTAGAAAACTTGCCACAATACTTGCAACAAAGATTTGGTATATAAATTGGGAATACACAAGTATTGAACATAGGAAAATATACCTACTCTGAATAATAGAGTAAGGTTTAGTAAACTTGCCTGATGCTCGAGAAGTGATAGGGGTTCGCGACGATGCCGGACAATCTAGACAAAGTCAAACGAAAACACACGGTTAATTCCCTCGATAAACCACTTATAACTCAATGCTTAAACACGTAAGCGAAACACAACCAAGGCATTACTAGCTCGTTATAGGCTCATACTAAGTCCATGTTTAGTCGACAATTACTTCAGTCGTAGGTTTAGTCCGAAATCGATCCTCGAATACAAGTTATACTTAACCATTTTCAACATTGGTTCCTAAGTCATGCTCTTAAAGGTTTTCACTTGCGCAACCTCGGCTAACACATTTTTATAAAATCGGAAAATAATCTTTTGGACTCGAAACCTTCGTAACTGCCCTTGACACTTCAATACAAAATTTCATATTTTAAAACAACTCTTAAGGGTCTCAAACATAGCCACAAAGTTGGTACATTTCTGCAATCTCATTCCTTGAACCACTTTCACTACAATGGTCATATCTCATAAACCGTAAATCGTAATGACATGATTCTTGCGCTCACATAAACTAGAAACAAAGCTCTACACACTCATGTTCATAACTGAACCAAAAGAGGCAGTTAGGTTTTCTGATTCTAGGCAGTTTATAGAGTTACCGAAAATCGGGCATTACGACGGCTTAAAATCGAATAATCCTATTTTGTCACAACATAACCAAGCCACACCGGGCATACCATACATCTAAAACCTCAACAAACAACCATCATACACCTCTAAGATCAGTGGGGAGGCTCAAATCCAACACCCATCATTTTACACATTCAAACAAATCCAAATAATCACTAAATCACTTAATCATGATCTTAACTTTACATAAACATCAAAACCACTTTAAAACTCATATAAAACTCAAAGGGGCAGAGGTTTATACCTTCCTCCAAGCTTGCTTGCTGCTATATTCCTTATGTAACCTTAGATCCTTGCTTAATACAACCTTTGGAAGCCACAAACTCAATATCAAAAGCAACAAAGCAAAATACAAGTTACTATTCATCATCTTCTCCAACTGTTACTCACTGAAATCGAAGGGTAAATCACAGAGGTGAGGCGAGCGCTTATCATGGTTGCGTAGAGCTTCTCGAGAGCTTCGATTTGAGTGGTGGAACGCCAAAAACGGACCACGGAATCTCAAGTTATGATCATTTCTTTCTCTCCCATTTTTCTTTCTTCTTCTCTCCCGAAATTTCTCTTCCTTTTTCTTTTTCTTCTTATCTTGTTTAATTACTTGATATTTATCCAATGTGGTGAGTCATCACCCTTGGTCTCTTCTTGTCTTGACACTTGGCAAGCATGCATTGGCTTGGAATAAAGTAGCTTTTCTGGTTCGTTTAATTTCGTAGAACGCTCGCAAGGTTTCTCGAGGGTTCTATCGAGGTATTTTACCGAAATCGTTCTCGATACTTCTAATTCATTTATCAAATCCATATCCATAGAATTAATAATTTAAATCCTTAAATATCCTCAAATAATAATTATTTAGTCCGTTTTTGGTGAAATTTCGGAGAAAACGAAAAATGCTATTTTTCCGATTCTGACAGCTTCTGCATTCTTTTATTTCCATCATAGATCACTAATGCGACTTTGAAAGTTTATTATATCGTCCCGCATATAGGGTGGTCTGAAAAACTTTTAAATGAAGAGTTACTATTCATCAGTGGTTTTTCTATAATCCTTTGGATCAAAATCCGTTCCAATATTCCTGATCTATTTTTCTCTTTACTCTTTGCACTTAGAAAACGTTCTAGTGATTTCTCGGGCGTACGCTATCTTGTTTACGGAGTTGTCGGATGTATTCCAGATATTGATTTGGATGACATAAAAATACTTTCCTTCCCTGGAGTATTGTATTCTTATCTTCCAGATTGATTGTTCTTATTTATATGTTCAGTCCATTCTTACTATTCTCAAAATGTTTGAAAACCGAAATTCATATTCATTTCATAACTTGATTCTCAAAGTCATTGCCACTATCCATATTTACATCAACATATAATAAAAGTTTTAATTCTACCCAAAATCTGGGGTCTTACAGTCTCCCCTCCTTAAAAGGATTCCGTCCCGGAATCACTCTGAAAACAAATGGGGATATCTTTCTAGCATGTCGCTCTCTAGCTTCCAAGTTGATTCTTCCACATTATGATTCCTCCATACCACTCTGGCTAGTTTGATGACCTTGTTTCGGAGTACTTGTTCCTTTCGATCTATAATTTCCATTGGTTGCTCCACATAGGTCAAGTCTGGTTGTATGTCTACGTGCTCGTACTCTACATATGCTGGGCATCTATAGTATACTGACGTAGCATTGACACATGAACCCCGTTATGACCATTCTACAAGTTTGGGGGGGGGGGGGTAAGGCTGGCTCGTAGGCCACCTTCCTGGCGCGTCTTAAATCTCAGATGGCCCAATGAATCTCGGGCTCACTTCCCTTTCTTTTCAAATCTCATTAATTCTTTCCCTGGAGATACCTTTAGCATCACGAATCTCTAACCTCATATTCTCTATCTTGTTTGCACAGAAATACACCAGCATAAACTTGTTTGGCATTCATCAACTTGCCATTTAGCTTATCAGTAGCAGTACTATCTCTATACTCGCGGGCTTAGTCCGCATACTTTCTCTGTCTGTCTTGGTTGTCACTAGCCGCTTGTTGGTGAAATCTTTTGTCTTTCTAGTTTGTTGGACTAACTTGGGTGTTGTGTAAAATCTCATCCTTTAATTCCCGATCATTCGGAATCCATCTCTGTCTCATTTTAAAGTAAGGGTATCGGCCACCACATTGGCCTTCCCCGGATGGTAGTGTATCTCACAGTCATAATCCTAGGTCAATTCTAGCCATTTCTCCATCTCATGCTATCTACTATCATGGGTAACTCAAAGCCAATTCATTACATTCCATAAAATTTGTGGGTGCATTAGTCAACCCAAAATAACTTCGCTGAAAACTCGAAGTGTCTATTCCTAGTACGAATCGCAGTCTTGGGCATATCCTCTGATTTAACTTCCAACTGGTGATACCCAGTTCTTAAATAAATTGGAAATACACAGCGTTCTTCCGCTGATCAAACAATCATTTACAAGGGTACCTATTCTCCATGTCAAACTCATACAACTCTCGAGGTTCGATATATAATCTTGTGCTAAAATCTTTCTCTCTTACAACAACACCGGGCTCTCCACGGTGGTACACTGGGTCTTATCATATCCTTATACAACAACTCTTGTAACTGAGTCACTAACTCTTTCATTCCCACTATACTCTGAATACTCGGTATTCATTCTCATGTCATCCCAATCGATATTTGGTAGCGCATTAAGATCTTGTAAAATCTCCCAAAACCATTGTAGTTTCCTCTATACTTGGTGCCTCTTTTCTTGGCGTCAACCATAAGAGCTAATTAAGCCTCGTATCTCTGGCGTAATAGTTTCTTAGTCTGAACTATATTCAAGAATCTCTGAATCTGTCTCCGTTCTTTATTTATTACTCTCTCTCCCTTACAATCAGTCTGGGCCCCATTGGGTGTCAACCAACCCATTCTTATTATAATATCCACTTTTCCCAACTTGAAAGGGATCAGGTCTATCAAAAGTGTCGACCTCATATTTCTAGTTCACAACCTGGATGTACCAGTCTTATGGGAAAATCCCTCGATTGGCTATTTCTACTTGTAATTATTCCCTCAGCGTCTCGGCCTTAAGGTTTAATCGTCATGCAACATCTTGATATACAACAATGCATTAGCTCTGTCTAAACAGTGTAGAAGGGCACCTGCTATTTAAAGGTCCTGACAGTGGGCTGCTTGTTGGAGGTAGCCCTGGTTGAAACCTACTGGCTTTCTTTTATTCTGTGTTCACAAACTCCGGAACAAACCTCAATAATTCGGGAAACTTGGCCTCATACTCGGTCACAGTCATGGTTTCTTGTTTTAACTCTTTAACTTTCATTTTCATCCGGGTCTCCATATATTTCCGGAAATTATTCCTGCTGCACCTCTCCCAAGTCACAATACCAACTCCCTTTGACTCCATCGTCAGTACTTATCTTGCTAACCCAGAGGTAGTGTCCATTCGTAACAACTCCTCCAAAATCTCAATTCCCCTATAGGGCATCTATCTAACACCGTTGTCACTGGAGTTCACGGCACACCGCTATTTCTTTTACATATATCGATTGACACGCTTTCCATTATCATAATATCCTTGGGAGAATAAACCAATTTCATTGATATGTCACTAACATTCCATTCGTCTTAGGGATTCGCTCCTGACATAGGCGATTTCGTCGCGAATCTAATTCCTATCAGCGAATTTTGACTTATTTGACCTGGTTGGCCTCCCCTTGAAATTCAATAAGGATAACAAAAATTATGGGGCCTTGAAAAGACAGCTCCCATATCAAGGAAAACGTCACACACTGGTGATCATAAGGTTATGAGTTTTAAGGTAACCTTATGGGAGGTAAAAGAATTTACCGAGAGATCAACATGATCCTAAGAACTCAGCGTTGTGTGCCTCGATTGAGACATTACTAAAGGTAATTAGCCTTCTTGTATTTCACAACTTACAAGTGATGGCGTCCCATCAGACTTCTATCACATAGACAGATAGTCCTTGTAGCCCCTATAAGTATAGGGTTGTTCGTCTCAGTGGAAGTTGAAAAGTATGAAAGCAATTCAATATCAATTTAATGATTATCGTCTTTCGACAATATTTCTTAAAGGAACACCTTGGATTAAAATTGAACAGATTCCAAAGGTGCGGTTTCCAAAGAAAATACAAAGAAAAGAATAACCAAGAAGATACTGGTACTTAACAAGCAAGGGTTATTCATTATTTGAAGAAAAGTGGAAGCTTGAATATCATCATTTGACAGGGCTTTGAAAAACTTGAAAGTAGGCATCGTGACAGCCTCTAACACAATTGAAATTAAATATGATTTAACACAAGTGTTATAAAATAACTTCGAAGAGGGAATATACCCTTTATCAGAATTCTTTCTTGGAGAGAGGTCAAGATAGATCATAGGTTGGGGAGGTACCCCACATAATTTTCAAATGGGAAGGGTACTACCAAAGTCTCTACGGATGCCTTTTATGTCGGCTCCTCTTATGGATAATCGTTCAATTCCAAAGCTTTTCTTTTCCACGCACCCTAAGGTGTTCGATACTTACGTCATTGCCGACTTATAATAGTCGCTAAGAATTCAACCATCAACATTTGCAATCGCAGGGAGTTTATTCGACTAGGCGCAACATCTCAAGTAAGCGTTCTGTTCTATAAGAAGACTTCGATACCGTTGTCGCCCATAGCAACGACGAATTCCATATGTCGACTGGGCAATACTCCGGAAGATCGTTAGAAACTACAATCTTAAATTCGGTCTCTATTTCAATCATCCTTATACCCAATATTCCTTCTCTCATATCAATCCCGTGTGCTACATAAGCTTAACACTTTTGGCACAATAGCCTTTTCATTTAAGTCAATCCCGGAATTTCTCAGTCCGTCTTGGTCCTTAAATACATTTCGCATTTACCGTTCAATCTCAACTTCACCATTTTATCTCTACAATCAATTGTAGCAATCAAGGTCTGTCCACCAGCCCATATAGCGGCCATCTTACCCAATCCACAGGGTTCGCTCTAGTTTCCACTCTCTTTGGTGACATCCTCTGGTAATCAGAAAGACAAGGTTTGCCAAAATTTGTTGAATTTCTTCCCAAAATCAGGGGAATTTGATCAATCTATTTACCTACTAGTAATGCTCGGATCTGATTTCCGACCTTTCGGTTCTATCCTCATAATTCCTTCCCGGTTTCCTGAGGGTGGTAAATCTCGTTCTCGATTCCGTCTTAGCGTGCTTGTCTTACCATAACATTTACATGGTACATATACCCAAAATTCTCCTTGAGATAATAAAATCCCTCAATGATATAATAGACACTATTTCCCGTGGAATCGCTGGTCGTGGGGGTTTGAAATCTCATAGCCCAAAACAATTCCTTACATTATTCTAGGCAACTAAGTACCCTTAATCGTTCGTGAAAATCTGAACATCTTGGTTCTTACGTATGCTGCCTCCTTATGGGCAGCTATAACCGATCACGAGTAACAGGTTTTGTTCAAGTCGAATCAATCCACTGATACTGGCTATACTGCCTCTACCTCTTCTGCTTTGGAGACTCTACTCCATTTTCTTTGTCATATTTCATGATGAATCATAACGATCCTAAACTCTCATATCGGCACTTATTTGACCTCTAAAGGTTCGTCCGGTCCTATTATACGACCTCAAGTAACATACTACGTCTTTACCAATCAACACGTCCTCTACAAGATTCTTTCCTTGACCCACTATGGGGTCTTCCTCTAGATCCTCATATGGATCTCCCTTTATCGGGTCTCCGTCCATTTCAAGGAACGCATCATCAATTGCCTACTCGAAGGCCTCGGGATCTGGTATCTCGGAGTCCCATCCATCTATAACTCATACGAATCGAGGTGACTAACCATGAAGTCCTAAGTACGGTTTCCCAAAAGAAGTCCCCTCTCGGGATTCATCTTAAACAGCCAGGGTCATGTCCTCTAACCCAACTACGAACTCAATTTGAGCTCTAAATGTCCTTATCATTATTAAGGGTATTGTAAGACTCGATCTCCTATCGTTTCTGAGGACTGTAACCTAACTCTCTGATACCATCTCTGTAACAGCCCTAAATCCGGGGTCAGGGATTTAGGGTAGTCACGATCCATGTACTCCTTGCCTTACCTGTATTACTCACACCATTCATAATTCACCTGCTCATGACCCCACAACATATGTCTCACACACACACACACACAGGTTAGAGTCTCAGAAACGACACAATACAACAACTGCGGAATAAATAATTTTTATTACAATACCCAAATGTCTTTTGAATCTGTCACTGATACAATTTCTAAGTAATGTTACATTGCCAACTTAGTCTTCTGATGCTCACAATCCTCTCATACCATTCATATCTATACATAAGTTGAATACCAAAAGCTGTAGCCTGATTCGATTGGTTTGTACTACTATGCGGGATCACTGCTAGAAACTGTTTATGGAAACGCCTTGCGGGGTATGTGCCGACCCATTGGCATCCTGCTTCGCTGCTATATAATATATATAAAACAATAGCAAGAGTGAGTGATAGCGATAGCTCAGCAAGGTAATAAAAATATGGCATAATCCTGCCTTTAACTCGACCCAGAATAAAGCGGGTATAAGACAATAATTTGTCAAAATATCTTGATACTGAAATTATTTCCTTATCAGAATGTATTCCCAAAAACAGTACCATTATTGTACTTCAAATATCATTTTCATAATATTTCTGCAAACTTGTGCTATATTATGAACAAAGTTCTAGTATAAAAGATGAGGTTTCAAAGTAAACCAAATATAATCTTTCCGAAAAATATCTGCCATGTAAGCAGAATATCAACATATAACTTAGAAGATGAAGTTATAAGGTGATTCAGTATAAACAACTCCCTTACCATAACTCCTGTTATGTAAGGTATCCACAGAGTCATATGATATAAAAGATGAAGTTATATGGATTTATTGTCACTTCATTTCCAAACACTTTTCGACCCCCTGCCAACATGATTGGTTCTTTATCCCAATTGCATGTTGCAGGAATATCCAAATTGGATGATGAACTAATACTGGAGTTGCTACCGCGCCCGCTGTGCCTAACCTTGCTATGATCAGTAGCAGGTCGCACCGCTCAAATATGTTTTCTACATGTAGATGGAAGAATCACGACGGCCTGACATTGTCTACCGCCTTCCAGTGACCTCCCGGCCCATTTGGGGCCATAAAAGTTGGATGGGTCAATCGCAACTGGACCACTTACACCACTCCTAGTTCAGATGAAATCCATGACTCTGAAACGTAAAGGTCATCCTCCTTTCCCCAAGTGTAACACTTGTTGATACGACTCCACTAAGTAGTTATATCTAGGTTGGAAAGGAAGATTCCCCAATATTTCCCAAGCTAGGCTTGTTAATGGATATCGACTTGTTCCAGGAATTTACCCCTCGATCGTTGAGGTGGTAACACAATATTTGACTTGCAGCAATTACATAGCTTTGAGAAAATATCTGTCCCCTGACAGTTTTGAGTTGAGAGTTTAAAAAGAGTAGCAGTCACTTAAATCAGGTTTCCCATATTTTTGATAGTTGAGCGAGCATTTAAATCCTCTTTAAAAGACAGATTTAAACGGAAAAACATTGTTTTGGGAACCTCTTTTTGATTGGAAAACACTTAATAACATTTATTAAACAAGTAAACCTTCAAATGAATATTCGAAAATAATATTCATCAAATAAACAATCCTCGAATGAATATTTAGAAATAATATTCATTAATAAATAATCCTCAAATGAATATTCAAAAATAATATTCATTAATAAATAATCCTCAAATGAATATTTAAAAATAATATTCATTAATAAATAATCCTCAAATGAATATTCAAAAATAATATTCATTAATAAATAATCCTCAAATGAATATTCAAAAATAATATTCATTAATAAATAATCCTCAAATGAATATTAAAATAATATTTCTCAAATAAGTGAACCTCCAATGAATATTCGAAAATAATATCCTTTAAATAATTAAATCTCAAATGAATATTCAAAAGTAATATTCATTAATTAAATAAATCTCAAATGAATATAAACAATATTCTGTAAGTCGATAATCCTCAAATGTATATAAATAATATTCCTTAAATAAAATAATTAACCCTCGAATAACAGTTACCCGATATCTTTATCGGAAAAATAATCTTTAGTATATACAGAAATACAATCACTTCTGATCTTAGAGAAAATCACCCGCCCTTATCCTAGGGCATTTATAAAAAAAAACCTGGCTTATAACTGATATCCCATATCTAGCTTATAAGCCAGTTACCAAATCATTTTCAAATAATAACCTTCGAATGAGGTAATATTCAAATAACATTCCTCAAATCATTTCCAGGTAATTAATACTTTCTAGAAATATAATTAATGTTTAATAATAGCAGTCCTCAAATAATTAGTACACTGTCGCTGGAATCCCTCCGGGTTTCCACGGCTATCTTCATATCTCAAATACTGACTCCCGGTCTAGAGTCGAAAACAAGAAGTATGCTCTTATCTCTAGAGCTACAAGGTATACCGGTTTATAACTACTTTATCTCAAAGCTCATATATAAGCCCAAATCAAACTCTATTTTATACAATATATAACATGTATCGCACAACTGTATAACTCCACACATGGCAACAGCAGTAATATATAATCAATACTTCAAAGTATAGATTTAGAAAACTTGCCACAATACTTGCAACAAAGATTTGGTATATAAATTGGGAATACACAAGTATTGAACATAGGAAAATATACCTACTCTGAATAATAGAGTAAGGTTTAGTAAACTTGCCTGATGCTCGAGAAGTGATAAGGGTTCGCGACGATGCCGGACAATCTAGACAAAGTCAAACGAAAACACACGGTTAATTCCCTCGATAAACCACTTATAACTCAATGCTTAAACACGTAAGCGAAATACAACCAAGGCATTACTAGCTCGTTATAGGCTCATACTAAGTCCATGTTTAGTCGACAATTACTTCAGTCGTAGGTTTAGTCCGAAATCGATCCTCGAATACAAGTTATACTTAACCATTTTCAACATTGGTTCCTAAGTCATGCTCTTAAAGGTTTTCACTTGCGCAACCTCGGCTAACACATTTTTATAAAATCGGAAAATAATCTTTTGGACTCGAAACCTTCGTACAAACCTTCGTAACTGCCCTTGACACTTCAATACAAAATTTCATATTTTAAAACAACTCTTAAGGGTCTCAAACATAGCCACAAAGTTGGTACATTTCTGCAATCTCATTCCTTGAACCACTTTCACTACAATGGTCATATCTCATAAACCGTAAATCGTAATGACATGATTCTTGCGCTCACATAAACTAGAAACAAAGCTCTACACACTCAGGTTCATAACTGAACCAAAAGAGGCAGTTAGGTTTTCTGATTCTAGGCAGTTTATAGAGTTACCGAAAATCGGGCATTACGACGGCTTAAAATCGAATAATCCTATTTTGTCACAACATAACCAAGCCACACCGGGCATACCATACATCTACAACCTCAACAAACAACCATCATAAACCTCTAAGATCAGTGGGGAGGCTCAAATCCAACACCCATCATTTTACACATTCAAACAAATCCAAATAATCACTAAATCACTTAATCATGATCTTAACTTTACATAAACATCAAAACCACTTTAAAACTCATATAAAACTCAAAGGGGCAGAGGTTTATACCTTCCTCCAAGCTTGCTTGCTGCTATATTCCTTATGTAACCTTAGATCCTTGCTTAATACAACCTTTGGAAGCCACAAACTCAATATCAAAAGCAACAAAGCAAAATACAAGTTACTATTCATCATCTTCTCCAACTGTTACTCACTGAAATCGAAGGGTAAATCACAGAGGTGAGGCGAGCGCTTACCATGGTTGCGTAGAGCTTCTCGAGAGCTTCAATTTGAGTGGTGGAACGCCAAAAACGGACCACGAAATCTCAAGTTATGATCATTTCTTTCTCTCCCATTTTTCTTTCTTCTTCTCTCCCGAAATTTCTCTTCCTTTTTCTTTTTCTTCTTATCTTGTTTAATTACTTGATATTTATCCAATGTGGTGAGTCATCACCCTTGGTCTCTTCTTGTCTTGACACTTGGCAAGCATGCATTGGCTTGGAATAAAGTAGCTTTTCTGGTTCGTTTAATTTCGTAGAACGCTCGCAAGGTTTCTCGAGGGTTCTATCGAGGTATTTTACCGAAATCGTTCTCGATACTTCTAATTCATTTATCAAATCCATATCCATAGAATTAATAATTTAAATCCTTAAATATCCTCAAATAATAATTATTTAGTCCGTTTTTGGTGAAATTTCGGAGAAAACGAAAAATGCTATTTTTCCGATTCTGACAGCTTCTGCATTCTTTTATTTCCATCGTAGATCACTAATGCGACTTTGAAAGTTTATTATATCGTCCCGCATACAGGGTGGTCTGAAAAACTTTTAAATGAAGAGTTACTATTCATCAGTGGTTTTTCTATAATCCTTTGGATCAAAATCCGTTCCAATATTCCTGATCTATTTTTCTCTTTACTCTTTGCACTTAGAAAACGTTCTAGTGATTTCTCGGGCGTACGCTATCTTGTTTACGGAGTTGTCGGATGTATTCCAGATATTGATTTGGATGACATAAAAATACTTTCCTTCCCTGGAGTATTGTATTCTTATCTTCCAGATTGATTGTTCTTATTTATATGTTCAGTCCATTCTTACTATTCTCAAAATGTTTGAAAACCGAAATTCATATTCATTTCATAACTTGATTCTCAAATTCATTGCCACTATCCATATTTACATCAACATATAATAAAAGTTTTAATTCTACCCAAAATCTGGGGTCTTACAGTAATTTTGACTTAGACAAAATTTCACCTTTTCCTGAGAAAATCAATTCACAGAAAAATTATAGCAAATTCCTGGCTGCATTTTAACATGCAAAAATCTCAAAATAATTAAGAGAAATTTAGCATACCTAGCTCACTTACTAATCTTGAGAATGTAGATTCATCAAGTGGCTTGGTAAAGATGTCTGCAAGTTGTTGTTCACTTGGAACAAAATGTAACTCCACAGTACCATTCATAACATGTTCTCTAATAAAGTGGTACTTGATGTCAATGTGCTTGGTCCTTGAATGCTGCACTGGATTTTCAGTAATGGCAATGGCACTAGTGTTGTCACAGAAAATACGAATTTTCTCAACTCTTAATCCATAATCAAGTAGTTGGTTTTTCATCCATAAAATCTGTGCACAACAACTTCCAGCTGCAATATACTCAGCCTCAGCTGTGGAGGTGGAAACTGAGTTTTGTTTCTTGCTGAACCATGATACAAGCTTGTTTCCTAGAAATTGACAGGTTCCAGTTGTGCTTTTCCTGTCAATTTTACATCCTGCATAATCTGCATCTGAATAACCAATTAGTTCAAAACCAGATTCTCTAGGATACCAAATGCCAAGGTTTGGTGTTCCTTTGAGATATCTGAAAATTCTTTTAATAGCAACTAAATGGGATTCCCTAGGATCAGCCTGAAATCTAGCACATAGACATGTAGCAAACATAATATCAGGTCTACTAGCTGTTAAATATAAAAGTGAGCCAACCATGCCTCTGTAACTTGAAATGTCCACAGATTTTTCCTTAGTATTCAATTCAAGTTTGGTGGCAGTAGGCATGGGTGTTTTGGCAGGAGAGCATTCCATTAAGTTAAACCTCTTTAACAAATCATTAATGTACTTGGTTTGACTAATGAAAATGCCTTCATTAACTTGCTTTACTTGAAGACCAAGAAAATAAGTTAATTCTCCCATCATGCTCATTTCATACTTACTTTGCATAAGCTTGGCAAACTTTTGACAAAGTTTTTCATCTGTAGACCCAAAAATTATGTCATCTACATAAATTTGAACAAGTATTGTATAGCCATTCACAATCCTATGAAAAAGAGTTTTATCTACAGTACCTCTAGTGAAGTGATTCTCAAGAAGGAACTGCGACAATGTGTCATACCAGGCTCTAGGTGCTTGTTTCAAACCATAGAGTGCTTTGAGGAGAAAGTACACATACTCTGGAAAATCATCATCTTCAAAGCCAGGAGGTTGACTCACATACACCTCCTCTTCCAGTTCCCCATTCAGAAAAGCACTCTTCACATCCATTTGAAAGACCTTGAAATTGGCATGGGCTGCATAGGCTAGGAAAATCCTTATTGCTTCTAGTCTTGCAACAGGAGCAAAGGTTTCATCAAAATCAATTCCCTCTTCCTGTGAGTAGCCTTTTGCAACCAATCTAGCTTTGTTCCTTGTGACTATGCCATTTTCATCCATCTTGTTTCTGAACACCCATTTTGTGCCTATTACACTCCTGTCTTTAGGCTTGGGCACCAGCTTCCAAACATTGTTCCTCTCGAATTGGTTTAGCTCCTCTTGCATAGCCAAAACCCAATCTGGATCTAGAAGTGCATTCTCAACTTTCTTTGGCTCTTCTTGAGACAGAAAGCTACTATATAGACATTCCTCTTGAGTTGCTCTTCTAGTTTGAACTTTTGAAGAAACATCACCTATAATTAGTTCAAAGGGATGATCTTTAGTCCATTTTCTTGAGGGAGGTAGATTTGCTCTTGAAGAAGTAGCTTCATGATCATGATTGCCTTGATTAGATATTTGTCCTTGAGAAACTCCCCCTGAGTTTGTTGTCCCTAATTGATCACTCCTGGAAGCATTTCTGTGACTGTCAACGGAATGTCCATTTTGACTGTCAACGAAACGCTCATTCTGACTGTCAACGAAATGACCATTTGGTCTACTAGCAGCTATTCTTTTCAATCTTAATGCAGCAATTTCATCTTCACTGCTGCTTTCATCTGTGCTAGATACAACAACTTTGGACTGTTTCTCAATAGTCTTATCATGATCCATTTGTTCTCCTTCCTCATTCTCAAAAGAGAGACTTTCATGGAAACCTTCATCACAGAAACCCTGAATTTTGAGATCATCAAAAACAACATGTACAGATTCCATAACAATGTTGGTTCTGAGATTGTAGACTCTGTAGGCTTTCCCTGCTGCATAACCCACAAATATTGCTTCATCTGCCTTTGCTTCAAATTTCCCCAAGTGCTCAGCTTGATTTCTCATAACAAAACACTTGCAACCAAAGACATGAAGAAAATCCAATAGTGGTTTCTTTCTTTTGAGTAGTTGATAAGGTGTCATTCCCTTGGCCTGATTAATCAAAGAAATATTTTGAGTGAAGCAAGCTGTGTTGACTGCCTCAGCCCAAAAATAAGTAGGTAACTTTGATTCATCTAGCATTGTCCTTGCAGCTTCAATAAGTGTTCTGTTTTTACTTTCAACTACACCATTTTGCTGTGGTGTCCTTGCTGCTGAAAACTCATGCAATATACCATTTTCTTCACAGAACACTTTCATGCTTGAATTCTTGAATTCTGTCTCATTGTCACTCCTAATTCTTCTCACTTTGAAATCAGGATGATTGCTTACCATCTTGATGTGATTGATAATGATTTCACTTGCCTCATCTTTGGAGTGCAAAAAGAAAGTCCATGTAAATCTAGAAAAATCATCAACAATCACAAGACAGTACTTCTTCTTTGAAATTGACATGACATTTACAGGGCCAAATAAATCCATGTGGAGCAACTCAAGCTGTTGAACAATTGATGACTCTATCTTGCTTTTGAATGATGCCTTCTTTTGTTTCCCTTTTTGACAGGCATCACACAAACCATCCTTGGAGAATTCTACCTGTGGAATTCCTCTAGCTAGATCTTTCCTTACCAAATCATTCATGACTTTGAAATTCAGATGAGATAATTTCTTGTGCCACAACCAACTTTCATCCTTGCTTGCCTTGCTGAAAAGACATGTGATGGTGTCTGGACTTGTGCTGCTAAAGTCAGCAATGTACACGTTCCCTCTTCTGAATCCAGTCATGACCACATTGTTGTTTCCTACCTTAGAAACAACACAGGCTTCTTTTGAAAAAGTAACTAAAAATCCTTTGTCACAAAGTTGGCTGATACTAAGCAGGTTGTGCTTAAGACCATCCACCAATGCAACCTCATCAATGATGACATTCTCTTTTGAAATCAAGCCATATCCCTTTGTGTAGCCTTTGTTGTCATCTCCAAAAGCAATACAAGGGCCACCTTTTTCCTGAAACTCTGTGAGCAGGGTGGAATCACCACTCATGTGTCTTGAACAACCACTATCCAAGTACCAAAGATTCCTTTTGTCTCCCTGCACACAACAAACCAAATCAAGTTGATTTTGGTACCCAAGTTTCCTTGGGTCCTGTCTTGTTAGCCTTTGATTTCCTTCTCAGATCATTTTTCACTTGTGTTGATCTTTGAGGGTTGCTCACAGTTTCATTCTCAGCATGCATAGATGGAGGAACAAACATGTTATTCCATGGCATTTGTGGCATATTAAACATATTCATGTAAGGGTTAGGCACAAATGACATACCAGCATATGGATTTTGATACTGTGCATATGGAGCAAACATGTTAGGCATAACCGGCATTGCAGGTATAGAATCATTCAATGTAGACTTAGGCATTTTCACATTAGCAGGTTTCTTAACAGACTTGCAATTAGCAGATAGATGATTAACACTACCACAATTAACACATGTCTTTCTAGGTGCATATTTATCAGGTGTGTAATTGTTGTGCTTGTTAATCCCTACTTTTCCGTTTCTATTATTCTTTTTGTTACCTTTAGTCTCAACTTGAACTTTCTCTAACTTGTCTTTCAATTGCTTGTTAGACAAGTGACCTACATTAGCTCTTTCAACAGACTTCTCAACTTTCTTTGATTTACTAGACTCACCTTGAACAAAGTTCTTGGTGACAGGACCATACTTTTCATTAAGTCTAGTGAGTTCTACTTTCTTTTTCTCTGTCAACGAAACAACATGATCGGTTGATGGTTCATCTGTCAACGAAACATTGCATTCCGTTGATGTATCAACCTTCAACAAATGATCATTGTTGTTTGTTGACTCTGATTCTGATTCTAAGGTTTCAACAGCATACCCTAGTTTCTCCTTGTTCTTTTTCCATGATTGCTCACAGAAAGATTCCACACCTTGAACATTAATGATGTTGCTAGCAACATTCCTGGAATCTTTCCATTTTGCAATCACACTCTGTTCTATCTCTAGTTGTGTTTTAAGAATTTCTTCCCTCTTCAATACTTTCTCAAGTTCCAGCTTAGCATCCCTACTAACACATCTCATTTTCTCAAACTCAATGAGCTGTGCTTCTAACATGGCATTTCTATCACTTAAGAGCAGATTTGATTCTTTAATCCTTGAATTCTCCTTGGTAAGTGATTTAAGAGTAACACGCAAATTATATAGTACAGTAGACATTTCATTTACTGCACTATCGCATTCCTCTTTAGAAAGCTCAGAAAGATTAGTAATTGTTACCTGGTTGCTTGAGGAGCTTGCTTCCTGCTCATGATTGTTAGCCATAAGAGCCAAGTTGACATACTCAACATCATCATCAGAATCTTCACCATTACCAGCCCAATCATACTCCTGAGACATGAAAGCCTTTTCTTTTTGCTTGAGAAGTTCAAAGTATTTCTTTTTATAATCAACAGGCTCAAATTTCCTGTTGCCCTTCTCAATCTTGGGCTTTCTGCAGTCTCCAGCAAAGTGACCAAGCATTCCACAATTGAAACATTTAGATTTAGACTTTTCAATCCAGTTACTTTTGTTAGGTTGAAAGTCTCTCCTTGGTGGCCTTGCTTCTGAGTTTCTCTTGAACTTGAACTTAGAGAATTTTCTTGACAGAAAAGCAATGTGTTCATCAATCTCATCTAAGTCATCCAAGTTGGCTGGTTCTGATTCTTCTTCCTCTGTCATCTTGCCTTTTCCCTTGCTAACATCACTCCTACAACTAGCTCGACTAGTTGTGGCTTTTGCAGCTTCCTCATTGTCATCTTCCAGTTGGTTCACAGATGCAATCAATGCAATAGATCCACCCTTCTTCTGTACCTTCTCAATTTCTTCATCTTGCTCCATTTCCAACTCATATGTCTTTAATGTTCCATACAGCCTTTCAAGAGTGTAATCTTTGTACTCTTGAGTGTTTCTTAGAGAAACAGTCATAGGCTTCCATTCTTTTGGAAGAGCTCTTAGAAATTTAAGGTTTGAATCCTTAGTTTGGTAGATTCTCCCATACAACTTTAATCCATTCAGAAGCTTTTGAAACCTACTAAACGTGTCATTTAGGGTTTCACCAGCTTTAAAGTGAAAGTGCTCATATTGTCATATAAGGAGTTGCATTTTGTTCTCCCTTACTTGCTCAGTTCCTTCACATAGTGTTCTGACAGTGTCCCATACTTCTTTGGAGGTTGTACAGTTTATGACATTGTCAAACATCTCTTGCTCCAAACCATTAAACAGAATGTTCATGGTTCTTTTATCTTTATGGACTTCTGCAACATCTTCAATAGTCCATTCTGAGACAAGTTTTGGAATTTCCACATCAGGAGCATCATCTGGCAGTCCAACTCTGGATGCAAACTTCATGGGAACGTGTGGACCTTTCTCAATGCAGTCTACATACCTCTCGTTCATAGACATGAGATGTAAATGCATCTTTACTTTCCAGTGAAAGTAATTGTCCTTATCAAGAACTGGTATCTTCACACCTGCATCCTTCTTCACCATGGTTTCTGTTTTGGTCTTGATCTTTAAACTTCTTGTATGTTAGAAGCTTGCTTTGATACCAATTGTTAATCCCAAATGACCTAACAGAATTGTAGAAGGGGGGGTTGAATACAATTCTTGATATTTTCTTAAACTTAAAACACTTATAAATAAAACTGAACTGAATAAGTAAAAACACAAGATATAAATAATTCAGTTGGATTGTTTGATGATCCAACTGAAGTGTTTTTATTTCGGAAATAATCTGTGATACAAATGTACACAGCTGCTCAGTTACTAGATTTGTAGAGAAGAAATGCTCTCAAAAATAGCTAATACAATCTATTTGTTTTTCTTCTCTTATATCTATTTTAACTGCTACACTTGGTTATATATTCCCAAGTTTACAATACTATTTTTGGTTACACTTAAGTACACTAAAGGTAACCGCCAGTAGCTTGCTTTTCATTCCTTTTGTCCAGTGGTCCTTGGAGATCCTTGTCTTTTGTCTTCATGCTTATTCTGATCCCACTCAAGAACCCAATTGGGAATTGGAATGTTTCCTTATTTCCAGTGACCATTTTAATGGCTCCCAATGCAAATGCACACTTCTACATCTCCTTTTGATCTGTCAGAAAGCTGTCACTATCACTTTGTCAACTATACAGAAGAGCAATAATGATCCGTTGATGGCAGGAGAATGTATTTCGTTGATAGCTTTATTCTTCATTCCGTTGATGGTGTATCCTTGTTTCGTTGATAGAGTAATCTTCATTCCGTTGACATGTCTTCACTTAGGCAAAATTACAAGGCATGATATACTTACAATTAACCAACCTATGTTGCCTATCTAGTACTTAGTCAACATGACTTAGGAAACCTATCTAATACATACATCAAATGCATATCAAACTGTGAAGTATTGTACAGTGCAATTGCTACAACACTCATTCCGTGGATGAGCTTCCTGTCAACGAAACACTGCAGAGCATGCCATTCCGTTGACAGTTACAAAATGACTTAATACAAAATCTACTAAGTGTTTTTATAATTATCATCAAGAACAACATATTCCTAACAGTAATTTTTAAAGAGTGTGAAGATAATGTGTTGAGAAGGTGGAACAAGGATGATGAGGTAAAAGAGTGTTCTTATCAATCGACGGAGAAGCATAAACACCTTAGAGGTGTAAAGAAGAAAAAGAAAAAATCGATTGGTGGAAAAGTCAAGGTGAAGTTTGATTTGGAAAAGATGTGGGAAGAAAGCAAGAAGGTTATCAAACAATGGGTGAATGGTCCTTCTGCTAAGGACAAGTCAAATGCGATCTTCGAGCCACCATGATTTGATTCACATTTGTCCGGCTAAATGACATTAACGACAGCGCTTCGTGAGAGGCAACCCATGTGTTAGGTATGTTTCTACTATCTTTCTTATTACCTTCAATGAGGGCATTGAATATTCTAAGTTTGGGGGTGATTTGGGGATAAGTAGTGTTGTGGTGTTATGTGTTCATGTAGGAAATCATATTTTGCATGTTTGTGGTAATTCATTCATGTTTTGTTCGTATTTTGCATGTTTGTTTCATGTAGGACATTTTGTTTATGTTTTTATTATATGTGTCATTTTAGTTGCATGGCATGCATATTTCATGATCCCTTAGGACGAGCTATTTCTGTTTAGTAGGTAGATGTTGATTTGATTGTGGTAATCATAAATAGAGGGATGATTTAAGTTCTTATGAAATTGACATGCATGTTATGAAAACAAAATCTTTACACAATTCATCGTTTGCTTTTGGGCTAGATTAGGGCCATGCCTGTTTGGATGTTTTGAGGCTTAATCATTTGTTTATAGTTAAAATGTTCTTTATTCCCTTGATGGCGTAGGAGCACCAAAGTATAAGTTTGGGGGAAAACAGGGATTTCATGCTAAGTGTTTTTAGTTGTGTTTAGTTGTTAATAAAGGCTAGGCGTCAAATGGCTAGTAGCCAGCTTAGTTGTGTTTAATTGTTAATAAAGGCTAGGCGTCAAATGGCTAGTAGCCAGCTCATATTTTATGAGTAGTCTAGGATGAATGAGATGGAGCGAAACGCACTCATTCTTGTGTGAAAAAAAAAAGAGAAAAGAAAAAGAAAAAGAAAAAAAATGAGTGTTTGTGAGAGTGTGAGTGTGTATAATTGACTAGGGTGAGCTCTTTAATACTCGAGTAATTAAGTCTGAGGGGTACTTGTACCTGGTAACCTAAAGCCCTTTGTGGTTTGGGATTGCCGACCTAACACTCGCTACATGGGTATTATTGTATAAGCCTTTTGGGGTCTCATCCATTGCACGGTCAAATAAACACGTGTGTTATGTTGTTTTGTTATGTGTTTTAGTTGTTAGTAATAAAGCATGAATTCCTGTCTAACTTAAATGATGATGGAGGTGTCTCTGAGTTATGAAGTGTCTAGCGTTCATTCTTTTTATAAACTAGTGATTGCCTTGACGAAGAATGGGTATGATTTTTGGTCTAGTGTTAGGAGTATATCTGATGAGTATCGCACACACCACGTTTCCGTTCATGTATTGTTAGTATACGGGGATTTAGTCGAGCTCTGTTTGGAAGTTATTGCATGATTTGAGATGTTTGCTTATTGAATGGTTATGGTTAGTTTAAAGGGGATCTTTGCATTTTTTTCATGTAGTTGCATTCATATAGTTTGCATTGTTAGTTGCATTGTTAGATGGATTTTGTGGGTACATTCGCTATAGGCCCTCACGAGACCTTACTCGTCCACTAGGGCTGCCTAGGGTTTAAAGGGCTTGTTGCATATGCCAAATGCAACCGTGATCACCTACGGAAGTGGTATTAGTTAGTTGTATATAGTTATATTATTTATGCTTGAGGACAAACATCAGTTTAAGTTTGGGGGTGTGATAAGTGGATTTTTAATCCACTTGGAATGCTTCATATCGGCTTAAATTGATGACTTGAACTCAAGTATGTGGTGTGTTTAATGTGTTTTCATTAAGTTTTGCAGAACCAAGAGTTGGAGGTTAATTTGATTAAAATTCGGATTTTCCGGGTAGGTTGCGCAGTCTTCACTGTTTTGGCCATATCTGGAGTTCTACAAGTCCGATTCTGACGATCTTACAGCTCACGCGAAGAGGAAAACATTTTCTATAATTCTAGGCAGAAGGTTCTGCGCGGGCGCCCAGGAATTGTACTGCAATTCTGCGCGGCCGCCCAGGAAGTCAGAATCGCCAGAAATTGCCAGAATTCGATTTTAATAAGGAAATTTTCACAAATTCGACTTCTAATCATTATGGTAATTGCTTGGGGCGGCCAGAAACTTCCAGAATCAGTTGTAAACATGGAATATGCAATTCTTATTGCATTCAAAGATGGAAATTGCCGTAATTCTATTCTAACTCAAAAACGGCAATTGCTTGGAAGAGGGACAACTTGGAGCTATAAATACACACCTTGGGGGGACATAATCAACACATCACAATACATCACAACACACCAGAGATCAGATTCAATATTGGAGCACAAGTTCGAGGAGCCAAGAACGAAGAACGTGACTACGAGGAGATCTAGACATAGTTTTTTCTTGTATTCTTCAATTTTGGTGCAACTTTTGGATGCTTCCGGATTTGTCCTCTAAACCTTTAACTCTTATTCATATTTACATCATTGATTTCTTGTTTTTCATCATGCTTTCATCAGAACCCACGATGATGAACAGTTCTATTATGAACTAATCATTGTCGTGGGATTCTAACGGATTTATTTATGGAATTTAGTAGTTGATTGCCTTATTGATATGTGTGTGATGAATTATCGATATCCTAGTTTGGTTGTGCTTATTCTTCTTGGATGCGTAGCTAACATCTAAGATTGTTTGTTAATCTCTATTGAATGCGAAAGTGGATATAGAGGTTTGGAACTTGCCATGCTAGCATAGGTTTATGTATGTTTATCATGCATGATTCGTAGGTGATTTTAACCATTTTACCTGCCCTATGTAATCTGAATGGATAACTTGCTCGTTAAACCGTTATGTTTTCAAATCTTATAGACATATAGGGTCTAAGCATAATTGGTGTCTGCTTAACTTCTATCTATTTTGTGGATGTTTGAGTGGTTTGGTATACGTATACTGAAAGGTAGCGTGTACTGATTTCATGTTCTCCGATTAGTTTTCACAACCGTCACATGCATTGATTAAAGACAAAAGACTCTGAATGAAGTACTTAATGAAGTTAGGATCCCATGTTTTATTCTCATATACATAAATCGATTTTAATCCTCTTAGTTAGTTAATTCTTAGTTTAATAATTTGTTCTCTAGTTAATTTTAGATAATCAAACCCAAATTGTTAATTGTCTTAGCAGTGGATAAAAATCATACATTGTTGCATAGGTACATTAATTGAATTGAACACCTCATTAGATCTCTGTGGGAACGAACTTGACTTATTCGTATATTACTTGTGACCACGTGCGCTTGCGTGATTTTGTGCTAACACATGTCAATTGTAGTTAAGATAGGTACATGAGATGATTGTGGTGATTCCTCTGAAGAGTCAGCCATTAGGGAAAGATTTACAAACTCTTCCTCTTCATCCGAATCAGTGTCATCCCAACTTTTACCCTCTGCAATATAAGCCTTTCCTTTCTACTTTCCAGATAAGACTTCCAGTTGTTGTTTCAGCTTAGCATTCTCTTTCTTCAAATCCTCATAAGAATCTTTCTTCTCATAGACATCTTTCATGTCTCTTGCTTGACGAGGCTTCCGGCATTCAGTGGCGAAATGGCCTAACTCATTGCAGTTGTAGCATCTTGATTTGCTTCTATCAATCATGCCAGTCTTGTAGCATCCCTTAAAGCCAGTGCCTGGTGAATACTTGCTCTTCTGAAATTTGTTGGTTGAGCCCTTGAACTTGTACTTAGGGTTTCTTTTGAAACGAATGTGGCTAAACTTTGCAGCTAAGTACGCCATGGTTTTTTCTTCCATTTGCTCAAGCTCTTCTAGGATGTAGTAATCACTTTCATCAACACCCAGATTCACAGAATCCATTTCAGCTTCTATAATCACCTCCTTTCCAGCTCTAAGGGTTTGAACCTGAATATCAGAAGTTGTTGGTTCATCCACTACAAGTGCAGCAGATCTTGCGAGTGCTGAATTCTTGTTGTCCACCGTCCCTGGTTCGTAGATTATCACTCGTTGTTCTTGCTCCATCTCATAAGTTTTAAGCTTGCCATAAATCATCTCCAACGGCATCTTAGTAAAGTCAATTCTTTCCCTTATGGATGAGAACTTGTGTTCTACATGATGGGGCAGTGTCATCATGAACTTCCTGTTTGTCTCTCTCAGAGGATAGGTCTTCCCTTTCATGGTTAATTCATTCAACATCTTAGTATACTTCTCAAAGACCTGAGTTATACTTTCTCCAGGAAGTGACCTAAATGATTCATATTGAGATGTCAGGATGTCCAATCTGTTTTCCTGCACGTCTTCAGTTCCTTCCATTATCAAGTTTATGGTATCCCATATTTGTTTCCCGCTCACACAGTTCATTAACTGATAGCTCATTTCCTTGTCTGTGGAGTCTGTCAATATCAGCATCAAACCTGTATCCAATCGAATCAGTTCTTTATCTGTATCTGTGTACTCAGATAATTCCTTTGGGGTTGAGCCTTGAGGAATTCTGGTGCCATCAGGAGATGATGATTCACCAACTGGTTTCATTGGTACAAACGGTCCGTTCTCTAATATGCCAATATACAACGGATTAGATGCCTTGATAAATAACAACATCTTCATCTTCCACAAACCAAAATCATCTCTAGTGAAGAGGGGAACCTTGATACCAACAGTTGTCTTTGGAGCACTCATGGTTTCTGAAAATTTCAAATTGTTTAAAATTCAAGAAATTCCAATTAAATGAAAAAAATTTAAAGTTAAAAAATTTGCTTCAAATTTTCAAGCCTTGTTTGATTTTGGTCTCATTCACCGGATCTGATTTGTACGTCAATCAAATAGCTTTGATACCAATTGTTAGGTCCAAAGTATCGTAGAAGGGGGGGTTGAATACGATACTCACAAATTATTTAATTTCGTTCGCGGATAATTGTTTCAGTTCTAATACGAAATCAAATGCACCAAATCAAAACACGAGTCGGGGAATATATCGTTTTATAAATATAAACCGCGAGGGGTGCTACAATTCTAATTCGTAGATTAGCTTCAATGAATTCAAGGTTACACAAAATCAATACAATGATAGAATTATGAGCAATATTAATTTCTCTATGATTCTCTGGCTCAAGCTTCTCTCCTCGTAAATGTTCTGAGTAAAACCTCTTTACTGAAGAAGACACAACTTCTTTCATCTGTAATTGTAGACTTAGTTTTGAAAAACCATCGAACCAAAATTGTGGAATAATCCTAGCCGTCCATTTTTCTATCAACCTGACACAACAACAAAAGTTTCACCTGCTCCTTATTTAAAAACTATCGAAAGGATTTGTTTTTCTTTCCTTCGATAGATTTTATCGAATGGAAAAACAATCATTCGATGGTTTTATTTTCCACTTCACTTGATCCACCTCGATGGTTTTTCCAAAAAGAAAACCATTGAATCCTTCTTTTTCACTTTGACCCTTGAAGTTGCTTTCCTTTTACTGCAAGTGATTTGTACTTTTATTTAAACCTAAACATACCTTGTAGTATTCTTTTCACTTTCAGGATGTTTCATATTCAGACTTAAATCAACTTCTTCTGAGACGATAAACATCTTGATCATTTAGGTGCTGACAACTAGTGCAACTGGTCTGGTTCACAAGTGACTAACACTCGATCAATACTTACATGTCTTCAATTCAATGATGTTGATAAGTCCTTTGTCGTTCTGGTTGCTTCAATTAAATCACTGGAATCCTATGGTACTAACTCTAAATCATTCAAATACTTCTGCAGTCTTGAAAGTCTTGTTTCTTTATTTGTCACAGAGGCTTGAACATATTAATGAACTTCTTTCTGTGACCTGTTTACGGACTTCAAGAATACATACCATATTTTGATTTTTTGAGTTTACCTTTTCTTCTTTACTTCTGGATTCCTGTGCTTCTGTTAATATTACTGTTTGTCTTGTCCTTTGTTGAGTTGTAGTTATCTCTGTTACATCTTATGTTACATTATGCTTTACAGATCCCTAGTCGAGTATTATTATTTGAGGACAATAATAATGCATTAAGACTAGTATGTTTGTTGATAGATGACCACATCTCATTGGTCATTAGCACTTTATGGACGGAAGTGTCGATCCCCTGTGTGTTGGGAAGAAGTTGGTGAACGTAAAATTTTGGGGCCAGAATTGGTTCAGCAAACGAAAGAAGTGATCGAGCTTATTCAGAAGAGATTAGTAGCTGCTCAGAATCGATAGAAAAAGTATGCGGATCAATCCAGGAAGGATATGGACTTTGAGGAAGGAGAACAGGTTTTATTGAAGATATCACCGTGGAAGGGACTCATGAGATTTGGCAAGAAGGGAAAACTTAGCCCAAGATATATTGTTTCATTCGAGATTCTCAAGCGAGTTGGAAGAGTTGCTTATGAATTAGCCTTACCACCCCATATGCAGCATATTCATAATGTATTTCATGTGTCTATGCTTAAGAAGTATCACCCCGACTCCAATCATGTCATAGAGTATGAGCCTATAGAGATTCAGCCGGATTTGTCTTATGTGGAGCAACTGATTCAGATATTAGATCGGCAGGAGAAAGTATTAAGAAATAAGACAGTAACTCTAGTAAAAGTTTTGTGGAGGAATCCTAAGGTTGAGGAATCGACTTGGGAACTTGACAGTGAAATGCTAGCAAAGTATCCACATCTATTTACTTAGGCTAATTCTGAGGACAGAATCCTTTTAAGGGGGGAAGGATGTAATATCCGGGAATTTAGGTACGAATTCCTATTTAATTAAGTAACAAATATAGTAATATATTTATTTTAAAATTTGCTGCATTATGTGATTAAATGTTTAAATATTATTCGGGAATATGTGAATGTGGTAGTATGTGTGTAAAATTATTTTTCAGTATTTATTAGTTAATTTGAGCCCGACATAATTTGATTGAATTAAAATAGTTGAAATTTTTTTTAATTATAATTTTGTGCATTTAAATATTTTTGGAGTAATTTTGGTATTTAAATTATTTTTATGAGTCAGTATTTATTTTAGTAGTACTGAATAATTGTTTTTTAAATTATTCGTTAGTAATTTATTTTTCAGTACCGGGCAATTTAGTGTTAGGTGCAGTTATTTTGTGTTAATTATTAACCCCACCTAACCAACCTTTATCTTTAAACTCATCCTTATCTAATTCATCCTAATCTAATTACATTATAGCACACACACCCATACAGACACACACAAACTCACGCACACACACAACATACTCAGACATTTCTTTTTGGGTTTACAAAACAAAAGTAAAGAAAAGAAGGCAAGGAGCAGCCCCCGTTTCTCTTCTTCCTCTTCGCGCGAAACCCTCCACTTCTGTTCCTTTCGCACACGCGCCTTTTCCCCCACGATTTTCCGGCGCCGCCAGTTTTTATCGCGCCACCGCTGCTCACCACCGCGCACGCACAGCAACCGCTTTTCTGTTCCGTTTCCAGCCACCATCCTTGTCCTTTTCTTTCCGATTTCGAGTTCAGTGGGTATAAATCAAAACCCTTGTTTATAAATTCGTTTTCTTTAGTACGTGTTGTTATCATTCGTTATTTTTATTTTATTTTGTTTTGAAAGGTTTAAATTTGTTTTAAATGTGATTAGTTAATAAATTTGTTTTAGTAAATTATGATGTGTAAAATTTCGTTTTTAGTTGTTATATGCTAATTATCATTTCGTTTTGTGTAGTTAATTCGTGTTATTTAGTAAATTTGTTTAGTGATTAATCGTTTATAAATCGTGTTAAATGGTTAAGTTGTATTTTTATATATATGTGCCGTAATTACTAAATTCGTTTGGTGTTAATTATTTAAGTTTAGTGTTAAATAGTTTTACGGATTTTGTTAAGTGATTTTAGCTATTGTGTGTATGTTGTGCATTTTAAATGATTTTAGAGCCCTATTTAATTTTAGTGTTAAGTATGGTTTTATTTTGGTGAGTTGATATTCGTTTAAACTCATTTTTATGGATGTTAATTATTGTGAAGTGGTTTTACTGTGAAGATTTAAGTTTGATATTCGTGTTGGTTTACTTTGTTTAATTCTGAACTTTAAGATTTTGTTAAGTTCGCTGGTTGGCGAAGATTATTGTGGTTTGTAAAGTGATTGGATATACAGGTTGTTGTTGTGATGTATTGTGTTGTCCGGTCCTGTGACTGGGGGCGCAGCATAGTACATGCAAAATTTTGGTTAGTCCTATTTACGAACGGGTCATGCCAAAATTTCGTAAAATCTATTTATTTATTTTATTATTTATTTTAAAATTATTAGAGTTTAAAGAGTAATTGAATTTGATTATTTTTAATCAATTTTAAATAATAGTGAAATTGATTTAATTGACCAATTAATTTAATAGATAATTGGTGAATTTTATTAATTGACTATTGTTTAATCTTGATTATCTATAAATCAAATTTAATTATTATTTTCAAATTATTTTATGATTTTAGTATTTTATTATTTTATTATCTGTTTGACTTGATTAATTCAATTGATTAAATGAGTTGTTTGATTTTAGTTAATTATATGTAATCATGTGTTTATATATGTAAATGTGATTGAAGGCTACGTGCTATATTATATGTTAATAAATTATATGTTTCATTATAATGCTAGAGTCGAGTCGATGCATGTTTACCTTCTATCTGCTATATGTACTTATTTGTTTAAATTAGTTATAATTAGTTATATTGCGCTGGGTAGGTAGTGATAGAAATGAGTTATGATTATTGGTCAGTGACTAAAGTAGAATTTTATATTATAGAGACGAGTGCAGACAAAGGAAAAGCTAAGCTTGAGTAGAAGTCAGTAGCACCAGTAAAAGCAGCATCAAGGCAAGATCTCTTTTCAATTTTCATTTAATTGTTTGTTGCATAACCATTTCCTATTCATATCCTGTGATTGAAATGACCTACTTATTTCTAACTTGACAGTTCTATTTTGATTCATAATTCATACCTTGTAGTACCTTGTGATTGCCAGATTAACCCTGATTCTTATTTATTGCAACCTGATTCTTATTTATTGCAACCTGGTCCTTATTTATTGCAACCTGATCCTTATTTATTGCAACCTGATCCTTATTGATTGCAACCTGATCCTTATTTATTGCAACCTGATTCTTATTTATTGAGACCTGATTCATTTGTAATTGTTTTACCTAACCTTGTCTGAGAATCTGAATCAGACATTTGAAAGTATTAATTTGAGTTAGCTAGGTAGTCGATTGTTTCGACACCTAACCCGAGTACTAAATTGGAATTGGAAGTTTTTATTAAAAAAATGAAATGTTTTTAAGGACTGCCGACGCCAGTCAGAGTATCAGTATTATGTAGGCCAAAAGTGGCCTTGGATCCAGTTCAATATTTGGATATACCGTAGGGTATGATCCAGAGTTTTAGTGTGACTGATCATCCACTTTAACTCGTTGCGTCACAGTAAAAATCCAATTCTAATTTAAAGTTTAACACAATTGTTGTTGTTCATTTTGCGAGTTGAGTTGAGTTGCATATATTGTTCTTATTGCATTATTATGATTCACCCAAGTTGAATTGATTTATTCTCATACATTGCCATTATCGCATCATTATTTTATCTTGTGCAGTTATTATATACTTGCTGAGCTCTTTTTGCTCACTCTTGTTGTTAACCTTGATATTTCAGTAAAATGAGAGGATGTCTCACCGCGACACTATCCGCATTAGGTTTTCTGATTCCCCTGAGGTCTTGGAGTTCACTTTTGTCCAGGATGTTGTTTATTGTAATTGTTTATGGACTTTAGTAGACTGGTGATTTGTATTAAGTTTTATGATGTCAGAGTTGTAACCTTAATTTAGTATTTGGTTGTTAGTGATAGCTCCTTATCGGGGCGTCCTAATGACAGTAGTAGTTTGATAGCAGTTTATCTGTTGTAGTATCTGTTTCAGACTGTAACCTGTTGTGATCTTGGTGTGTAGTTCAGGGGTGGTTGTATTTATATTATTATATAGCAGGTTTTATTTTATTGTCGTGGTCAGTGATGCCGGAATCTTAACCCCGGATTTCGAGGGCGTCACAGGTTGGTATCAAAGCGTACAGGTTATCAGTCACTGAAACAGATATAAGATAGAGTCCTAGGAGATAGGGCTATATTTAAGCTAACTCATGTCGAGTTTGAGTTAAGATTATCGGATATGATCTTGACCTTTGAGATAGGATGTCCTCCAGGTTGTTAAGTATATTGATTATATTGTGGTTACACCCCCCAATACATCAGTCGAGGAGTTGAGAGGTAGGGCGATGGTAGCCCGAATGGTTGTTTCAGCCAGACTTCATGGTTTGACAACAAGTGGTAGAGAGCCTAGTGTAGCAGAGCAGTGGGTGTATAGTAGGACCCAGTTTTGATAGTGGTACTTGACTGCGCTGTTGAGTAGCGGATAGCTGCCTTTTACTTTTGTACAGTACTTTTGTTGTATCCCAATCGCATTATGCGTTAACCAGATATATATATCTTTTGTCGGCTCGCTATATTCTTGTTTCATATACCCTGTCATTTAATTTATGCCCTTTAATTTGGTATTCTGGATGCAAATCCATTCTTGTTAACCATGTTGGATTGTTATATTCTACCTATACTCCTGTGAACCATATTGTCCTATCCTTACAAGTTATTTCCTTTGATGCCAATACACCTTTTCATTCAGCTCTATATGCATTCTGATATTACTGTTTGACAGACACTTTCTACCATGTGATATTCTTTGTTGTATACCACGGTATATTGGATGAGACAACAAACAACTTTTATACTAATGAATAAGTTGCTTGTTTTATTCTCAGAACCATGCCTCCCAGAAGAGCCACTCGTAACAATAACCGCAACCAAGAAACTGATGAGGACACCCCTAACCCCAGAAGTCAAATAGACCCAGCTATTGCCCAAATTCTTCATATGCTGACCCAACAGATAGCTAATCTGGCTCAACAACAGCAGCAGTTATTGCACCAGCAACAACAACAACAAGTACAACAACAACAATTTCAACAACAGTTACTGCAGCAACAACATCAACAATTTCAACAGTATCAGCAGCAGCCGCAAGGACACGTTGTGTCCTCGGTAACCTTTAAGTCTTTTCAGGCAGTCAAACCACCCTAATTTAAGGGATCAGCAGACCCAGCGGAAGCCAATGCATGGTTGAAGGAGATTGAGAAAGCTTTTGCGTTAGTCAAGGTTGGAGATGATCAGAAAACTGAATTTGTGAGTTATCTTTCGAAAAATGAAGAAAATTTCTGGTGGGAGACTATGAAAGCAATGCAGCCAGAAGGTGTGATCACCTGGGATAAGTTTAAAGAGTTCTATATAGAGAAATATTTTCCGGGATACATGCAGGATCAGATGGAGCTTAAATTCTTGGAGCTTAAGCAAGGTAACATGACTGTTTCCGAGTATGAGGCTAAGTTCACAGAGTTGGCTAGATTTGCACCAGCTTATGTGGATACAGAAAGGAAGAAAGCTAAGAAGTTTCAGCAGGGATTGAAGGTGTGGATTCGAGGCAAGTTGGCTATATTGGAATTAGATACTTATGCAGTAGTGGTGCAGAAAGCAATAATTGCAGAGACTGAAAGTGATATGTCCCAAAAGAAAAGGGAAGCAAGGAAAAGAAAAGCTGAAAGCACTGAAGGGAGTCATCAACAAGGTAATTCTCAGAACCGCTTTAACAAGAAGCCCGGATTTCATTCAGGAAAAGGGTGGAAACTTTAAGAAACCAGAGAGTGTAAGTGTGGGACAGGGCAACCGACAGCAAATTGTTAGTCAGCAGAGGCAGCAAAGACCACCTTTACCAGAGTGTAAGATTTGTGGAAAGAAACACTCAGGAGTATGTCAGAAGCCTAACTCAATTTGTTTCAAGTGCAACCAGAAAGGCCATTTTGCCAACAAATGTCGGAATCAGACTCCAGTTCCAATTTCTAAGCCCCCGATCGTATGCTACAACTGTGGAAAGCCAGGGCACATTGCAAAGAATTGTAAGGAACCAATGCCAGTCAAAAAAATGCTAAGGATAACGGGACAACCACCAGTCCCAGCACAACCAAGGGCAAGAACTTTTAATATGACCATGAAGGATGCAGTGCAGGATGCGGATGTAGTGGCAGGTATGCTTGTTGTGAATTCAGTATGTGCTAAGGTGTTAATTGATTCTGGAGCTTCTAGATCGTTTATATCTAAAGGGTTTTCTAGTAAGTTGAATTGTGCCAGTAAATTGTTAGACAAAGTGTTACATGTAGAAATTGTTAATTGTGAACGGGAACCTGTGAACCAAGTTTGTCCTCAGTGTGAAATTGATATAGTAGGGCACTGTTTCTATGCCGATTTGATACCTTTCAATTTAGGAGAGTTTGATGTGATATTGGGAATGGATTGGTTATCAGAGTACGATGCGCACATAGACTGTAAAAACAAGAAAGTGACATTAAGATATCCGGACGGTAAGGAAGTGGTATTCAAAGGCCAAAAGCAAAAGAAAAATTTTTTGACGATGATGCAAACAAGAAATTTTTTACGCCAATGGTGTGAAGCTAATCTTGCCTATGTAGTGGATGTTAGCAAAGAAGCACCGAGAATAGAAGAGATCCCAGTGGTGAACGAATTTCCAGACGTCTTTCCTGACGAATTGCCAGGGTTGCCGCCAGACAGAGAAATAGAGTTTGCGATTGATTTAGCACCAGGGATAGAACCCGTTTCTAAAGCTCCGTACAGAATGGCACCAATAGAAATGAAGGAATTGGCTACGCAGTTGCAGGAGTTACTAGAAAAAGGAGTGATTCGGCCTAGTGTGTCCCCTTGGGGAGTGCCAGTTTTGTTTGTAAAGAAGAAGGATGGTAGTATGAGATTGTGTATCGACTATCGGGAGTTGAACAAGTTGACCATCAAGAACAGATATCCATTTCCAAGAATAGACGAGTTGTTTGACCAATTAAAGGGCGTCGTGCTTTTCTCTAAGATCGACTTGAGGTCAAGTTATCATCAACTAAAGATTAAGCCGGAGGACATACCGAAGACAGGTTTTAGATACAGGTACGGACATTATGAATTTTTGGTTATGGCTTTCGGATTGACAAACGCACCGGCAGCATTCATGGATCTGATGAACAGAGACTTTAAGAAATATTTGGATAAATTCGTGATCGTGTTTATAGATGATATTTTGATATACTCTAAGACAGAAAAGGAGCATGCGGAGCACTTGATAATAACCTTGGAGACGTTAAGACGGGAGAAGTTATATGCGAAATTTTCAAAATGTGAGTTATGGTTACAAGAAGTTCAGTTCTTAGGGCATGTGGTCAGCAGTGGTGGAATTAAAGTGGATCCAGCCAAGATTGAGGTCGTGATGAATTGGGAAAGGCCGAAGACACCAATGGAAGTCAGAAGTTTTATGGGATTGGCGGGGTATTACCGAAGGTTTGTTCCAGACTTTGCTAAGATAGCAACACCATTGATGAAGCTTACAAGGAAGAATGAAAAATTTGTATGGACTGAGAAGTGTGAAGAAAGTTTTCAAGAATTAAAGAAAAGGTTAGTAACTGCTCTAGTGTTAACACTACCAGATGATCGAGGAAACTTTGTGATTTTTAGTGATGCTTCTCATAAAGGTTTAGGTTGTGTGCTTATGCAACATGCATGGTAGCAGTGATTGCGTATGCTTCCAGACAACTGAAACCTCATGAGCAGAAGTATCCTACCCATGACTTGGAATTGGCAGCCATAGTATTTGCGTTGAAGATTTGGAGACATTACCTATATGGAGAAAAATGTGAAATCTACACCGACCACAAGAGCTTGAAGTATATCTTTACACAAAAGGAATTGAATATGAGACAGTGAAGATGGTTAGAGTTGATTAAAGATTATGATTGTTCTATAAATTACCATGCAGGGAAAGCAAACGTTGTGGCAGATGCCTTGAGCAGAAAAGAGAGACTAAACATGTTGACAACGACAGCAGAGCTATGTAAGGAATTTGAGAAACTGGAAATAGAGGTTCGTATTCCTAATTCTGATAATGAAATGATGTACATAATGACCTTTCAACCAGAATTATTGGAAAAGATTAGAAGATGTCAATAGGAAATAATGAGTAATAATGTTATTGAGCTGACAGGAGAGGAGATATGTAGTGATAGCTCCTTATCGGGGCGTCCTAATGACAGCAGTAGTTTGATAGCAGTTTATCTGTTGTAGTATCTGTTTCAGGCTGTAACCTGTTGTGATCTTGGTGTGTAGTTCAGGGGTTGTTGTATTTATATTATTGTATAGCAGGTTTTATTTTATTGTCATGGTCAGTGATGCCGGAATCTTAACCCCGGATTTCGAGGGCGTCATACAAGGAATGTTTTAAACGGAGCTTTAATTAAATTTTGAATTTAAAAAAATATTGTTATTACTTTGAATTATTAAATTAATTAAGTGGGACTTGATTAATCAGATTATAATTCGAAATTAATAATAATATAACTCAGAATTGGACTGGGTTTGTGAAGCCCACTATAATTAGGATTAAGTCCAGATTTCTCATCCCTATAAATACATTATGATGAATTATATTTTAGGGTTACTACTTTTTAATTCGTTTTTATTGAAACACCCTAGCTGCTCCACAACTTGGAGAGGCTAGAGAGAGAGAGAGTGTGTGAGAAATCGTGAGTAGTTTTTGTGGCTAGTACCATCTCCGTGGATCGTTGGACGATCGAACATTCATGTGGACTGTTTAGAGGCGTAGATCTTGCAAAAGGGATACGTGGTGATCAAAGCAATGACCTCCATTAGTCAACCATTATTAAAGCTTCAAAAAGGTACAGTTTTCGATTCTCCATAATTATCCGTATATTATACATGGATCCTGAGTTTGGGTTTCGATTTTTATTTTTTAATTACGGGTTTTTCGCTGCGTTTATGCCTCGAAACCCAACAATGGTATCAAAGCTACTTCTATAATGGGATGATTTGGTTACGTGTTTATTGTATTTGATGCATGTATGCGTGTATATGGATCTGCCATGTTTTTGGTATGATACAATCTGTTTATATATGTATACATATATGTTTTTTAAAAAAATATATGATGTTCATAAGGATTTTATAATCATATGATGATTGTATTTTTCTGTATGTATATATGATATGCGTTGGTCTTATTGTGTAGATTGTATACGACACGATTTCTGAAAGGAAAATGCTAGAGGCACAAAATTTGGTACAAAAAATTGTTACCAAATGACATGGCAACTCCTGATTCGTTATAATAATAAGTGGACCCGCTGCATTCACACCAACAACACCAATTAAAATATTTCAAACTGCCATGTCATTTGGTAACAATTTTTTGTACCAATTTTTGTGCCTCTAGCACTACTCTTTCGGAAAAGATGAGCAAATTTGGTGAAATCAGTGTCCGGTGTCCAATTTTCGCAAATAATATATGTTTTCTGACTGGAATCTGGTCACTGAGCAATATTGACTTTGCCACTGACGCGGATATAAGGAGTTTGACGCCGATTAGAGCCTGAAAACTGGGATTTATTGTTTTTAGAGTTCTGATTGCAATTTTTTGATTTCATCTTATTTGATTTTTGTGATTGGATCATGACAAATATGATGTGGTATGATGACATAATGCAATATGTGATGTTCTTAATTTTTATACGAGCATGGTGTATGGTTATGATCTTAAGACCCATATGTTAGTGGTTTTGTGATTATGGTTTTGGTTTCTAAATGCGACTTGCATGTCGTTTATTCTTTTAATGATTAAATCTCGAATGTAACTCGAGTTTCATTTGTAAGTTTCTAAGATTAGATGTTTCATATTATATTGTGTAATATAATTGAAGATATGGAGACATAAAGATATGAAGACATGGAGGCAATCCAAGGAGGCATTCAAATGAGTCATTACAAGGAAGCATGTTAGCATGAAGACATGTTTTAATTATTGTGTTGTATTTGTAACCATCATAGATCGACCTCAATTTTTCCTTTAACTTGGAAAAATCACATAGGATTGGGTCATAACCAAGCACATTTATTTTACGCACTTTACATATATGATGCATGTGATGATGATATGTATGCGTAGTTATAATGATGCATGCTTTAATTAGATTAAACATGTATGTATTAGATACGTCGCCCATGCCATGTTTGCTAAACAAGATAAAATCTGTAACGATTCAAGATTTTAAAATTGAACAAAAACGAACATGAGATTCTTGTGTTTATGAAACACAAAAATAAGTATGAATTTTCAAATTTTTGATATGGGGCAATTTTGACAAAAACAAGCAACGCTTGTAAGAAAGACGGGTTTTAAGTGAGACCATTGTGTCTTCTTCGACGGACTGGAAATCAAAACATTGATGAATTTTGATTTGAAGTACTTAGTTCAAGGAAAAATTGGGAATCTCTTGATGATGGGATCATGGTCGTTTTAATAATAAAAAATCCCTAAAGTTAAAATATTAAGTCAATTAGATGCCTTCCAATGGGCAACACTCGTCAAGACCTAGATCGAGAAAGAGTGGGTTCGCCAAAGCGAAACACTCCAATCTATAATGGTAAGACACGATGAAGTAAATGTGATACTTAATTGTTCGACCATTGGGTTAGACTTAACTAAGTTACCACAATAGGATTGTGAACTTAGAGACATGGAGTTTGGTATGATTTATTAGATAAATGTGAACAAATGTTGTTCTACCAAACTTTCCAAGAGTTATAAATGATATAATTGACAAGAGTTGTCTACCTAAATAATCATGTTTTGGGAATAAAGCCAAAACTGACCTTAAGCATGACGAAATATGGATCTTGGCTCACTAGAAAGATTTAGAGAAATGCTTTCCGAATTAATAGTTAGGGCTATTGATTTGATAAAAATAGTGGCAGATATATATTGTGAATATATATGAATAATCACTTGAATATAATTAAATAAATCTGCAACTAACTTATTTTTATGCATTTTAACATTGTAGATATCTAAAATGGCAAACTCAAACAATTTCTCTGTGCGATCAGTCGTTGAGAAAGAAAAGCTGACAGGAACCAACTTCCTTGATTGGCAAAGGAATTTGAGGATTGTCCTCAGGCAGGAGCGAAAGCTTTATGTCTTTGATATTCCTCACCCTTGACCTCTTGCTGCTGAAGCAACCAAGACTCAACAAAATGCTAGCTTATCGGAAACATCTTGATGATTCTACGAATGTCTGTTGTTTGATGCTAGCGACTATGAGTCCTGAGCTTCAGAAAAAACATGAGCGTATGGACACGTATGACATGAATGAGCACCTCAAAAGGATATTTGAGGGTCAAGCTCATCAAGAGAGGTTTGATGTAAGCAAAGCGTTGTATGCTTGCAAACAGGGAGATCGTGACCCGGTTGGACCGCATGTTCTAAAGATGATAGGGTATTTGGAAACCCTTGAGAGTTTGGGTTACCCGGTTTTACCGGAATACCAAGCAAATTTGATCTTGCAATCTTTGAACAACAACTATACTTAATTTGTCATAAACTATACTATGAATGAGATAGACAAAACAATTACTGAACTGTTGGCATTATTGAGAACTACTGAAACCAATATGTCAAAGGCTAACCATGCTCCCATAATGATGCTGAACAAAGGGAATGCCAAAGGAAAGGGGAAGTGGAAAGGCAATAAGAAGATTGGATCTAAATCTGCTAATCCAAAGCATGCTTTCAAAAGGGCTTTAAAGCCTACAAGAGGTGTTGCAAAAGGTGGTGCTGCAAAGGGTGATTTTCACTTTTGCAAGAAGCCGGGTCATTGGAAGCAAAACTGTCAAACTTATTTGGAGGATCTGAATCTAAATAAAATGAAGTCTGTGAAGATTTCTGATTCAGGTATTTATGTTATAGAAGTCAATTTGTCTAGTTCTACATCATGGGTATTAGATACTGGTTGTGGTTCTCACATTTGTATAAATGTGCAGGAACTGCGAAGAAGTAGGACTTTGGCGAAAGGAGAAGTCGACCTACGTGTTGGCAATGGAGCAAAGGTTGCTGCTTTAATTGTAGGGAATTATCATTTATCGTTGCCCACTAGGCTTATTTTAGAACTTGAGAATTGTTTTTACGTGCCTGCGATTTGCAGAAACATTATTTATGTTTCTTGTTTGTACAAAAAAGGTTTTTCCTTTACAATTCAGAACAATAGTTGTTCCTTTGGTTTGAATAATGTTACCTATGGGGTTGCACGTTTATTTAATGGTTTATATGTACTTGATCTTGATATTCATGTCTATAATATAAATAATAAACGTATTAAGGCCAATGACTCAAATCAAACATACCTTTGGCATTGTCGTTTATGCCATATAAATAAGAAACGCATTTCCAAGTTACATAAGGATGGATACTTGGATAAGTTTTATTTTGAATCATACGATGAATGCGAACCTTGTCTCATTGGAAAAATGACTAAAGCTCCTTTTAACGGAATTGGTGAGAGGGCCACCGAACGATTAGAACTTATACATAGTGATGTATGTGGTCCAATGCATACGATGGCAAGATGTGGCTTTTACTACTTCATAACCTTTACTGATGATTTTAGTAGATACGGATATGTGTATCTTTTGAAGAACAAATCCGAATCATTTGAAAAATTCAAAGACTACAAGGCAGAAGTGGAAAAGCAAATAGGCGGAAGTATTAAAACTCTACGATCTGATCGTGGAGGTGAGTACCTAAGCTTAGAATTTAAGAGCTTCTTAAAGGAGTGTGGTATTGTATCACAACTCACACCTCCTGTAACACCACAATGGAATGGTGTGTCTGAAAGGAGAAATCGTACCTTGTTGGACATGGTGCGATTGATGATGAGTCTAGCAGATCTTCCAATTAGTTTCTAGGGTTATGCTCTGGAAATGGATGCACACACACTTAACCGCGTTCCTACTAAATCGGTTCAAACCACACCATATGAGATATGGACTGAGAAACGTCACAGCATGTCATTTTTGAAAGTATGGGGATGCGAAGCATTTGTGAAACGTTTAGTCACTGACAAGCTAGGACCAAAATCAGACAAATGTAATTTTGTGGGATACCCAAAAGAAACTAAAGGGTATTATTTCTATAATTGTACCGAGAACAAAGTGTTTGTTGCTCGATCTGCTGTGTTCCTTGAAAGAGAATTGCTTTCTAAGAAAAACAGTGGGAGTGTGATAGATCTCGATGAAGTTCGAGAACCACATAATGACATTGAACCAGAGTTGGAACATGAGCAGAATGTACATGAAAATGTTACTACTCAAGAAACACAGGCTGTTCATAGATCTGGTAGGATTCGCCACGAGCCTGAGAGATATTATGGATTTCTCTTAACTCAAACTGGCGATGTAATGCTTATGGATAATGATCAGCCTCTTACCTATCAGGATGCTATGAATAGTCTAGATTCTGAGAGATGGCTGGAAGTCATGAAATCTGAGATGGATTCCATGTATGAAAACCAAGTATGGACTTTGGTTGAACCACCTGAAGTGGTAAAACCTATTGGGTGCAAATGGGTTTTCAAGAAGAAAACTGACATGGATGGTAATGTAACGATCTACAAAGCAAGACTAGTGGCGAAAGGTTTCAAACAAATTCATGGTATTGACTATGATGAAACTTTCTCACCAGTAGCTATGGTCAAGTCCATCAGGATTTTGCTTGCGATAGCAGCTTACTATGACTATGAAATATGGCAAATGGATGTCAAAATCGCTTTCTTAAATGGGAGCTTAGAAGATGATATGTATATGATACAACTAGAAGGTTTTGTCGATCCGAGATTTGCTAGAATGGTCTGTAAGCTATTACGATCTATTTATGGATTGAAGCAGGCCTGAAGGAGTTGGAACATTCGTTTTGATGTAACATTCAAAGAGTTTGGATTCATTCAAAATAAAGATGAGCCATGTGTTTACAAGAAGGTTAGTGGGAGCAAAGTGGCATTCGAAGTATTATATGTTGATGATATATTACTAATAGGGAATGGCATACCTTCTCTTCAGGCTGTTAAGACTTGGTTGGGAAAAAGTTTCTCAATAAAAGACTTAGGCGATGCTACCTATATATTAGGGATCAGGATATATAGAGATAGATCAAGAAGATTAATCGGATTAAGTCAGAGTACATACATTGACAAAGTATTGCATCATTTTGGGATGCAAGAGGCAAAGAGGGGATTAGTCCCTATGTCTCATAGGATAGTGATCTCAAAAGAAAACTGTCCTAAATCATTAGATGATAAGGACCGTATGAAAAAGGTACCATATGCTTCGGAAATTGGTTCTATAATGTATGCAATGATATGTACTCGACATGATGTCTCGTATGCTTTGAGCATGACGAGCAGGTACCAATCTAATCCAGGTGAAGGTCACTGGATGACAGTCAAGAATATTCTTAAGTACCTCAAGAGAACTAAAGATTCATTCTTGGTATATGGAGGAGATGAGAAGCTAGTTGTAAGAGGTTACACTGATGCTAGTTTCCAAACAAACGGAGACGATACTGTGTCTCAATCTTGGTTTATGTTTTATCAAAATGGAGGTGCTGTAAGCTGGAAGAGTTCGAAGCAAGAGACAATAGCTGATTCTACAATGGAAGCTGAGTATATTGCTGCTAGTGAAGCAGCTAAAGAGGCAGTTTGGCTTCGGAAATTTATTGAGGGACTTGGAGTAGTTCCATTGATCGCAGATCCAGTTGATCTTTATTGTGATAACAATGGAGCTATTGCGCAGGCTAAGGAACTGAAAGGCATATGTATAGGCCTATTTTTAAACATCGAGGACTCGACTCAACTTAAACAAGAATGTAATAAGTAAATAATAACTCAATTGTCACAGGAATCTCAGAAGGTAACATCAGTCAAAAGAATGAAGATTTAAAGTCAATCTACAAACTTGAATTAATTCTACATTGAAAGAAGTTCATTTATTTGATCAAGCCTCAGTGAATTATCCAAGAAAGTGGATCTATAAATTGACAGAGATTTCTATAGTGTGACAACAAGTGTACAGGTTACAGTGTTTGATAAAGGGAAATGAAAAAGAACCACCGCTTAAAGTCAAAAGATGAAGAACCGTCATTGCAGTTAGTCACTCATGAACCAGACAGTACATCGAGTGTCAACACAATACAGTGGAAGTTCATCATTAATCACAGTGGTTCAAGAATTGTTTATGCTATCAAGGAACTGTATTAATTCTCTCTTAATTAATTAAAATAGTTAGTTAATTTATTCAATAAATTAATTCAATCAGAATTAATTTATTCCTTAAATTAATTGATAATTTAATTAATTTAGAATTAATATAAAGTTGAAATGACTATCAAAATGAACTGGAATGACTATCCTTGGATAGTCATGCCAATGTTAAAGACAGTCATGCCAGTGTTAAAGACAGTCATGCCGATTGTCTTGCCAATCTTACTGGATTGTCATGTCAAGCTTACTGGACAGTCATGCCAACTCTTTTGATTGTCATGCCAAAAGTCATGACAATAGAAAAGGCGGATAGTCATGCTAGTTAAAGAAAATTGCGTACATAATCAACAAGATTAAGACAGAAAGTGGTTGTACAAGATTAAGACAGAAAAACACAAGTATCATCTATCTTCTGCTTAAACAAACAAACCAACTGCCGAGCTTCAAGATCATCAAGCATTTAATTTCTAGCAGTAAATGTTATATCCAAACCACTAGAAGTTATTTACTTGTACTTGTTTGATTATCTAGTGGATCATTATCCCCAGAATTGATCGCGAACTACTTTTTAGTATTCGATCTTTTTATTACAAAAATAGATAAATTCATGTCGAATTTATTCTAGATTTGTTTTAAATAGTTTGAGATTCAAACCTTGTAATCTGTATTGTATTTGTAACACCCTTCAAGTTTAATATAAGTTATATTTAACTTGAATCTTGTTGCATTTAATTCCGCACTTATTTGTTCTTGAATTGTCATATCACTAACCGAACAAATTCGAGAAAACAATACCGTTTGTATTCAGCCCCCCTTCTACAAACTTATCTGGACCTAACAATTGATATCAGAGCTATTGATTGACGCATAAATCAAGATCCATACTTTTGTGATTCATTAAGAACGTTCAAATTTTTATTTTTATAAAAATTCAAGATGACTACTCAAAAAGTTGGAGACGTCAAAATTGTTATGTTCAGTAAAGAGTACTATCCAATGTGGAAGAAGAAGATGCTCTTATTTCTTCAAGTGGCAAATCCAAAGTATCTTGGTGTATTGAAGAACAGACCAAAATTTCATATGGTTGTTGAAGAAGAGCATATTGAGAATAATGTTGTTACTCAAGTTGTTAGGATATATCCCAAAGACCCAAAAGACTATACATTTGATGAAAAGGAAGATGCTTCTCTGGATGCAAGCTTATAGTTAATTCTGGTTGATTGTCTAGATCTAATCATGCACAATCATGTTTTAAATTGTGTAGATGCCAAACACATTTGGGATACGATTGAGATAATCAATGAAGGGACAAAAGAAGTCAGAGAAAACAAAATGGAAATTCTTACCTCTTCATATGAACACTTCAGATCTAATCCGGGTGAAGGAATCTCTGATGTTTTTGAGAGATACAATAAATTGATCAATGATCTGAATCTCCATGGAAAGCATTACACCATCAAGGACATGCACAAGAAGTTCCTTCTAACACTTCCATCTCATCTGGAGCACAGGATTTCAACCATTAGAGAAGTAAGGGATTTAGGTGAGATTTCACTGGAAAGACTCTATGGTGTTCTGAAAACCTATGAACTGGAACAAATTCAACAGAGGGAAATCTATGGAACAGGTAAAGTGGTTTGTACGTCTACTGCACTGGTGGCAGAAGTTCCACGGAAACTGGAAGAGAAGGTTGTTCAACCTTCTAGTTCTGACAAGGATGTTACTGTAGCAGAATATGGCTTTACATCCACAAGTCAATCTGATGGTGACTTCTATTCCATGGAAGAGCTTGAATAGCTGGAAGCTGAATACATGGCAATGATAGTGAAGAATTTTGGGAACTTCAAATTCAGAAGAAATCCTAATCTTAAGTTCAAACACAGATTCCAAAGAGGTAGTTCTTCTTCCTCAAATAGCACAAAGGGTGGCTGTAAAACTGGAACAATGGACAGAAGCACAATTAGATGCTTTAATTGTAATGAGTTGGGACACTTTGCTACTGAATGCAAAAAGCCAAGACAAGCAAGGAGGAACTCATATGATTCAAGTAAGAAGAACAAGACTGGGAAAACTTATCTTGCTGAAGGCAAGAGTTGGGATGATACAGATAATGATGAGGAAGATGGTGAAGTTGGAAATCTAGCACTCATGGCAAAAGAAGGCAACTCTTCATCTTCTAAGTCTGAGGTAAAGTTCACTGACTCTGAAATGATTTATCATCTTAGTAGTACATTATCTTGTGCACACAGTGAAAATGATAGAATAATTCTTCAGAACACTTCTCTTGAAAAGGAAGTTAAAGAATTGAGACTAGTGCATGTTAATCAAGATGAACTTACTAAGAAGGTAGCTTTTCTTGAGAACAGGGTTAATTGTTATAAACAGTTAGAAACCATTCTTAAAGACAAGATCACTGAACTTGAGACAAAGGTTAGAGCTTACTATAACTCTTGCAAAACATCAAAAGAGATTTTCAACAAGCAATCTATTAGTCAAACTGTTGGTATAGGTTTTGGCTATAATGATGCTGTTGGAATGTTAGGCATTAATACTCCTAATAGAGTTAGTGCTGAAGAAATGGGTATACAACATGTGCTTAAGGGTGTTAAAGACCCTCTCTTTAAGAATCTATAGCAGAACCTTTGATTGAATCTTTTATCATCATTCAAGAAGAGATGTGTACTGAGGACATTGCCAATGGGATTGTCCAATCCAAAAAGTGTGTGCCTAAGAGTTCTGTCAAAGTTGTTCATACAACGGAGACAAAATTAGACACTCATAAGTTCGAACAAAACACCATGTCTAACATGTATAACATGCCTAGTGTAGATTTATCTCATAAAGCACGTGGTGTTGCGAATTGCATGTCTTGTGCTTTTAATGTAATGTATGTTTATTTTAATAGTAAGCATGCATCAAATGATAAGACTGATCCCCATCAACATGTTAATAACAAGAAGCATGTTAGATCCAAGACTACTAGTCCTCCTAAAGTTAGAGTGGACACATTTATACCTAAGCCTACTCAGAAATTTGTTAAGGCTGGTTATAAGTGGAAATACTCTTTCGTTAAGGAGGTTGAAGTGGTTAAAATTAAGAATGTTGTTTTGCCTGATAAAGGCCAGTTCTTTAAGTATGCCAGACCCAATCAAGTTTGGGTTCCGAAGAAGGTCTAATCAGATTGATATTGCAGGGTGTGGAACAGGTGAACCGAGTTGTGTGGATTCTGGACAGTGGATGTTCAAGGCATATGACCGGAGATAGAGCCCTGCTATCAAATGTGGTTGAGAATGCTGACCCAGTGGTAACGTTTGTAGATAACAGTAAAGGTATAATTGAAGGATATGACAATCTAGAAGCTGGAAATGTTATCATTGAGGATGTATCTATAGTGGAAGGTCTTAAGAACAATCTTCTCAACATCAGTCAATTCTATGATAGAGGATATGCTGTTTCGTTTGATAAGGAGAAGTGCCAGATCCTTCACAAGAAGAATGGAAAGCCTGCTCTTCAAGGAGTAAGGAAAGGAAACTTGTTCATAGCTGATTTGTATTCTGGATGCAAAGATGAAGTTAATTTTTTTTATGCTAAAGCTTCGTCAGATGAAAGTTGGCTTTGGCACAAGAAGATGTCTCACCTCAACTTCAAAACAATGAACTCCCTAGTTAAGAGGGAATTGGTGAGAGGTTTGCCTCAAATGGAATTTACACAGGAAGGACTGTGTGAGGCATGTCAGAAAGGAAAGTCAAAGAAAGCATCTCACAAGGGCACTGACACATCTTCAATAACTGAACCTCATCAGTTACTACACATGGATTTGTTTGGTCCAGTTAATGTGATGTCTATGTCAAAGAAGCAATATGCTATTGTGATTGTCGATGACTATTCTAAATACACATGGGTTTTATTCCTAGATTCCAAGGATGAAACTCTATAGATGGTGATTGATCATGTGAAGTTAATTGAGTTGGATTCTAAGTTTTCAGTCAGAGCTATAAGACCATACAATGGAACTGAATTCAAGAATGCAGTCCTGAATGACTTCTGTGCAGACAAAGGAATAACAAGACAATACTCAGCCCCTAGAACTCCTCAACAAAATGGAGTGGTAGAAAGGAATAATGGTACCTTGATTGAAGCTGCAAGGACAATGCTAAGTGAATCAAGACTTCCTATGTACTTCTGGGCTGAAGTTGTGAACACTGCTTGTTATACTTAGAATTGAACTTTAATCAACAAGGACTTAATGAAGACACATTATGAGATCATGAATGCAAGAAACCAACCCTCAAATACTTTCATGTATTTTGTGCTAAATGCTTTGTTCTTAAAGATGGAGATGTTCGACGTGGCAAGTTCGAGGCCAAAGCATATGAATCTATTTTTATTGGGTACTCCAGAAGATCTTACATGGTGTACATAATTGACAGTCACCAGGTGAAAGAAAGTGTCAATGTTACTTTTGATGACACTAAATTCCCAAGTATCCAAACAAAAAATGCATATGAGAAACTGAAGTTTGATAATTTGCCAGATTCAGAATCAGATGATGAGACTCCACCTGAGATTGTTGCTGGTGATAACAATGACAATGATGATAATGATCATGGTGGTGGTGGAAACATTGGTAACAATGGAGATACCACTAACACTAAGGAAGAATCACCAAGACAATCTAGCAACAACTCAGGGGGAGGAAATAAAGGGTCAACTAGTCATTCACAACACCATAATGAATTTCAAGGCGAATCATCAAGATCAAATCTTCCAAGACAAACTGTTTGGAATAGAGCTCATACTTTTGAGCTGATTATTGGTGATCCAGGTGTTAGAGTTCAAACTAGAAGTGCTACTCAGAATGAATGTCATTATTCAGGGTTTCTTTCTGAAATGGAACCAAAGAAGACTGAGGAAACACTGGGTGATCCTGATTGGGTGATTGTTATGCAAGATGAACTCAATCAATTTGAACAACAACAAGTCTGGAAGCTGGTACCTAGACCAAAGAACAGGAAAGTAGTTGGTACACGGTGGGTATTCAGAAACAAATTAGATGAATATGGCATAATGACAAGAAATTAAACAAGACTGGTTGCTCAAGGTTATTCACAAGCTGAAGGCATTGATTATGATGAAACCTATGCAACAATAGCAAGGCTTGAGGCCATCAGGATATTCTTAGCATTTGCAGCTTACTCCAATTTCAAAGTATATCAAATGGATGTTAAGAGTGCATTCTTGAATGGTGAGCTGGATGAAGAAGTGTATGTAGAACAACCCCCTGGCTTTGAAAATCAGGAGTTGTTGGACTTTGTTTACTTCCTCTTCAAGGCTATCTATGGTCTCAAACAAGCCCCGAGAAAATGGTATTCCACTCTTTCTGGTTTTCTTATTGAAAATGGTTTTGTTAGAGGTATCATAGACAAAACTCATTTTTTCTAAGAAGCATAAAAATGATATGATATTAGTCCAAGTCTATGTGGATGACATCATATTTGGGTCTACTAATGATGATCTCTGTAAGAGATTTGCTAAGCTAATGCAGAGTAAGTTTGAAATGAGTATGATGGGTGAGCTGAAGTTCTTTCATGGATTGCAAGTAAGTCAAAGGTTAGATGGTTTATTTATTTGTCAATCCAAGTATCTCAAAGAAATGCTCAAGAAATACCACATGGAGGATTCAGCTTCAGCAAGGACTTCATCATCTACAGCTGTCAAACTTGGAGCTTGTGATAATTCTATCAAGGTAGATGTCACAAGCTACAGATGTATGATTGACTCCTTACTCTATCTTACTGCAAGTAGACCTGATATTATGTATGCTACATGCTTATGTGCAAGGTTCCAAGAGGATACTAGAGATTTGCATCTCGTTGCTGTTAAAAGAATCTTGAGATATCTTAAGGGTACACCTAATCTAGGTATCTGGTACCCTAAAGATTCTGGTTTTAATCTGGTTGGATATATAGATTCAGATTATGCATGTAGTGTTGTTGATATGTGTTGGTCCTTGACTATTGCAGAAGGGGGGGGGGGGGGGGTTGAATGCAATACTGATAAAACTCAATCTACGTTTCAACAACTAAAACCAAGATTAAAGATTATCAGTTTAACAATTGCAAACACAAGTAGACACCCAAGTAATTCTCACAAAATAAATGTTTTATTTATTTTACAATGGGTTGCTACAACCTCAAGAAAAAGTGTATCTTTTCTTGAGCTTCAGTTTCTCGAGTGATTACAAAAAATGAATTGAGAGATAGACTAAGTAGGCTAAACCAATCACTTTCAGTCATGGGTCTTTGTGAAGTTGCTGTCATTTTCAAGTGGCAGCTTCTTACAATTTGCATGCCCGTGATTCTTTCCTAAATTGCTATATAGACAGCTTATCAATACATTACAAAGCAATCTAGAAACATTCTATTTTAAGCTAACACAATTCAGTAGATGTAGATTTGCCATACTCTGGAATTGGTGAGCTTTGTCATATGATCTCTCAAGCTTCAGTCATAGTCTTGCAGACCTGTTACAGTGTTGGGATGCTGCAACACGCCTGTTTCTTGAACATCCAAACTGTCACGAGTTTGACTGGATTGTTTACCAATACAAATGTTATCCCTTCATGATAGTATCATGATGGCTAAGCTTGCTGTCACAAAAATTCGCTTTTGGTGACAGTAGGAAATCCCCGCTAAAGGTGCTGTCAGGATTTCCAAGCTTGCTGTCAGGCTAAGGTAAAGTTGCTGTCAGAAGGCTCCCGCCAATGTTGCTGTCAGAGTGAATGTACTGTCGTGACTCGCAACATGCTGTCTTCAAGTAACCTTACTATCAGTTATGTGACAGTAATCTTTATTCTTGCTGTTCATCTTGAGTACTTCTTGAGGCTTGAACAAACTAATGAACTTCTACCAAAATGTACTAGAATCTTATTTGCAGCAAACAAAAACGGTTACAAAGACATACTCTGGCTATGACAGTATGTTCATACTTAATAGAATTAAGTAAGTAAAATGTCTAGTTAAGTTGTCTCATAGCCATCACCCAAAAATCCTAAAAATAGGAAAAGCACCTCTGGAAGTTGTCAATTCCTAGGTGGCAGATTGATTTCCTGGTATAGCAAGAAACAACAAACAGTTTCCAATTCAACAGCAGAAATTGAATATATTGTTGCTGGAAGCTGTTGTGCTCAGATCTTATGGATAAGGAATCAATGGAAAGACTATGGCTTTGTATTGAACAAAATTCCCATTCTGTGTGACAATACAAATGCCATAGCAATCTCCAACAACCCTATTCAGCACTCGAGAACCAAGCACATCGATATCAGGTATCATTTTATCCGAGAGCATGTTATGAATGGTACTGTGAAGTTACATTTTGTACCCACAGAGGAACAAATAACAGATATCTTTATTAAATCTCTTGATGAATCCACATTTACCAGGTTAGTTGGTAAATTGGGTATGTTAAATAGCTTTAGTGATTAATCATGTCTCTACTTGTTGTTTGTTCTAAATTAAAACATTTTCTCCGGTGCATATTTACTGCTTATTATTATCATGCCTTGTTTAATTTATTAGCTTCCTAATATGAGTATTTTTGAATAATTTATTTTCTCTAAAAATATTTTTCTCACATTTTTATGTTAAAATTGTATAGAAATCTATTTTTATTGAAAATTTACTTATTTGGAATTATTCAGATTAATTGTCCAGTTGTTTTAAATTATTGTTTATAATATTCTGCAATTTTCTTTAATTTAAGTGCATTTTTCTATAATATTATGCAATTTTATGTAAATTATTTGCAAATTTTTGTAAATTTATGCATTTTTTGTAATTAGTTGCATTTTCTGTGAATATTCTGCATTTTAGTTAAAATTTTGCATTTTAATTATTTTTATTTTTTAAAATTAACTATGGCATTTGTTCTTAATTTTATGCATTTTTCTGAACAATTTTGCATTTTTCTAGTAATTATGTGAATATTCTGTAATTTTTCAGCAATTTTTCTGTAAATATTCGGTTGTTTTTAAGTCATGTCAGCATTTTGTATTGGCATGACTATCCATTAGTCATGCTGACAGAGTCATGCTAATTATATATGTTTTATAATTTTTTTTATTCTTCTTCTCAAGTCATTTTAGACTTTTGTACTAGCATGACTTTCAGCATGACTATCCCATAGTCATACCGATAGTCATGCTAGCTATAGGTATATATAATTTTTTTATTTTCTGTCATGACTATTCTGTTAGTCATTCACACTCAAGTTTTTACTTAGTGTTATTTTTACACTTACCTTCATTTTGTTCTTCTTCAAACAACTGTGTCCGGTTATTGCTAGTTTCTCTCTCGATTCTCACTGTTTTTTAAATCTAAAACCATCACTGTGTAGATCGCTGAATTATCTTTAATTTGATAGTTTAAAATCATAGTTTGGTTAAGATTTTTTTGTTGGTGATTTTTTGAATTCGTGTGTATTTTAGTTCGATTTACATCACTGGTTTTGATTTTTGAAAATATAAAAATATCAGTGTGTTCGTAGTATTGCAAGGATCATCATATATTAATTTGGTTATTTTTGGTGAACTTTTAATTTTTGCGATTTTAATTAATTTTTTAATTAATTCTAAATCCTTAAATTTGAAATAATCTTATTAATTGAATTAATTTTGTGTTTCTTTTAATGAAGGAGAATTTTGAGATTGTACTTACTAATTTTGTGGGGTATTTTGATCCTCTAAAATGTTCTTTTGAACGTTTTAGGTCATGGATTTGTTTTTTAAATGAGCACTCTTGCGTGAGTCGTGCTATATATGTTATTGCTGATAAAAAAAAATGAACCCTTGTTTCTATTGTGCTCCAATGCTGTTGTTGCTGATGATTCTCTCTCTTTAACATTCACTATTCAGAACAAACAATACACCATTACTGAAGAAATTTTTTGTGATGTGTTGCGTTTCCCTAAGGAAAATTTTGATAATATGCCTATTGATAGTGAATTAACTCAATTTTTCACTGCTATTAGTTATCAAGGTCCTTTGGTGTTAGCAAAGCTTTTAAAAGGTAATCTGGTTCCTGAGTGGGATGTATTCTTTGACACCCTAGCCAAATTCTTCGGTAATTGCACTAAAAACAATTTTAATCTCATTACATCTCCTTTACAAGTTATTGGATTTGCAATTGTGTTTAACCGTAGACTTAACTTTGGTCATGTTCTTTGGGAACTTTTTGCTTAGGAGAGTCATTAATGCTAGAAAAGATTTTGATAGTGGTAGAAAGATTAAATGTTATTATCCTCATTTTCTAACACTTGTCATCAATTAATTACTCTCTGATGAGCACAAGGATCTGTTTAGAGATGGTAAGTTCAATGTCTCTCAGACAACTGACCGGAAGTTCTTCCAAAGGCTACAAACGACTAACAGATTCAGAAACATCCTAGTGGTTTTCACCCCCTTCATGAAAAATTTCATTGACCTACCTGTCATTGGTCAACAAGTTCCTGAGCCACAACCTCAAATGAATCAAACCAATGAAGCCGGAACTTCGGATGCAACTCAACTACAGGTAGTATTTCCTAACCTTGAATCTTATGGAACTGCTGATGTAAACCAAGTGGTTGTTAGGGCTGACCAAGAGGATGTAGAACCACAACCTCTAACCCAGGTCATAGAGCCACACACAGAGTCTACAACATCCACAAACCCCCAACAGTTACAAAAGTTGCCCATCAAAAGGAGTAGTGGTGAAGCAGTTGATACAATGAGTGATCCCACGGCTATGACTCCTCCACTAAAGAAGAGAAGAACCTATATTGAGGCATTTGTCAGCCCATCTATATCCTCCCAACATGATATGGATTTTGAAATGGCCACTAAACAGAATCTAAAAACATCCTCTCAACAGTATGAATCTATTAAAATCAACCATAGGGCCCTGGCAATCTGTAATGAGTCAAGCACACTCCCATTACTCACAATGGGAGAAGATATACACTTAGATGAAACTCAGGACACTTTGTCAGGAGAGCACATAGGATTTGATACATTACCTACCATAGTTACGGCAGAAGTGCCTTCACAGGCATCAAAGGGAAAATCTGATTCATTGCCACCAATAATAGAATCATTTTATCCCCTCCCGGAGGGAACATCTCTGGCTCCCTTAAGGGATTTTCCACTCGCAGTTTACACAGGAGAAAGTGGAAGGTAACCTGGTGAGTCTATCACTGAAGAAATTCAGATCTCAAATCCAAATGATTTGATAGACTTCACTAGGGATTGGGATTCGCGAACTCCCATTGCACCACCACTGACCTCTCTTAAAGGGGCTAGGGTGATTTTTACTGCAGGTACATCATCAGACTACAGAGATAGACAACTAGTAGTGAGAAATGAGAGTCAAACAGTGAGCGAAACACAAGCACGTGAGTCGAGTGAAACACCCTTGAGAGAAATTTAGGAGAGTGCACACACTGACAATTGTTTCGTTATTAGCTCAGATAGCTGCTCTACAACAACAACTATCCAAAACCCAAGCTGAGAAAGAAATTCTACAAGCACAAGTGGTTGAACGGTCTTCTTCTTCCACCTCTGTCAACAATCAGCTGAGACTTATCAAGAATGATGTTGAAGGCCTGAAGACTTCTTTACTCCCCAAGCTTAATGCCATTCAACAATCTCAGCTCCTAGTGGCTTCAGACATTTCTGGTCTATCAGATTCTCATGCTCAGATATCATAAAGTGTCAAGGACATTGCTTCCATTTCTGCTAAAGTGGACTTAATTCAGAAACTAGTGGATGAAAATCAATTGTTTGATGCTGCAAGGATTGCAAGAATAGAAGGAGGGATGGAACATCTAAATGAAGGCATGAAGCACTTGTATATGATGATCAAGAATTCTCACCAACCTACAGTTGAGCAGAAAACTTTCTTTGAAGGAGATGATGGTGATGATGATGATGATGATGATGATCAAGGAGATGGAGGAGATGCTGGAGATAGGAGAGAGGTAAATCCCGAAGCACATAAATCTAAATCTGTAGAGGATTCCTCAACTAAGGGGGAAAAGAAAGGAGGAGAACAAGGAAGAGAAGCTAGAGGAGCTTCTGGAAAAGATAAGGGGAAAGGGAAGCAGTAGTCAATGCTTGAAGATGATCTCTATTTGTGAGCAGGATGATTTTGACATATTTGGTGTTCGGGAGGAAGATGTCCCTGAAGAGACCATTCCTGAAGAAATCTTTGGCGAAGAGGAGAGGGAAGCTGAAGCTGACTTTGCTGACTGGGATGAGAAAGATGATCTATACAACCCTGACCCTATATTTGAGAAGGAGCTGAGGCAGCAATAGGCAGATCTAAAGAGGAGACAAGATGAGAGTACAAAGGCATCTCAAATAATTTTTGAAAAACTTCAAATTTAAAAAGCTGAGCATGAAGAGAAACAATGTCTTCGATGTTAAAGACAGGAAGTTAGACATCAGATTGAAGAAGGGTGACAGATGGAGCAAAGCAAATGAAATGTTTGCACTCCCTCAGAAAGGATCAAACAATGATCGGGAGTTTATTGGCCTTCTTCAAAAGTTCAAAAATGTCAATCCAGATAATTCAGTGTACATGAAAGCCTTACAGGAAGAAATCTCAAGGATTATCACTGGATTTGACAAAGTCAAAAATGAGATGATCATCTATGTATCTTGTCAAAGTATAGGATCTCTCACGGTCTCTCTGGATTGTTTTGCATGTAGATCTTTGTCAGATCTTTGGGTTCTCATGAGCATAGTTAAAGAATCATCTCACTTGAATGTACTGCTGCATGAACAACTCAAAGAATATGTTATAAGGGCCAGTCCTCAGGTTGTAGATGTGCCATTTGAAGTCAAATTTTAAAAAAGGTAGAGCACTTCAATCCTGCGGAGTGGATCATGTTTCTTTGAAGAGTTACCCTGCATTGCATCTAGTGAAGTTAAAAAACATGTTAAGGACCACTGGGTTTGCTTCTCAAGAAAAGACTGAAGTTGCTGACATTATTCAAGACTATTGCATAGCCAACATCAAAAGGTATCATCAGTTAAAGAAAGTCACAACTCTACCAGTCAGACCATCAAATCTCACATCTGAAAATGATTGTGTCCTTGACAAAGAATTGATAGATGCTTTGGAGGAAGGTGAAATGAGTGATCAAGAAAATTGATCTCAAGCTCAGTTTTTTATTGTAATATGTTTAGAGCTTAGGTAAATCAAGATAGGATCAATGTATTCATATGTTCAGTCTAGAGGAACATGTATCTTGTATTTATCTTTAATGTTTGAATCTGGAAAAATGTTATATATAAACCAAAACGTTTTATTATTTACTTGGCTCTTAAAGTCTTATTTTTTTTCCTTTTTTAATTAGTTGAGTTATCATTTAGGTATTTGGTTGTTATTCTCTAACAAACAAATAATGGGAGATTGAAAGGCATATGTATAGGCCTATTTGTAAAAATCGAGGATTCGACTCAACTTAAACAAGAATGTAATAAGTAAATAATAACTCAATTGTCACAAGAATCTCAGAAGGTAACATCAGTCAAAAGAATGAAGATTTAAAGTCAATCTACAGACTTGAATTAATTATACATTGAATGAAGTTCATTTATTTGATCAAGGCTCAGTGAATTATCCAAGAAAGTGGATCTATAAATTGACAGAGATTTCTACAGTGTGACAGCAAGTGTACAGGTTACAGTGTTTGATAAAGGGAAATGAAAAAGAACCACCGCTTAAAGTCAAAAGATGAAGAACCGTCATTGCAGTTAGTCACTCATGAACCAGATAGTACATCGAGTGTCAACACAATACAATGGAAGTTCATCATTAATCTCAGTGGTTCAAGAATTGTTTCTGCTATCAAGGAACTGCATTAATTCTCTTTTAATTAATTAAAATAGTTAGTTAATTTATTCAATAAATTAATTCAATCAGAATTAATTTATTCCTTAAATTAATTGATAATTTAATTAATTTAGAATTAATATAAAGTTGAAATGACTATCAAAATGAACTGGAATGACTATTCTTGGATAGTCATGCCGAAAGTCATGTCAGTGTTAAAGACAGTCATGCCGATTGTCATGCCAAGCTTACTGGATTGTCATGTCAAGCTTACTAGGCAGTCATGCCAACTCTTTTGATTGTCATGCCAAAAGTCATGACAATAGAAAAGGTGGATAGTCATGCTAGTTAAAGAAAATTGCGTACTTAATCAACAAGATTAAGACAAAAAGTGGTTGTACAAGATTAAGACAGAAAAACACAAGTATCATTTATCTTCTACTTAAACAAACAAACCAACTGCCGAGCTTCAAGATCATCAAGCATTTAATTTCTAGCAGTAAATGTTATATCCAAACCACTAGAAGTTATTTACTTGTACTTGTTTGATTATCTAGCGGATCATTATCCCTAGAATTGATCTCGAACTACTTTTTAGTATTCGATCTTTTTATTACAAAAATAGATAAATTCATGTCGAATTTATTCTAGATTTGTTTTAAATAGTTTGAGATTCAAACCTTGTAATCTGTATTGTATTTGTAACACCCTTCAAGTTTAATATAAGTTATATTTAACTTGAATCTTGTTGCATTTAATTCCGCACTTATTTATTCTTGAATTGTCATATCTCTAATCGAACAAATTCGAGAAAACAGTACCGTTTGTATTCAACCCCCCTTCTACAAACTTATCGGGACCTAACAGGTGTAATGATCCTTAGACTTGAAATCATTATATTTGTATATGATAATTAATATACTTTGATTCTACTCAAAGTTACCTTTGACCGGGTAATGATAAAGGTGAACATTAGGTATATTATGAATCATATGAGAAATATGAATGATAGATATATGATTTAATTCTCCTATTTTATGAGTGATATTATTGACCTCTTGATTGAGTGAGCTTATAAAATGCATGGCCATGCTCAAATAGTGATTTGTTTAATAGTCTACTCATTGATCAAGTAAACCGGGATTTAATGTTGAAGATGATGACATAAACTATGCCTCGAGTTTAATCTATAATAAAATGATTATATTACATGGAACATTATTCACAAAAGGTTTAATTGGATCATCATTATTATTACTTGGGTAGCAATGATGCATTACTAGATGCCGCTCATTATTTATAATTTTATTATTAGATATTAAAATTATTGCCAACGTAATAATAACCTAAAGGGTCACACACAAAGAATGTTTTAAACGGAGCTTTAATTAAATTTCTAATTTAAATAAAATATTGTTATTACTTTGAATTATTAGATTAATTAAGGGAGACTTGATTAATCAGATTATAATTCGAAATTAATAATAATATAACTCAGAATTGGACTGGGTTTGTGAAGCCCATTTTAATTAGGGTTAAGCCCAGATTTCTCATCCCTATAGATACATTATGATGTATTATATTTTAGGGTTACTTCTTTTTAATTCGTTTTTATTGAAAAACCTTAGCTGCTCCACAACTTGGAGAGGCTAGAGAGAGAGAAATCGTGAGCAGTTTTTGTGGCTAGTACCATCTCCATGGATCGTTGGATGATCGAACAATCGTGTGGACTGTTTAGATGTGTAGATCTTGCAAAAGGGATACATGGTGATCAAAGTAAGGACCTTCATTAGTCAACCATTCGTAAAGTTTCAAAAAGATACAGTTTTCGATTCTTCATAATTATCCGTATATTATACATGGATCCTGAGTTTGGGTTTCGATTTTTATTTTTTAATTACGGGTTTTCCGCTGCATTTATGCCTCGAAACCCAACATGTAAGACCCTATGTGTTGCTTTTCACAAAACGATTTTTGCCTTTGGAGGTATTTTTTTATTCTAAATATGTGCCCAGACTTCCTCCTTATTCTCCTAGGTGTGAAGGAGTTTGTAAGTTGTAACTAGATGCAGTATGTTCACCTGTTACGTTCCAAGTCATTTTGTCCACAGACGGCGTTAAGATGGTGTGTTGAATCACTTTATCCAGAGAGGTATTCATCTAATTCCCAACCTCTTAGAGCTCTTCTCCATTGTGTGCATGAATTTTGTATTATAATTGGCCAGAAGAAGATCATATTTTTGATCGAAATTTGTTTGTTTTTGAATAACGAGTACATTCTGCTGTGGGTAGATGATAAAGGACCTTGTTGGTGAGAAGATGAAGGAGATGATCTCTCCATCTTTAGAAGAATGAAATGAAAAATATATTCACAAAACAGATTGTTACAACTTAGTTCTGAAATGAAGACTAAAAGGAGAATATATACAAGTTTGTCTAACTGATTTTCCCGCCAAATAGTATCTCAAACTAACTAACTAATATTACTAATTTATTTACAAATTATAATATTCAATATCCCCCCTTCAAGCTGGACTTGGAAGAAGCTTTGGATGCTGCAAAACAAGGCCAAGCTTGGAACAGAAAAACTGAAGCTGATCATGACTTAAAGCTTTGGTAAGCATATCTGCCAACTGAAGGAAAGACTGAACATGATGAATCTGCAGAAAACCACTGTCAACATAATCCCTAATAAAATGACAATCCACCCTTAAATGTTTGGTCCTCTCTTGAAAAACCTGATTCTCTGCAATATATTGTGCTGCAGTATTGTCACAGAAAAGATTAATTGGAAGAGAGACATCAATTTGAAGATCAGCCAATAACCCTTGTAACCAGATAACCTCACTGGTAGTGTAACTCATAGCTCTGTATTCAGCTTCACATGTACTTTTTGAAGTAGTCTTCTGTTTCTTTGTTTTCCATGCAATCAGAGAATCACCCAAAAAAATAGCATAACCAGATAAGGACTTTGCAGAGAAAGGACAATTGGCCCAATCAGCATCACAGTATCCTTTAAGAAATAACTCAGACTTAGAAGGATAAAATAATCCCATATTGATTGTGCCTTTGAGATATTTCAGGACATGAATACCAGCTTGGAAATGAGCAATAGCAGGAGCATTAAGAAACTGACTTAATTGTTGAACACAATAGGATATGTCAGGCCTAGTCATGTTTAAGTATAACAGTTTGCCAACCAATCTTCTATAAGGTTCAGGTTCAGACATTAAAGGAACATCCTTATTGCTGAGATGCAAATTCTTAGGAAAAGGTATAGAAACTGGTTGACAATTCTCAAGATTAGAATCTTTGAGCAAATCCAGAATATACTTTCTTTGATTTAACAGTATTCCTGAAGAGGTTCTAGTAACCTCTATGCCCAAGAAGTAAGTCAAATTTCCAAGATCTTTGATAGTAAAAGCAGCATGAAGAGACTGCTTGATGCTTTGAATATGAACCAAAGAACTTCCAGTTAGAAGCAAATCATCAACATAAGCTACAACAGCAGTAAAATCACCAGTAGACTCTTTTCTGGTAAATAAAGAATAGTCTTGTTTGGACTGAATAAAACCAATATCAATCAAATGTTTGGTTAACTCAACATTCCATTGTCTTGCAGCTTGTCTAAGACCATAAAGAGATCTCCTAAGTCTACACACCAAACCAGTAGGAGCATTATAACCAGGAGGAGGCAACATGTACAACTCTTCTTCAACATAACCATGTAGAAAAGCATTATTGATATCACATTGATGTATTTCCCAATCTTTTGCAGCAGCAAGAGCAATAAGAACCCTAACAGTGGTAAACCTTGCAACAGGACTGAATGTATACTTGTAATCCTTTCCTTTAATCTGTTTATCTCCTCTTGCAACTAACCTAGCCTTACATTTATTTAAAGTACCATCAGGATTAAATTTTGCTTTGTAAACCCATTTACAACCTATAGCAGATTTACCAGGAGGTAAAGGAACTAAATCCCATGTATGATTCTTCTCAAGAGCCTGAATTTCAACTTTCATAGCCTCAATCCATTGAGGATCATGTTGAGCTTGAGAATAACAAGAGGGTTCATGGACAGACAGAACATTAGATAAAGTAGCTAGGTAAGCTGAACCAAAATTAGAAAGATCAGGTTGAGTAAAAACATTGAACACTTGAGCATGATTTGCCACAGATGAAGGCAAAACATAATCCTGGAATTTTTGAGGAATCACAATAGATCTGGTGGATCTTCTGAGAGGAATATCATTAAGAATAGGCTGAACAACAGTGTTAGAATTATCTAACTCTGTAACTGGAGAAGTAGTATTAGAAGGTGATTCTGACATAGGAATAGAAGAAATGTTCTCTATATGATGATCAGGAATTGAACTATGTTCAGTAGAGAAATCTAGTGGAAAACTCATATGTTCTGTATCAACTGTAGAAGAAACAGGATGTTTAAAAGGAAATATGTGTTCTTTAAAAACAACATCCCTACTAATAACAATTCTGTTGTTATCAATGTCATAAAGTTTGTATGCTTTCTTAGCATAAGGATAACCCAACAAAACACACCTTAAAGATCTAGGAGCAAGTTTATCAGAAGATTTAATAGCTGCATAGCATAAACATCCTATAACCCTTAACCTAGAATAGTCAGGAGGTTTGTTCAACAGAATCTCAATAGGAGACTTCCAAGATAAAACTGAACTTGGCATGAGATTAATCAAATAAGTGGAAGCCAAAACACAATCACCCCAAAACTTTGTAGGCAAATTTGCATGTAGTTTAAGAGCTCTAGCAGTCTCAAGTAAATGCCTATGCTTCCTTTCAACTCTACCATTTTGTTGAGGAACCCCAGCTACACTAGTCTGATGAATAATTCCTTTAGAAGCAAACAAGTTTTGGCAAAAAAATTGAACAATTTCTGTACCATTATCACTTCTGATAGTTTTAACCCTTGAGTTAAACTGAGTTTCAAAATGTGATAAAAAACCAGAAATTATTTGAGGAACCTGTGTTTTAGTATGAACCAGATATGTCCAAGTAGTTCTAGAGTGATCATCTAAAATTGTCAAAAAATAAGAAGCACCAGAAAAACATGAAGTCTTGTATGGCCCCCAAAGATCAATATGTACTAATTCAAAGCATGTGGAAGCAATAGAATTGGATAAAGGGAAAGGCAATTTATGATGCTTAGCTACAACACAAGTCTCACAATCATGAGTGTGGATGTTTTTGTCAAAAACAACATTTGACAAATACTGAAACTTAGGAACAGACATATGTCCCATTCTAGCATGGAAAAGTTCAAAAGAGATATTACAATGTGAAAGACCAGAAGTTTCAGAAAAACAGGAAGAAGAAAAACTGTTTACAGGCTTATCAGAAAATGAATTAAAACTGACATCAGAAAGAAGTTTATATAAGCCTCCATGCCTAATGCCAACAGCTTTGGTATGATTAGTTGTAAGGTCCTGGAAATAACAAGCAGATGTTTGGAAATTAGCCATTAGATGATGTTGATCAAGAAGTCTGGCAACAGAAAGAAGATTATGTTTGAACTCTGGAATATAAAATACATTTGAGAGTGTAATTTGAGGATTTAAAACCACAGTACCAACTGTATGGACAGATTTGAGAGTGCCATCAGGCAACACAATAGTATTTTGTACTAGAAAAAATATCCAAATGTATTGCCATATGATCACTGGCTCTAGTATCTATTATCCACACATGCTTATCATTAGACAATTTAGAACAAGTAGCAGAAAATACAGATAAAGTACCTGCAAAGTTAATAGCAGACACAGAATCTGTAGAGGATTTGACTTGAGTTGTCTGCATAAACTTCAGAAATTCCTTATAAAGAGCAGAATGTGAATTAACATCAGGTGCAACCAAATCATCAGAAGAAATTGTGAGATCAAAGGGTGAATTTCCAAAACTATCACCCTGAGAAACTTGAGAAAAATCCTGGACATTTCCTGCAAATCTTTGATCTGAAACCTTGAAATGTCCTTGATTAGTATTACTTTTACCTTTATACCAATCAGGATAACCAACAATCTTGAAACACTGATCCTTAAGATGTCCCTTCATCTTACAAAAATCACAAAACCTATCCAGTTTATTCTTCTTAGACTGCTCTCTAAAATCTTTTCTCTGTGGACCAGAATTAGAAGGAAACTTTGAAGCAAACTGAGATGCACTTCGTTGAGAAAACAAGGCACTCATCTCAACAGGTTGTGAATTGATCATAGAATTTTGCCTCTCAATTTGTTGTAACATGTGATAAACCTTGTTGACAGAAGGTAATGGATCCATACTCAGAATATTTATCTTAGCTTGATCATAAGACTTGTTTAAACCAGCAATAAACTGAATCAACTTCTTAAGTTGATCTGCTTCAACAATCTTCTTCATCAATTCACAAGTACATTTAGACATAATACCACAAGTACAATCTGGAAATGGTTCAAGTATTTGCAATTGATCCCAAACTTTCTTTAACTTGTTATAATACTCAACTATAGATTCATCATTCTGAACAATAGTTGGCACCAGTTATCTTCCCAAAAACTTATGTTCTTGCTAGCTTCTAGAAAATATATTTCACGTCACCCAGTTTTAGATCTTTTACCTCTTTGATTTGTGATATGCTTTGTAGCATTGGGAAGACTTCGTTGCAACTCATTATTTGATGATTAGAATTAGATATCTAAAAGCCCTTCATATATTTTTTTTTGATGCATTATAATTATCAGAGACCTGTGGAGAAAATCAAACATGTTCTTTGAGAACTTTGTTTCAATATTCAATCTTCAATATTCAATGAGTTGTTTTGTTTTCAAGAAACTTTGGAATTGTTTTTTTTCAAGAAACTTTGGAATTGTTTTGTTTTCAAGAAACTTTTTTTCCGAAAAAAAATTACTTTTATGAATTTTTTTGGGAAACCTTTTTCGAGAATAATTTATTGGATAAAAATTTTCAGGGAAGCCTCTTGCGAAAATGTTTTGTCGTAAATTTTTTTTCTCTAGAATTTTTTTTCCTAGAAACTTTTATTAAATCTTTTTTTAGGAATTCTTTTTGAGAGAAAATAATTAGCTCTATTTTGAAATTGTACGAGAGGCTGGTCATATTCAAGTATTAAATTTCTTAAAATTTTATATTATATATATTTCATTCAAATTAAAGTATACGTAAACAAAGAAATGAATGAAATACTTATTTCATTCTTAACGATTTTGTTTTACGCATTCGTCTTCATTCCACATTCGTCTTCATTCCAATTCTATCTCATTTCATTTTTGTGATTTTTGTGAAGTGAATACAACCTTATAATTCGGTTGATCATAGGGACGACAATCAAGTCGGATGGAATTGGATTTTGCTGAATCCAAATCTAAATTCTTAATCAATATATATATATAAAAGTTCTATGAAAACCGTATTTAGTTGGAGACTTGGAGACCTTATATGTTTTGCAACCAAAATACATTCATAAAATACTTTATAAAAATAATATGTAGAGTAATATTTAGTAAACATAACATATATGATCTATAAATTATCCAATTTGATTGTAATTTTAGTTCTACAAAGATATTATGCACATATCTTATTTGCAGAACATTTATAATGGGGTAATATGCATGACAATGTTCTGCAAGTATAACATGTGTGATTTACAAAAATATTCAATTTGATGATGATTTTATACTGCAAGATATCTAATTTGACAATGATTTTGTTACGTAAATATGTTCTACACGTTATTTAGGTTGCAGAACGTAAATGATATCCAAGTCTCCAACTAAATATGGTCTACATAAAACTTGACTATATATATATATAGGTCATTGCTCCATGAATAACACTCTTATATAAAAAATAATAAATAACACCATAGAATCTTACATAAATTGCATGTTGATTCTAATTTTCTCACCAAAAAAAGGTTTATTACGAATAATAATAGAATCTAACAAAAAATTAGAATCAAATAAAACATGATTACATGTAATTTCATTGTGATAAAAGATTCTGTACTGGATTCTATAATGAATTATATGTAATGTTTATTTTTAAATTTAGATGAGATTATACGTTAAATTCGACATGTTAGGCTTAATTGTTGTTCAATTTTATGATTCTAATTTAAAAAAATCAATTTTTTATGAAAAATAAAGTGTTTACGATGGTGTTCTTTATATAATGTGTTCTTTTTAGAGTGCAACTATATATATATATAAAGGAGGATACGCGGGAGATTACGTGGCGCCTCTAATATTGTCTCGATTTATTTTTCTAATTTTCTATAATTTTAAATACTAAGAAATCAAAAAATATCATTTAACATATTAGAAGTAGAATAGATGTTCGGATTTATAGAGGAGAACATTTTGTATTTATAGGGAAGGTGTTCGAATTTATAAAGGAGAATAGTTCGAATTTATAGATAAGTCATAGAAATTGAAAGTTCTACTGAAAATAGAATATTGAATAGGTGTTCGAATTTATAGAGTAGAGTAGTTCAAATTTATAAGAAATACAACCAATTAAAAGTTTTAATAAAGTAAAATAGATATTTTTATACGGCATAATTAAAAATTCTATTAGATATACAATAGGTGTGCGAATTTAAAATTCGTTAACATATGAGGACTAGAAGAACAATTCAAATTTATAAAAGGAAAAGTTCAAATTTATAAAGAAGTCATTAACATGTTCCTGAAATAAATATGCAACCGAACTATATAAGTTTTTGGTCTGCTTTAATCCTGTTTTGTTATTTTGTTATAGCTTATTAATATTTTTTCAATCGCAAGTACCCGTTATTTTAATACCTTACATTATTTTAATGGTTGCTTATTGGCTTCTTCATGGACATGCAGGTAAAAAGAATTGATGGATGAAAAAACTACGGCACCAAAGTATCAAACTTAATTTTTTAAATTGAATAATATTTGAGGTACTTAATTTTTCTTAGTATCTTTTGGCTGTTTTAATTATATTTCCCCATGTCTGTAAATATGTTCGCAGTTTGCTTGTATTGAAAGTGCAAGTTTTTTGTTTCTTTTTTGTTAGGAAGTGCTAGGAATTTGTAGATATTTTAACTTATATTTTTTTTGTCACGTGTAATGTCATGTTATTTGTTGGAAGAGTTTTGTGATAGCTCAAGTTCGATGGCAAGTTTAGGATTCATTACCGATTACAGCCGTCTTAAGAAAAATTTATGGGGTAGCTGATCTTGCAAAATATACGATCACATTTCTGAGAGATTACAAGATATAACACCTACTCATATGCAGCTAATGGTCAGATGACTCAGATCAAGTAGTGTGAACTTGATGAAATATAAGATTACGGTACAATGGTTTCTTTATTTTAATTTTTTTATATGCGGGATCAAATTATTCAATTAAATGGTTACTCGGATGCATTTAAAAAGGAGAATAATTCAAATTTATAGGTTATAAATCTATCTATAGTACATTATTAAAGACAAACTATTAAAAATTTGGTAGTCGAACGGTAGTCGGTGTTTTGGATCGGGTTTTTTGTACTTTAATAACCGGGGTCCACCCTTTTTGATTTTTTTTAGACTTTCGTTTTAAAAAATGTATTTTTTTTATTGATTTTCCTATTAAAAACTTACTAGATGATAACCCGTGCGAATCACAAGCCCCACATAATTTATTAAATTAATCAATATTTATTAAATTGATTAATATTAAGATTTATATTATTTAACATTATAATACTAATAGCAACATTTAAAACTTGCCATATTAGGGATGAATAAGTAATTGTTGTAATTTAAAAAAAAATATCTTTTAACATATTAGAAGTAGAAAAGCTATCCGAATTTATGGAGGAGAACCGTTTGAATTTATAGGGAAAACACATAAATAAAACTATTATTTGAAGTAAAATAGATGTTCGAATTTATAAAGGAGAATAGTTTAAATTTATAGATTAGATATATAATTAAAAGTTCGATCGGAAGTAGAATTGGTTTTCGAATTTATAGAGTAAAAAGAATTCATGTACATAGAAAGAACATAAAATTAAAAGTTATATGGGAAGTAGAATATCTGTTTGTAAGACATAATTAAAAGTTCTATTGGAAGTAAAATTGGAGTGTGAATTTATATTGATGTTTTTTCAACAAGAGATCGGCTCATTAGAAAAGCGTATGTAAACATGAAAATTAATTGTCCCTCCGTCCCCCTCAATTCTTTGCAGTGAGAGGACGACACGGATGTTAAAAAAGAGTGTAAATTAATAGGGAAAAGTAAGAAAAATGAGTAAAGTGGTGGGATCAATCAATATTTAATATATAAAGTGGGTATACAATAGGTATAGTGGAGGAAAGTAGTGAATGTGATTGAATTTTATATTATAATATATTACTATTTTTTGTATGTAAAGAAATGAGAGGGACGTACCAAAAAGGAAAGTGTAAACAAATGAGAGGGACATATGAAGTATATAAAAGAAGTATTCAATATATAAAATTTGAGATTTCAATCGTAACAAGGAAAGCGTGTATAACGAGAGGACAACTTATTAGAGAGAAATGAATAATTTTATATAAAGATTCTGTTGTGATGAAAATCTGGTATTCCACAACGAGAGAATCTTGCTGGAATATAGAAATGATTATCCTTGGTTTTCAGACAAAGCTTCAGGCTTATAGCCGGACATCTGAAGCTTATTACCGGAGTGTTGAGATAAAGTGATATTTATGGGCTGAATTGACAAAAACCACTGGTACAAACTGATAAAGTAAATCCTACTAAACCAGCAAATCTACCGGAAAAATATTACTTAGGGAACACGTGCCTTGTATATCTGTCAAAGTAAAAACCCGAAATCCCTTTTGTCAATTGCCTACATATCCTATTTATAGGAATCAAGCCCCCATGTAGTTCTTTTAGGTTAAAACTCTCATTTCTTGCCTGTTAAGCCACTTCGAGATAATCCTTCTCAGAGTTTTACCTCATCCGAATATCTTATGCTGAGCTTCCAAGTGTCCTTACCCAAGTACACCTCTAGAAACTCTAAATCCTCCATTTATTTGATATTTACCCGAATATTATTGATATAAATCCACTTTCGGTTGTAATTACCCAATTCCTAACAAATCATAGATGATAAACGTCTCTATTTTAGGGATAACTATGCATTACTAGAAGATAGGAAGTAGAATTATCATCCAACTCTACCTCTGTCTAGAAGAGGTGCAGACAGCCCTGAACCTGCTCCTAAGCACTCTGAGTCTGCACCTTGGCCTTCCCCGAACCTAAATACTATGAAGTTGTTCCTTCATCCATATGAACCTTACTAAAACAATCCAAATTGGGTCTATATTTCATGTGGGCCTTAAATCTAACACATGTAAGATTTTGGGCACAACAGATTCAATAATCATTTGATTTGAAAATAAAGATTGTTTATTAAAGGAACTTACTAGTAAACATAAAATACATATCAACTTAAAATCTCTTGATCATGATATAGTCGAGTCTTCTGACATCAACGTGAAAATCGTTAATCGTTTGATTGACTCTTGATACCCTGACATATATGACTGTTAACGGAGCAATTTGGTGATAACAAATTTCGGGAAGGGTTGCTGGAATTTTGGTGGAAACCGAGGATGATATGTAACGTAGGTTTCAAGGATTAGGGTTTATGATTTAGGGATGGCTGAGATTGTATGTGAGAATAGGTCGCAATTGAGATTGAATATTGAATTCTCTCTTGTTTGCAAGTTTGCATCGTATCATACAATGTGCCTACGTACCCTATTTATAGGGATCAAGCCAAACGTAGTTCTTGGGGAGCAAGTAACCCATGGGCCGAGTTTCCTTCTTTAAAGAGCGGAAAGACCGGGATCACCGCCTTTGATATGTCATTATGAGCTGTCATGGTTTCACTATTTTCTTGGGACTTATCAGATAATTCATTGACCCGGATTTATCGGAGCCAACGCTTATCTCGATCCATGGAAAATAAGGAAAGACGGGCTCTTATGAATCTCAAAAGGGCGAGGTTTCTCGCAAGGCGAAGTTTCTCAGCGTTAATTGGTTAATTTTCAATAAATCAATAAAAGTTAAGGAACCTTCATCTTTTAGAAGACGAGGTTCCTATATTTAAGTGATGAGGTAAATAAGGTAGTTTATACCTCAGAATAAGCCAAAAAGGGCACATTCCTTACTTACACTAGTCATCCATTTTTATCTGTAACCTAGGTTTCCAAGAAGGCGAGGCTTCGTATGAACCTAGGTTAAACCCGATACTTTGATTGTCACCCAATGGGCTAGGCTTCATATGAACCTAGGATATGCCCAACATCAGTAATGGACCAGTAATTTCGTCAAGTAATGGGCTAGGCTTCAAATAAGCCTAGGCTAGACCTAATATCAACAAACGTCATCATTAAAGGCGAGATTTGTTATTTTTGGCCAATCACTAAGGAACCTCTCTTCCTTGATGGGCGAGGTTCCTTCAAACCTCTTAGGTGAGGTTCCCTACAAGCCCCCTGGGCGAGGTTACTTTCGGAGGACGAGATTCCATATCCTGTAAGTGATCATGCGAAGGGTGATGCCCCACCGGAGGGCGAGGTTACTTTCGGAGGATGAGGTTACTTTCGGAGGACGAGGTTCCATATCCTGCAGAATGCTTCACATGAGGTTAGGTTGTCCTTGTATACGTCCCGAGTTATACATTTCTTCCCCGATAGGAACAGTTGTCTCCTTGCTAGTTAATTCGTGGATCGATGACGCATCAGGAAGAGACGACGCTTCCCATGGACGTGGGCTAGGCCCAATAGATGTACCCTCTTGAGCTTTCCTTCTTTATATGTATGATATGGGACTGGCCCTACTAGTCTTCTTCCTTAAGTACATTTAACCTTTGTCGATTTCATCATGTAGCCTAGGTTGATGCTAGTGAGTGACGCCATTGATTGCGGGCGAGGCTGAGAAATACGGTGGGCAAATTTTGCCCATTACAACTACCCCCCAGTTTCTTGCAACAAGTATTTGTAAAAGAAACTAAGTCTTGATATCCAGAAAAAATCTCAAAGGCGAGCCTTACCCTTGGTGTCACTTCATGTTGTTGATGTACTTTCTTCTTGACCCGAGATAAAGATTTCAACGAGAGTTCCAGTTGATATTTAAGCTTTTTCTAGCGGTTCCTTTAACAAATTGCCAAAGTAAACATCCTTCATGCCTTCTTCGGTAGGTGGCATAACCTTCTCAGGTAGGCAAGGTCTCCGGTAGAGTTGATAAGTCTTTTGATATGAATCATCTCCAAGAAAGTAAATGGAGGTCGACGTCTATCTGAACATGTTCTTGAGTTACTCGACATATGCGTCGTATGCTTATTCTTCTCATTTTCTTCAAAGTAATTCTGAAACTTTTCGATGTTGAGGTAGGTATAAGCGAGGTCCCCTAATAAGATATCTTCATGTGCTAATAGTCTTCATGACCTCGACCTTGGTTGGAAGACGTCGACGCCGTTGAAGTAAGAGGTGTCATTGAGATGCGAGGCCCTTGATATCTTAATTCTTCCATTAATAATCTTTCTGTGTGTATCTTAATCATGTAGGTGAGATGCCTCCTAGTAAGATCCTAGGTAGGGGGCGAAGATACAAAGAGAAGGATATGACTTTTGTAGAGTGTGAGGTTTCACTAGTAGCGTAGGCTACGGATAAGTATGAGATGTCTTTAGTTGATAAAGAGGCACAAGACATCATCTTCAATATCTCACTGTAGTCTTCAATAGGGCGAGGCCGCTTCAGTAGAAAGCAAAGACGTTGATTGACAAATAGGCATAAGCACATCTTCTGAATTTTTCAAATTGAAGTCTGCACACTATCTTCAAAATCTATTTTCCTTCAAAAACCTTGATAGTCAGGAGAGGTTGGTGATCATTTGGATTGTAGTCACATTTTCTTGATCTTCTGGAAAAAAAATGATAGGTCCATCTCTCTCTAAGAAAGCTTGGTATTTAGTATCCCTTCAATTTTATTCTAACGTAGGATCACTATTGATGGCCTATGCTAAAAGATCACCCTAGATGGGTCTTCCAAGAAAAACCACCCCGAAGGGCCTTCAAAGACAATCACCCCTTAGGGCCTTCTTACTACAAATATTTTCTTCGTAAGCGTCGTCCTCCGGGAAGATGTCACCTACCTTTAAAAAACTTCTTCTTTTAGTTGTAGAGACGACGCCTCTAGATAAAGTGAGGCCTGTTGGGGTATAATAACCACCCCCAAATTCTTTCCAATAATTGTTTATAAAAGGAACTAGAGTTAATGATTCTGAAATCTTCACCTGCATAGAAAGCCTCACCTAGTTTGAAGCATATATTCTGATATAGATTTCCCTGTTTTTTAGACTCGTTATCAAGAGGTTTTCTTGATTCGGCCCATCAGAGGGAGACACCTCTGTCTAAAGAGAGACTGATATTTATCATTACCCTTGGTTCTCTTGTTGCAAGCCATTATTCAGATGATGACAAGAGGCTATTTATGAAGAGAGATAGCACTGATGCCGAGTTTTCTTTCAAGATGGGTCTGGGCGAGGCTTTCTACCATGGTCTCAACATCCTTTCTGAGAAGAATACCATCATTCATGATCAAGAAAAGACTGTGAAGAAATGGAAAGCTGAGGCTTCTTTGCTCAAAGCTCAGTTATCAGATACCCAGAAAAGGCTTGATGAAGCATCCAAGGCAAAGCAAGGCGAGCTTGAGAAACTTCAGGGCAAGTTTAATGAACTTTCTACATATTCCAAAGCCATGGCGAGGCTCTAAAGATGGACAATGAGAGGCTGCAGAAAGAATTGAACGAGCTTAAAGGAGGCATGGACAAGGAGATGAGTGATGCTTATAGCCTTGGCTTCCTTGGTTATCTTCAAAACTTCCTTGCAGCTGATCCTGACTACGACTGGTCAAAGCATTTCGCCCCCTCAACTTCTGAATACATGGCAACATTCAAGGCAACAAACATCCAGGCAATTGAGGAGGCGAAGAAGGATCTCCAAAAGAAGATCGAGGCTAAGCTGAAAGCCCAGGCTAAGGACGAAACAAAGAAGGCTAAGGACGAAGCGAAGAAGACTGAGGTAAGAGACAACCTTGCCCTAGGCGAAAAAGACAACCTCTCCTTAGGGGGAAGAGACAACCTCGCCCTGGGCGGAAGAGACAACCTCGCCCTAGGCGGAAGAGACAACCTCGCCCTAGGCGGAAGAGACAACCTCGCCCTAGGCGGAAGAGACAACCTCGCCCTAGGCGGAAGAGACAACCTCGCATACCTATCTACTTATACACTCTATGCAAAAGCAGAGTTTTAAGAAAAAAAGGGAGGGTAACCTCGCCAACTTGTACACTCTATGCAAGCAGAGTTTAAGAAAAGGGAAGAGTAACCTCGTCTTCTTATACACTCTATGCAAGCAGAGTTTAAGAAAAGGGAAAAGTAACATCTCCTTCTTATACACTCTATGCAAGTAGAGTTTAAGAAAATGGAAGAGTAACCTCGCCTTCTTATACACTCTATGCAAGCAGAGTTTAAGAAAAGGGAAAAGTAACCTCGCTTTCTTATACACTCTATGCAAGCAGAATTTAAGAAAATAGAAGAGTAACCTCGCCTTCTTATACACTCTATGCAAGCAGAGTTTAAGAAAAGGGAAAAGTAACCTCACTTTCTTATACACTCTATGCAAGCAGAGTTTAAGAAAAGGGAAGAGTAACCTCGCCTTCTTATACACTCTATGCAAGCAGAGTTTAAGAAAAGGGAAAAGTAACCTCGCCTTCTTATACACTCTATGCAAGCAGAGTTTAAGAAAAGGGAAGAGTAACCTCGCCTTCTTAAGAGCTAGAACTCTCTTCTTGGTGAGCTTTCCGGAAGTACGGATAATCACCCCGGAAGTACGGGTTTACCAAGGTTTTGTAAGAGATAGATTCCAAGCTTCATGCGTTTAGTGGACTTACGCTCCCTGAGGAAGTCGTATTCCTAAGCATCTTCTGCTGAGGGGTCTTCCAAAGATAGACTTCTTGATAACCAAATTTCGGGGGAGACAACCACAAAATCTAGGATCACCTTGAAGGACCTTCACAACAAGATCAATCCTAAGAGCCTAGGTTTACAGAGCAAGATTACCCTTAAGGGCCTTCAAAACAAGATTACCCCGAAAGAATTCACAACTGACTATGGGTTAAAGGAGATACACATCTTCCAGAGTAGACTAAAAGAGTAGACTAAGGGAGACCATCCTAAAAGGAGGACATCCTCTAGAGCAATCCATGAATAATATATTTAAAGAACGAATTTCGAACAGATATAACCACAAATCTAAGAATATGCAATGCTACGAATGAATATATGATGCAAATAAGTGTAAATAAATACAAGATCAGATGGAACCTCGATGGAGTATCTCAAACATAGGCGTCTCACTGAGAGCCGGATGCCAAAGTTGTTGTTGATCTCCCAACGGGCGACGCTGGTTGCCGACACCAAGTCGAGGCTTCTTTCTGTTGGGTAGATGGCGTTCTTCGATCTTCAACCAATCCTTCCAATTTTGACAATGTTCCCTTAACTTCTCCCTCTTAACCATCTCCACAAAAATAGCCATGTTCAGTCCTTGTGGCTGGGGTATAGGTCCTTGTTGCAGAGGCGTAGGCTCCAGGTGCTGAAGTGTAGGTCTCCGTTGCTGAGGCGTAGGCTCCCACTGTGGGTATGCTCCATCTCTAGGGGAGGACCTGGTTATCTCTCAGATCCCAAGTGTCTCTCAGATTTGGTTGTCTTGGTGGTGGTGGAGGTAGATCCATGTGGGAACCACAACCTCGTCTACGTGATTACCTTTATCAACTAGTTCTTCGGTATGATGCGACATCCTTCCTCCAGAGATGTCAATCACCCTCCATCTAGCGCCAATTGTTAACGGAGGAATTTGGTGATAACAAATTTCAGGGAGGGTTGCTGGAATTGTGGTGGAAACCGAGGATGATATGTAACGTAGGTTGCAAGGATTAGGGTTTATGATTTAGGGATGGTTGAGATTGTATGTGAGAATAGGTCGCAATTGAGATTGAATATTGAATTATCTCTTGTTTGCAAGTTTTCATCGTATCATACAATGTGCCTACGTACCCTATTTATAGGGATCAAGCCAAACGTAGTTCTTGGGGAGCAAGTAACCCATGGGCCGAGTTTCCTTCCTTAAAGAGCGGAAAGACCAGGATCACCGCCTTTGATATGTCATTATGAGCTATCATGGTTTCACTATTTTCTTGGGACTTATCAGATAATTCATTGACCCGGATTTATCGGAGCCAACGCTTATCTCGATCCATGGAAAATAAGGAAAGACAGGCTCTTATGAATCTCAAAAGGGCGAGGTTTCTCGCAAGGCGAAGTTTCTCAGCGTCAATTGGTTAATTTTCAATAAATCAATAAAAGTTAAGGAACCTTCATCTTTTAGAAGACGAGGTTCCTATATTTAAGTGATGAGGTAAATAAGGTAGTTTATACCTCAGAATAAGCCAAAAAGGGCACATTCCTTACTTACACTAGTCATCCATTTTTATCTGTAACCTAGGTTTCCAAGAAGGCGAGGCTTCGTATGAACCTAGGTTAAACCCGATACTTTGATTGTCACCCAATGGGCTAGGCTTCATATGAACCTAGGATATGCCCAACATCAGTAATGGGCCAGTAATTTCGTCAAGTAATGGGCTAGGCTTCAAATAAGACTAGGCTAGACCTAATATCAACAAACGTCATCATTAAAGGCGAGATTTGTTATTTTTGGCCAATCACTGAGGAACCTCTCTTCCTTGATGGGCAAGGTTCCTTCAAACCTCTTAGGCGAGGTTCCCCTCAAGCCCCCTGGGCGAGGTTCCATTCAAGCCCCCTGGGCGAGGTTCCCTACAAGCCCCCTGGGCGAGGTTACTTTCGGAGGACGAGATTCCATATCCTGTAAGTGATCATGCGAAGGGTGATGCCCCACCGGAGGGCGAGGTTACTTTCGGAGGACGAGGTTCCATATCCTGCAGAATGCTTCACATGAGGTTAGGTTGTCCTTGTATACGTCCTGAGTTATACATTTCTTCCCCGATAGTAACAGTTGTCTCCTTGCTAGTTAATTCGTGGATGACGCATCAAGAAGATACGACGCTTCCCATGGACGTGGGCTAGGCCCAATAGATGTACCCTCTTGAGCTTTCCTTCTTTATATGTATGATATGGGACTGGCCCTAGTAGTCTTCTTCCTTAAGTACATTTAACCTAGGTCGATTTCATCATGTAGCCTAGGTTGATGCTAGTGAGTGACCCCATTGATTGCGGGCGAGGCTGAGAAATACGGTGGGCAAATTTTGCCCATTACAATGACTATTCTTTTGTTTATTTTTTTTTAAAAACCAAGTTTTTATATTACCACTTTCAAATAATTAAGATGAAATATTTAAAAATATATTAAATAGTATATATAATATAAATTATAATGTATAGTATATAAAATTTAATATTTTATAAATATTAAATAGTATATAATATTGTAATATATATTCAGGGTTTCTTCGGATTTCAGATTCAAAACCGGATTTAGATCGAGTTTTAAATTTCGGATGTAATTTCAGATCGATAAACATAAAATTCAAACAAAAAAAATTCGAGTTTACAAATTAAAATTATATCCAAATTCATCTGGTTCGATAAATTTAAATTTTTTGAAATTTGGATCAAATATCCGTTAAATCACATTAATTTGGCATTCTTAGTCCAGCCATTTAACACAATGAATTTATGAATGTGTAAATAGGAAAGGATGTAGATCATGAATATAAATTTAATGTGAATATTTGATTATAAATTGATCGTTTAAACAAGAATATTAAAATTTTCAAGGTAAATAAAAGAAAATCATAACCCCTACGTAATTCCCCCTTTTCTTCTTTAACGTGATCGGCGGGGGCTTTCATCGGTTTATCTCCGGTGGAAAGCCCCAATCCTTTTCTTTTTTAATTTGTTTTTTAATAATCTTCTTTTTTGGATCTAAGATCTTTTCATTTGGATTTTTAGTTTGCAATTTCAGTATTGTTTTTCTCTCCATGGTGAGTGGGTGTTGTTTTGTCTCCTTTATTGTGAGTGCTGGTTTTGATTTAGTGATAAAAGTTTGTATGGAATTGCAATCATGGTCGATAACTCAAACATGTTACGATGAAGCGGGTGAAGTGAGGAAAACAGGTACCACTACGCCATAGATGGCCGGATGTAACACTTTTCAATTGCAACACCTACTTTGTGTTACAATTGATACACTAGTTTTGAACTACTGCAATACTCTAGAGATAGTGTTACATTACACATAAATGTCATGTTGCCATAGAACAGACTCTGTTGCACAAGACTCATTGTGTTACTCTATCAATATTCTGTTGCATTTGATATTAATTAATAATTAATTTTTAAATAATTTTTAATTAAAAATAATATTAAAAAAAATGGGTCCCACAGAAAAAAGTGGGTCCCACAGAAAAAAAGTGGGCCCCACAAGTGGGCCCTACTAATTATTCTAATTTTTAATTAAAAAATAATTATTAATTAATTAATAATTAATTTTTACTTAAAAATAATATTAAAAAAAGAGGGTCCCGCAGAAAAAAGTGGGCCCCACAAGTGGGCCCCACTAATTATTCTAATTTTTAATTAAAAATTAATTAATAATTAATTTTTAATTAAAAATAATATTTAAAAAAGTGGGTCCCACAGAAAAAAGTGGGCCCCATTAATTATTCTAGTTTTAATTTAAAAATTAATTACTAATTAATTAATAAATAAAAATAATATTAAAAAAAGTGGGTCCCACAGGAAAAAGTGGCCCCCGCAAGTGGGCCCCACTAATTTTTCTAATTTTTATTTAAAAATTAATTAATAATTAATTTTTAATTAAAAATAATATTAAAAAAGTGGGTCCCACAGAAAAAAGTGGGCCCCACAAGTAGGCCCCAATAATTATTCTAATTTTTAATTAAAAATAATTAATTTTTAATTAAAAATAATATTAAAAAAGGTGGGTCCCGCAGAAAAAAGTGGGCCCCACAAGTGGGCCCCACTAATTATTCTAATTTTTAATTAAAAATTAATTAATAATTAATTTTTAATTAAAAATAATATTAAAAAAAGTGGGCCCCACAAGTGGGCCCCACTAATTAATCTAATTTTTAATTAAAAATTAATTAATAATTAATTAATAATTAATTTTGACTTAAAAATAATATTAAAAAAAGTGGGGCCCACTTGTGGGCCCCGTTAATTATTCAAATTTTTATTTAAAAATAATTAATATTTAAATAAAAATTAATTAATAATTAAAAATAATATTAAAAAAAGTGGGTCCCATAGGAAAAAGTGGCCCCCACAAGTGGGCCCCACTAATTTTTCTAATTTTTATTTAAAAATTAATTATTAATTAATTAATAATTAATTAATAATTAATTAATTAATAATTAATTAATAATTAATTTTTAATTAAAAATAATATTAAAATAAGTGGGTCCCATAGAAAAAAGTGGCCCCACTAATTATTCTAATTTTTAATTAAAAATTAAATAATAATTAATTAATAATTAATTTTTAATTAAAAATAATATTAAAAAAGTTGTTCACACAGAAAAAAGTGGGCCCCACAAGTGGACCCCACTAATTATTCCAATTTTTAATTAATAATTAATTTTTAATTAAAAAAATATTAAAAAAAGTTGGTCCCACAGAAAAAAGTGGGCCCCACAAGTGGGCCCCACTAATTAATCTAATTTTTAATTAAAAATTAATTAATAATTAATTTTTACTTAAAAATAATATTAAAAAAAGTGGGTCCCACCGAAAAAAGTTGGCCCCACAAGTGGGCCCCGTTAATTTTTCTAATTTTTAATAAATAATTAATTAAAAATCAATTAATAATTAATTTTTAATTAAAAATAATATTTAAAAAAAAGTGGGCCCCACAAGTGGGCCCCATTAATTTTTCTAATTTTTAATTAATAATTAATTAATAATTAATTTTTACTTAAAAATAATATTAAAAAAAGTGGGCCCCACAATTGGGCCCAATTAAACCCTAAATCCCAACCCTGGACCCGAATAATTTTTTAATTGATTTCTTAGACGATCCAACCGTACGAATGTTAATCGGTAGTCATTCTAGTTTTGGGAAAAAATAATCAAAAAATATAAAAGTCTGGTTATGCCGCATATTTCAGAAACGTTGGAATAGTACTGCTTCCATGAACGGGACATGTGTTAGATTCACTGAATAATTTTTTCAATTGATTTCTTGGACGATCCAACCGTACGGATGTTAATCGGTAGTCATTCTAGTGTTGGGAAAAAATAATCAAAAAATATAAAAGTCCGGTTATGCCGCATATTTCAGAAACGTTGGAATAGTACTGCTTCCAAGAACGGGACATGTGTTAGATTCACTGAATAATTTTTTCAATTGATTTCTTCGACGATCCAACCGTACGGATGTTAATCGGTACTCATTCTAGTGTTGGAAAAAAATAATAAAAAAAATATAAAGGTTCGGTTATGCCGCATCTTTCCAGAAACGTTGGAATAGTACTGCTTCCAAGAACGGGACACGTGTTAGATTCACCGAATAATCTTTTCAAAAAGTATCAAAAATGTTGTAGTAACATTTGAATTTTGAATTATTTTTTACTGTTATAAATCATTTATAGTATATTAAAATTTTTTAAATTATATTATGTAATTACACATGATATTTATTTAATTTTAAATTATAAAAATTTAAAAAATATGTACACACGACAGAAAAACAGAAGGCGAGAAGTTTCCCCCCAAAGTGAATTGTTGGAAGCAGACTTTCCCTTTAAACAAAAAAAAACGCTCAGACACCCTCTCTCTCTCGTTACTCTCCCTCTCATTCTCACACACACTCACTCTCCCTCTCATCATTGATTTTGGGCTTTCATCGATTGGGGGTTTTAATTAGTGTTTCAATCGGGGGTTTTAATTAGGGTTTCGATTGGGAGTTTCAATTAAGGTTTGGATTGGGGATTTCAATTAGGGTTTAAAATTGGGGCTTTCGATTTTGTTACTTGTTCATTTCATCCTCTCTCTCTCTCTAAATTTGAAATCATACCCTCTCTCTTCTCGAAGATTAATAATGGTGAGAGTATATGTTTTTGTTGTAGAGATGTTGTTTGTAATTTTGATGAGTTTCGTTTTTGTATTTCGTGCAATTGTTTATTCTCTCTTGATCTCACCGTATTGAATTTTTCTCTCGAATTTTAGGTTGTTGCACAGAAACTCAAGGAAGCGGAGATCACCGAGCTTGATTCGCTTCTCTTAGTAAGCTCTCTCCTCTCTCTCTCTCTCTCTCTCTCTCTCTATCTATCTCTCTCTCTCTCTCTCTCTGCGTGTGTGTGTTTGTTTGTGCGTTTGTGTGTTTACTTGTGTGTGATTACGTGTTTGTGTGCGTGTGTTTGAAATTTTGATGTCCTGATTATATGAAGACGTGAGCTCATTGTTATGATGTTGATTTAACCAATATTTTAGTAAAACTTACTTGTAATGTAATTTTGGATGTTAGCAGTAATTGTAATCTGTTTGTACTGTAATTAATTGTTGTTTGAGTTTGCGATTTACTGTTATCGCTTCATATATTTCATAAAGTGATTGTAATTAGTCCAGATTGTGATCTGCATTTTATCGTACATGCTGTATTTTTTGCATTCGAAAGTTTGATTTGAAGTTACAAACAGGATTTGAAAATTTGAGATAGATTTTGTAGTGCTAACATCAGTAAATTTATGAATATAAGAAGGCTTGTGCAGTATGATCTGCATCTTACTGATAGCATATTTGATTTGTTATAAATTTGAGATAAATTTAATTTGTGAATTGATTTGAAAATCGAGTCTTTGTAGTGCTCTGCACTTCTACATAGATTATTAAAAAATAAATCATGGGTTTTTAAACCCAGTCCTGTTGTGTGTACTTTGTGTTTTAAAAAACTAGAATGAGTGGAGTGTTATTATTAAAACAAGAAACACAAATACTAAAGTTATACCAACCATATTATAAATTCAAAAATACATAGGTGTGGTTGTTTATAAATAAGTGTAGTCACATAGACTAGCCAAAAGGGTGTGTCAATTTATAGCTCATAAAGGAGCTGTTACTAGTAGTAGCTGCAGAACACACATTTTTAGCCACCCTTTAGCCGCCTTTATGAATTAGCAACATCAAACATGCATTTAAGTTTACTTTCTTTTCTTAAAAAAATTAATTTTTTCAAGATTTTCTGTAGCCGTTTCTTCTGTAACTGCCATTAAGTTTGCAGAACGCATTTAAAGTTGGTTATGTGTTGTTTATTTCTGTCAATTCTTGGAACCAAGGATTCTTAAAACTCTCTTACTTTTTGGCTTTCTTTCAGTTTCTTTAGTGTATTTGTTTTTGATTTTTTACTACTAGTTTGCTTGTGAAAACAAAAAACCATTCAATATATATATATAGGAGTAGTTCTTATCTTACTAAGATCTGGACTAAAGGGAAAAAGACATCTCAAACAAGGTATATTTCCAAGTTGGAGTAGTGTGTTTTTTTAGTTTTTTTTAGTTTTTTTTACATATAAACATATACTTTCAAACATGTATGTATGTTTTTTTTTAACTTTGATCTTGTTTTTTGGTTTTCTTTGGATCTGGGTAATGGCCTAAATGGTTGTTAGATCAGAATTCAATGATCGTCAGGAGCTAGACTCAACTGATCAGGATTGCTGACGTCATCAGGATTACATGGTCGTCAGGATCAAGATACATATCAGGACTGGGATCAGGATTGATCATCAGGACTGGAAGCTGATCAGGATTCCTACTTCGAGTTATATTTGGAGTCTAGTTAAACATGGAAGTTTATTCTGTCGGTTCTCGGTTTGTAGGATGTAGCTATCAATTATAGATAGGTTTCAATCTTTGTAATTGATTAGGACTTATCATTGATAGAGAAGCTGTGTAGTATATAAACACAGTTTTGGTTTTGGTTCGGTATGAATCAAGATAGAAGCTCTTAAGAACATAGAATTTCTTGAGAGAGTTTTTTTGTAAGCTAGAAGCTCTCAAGAACATCAGAATTTCTTGAGAGAGTTTGTAACAGTTTTATATCAGATTTAATAAAGCTGTTATCTTTCTTTCATATTTGTGATATATACATTAAAAAGTCGATTATCTTATACTATTGTATTCAACCCCCCTTCTACAATAGATTATTACTGGGCAACAATTGGTATCAGAGCAAACTGATTTAATTCTGAATCAGATACGATCTAAAGATGTCGACAACCAAGTATGAAAGCATGAAGATTCCCATCTTGAAGAAATCAGAATATCCAACATGGAGGGTAAAGATGCTGATGTACCTGAAGGCTATGGATCTTGACTATTTGGACAGGATTCGCGATGGACCATATATTCCTACAAGGATTGTAGAACGAACAGATACAGTACCTGAACATTATGTGGTCAAGGCTAAAAGTGAATGGACTCCAGAAGAAAAAGCTCATGTACTCAGGGAACCAAAGATAAAGAATATCTTGCACAGTAGTCTTGATGCTGTCATGTCAAATAGAGTGATTGCATGCAAGTCTTCAAAAGAAATCTGGGATACTTTGGAAACTCAGTGCCAGGGATCTGCATCTGTCAAGAAAAACAGAAGGGCTCTTTTGATTCAAGAATATGAACAATTTGATACAAGACCCGATGAGAGCCTAACTGATCTATATGATAGATTTCTGACACTATTGAACAGTTTATCTTTAGTTGACAAGGAATATGAAACTGAAGATTCAAACACCAAGTTTCTAAGAGCTTTACCTGAAGAATGGGACACTCAGACCTCGATCATTAGACATCAGTATGATCTTAACACTGTGTCTCTTGATGAAGTCTATGGGATGCTAAGAACTCATGATCTTGAAGTTCAACAGAGAAAGAATAAGAAAAGCAACAAGGCAAAATCAATTGTTTTGAAAGCAGAGGCTAAATCAAAAGGAAAAGCTATGGAGGTCTCTAGAAGTAAAACAAGAATAGTTGAGTCAGATCCTGATGACTCTTCATCAGATACTGATGGCAATCCTGATGCCAATACTGATGATGACTCTTCTGACTCAGACATGGAAGAGATGGTTGCTATGATTGTCAGAAACTTCAAAAGGATGAAGTTCAGGAAGAGTAGAAGACAAGGCAACTTTCAGAAAAAGGCTTTCAATCCAAACAAAGATAAGTATATCAAAAAGGACAGCAAGGGTAGTAAATTTGACAAGTCAAAGGTTAGATGCTACAAGTGCAATGGTATGGGACACTTTGCTTCTGAGTGCAAGAAGACAAAGGCACTTATCACATCAAGCAAGGATTGGATGGACTCTTCCTCAGAATCTGATACTGAGGTGGTCAACTATGCTCTAATGGCCAATGCTGATGTAACTGCTGCTCCTGATGATAAGGTACTAAATACTATCTTTGATTTTGATACTGATAATGCTTCTGAGTTAAGACGTTTTCTAAAGTCATTACATATTAGCTTTAGAAGTCAAACTGCTGAAAATACTAGGATCTTATCTGAGATGTCTGAACTTAGAAAAAGGAATGATATATTAGAAGCTGAATTTTCTCGTATGCAAGAAGTACAAAAAGAATGTGATAATGCTAAACACATGTACATAGAGATTAAATCTAAATGTACTTCTCTTGAAAAGGAACTTGAATTTGCTAATGAGAAAATCAGAACCTGGACAGACTCTGGTAGGAAATTTCATGAGATTAATACCTCTAAGAATTGGAAAGAGTGTCTAGGATATAAGTCAGATGAGGATAAGAAATTGAAAGAGAAAATTGTCATTGATGAGACAGTCAGTCCAAAGACCTATAGACATGTCATAGACGCAACCAAATCTAAGATTACTCCTGTTAATTTTGTTTTTGGTAAGGATTCCAATTCTACTTTTGAAAAGGGATCTACTTCTACTCAAAGAATTAAAATCATAAAGTCTAAACCTGTCTTGAATAAAGTCATTAAGAATGTAGGTCTATTGTCTCAGAAACAGCTTAAGGATAAAATCTGTGAGGTGACAGATAAGAAAAAGGAAGCTACTGTTAAGAGAAACAGGAATGGTAAAGTTGGGATCAATAAAGAGAATGGTTACAAATATATCCCAAATGCACCTAGAAAGTGTTGTTTTAACTGTGGTAACTCTAATCATCTTGCTATTGATTGTAAGAAGAGTAAGAAGAAGATTGCTGATATTTCTAAGTCTGATGTTAGGAATAGATCAGTATTTTATAAACCACAGAAGTCCTGTTTTCATTGTGGTAGTATATGGCATTCTATTTATACTTGTAAAGATTATCATGAGTTGTACTATAACTTTTATGATCCATTGCCTAAAGTTGATAAAAATAGTGCAAACTCTGGTAGCATTAAGAATGTCAAGTTGGAACATGCTTTTGTTAATACTGATACTGACAAAGCAAATCCTGATGGAGTAAATCCTGTCAAGACTGCTAAGGTCAGAAAGTCTTCTGTTGTGAAAGTTAATAAATTGCATGGAAAAGGAACCCAACAAGTATGGGTTCCTAAATGTTCTAACTAGTGTGTTTCTATTCTGATTGTAGGGTAAAAAGAAAAATGTGTTAGTCATGGATAGTGGATGTTCTGTGCACATGACTGGAAACAAAGCCCTGTTATCAGAATATGAGGAAAAAGCTGGCCCAACTGTGTCTTATGGAGATGGCAACATTGGACAAACTTTGGGATATGGCAATATAATCATTGGAAATGTCATCATTGAAAAAGTAGCTCTAGTGAAAGGACTGAAACACAACTTGTTGAGTATTAGTCAAATCACTGACAGAGGTTATCATGTCAACTTCTATTCCACTCATTGTGAAGTAGTCAGTAAAGCAACAAGCAAGATAGCACTGACTGGCTACAGGCATGGTAACATATATGAAGCCAACATTCAATCAAATACTGATGACTCCCCTACCTGTCTGATCAGTAAAGCTTCAGTAGATGAAAGTTGGAATTGGCACAAGAAGATTTCTCATCTCAACTTCAGCAATATCAATGAGTTGGTTAAGAAAGATTTAGTGAGAGGATTACCAAAAGTGTTATATACTCCTGATGGACTCTGTGATGCATGTCAGAAAGCAAAACAAAGAAGGACATCATTCCAGAGTAAATCAGAATCCTCTATTGAAGAACCATATCACATGTTACATCTTGATCTATTTGGTCCAGTCAACATCATGTCCATCAGTAAGAAAAGGTACACTCTTGTAATTGTTGATGAATATTCTAGATTCACCTGGGTGTATTTTCTGCACAGAAAAGATGAGACTCCTGAAGTTCTGTTGGATCATGTGAGAATGATTGAGACAACCACAAAGTACAAAGTCAAGATACTGAGAAGTGATAATGGTACTGAATTTAAGAATTCAAAGATGGAAGAGTTCTGCAAATACAAAGGAATCATTCAACAATTCTCTGCTCCTGGCACACCTCAGCAAAATGAAGTAGTTGAAAGGAAAAATAGAACTCTTATTGAAGCTGGCAGAACTATGTTGGAAGAAGCAAAATTACCTACATATTTCTGGGCAGAAGCAGTCAACACAGCATGCTATACTCAAAATCTCACATTAATAAACAGGCATGGTGTTACTCCTTATCAGTCTCTCAAGGAGAAGAAACCAAGTCTGAAGCATTTGCATGTGTTTGGCTGTAAATGTTTTGTTCTCAGAACTCATCCTGAACATCTAGGGAAATTTGAAACAAAGGCTGATGAAGGAATTTTCATAGGCTATCCTGCATCAAGAGCCTTCAGAGTTTTTAATTTGAGGACAAGGACTGTCATGGAGTCAATACATGTATCTTTTGATGACAAGAAGATAGCTGGAATCAATGAAGACTCTCATGATAGATTGATTTTTGAAAATGAAGCTACCAAGGAACCTGAAGAAAATGAATCAGATCCTGATGGGTCACCAGATCCTGATGTAACACCAGATGCTGATGGTGCAAATGTTGATGATGCAATCAATAGTGATACTTCTAGTAGTGCTAATGTTGAGGGGGAGCAACATCATTCGACTACAAGTTCAGAGTCAACTCAATCATCAGGACAGAATTTTACAGATACTGATTCAAGTGATGATCCTGATAACTTATCAGGAGGAAATAGCAATAATTCAGGGGGAGCTTCAAGACAAGAAAGTTCTTCAAATCAAGATAACACCAATCCAGGGAGAGCATCTACTTCAAGAAACAATTTAACACCAGCAAGGAAATGGACTGCAAGTCATACTCCTGATTTGATCATTGGGGATCCTGATGCAGGTGTTCAAACAAGAAGTGCAACTCAGAATGAATGTCTATACAATAACTTTCTATCCAAGGAGGAGCCAAAGAAAGTTGAAGATGCACTTAAAGATGCTGATTGGGTTACTGCAATGCAAGAGAAACTGAATGAATTTGAAAGAAATGAAGTCTGGAAACTGGTACCAAGACCAAAAATAGATCAATTGTTGGTACAAAGTGGATTTTGAAGAACAAGACTGATTCTGATGGAGTAATAATCAGAAACAAAGCAAGACTAGTTGCAAAGGGGTATTCTCAACAAGAGGGAATTGATTATGATGAAACGTTTGCTCCTGTTGCAAGACTATAAGCCATCATGATATTTCTTGCTTATGCAGCACATAAGAAATTCAAGGTTTTCCAGATGGATGTTAAAAGTGCTTTCTTAAATGGAGAACTGGAGGAAGAAGTCTATGTTGAGCAACCTCCTGGTTTCATTGATCCTAAATATCCAGATCATGTCTACAGATTGGATAAGGCACTTTATGGACTAAAGCAAGCTCCAAGTGCATGGTATGAAACTTTAGCTCTATTCTTACTGGAAAGTGGATTCAAAAGAGGTGCTATTGATAAAACTCTATTTTATTTGAATCATGGTAAGGACTTGTTGTTAGTTCAGATTTATGTTGATGATATCATTTTTGGGTCAACAAACAATAAACTTTGTGAAAAGTTTTCCAAGCTTATGCAGTCAAGATATCAAATGAGCATGATGGGAGAAATGAGTTACTTTCTTGGTCTTCAAGTTAAACAGACTGATGAAGGGATTTTTATCAATCAGTCTAAATATACAAGGAATTTATTGACAAGGTTTAACATGCAAGATAGTTCTCCTGCTACAACTCCCATAGCTACAGCTACCAAACTTGATCCTGGTCAAGGTGCTGAGGTAGATGTAACTCACTACAGAGGAATGATTGGCTCTTTATTGTATCTCACTGCAAGTAGACCAGATATCATGTTTGCAACCTGTCTGTGTGCAAGATTTCAAGCAAAACCTAGAGAACCCCATCTGATTGCAGTCAAAAGAATTTTCAGATATCTCAAAGGCACTTCTTCACTTGGCCTTTGGTATGCAAGGGAATCAGATTTTGGGTTGTGTGGTTATTCAGATGCTGATTTTGCAGGATGCAAAATAGACAGGAAAAGTACTTCAGGAAGCTGTCAGTTTTTGGGTGGAAGACTAGTTTCATGGTTCAGTAAAAAGCAAAAATCCATTTCCACTTCAACTGCAGAAGCTGAGTACATTGCTGCAGGAAGTTGTTGTGCTCAGATAATGTGGATGAGAAATCAGTTGTTAGATTATGGCCTGTCATACTAAAAAATCCCTATCTATTGTGATAACCAAAGTGCTATTGCAATGACAGGAAATCCAGTTCAACATTCTCTTACTAAACACATCAGTATTCGATATCACTTCATAAGAGAACAAGTTCTGGAAGGAACAATTGAACTTCACTTTGTTCCTACTGATCAACAACTAGCTGATATATTCACCAAGCCACTACCTGAAGCTACTTTCAATAAATTGGTGAATGAACTTGGAATGATGAACTTTGAGAATTTCTAAGGAAAGCTACAGAGAGGAAATCCTGATAACTGTCAAATCCTGATGGTTATTCAGAAAGGTATGTTTTCTTTGATCAAATCCTGATAGGATGTTATCCTGACAAGAAGTCAACTGGTCAAATCCTGATGCTCAGATATTGAAGCTGGTATGAAAACCAGAAGTTCTAAGACAATTTGTCAACAACACTCCTGGCAAACTCTGACAAATAAGATCATTACTTAGTCTTTGATTAAGTTATTAAGTCTTAATTTTCAATTACAATTATATTTTTGTCAGCGATTACTATTCGTTATATTATGTATCAAATGCAGTGTTACTAACAAATTGTGCAGGAAAAGTAAGAAGGACAAGAACAATTGAGCAAATTGATAGTTTTCATTAAATCTTGAAGATTCTTTACAAATGAAAATGGAAATTACATATTCTTTTCCTTGTCTACTTTTCTACTCAGGAACACGTGCCCTGCAAATAAGCATGAACACTCCTGATGGATCATAACCAGGCTTTGATCCATCTAGGGCTTCTCTTGTTCCATCCTTAAGAGACAAGAAAAGGAGCTGATGCACTTGAAGGCGGATCGTCACTGTGACCACCGGGACGCTTCCGTGCCTCCAACTTGCATGACATACAAGCATCACGGATTCTCTTCTTTCTTTTCTCAAGCTCTCGGACGAGCTCTTCATCATCTTCATCCTCATCCTCTTCATCATCCTCATCCTCTTCATAGATGAGGTTATCAAGCGGATTCCAGTCCGGATTGGCTTACAGGAAGTTGTGCCAAACCACATCAAACATTGCGTTAACAAACGCTTCATGTTCCTGAGGGTCAGGAACTGGTTGTGGCTCAATGTTAGCAAGAGCCTCTTCCATCTCTTGCCATATGATATCGAGCTCAGCATCAGGTATGTTGTTTTGTTGTTGATTGGCAGCCATTGAAAAAAAAAGAAGGTGAAAGGTTTTCGTAAGTTTTTTCTCTGGAGAGGGTTTGTGTTTTAATAGATATATGATGTTTATGCTTAACAGTTCTATTTTATAGAGAATGTGTGTTAAGGATGCAGGTCATTTTTTTTTTATCGAGGCGCCTGTTCAGTTTCTCATAATTACTTTGCCTCGGTAATTGGTAAGAATGGTTACATGGGTATTATGCTATGCTATTTGTTTTTGTAATCATTTAAAAAAAACACAGCACTTATCAGGATTATCAAAATAAATTTTGTTTTCTTAAATAAAATTTTATTTTACTTCATTTTAAATTTTTTTTCCAATCCTGATAAGGCAAATGGTTTCATAGGAAATGCTTTTATTCCTGATGAGGTTAGGTTTTTCTTACATAGGAAAATGCCTACTCGTTATGGTTTAATTTCTAATGCTATGGGGCAAGGCCAATCACACCTTGTTCCTAACCCAAGTATTCATCCTAAACAGTCTAAACAGTCAACTGCCACCTCTAATGTCTCTCAAAAGACTTTAGTTGTAAAAGCAAAGAAGTCAGCTAGAACTGATGTGTCAGGAAGGCAATCAGGTTCCAAGGACTTTTCTTCTACACCTATCACTAAAAAGAAGTTACAAGGGGGTGTACAAGGGGTCCTGGTGAAGAAAGCTGCAAAGGGAGGTGAGGCTGTTTCTGTTAAAAGAAAATTAGTTCTCAGGGATGAGACTGATTCAGAGGATGACTTACCTATATCCTCTGTGATGAATATGAATAAGGAAGTTGCTGATACTGCTACTGTAGCTGTGGTTCCATTGTCTACACCACAGAAGAAAAGGAAGTTATCAAAAAGCAGGTATCATATTCCTTTACAAAAGAAGCAGGATACTGATGTACATGACACTTCTATTCTGAATGAGCAATCAGTTTCAACTGCTCAAGCAAATCCTGATGTTAGTATTCCTGATGCTGCACCAAGTCAAGTGGTTAATATTTCAGACTCTCCAGCACAGGACTCTCCAACAAAAAGACATGTTGATATTTCATGGGAGAAGTATGGTGCTGCTGCTTCCAATCTTGGGATAAAACATCCAATGGAAAAGCTAAGGAAGGCAGAAGAGTTAGTCTATCAGAGACAGAAGAAACTGAAAGGATCAAGCCCACAAGAACCTGAACCTCAAAGTGGTTCAGCAACTCTTTCTGATAATCCAGCCACACAAGAACCACTCAATCAAAGTTTGAGTGAAGGCTTAGCTAGTGGAATGGTCCCACAAGAACCATTTTCTCAAAGGGAGAATGCAGACATCGACATTCCAGCTACACAAGAACCATCTTCTCAAAGTGAAGATGCAGGCCAAGCTACAGTTTCTGAGAAATTTCCTGACAATGCTCAAGGGATTTCTGGTGCAGATGAAGTTCAAAGATTGGTCGAGGACACTGTCAATGAGGGAAGCACACAAGAACCTTTGACTCAAAGTGTTGAAGAAGCTTCTGAACCTCAAGCTCCACAAGAACCATTGGTAGCAAATACTGATGCAAGCATATCAAATCCTGACGGTGTTCATCCTGACGCTAGTGATGCTCCTGATGTTGAACCTATCCTGGTACAGCCACTTCGTTCAAGACCAATGGATCATCCTATCACAGATTCACAGGATAAAATGAAAGGTATAGCTATTCCTGATCCTGATGATACTCATAGTACTGATGATGATGACTCTGATGATAGTGATGATGATGAGAATCGAAAAGAGAAGGAACAGCTTGCTACAGCACTCAAAATTAGTCTTGGAACTAATTTTGGTTCATCAAGTACATATATGGCTGGCAAAGCTTCCACTGGGAAAGATCAGGGACAAGATTTTTCTATTCCTTCCTTTAATCCTGCTGAGGCACTTAGACAGAATGAATGGAACAATTCATGGCACAGATCTGCTGAATCTGTAAGTTATTCTTCTGCTTTGGAACATGCCTATGATGCAGTGAAATCTATAGAGAATCAAGACTTGAAGAATCATCTGAAGGCTACAACTTTGTTATCCAAAAGTCTAAAAAGTGAGATTGATTCTATCAAGAATTCAACTGAGTTGGTGAGGAATGATATTTCTCAAAATTTTACAAAGGTGCCTACTGCTTTTCAGTTAAGGGTAGTAGAATCCCAAGTGAAATCTGTTATTTCTGAACAAACCTCTATCAACAGAAGGATTGATTCTCTGGATACCAAGGTAACTGACATTCAAGCCTCTCTTTCCTTAATTTTGAATTTATTGTCAAATCCTGATGTCAAAAAGGGGGAGAAGGTTAGTCGGACAAAATGCACACCTGATATAGTATTAAGGAATAATGATGATGATACTGGAGATGATGGTTGTGATAAAGTGATACAAGGAGAAACCTCTGATGCTGCTGTTATGAAGTCTACAATTCAAACTTCACAAAGTCAAACAACGCAGTCAACTCATGTTTCTGATTCTGGAGTTAAGACAGTAAGAACGTTGGTGCAATCTCAGATCCTGACGAAAGAACAAATCCTGACACCTGGTCATGGACATACTCTTGCTACAATTCCTGAAGGTGATGAAGATATTTTTATTGATAATCCTGAAGATGCATCAAATTTATTCCAGAAGTTTTCTACAAAAGATGGCAGAATTGTTACTCTATATCACACTGATAAAAGAGTTCAACAATTATATGCAAGAAAAGCACTCTCTACAGCAAGTGAAGAATATCCTGATCTCTCACATGAAGAATTCTTAAGACAACAGAGAGAAATGATGGAAAGTTTTAATAACCCTGCTCCTGCTAGAGGTAGAGGAGGCAGAGGTAGAAGAGGAGCTAGAAGAAGTAGAAGAGGTTCTTCAACTCAAACAATACCTAGACAGACAAGGTCTCGAGGGTTAAGAATTGAAGAAATTCCTGAACCTATTCAAACTCTAGTAGTTCCTGACAGATCTACTTTTGGTGATGATGGAAATATTGAAGAAGAACCTGAATTGAGAAGAAAATCAAGAAAATCAACTCTCTGCAATACAAATCAAATTGAAGAATCTAATCCTGAAGTTGTTCCTGATAATATTCAAGATACTGATGATTCTGAAATTATGCAAGAGATTGACTTGATAATTTTATCTACTGTAGTTGATTTTCACAACAAGGAAGTAGATGAAGAAGAAGAAGCCAGAAGAAGTGAAATTACAAGATCAACAAATAGAGATTTCAATCTCTATGTACAAAGGCTTAAACTCTCAAACAGAAGAAAGTGGAGGAACCCAAGCAGACAAGAATCTTCACTGGAAAGAAGCTATGCCTTTGAAAAGGAAAAGGATAAGAAGCGGAAACATATTAGTACACTAAGTTGTGATACACTTATCAATTTTCAGTCTGAAGGAATTATTACAAACGCTTCAAGTGTTGTTGATTTATCTGGGATGGTTAGATCAAAAGCACTCTGGTTAAAGATGTTTTCAAATCTGAAGTAATTGACAAGTAATTCAAGAGGAGGTATTGGACACAGGGATGCTGAATATATAAATATGTCATATGTTGATCCTTACTCCTTAACTGAAATTGGAGGTACTTTAACTTCTGAAAACCTGAACAATTTACTAGCTGTTGATATAGTTATAGATTGTCATGATGGTTTTGACAAGAAAGAAAAGCTTATGTACTTCATGAAAGATGGTAGTGTGAAGATTTTATCTATTCAAGATCTGATGATAAAAACTACACAGGAACTGAAATATGTTCATTATCTTTTGAGATCGAAGAATCAAATGTGCAAAGAATGGAGAGACATGATTTTGTCAACAATAAGAAGAAGACTGGATGGAAACAGTAATTTCAATGGTAATTATACTCCCATGTACTTAAATCAAAGAGGTCAGGATGTGGAAATGCAAAGGGGTACTGCTGTTAAAGAAGTAAATTTTTGGCATGACTCAACTTACTCTCAATCCTGATGGGAAGGAAATTGCTTATCTTTTGCTTGAAAAACATAGTCTTCAGAAAAGCTCCATATTGAATCTCAGAGCAGCTATCTACCAGATTAATGAGGAAGATGAAGAACTCAGAAATCTTAAGGAAAGACTGATTCAAATTCTTGAAGAAAAATAAGAAAATTTGTTATCCAACTTCTTGAAGATGAATCTGTTTTATCAAAGAATTTAAACAGATAAGTTGTTGCTGCAGATTCTGTACATTTTGTATATGTGTTTTTGACATCATTGAATCTTAGGAATCTATACTTTATTTCACAAAGTATGAGATTGGGGGAGATTGTTAGATCAGAATTCAATGATCGTCAGGAGCTAGACTCAACTGATCAGGATTGCTGACGTCATCAGGATTACATGGTCGTCAGGATCAAGATACATATCAGGACTGGGATCAGGATTGATCATCAGGACTGGAAGCTGATCAGGATTCCTACTTCGAGTTATATTTGGAGTCTAGTTAAACATGGAAGTTTATTCTGTCGGTTCCTGGTTTGTAGGATGTAGCTATCAATTATAGATAGGTTTCAATCTTTGTAATTGATTAGGACTTATCATTGATAGAGAAGCTGTGTAGTATATAAACACAGTTTTGGTTTTGGTTCGGTATGAATCAAGATAGAAGCTCTTAAGAACATAGAATTTCTTGAGAGAGTTTTTTTGTAAGCTAGCAGCTCTCAAGAACATCAGAATTTCTTGAGAGAGTTTGTAACAGTTTTATATCAGATTTAATAAAGTTGTTATCTTTCTTTCATATTTGTGATATATACATTAAGAAGTCGATTATCTTATACTATTGTATTCAACCCCCCTTCTACAATAGATTATTACTGGGCAACAATGGTTCTTGGTTCATGTGATTGTGTTTGTTTTTGTCTCATTGAGTGTTTTTTTTTGTTTATGTTTTGTGTTTTAGAGATCTTTGTAAGGCTTGGAGAAGTGTGTTTTAGTTGATATCAAAGACAATGTTGGGTAATAAGCAAGTAGAGGAAGCTATTGTTGCCAATGAAACAGAACATGAAGCAAACAGAGAGGAGAGTAAAGAAGTTGAAGATACTTCTGCTTTGAATCTCAAGAGCTTTCTTTGGCATGGAGGGTCTGCTTGGGATGCTTGGTTCAGTTGTGCTTCTAATCAAGTATGTAAAAACAAACCAAGAAAATAAAAACTTGAACTTTTTGTTGTTCACATTTCAAGATTTTTGTGACCATTTTGTGTGTGTGTTTTATTGCAGGTTTCTCAAGTGCTATTGACACTGCCATACTCATTCTCTCAGCTTGGTTTTCTATCAGGAATATTGTTTCAAATATTCTATGGACTTGTTGGTAGCTGGACAGCTTATCTGATCAGTGTTCTTTACCTTGAGTATAGAAGCAGAAAGGAGAAAAAAAATGTTAATTTCAAGAACCATGTCATTCAGGTAAGTCATTTGGTTGAGTTTTAAAAAACCCATGATTTATTTAATTAATAATCTGTAAATTTATTAATAATTTATTAATAATCTGTAAACCAGTCCTGTTGCATAAGACATTGGGCATCAGGTACCATATATGTGTCGATTATTAAAAATGATCTTGAATGTTAGATGGCATTATCAGGTTGAAATTCCAAAATCGAGGGCCCTTAATTCGAACTTGCTTGTGTTCTAGTAAGATTATGTTTAAGATAATCTTTAAAACAAAATTATGAGAAGATAATAGTTTGGGTTTGACTGTGATAAATAAATTAGTGGAAAAATGTCTGCAGAACACATACATGATACATGTGTTGTACATGACACATGTAATGTACCGAACATAGTAGTTCTCTTGAGAACTAGTTCTTGAGCCTTATATTAAATATCCAAAAACTATACTACGACCGACTACATAATAGTTTGGGTTTGACTGTGATAGTATAGTATCGATATATTACTAGAACTTCATGTTGATCTAATAATAAAATTGGTGTGAAAGGTTTATAGGTCTTATGTTATGCAGATTCTTGACCTGGCACATAATAAATCCAAAATCGAAAAGAAGGTACATTCAGTAATTGATAACTTTGCAGAACGTGGACTTCGATCCCTTGGAGTTGCTGGCCAGGTAACTGATTAAGACCTAATAGACTATTGCTTAGGTAGTTTTTTGTTTTGCAATGTAGTTTCTTAGGTACCTTTTGATGCACATGTTTATGTTGGTGGACTCATGGATTTTTTCTGGTTTCTTTCTACAGGAAGTACCCGAGGGCAACAAAGATAGTTCTGGTGGGCCTTGGGAGTTCATTGCACTTCTTCCTCTTTTTGATCCAGTGCGTCATGATAGTGCAGAAACAATTAGAAGAGCTCTCGAACTTGGAGTCAGTGTCAAGATGATAACCTGTATGAAAAAGCAACCCCGTTCACTGTCGGGACTTTCACTTAGTTGCTTCTCTGTTTACAGTAGTAGCATGGACATGGTTTTAAAATTTTGGTTATCTTTTGTCGTAATTTTTATTTTGTACTCTATCTTTTGTTTCTTGGTACTTTGTGGTAATTATGGTGGATGATATTATGGTGGAGTGGCGTAGTTGTAGGGTGAATGATGGGAGGAGTTAGATTATATTTTGGTGTTGGATGACTAGTGAAGTTGGAATATATTTTGGTTAGGTTCTGGATGATTGGTGGAGTTGTATTACTTTGAATTGGTTGGTTTATTTTTAAAGGGATTTGATTATGTACCAACCAGGTCTTGCAAATTTTTGAATTTAAGTGTTGCAGTTGCTATTATTACTAATGTTGCAATATTTCATTTTCTGTTGCCCTAGTATGTAGAATTAGTGTTACATTAGCTATTCATAACAATATCTAGTGTTTCATTAGCTAAAGATTTAGTGTTGCAATAGAATATGGGGTCCACCAGTGACGTGGCACAGTGGGACCCACAGGTGACGTGGCAATATTGTGGGCCCCACACATGGGCCCTACAAGTGACGTGGCACCTGGTGACATGACAATTTTGTGGGCCCCACAGGTGACGTGGCACATGGTGACATGGCAATTCTGTGGGCCCCACATGTGGGGCCCATAAGTGACGTGGCAGTTCTGTGGGCCCCACATTTTTCTTTTTGTCTATAAGCTGAGGTAACACTTCACTGGTGTTGCATTATTCTGATGCAGTGTTGCACTATGGCCTTAAGGTAACGAGTTCTCTACTGTTACGTTTGAGAAATTGAGCGTTGCATTACAGGGCAAAGGCAACGTTAGCAGACGCAATGGTTAATGTGCGTTACATTTGGCTTAGTGCAACAGTTTTCTGGGCAATTGCAACAGTAAGAGTGCGTTGCATCGGGCTACTTATGGTGTAGTATGTAAATACATAATCTTCAACAAATTGCATCGGACAATTGTTTCGATTTTATGTTTGTTCGACTCGACTATCTTTATAGATGTCGTATGACTTTTTATTAATGAATTGATTCCATTGTTATTCAAAAAAAAAATCACGGTAAAAGTAGTTTGCAGGTGAATGTTACTCAAATTTTATATACTAAAAAGATATATCCATCTGTCCCATCAATTTCTTTACACTCCAATTCTTTATATTTCAAAACTTTTCAAATACAGTAAAATTTTATAATATAAAAAATTAACTACACCCACTCATTTCCTCCACTATATCCACTTTATACATTGATCGGTCCTACCACTTTACTCAATTTTTTCTATTTTTAATCAATAATTTACACGTTTTTTAATATTCGTGTCCAAACCAGTAAAAATTTGAGCGGAACAGAGAGAGTTTTTCGTTAAAAAATCCGAAAGATACTTTTTCTCTAAAAGAAACAAAAATTATGTAAATTAATCATTTAAACAATAAAAAGAAAAACGAGAGAGAATAAAAGTTAGCCAACAAAAATTGAAAATGTATGATCCGGAAACACAATAATTTATACCCATATCCGTATCATCAATAAGAAAAGAGGAGAGCAAAGAGATACACGAGTGAACTAATAGCAATGGAGATCTCAATTGGTGAGCTAAAACAATACGATGGCACAAACCCATCAAAACCCATTTACATAGCTATAAAGGGTCGCATCTTCGATGTCTCCACCGGCAATTCTTTCTATGGTCCCGGCGGTTCTTACTCCATGTTTGCCGGCAAAGATGCTACAAGGGCTCTTGCTAAAATGAGCAAAAATGAAGAAGATGTTATTGCTTCTGTTGATGGTCTTACTGATAAAGAACTGGGTGTTCTTTCTGATTGGGAAAAGAAGTTTGAAGCTAAGTACCCTGTTGTTGGTCGTGTTGTGTCTTGATTATTTATACATATATGTGTGTATGTTTATGTTCTTGTTGTGTTTGATGGTTTATAATCATTGGTAATTGTGTTGTGTTTGGATTATAACATGGATTTAATGTATGGAATGTTGTATGGTGTTGTTCTAATGAATAAATGGATTTGGTTCTGTTTGTTATACGTGTTTCGTTTCGTTTACTAATTCGAGCATTGATGTGATTCTTGTGTTTTTTTTTTGGGTTGCGATGGTTTTTTAATTGTGTGTACGAGTGATCCGGTGTTGGCAGTTCTTATCTTTTTGGGGCAAAAATTAGAAACACTTTCATGAAATTAAGGTAAATTAGATTTACAAGATTTATCTAGTGCGGCATAATCATATTATAGAAGTTTTGAATGTTAAATTTAGTATTTCAACAATAAATTAAAGCTAAAACGCATATCTGGAAGGACTTGAACTGAATTTGATGGTGAAAGCAAGAGTTCTGCACCTCAGTTGTGGGGGCAATTGTTAATATTACCTAAATATATATCTCCTATTAAGTATTGTTACATGTAGGTACATTATAAATATTTAGTGGGGGGAATTGTTAATATTGCCTAAATATATTACTCCTATTAAATATTGCATGCGTAGGTACATTATAAAAATTTAGTGGGGGCAAATGACCCCATAACCATGTATATTGCTCCGTCTTTGGGTGTTGGCCCTTTTAATCTCATAGGATCTTTTCTTAGAATGTGTAGCATCTTTAAAACGTGATATGTATTCTTGCGATGCGTATGTTCTGAATTTTTAGGGATACAATATCTGATGAGATTAGTATCTCTAGAAAACTTTTTGCTATCAAAAGATGTGAATTTCTCGCTTTCGTATGTTGAGATTTGAGAATTCTCGTCGCCTTCTTTAGATACACATGTTGGGAATTCGTATTTAATGTGGTAATTTGAACTCTTTCTGTATTGTATTATTTTGGAACATCTTTGATGAAAATGTGGTATTTTGATCTTTATTTCTGTTTCATAGGAAGATTTGTGGTTTGATCTATTTCTCAGCCATGCTTAGGTAATCACGATTTGGCGCAACTTAATGATATCAATTAGTCTTAAGCTATTTTTGTTGAATTGTATATGGGAGTAATGTTGTTAATAGCGATTGCAAAAGAGTTAGGTGACGGCTCAACTTTTAGCTTTTAGAAATAGGGAGCTGCTAAAGTGAATTTTCTGTCACAGCTCTAGCATGTGGCTCAAGAACAGGTGATGGGTGGTTTGTGATACAGAAGAAGTGAAATCATTGAAGTTTACTTCTAGTGTTTTGTACCCATGGTGACTAGTTGCGGAGACAGCTTCATTGTCGGGGAGACGTGGTGTATAGATAAACTGTTTGGTGGTCGGGAGGGAATCAGATTGGATAATTTTGGATTTGAGGGTTCAAAGTTTGGAAGAAAAAGTCTTTTTTTGTGTAGAGATGGAATGAATATTATGGAAGGATATATATAATGTAGGGAAAACATTGAGACCGGAAGGATATTTATTTTAAGTTTTGCAAGAAAGCTTAAAAACGTGTTGCTAAGCCATAGCACACATAGCCGACACCATGAGTAATTTTAGGAAGACGTCTACAATGCCTTGGATTTAGTAGGCTAGGTGAGACCTTTTGGGTTCTAGGCTTTATTTTTCGTTTCATCCTTTGATCTACACAATTTTTTTGTTTTGGTCTTCACAATTTTTTTGTTTCATCCTTTTGTCTTCAAAATTCTTGTTTGCTTTATTTTGTTTTGCCCGATTTTTATTTTCTGTAAGGCTCTGAATTATTTCTTCCTATGTACATATATTTCACATTATAAAATTTTGATTTTGGGTTCACGAATAACATTCTTTTCTCAAATATTTCTTTAGCCTCGTAGAAATTTTTTCCTCTAAAATGTTATTTGTTTTCTTTTCTTGTTGCTTATTTTCTTTGGTCTCAGATATTGTATATATAAAGTTATATAAAGATATAATTACATAGAATATTTTCACATTATATATTTTCTTTTTAGTCTAAGATACTCTACTTTATATATAAAGTTATACAGTATGAAGATATAATTGCATAGAATATTTTCACATTATATTACTTAGCAAATTCTTCCCCTGATGGGAAGCGCCTGGTCTGAGCATCCATTACTATTAGTGCCTACTATTACTACTAGCTTTATACCCGCGTGAAGCTTTATAAATAATATTTTTAATTTTTAATATTAAAAATTTGTTGTTTTCTATTTTTTTAAAAATTATAAATAATGTTTGCAAATTTATTAAGTTGATGATACTTATTTTATTAATTTTAACTTTAATTTTAATTATTAATATTAATTATATTCTTTCAATGAAATTTCATATTTTTGTAATTTAAAAACAATAAATATTATGTTTTCTATATTTTTCATTCAATAACTTTATTGTACTGTACATAATTAATTTTTGTTTGTTTTGAAGAAATTACAAATTAATTTCCATGAACCTCATGCAATTTTATTACAATGTGGTGTAAAATATTACAATATTCTTAATTTTTGTTTAATATAATTTTATAAAAAACAATTACTAATAATACTAATGAAATAACATATTTAGCCCGACGACCATACCACATTAACTCCCTTACACTAATTATATATAGGATATAATTAGTGCTGCTATTACTGACTAATCGGATTTGATAAAATAGTGTAGGTACTAGGTAGATAATATATACTAACGATTACATGTTATTAATAATTTAATTTGCTAGAAGAGGATTCTATTACAAAATCGTAGAATTTAATAAATTTAAACAAAGAAACATACTTGCCCTTCCAGTTTAGTTACACACCTTTGAGTGGAGTAGATATCCAAGACAGTGTAGGAAGCTCTCAAAACTAAACTGGCTTGTTTTTAACCCAAGATTTTGAAGACACGGTCTAAGCAGACAAGATATCCACAGCCACCACATTCAAAGAAGAGCTTGTAGTCATAACCAACTCCACAAATGACACAAAAGTACATGGGAGGATTCTTTCTTCCGGGGATCTTATATGCCAAAGAAAGTGTGTGTGGTTGATTTCTAATGCTAAGTTCAATGGTCCCAACTGACTTTACCCTTGAGTAGCGACGGAGACATTCATTGTGAAAAGACTGATCACATTCACCACAATGATAGAGCCACCACTGATTGTTAACTTGTTCTTCGCATATTTCACAATAGAATACTCCTTCATAGAAGAATGGCGGGTTTCTCAAGGTTATGGAATGAAGATCATATTTGTGGTTCATTCTGCTAGGATAAAATGCACAAACAAGGTCAATCTGGAAGTTACTGCAAGTTTCACATGCATATTCCACGCCATCAGTAAGCCGAAACTTACTTACACTACAAACGGATTCTGAGACTGGACGCTGAACAAGGGGGTGGTTTTTGTGAGATATATGTTTTATCCCGGAGGGAAGAAATGCACAGCGTGTATCAATTTTCACCTCACAGGTCTTACAGTGGTAGTAGAATCCGTTAGTGGAGCAGGTGCAGGCTCCACATTCCACAATATCGTAAAATAAATCCCTCTTCCCAAGCAGGAGTTGATGTTGGGGGTGAACTGGGCATGCCCCTACAGGCAACTCGTGTGGTAACTTAGTGGCACAGAAAGAGTGGAGAAAGAAACTACACTGAATACATGCATAGTAAGACGGATGTGAAATAGTTATAGGTTGAATGCACCCGTTGCATTCTAAAACTCTTGTATTGCCATCATTATAGTCACAATCACTCTCTCAAGTGTTCTAATGGATGATTCTTGTGACTCCAGTGTTCTTCAATTATTTGCGGATCATTACGTAAGGTTGATATAGTGATATTGTTAGCACCTTCCCCTTGAAAGTCGGTTTGGAACTTGGAACACTCTGTTATAATGAGATCAAATAATGATTTCTCACTTTCAAGAGGAAGTTGTACCAGATCAAATTCATCATCTGCTTCAATCTCTTCCCTATAAACAACAAACTCAAATATGTTAGAAGATGATAATATTCAAGACATTAGCTAAATAAAAATTTAGAAAACAATCAATCTAAAATGCAAATAAATTAACAGATTTAATCAGGGATAGTCACACCAATGATTCTGTTGAAGATGTAGCACATTTTATATGCGCAAAATAAGTGCATTTGTGACAATAATAGACCCAGTAGTTGATGAAAACGTGACGGTGGCAGATGTTACACTCTCGATCAAAATAGCGATGCATGTCAGGAATGGAGTAGACGAGATTGAGAGGATGATGGTGATGATTAGATGGTGGAATAGTTAACAGTGAAATAGCACAGCTCTTGCTTGTAGTGAGTGATAGTCGTGGGTAGTTGTGCACAGCTTTTGTGCAGGTAGAATCTTGTACAATAATGTAGATCATCGTCAGTGCAATTGTATGCAGGATAGCCAACAACTGGTTTCATACACAATTGGCAGTAAGCATAGCATTCCGGTGAGCTAAAGATCTTGTTTGAATAAATGACACCTCCATCTATTGTTCCCTACTAAATACGAAACCTTGTGTCATTGTCAACAATTTTACAGCAAAAAGCAAAGAATTAAGAAAAAAGTAAAAGGAGTATGATTTTTAGAACGGGCAAACCTTCTCAATTCTCACTCTAAGCTATATCACAACGGTCGATCATATTAAATTTAATTAGCCTGTTTGGCAGTTTTCGTTGAGAATCCGTTAATCTTTATTTAAAAGAGAAAGAAAGCTGGCTAGGCCGGATTTAAATTTATGAAGAATCGAATATTGAATTGTTGCTTTTCAGTCACCTTAACATATACAGTAGAACCTCGATAGATAAATATTCGATAAATGAATAATTTCGTCAAATAAATAATGTTTTTCGGTTCCAATGTAATATAAGACATTGTACTTTTAACTTCGATAAATGAATAATTTCGATAAATGAATAAAATTCTCTGATTTCAAAAGTATTCATTTATCGAGTTTTAACTGTATCTATATTAGCCTATTACTATTTCCTCCGCCCCAATTTTGACTGTTTTTCGAATTAAATTGTGAAAAGAAAAGTACGACGGATACCGGTCCAATGAGAAAAGTACGAAGGATACTGGTCCAACCTCCTCAGCTTTCAAAACTTATGATTTATACAGATAAAATACATTGATTCCAGCAATTTAATTTTGTGATATAGACAATTTCATTTACAGTATTAAAAGTAGTGAAAAACAGATTCCACAAATACATTGAGGATATAGTCTGATTTGTAGTTACCTGCCTCAGCCAAAATGAGTTCAACACTGGAGCTAGCACTTGAGTCATCCCAAGCACCCACTGATATTAAAAGAGGAAATTGTGATGGGAGAGGATACTATATGCCATGGTTGCAACAAACCAGTCATAGGCTTTCCAACATATACATGCACTAGTGATGATACTGACTGTAAACATTTCTACCTGCACAAGACTTGTGCTGAATTACCCAAACAAATTAATCACCACAAGCACAAACGACACCCCCTTGTTCTCCTACTACCTGTTAATTGCTTTTGTTATGTTTGTTGTCTTAGAGTGACGATGTTTACTTATACATGTGAGGCTTGTGACTATAATGTGTGTGTGTGTGTGTTTTGTGCTTCGGAACAGAGAGAGCTACACCATGAAGGCCACCACGAGCACACACTAACATTGATGAAGAGGGAAGCCTCGTTTAAGTGTGTGATGCTTGCGGAGAGGAAGCTACAGACTCTTGTTATGTATGCAGCACCTGTGAAGTTTGGATACACAAGAGGTGTGCGTTTTCCCCGTCCGCCATCCCCACTCCTACCTATCATCACCCTCTTAAACTTATTTACTCTATTCCTGACATGCATCGCTACTTCAACCGTCTGTGTGCCATATGTGACCAAGTCGTAATGAGTTTCCACTGGCTCTATTACTGTCACAAATGCACATTTGCATTAGTTAATAAGCAGAGGTCAAGGAAGAATCCCGTCTACTTTTGTGGTGGTTGCAAGTATGCATGTCATTTTTCAGATCATTTCATGGAATGTGATGGCTGCGGATTTTGTGTGTGCTTGGACTGTGCAGTTGAAATGTTGGGTTAGTAACAAGTCAAGGTCTTTACAAGTTGTATTTGAATTTCTACTGCACTCATATGCCATTGTATTCCTCTCGAGTTATCTTACTTACTCTATGAAAGTATGAAAGAATGTTCCTTTTTGTTTCAATACTACAGTACTAGTATCAGATGAACTCCTGTTTCTATGATTGTCGTGGTGTAATATTCTTTTTTTGTTTCTTTTGGAAATCCTTCCTTTAGGCTCATGAGCTCATCTCACCTTATTATTATTCCTACCCAAAAAAGGGTATAAAAGGGTACGTGATTATCGTAGTGTGCAACTGAGATTTGCACAAATGTAGCCAATACCAAACTTACCACCGCAGTTAGAACAGATGCCTTTAATTGTATATATAAGCAAATGATAATCAACGAAAATGGGTTTCTGGCAAAAAGTACAAAGCAAGGTTGTGAGTGAGGAAAGGACACGAGAATATGAAAACTAGAAAAGAGCCATAATACGGAACAAGACTTAGATTCTGTTTGGGATTGCTGTTAAAAATTGTTGTGCTGTTGAAAAAAGTAATGTTAAAATAAGCGCTGTTGTGAAAATCAGATAACTGTTTGGTAATATTTTTGATATGTGTATGTTTTGGTGTATAATATAAAAAATTAATGTTTTTGGTGAGTTTTGATGTTGAAACCAGTAACTGCTTCACGCAAAAGCTGAAAAGCAGTTTTTTTCAAAAGCATGGGGACCTGCTTTTTCTAAAAGCAGATTTTCAGCCAAAAATGCTTTTCAGAAAAGCAGTTTTTAAATTTTACCAAACACTTTTTTAGCTGCTTGTCAGAAAAAAACTGTTGTTTCTGTCTGCAATAGCAATGTCAAACGAAACCTAAAACTATGCTGCAAACAAGACTACGAGTTGAGGCTAGATGAGGACAAAACCAAAGATAATGAACAGTTAAAAATATCTCAAACATCCAAGAATGCCAACAGAAATGGTTAAATTTTAGTGAATCTAAAACACACATTTCATCATACCTAATACAATAAATTTAAGATTTCGGGACTTAAATATGAAAAAACACTATGTCAGTATCTGGTACCCCTGGGACCTGGTGAGTCTTTCATTTAAGATCTCCGAAGTGAACTAACTTGTTACTCACCCAAGATATTGAATGAAGACACAATCTATGCGGACAAGATATCCACAGCCACCACATAAAAGAAGAACTTCCGGTCATAGCCAACCCCACAAAAGTAGACGGGAGGATTTTTACTAAAGTGTGTGTGGTTGATTAATACTAAGTTCGATGGTCCCTGCATACTTTACCCTCTAGTAATGACCAAGACATTCACTGCGAAAAGAGTGATCACATTCACCACAATGATAGAGCCAACCCTGATTATTAACTTCTTCTTCACATATTTGGAAGACAGACAAATGGGCCGGCCAACTATTTCATAGGCACTTTTGGATTTTATGGGTCATTCTTCTTTCTTGTCAACCATATCCAAGATTGTTACAGTCTGACTCCATTAACTATTTACCGTTACAAATTATAGCAAAAGAACCACAGGTTTTAAAGCCCTAATTTACTGCCTTCCTACTTAAAATCAGCTTTATTGCCATCTTTTTAACTCCACAAGTGTAACCCCATAATCAACGACAAAGCTGCTCTCAGAACCTCTAGATATCACTAACTTAAGCTCCCGCGAGATTATCGGGTAATGGCAAACTACTATGATGCCCAATTCAAGCTGATGGAGAAGTACTAAAATGTTGAAGTCAAGCTGAGATATATACAGATTAATGACGTAGATCATTACACTAGTTCTCATATACGCTACTGCCTCTGACTCTAAGTGCAAAAGAAAATTACCAATTAAAAGTCATCGAAATCGTATGAACTGGTTTCTATCAACTTGCTTGGAAGCAAGGCATACACAAGTTTTCAACAGTTAGTTGTAGTGCATACCACCTCCGCAAATTCTACAAGTAAAGCCTTATAAATAAAGTTATTTAATCAAGGCCAATAAGAATGAAAACCTTATCATGTAGTTCAAAGTGCCTTAGTTTAAGCTCATTAGAAAAATGCTAAATACAGCTCGAGTATCCATGATAACGAGCTCCTTGGGCGAGAGAGGGATTGGAGTTACTTTTACATTTCATCATAAGCAGCCTGAAACATGGCTTTTCTGCGCAGACTCTGTAATGGCACCAAACTAGGTTGTCCTGATACTGATTCAGATTAATACATATCACCTAAACAATCAATCTCACCTTAGATAATTTGTAATGTATTTAGTGCTTTATGTATCCAGTACGATGAATACTAAAAGATTGCTCTGCCTGCTGCAATCTTAGGATTTTTGCTGCTAACCATTTGGTAACCTGATCACTCTTCCACAATTCCTGGTCCAAATACGGGGTACAATAATCTGTTTAGACTCTTTTGCCAGCTTCAACTTAACATAGCATCCAATTAAATAACATGTCAAGCTCAAAGGTTTCATCTTTAAGCATACGAATTTAAAACATTCAACTTTCGGTATAAGATAGTCTGTTTAAGCTTCAGTACATAAAAGCATATCCAGCTCACAACAGTCTGAATAAAACAATTTCCGCATCAACATTAAAACCCCTAAAAGAATAATAAATTTCCGAATCACATCATCCAATTAAAAATAACATGTCAAGCTCAAAGGTTCATCTTTAAGAATACAAATTGAAAACATTCAGCTTTCGGTATAAGATTGCCCATTTAAGCTTCAATACACGAAAGCATAGTCCGAAGCTCAAATCCAGCAAAATCAGTAAATTATTAAGAATACACTAGGTATACCTCAAAAATATTAAAACTTTCGGAATTAAGTATAATTATAGAAGTCAACAAACCTCTTCAAAGCTCTAAGCTTTACCATCCTCTTTCGCCTTTTTGGCCTCCACATTCTCCTTCTCCACTTCTTTTACAACCCCACCTTCCTTCTCCTTCTCTTTCTCCAATTGCTCAACAGCTTCAGCTTCCGCCGCCTTCTCAGCCCGTAAAACAGGCTCATAATAATCAGAATGAGCCTCCATACACTTCTTCAAATTAGCCGTAATCTCAAAACACTTTTCCACAATATCTTCTTGATTTTTCTCAGCCTCTTCAATACACTTTTCCCAGGACACAAAATTATCTTTACAACCACCCCCTTTCATAAACAAGCAAAACCCACATTCACCCTCCTCTTCTTCTTGTTGTTCTTGATTTTCTTGGGGTTCTAAAGTGGAATCAACTTGTGGGTTTTTTTTGGGTTCTTCATCTGGGCTTGTAGTGTTCATTGGTTCTTCAATTGGGGTTTGAGATTGGATAATTGAGGATGATTCTTGAATTGGGGTTTGAAGAGAAGACATTGGGAATTGAGATCTGGGTTTAATTAGGGTTTTTAGTGTGCGTTTTTGTGTGCGAGATTTTACAGCCGTCTCCTAAACCCCTCTGCTCAAATCTAAACTAAACCCCTTCTTATGTTTGAGTTTGCTTGGAGGATGGAACACATTTTTTTATTATTATTATTGACTTTATCTAAGTCAGCGACATTTTTTGACTTTTTAAAGGTAAATTTGACACGAACCCGACACGGAGAAGCATGAATTTGGATCGAGTATTTTGAGTTTCAGATCGGATTTGGGTTGGGTAAAAGTTTATTTGAAAAAATTGGATCAGTTTCGGGTTGATTCAAAATACTTGAACTCAACCCGAAAATTTAATATATATAATTAATTATATAAATTTAAATTACATAATTGTATATCTACATATTTATTTAAATAATTTTATTTATATATTACAATATAAAATTATTATTATATATTTTTAATATTTTATAAATAAAGATTATTTATATAAGTAAAACAATTAATTTGTAATTATTTTTGGATCAAAACGGGTCATTTTCGGGTTGATTGGGAACTAACAGGTCGGGTTCGGGTTGAAGTTTTCAACCTGTTTCGAATTCGGGTCAGGATCGATTTGACCCAAAAATAGGACCGGGTACAACAAACCCGACAAGAACCCGACTCATTACCCAAAATTGTCATCCCTAGCGAAATAAATCTTGGATACTAATATTTGCTTTTGCATTATAAATAAATACCCGTGTTCTAAAAAATGCTAATAGGTATATGTGGTTAATCTATTTTTAGCGATTAATTGACTTAACGATGATCTATTACTATATATTAAAACTCAACACAAGGGCAAGAAGCAAAAAGTGCCACTTTAATATCTGTAAATTTACGATTTTACTCCTATTTTTTGAAAAATAACAAAATACCAATGCTACATTATTATGCAAAAATATATGAATAATTGTTAGTATAAATGATCGAACCTCCAACATCTTTCTAAGAGATCCAAGACATTACCAATATGCTACATTTTTTTTGAAGTTTGCTTTAAAAAATTAATTAGATAAGGCACCTCATTTCCTCTTATCTTATATTCTTTTTTTTATTATTATGTTGAACCTTTGAGTAAATATAATATTGATCAATATTATTTATATAAATCTGTTTGTTTATTTACATAATTTTATATATCGATATATTCAGTCATCGTTAAAAGTTTTTATTACAGTTGTATATTTTTGATTAAATATATGTTCGTTATGTTGTTGATAATTCATATTTTTATATCATATTATTTATTTCTATTACACTTTATTAGAATTAATTAATTAATTATAAATAAACTATAATACTGAAATTTGATCTAATGTAAGGAATATTGTATATCTTATATCTATACTATATTATTAAAACCGAAACATTGAAAGTTTTGGTTTTCGGTTTTCGGTTTTCGGTCGGTTTTCGGTCTTTTATTCTATTTAATAAATAATAAAAAATATATAAAAATAGTAACTAGCTGATTGTCTTTTATAATTAAAATATTTTTTTTCTAACAAAATCTACTTCTTTTCCAAAAATATCATGACAATTATCTTTAAATTAAAACATATTACCTTTTATATTTGTTATCACTAAAATCTCTATTTTCCAAAAATATGAGGTGCAATTCTTACTTATTTATTTTAAAATCTATTTAATAAATAATAAAATAATATAAAAATAGTAACTAGCTGATTGCCTTTTATAATTAATTTTTTTTTTTAACAAAATCTATTTATTTTCCAAAAATATCATGACAATTACCTTTAAATTAAAACATATTATCTTTTATATTTGTTATCACTAAAATCTCTCTTTTCCAAAAATATGATATTCAATCCTTACTTATTTATTTTAAAACTTATTTTAATACTCTATTTAATAAATAATAAAAAAAATAGTAACTAGCTGATTGCGTTAAAACATTTTTTTCTAACAAAATCTACTTCTTTTCCAAAAATATCACGGGCAATTAACTTTAAATTAAAATATATTACAATTTATATTTGTTATAACTAAAATCTCTCTTTTCCAAAAATATCAAATACAATTAATATAATTAAAACGCATATAAAAATATTACGGGTAGTTACTTTTTTTTAATTAAAACATGTTAGTTTTTCTATTTGACCTTATTAAAAAAAACTTACTTATTTTAACATGTCAACGTATTTTTTTAATAAATATAATTAAAACACTTCTAAAAATATCACCTACAATTACTTTTTTTTAATTAAAACATGTTAGATTTTCTATATGTCTTTATTATTAATATTATTTTATTATAAAATAATATTAATAATACCTCATTTATCTTCATCAGCTTCATCTGTATTTTTTTATTTTCCAATTAATATTTAAGTTTCTCATTTTATAATTTATCATATTAATTTTTATTTTTATTTTAATATTTTTCGTTCACATTAAATATTTTAGTTTATTATTTTTTAAGGCCCGTGTCTTGCACGGGTTATAGACTAGTATCTCATTATTTGTTATTTCTATAATTTAAAAACAATAAAATAACCATTAAAATTATACAATGTTAATGCTTATACACTTTGTTCGTAGCAATTATTTCTTACCAAATTTCTTTTCAGAATGCACACTTTATTTGTTAATATTCTCTAATTACAAGTCATTCTTTATAAACTTCGGTATATCTGTAATTTATCCATTTTTTGCTTCAATTTTTTTTTTCACTTTTTCCACCATTTTAATCCCCTCGGTTTATGTCCGAGTCAAAAATCAGGGTGTGATTTTAAAATGTACAATATTACAGAGTATATAATTTCAGAAAATATTTTCTTTCATTATAAATGATAAACATAAAAACTAAAATCTCTAAACTCTTCTCTACCCTCTCTTTGTCATGATGAATGATGAGCATGAAAAATAAAATTTATAAGATAATATTCCACATTACACATGTGTAAATTAGTTTGGATAAAAAAAATAATTTTATTATTATTATTTATCTATTTGTATATATATATATATATATATATATATATATATATATATATATATATATATATATATATGGTAAGGTTCTAGGGAGAACCTCCTTATCAAGAGACCCAAGAGACCCGATCTTAGACTGTTGATTCTATAAATTTTATATAATAAATAATTAATAATAGGCAATGGCATGCTTGTAAATACTTTAAAGAATCCATGGCAGTTTAATTAGACTAATCAACTGACAACTCACACACATTCATACAGATATGTTAATTACGTGATTGATGGTGTGAATGATACAATCAATATCTTTGTAAATAAGGAAATCGATTAAGAATTTTTATTGCTGCATATAACTCAAATACGAGAAAAGCTTAAGATGGAGAAGAAAGTCGTCGATGGAGAAGAAAGTTGTCACCGTGAAATCTTTGCAAGTTATAGAATCTTTATTCAATTATAGATGTATTTTATCATAAAATTCGATTCCATACAGTGTTCTTCTACTATATCATGTATAATTTTATGAAAGGTATCAATGTGTTCTAGAGTTTTGTACGCATATTGTATCCTCAAACGTCATGTTACTTTGTTGTCGGTTCATATCAAGAAACAATTTCTTCTAAATTCGTTGAATTTCTTTTGTTTTTCGTGATTGTATTAATGATTCGTTGAAATTTTATGTATAATTAGGTAAATTCTTGATGAGATTTTTTCTAGGAGCTTGCACTTTTTAAATATCAAATACGTTTTGGTGTTAGGTTTCGAAAATGCTCTGGGCATGATTTGTTATTCGCCATCCTTTTGTGAGGTTTTCTAGTTTGTTCTTGATCTAGTTTCTTATTTACAAGGAGGTGTTGACATTTATAAAATCTGATTCATTCTTCCAGGTGGTACAAGACTGAGCATACATATGTTAGTGTCCAAAAATGCTTTCGCATCAGATACATTTTTCGCTAGTATTGAGTACTTGGCGTTTTCATGTTCTGAAAAACCTGTGTGTTGTACTCTTAAAATATTATTCAATGAGGATACATTTTTCGATAATATTGAATACCTGTGTGTATTGAGTACTTGGCGTTTTTTAGATAGGCAATGTGTGGGCTTGTATTTACTGAGGTTATATACATGTTCCCAGGTGCATGTTTGGGGTTATATATCAGAATTTTTTTGAGAGCAACTTGCATTGGGCCATTGCTGCAATTTTAGAATTTTCTTTGCCTTTTGCTAGAGATGTTAAACTGGCAGTAGCAGCGTGTTGTAGGGAAGATTACATTCTCTTTTGATTCCTTGACCGAAGCAGATGTGAAGTGTCCGATTTGGAGCTGCAAGTCTGTACCCCTTGTGCTAGTCGTGCTCCCTGTGTTAGTGTCACTTTATGTGTTGAGTGGATTCATAGACTTTGGCTTTCAAGGTGGTTGTGGTACTGTTGTAGAGATTTGTAGATACATTGACATGGTGGAAAATTATTGTGTGACGGTACTTTAATGCTTGTTCAATGTTTTTGTAAATGTTATATTCTTCATCTCCATTTTGTTCATCGTGTCTTTTTGGATTTATTGTTCTACCAAGTATTCATTTAAGTATTTCAACACTTACACTAGATCACATAATTGAAACTTCGTATTTTAATAATGTTAAAACAATTTTACACAAGTACTAAATTGTTCTAGTAAGTGTTTCCGTGTGTTTATTAAATCCTAATAAAAATAAAAAAATATATATTATAATTATATCAAGAGAAAGACTTTAGTGAATCTCAATATTCATCAAAACAGATAATATAGAAAACTAAATATATTTTTATAAAAAAGTATTTTAAAGAATCTGGTCGATTTATTAAAATTCGGTTAACTATATATTTTTTTACTCTTAAACACTTAAACGAATCTTACAACACTCAAGAAAATCTTCTAAAATTGATTTACCATTATTAAATTATCCTGTTTCAAATATGTGATTTGATATTGATAAATCGTTGAAATACTTTAAATGCTCATATAGTATTTCTTTTTTAGGAATATATTTAAATTTACAATTTTTGAGGTTCTTAAAGGTGTTTCGCAGAGCATAATATATTAATTCATCGGCTATTATTGTTTTTGAGATTCTGCAGTGTATTTGAATTTTTAAATTTAATATTTTTGACATGTTTTATTTATATTTATTCAGCTTCTTTAAATTATTTTTTTAAAAGTATTTTTGACATGTTTTATATTTATTTATATTTATTCTGCGTATGTATCAATGAAAACAATCTAATGCACACATGTTCTTGAAGACTATGGCGTATCTACTGGATGCTGATTGTTTTCATGCATATCTAATGCATGCTACGTACAGTTAGGTGTATCTTTACGTGATACCACTTATCCAATGACATATGCCCGTGATATTGATTGGTTGTAGGCGTATCTACCAACAACATTGTAACACCCCCATATACGGGGTCGGAGATCTAGGTTGTCACGATCCCTTATTCCATACAAACACTTAATACTTGAATCATAATATAATAAATCAACATACATGGTGACCCCACAATCAATATACTCACGCCAGTTATGTCTCAGAAACGAATTTTCAAAACAATAGTCACATGATCCACCATTAAAGTTATTACAACCCAAAAGTAAAATACTTGCCACCTACTGCCAGTATGATCTCTATGTGAAACCAGAAAGGCAGCTCAAAAGTTTGTTCTTGTTCATTAATATACATAAGTGATACTTATAAATAAACCGGAGCAACAAGAGTTATAATCTGAACCAACTCAGTACTTCTACCTGAGGTGCTGCAACTGCCATCCTATGGGTAGTCTGCGCGGCCCATACACGCTTCCGAGCGGTATGACGAATCCTGGTCATCTACTCTAGCTGTTGTGTTGTGATATATATGTATATAAAAGAAAGCAAGAGTGAGCACTAAGCCCAACAATAATATAAAGCAGCATAAGCATATAAGTAAGCTTATATCATAAAGGAAAACCTTTAAAACTCCATTCATATGTAGAATGATATATTTATTTTCTTTTCGTCAAAACATGCCATACAGTGCAACTCTGTATGAGGTATAGTACTTTGTTAAAATATCATTAACAATATCTGTAACTGGTATTTAACCACAGTTACCCAAAACATTTATGAAATTTCAATCCTTGGAAAACATGGGGAGTTGTACAGGGCTACGCACTGGTATACGATGATCAGTCGTCATACCAAAGATTTTCTACTAGTAGATGGATAATCCCGAAGGTCATTACCCTAGCCGCATACGGGCTTTTAGGTTGGACCGGCGTCACTCGGCCTCTTACTCATTTGTAACCACATGGCGACATCAAGGCCACACAAGTGGACCCACTCCCTGATAACGGATTCCACTAGACTGGCGTCATCCAGCCTCATATTCATTTCCACCTGGCGACATCAAGGCCAGCAAAATAGTTTTTATTTGCGGGACCGTGCGTTACTCGGCCACTTACGCGAAATGTTGTTCCCCCGACTATCTTCAACTGGAACGGATATTAATCCAGTTCCCCAAGCATAAGCTTGTTGATAGGTTTTGAAAAATACCCTTACTTCCGGATTATATCGGAAGTAAGTCACAATGTGGGTTGACCGTTGTCAACTGACCTCGATCCTCGAGTAAAACATTTTGAAATTACGACCTGGGAGTTTTGTAAAATATCTTTAGCTCTGATAATTCAGAAACCCAAACTATAACACTTTTAATAAAAGAGGCAAGTGAAATCATATGTTCACTTCCTGGAATGGATTCCCAATTTTTTTATAATTCCAAAACCTTAATCATTATTTGAGATAATAATTTAAAGTAGTTGGGAACCCCTACCATAGTCACATAAATCTCTCTTGAGATCAGAAAATATTTTAAATATTTATTGGAACCTTACGTAATATTTAAATAAGGTTCTATGATTTTTAAATCATATTTAGAATATTTAATAAATATTCAAATATAAATATTGAATTATTATTCAATATTAATCCACTTAAGTGAATATTCAAATTAATATTCACTTAATTAAATAATTGCTAAAATAATAAATATTGAATTATTACTCAATAAGAATCTACTTAAGTGAATATTCAAATTAATATTCACTTAATTAAATAATATTCAAATAATAAATATTGAACTATTATTCAATAAAATTCTACTTAAGTGAATATTCAAATTAATATTCACTTAATTAAATAATATTCAAATAATAAATATTGAATTATTATTCAATAAAATTCTACTTAAGTGAATATTCAAAATAATATTCACTTAATTAAATAATATTCAAATAATAAATATTGAATTATTATTCAATAAAATTTCCACTTAAGTGAATATTCAAATTAATATTCACTTAGTTAAATAAATATCCAAATAATATTTAGAATAATATTATTTAAATATCTCACATTAAATATCCAATAATATATATATTGGAATATTTAATCAATATTTGTAAAAATATAACTGTCCTTGGAACCCTCCAGCTTCTGACAGTATAATCCAGATCAAAATACTAATTTGACTCCCAGTCTAAGTTTTAAAATTCACGTACGAGTGCTCTACCCTTAGAGCCTCTGTAACACCTCGGTTTATATCTAATATTTACTTAGCATATAAACCTTTATATATCACAAAACTTTTTACCAAGCATAATCAGTTATAACTTCTTTTCACAGTATTAAAACAGAATATATCACAACAGTAATCACAACAGCATCACTTATATGATGTAGGGTTCGGGAACTTGCCTTGGTGTCTTGGTGGTGTGGTAGTGGGGGCTTGAGAGTGTGCTCGTCGATCTATAACAAGATATACAATTCACAGTCAGTCCCTAGAAACCAATTAATGTGCTATTACTTAAGCACTAAAGTTCTATTAATGAAAATCAAATGTCTCTCTCTCGGTCATCTATAACCTTATGAAATTCCGTAACTCCTACGTCAAAAGTTTGGGTGAAATTCTATTCACAAAACCCAAGTACTTTTCCTTTACTAATTCCTTGTTTTTAACCATCCCCTTAAGGGTATTTCACTCGCGCAACCTTTGTTCTCGCATTTTTATAAAATCACAAACTTATCTTTTTAACACGAAACCTTCTAGGTTCCTTTCTAGACTATCCATTTTAATATCTCAACCCAATTCCATTTTTTAAAGGGCTTGATCCCTATCTCAAAGTTCATGCAATGAACTACTTAGTTACTCGAAACCGCTTTCACTAAAACGGACGTTTCTCCTAAACCGTAAATCGAAACGACACGATTCTTTCGCTAAAACAAACTAGGAAACAGGGACTACATGCTCATGGTCAGAAACCTTAGGTTTATGCCCTTTAATGTATTCGTGGTTTCTGTCCAATCTTCATAAGTAAAATTCGACATGGTAACGACGCTTAAACGCGATTCCCGTGTTTAAAACACTTTAATCAATCCACCAATCCACAACCAAACAATCACAACCCAAGGATCTCATCCAAATCACTTCATTTCTGTCTAAACATACTCATAACACTAATCACTAGTTCAACCATCAATCTATCCATTAAACATCATACATATCATGTAAATCATCTCTATATCATACTATCACTAACAATCATCCATTTATACACTAATATCAAATCATAAGTAAAAGTGTGAGAGGGTTTATACCTTCCTTAGTACTTAATATAGACTATAGATGACTAGTATACCCTTCTTTACTCCTTGATTATCCTTTACAAGCCTTAAACTTCAAGATCAAAACAAGAAAATCAAGAATTACTATTCATTTCACTATTCATCATCAACTTTGAATCCATTTTTGAACAAGCTATCAATCATGGATGAAGCTAAGATTAAAGATCTACCTTAGTTTATGGATGAGGGTGATTTAGAGCCCAAGATCTTGATTTATGGTTGAGTGAAAGTGGAGGAAATATTTTCTTATCCTTTGTTGAAAGAAAAGGCCGAATGGTGTTCTTCAAGAATGCTTCTTCTTTTGTTTTCTTTTCCTTTTTTTTCTTTTGTCTAATTACACTTAATTACTTTGTCATTTAATTTGTGTGGCTAATATCTTATTTTGTCACCAATGACACATCTCTTTTTAAACTTGTGGTGGTGGTGAAAGTGGTGACAAGGTGGTGATTCATCACCTTGTCATCACTTGGTCATGCATATGTCACTCTTCTGCATCATGCTTATGTCATCATTTGTATCCTCAATCCTCTTATATATTGCACTTGATGATCTTATATAATACTCCTCCTTTGGTTAGGGTTTAATCCATAATTTGCTACGCTTTTGTTTCACGATAGTTTCAGGTGATTTTAAAAACGTTTTTCTGTACCAATGCTAGGGGATACTTCCTTGATCTTTCCATTTCCTTGGTTTAATATATAGTCATGGATTTCTCATCTTGGTTTAAGATATGATCATGGATTTCTCATTCCACATACTTTCTCAAAATGATCAAATCAATACATCCTCGATTGTCCGATGAATAGTGATTTAAAATTCGAATGGGAATCTCCTGATTCTGAGTACGTTTACATTCTTTTATTCTTCTTATACATAAATAATATAACTTCGAAACATTCATTCCATATCATCCACATAGTGTGGTCTGAAAAAAATTTCAATCAGCAAATTTACTATTCATCAAGGTTTTAAATATTACAAAATTTTGGGATATTACAAGTGATACATTGAACTAAACAAGGTTACTCATGGAGTCATGGTTTATGTATTTGTATTATGTACAAATTATAATCGGGTTATCCCAAAAAATTGAAATTCAAATCCAGCTACTAAAATTAGATTAAATTCAAATCCAGCTACTGAAATTAGATTAAATTAGATTGGGATAAAATGTAAATAAGATCAATTTAATCATTTTCTTATCTTACTAAATCCTTATCTTTCAAGAAAATGTTATAATTCCCAAAATAGTACCAGAATGATGAGAAAATATCATATTAATGAAAGAATAATGCTAGAGGTACCGAATTGGGTACCGAAATTGGGTACCGAATGTCATGTGTTATATTCTGATTGACTAATAATAATGGACCCCCCTGCATTCATATTAATTCCACCAATAAAATCATTCTAAATTGTCACGTCATCAATGTCACATCATTCGGTACCAGATTTGGTACCCAATTCGGTACCTCTTGCATTACTCTTAATGAAAATTCTTTGATAAATGAGATAAATCCTCTTTCCTACTACTATTCCCTCCGTTCAAAATAAGGTTCACTTTAACTTTTTACACATATTTTAAGATGCGAAAAAAGTGACTTTTACGTATTATTTTTTGATTTAAAAATAATATGCAGAAATCACTCTTTTTTGTATGTTAATATACGTGTAAAAAAAATCAAAACTACGCTTATTTTGAAATAAAGAGATAGTATTCTGCTCTTTGCAAAAAAAGAAGAAAAATTACTACTGGTATTCTAAATTTGTATCTCCTCTGTTTCTCCCCTAACAAAATTTAATTCATCTTCTGTATACTCTATTTCAGTGACTACTTTTGTTATTTCTGCTTCTGTTGTATACTTGTATTGTGATCAACAATGTGACTTGGCCACTAAAAGGTCGTATTTTCATTGTCTAGTGATACACAAATCTTCATTTCAAAACAGAACTGCAACATTTTGAATACTTTCGAGGGTTGTTGACTTTTATATATTCTTTGGTTAGAAGCAAAGGGCATTGCAAAGTTTCAGGATCTGTGAGAAGTTTGTAGTTTAGTTTCAAGATCCCATTGTTTTGTTGTAACAAAGGTTGAGGGTTCGAGTCTTAGCGGAGGCATTGGTGCGTTAGTACCAGCATATTGTCAGTGTAAAATTCTGAGGATACTTATTGATTTTGATCCGGACAACTGTGATGGTGGAGGAAGAACTTCCAGTTTCGAGTGAAGTTGAACATTATGAATCCGGTGAAGGGATGAGTGGTTGTTTCTGGGGACCAATTAATTGGTTTAGAATGCTTGCTACCGAAATGCATTGGAGTGAGTCAAGGACTTGGAGGAGCTCTTGGTCGGGTGGGCACAGAGTATTACATGAAGGATGTGCAGAAAGTACAGCCTTCTGAAGCACAAGTTTACTCTGGAATTACGAATATTCCGTGGCTTGTCAAACCTCTATGGGGCCTTCTCACAGATGTTGTACCCATTTTTGGATATCGTAGAAGGCCTTATTTCATATTTGCAGGTAATGATTGATAAGTTTGTGTTATTAGCATCAGTTCAGTTAGTTTCTATAAAGCTTACTGACTTGTTTTGATTGGTTCACAATTAACCTAGTGGTAAATATAATCTTCTCTTGTCCCTTGAACAGGGTTACAAAATTTGCACATTCATAGTTCCTTTACTTTTTCTTAAAGAAAACAGACTACATTTAAAGAGTGAATAACTAGGAATCCATCTTTTTATAAACTCAGTGTCTTTATTTGGTATACCTGAGCTCGAGCTCAGGTATACCAGGGGTCAGAACTCGAGACCTCTTGGTACTAAGCTCTTATAGACTCATACTATATTTGTTGACTAACTTCCCAAAACCTTAAGATATTAGGAAATGTATCCAAAACAATCTTATACTTATAAAATATACTGGCAATTGTGTTAGGAGGGGAACAACCTAAAGCTACAACATGGATGCTAGCCATGAATTTAAACCCTTAAGACAACACCACCCACGTACCAATGACTGACCAACAAGAGAAGCTCCACAACCTCTATTTTTCCAATGTAAAAATTGCCAGCTCCTCATATTTTGTAGGCCATTAAATTTTTTTCTAGTTTTTCATATAATTTTACTTAAATTTAGAATAGAGTTCTTCTCAAGATTATTTTTGTACCAAGTGTTCTAGCAATCAACCTGTGGTAGCTATGTCATCATCTTTATTGCATTATCTTACATAAAAACAGATGAGTTCTACTCAGTTCTGGTACCTTCATTTTCAGTACTTGAGCTGCTCTCACCACCAAAATAAATGCTAACATTGACCCAAATTTCAATTTTCCTATTCTTTACTTGAGGCCTTAAGTACATGCCTGGTACTTTTACTTTTAAACCAGGAAAGTACCTGCATAGGACACCTTGCACTTGGACAGAATTTTGGGGTGACACAAATGTAGAAGAACAAATTTTGGCAGCATAAGAAAAAGGAAGGATAAAGAAAAATGAAAAAAAAAAGGAAAGAAAAGAAGATGAAATTCTGTATATTTGGTTGTCACTTTCCATTTTTTGATTCCTTGTCAAAGAATTGGATTCAAAATGAAAAGGAATAAGGAAAAAAGTGCTTCTTGGACTAATATGAAGCATCTGATTTTAGATCATTTTTTTTGTCTTGTTACTGCAATACATGTCTACTAGCACTTAAGATTAGTAACATGATAAATAAGAATTAGTTGGACATAGAAAAAAGTATCCATTATCACTATAGTTGCAGGATTGTCAATTTGGGGCAGACACGTTTCACATGCAAGAATATATCAAACGAAGTGGTTGTAATTTGTAGAGGGGCATTTTTCTCAATTATGTCAATTATCTCCCCCCCCCGTAACCTAACTGCAAACTATTTGGATTGCCTTAAAATGGAGCTGATAATAAAGATTCGAACACACTCGCACAAGTCTGCATCCAACTGATAGATGTTCTCTTAGTTTAAGTTATCAACATCTTTGATGAACCAAACTCTTGAGTCCCTCATCTTCTTTCTGCCCCTCTTTCAGTTAATTACTTCAGTTTACCTCTGTGACTCTGCTCATCTCCATTGTGATGGATGTAAATTGTGTCCGTTGTGGTCCCTGTGGATCATCAAGTGGTGTTCCTAACCCATGTCCCATATAAGTCTGAAAATTATGATTGGTCTAAACAATGCAACAATGTACATTATACTCAAACCTCAAGTAAATCATGTCAATCTTAACTTATGAAGATGTAATTATCTGTTAGACCACGAGAAATACATTGTAGGGCCCAGTTATCGAGTTATCCTCTCCAGTAATCTTTTTAGTGCAAAACTACCTCGTGCTAGAACATTTTTGACATGCATAGCTTGGTCCAAATACCTCTAGGAGACGGAACATGAATTTCTGATATTGAATAATCACCATATAGTCTTCTCGTCTCCTCTTTTTTGCTCCTTCACCAAAATACCCAACAGAAGGGAGCTTCCAGCAATTTCTTTGTTTAACATAATTTTGGTCTACGGTTCTTTTTTTTTTCTCTAAACTAATTTGTTGCTTCTTGTTATTTCAGGAATTTTTGGTCTTATCTCCATGCTCTTTCTATCATTGCACAAAAACCTGCATATTCTATTTGCACTATTGTCTTTATTAGTAGGAAGTGCTGGGGTTGCAATAGCTGATGTAACCATTGATGCTTGTGTGGCTCAGAAAAGTGGCAGCCATCCATCTCTTGCTGCTGACATGCAAAGCCTATGCTCCCTGAGTGCTTCAATTGGGGCTCTAATAGGGTTTTCTATAAGCGGGATATTTGTTCATTTGATTGGCCCAAGGGTTCGTGCAATTTTTCTAGTTTGATATTCAAAACTAAATTAGCTTCTCTTGATTTATTTACATAAGATCTTCTAAATCTTTTTGTGCTACAGGGGGTTTATGGCTTGCTAACCATCCCAGCAGGGCTTCTGTTACTCGTTGGCTTTGTGCTCAAGGAACCGCATACACCTAACTTCGCATATGGACAGGGACTCTGCCTCCCTTCTGTATATTTCTTTTTTATATATTAAAACTCAAAATTGCAAATCCTCTTTACTGTTAGGTACATTTAAAGTTTCAAGATGCAACTACTTCTATGTGGAACACGCTAATGTACCCAGAGGTGTGGAGACCATGTTTATATATGTATCTATCCTTTGCATTAAGCTTGAACATATATGAAGGCATGTTTTACTGGTATACTGACTCCCAGGATGGTCCATCTTTTTCCAAGGTATAATTGTTCAAATTCTGTTTTTATATATTCAAAGTCACATCTGACAGACACATCCATATATGATCATATTTTCAAGTGCTACTGTGCACTTCTAGTATCTAAGACCAACCTTTATCATCAGGGAAAAGATGCCCAATTATTACTTGATTTATACACATATCTCTTGTCCTTGTAAGAAGACCTAATATATATGTTCACAACAATAATACATAACAACTCATGTTCAAGTTGTCTATGGAGTAACTATGAAAATGATTTTTTAAATAATCATAATCTATATTCATTTAGTTCCAGTTCTTTTTCCGAAGTCTTGAACCTTGTATCAGTATGGTCTCAAAAATCATCCGTTTAGGAATTTACTCTTCTGGACTCAATTAGTACTTGGTCTTTCAGGGATGCTTGATTTGGTTCTTGTCTTACGGATAAACTTAAAATTAGGAATCCCCGACTATGTGTTTGCTGTGATTGATGAAAGTATCTACCAAATGACAGCAAAATTGAAATGGATGCCTCTTCTTGTTCTAAGCTCAAAACTTTGCCCCTCCGGCATTGAAGGCACATTCTTTGCCTTGCTTATGTCTATTGACAATGCTGGAGTTTTCTCATCTACATGGGGAGGAGGGTTGTTACTTCATCTTACAAATGTTACGAGGACCCAATTTGGAAATCTTTGGTTAGCCATTTTAATACGAAACGTACTAAGATTAGTTCCAATCTCTCTACTATTTTTGGTATCAAGAGGTGATCCAGCTTCATCTATTCTTCCAAATGAAGAACAAGATGCAAAAGCTGTAGAGGATGTTTCAGACACCAAGGATATCGAACTTGTCTCCCTTGTTAACAATGGAGATGGTAGATAGACTCCAAAATACAATATTGCCATGGAAAATTTTCAGTTCTATTCACTGAGGTCATATTTGCCCTGGCTAAGGATTCATAATGAATTGAGATTTTTTTATTATTTTTCCCTCTTCAGTTAACAGGTTCTAAACTGGTAACCTCAGCAATCGCATTATGAAACTCAATTTTCAAATCTGTCGAATATTAATTTTCAAAAAAACTCAATTTCAGACTCGCATCATTAAGAAATCAAATACGATATCAAACGGGGACATAGATAGCAAAGCAAATTTGAAAAAGAGCGTTGTAAATAAAATAACAATGAAAGTAAAAACAGTGTAACATTGCAATTAATCTACAGAAGAATAGGGTACACGTAGAAAGTCAGAATTCCTAGTTTTACAACTGAATGTGGTGAGAGTTGAACATGTTGAGTTCTTCTTCTAGCAAGTGAGTTCTTGATTCGAACAATAATCACACCATATCATCCTCCCATTGTTTCCATCGGATGAGTTTTGTTGATGAGACCTCAAGTCATCTTCTTTAAGCATCTTCCACTCCCATGAATTTTGAACCGGGTTCAACAATGGGTTAACATGATCACACCTTATCCTCCTCCCATTGTTTCCATCTAGTACGGATGAGTTTTGTTGATGAGACCTCAAGTCATCTTCTTTAAGCATCTTCCATTCCCATGAATTTTGAATCGGATTCAACAATAGGTTAACATGGTCACACCTTATCGTCCTCACATTGTGTTGATGAGACCTCAAGTCATCTTCTTTAAGCATCTTCGTCCACTCCCATGAATTTCGAACCGGGTTCAACAATGGGTTAACATGATCACACCAAATCATCCTCCCATTGTTTCCATCGGATGAGTTTTGTTGATGAGACCTCAAGTCATCTTCTTTAAGCATCTTCCACTCCCATGAATTTCGAACCGGATTCAACAATGGGTTAACATGATCACACCTTATCCTCCTCCCATTGTGTTGATGAGACCTCAAGTCATCTTCTTTAAGCATCTTCCATTCCCATGAATTTTGAATCGGATTCAACAATGGGTTACCATAATTACACCTTATCTTCCTCGCGTTGTGTTGATGAGACCTCAAATCATCTTCTTTGAGCATCTTCCACTCCGGCAAATTCTTGATGGTTTTCATTAATGGATTTATCGTCTTAGCCATCGTATTGATCAGATTACAAGCTCTTCTGATTATTTATAAAACTTCTTTCTAATTGGTAATCACTCTCCTCACGTTGTATGGCGATGGCGGGGTAGTGCAAATAAGTTGTATTTATAAAGTTAGGAATGGGTCTCCAAATTCAAATTGAATTTGGTTTTGGCTTTTATTCTTAAGTTGTTTCCGATTTCTCACTTCAATTTGATTTCATGTTTTAATTATTTTCCCTTCTTTTAAACATTTAAGATGGTGGTATTCTCTTTCCGGTTTTAAATTGAACTAGCGTAAAAGCCCGTGCGAGGCACGAACCTGTTTATATACTGAAAAAATAAATTTGCACCAATATATATACATATCAAAATAATTTTGTAAATATGGTAAATGATGGTATTTTGAATTTATATTATATATGCATAGTATTTATATATATATATTTTCTAATTGAATAAGATTTCATAAAATTTGGATAAATTTCTATAAGATAAAGATCAAATGATTTTTTTTAATCTTCAAAATATTAGTTTAGTTTTGAATGTCGTGAAGTGAATTTTATCAAATTTAGAAATTCAAGATAATTTAAATGGTTATTTTATCGGAGTTCTCCGTATATAAAATGAATGTATGTAAACTCATGTATTGTTAATAAAATAACAATACATTTGTAATATAATATTAGTCACAAATGTACGAATATACTTTAAATACATCATAAAATTTCTTACTTTTAATTTCGTGTATAAGACATATGTAAAGTAATATAATTTTAATGAAATAAAAGTATATTTATAAAATATAAAATTGGTCATTCAGGTAAGACTATAGAGTGAACACATTATAAAATTTCTTTATTTTATGTAAAAGTCAATCTTGAAGTTGTCTTACTCTTTCCTTCATATGTACATATTTGTACCCTTTTAAACTCAATTGTATATGTTTAGTCTAGTATTAATTATAAAATATCTAAGATCGTAGTTTAAAAATTACACAAATTGAAATTTATATATATGTAATTTAGAATCATTTTTTTAACACAACCATAAATTTCTATCCCATTCGATTTTAATATTTGAATTATAAATTATCTTGTGTTTGATCTTATATGAATCATAATATACCTAAATAATTTAACATCTGTGTAGACTCAGTTGTATTTATATGTATAATATATGTTCTAAACACTGGCGATTAACCGCTAGACGGTGACTAATCAATCCGAATGTGTTAAAATCGGATCCAAAAATCAATTTTTATAGAAATCGATCTAGAAATCATATAATTTCGATTAACTGGGCACAAATTGGTTTAATCGGTCGAAAATTGGTTTACGAACCGATTAAAATGAACAAAATATACCCAGCCCCTTTTTCAACCAACCAACACGACAAAGAAAACCCGATACTTAATTGGGTCTAAAAAAATTTCAACCCGATTTTAATGGTTGCATATCAGTTTTATATATTTCAGCCGACCTAACCCAACCCTATTTAAATTAAAAATTTTGTTCGATAATTTATATATATATATATATATATATATATTATTATATATATATAAATTATTATATGTAACTGTACATTATATAATACAGTATATCATCTTATTTATAGACGTGTACATAACTAAAATTATTATGTTAATAAAAAAAATATTAGCACTAAAATCGTAAGTTATACGTATTTTAGTTTTACTTGAATTTTTGAAATGAGGACATTGTGTAATATTTATTTTTTATAAAAATTATTTAACACATTCAAACCAACCCAACCCGGCGCAAACTTAAGGATGATAAGTACGGTTGGGCCATGAATTAATTTTTTTTGAGTTGGATTAAAAAATTTCAAACTTATTTAATTAGACTGGGTTGCAAAAATGCTTCCAACCCCCGACAACCTAACCCATCAACACCCCTAACTATGATTCCCATTTTTTACAGTCCCTTGTATAATTCTAAAATATAAAAGTTACGTATAATATGTTACTTATTTTAGATCAAATTTTGATTATAGATTTATCAATACTTGAATAATTCGTATAAAGCTAATAAGTGACATAATATTGTATAAAAATATAAATCGTATAACAATTAACATTTAATCAAAAAAATTAAGGATGAATCGGGAGAAAAAAGCCTAGCGCGCAGAAAGTGAAATAATAAAATTTGTAAAGAAATACATAATTATATATTAAAACTATGAAAACTTAAAAAAAATGGAGCTATATAATAATATAAACTAACATTTTTTTATTAAAAAATTGAATAAGCATGTTGTATAAATAATTTAAAACAACATATTATTTACTCAAAAGTTGAAATAATAAAAGATAATATGATGAGCGAATATACTTTATCTAATAATAATTTTAAAATAAACTCAAAACTGAATGTATGACACTCGATTATAACATGAAACTGTTACGAGGAGGCCAACATTTCGATTCTCGATGTTTACACACAAATTTGACATTTTCTATCTTCAGTAATAAAGGGGTGTCATGTTTGTAATTTTAAAAATACAAGGGTAAAGTTGTAATTTCATGAACACTTTTTGGGTTCTTTTTGCCTCTGATGATGTTTTAATATATAAAAGTAGATTTTTTAAAAAATTGGTTATGTATGTAAAATTATACATTTAGATTGCCCTGCTCTTTTTTTCCATGTATATATATATTTTTTCGTATTTATATAATTTTAAATTCAACTATCTATTTTAAGTCTATTATTCATTACACACATTATCTAACAGCCTAGTTTAGAAATTAAGTAAATTGAAACATATTTTATATTATGATGTAGAATTATTTTTTAACTCAACTTTAAATATCCACACGTAAATGAAATATTTATCTTTCTTAAAATATTATCCTATTATTATCCAATAATCTAATATATACATAGAGACGAATTTTAACAAATTCATATTTTCCCAATTTGAATTTGGTTACATTTATGAATAATTTAGAATTTCTTTTTTATAAGAAATATAAACCAACAATATATTTAATCAAAGTAAAGTAAAAAAGAGAAAATAGGATTATAAGGGAACCTGTAGCTTACCTAATAAGATTTTTAAAGTTAACTCAAAAATTGATGTAGCACAATGGTTATGATACTTTATTTGTAAGTGGAAGGTTTGTGTTCGAATCCTGAAAGCAACAAAATTTCATATAATTTTTGCATAAACTATAGAGGGGTGACATTTTTGTAATTATATGATAAATAAGGGTAAAGCTGTAATTTCACAGCCATTTTATTGGCATATTCTGCCCCTTGTTGGCTTTTAATATATAGAAGAAGATTTGGTTTCAATTTTTTTATTTTTTTAAGTTCTTTCCCTTTTCTCACTCTAATTTAATTTTATAGTATAATTTTTTACCCTTTAAAACGTTGTATTCTTTTCTTGTTGATTTTGAATTGGATTTATTTTGCTTTTTATATTTTTTCCTTCTTTTATTAAACTGGTATTTTATTTCTTGTTTTTAATTAGATTCCATTTTTAATTTCTAACTTTTCTATTTATATCTAAAAGTTGTTTGGATTAATTATTTTTCAAATTTAAAAGTAATTTAAAATATTGATTAACATTCCACCAAGATAAAACTCAGCATGCATGAAAATTTATATCAAATTACACCTAATCTTTATCATTTTAGTACATATTTTTGTATTTTATTATATAACCCCATTGCCAACATTTAGTTTATATTCCATTCTTTTAATTTTTATTTTTTAATATTTGAAAGGTATTTGAATTTACATATAATTAAACTGAATTCAAATGTCACAATTTAGAGACTAGTCCTCTCGGAAGCATAAATATTATTATTATATTATTATTATTATTATTATTATTATTATTAACATAACCCTAATATTATAATTATTATTAAATTTATTTGTTGAAGATGCACACTTGGTGTTACGGCTAACTAAATCCAATTTTAAACTTTTAAAAATAATTAATGTGCTAACCAGTTATCTTGCTAACATCAATGAATAATAAATAATAGTCTCTGCCAACTAAGATATGCTAATATCATTGAATAATAAATAATAGACTGTCAACTAGCTAACATATGCTGTAAAAATAGAATCGCTCCGTTCTATTTTTCTAATTTTCTCAATTTTTCACAATTTTTAATTTTAATAATTACAACTTCCTTTATTATTTTCGATTTTGTAGGAAGGAAATTGAAAATTACACTTTTATTATTTTCAAACTTGATAAAACTTTCTTTTATTATTTTCAAACTTGATAGAACTTTCTTTGATTTAGAAAATTAAAACTTCCTTATTATTTTCGAATTTGTAGGACTTGATAGAACTTTCTTTGATTTAGAAAATTACAACTTCCTTATTATTTTCGAATTTGTAGGACTTGATAGAACTTTCTTTGATTTAGAAAATTACAACTTCCTTATTATTTTCGAATTTGTAGGCTTGATAGAACTTTCTTTTATTATTTTCAAACTTTGATAGAACTTTCTTTGATTTAGAAAATTACAACTTCCTTATTATTTTCGAATTTGTAGGCTTGATAGAACTTTCTTTTATTATTTTCAAACTTGATATAAATTTCTTTGATTTAGAAAATTACAACTTCCTTATTATTTTCGAATTTGTAGGACTTGATAAAACTTTCTTTAATTTAGAAATTTTCTTTGATTTAAAAAATTACAACTTCCTTATTATTTTCGAATTTGTAGTACTTGATAGAACTTTATTTGATTTAGAAAATTACAACTTCCTTATTATTTTCGAATTTGTAGGCTTGATAGAACTTTCTTTTATTATTTTCAAACTTGATAGAACTTTCTTTGATTTAGAAAATTACAACTTCCTTATTATTTTCGAATTTGTAGGACTTGATAGAACTTTCTTTGATTTAGAAAATTACAATTTTCTTATTATTTTTGAATTTTTAGGCTCTTATGTTAATAATTGCAATTTTCTTTTTTATTATTTTCAATCTTGATAGAACTTTATTTTATTATTTTCAAATTATAGAACTTTCTTTGATTTAGAAAATTACAACTTCCTTATTATTTTCGAATTTTTAGGATATTATGTTAATAATTGCAATTTTCTCTTTTATTATTTTCAATCTTAATAGAACTTTATTTTATTATTTTCAAACTTGATAAAATTTTCTTTTATTATTTTTAAACTTGATAGAACTTTCTTTTATTATTTTCAAACTTGATAGAACTTTTCTTTTATTATACTTCTTGACTTTTAAACATAATGGATTTCCATGTTATTCACGTTACAAACACCTATAAATTAAAGGCCATTCATAACAAAAAAATCTACACCGAAACTTTTTTACATAGCTTCAAATTTTTACAACCATATTTACAATCAATACAACTATGGCCTACACCATGTTGGATGCTTTGAACGACAACAACTATACCTGGATGATAAGAGTACGAGTCTGTAGAATGTGGGAATCTGTCAATCCAAATACCGAAGAACTGATCACTCTTGACATGATTTTGATCGATGAAAAGGTTAATAAATCAATATATTTATAACTTATTAGTTTGTCAAATTGTATGATGTTATTAACTTTTCTAAGATATGTTGTATGACAGGAAAATTTGATCCATGCTACGATCCCGAAGATTCTGGTCTCTCGGTTCAAAGGCTCCGTGTACAACATCAAAAATCTGAAAGTTGTTTCAAGTACAGGGAAATATAGACCACTATCACATGGGTCTAAATTGCTTTTCATTCATACGAATAACGTTGCCTAAGAGATTGGAAGAAGGCATCGTCAACATATCGCTGCATGGATTTCAGTTCATATGTCCGGATATGATTGATGCACGTATTAATGACACCAACATACTCTCAGATTTTTGATGCAGTAATATATTAGAGTAATATATAAGTAATATATAAGTAATACTATTATATAAGTTATAATTTAAACTATCATGTTCTAATATTATTTTTTCTATGTTGATTTAGATATTGTGGGCTACTTGACCTACTTGGGTGGCATTGAAGTTGTCAAAGGTGGTTGGAAAAAAAGAGATCTCAAAATTGTCACAAATTAGTAAGTTATGCATTATATTAATTTTAATATAAATGTTAATTGTTTTTTATTGTTCTTGTAATTTTATATACCTCCTACCAACTTCTGATTTTAAACTGTTTTTTCAACTTTAATTCATTTTCTAAGTTATTACACAAACAAACAAATTTCAACTGAAATTAAAAATTACTTTAAGCCCCAACAAATTTATTTCAAAATCCAAAATTTTGGGTTTAAACATATTTTTTTAACATACATAATAAATATTCATATTAAAGATAAAATGACAAAAAAAATATTATATTTAAGTATTTAAATTTTTATTATTACAAATAATTAGTATTTTTTTATCAATATAAATTTCCTTTTATATATATATATATATATATATATATGGCAATGGTATCGGTCCAAAAAAATAAAAAATCAAACTATATAAACAAAAGGAATATGTAAATACTTTATAATATTACCTACTCAAATGAATATTTTATAGAATATATTTTATTTGATAATTTAAATAATTTTGTAGATATTTATTTCACAATTTTTATTCTAATATTATTTTTCTTAACAAATATATTCTAATGCCGCTGCGAAGCGCGGCTTAGTAACCTAGTTTTCTGTAACAAACTAGTCCCATGTACCCTTTGAAAATTAATTTTAAATTAATTTTATAATATTATTATTTTAGAATAATATTTACCCGTACAATTAATTCAAATCAATACACAAATATAAATAATATATAATTAATTTTGATTAAACTATCCAAGAAGTACACTTTGAGCAATACAAATCAATATAGAGTTTACTACTCAAACTATGAACTCAAATATAAATAAATATGAATATAATTTAGTACAAAATTAAGAACTACAAGTATATATAATGAACATAATTACAGGTCGAATTGATTTAGCAAATCACAACGGTCTTGAACCCAATTCTCACATTCAATTTATTAATTCAATTGTATGTTAACGTTCACACAACCTTTGGAATCTAAGAGGTCGAGGGAGGAAGACGTTCGATAAAATTAACCTCCATTCCTAATGTATATAAAAGGTTTGTTAAAGAATAACAAACTCTTATAAATGGGGATATATTTTGGATAAAGAGCTTTTAATAAAAATAAGCTTTAATAATATATATTATGTTTATATATATATATATATTAGATTTCTTACAAAATTAAATCCTTACTGATATTCATGTTTTACGGAATTTGACTCGGTCTCCAATTTTTTGTGGGTGAATCTTGTCAGCTTAATAACATTATGTGTTTCAATATTGTTAGTTTTTTTTTTGCTAAGCTCAATATTGTTAGCTTGGTAACACCTGTATATATAAGTAATTTATATCCCTTACATTTAGTATAATCCATATCATATCATACATTAGCTTACTAATACAGATTAAATCAGTATTTGAGCTTGTTAATTTGTGATTATCAAAATTAATCGAGTATCACTTGTTGTTTTTCAAGACTATCCTAAAAATTTGATAACCTCCATTTCATAACTCAATTTTTAGATTTTTTTTTCTTTTTATATCTAAAAGGTGTTTGGAATAAGAGGATTCTGTTGTCAAGGGTAATAATCGATTTGTATACGAGTGTATGCTCGATTATTAATCTTACTACTCAAGAGCTAAGACTTTTGTGACTCGACGAATGATATTTCAATTTAGTCGACTACTGTACTGTTTCCAATGAGCAACAGTCTGTTTGTGAATGTTTTTAGGCAAGAGAATCTGTTGTCAAACTTCAAGTGTACTGTCTGCCTGTAGTCTTCTTTATTGTCACATTGAACCATTTTGTTCATCATAACATTATACTTCAAGTGTATTGTCTCCTTGAGATCGCAAGCTTTATTCATCATTATCTTCATTCACCTCCTCTTACTAACAAATTTTTTGAATTCCCAGCTGATTTCAAATTATTTTTTAAAAAGTTGCATCTGGTTGCTTTGGTTGCATCTGGTTGTTTTGGTTGCAGACCGTATTTTTGCAAATAATTTTAGGTCGCATCTGGTTGCATATAGTTGCATACCGTATTTTTGCAAATATTTCCAAAAGATGATAAAATTGCAAAAAACACTTAGAGAAAGTATTATTTTTGATAATTTCTCAAACACCTACTCACTAATAATTTAAGAAATAAAACAAAGAAACATAATTACACTAATAAGAATAAACAAAAAATTCATATAAGAAAACATTCAATCTTTAATCCTCTCACAAGAGAAAAATCCATGACCTCTTTCTCAGTTTCTCTGTATGTAATCCTAGTCTCTATTCTAAAATAATACGTAAGTAATATGGCTCTAATATAAAAAGTATTTTAATGCTCTAAACTAATTACAAGTAGGCATATATATTCTTTAATTAAAATTCTTAGCTGACTGTTATCTCCGGTTTTTGGGCTTCTCCAGTCGGGATATGCTTACTAGACCACCTTAGAATAAAAGAAAATTCCATAAGCTTCACGTGGACCGTAAGATCATCAAAATCGGATTTCTGGAACTCAAGATATGGTCCAAATAGTGTAGTCATCCCACCTAGTCCAATAATTCCGAATTTCCATTTAATTAAGATTCAAAATCAGTTCTTTTCCTTCAAATCATTCGAAGTTTAGAACTTAGTTGTATCCCACAATAAAACATTAAAATCTATTAATTAAATATCTAAATCAATGCAAAACACAATAAATATGAGAATATTATCATCTAATATATATATATATATATATATAGACACACACACACACACTAACCTATAACCCGTCCGATGCACGGATGAATTTTAGAATTTTTTATCTTATTATCTGTATTTTGATTATATGATTTTATTAGAAGAAAATAAATTTTTAAAAATTAATAATGTATGTATGATGTTATTGTAAGCATTTTTTTGAATTTTGGTGATAATATGTTTTAATATATTGTCAACGGGAATAATATCTTGAACTTCTAAATGTAGCTTAGAAAAATAGGTAATATAAATATTTAATAATAATATGTTGTTGACGGGATTCGAACTTTGAACCCGTGGGAGCATTTTGAATATCAAGAAAAAAATATCCTTTTAATATTACATCCAACGGTTCTCCTTTTATCTATCTTTCAATCTAACGGTTGTTATGTAAAGTACCAACGACAAACGACCAACAACCAACCAAATAGAGGATAGTTTGTTTAGTATATATACTAGCCAATAATCTGTGCAAAGCACGGGCGACTTTAACATTAATTTTGAAATCTATATTTAAAATTTTTGAGATTTTAGTACTTCCGAAAATGCTACCTTTTTAAAAAGTATTAAAAATACTAATTTAATACTTCAAATCTAAAAAAATACTTATAAATTTTATAAAATTTTATTAACTTAGTAAGCATGTAACCGTCCAAATTATCAATATATTTTGTTGTAATAATATAAATTTAAATAAAAATGTTTTTTTTTAAAAAGTCATGTTTTTGAATTCTAATTAAAGTATAACTGAAAGAGTTTGTAGTTATGTAATACATGTGATTTTTGATTGAATTATATGAATTTTTAATTATGTTAAATATTTTATTAATTGTATTTGTTAAAAAAATAAGTAGGTATGTTAAAATACGTAAAATATTATAAATAATTAAACACATTAAGTAAGGGTTTGCCTGTGATATTTTTGGGAAAGAGAGGTTTTTAGTAAGAAAAAAAAAAGATAACGTGTTTTAGTTGAAAAGTTAATTACCCGTGATATTTTTGCAAACTAGAAGAGCAACTCAAGAGGAATGTCTATATAGTAGCTTTCTGTCTCAAGATGAGCCAAAGAAAGTTGAGGATGCACTTCTAGATCCAGATTGGGTTTTAGCTATGTAAGAGGAGCTAAACCAATTTGAGAGAAACAAAGTTTGGAAGCTGGTGCCTAGGCCTAAAAACAGGAGTGTTATAGGGACAAAATGGGTGTTCAGAAACAAGATGGATGAAAATGGCATAGTCACAAGGAACAAAGCTAGATTGGTTGCTAAAGGCTACTCACAGGAAGGGGGAATTGATTTTGATGAAACCTTTGCTCCTGTTGCAAGACTAGAAGCAATAAGAATTTTCCTAGCCTATGCAGCCCATGCCAATTTTAAGGTCAATCAAATGGATGTGAAAAGTGCTTTTCTAAATGAGGAATTGGAAGAGGAGGTGTATGTGAGTCAACCTCCTGGTTTTGAAGATGATGATTTTCCAGAATATGTGTACTTTCTCCTCAAAGCACTCTATGGTTTGAAACAAGCACCTAGAGCCTGGTATGACACACTTTCACAGTTCCTCCTTGAGAATCACTTCACTAGAGGTACTGTAGATAAAACTCTTTTTCATAGGATTGTGAATGACTCTACTATACTTGTTCAAATTTATGTAGATGACATAATTTTTGGGTCTACAGATGAAAAACTTTGTCAAAAGTTTGCCAAGCTTATGCAAAGTAAATATGAAATGAGCATGATGGGAGAATTAACTTATTTCCTTGGTCTCCAAGTGAAACAAGTTAATGAAGGTATTTCATTAGTCAAACAAAGTACATTCATGATTTGTTGAAGAAATTTAACTTAATGGAATGCTCTCCTGCCAAAACTCTCATGCCTACTGCTACCAAACTTGAATTGAATACTAAGGAAAAATCTGTGGACATTTCAAGTTACAGAGGCATGGTAGGCTCACTTCTATATTTAACAGCTAGTAGACCTGATATTATGTTTGCTACATGTCTATGTGCTAGATTTCAAGCTGATCCTAGGGAATCCCATTTAGTTGTTATTAAAAAAAATTTCAGATATCTCAAAGGAACACCAAACCTTGGCATTTGGTATCCTAGAGAATCTGGCTTTGAACTAATTGGTTATTCAGATGCATATTATGCAGGATGTAAAATTGACAGGAAAAGCACAACTGGCACCTGTCAATTCCTAGGAAACAAGCTTGTATCATGGTTTAGCAAGAAACAAAACTCAGTTTCTACCTCCACAGCTGAGGCTGAGTACATTACAGCCGGAAGTTGTTGTGCACAGATTTTATGGATGAAAAATCAACTACTTGATTATGGATTAAGAGTTGAGAAAATTCCTATTTTCTGTGACAACACTAGTGCCATTGCCATTACTGAGAATCCAGTGCAGCATTCAAGGACCAAGCACATTGACATCAAGTACCATTTCATTAGAGAACATGTTATGAATGGTACTGTGGAGTTACATTTTGTTCCAAGTGAACAACAACTTGCAGACATCTTTACCAAGCCACTTGATGAATCAACATTCTCAAGATTAGTAAGTGAGCTAGGTATGCTAAATTTATCTTAATTATTTTTGAGATTTTTGCAAGTTAAATTGCAGCCAGAAATCTGCTATGATTTTCTGTGAATTAATTTTCTCAGGAAAAAGTGAAATTTTGTCTAAGTCAAAATTACTATGTCAACGAATGTCTTATTTCGTTGACAGTCTTAGCATTTTTCTGGGTATTTCGTTGATAGCTTTTACGTCAACGAAATGCAGCTTTATCAACGAAATAGACCGAATCTTAAACGCTCAATTCTGATTCGTTGATATAGCGCTGTTAATCTAAACATTTGAAATTTGCACGCCTTTTTACCACGATCTATGCATACACCCCTGTAAGTATAAATCATGGTCATATTTTAATTGTAACGGTTAGATTTTTAAGCCAATCCAGTAATTTATAATTATTATTGGACTTAATTTTTGAGAACTTTTGGGGGAGTATTTAAGAAATTTACTTTCTTTAATTGAATTTTTATCTTACTCTCCAAATTTTCAAAGGCTTTCTCACTTATTCTCTCTTAAAGCAAAACACAGTTCGAGCTTTTCTTTACTCAAAAATGGCACCCATAGTTAAACTCATGTCTGCTGGAGGGTTCATTTATGAGAAGAACAACTCCACCCCGTTTGTTGTCAAGGAAAGCCCGAACAAAATATTTCACAAGATGATGGATTTCTTGGTGAACTGCAAGCTCAGTTATGCGATGTTTCATTCCACTCCGCTTTATAATGAAATCATAGAGGAGATTTGGACCTCCTGCGAGTACAGTGGGACTAACTGCACTTTGCAATTCACCATTCAAGGTAAAGAGTATATTGTCAATTCAGATGTATTGCAAGCATGCCTTCATATTCCTGAGAATAATTGCTTAGCTTTACCCACAAAGGCTGAAATTGTTAACATGCTTAATTCTATAAATTACTCTTTGCCAACTGAGAATTTAGGTAAAATTATTAGGAGAGGCTTGGTAAGGGAGTGGAGTTATTTAGCAGATGCTTTCATTAAAGTGTTTTCTGGTAAAATTAGTAATTTTGATGCTTTAACTAACTCCATTCTAATTTTGCTTACCATGCTTCTCACTGATAAGTATTATAACTTTAGCACTCAATTGATGTATGAACTAGGTGCTAAGTTAGGAGACAAGAAATCTAGGAAAAAGAACATTTATTATGCTAGATTCCTAATGATGTTGGCCAACCATGTTAGTCCAACACCATTAGTTATCTCTAACCCAAATTCCAGGTTTGATTGTTTTGTCCAAGAGAAGAGGGTGCTAACTAACATCTTGAGGTTTAATCACAATGGTGATGTCCCAATGGTGTATTTGCCAGTTATTGAGGTAACACTTTCTAACCCTGTAAATTTAAATGTTACTTCAGTTTCTGCTTCTGCTACTAATGTAGTTGCAATGGAGTATGTAGTTGTGACCCAACAGGCTCCTACCCCTGCAACTAGACCTAAGTCCACAAAGTCTAAATCTACCAAGCCAACCTCAGGTGCTTCTCAAAAGGCACCTGTTGTAAAATCCACTACACAACCTAAGGGGAGTGATGCTGGTGTGGTGAGTGGTGAGGGAAGGGGTGAAAATCAAAGAAACCCCAAGGATAAGGTGGGAGATGTGAGTGTTTCCCAGACTAGCCCCATTGTGTCTTCCCAACAAGGCACAATGAGTAATATGGATATTAGCTCAAGTCTAATTGCATCCTCTCAAAAGGATGTAGTTATTGAAACAAGCTCTCCTCCAAGAGCACACATCAAAAGGGTAAGGGACACATCAAGCCCCCAAACATCTATCTCCCAATACCAAAGAAGGGTGAAATAGAAATCCCAGGTCACACAGGGTACACACACACTGGAAGCAACAATTCCAGTTTCTCAAATTCAGTTTGATGTAGCCCCAATTATTACTATGGGGTTACAGTCCCACTCCCTCAATATTAATATTGAGACACCTCCACAAGATTCTCCTACACAATCATTAGATGTGGATATGATCCATTCATCTATTACTGATTCTCCATCTAAATTCTTGGAGGAGCCACACTCTGAAATTGGTGGTCATCACTTTTTAAGTGATTTGTTGGGCCACCAATCATCCTTTTCTGAAACTGCAAGAGGGTCTGTGGAACCATCTTTAAAATCAATCACCACGGATTCTACTGTAATTTCAATTTCTCAAACTCCTTTATTGACTTCATCAACGAAACTATCTCTTTCGTTGACAAGTGTTTCTCCATCAACGGTATTCATACCGTTGACAGTTCAAACTACCATTCCGTTGATAGATCATTCTGCACCAATTATTGAAAATCAAGTTGTTCACACAACTAGTGCAGATGATCTAGTGGTAGTTGAAACACTTTTAGGATTGAAAGGGAGTGATTCTGAGAGGCTGGCTTGCAGTCAGGCAAAAGGAGAGAATGAGAGTGAGAGGCTGGCTATTTCTTCCAGCCAGGCAAAAGGAGAGATTGAGAGTTCCACCTTAGTAGGTGAAGGTGAGGGTGTGAGAGGTGTGAGCCATGGGGAGCCCATGATGCAAGAAAATAATGGAGAGAGAGAAGGGACTACAAAAACTGAAAGGACTGAACCAGCCATTGCAAGTGAGTTAATGGAGGTTAGTGAGGGAGAAAGAGAATTGACTTTCCAAGAGCATTATCAACAAACTCTGGATAGCATTTCTCTGGATCCTGAAACCTTTACTCACCCTGTGCCAGCATACCAAATTATGGCTCAACATGGCAATGTGGAGGTAGAGAGGACTCTAAATCTAATTCACACAACTGCATCCATGATGAGGGCTAAGGATGCACTTGCCAATCTATCTCCAGGAGCTGGTGAAAGTGATCAGTTTGCTGATTTTTCAAGTGATGATGACAATCAACACAGACTGGGACATCTGTGATGCCTCCTAAGCCAAGATGGCTGTATCAAGATTCACTTGGATATCAAGGTTTGGATGCTGTAATTACAAGGCAATATAATGAAGCTTACTTGGCTCATGAGTCTGCACCTCAGAATGAGAAGAAATTCTACAAGGCCATTTTGGACTCTCTAGAAATCCAGAGGCTCCAAATGCTACAGACAAGGATTGAGGCCAGGGAAATCAAGGACACTATTGCAAGCTTCAGGGACTCCAATGATAGGAGGTTTGATGAAAGACTTCCACTTTTCACTGTGACCAAAATGGACAAATTCTTCAGAAGGGATCATGAGGTGGCAACCACTTTGAAAACCCTTACTGGTAGGGTGGACAAAGTGGAAGCCACATTAACTCATATGCAGCAGGCACAGGAGAAGCAAACTCAGCTTTTGACCCAGTTAGTGGCAGCTCAGGAACTCCCTCTCATCACTCTTGATGATAACAAAAAGGGGGAGAAATCAAAGGAGCTAAATGTTCAAGTCACAAAAGTTATGGTCCCAGCCATTTCTTTACCACATGAGCCACTAGCTATGGGGGAGTCTATCAAGGACAATTTGGATGGAACTGACCTAATTCAACGTGCATCTCTGAGACTGCAAATTGCAGAACATATAAAAGAGAACTGGTCTAATATAGATGCACGGGTTAAGAAGATAGCTGAAAGTGCAAGAAATAAACATTCATCAACGAATCAAGCTACTTCTACATCAACGAATGCCATGGTCTTAGTGTCAACGGAATTGGAGCCACAGACTAAATTCTCATATGATCTAAAGCCTCTTCTACATGGAGTGATTACTGGTCCAAGGAAAGAAAAGGGACAAACTTCATGTATTGGAGATGTGGACTCAGCTACTTTTCAAAGATGCTTATCTCCAAAATCCCCAGCTAAACCAAAGGGCAAGAATATTGCTAGGACTTTCTATCCTCCTCCATTTCCAGATGAGCTCAAGGTTCTGAGTGAACTTATTAGAAAATGCAAGGAAAGCAATGTGCCTGAGATTAGGAATCAAAGAGCAATAGTCTATAGGAATGGGCAAGAAATTTGTGTTTGGGCTGGTCACCCAAACTTTGCTGAAGCTAAGGCTAAGGAATCAGCTAGGGCAGACATGCAAGCTCTTGCAGTTGCCCAAGCTCTAGATGAAGAGGAAAGACAGCAAGAAGAAAGAGCTAGAGCTGATGTTGAGCAAGGAAAAAGAAAAAGCATAAGGCAACCTAAAACAAGAGCTAAAAGAAACTTGGCTTTTGATAAGGATGATTCTCAAAGCACTGTAACAGATACACCTGTAGCAGCTGTGCCTTCAACTTTTTCTGATCAAGATTTTGGAGTAAAATTAGCTTGTGATCCTGATCATCCAGTCAATTTTCATGATCAACCAATTGAGCCAAAGGAGGAGCCATTTGAGTTTGATGAAGCTAATTTTCCCAAATTTCTGGTTGAGATGGAATCAAAGAAGAAATCAAAGCAGAGGGCTATCAAGGCTAAGCCAATTTTTGTGAGAAGGCCACAAGTTGAGAAACCACCTACAAACCCAAAAGACTTTATCTATATTGCAGATATAAGGGAGGAGTCTGACTTAAACCTATATCTTGATGACTTGGTGGAAGTGAGAGGAATAGGAGCCACTCATAAACTACCAGAGAGATTAGTGTTTGTCTACAAGTGTGGAAGGGAACAGATTTGGCCTCTACACAGAATTCTAGGAGAGGATTATCAGATATTTCTAGTGGTGTTCAAGTGCTTAAAGAAAGATTTTGGGTTCACCAAAACTGCCAAGTCTGAGGTTGTCTCCAAGATTTGTCAAGTAAAAGCTAGCTGGAACAAGCCTGATGCACTTCCCAGAATTTTAAAGGTCCCTCAAACAGGAAAGATAATTCATCTCCAACCCTATTGGATGATGGAATTCAGAGACAAGGACAACTGTAGGAGATTCTTCAGAATAGAGGACCAATTGGAAAAGGCATCTAATGAAACTCTGAGATTTATGCAATCCAAGTTGGGTAATCAAGATGAAGAAGAGAAGATTTTCTACAGGAGGCTCCAAGCTCAAATTGAGGAGAACAATGCTAAGAAGGGGAAGAAAACAAGGCCACAAAGACAAAGATGGTAAATCTGCTCAGGCTAGAGGAGCAACTCTGTGCACTTGTGTTGTAAGAATTTCTACTTTGCTTTCAATAAATTTTTAAAGTATCATGAAGCTGAATACAATTTCTACTTTTGTAATTTGTAATTTGTTTAAGTGCTTTTGTTATCATCAAGGCTCTTGATTTATGGCTGTTATTCTATCAGTCATAAATTGGGGGAGATTGTTAGGAATATGTTGTTCTTGATGATAATTATAAAAACACTTAGTAGATTTTGTATTAAGTCAATTTTGTAGTTGTCAATGAAACGGTATGCTTTGCAGCTTTCGTTGACAGGTAGCTCATCAACGAAATGAGTAATCTAGCAATTGCACTGTACAATACTTCACTGGTTGATAGGCATTTGTTGTAGGTATTAGATAGGTTTTCTAAGTCACGTTGACTAAGTACTAGATAGGCGAAATAGGTTGGTTAATTGTAAATATAATGTGCCTTGTAATTTTGCCTAAGTGAAGACATGTCAACGGAATGAAGATTACTCTATCAACGGAATGAAGAATATACCATCAACGGAATGAAGAATAAAGCTATCAATTATCTGGAATTATAGTAATTAGATTTAATAAGATAAATCAATTTATTCGATATTAGATCGATTATTAAAAATGTATCTGTGTGTATGATAAGTGGTATGTGTTATTGTTAGGAACTATGTTGTTTCTTGATGATAACTAGATTAACTTAGTGAAAATTGTATAAGTAAAAAATGTAGTCATCAACGGATAGCATGCTTTTGCAGTATCCGTAGAAGGGTAACTTATCTACGGATAAGACTCAATGTAACATGCTTGTGTAATCCTGATGTACAATCCTGAGATGCAATCCTGATGAACATTCCTGATATGCAATCCTGATGTGCAATCCTGATGTAAAATCCTGATGTGCAGTCCTGATTTGTAATCCAGATGTTGAAGTATTAGTTTTTAGGCTGAATAAGTCATGTTGACTATTAATGGATATGTAGAATATGGAGGCTAATTGTAAATAGTCTATGCCTTGTAATTCTACATAAGTGAAATTGACTGTCTACGGATAACAACATTAGCCTTCTACGGATGTGGACAATGTACTGTCTACGGATAGCAGTACTAGCTGTCTACGGATGTGATCAAGATACTCTCAACGGATACAACTCAAATGGCTTTTACGGATACACACTGTACTTTGTGAAAGAGACAGTTCAGACAGTGCACATGGGTTGACAGACTACACAAAGCATGGAAACCAACATTTCTGGTAAACTCTCGAGAAGAAGAAGCATTATGTTTTGTCTAGTCAAAAGTAGAATTTCTATAAAAGACAATCAGCCAAGAAGGGCAAGCTACCAACACATGGACCATTACTCAGAATGGAGAAACAAAGATCTTGAACAGATTTACTTTTTGTATTATTGATTGTTCGAAATATCTTGTAAACTTGGGATATATAACTAAGTGTAGCATTATTCTAGAACAAGAGAAATCAGTTAGGCAATTTAAAGAGCTAAAAGCTATATCCTTTGTAAATTGATGAAGCTAGAATAGTGTGTATGCAGCTGTGTGTTTATTCATAAACATCACAGAGATTTTTTCTAAATAAAATCTCTCAGGTGGATAAATCAATCCACCTGAATTTTTAATTCTTATGTCATCTTATCTTGTTTGTTTTTTTGTTCTTGAATTTACTTTCATATCTTTTCTGTCAAGAACTAAAGAATTTTCAAAGATTGTATTCAACCCTCCCCCCCCCCCCCCCCCCCGCTCTACAATCTTGATTCATTGTCTGGGAATAACAGTTATTCGTTAATTTTTGGGTCCTTTTTCGGAAAACGAGTCAGTTAAAATATCTTTCGTGTTATTCCCCATTTTTAAAATTTTAGGGACTTTAGTTAAAGTTTTGTTACATTATTTTCATCCCGTTTTTCGTGTCCGTTTTGTTATTGAAAGATTTTTCGTATTGATATTTATTTAATTCCTCGATACTATCGTTTTATTCATTTTATTTTATTAAAATGGAAATTTAGTTCGTTCTCTAATTATTCGGGTAATTGGTACATCGTTCATACCAATAATTCATTCGTTATAGATATATTTTGGTTCGTATATATATTATTAAATTATTCTCGTAATTGTCCATATATTCTTGATAATTATCGTTTCGTAACCGGTAAGCTTTATTTGAATTAAAAATGATCCAATGGATCAATATTGATCCAAAAATGTCGTTTGGGGTATTATTTTATGTTTAATATAAATAGGCGTATCGTAAATTATTTTACGTATAATAAAGCATAATATATCGATAAATATCTAAAAATCCCCGAACCGTGTTCTTCGTGTTCTTCGAGATCAAACTCAATTTTGAAGGTGTTACCGGAATCCATTTTTAACACTCTTATAATCAAATCGAAGCTCTCAACACCATCTAATCAAATCCATCAACAAATTTCAAAATCTATTAATATATTATAGATTTATCAAACTTTTTTTTATTTTTACATATTTAATACCTCATAAGTTACTTATAATACAAAATTATCCAAACAAAAATTAACTTCAATTTTTTATTTTTAACTTATCACTTTAAGCAACTTTAAGTCATAAGTAATAATTTTAAATTTACCACCTTTCGGCTTTCGTTTGACTTTTCACTAAAAACACTTTCATTCTTACTTTCCTTAAACAGTCCGCTTACACTACGCCATAGATGGCCTATAGTAACTACTCAACTATGTCACCTTATACCCAATATAATGTTGCTACAGGCCCAAAAAGGGCTAAGGTAACATCAGGGCTGGATTAGTTTCTCTCCCAGTTGCCTTTGGCGTCAAAGGCAACATGTCGCCTACTCTAGGCTAACATAGCCATATATGTTACCAAATGGTCTATAGTAACATACTAACCACTCTATTGTAACACCAAGTCTATGTTACCATAGATGTTATAATTTTATTAATTAGCGGGGACCATGTGTGGGGCCCACATGTGGAGCCAACCAGGGGGGCCCATAAAATGTATAGCAAGTTTCAATATATTGTACTTTAGGTAACATCTTTAGTTTAACAAAAATAAAAATGTAAAGTTTAAATATAACACTTCCCATTAGAAAAACAATCAATTCATACAAACCAACTACATCATCCCATTACAAAACAACCTACTACATCCAATTATAAAACCAACTACATCATCCAATCACAAACCCAACTACATAATCCAATCAAATCCGCCAATACCAAGTTAAGAACATAAGTAATTACAACGTTAAAGTGTACTAGAAAAAATAACAAACGCAATAGAAAAACCAAGATAGTAGTTCAAAAGGTAATGGTATGTGAATCTTTGAAATGGTTTTTGGATCTAGGAACTTCATAACAGCAAGCCAAAACACCTTCTTGAAGGCACCACCATCATTGACACTCTGCATCAATAATAAATTACAATTATGTTTTTGGACCTATGGATTTGCATATCATGCTTATGTACTTCAAATGAAATGTTATAATCAAGCTTACTGATATAGACGCCAACAAAGTTCAAAAAATATATAATAAACACTTATTTTGCACATAAACTGTAGATGAGTAGTGAACAAGAACATGGGCTCTGACCCAATTTTCAGCCATGAGAATACTAGTTGAGACCTCATTAAAATGGTCCTGACCAAGATTTACTGCAATGCTTTTATAAGTGTGTGAAAGTGAATGAGAACCCAGTGAGGTTGAGTTGTAAAGAGTCAAGATTTTGACTGAATCTTCTTATAATCTAATTTCTAATGAAACATGAAGTTTATAAAGCATAATCAATAATGCAACTTACGAATTCCTAAAAATTAATCAATGCAGTTTCAACAAAAAAAATAGCAGAAACGTGCAATTTAACTGTAGAAACAGAGCAGTTTGATAGCAGAAATGGAGCAGAATTGCAGAGAATAGGACAGTTTAACTTCAGAAATATAGCAGAATTGCAGAAAAATAGTGCAGTTTAATGCATAAACGTAGCAGAAACGAAGAGAAACAGTGCAGTTTACTGCAGATTAACTAATAGGACTGAGATTGTTGACTCACTAGACAATTAACTCAAAATTGTTGGGAAAAGTGAGGAAAACAACTTTTGACGAGAAGTAGTCCATTTTGCAAAAGAGATGACTCCCTATGCTCATGAATAAGACATACCTCATTCTTGACAACCATCAAAAACTTTTCACACTCTGTAATCACATGCTACAAATTTCAACAGGAAAATATTAGTACTATTACTGAACAACAGTAATGAGATATTGGTCATAATGTTCAAAGCAATTTCATGTTATCTTGATGCTTACTAATGCAGTAGCAAAAGAAGTATTTGTATAACTAACTTCACAAAGCTTTTCCTGTTTGTCCCCAACACTTGGTTTAGCTTGTTCCGTCGCTGCATATGCCACTGGAATGATCATTTCTTCTAGGGCCAGATCATCTTGAGTAGCATCAGATTGCTTCATTTCTGACATTACTTTTTCCCTTCTCTTTTCTTCCTACAAAACATGATATCAACTGCTTCAGTTGGGATGATTAGTATGCTTTAAGCAAGTCATAAGGCAATTGCATATCAACAATTATGTGCTTAGTACTTGCTTTTTTTTTGTGTCATTCTCTTATTCCTTTGGCCTCTCCTACACTTATATGGGCCATACTTACCTTGAGCCAGAACTCGTGAGTAGCATCAGATTGCTTCATTTCTGAGATTACTTTAGCAGCATGGTGAGGCATAGTTACACATTAATTTGACTGATCACTGACACTTCAAAATTTTGACTCGTGACACATCGCAAATTTCATTGAACACGAATAGTTGAAAGCTTTGAAGCCTAAGCCACAAATCCCAGAAAACTAACAGTTACAACATAATGAAATCACGTTTAAGAAGCATGTACAATATGCATTTCTATAGAGCAAAAGAAGTTTCTATAATTAAATAATGCACCAGCATAAACAAAAACTCAACAGTAAAAGCGAAAGGCAAAACACATGCATAGAGCAGAGACACAATCAACAAACCTTGTCATTTTGAGAATTCTATTCAGAGTTCATTCTATATTGCTCACTTGTATCCACAAATCTTTTATGTGCAATTGTCTTTAACTTCTGCTGTACATCAGCCGGTTGAAGAGAAGATGAATGTTGTTGCTTCATATATACTACATCCTTTCCTCCCATCTTCAAACCAACAATAACGTGAGTACCGAAATTTTTAATGAACCTAAAATGGAAAATATTTACAGCAAAGGTCAGAGAAAAGTTGAAAATAGTATATGAAGGCCAAAATCGAATGGTATATACTAAGCCGAATTTACTAATGTATCAAGCAAAAAACTGAAGCAGCATATACATTCACGCAACTGAATTAAAAAATGAAACTGATCTATATCCAAAATCATAATACATACTGCAGATATCTTTTAAGAATTAAAGTATAAATAAATAATTATAGCATGTAAATTTTTATATTTATCATACATCATGGACCTACTACAAGCATCATCAAGAATTCACAGCATAGAAAATTCATTTTAAAGCCTATCCATTCATCTAACATGTGGACAGTGGAAGATGGTGTGGCCTCAAACAATCCAGAACCGCTGCTCACCTCCTTTCTACAACCACTAAACCATAAACACAATTTATATTGCTTTCTATCAAACTTTATTATATAATTTCTGACTAGTGTACGATGGCTTGGAAATAAGACAGGTATGAAAATTCAATATAGCTTATGTTTGAAGACCAGGACAAACTGGGAATGAAATTATAGGCTTCTTAGGAGTACCTTTCTGACTGTGATGTGAACTGAGTTTGTAGCTCTGGCTATTTCATAACAAGAGCTCGAACTTAGTACGTAGATGTTCTGAATATGCTACAGGCGCTGCAAGACTAAAAATCACTCTCCCTTGTTAGGGAACTCTGAAATTGAAGGTGCAACTAATTTTGCTTTAGGAGTACATAACAATTATGCTATCTCAAAAGTAAAGACTCCAGAATTAAAACAAGTTAAGATGTGAGAAACGTTTGCTCAAAGGCTACCCTAACATCTGTGTGTTATGTTGCTTCAAGACGAGTTGGTTTTAAAGTCCTAAACATGCTCAGACTCTGGCGTCTAAGACGAGTCAGTTCCCTGTTTGCAAGGTCCATTACAAAAATTTAAACATGTCTTTGGATTTCTGCATGTGTGATTAATTACGATGACCATATCAAACTTTACTAAGCCGGTTTGCTTCCTTTAGACTCGAGAAGGACATAAGGTTCAATTACTTTTGGATTAGGTGCACAAAGCTCATCACTGTAAGCACTATGTTCTTCAATAGTATAGCTAGTCTACACAGAGTTACTGATGAGATACATTAGCTCATTTCTGTTTAAATCCACAGGTGACTCTATTCGCACTACACTGCGCTGGATGCTTTTACTATTTGATTGCTGATAGATATCCAAATCCAGAAAGAACTTGGATTGGCGCAGTGTACCCAAATTTTAAGGAAGAAAGCCTATGGAGAAGATATGTAACTTCAATGTATTGGTCCATTGTCACACTTACTACAACTGGATATGGAAACTTGCATGCTGAAAATACAGGGGAGATGCTCTTTGACATCGTCTACATGCTATTTAACTTGGGATTGACACCATACCTCATAGGGAACATGACAAACCTTGTTGTACACTGGACCAGCCGCACCAGAGACTTTGTATGTCCTCCTCCTACATTCTTTTACTGGTTTTTAGCAGTTTCCTGATCTGTTACGTAAAAAAATAATGAGGTTTTTCATTTCAATAAAAAAAATTCAAGATGGATTAGGCAAAAACTCAAAATAAGTATGGGTGAAGTCCAGCAAAAAGTTATTTATTTAGTAAAGAATATTATATGTATACATATATTTACACACTTATTATGAGGGAACTTTTAATGTATGAACCATCCTAAACATACAGTTGTCAAATTTTTTCTGGAAACAGAACAAAAAACTCGAAGTGCCATTATATTATTGAGTAGCAAGATACCAGTAAGTTTTTTCTGTTCTCAAGTTCAGAACAGATGGTCTGAAAAAGCAAGATACCTTGAGTAGCCTGCCAAAAGCCATCCAATCAAGTATTTCACATCATCTCTTCTTTCACCTCATCTGTAAACAATGAAAATACATAAGCTAAATCAGAAAATTAACAGCAGAACATTAATAGCAGCACAATCCATGGATCAATTCATGATTTCGAATATTACGAAGAAAGATTTATACCTCAAACACTTTGGAGTACAAAGCCTGCTTCGATTAAACCCGACTCAAACCCTGATTGAATCCCTCCACCATGCTTCAATTAACCGGTGCAAACCCTAATTTAACTCCTCAATTAAGCTTCGATTAAGCAACGCAAACCCTAATTTAAACCCTAATAGAGAGAGAGTGAGAAGCGAGAAGAGAACCCTAATTAAACCCTAATAGGCAGAGAGTGAGAAGTGAGAAGCCAGAAGAGAGGATGAGAAGTGAGAATGAGAGAATAAGATAAATCAATTAGGAACTATGATTAAAAATGTATATGTGTGTATGATAAGTGGTATGTGTTATTGTTAGGAACTATAGTATCTGTAATTGTTTTGAATTATCTGGAATTATAGTAATTAGATTTAATAAGATAAATCAATTTATTCGATATTAGATCGATTATTAAAAATGTATCTGTGTGTATGATAAGTGGTATGTGTTATTGTTAGGAACTATGTTGTTTCTTGATGATAACTAGATTAACTTAGTGAAAATTGTATAAGTAAAAAATGTAGTCATCAACGGATAGCATGCTTTTGCAGTATCCGTAGAAGGGTAACTTATCTACGGATAAGACTCAATGTAACATGCTTGTGTAATCCTGATGTACAATCCTGAGATGCAATCCTGATGAACATTCCTGATATGCAATCCTGATGTGCAATCCTGATGTAAAATCCTGATGTGCAGTCCTGATGTGTATTCCTGATTTGTAATCCAGATGTTGAAGTATTAGTTTTTAGGCTGAATAAGTCATGTTGACTATTAATGGATATGTAGAATATGGAGGCTAATTGTAAATAGTCTATGCCTTGTAATTCTACATAAGTGAAATTGACTGTCTACGGATAACAACATTAGCCTTCTACGGATGTGGACAATGTACTGTCTACGGATAGCAGTACTAGCTATCTACGGATGTGATCAAGATACTCTCAACGGATACAACTCAAATGGCTTTTACGGATACACACTGTACTTTGTGAAAGAGACAGTTCAGACAGTGCACATGGGTTGACAGACTACACAAAGCATGGAAACCAACATTTCTGGTAAACTCTCGAGAAGAAGAAGCATTATGTTTTGTCTAGTCAAAAGTAGCATTTCTATAAAAGACAATCAGCCAAGAAGGGCATGCTACCAACACATGGACCATTACTCAGAATGGAGAAACAAAGATCTTGAACAGATTTACTTTTTGTATTATTGATTGTTCGAAATATCTTGTAAACTTGGGATATATAACTAAGTGTAGCATTATTCCAGAACAAGAGAAATCAGTTAGGCAATTTAAAGAGCTAAAAGCTATATCCTTTGTAAATTGATGAAGCTAGAATAGTGTGTATGCAGCTGTGTGTTTATTCATAAACATCACAGAGATTTCTTCTAAATAAAATCTCTCAGGTGGATAAATCAATCCACCTGAATTTTTAATTCTTATGTCATCTTATCTTGTTTGTTTTTTTGTTCTTGAATTTACTTTCATATCTTTTCTGTCAAGAACTAAAGAATTTTCAAAGATTGTATTCAACCCTCCCCCCCCCCCCCCTTCTACAATCTTGATTCATTGTCTGGGAATAACAGTTATTCGTTAATTTTTGGGTCCTTTTTCGGAAAACGAGTCAGTTAAAATATCTTTCGTGTTATTCCCCATTTTTAAAATTTTAGGGACTTTAGTTAAAGTTTTGTTACATTATTTTCATCCCGTTTTTCGTGTCCGTTTTGTCATTGAAAGATTTTTCGTATTGATATTTATTTAATTCCTCGATACTATCGTTTTATTCATTTTATTTTATTAAAATGGAAATTTAGTTCGTTCTCTAATTATTCGGGTAATTGGTACATCGTTCATACCAATAATTCATTCGTTATAGATATATTTTGGTTCGTATATATATTATTAAATTATTCTCGTAATTGTTCATATATTCTTGATAATTATCGTTTCGTAACCGGTAAGCTTTATTTGAATTAAAAATGATCCAATGGATCAATATTGATCCAAAAATGTCATTTTTGGTATTATTTTATGTTTAATATAAATAGGCGTATCTTAAATTATTTTACGTATAATAAAGCATAATATATCGATAAATATCTAAAAATTCCCGAACCGTGTTCTTCGAGATCAAACTCAATTTTGAAGGTGTTACCGGAATCCATTTTCAACACTCTTATAATCAAATTGAAGCTCTCAACACCATCTAATCAAATCCATCAACAAATTTCAAAATCTATTAATATATTATAGATTTATCAAAAAAAAATTTTATTTTTACATATTTAATACCTCATAAGTTACTTGTAATACAAAATTATCCAAACAAAAATTAACTTCAATTTTTTATTTTTAACTTATCACTTTAAGTAGCTTTAAATCATAAGTAATAATTTTAAATTTACTAAACTGTATAAAAAGGTCTCACCTTTCGGCTTTCGTTTGACTTTTCACTAAAAACACTTTCATTCTTATAACTTGCTGCATGAATACACACACATATTACACTTTATATTTTTTAAAAAAATTTATAATTATCTTGTTTTATTAGTATTGTATATGAAAAAAAATAATGAAATAAGTATTACTTTAATATTTCGTTTGTTAAATTATTTTTTTGATAATTGAACATACGCACCCAGATTCTCACTGGAGTCGAACCCTCGACCTCCTTGTTACCCCAAGTAAACGGACTAAACCAATTAAAATCAAATAAGTTGGTTCGATTTACTAGGCTGATGGGTTGCAGGTTGGATTGAAATTAGAAAAAAAAAAACCTTCAGTTTAAAGTTCGACTTCAATTTGAGTTTTTATCCAAATCAAACCAACCCGCCATCATCCTAATTTGTAAGGAACTAGTTGGTTTTTTTAGAGAAGTATGAAGTGCATTGACAGCAAAAGAACTAGTAATATATACATGTGTGTAATCTGTAACTAACAGAAAAAGAGTCTTTACATTTAACTGAATTGAAAAACTAGAGTATCTCTTGGCCTATTTATATTTACAGCTTGGTGAAGTAACAGAATAACAGAAATTATAACAAACTACACTACACAGCTGGACTACAGCTGGCCATGAGCTGGACTACAGCTGGGTATGACTAGGCATGACAGAAGAGTGCTGCATATTGGATAATACTCCCCCCTCGGATGGAATGCGTGAAGGCTGTAAGACATTCAATCTGGAAAGAAGAAACCAGTGTGCACGCCTCGGCAAGCCTTTGGTGAGAATGTCTGCTAGTTGATGAACGCTAGAGATATGGACTGGATCAATCAAACCGAGTTGGACCTGTTCACGAACAAAGTGACAATCAATTGCAAAATGCTTAGTCTTAGGATGGAAAACAGGATCAGCAGTTATATCTAATGCAGCTTAGTTATCACAGTGAATGACAGTAGGACGATCCTGTGGAACACTAAGTTCAGTTAAAAGCAGGTGCATCCAGGCTAGTTCACAAGTAGTATCAGTAAGAGATCGAAGTTCAGACTCTGCAGTTGACCTAGAAACAACCTTTTGTTTCTTAGATTGCCAACTCACCAGTGAAGAACCAAGCAACAAACAATAGTCTGAAACCGAGCGAGTAGTATCAACGCAAGTACCCCAATCGCTATCACAGTAAGCTGTGAGCTTGAGATCAGAAGTAGCAGAATAAAAAAGACCCTGAGATGAGGTCCCTTTGAGATAGCGTAGAACGCGTTGAACAGCTAACAAGTGAGGGACTCGAGGGGACTGGAGAAACTGACTTAAATGGTGAACGATGAAAGCTATGTCAGGACGAGACACTGTCAAATAGAGTAGTTTACCAACAAATTTGCGATATAAGGAAGGATTATCTATGAGTTGTCCATCATGTTGAGATAGTTTGACGGCGCTATCAACAGGTAAGGAAAGAGGCTTGGAATGCTCAAGACCAGCTTCTAAAAGCATATCAGTAACAAACTTATGTTGATGGAGAAAAATGCCAGTTGACATTCTGCTTATTTCCAAACCCAAATAGTATTTGGCTAAACCAAGATCTTTGATGGTAAACTTAGCATCCAACACAGCCTTGACATGCAGAATAGTAGGTAAATCATTACCAGTTAAAAGGATATCGTCGACATAGACAAGAGCAACTGTGAAATGGTCACCTGATTGCAAAGTAAACAAAGAATAATCTGCCTTTGTTTGAAGAAAACCAAGATCGAATAAAACAGTGCCTAGCTTCTCAAACCACTGTCTGGAGGATTGATGTAATCCATAGATACTCTTGATAAGTTTGCAAACCATGTTAGGAATACCATAAAAAGGATGACCTTTGGGAATAGCCATATATACATCCTCGTAAAGGTCCCCATGTAAAAATGCGTTGTTGACGTCCAATTGATGGATATCCCATCCCTTAACTGAAACAAGGGCTAGCAAAGTTCGAACATTTACCATTTTAGCAACCGGGGCGAAAGTATTGTGGTAATCCTCCCCATGAGTTTGTGTGTATCCTTTTGCCACAAGACGGGCTTTGAACTTGTCAAGAGAACCATCAGCATGATATTTTACTTTGTATACCCATTTACAGCCCACTATTTTCTTGCCAGGGGGTAAAGGTAAAACAGACCAGGTGTGATTAGTTTCTAATGCTTGTAACTCCTTTTGCATGGCATCAATCCACCGTTGATCAGTAATAGCCTGATTATATGTAAAAGGTTCCTTATAAAATGTATCAGTGGACACAGCACAAGAAAACACAGAAGGAGGTAGAATGGAAGGGTTGTAGTGAAACTTAATCGGGTCAATCGGACAATCTAGAAGGACAGCACTGCTGACAGCAGGGGAAGAAAAACCAAAATGAGGTGAGGCAAAATTAGAGAGATGATAGTCTTTCATCCACGAAGGTTGTATCTTGTGACGAGTAGAAATTCTAGGTTGTAAAGGTTGTGTGGATATGACCCGGGTATCAGGGGTAGATGTAAAAGGATATGGTTCCAGGACAGATTCAAAAACATCAGGTGGATCATCTGATGGTAAAAATAACTCAGAAGAATTATCAAGCAAATAATTTGTATCAGATGGAGAGCTAGTAACATTATCCTGTAAAGTGTCAAGTGGACTAAGAGAATCATCATCAAACACTCCAGGAGGAAAAGGGTAAGCATCGGAAGTATCATGGTTATCAGAAAACGGGAAAACGTTTTCATGGAAAATAATGTGCCTGGAGGTAAAAAAAAACTTCTGGATAAAGGGTCATACAATTTGTATCCCTTTTGATTAATCGGGTATCCAACAAAAATAGTAGGTAGGGCCCTAGAGTCGAATTTGTCTGAATTATGTTGGGACATGTATGCTAAACATCCAAAAACACGAAGATGAGAATAAGAAGGAGGACTATGAAATAGTTTTTCATAAGGACTCACATTGCCCAAAACAGTTGTAGGAATCCTATTAATGAAATAAGTCGAAGTTAAAATGCAGTCGCCCCAGAAAGAAATAGGTAAATGTGACTGAAATCTTAAAGCTCGTGCCATTTCTAAGAAATTACGATGTCTCATTTCCACTCTCCCATTCTGCTGGGGAGTGTAAGGACATGTTGTCTGATGAATGACACCATTAGCTGTAAGAAATGTAGACAAATCATGGCTAAGAAACTCCCCCCCCCCCCCCGTTGTCAGTGCGTATGCACTTGATGAGAACATTGAACTGTGTAAAAACATAAGCATGAAAATCCTTCACAGATTGACAGACATGTTGTTTGGTGGGGAGTAAAATCGTCCAGATAGCTCGAGTATGATCATCAAGAATGGTTAGAAAATACTTACACCCATTATGAGTAGGATATTGATACGGACCCCAAACATCGCAATGGATCAAATCGAAAGCATTTCTAGCATACGAAGTACTAGTAGGAAAAGGCAACTTACACTGTTTAGCCTTAGGACAAATAGAGCAATGGGATGTGTCAACAGGGGTTGTGATTTTTAAATCAGGAATATGAGTAAGGACATTTGAAGGGATGTGTCCTAAACGATGGTGCCATAAGGACTGAGGAATCGCATGAGCAACTAAAGAATGTGAAGAACTAGACACAAGCTGATATAAACCATCGATGAGGGTACCAAGAACCAACTCAGTTTTATGATGTTGGTCCTGAAAAACACACTTAGTGGAAGTGAAAAATATATGAGCATTATACTGAAGAGACAATTTACTAATGGAAAGTAAATTGAATTTGAAAGATGGGATCAAAAGAACATCAGTGACAACAAGAGATACTGAGGACAATTTAACTGACCCCATATGTGTGACTAAGGCTGTGTCCCCATTCGGGAATTTGACTGTTAAAGGAATAGTCAAAAACATAAGATCATGCATCAAATCCTGGTTGCAACACATATGGTTTGTTGCACCAGTGTCTAAGACCCAGATTGTATGTGAATCACCAGTAATAGAAGCACAAGATAGAACAGTACCTGCAATATTGTTATTGCCAGTGGTGAACTGATTCTGATGTGCTGTAGCTGGACTTTTGTTGAAGCATTGCATAAGAGTATTCATTTGATTCTGAAGAGCTTCCATTTTTTGACTGAACAGAGTAGGAGTGTCTGGATTATGTAGGGCACCAGAACCACCACTAGTAGAATCTGTAGCCTGAAAAGCATGACCAGACTGGGGAACTCCAGGTGTCAATGTTGAATTTACGGGCTTGGTAAAAGGCCTTCGTTTCCCTTTATTATTTGGATGGTAAGCATGGTCAAGAGGATAACCAACAAGCTTGTAACATTTATCCTTAGTATGGTTCTTGTCATGGCAATACGTACATTCCAGAACCTGTTTCTCAGAGGCCTTATAGGACTGAAAAGGTTGTGAAGGGCTGGATTTGGGCAAATTCACCACCATAGCAATAGGACTATGCGATTGATTTTGATTCTGTCGTTGTCTTTCCTCTTGCTTTAGTAACATAAAGGCTTGATTAACCGTAGGCCACGGGTTCATCATCAGTAACTGGCCTCTTGCAACAGTATAACTATTGTGTAAACCCATAAAGAATTGAATCAATCTTGTCTTTTCGACCTGACTATCCCACTCTTTAATAGCACCACAAGTACACTTGACCATTGGCTGTAGAGCCTTAATCTCATCCCAAAATCCTTTAAGTTTATGAAAGTACATTTCAACAGAATCATTTCCTTGTTCAAGTTTAAAGAGTTCCTTTTGTGTCTCATAGAACTTATGTCCACTCACAGCAGAGAATCTCTCATTCAATTCATCCCAAACATCTCGTGCACTATCTAAGTAATTCATGCTATTGCTAATCTCTTCCGAAACAGTATTTAAAATCCAGGTAATTATCATATCATTTACACGTTTCCATTGAGCATACATAGCAGATTTGTCATCAGGTGCCGGAAAATCACCAGAAACAACAACCAATTTGTTCTTAGAAGATAAAGCTATTTGCATAGATCGTTTCCAAGACAAATAATTTTCTGAACCAATCAGCTTCTTGGAGATCAAAATCATTCCAGGTTGATCGTTATTGTGAAGATACAAAGGATGTGTGTTACTATCTATATTCATAGAAGCGAAATTTGTACGTACATCTGAAGTTGCAGCATTATCAGCAAAAGTATGGATATTACCAGAAGAATTCGCCATTGGACTTGTTTGTACAGCCGTTAGAACGTGTGCATAAGAACGATGATGATTTGTAAACATCTAGATTTCGCCACAAAGCCTAGCTTTCAAGTTCGAATTGAAACTCGATCAACGAAAAAGAAGAGGATCGAAGCTTGATTCGCCATTAAAGCTCTGATACCATTTCGAGAAGTATGAAGTGCATTGACAGCAAAAGTGTAATAACCCGAATTTTTGGTAAAATTTAAAACTTTTCTTATTATGATTAAGTGCATCAGTGAATAGTAAATTTGGTGGATGAATAGTGATTTTGAGGATTAACAAAGTTTTTCATGACACCTATGTACGAGACGTAGTGTGGATATTCCGAAGTCATATTAGTGATCTACGGAGTAAATAAGTGAATGCAAAGACGATCGGAATTCAGAAATTCCAAATTTTATTTTGGAATAGTATTTGACCGGGCAGCGAATTATATATTATTATATTCAAGAAATGAGATATTAAAATTGAGGAATTGAGGATTTAACATTTTGGAATTTTATTATATTATTAAAGTCGATTTAAGGATTCGATTGTTGAAGTGAATAGTGAATAGTTACTATTCACTGCGAGCATCGCGTAAAATTTTATTCGCCCTTTAGAAAATATTTCGAATCATTTCAAGAGGAATAAGGTAACATTTACGGGATTAAATATAGACATGGAAGTAACATGTAACAAGATTAATTCGAGGGATGCAACATTTGGATCATCCATGTGAAAAGAAACGAACTAGTAAAGCTACTTTAACCAAACGCGTGCATGCGCGACACGTGTCCCGGTGACTCACCAAAATGTGATGACTCACCCCTATTTTAACAAAAATCAGCATCCTTATCTTTATTAACCAAAACAAAGAAAAGAAAAAGAAGAAGGAAAAATTCGGGAGAAAGAGAGAAGAAAAATGAGGGAGAAAGAAATGATCGTAACTCGAGATTCCGTGGTCCGTTTTTGGCGTTCTACCACTCAAATCGAAGCTCTCGAGAAGCCCGACGTAACCATGGTAAGCAATCGCCTCAACCCCGTGATTTACCCTTCGATTTCAGTGAGTAACAGTTGGAGAAGATGATGAATAGTAACTTGTATTTTGCTTTGTTGTTTTTGATATTGAGTTTGTGGCTTCCAAAGGTTGTATTAAGCAAGGATTTGAGGTTACATAAGGAATATAGCAGCAAGCAAGCTTGGAGGAAGGTATAAACCTCTGCCCCTTTGACTTATATGAGTTTTAATATGGTTTTGATGTTTATATAAAGTTAAGAGCACGATTAAGTGATTATATGAATTGTTGGTTGAGTTTGGAGGATGGGTTATGAATTTGTTTTGATTATTCATGGAGGATTTGACTGAGTGGAGGGTGTATAAGGTGGATGGTGAGTTTGGGATTGTTTGGTGTTGATTTGGGTATGTTTTGAAAATGGAAAACGTTACGATTATAGCCGTCGTAATGCCCGATTCCCGTTAACTCTAAAGAACTGCCTAGAGTCCGGAAACTTAACTGCCTCTTTTGGTTCAGTGAGGAACATGAGTGTGTAGAGGTTTGTTTCTAGTTTACGTGAGCGCAAGAATCATGTCGTTACGATTTACGGTTTAGGAGAAAAGTGAGTTTTAGTAAACGCCATTCGGAAGAATGACTCATCTCTGTTCAGCAACTTTGAGGCTATATTTGGACCACTTCGGAGACATATTAAAATGTGAAACTTTGAGGAATAATGCTAGAGACAGTTAGGAAGGCTCACGAAAAAGATTCGGATTAAAAAGATTATTTTTCGATTTTATAAAAATGTTTTAGTCGAGGTCGCGCAAGTGAAAACCACTGAAAACGAGACTTAGAAACCAAGGTTTCAAATGGTTAAGTATAACTTGGATTTGAGAATGGATTTCAAACCAAACTTGTGATATAAGTATTTGACGAATAACATGGACTTAGTATGAGCCTATAACGAGTTAGTAATTCCTTGGTTGTGTTTCGCTTACGTGTTTAAGCATTGAGTTATAAGTGGTTTATCGAGGGGATTAACCGTGTGCTTTCGTTTGACTTTGTCTAGATTGTTCGACATGGTCAGGAGCCCTATCACCTCTCGAGCATCAGGCAAGTTTACTAAACCTTACTCTATTATTAGAGTGGGCATATTTTCGAATGTTTAATACTTGTTGATTCAAAAATATATCTATATATATATTCTTTGTTCCAAGTATCGTGCAAGTTTCTAAAACCATATTTTGAAGTATGCATACACTAGATGCAGTTTGCTTATTCCATGCTATGTTTTCCATTAATTATACTAATGATGCATATGATATGATATTATGCATGTTTTCAAACCTTACATCGTATATAGATGTAATGGTACTAAAAATGTTGAGACGTAATATATGCATATGATAGATGCATACAAGTTTTCAAACCTATGCTTCTATAAACTATTATTGTTGTGATAATAAAAGATATTGAGTTATATGTTATGTGTTCATGATTTCGAAACGATACGTATGATGCTAAGTAAAAGTTATTGATCTGAGTTGAGCTTATAAGCTATGGTTATAGCAGTATTTTTGAGCTGAGATGTTAAGAAAACCCTCAGTAGGGGAGATATATACTCTGTATTTAAACGACGGACCGGGAATGGTATCAGTTGCTATCTAGGGTTATTTTATTAATTTATTTTCCGTTCTTTGTTAAGGAAGTATGTGGAAATTACTTTTAAATAAATATTCTTCATTAAATATAGTTTTCATTAATTATTTAAAGCCCTACTTCTTAAGGAAGTATTTTGTGAAAACTATTCTTTAACCCTAGATAACTAATAAAGTTTTAATTCAGTTAATCATAAATATAATTAGAGAGGGTTCCCAAATCTATTCCCTTTTAAGTCTATATTCGGAAAGACTTAAATGTTCGCTCAAACTACAAAACTCAGGGGACCTTTCTCAAGATTTTATGTTTGTTCCAAGTGGACTGCCCGGTCCTAAATCTTTTCGAAACTATGCATTTAACAGTTTTGTATGCTACCATAAAAATGATTTTGATTACTTCCTCAAGACTCGAGGAGTAAGATCAGTGGAATAAGTTGTATCCATGAACAAGCATCAGCTTGGGAAATATGGGTGAGTTTTCCTTTCCAACCAGATATGACTACTTTGTGGAGTCATATACTAGGGGAAAGAGGGAAAGGAACTTTATGTTTCAGAACTATGGATTTTCATGAACTCGGAGAATATGTAAGGGACTGACTGGCGACCCGTCCCCTAAGGGAATTACGCGTAGATCATCGTTCTTCCCTTAGATTATCAGATAGTGCCCGACCGTAGGATGAGAGAAGAGTATCGGAGGCCCCTAAGGAATGGGTACCCCTAAGGAATGGGTATGCTCTTCCCCTACAACCGATTGGCGGGTAGGTAAGTCGGTGTGAGACTGATTACTTTTCCCTCTACGTAGAAAAACAGCATTTGGGGATTGCCTTACGACTGATCATCGTAGAGGTATCCCTGTCGCCTAGAATCTCCGTCTACAGTTCATCATCCGTGAAAGAAAATGTTTTATGCAAGTGATCAAAGAAGGAACATGTTTTAAGCAAGTTCCCATAAAAGAAAAGTTTATTCAAGCTCTTCAAGTTATTCAAGTTTATTCAGTTCATGCAAGTCTATTCAAGTTTAGAAAGTGGATTGGAAATATTTTGCCTTGTCTTTATTTCCAGAAGGTGATATGAGATAAATGTTTGATATGAAAGATGATATTTGGAAATTCCTACAACTTCATCTTTTATTTTATGAGCTATGACTCTGATTAAACCTGATTAAGGATATATATATGCATAAGTGGATTTTGGGTTATGGAAACCTTATATTGGATTTTCCTTATAACTTCATCTTTTAAGTTATATGTTGATAGTCTGCTTATATTTATATAGCAGATATTTTACGGAAAGGATATACTGAGGTACCTTGTTATTTCATCTTTTATACTATACTAGAACTTTGTTCATAGTATGAATATCGGAAGTTGGCAGAATACTATGGAGATGATATTTGAAATACAACAATGGTATTTTTTTTTGGAGTACATTTCGATAAGTAAATGATTTCAGTATCAAGATATTTTGACAAGTTATTGTCTTATACCCGCTTTATTTTGGGTTGAATAAAAGGCAGAATTATGCCATACTTTCATTACCTTGCTGAGCTATCGCTCACTCTTGCTATTATTTTATATATATTATATAGCAGCGAAGCAGGATGCCTATGGGGCGACACGTACCTCGCAAGGCGTTTCCATAAACAGTTTCGGCAATGATCCCGGGAGTAGTACGAACCAATCGAATCAGGCTACGGCTTTGGTATTCAACTTATGTATAGACATGAATGGTATTAGAGGACTGTGAGCATAAGAAGGCTAAGCTGGTAATGTACCACTACGTAGAAATTGTATCAGTAACAGATTCAAAGACATTTGGGTATTGTAATAAAAATTATTTATTCCGCAGTTATTGTATGGTGTCGTTTCTGAGACTCTAACCTGTGTGTGTGTGTGTGTGTTTGTGTGAGACATATATTGTGGGGTCATGAACAGGTGAATTATGAATGGTGTGAGTAATACAGGTAAGGCAAGGAGTACATGGATTGTGACAACCCTAAATCCCTGACCCCGGATTTGGGGCTGTTACAGAGATGGTATCAGAGCGTTAGGTTACAGTCCTCAGAAACGATAGGAGATCGAGTCTTACAATACCCTTAATAATGATAAGAGCATCTAGAGCTCCAATTGAGTTCGTAGTCGGGTTAGAGGACATGACCCTGACTGTTTAAGATGAAGCCCGAGAGGGGACTTCTTTTGGAAACCGTACTTAGGACTTCATGGTTAGTCACTTCGATTCGTATGAGTTATAGATGGATGGGACTCTGAGATACCAGACCCCGAGGCCTTCGAGTAGGCATTTAATGATGCGCTCCTTGATATGGATGGAGACCCAATAAAGGGAGATCCATAGGAGGATCTAGAGGAAGACCCCATAGTGGGTCGAGGAAAGAATCTTGTAGAGGACGTGTTGATTGATAAAGATGTGGTGTGTTACTTGAGGTCTAATAATAAGACCGGACGAACCTTCAAGGGATAAATAAGTGACGAGAGTTTAAGGATCGTTCATGATTCATCAAGAGGTATGACAAAGAAAATGGAGTAGAATCTCCAAAGCAGAAGAGGTAGAAGCAGTATAGCCAATATCAGTGGATTGATTCGACTTGAACGAAACCTGTTACTCGTAGTTGGTTACAGTTGCCCATAAGGAGACGGCATACGTGAGAACCAAGGTGTTCAGATTTTTGCGAACGATTGAGGGTACTTAGTTGCCTAAGGATAGTGAAAGGAATTGCTTTGGCTACAAGGTTTCAATCCCCCACGACCAGCGATTCCACTGGAAATAGTGTCTATTACGTCATTGAGGGATTTTATTATCTCAAGGAAAATTTTGGGTATATGTACCATGCAAATGCTATTGTAAGACAAGCACGCTAAGACGGAATCGAGAACGAGATTTACCACCCTCAGGAAACCAGGAAGGAATTATGAGGATAGAACCGAAAGGTCGGAAATCAGATCCGAGCATTACTAGTGAGTAAATAGATTGATCAAATTTCCCAGATTTGGAGAGAAATTCAGCAAATTTTGGCAAACCTTGCCTTTCTGATTACCAGAGGATGTCACCAAAGAGAGTGGAAATTAGAGTGAACCCTGTGGATTGGGTAAGATAGCCGTTATATGGGTTGGTGGACAGACCCTGATTGCTATAAATGATTGTAGAGATAAAGTGATGAAGTTGAGATTGAACGGTAAAGGCGAAATATATTTAAGGACCAAGACGGACTGAGAAGTACCGGGATTGACTTAAATGAAAAGGTTATTGTGCCAAAAGTGTTAAGCCTATGTAGCGCACGGGATTGATATGGGAGAAGGAATATTGGGTATAAGGATGATTGAAATAGAGACCGAATTTAAGCTTGTAGTTTCTAACGAGCTTCCGAAGTACCGCCCAGTCGACATGTGGAATTGTCATTGCTATGGGCGACAACGGTATCGAAGTCTTCTTATAGAACATGACGCTTACTTAAGATGTTTGCGCCGGGTCGAATAAAACCCCCTGCGATTGCAAATGTTGATGGTTGAATTCTTAGCGACTATTATAAGTCGGCAATGACGTAAGTATCGAGCACCTTAGGGTGTGCATGGAAAAGAAAAGCTTTAGAATCGAACGATTATCCATTAGAGGAGCCGACATAAAAGGCATCCGTAGAGACCTTGGTAGTACCCTCCCCCTTTGCAAATTATGTGGGATATTTCCCCAATCTATGATCTATCTTGATCTCTATCCAGGAAAGAATTCTGATAAAGGGTATATTCCCTCTTCGAAGTTGTTTTATAACACTTGTGTTAAACCATATTCAGTTTCAATTGTGCCAGAGGCTATCCCAATGCCTACTTTCAGGCCTTCGAAGCCCTGTCAAATGATGTTATTCAAGCTTTCACTTTTCTTCAAATAATGAATGACCCTATGGTGATACCTCACCACTTATTTGTTAAGTACCAGTATCTTTTGGTTATTCTTTTCTTTGCGATTCTTTGGAAACCGCACCTTTGGAATCTATCCAATTTTAATCCAAGGTGTTCCTTTGAGAAATATTGTTTAAAAGACGATAATCATTAGATTGATATCGAATTGCTTTCATACTTTTCAACTTTCACGGAGACGAACAACCCTATATTTATAGGGGCTACAAGGACTATCTGTCTGTGTGATAGAAGTCTGATGGGACGCCATCACTTGTAAGTTGTGAAATACAAGAAGGCTAATTACCTTTAGTAATGTCTCAATTGAGGCACACAACGTTGAGTTCTTATGATCATATTGATCTCTCGGTAAAATTCTCTTACCTCCAATAAGGTTACCTTAAAACTCATAACCTTATGATCACCAGTGTGTGACATTTTCTTTGATATGGGAGCTATCTTTCAAAGCCCCATAAATGTTGTTATCCTTATTGAATTTCAAGGGGAGGCCAACCAGGTCAAATAAGTCAAAATTCGCTGATAGGAATTAGATTCGCAACGAAATCACCTATGACAGGAGCGAATCCCTAAGACGAATAGAATGTTAGTGACATATTGATGAAATTGGTTTATTCTCCCAAGGATATTATGACAATGGAAAGCGTGTCAATCGATATATGTGAAAGAAATAGCGATGGTCCGTGAACTCCAGTGACAACGTTGTTAGATAGATGCCTTATGGTAAGATTGAGGTTTTGGAGGAGTTGTTTACGAATGGACACTACCTCTGGGTTAGCAAGGTAAGTACTGACGATGGAGTCAGAAGGAGCTGGTATTGTGACTTGGGAGAGGTGCAGCGTGTGTGGTTCTAGGGGAATAATTCTCGGAAATATATGGAGACCCGGATGAAAATGAACGTTAAAGAGTTAAAACAAGAAACCATGACTATGACCAAGTATGAGACCAAGTTTTCCGAATTATCGAGGTTTGTTCCGGAGCATGTGAACACAGATGGAAAGAAAGCCAGTAAGTTTCAACCAGGGCTACCTCCAATAAGCAGCCCACTGTCAGGACCTTTAAATAGCAGGTGCCCTTCTATACTGTTTAGACATAGCTAATATATCGTTGTATATCAAGAAGTTGCATGACAATTAAACCTTAAGGCCGAGCCACTAAGGGAATAACTACAAGTAGAAATAGCCATTCGAGCGATTTTCCCATAAGACTGGTACGTCCAGGTTGTGAACTAGAATATGAGGTCGACACTTTTGATAGACCTGATTCCTTTCAAGTTGGGAGAAGTGATATTATAATAAGAATGGGTGGGTTGACACCCAATGGAGCCCAGACTGATTGTAAGGGATAGAGAGTAATAAATAAAGAATGGAGACAGATTCAGAGATTCTTGAATATAGTCAGACAAGGAAATTATTATGCCAGAGATATGAGGCTTAATTAGCTCTTATGGTTGACGCCAAGAAAAGAGATACCAAGTAAAAAGGGAACTACAATGGTTTTGGGAGATTGTACAAGGTTTTAGTGAGCTACCAGATATCGATTTGGATGACATGAGAATGAATACCGAGTATTCAGGGTATAGTGGGAATGAAAGAGTTAGTGACTCAGTTATAAGAGTTGTTGTATAAGGGTATGATAAGACCCAGTGTATCACCGTGGGGAGCCCCGATGTTGTCCGTAAGAAAGAAAGATGGTAGTAGGAGATTGTGTATCGACTATAGAGAGTTGAGCAAGCATTACCATTAAGAATAGGTACCCTTGTAAATGATTGTTTGATCAGCGGAAGAACGCTGTGTATTTCCAAATTTATTTAAGAACTGGGTATCACCAGTTGGAAGTTAAATCCGAGGATATACCCAAAACTGCGATTCGTACTAGGAATAGACACTTCGAGCTTTCAGCGAGGTTATTTTGGGTTGACTAATGCACCCACAAATTTTATGGAATGTAATGAATGGGCTTTGAGTTACCCGTGATAGTAGATAGCATGAGATGGAGAAATGGCTAGAATTGACCTAGGATTATGACTGTAAGATACACTACCATCCGGGGAAGGCCAATGTGGTGGCCGATACCCTTAATTAAAATGAGACAGAGATGGATTCCGAATGATCGGGAATTAAAGGATGAGATTTTACACAAAACCCAAGTTAGTCCAACAAACTAGAAGGACAAAAGATTTCACCAACAAGCGGCTAGTGACAACCAAGACAGACAGAGAAAGTATGCGGACTAAGCCCGCGAGTATAGAAATGGTAATGTTATTGATAAGCTAAGTGGCATGTTGATGGATGACAAGCAAGTTTATGTTGGTGTATTTTCGGTACAAACAAGATGGGGAATATGAGGTTAGAGATTCGTGATGCTAAAAGGTATCCATGGAAAGAATTAATGAGGTTTGGAAAGAAAGGGAAGTTGAGCCCGAGATTCATTGGGCCATCTGAGATTTTAAGACGCGTCAGGAAGGTGGCCTACGAGCCAGCCTTACCCCCCAAACTTGTAGAATGGTCATAATGGAGTTCATGTGTCAATGCTACGTCAGTATACTATAGATGCCCGGTATATGTAGAGTATGAGCAGGTAGATATACAACCTGGTCTGACTTACAAAGAACAACCTGTGGAAATCACGGATAGAAAAGAGCAAGTGCTAAGTGACGAGGTTGCCAAGCTAGTGAGAGGTTTGTGGAAAATCAAGAGGTGGAAGAATCCACCTGGGAGTTAGAAAGTGCAATGGAAGAGAAGTACCCCAGTTACTCCTAAATTGATTCCGGGACGGAATCCTTTTAAGGAGGGGAGAATGTAATAACCCGAATTTTTGGTAAAATTTAAAACTTTTCTTATTATGATTAAGTGCATCAGTGAATAGTAAATTTGGTGGATGAATAGTGATTTTGAGGATTAACAAAGTTTTTCATGCCACCTATGTACGAGACGTAGTGTGGATATTCCGAAGTCATATTAGTGATCTACGGAGTAAATAAGTGAATGCAAAGACGATCGGAATTCAAAAATTCCAAATTTTATTTTGGAATATTATTTGACCGGGCAGCGAATTATATATTATTATATTCAAGAAATGAGATATTAAAATTGAGGAATTGAGGATTTAACATTTTGGAATTTTATTATATTATTAAAGTCGATTTAAGGATTCGATTGTTGAAGTGAATAGTGAATAGTTACTATTCACTGCGAGCATCGCGTAAAATTTTATTCGCCCTTTAGAAAATATTTCGAATCATTTCAAGAGGAATAAGGTAACATTTACGGGATTAAATATAGACATGGAAGTAACATGTAACAAGATTAATTCGAGGGATGCAACATTTGGATCATCCATGTGAAAAGAAACGAACTAGTAAAGCTACTTTAACCAAACGCGTGCATGCGCGACACGTGTCCCGGTGACTCACCAAAATGTGATGACTCACCCCTATTTTAACAAAAATCAGCATCCTTATCTTTATTAACCAAAACAAAGAAAAGAAAAAGAAGAAGGAAAAATTCGGGAGAAAGAGAGAAGAAAAATGAGGGAGAAAGAAATGATCGTAACTCGAGATTCCGTGGTCCGTTTTTGGCGTTCTACCACTCAAATCGAAGCTCTCGAGAAGCCCGACGTAACCATGGTAAGCAATCGCCTCAACCCCGTGATTTACCCTTCGATTTCAGTGAGTAACAGTTGGAGAAGATGATGAATAGTAACTTGTATTTTGCTTTGTTGTTTTTGATATTGAGTTTGTGGCTTTCAAAGGTTGTATTAAGCAAGGATTTGAGGTTACATAAGGAATATAGCAGCAAGCAAGCTTGGAGGAAAGTATAAACCTCTGCCCCTTTGACTTATATGAGTTTTAATATGGTTTTGATGTTTATATAAAGTTAAGAGCATGATTAAGTGATTATATGAATTGTTGGTTGAGTTTGGAGGATGGGTTATGAATTTGTTTTGATTATTCATGGAGGATTTGACTGAGTGGAGGGTGTATAAGGTGGATGGTGAGTTTGGGATTGTTTGGTGTTGATTTGGGTATGTTTTGAAAATGGAAAACGTTACGATTATAGCCGTCGTAATGCCCGATTCCCGTTAACTCTAAAAAACTGCCTAGAGTCCGGAAACTTAACTGCCTCTTTTGGTTCAGTGAGGAACATGAGTGTGTAGAGGTTTGTTTCTAGTTTACGTGAGCGCAAGAATCATGCCTTTACGATTTACGGTTTAGGAGAAAAGTGAGTTTTAGTAAACGCCATTCGGAAGAATGACTCATCTCTGTTCAGCAACTTTGAGGCTATATTTGGACCACTTCGGAGCCATATTAAAATGTGAAACTTTGAGGAATAATGCTAGAGACAGTTAGGAAGGCTCACGAAAACGATTCGGATTAAAAATATTATATTTCGATTTTATAAAAATGTTTTAGTCGAGGTCGCGCAAGTGAAAACCACTGAAAACGAGACTTAGAAATCAAGGTTTCAAATGGTTAAGTATAACTTGGATTTGAGAATGGATTTCAAACCAAACTTGTGATATAAGTATTTGACGAATAACATGGACTTAGTATGAGCCTATAACGAGTTAGTAATTCCTTGGTTGTGTTTCGCTTACGTGTTTAAGCATTGAGTTATAAGTGGTTTATCGAGGGGATTAACCGTGTGCTTTCATTTGACTTTGTCTAGATTGTTCGACATGGTCAGGAGCCCTATCACCTCTCGAGCATCAGGCAAGTTTACTAAACCTTACTCTATTATTAGAGTGGGCATATTTTCGAATGTTTAATACTTGTTGATTCAAAAATATATCTATATATATATTCTTTGTTCCAAGTATCGTGCAAGTTTCTAAAACCATATTTTGAAGTATGCATACACTAGATGCAGTTTGCTTATTCCATGCTATGTTTTCCATTAATTATACTAATGATGCATACGATATGATATTATGCATGTTTTCAAACCTTACATCGTATATAGATGTAATGGTACTAAAAATGTTGAGACGTAATATATGCATATGATAGATGCATACAAGTTTTCAAACCTATGCTTCTATAAACTATTATTGTTGTGATAATAAAAGATATTGAGTTATATGTTATGTGGTCATGATTTCGAAACGATACGTATGATGCTAAGTAAAAGTTATTGATCTGAGTTGAGCTTATAAGCTATGGTTATAGCAGTATTTTTGAGCTGAGATGTTAAGAAAACCCTCAGTAGGGGAGATATATACTCTGTATTTAAACGACGGACCGGGAATGGTATCAGTTGCTATCTAGGGTTATTTTATTAATTTATTTTCCGTTCTTTGTTAAGGAAGTATGTGGAAATTACTTTTAAATAAATATTCTTCATTAAATATAGTTTTCATTAATTATTTAAAGCCCTACTTCTTAAGGAAGTATTTTGTGAAAACTATTCTTTAACCCTAGATAACTAATAAAGTTTTAATTCAGTTAATCATAAATATAATTAGAGAGGGTTCCCAAATCTATTCCCTTTTAAGTCTATATTCGGAAAGACTTAAATGTTCGCTCAAACTACAAAACTCAGGGGACCTTTCTCAAGATTTTATGTTTGTTCCAAGTGGACTGCCCGGTCCTAAATCTTTTCGAAACTATGCATTTAACAGTTTTGTATGCTACCATAAAAATGATTTTGATTACTTCCTCAAGACTCGAGGAGTAAGATCAGTGGAATAAGTTGTATCCATGAACAAGCATCAGCTTGGGAAATATGGGTGAGTTTTCCTTTCCAACCAGATATGACTACTTTGTGGAGTCATATACTAGGGGAAAGAGGGAAAGGAACTTTATGTTTCAGAACTATGGATTTTCATGAACTCGGAGAATATGTAAGGGACTGACTGGCGACCCGTCCCCTAAGGGAATTACGCGTAGATCATCGTTCTTCCCTTAGATTATCAGATAGTGCCCGACCGTAGGATGAGAGAAGAGTATCGGAGGCCCCTAAGGAATGGGTACCCCTAAGGAATGGGTATGCTCTTCCCCCTACAACCGATTGGCGGGTAGGTAAGTCGGTGTGAGACTGATTACTTTTCCCTCTACGTAGAAAAACAGCATTTGGGGATTGCCTTACGACTGATCATCGTAGAGGTATCCCTGTCGCCTAGAATCTCCGTCTACAGTTCATCATCCGTGAAAGAAAATGTTTTATGCAAGTGATCAAAGAAGGAACATGTTTTAAGCAAGTTCCCATAAAAGAAAAGTTTATCCAAGCTCTTCAAGTTATTCAAGTTTATTCAGTTCATGCAAGTCTATTCAAGTTTAGAAAGTGGATTGGAAATATTTTGCCTTGTCTTTATTTCCAGAAGGTGATATGAGATAAATGTTTGATATGAAAGATGATATTTGGAAATTCCTACAACTTCATCTTTTATTTTATGAGCTATGACTCTGATTAAACCTGATTAAGGATATATATATATATATGCATAAGTGGATTTTGGGTTATGGAAACCTTATATTGGATTTTCCTTATAACTTCATCTTTTAAGTTATATGTTGATAGTCTGCTTATATTTATATAGCAGATATTTTACGGAAAGGATATACTGAGGTACCTTGTTATTTCATCTTTTATACTATACTAGAACTTTGTTCATAGTATGAATATCGGAAGTTGGCAGAATACTATGGAGATGATATTTGAAATACAACAATGATATTTTTTTTTGGAGTACATTTCGATAAGGAAATGATTTCAGTATCAAGATATTTTGACAAGTTATTGTCTTATACCCGCTTTATTTTGGGTTGAATAAAAGGCAGAATTATGCCATACTTTCATTACCTTGCTGAGCTATCGCTCACTCTTGCTATTATTTTATATATATTATATAGCAGCGAAGCAGGATGCCTATGGGACGGCACGTACCTCGCAAGGCGTTTCCATAAACAGTTTCGGCAGTGATCCCGGGAGTAGTACGAACCAATCGAATCAGGCTACGGCTTTGGTATTCAACTTATGTATAGACATGAATGGTATTAGAGGACTGTGAGCATAAGAAGGCTAAGCTGGTAATGTACCACTACGTAGAAATTGTATCAGTAACAGATTCAAAGACATTTGGGTATTGTAATAAAAATTATTTATTCCGCAGTTATTGTATGGTGTCGTTTCTGAGACTCTAACCTGTGTGTGTGTTTGTGTGAGACATATATTGTGGGGTCATGAACAGGTGAATTATGAATGGTGTGAGTAATACAGGTAAGGCAAGGAGTACATGGATTGTGACAACCCTAAATCCCTGACCCCGGATTTGGGGCTGTTACAAAAAGAACTAGTAATATATACATGTGTGTAATCTGTAACTAACAGAAAAAGAGTCTTTACATTTAACTGAATTGAAAAACTAGAGTATCTCTTGGCCTATTTATATTTACAGCTTGGTGAAGTAACAGAATAACAGAAATTGTAACAAACTACACTACACAGCTGGACTACAGCTGGCCATGAGCTGGACTACAGCTGGGTATGACTAGGCATGACAGAAGAGTGCTGCATATTGGATAATAGTTTTAAGTTTTAACAGTGTACATCGACATGTAATAATATTCACCTTGCGTAGTTCCTGGCTTCCTGCCATAACATCCATTCATAAATCGCACATAAGATTGCGCATGCAAAGTATTCGAATCTTGTTTATAAATATATCTAAAAGTTGGTACTTCTCCTCCTACACTTCTGGTGCACTTTCACTGTTGGACTGTTTGTGTTGTTTCTCTCAATCTTACATCGTACACAATACAGACCAAGTCTGCAAAATTCAGAATAAATCACGTGTATCTACCAAGTATTCTAATTACTCTGCACATGTGTTAGTTTTATGAGATTTAAGATGTTGGGTTGAGTGTTTAGGTAAATTTAAAATTATTATTTATGACTTAAAGTTATTGATAAGTTAAAAATGAAAATTTTAAGTTAATGGACCTGTTTGAGAACCATGTATTATGTATTATAAGTCGATAAGAACTTATGGGGTGTTTGTGTATTCGGCTTATTTGATAACTTATAAGTTAATAAGTTGAATGTTAGAAATCACCAACATTTTACTTAACTTATCAACTTATTTTTTGACTTCTTTGTTTTTCTAATATTTTATATTTTTATATTTGTGTTTTTAAATATTTTTTTAATTTAAAATACAAGTGTTGAAATCATTGTATTTAAAAATTATTTTTTCAAATTTAATTTAGCAAATTCTTCACTAACTTATAAGTAAATTTATCCAAACACCCGTATAACTTATAAGAATTCATCAACTTATCACTTATATGACACTTACTCATTTTAAGCTATAAGTCAACTTTTTTGTGAGCCAAACGGGCTCTTAGTTCTTGACCTCTAACATGGTTTATTGTAATTTTTTGAATTTATTTAAAATTATTTTATATATTGGACTAATTTTTAAAAATATTTAATTTAATTTTGTTTATCCAAAAGATGTACGCTATAGTAAGTTACCTATATTGGACTAATTTAATCAAAAAATAAAAGAAGTTATTTCAATAGAATTGAATGGATGGAGGGAGTAATGGGTTTGAGGAAATCTTTTATCTTTGAGCTTTTTAGAGTACCTTAAATTTAAAATTTAAAGTATAAAGCATATAATTATATATAAAAAAAAGTATAAAGCATAGCTCAGACTTTTATAATAGGCCCCTAATTAAAAAATAGGCTAAATATAGTATATATATATAATTATACAAGTAAGTTTATATAGAGAGGGTCATGTTTCTTGTAGAACCCTATATAGATTATCTTCCATAACAAAAATCATTTAAAATCAAAATGTTAATATCTTTTCAGTTTTAACACGTCAAAAATTCATGTAGGCAAAGCAAATAAAAAGAAAATAATAGGCTAAAGTGCTGAACTAATCTTAAGTTAGTTGTCTAATTGATATGTCTAAGAAGTAAAATGAAAAAGTTATTTGAGTTTTTTCATTTTCAAGATAGGAACATATAGCAATTCTCAGATATAACAATACATAGAGAGGTCGTAGAACATATAAGTTTTTAGGAAGATTAATATGGTAGGGCGGAAATCTATTATATGGCCAGTAAAAAAAAGTCACACAAATTGTTATGGATTAAAAAACGTACTTGTATATTAATTGCTAGGATTTATGAGCTTTCGAGCTTTAATGGCTGCACTTGTGTTTCGAGACTAAATCGGTCCTCACAAGATGCCTACGTATCTCAATTAATGCCGATAATCAAGCCAAAGACGTAGTTCTGATTGTATGATCAGGTCCTTTATATAGGCGTCTATAGCCTCATATTTAGAGTAAGTTTAGGAGTCTTAGCGAATAAGTCTCCTTTTTGATATTGGATAAACATTATCTTTCTTGCTGGATAAGTCTTTTCCTTGTTGATAAAGGCTATGACTCATTATTTCTTTTATTTGGGATTCTGGATCCTTCTTTGATGAATTTACCATATTTTGGACTTCTTTCCCGAGTTGTATATTTCCCTTATTTATTAATTACGAATTTAATAAATAATCAGGGTTTTGGGCCTTGCTTATTGGGCCGTATTCTTGGACCAATCCGGGTCTAATTAATATGTCATTAATTATATTTCTAGGCTTATATTTCAGCCCATATCATTTGCCTCCCAACTTCTAGGAAAATCTCTCGTGGATTATCGTAGAAGTTATTTTATTCGGGAGTTACGAAGTTTTGGTTTTATGAACATATAGCTCTAAACCAATTTTTGTATTTTTCCCAAAACAAGAATCGGGATTTTTCATCAATTCCTTGGAAAATAAATCAATTTTTGAATTTTCAGTATATTTTCGACCAGGATCCTGGTCGAATTTGACCTCAACTTTAGCTCCTGGTCGAACTCCTTCGACCAGGATTCTGGTCGAATTTTGCCTTGCTTTTGCCTCCTGGTCGAATGATTTCGACCAGGTTTCTGGTCGAAGCTTAATGTCATTTCGCCTCCTAGTCGAATGATTTCGACCAGGTTCCTAGTCGAATTTTATTGTCATTTCTCCTCCTGGTCGAATGATTTCGACCAGGTTTCTAGTCGAAGATATGCTTCATTTTGGGCCTAGTTCGAACTCATTCGACCAGGATTCTGGTCGAATACATGGTTCATTTTGGGCTTTATTTGAACTCATTCGACCAGGATTCTGGTCGAATATATGGTTCATTTTGAGCTTTATTCGAACTCATTCGACCAGGATTCTGGTCGAATATAAGGTTCATTTTGAGCTTTATTCAAACTCATTCGACCAGGATTCTGGTCGAATACTTGGTTCATTTTGAGCTTTGGTCGAATACTTTCGACCAGGTTTCTGATCGAAGATGAGTGCCATTTTGGGCCTTGATCGAACACATTCGACCAGCCTTCTTCAAGTTGTACCTCTTGTGTTCTTTAAGGCCCACCTATGTTGGGCTCAATTTGGGCCTTAGGCCTTTCATTATTCCAATTTATTAATTGGGCCTGTAATCTTTTATGGGCTATACCGGCTGATGCCGGTTGCCCTTCCTTCAACCGGCCCATTGACCGGTTGTTATCTCTATAAAAGGGTGAAAGCTCACTTGTTTCCATTCACTTCTCACTTTCCATTTCCAAAGATATTCTGCAAAATTTCTTCTAAAATTCTCTCTGATTAGCTCTGTTAGGGTTCTGTCACAAGGCGATTCCCGACGAGATTTTCCGTTGAATCTCACCGTTTTCTGGGTTTTTCGCTTGAAGATTTGAAGAATTCTTTGAAGATTCTGGGCTTTCTTTGAAGATTCTGGGTTTTGCTTTGAAGATTTGAAGATTTTTTTGAAGATTTGAAGATTTTTCTGGGTTTAAGATGGTTGATCGTGCTTCCCAACGCCTGCAAAAGATGAATTCTGCATCCAAACGAGGTATCCCCATTCCAATTCGTTCTAAATACATGTCTTTGCATGATATGATTAATGAACGTGGGGATGAATACCCGTCCGTGTCTGCCTTAGATTCATATGACTGTAGTAATAGATTTCATGATGTAGATATGATTAAAGATTATAATAAGATGTATAGGGTAAAGGCCCCTTTAAAACTTGTTCCTGCCGGCCCCGGTGACCGTTCATGTCACTGGCGGTCAAATGCTTTGTGTATTTACAAAGACTCTATAGTTGCTGGCCTTAGGTTCCCCTTTCATGAGTTTATACCTAGGCTTTTGGCCGATGTTCAAATAAACCCTATCCAATTACCCCCAAATGCTTGGAGGATAATTCACTGTTTTATGGTTTTATGCCTTCGAAATAATCTTCCACTTTCTGTACCTTTGTTTAGAAAGATTTTTCAATTCAAGAATAGCTCTGCCAACAACTTGGGTTGGGTATATATTAGCCATAGGGTTGGCTTCCCTTTCATTTTTCACCCAAAATCTATCCCAGACAATAACCCCAAGTGGAAAAATGAGTTTATGTATCTTGTCTGGGAAGGAGGGGACTGGGGAACCCTGTTCCGTAGATCTTTTGGGAGAGTTTCAGATGGTAGTCCCAACAATATTGACTTAAATGAGGAGGAATCTCATGCCTACTCAGTGTTAATGAAAGATAATGGGACTACCGTGGATTGGGAGTTACTGGACGAGTTTGTGCTCAAGTCTGTCCATCTCTCGACTGTTTCTGATAAGGGTAATTTTACTTATCCCTTTTCTTTATGTTTATTTTCCTGTCTTTCAGAAAATTTCTTCTAACCATTCTTTGGTTTATTTTTTTAACAGCTGCGGCCTTTATAAACAAGACTAATGAGCCCAAGGATGTGGAGACATCCAAGATGAAGAGGGCCAGGCTTGGAGATGATCCAAGGGGGAAGCCTAGTGTTCCCAGCTTTTTGATCCCTTCTCAGATCCCTGTGGACGAGGCAGACATTCCTATGTCTACCAAGTCTTCAGTGTGGCGCCCCAACTGGGGTATTAGGAAGAGGGACACCATTACTGGGGTGTCCAAACATGCTGTGGATTGGTCATACCATTCCTTTACTCCTTGTGATTACAAGGATTTCGTTGCAGATTCCACCCTCGAGGGTGTTGAGTATTTAGGAGCTCAGGCTATTGCTGCGGTATTTTTCTTACCTTAGCCCTTCTTTTTCTTTTAAGTCTTTGCTTTACTTTTCTAACTTTTATCTTTTGGCAGACCAATGCCAACTTCCAGGGGGCATTGTTCCAAGCTAAGGCTTGGCGTACCTCTTCTGAGGCCAACCGGGTCAAGTTTGAGAGGTCTGAAGAGGAGGTTAAGTCTCTTAAGGAGACTCTTGCTAGGAGGGAGAAGAAGCTTGCTGATGCTCAGGCTGATATTGTTGAGCTGAGGAAGAGCAAGGATGATTGCATCGACGAGTACCTTGACTCTCAGGAGTACAAGGACTTGATCAAGAAGCATGACGAGATTCTTTTCCCAGTCCAGCATACATCAGGATGGGAGGATGCTGTTCAGGCTATCTTGGCCAAGCATCCCGGGGTTTTTGACGCTGCTGACTTTCCAGCTCCTCACCCTCCTACTCCCTTAGAGCGCATTCTGGCTGGAGTGGATGACTTGGAGGAGGATGAGAGGATTTTAGATCCTTTGCAGTCATCACCCCTTGGTGACACATCTGTCGATGACCCTGATACTAACGAGCATTCTTCTGGCTCTAGCTCAGGGGATAAGACTGATACTGGCAACAAGGGGTGTGATGCATAGTTTGTAGTTTATTTATGGCCATTCATGTCTTGTACTTTTGATGTATTTCCAGCCTTCGGGCTTAACTTAAACTCTTAACAAGTTTTAGTTTTATTTGTACTTTATGGCCATTCATGGCTTGTGTTATTTTCCTAATTCTTGACTTTGCATGCTTAGTTAACATGCCTATCAGAATGTAATGCACATATAATGAAAACATAGGAATATGGAATTCATAACTTTGAAAATGGGTTCAACCCTTACATAATACTCAAGTTTAAAAACTTGGGTTGGTTTTGTCGACCTTATTTATACTTGTCTTAATAGTGAGTCCAATCAGGACTTAAACATAGTAGATTTTCAAGTTTGCAGCATGCCAAGTTCTTGGCACTTCAATCCCTTCTAGAGTTTCCAATTTGTAGGAGCCTCGACCAAATACGTTCTTGACGCGATATGGTCCTTCCCAATTTGGGGCCAACTTGCTTTTTTGTCCAACTCCGGATGCCTCAATTTTTCTGAGGACCAAGTCTCCTTGTCGAAAGAACCTCTCTTTAACCCTTAGGTTGTAATAGAAAGATGCTTGTTTCTGATGTTCAACTATCTTGGCGTTTGCCTCATCTCTAACTTCATCAATTAGATCTAAAGCTAGCCTCAAGCCTTCTTCATTTTCTTCTGGCTCATAAGCCTCAACTCTTGGAGATGTGTGAGTAATCTCCACTGGAACCACTGCCTCTGCCCCATATGCCAACAGAAAGGGGGTAGCTCCAGTGGTGACTTTACAAGTAGTACGATATGCCCATAGTATGGGGAGCAATTCGTCCACCCAAGTGTTTCTTGAGCGTTCAACTCTTTTCTTTAGTCCATCCAGGATAATTCGATTTGCAACCTCAACTTGCCCATTTGCTTGAGGGTGGGCAACATAAGTGAATCATAACTTGATGTCATTCTCATCACAATACTTCTTGAACTCATCGTTGTTAAACTGAGTTCCATTGTCCGTGACCAGGATTCGTGGAATCCCTTATCTGCATATCACATTTTCCCAGAAGAAATGCATCACCTGTTTGGTGGTTATCTTGGCTAAAGGTTTAGCCTCAATCCACTTGGTGAAGTAGTCGATTGCTACTATCAAGAACTTTCTTTGAGCACTGGCCATTGGAAATGGCCCAAGCATATCCATTCCCCACATGGCAAAGGGGATAGGTGAGTTAATGGATGTCATCATCTCTGGTGGTTGTCTAACCACTGGTGCATGCTTTTGGCACCGTTCACATTTCTTCACGTAGCTTTTAGCATCAGCAAGTATACTTGGCCAATAGAAACTGTTAGAAATGAATACTACTAGAAACTAGACAGAGGGGGGGGGGTGAATGGATAGTTTGATATATTTTCCGATTCTTGAAAACTAAGTAAAAGACTGTATATGATTATGATATGTAATATGCAGAAAGTAAATAACACACACAATCACTTTAATCTACTTTGTATAAGCAAATTAAATACTACAGCTTTCCAAGAAATTCACAATCGAATTTCTGGCTTCTAAACAAGAACAGTTTGAACTTGCTTGCTTACAGAGAAAAGAGCTTAAGATAAAAACTATGTGTATCTCTCTTACAGCTAACAATAGGATGTGCATGATATATATAAGCCCTATACAAACTAGTGCACACACCTATTTTTACACAGTTACCCCTTGCTGAAAGTCCAACTTGTCCTGCCATAAGACGTTAACTGTGTCAGGAAGGACCACCTGCTTTTCGGAGTCTTTCCCGTTTCTGTAGCTGCTTGTCTCTTATCTTTCTCTCCAAGTTTAGCTGTAGATTTGCCATCTGTTCTTTGGACCACCTTGCCAGAACAAATGCTTCAGTATTTGTCTATTTTGATTCTTGATTCTGTACCTTGATTTGTCTTGTTGTAAACGGCTAAGTGTTGATATCGTGAACTCCACTTCATTCCTGACTTCGCGATCTCACTTGTGAGGACTACGCGATATAGCCTTTGAAGACTTTGCGACATAGGTCATTTGATGACTATACGACATAGGTCATTTGATGACTATGCGACATAAGGCTTCTGAGGACTTCACGATCTAGGCTTCTTTGACTTTGCTGACTTCAACACTTCACGACATGTGTCTTGAGGACTTCTCGACATAGACCAAAATGGACTATGCGATGTAGCACTTCACGACATAGATATTGGTGACTTCACGACATAGCTTTCTTCTGACTTTGCTATATAATGCCTTAGACAAATTTCTGCAACTTATTTCTTCATGGCCTTATTCATTTCTATCCTGCTGCATGAGCATTACTGAACTTCTACCAGGACAATTATTCAATGGCCTATATACAATCTAGATGCAAGAAACTTTACTAAGCTCATTATAGATCTGAGCATACATGATAAAGCTATTGTTCATGAGAACAAGACAAGTACATTTAGAGACCTATACTATATCCCAGTGATAGAAAACACTAGGTCATGTAGTGTGACATAGTCACATAGTGTAGGCTTGTTAATAGTGGTATTCAGACATGTCTTGCTTATTCCTCCATAATGATTTTTGTACTCAACAGTATAAGGATTTTGCTTTACCCTGCACAGCCCTTTCTTCCTTAGCTCATTTGCTCTTTCTTCCATCTCAGCCAACTCCTTTTCTTTCTGACTCATCTTTTCTTCATTCAGCTTCTTTAGATTTTCTTTATAGTCAGAGTGCATCTTCATGAATCTAGCAATTTCTATTTTCCACAACCTTTCTTCCTTTTCTTCAAAATTTAACAAGGCATTGATTCTTTCTTGCTCATAGGTGTCAAAATGTTGCCACCCCCCTTGCTTCATTATTCTTTCTCTTCCATCAGTGTATTTGATCTGTAGATGATCTAGCTTCACTTTGACTTCAAAGATCCTTTGAGCCCTCAAAAATGCTAGGGCATCTTCATCATAGTCCTCATCTAATGGAGGCACATTGATGCCAATAACATTTGTGAGTTTTCCAGTCCTCTTTGTTATTCTTATCCTCTTAGCTACCCTCTTGATCTTCATGTGTTTCACTTGAGGTAGCTTTGAGGAGCAGGGAGAATTAGCCTTCAGTGCCACATCACTTGGAAGTAGCTTCATTCCTTTTCCCTTCATCCACTGTAACACTCCACCAGCTGTGATTTTGTGGAAGTGTCTTTTTGATGTTCCTTTCATGGCTCCTTCTTTCTTATGTGGCAATTCAGGTTCAGAAGTCTTAGATAATGATTTTGGAGGATCATTACTAACAGTACCCACCCTAGACTTAGAGTCTTGTGTTGTGGTTAAAGTACTGCTAGCAATGTCCTTGACTTGCTGAATTCCACTCCTTATTCTCTTGACTGTTTCCTTTCCTCCTTTTGAATCCCTCTTGTCATCACCAGCATCTTTTGATTTCTTTGGATATTTGCTCCTGCTGCTCTCACTAGGTCCATCCTTATTTCTCCTTGTCTGAGATCTCCTTTCATAGGTTTTCTCCTCATCATCATCCTCCCCATCCTTCTTTTTGCTCTTTTCTTTGACAGATTCAGGAATGACTCCATGAATCAGAAAAGATTGTAGAGTGTGAATCATCTCTAGTTCCTCAGCTGTCCTGACTCCCCTCTTGGCCCTTAGCATTTGAAGCACCTGGTTGATCTTTGCATTATTCTTTCTTGTCAAATCTGAAGGAATCACCAACGGTTCAATGCTGTTGTCTTGAGATAGACTTTGGAAGATTATTGTCCTTGGCTTTGAGATAACCTCAGGCAGTCTTAGATGTTGGTCTATCTTCAGGTCATCAAACAGTCTCCTGTTGTTTGCCCCGTCCTTTTCAATTAAATCCATAATGATTGACAGCTCAGAAAATTTCAGTTTCTCCAGAGTTTGAAATGCTAGATGCCACAAGCAATTATCCTTGCACACCATGATAACTTCTCTTAGATGGACATCCTTGATTTTCCTTACTGCCACAGTGAAATACTTGATGCTTTCCTTGATCTTTTCTCTGTAGACCCTTGCATCTTCTTGAGCATTGTTGTAGATAGCTTTAAGAAACTCCAGGAAGGCCTCGTCATGATAGATGTTTGAATTGGCAACTTCCTGTAGCTTGGCCTCAGTAATAATTGTGGCTTTGATAGGTTTGGCATTTGAAGTAGGTTGAGGAGCTGAGATGTCCTTTGGCATGGTGGATGGATAGAAGGTGGTTGTGACTGTACTTCTTTGACCTTGAGCACTGGTGACCTCTACAGAGGGAAGTATGATTGGCTTTATGGTTTCTTCAGTGAGTTTGCCCTTAAGCTTTTGCTGCTTGGCAGGTACTCCCCTTCTCTTGTCTAGAATGACCTCCTTTCCTTTCTCCCCCTTAGGCTTGGGATCAGACAAGATGTCTTGAGCTTCTCCAGGAATAGGCAGGTTCATGTGTCTCATCATTGAAGTCATCATTTGTTGTTGCACCAACAGGATATTAGAAGTGGAGTTGGTTTGATCATCCATCTTTGCATTAAGCTGCTCCAAGGAGTGAGATAGTCCTTTGTTTTCTGCTTTCAGATCAGCTACCTCTCTTTCCAAGCTGTCCACTTTTGAGAAAAGGTGTTGAGATTTGAAGGAGTTAAGGGATTGATCCTTGAGTTTGGAGAATTCAAACTTGGAGATATCAGAAATAGGAACCTCATCAACCAGCTTGTTCCCATACTGATTCTTCCAGAGTACTGTAAGCATGGAGTTTGAGTTGATGTTGGCCTGCACCTGATTGTCTAGCTTGGTAGAGAGCTTCTTCATATTATCTGAAACCATAGCTAGGGTGCAGTCCATTGTGGTGACATTTGAGGCAGTTTTCTGGACTTCCTTAAGAATGCCATCTACCTTGGGAAAGCCTGAAAGAAAACAATTCTTGAGTTGAGCATTAGAATGAGCTGTTTCTTCCTGAATGGTGGAGATTTCTGACTGAAGACCCTTCCCAAGAAAGTGCATAGCTTTAAGTTGGCTCTTGTAGACATCATTAACTGCATCATAGATTTCAGCAGGAGAGAGACCTTTGGCATTTGACCCCAAGGCTGTAAGATAGTCCTCCCTGATAAAAGCTAGAGCCTCCTTAAGCTTGACTGTCCTTTTGCCATCCAGCCAAACATCCACATTTCCATCTTGCTGGGCTTCATCCACAATTTTATCCTGTTGTGCTTCAACATCCTCCTTATGAGTGAGAAGAATAGCCTCATAGTCAGAATTTGGGAGATTTGCAGTGAGGAGATGTTGAGCAATCCTAGAGATCTCATCAATCTGTGCCACATGAAGATCTTGTAATTCTTCTTCCGTCAATTGTGGTGGCACAGAGGATGATCCTAAAGCCCTGTCATGTTGAACAGGTTTCAGCCATTCAGTTATTGTGGCCTGAGCCAAGTGAGAGCTAGTGCTTGGCACTTCATGGGGAATGGTTGAGTGAGTTGCCTCCAGCCTTGGAATGGCTGTAGAGTCTAATGTTGTCTCCATTGAAATGGGATGTGTTACAACATTAGCCCTATTTGTCTGTGAAGACAGTTCCACATCCCTAAGGATGGGAGAATTTGGCATAGAGTCTCCAGTGAAAACTGGTGAATCCTCCATGTTTGTGTTGGTGTCATTAGGATATGCCCCAGCATGCATTCCCTGACCAACTAGATGTGGTTCCTGGGTGGTGAGCATAGTGTCATGCACCATGTCACTTGAAATTGGCTCAAGCACAGGAGAGAATTGTGATTGATCAAAGGCAAGATTGTCATTGGAATGACTCTCTTGTTCAGAAGAAATTTTTATGGAAGAATCTGAGAGAGAAGTGGGGTCTAGATTAGATTTTGGCAACCCCCACTGAGAAATAGGAGGAGTTTCAACAATGATGTGCTCTCCACTCTGTGTATGATCAGCCTTATCACTCCTAGGGTCAAGAGTGAGGTCTTGACCCTGTGCAGACTCTGTACAGGGTGCAGTGGGGAGGCTGCTCTTTTCAATGCCAATGACCTGTTGAGAGGCCATAGACAGTAACAGGTGTACCCCTTTTTCCACATCTGAATCCTGTTGGGAGGATGCAGTGGTGGCTATAGATTTTGACTTCTTCTTTTGTCTGGTGAGAGGTGACTCAGGATTCTCACTTTCTATCTCTACAGATTCATTGATCACTGTTATGGCTCTCTTCTTTGTCTTCTTTTTAGTAACATCAACCTTTTGAGAGATTGATGCACTTGGCTGCCTAACCTCTACAGTGGTGTTTTCAGTAGGATTGCTGGATGGGATAGGAAGGCTGGGGTTAGACTGTGTAGCACCTTCAGTCTTAGCCTTCCCTGTCCAGGAAAGTTCATGGTATATGGGCTTATCAAGTGGATAAGACTCAAATGTGTCCTGCATATGCTTGGTCACACTTAGAATCACATCCACTTGATTCCTTGTGTCCAATGAACCAAATAGTACTTTGGACATGGACTTGGAATAAGCCATTTTAGTTTTATCTATACCCTCCAATTCATGGATATTTGCATCAAGAAAATTTAAGATAACTTGAAGGAAACGAGGGTAAAAGATGTCATTACCTCTACCACGAACGGTCCTGCCTAGCCTCTGAGCCAATTCTTTGAGAATTATGGCTCCCACATTGATCTCCTGGTTGTTGGCCAGGGAGTAGGCTAGCTTCACAGCAATGTGACTGATATGGTCCCATCCTGTCTTCCTGCAGAGAAACACCTTCTGGAGTGCGTCAAACAGAAATGACCACTCCCTTCTCACAAACTTCTTATTTAGCTTTCCAGTATCTATCTCATCAGCATACAGAATGAAGGTCATGAAATCTATGATTTGAGCATCTGTAGCTTCTTGGTCATGACCCTCCACCTTGAACCCCAAAGCTTCATTGATTTCCCTTTCACCAAACTGAAAGTGTTTGCCTCCAATTGAACAACTAACCTCCTGGAATGAGGTTCCATCTTCCCTAGCCATTGTTGATACCAACGCCGTTCTCCAGAATCCTTCCAACACATCGACATACAAGGTAGGGTTCAGGGTTAGGGCTTGGCGTAGGTAGGAAGTGTTCAAGAATCGTACAAAACACTTGTACCTTGGGTTAGCCTCAGCCTCAGAGGGAATGGTGAGAAGATTTGTTTCTTTGGGAATGGTTAACGGAATTGAGGATGATACTGTTTGAGATTTGGGTGCCATTTCAAAAGAGAGAGTGAAGAAGAGAGTAGAGAATTTGTGCTTAGGTTTGAGAGTTTGAGATCAATAGACAAGATGAAAAGTTGTGAACGGTTAGAAAAGGGTATTTATATGATAGAGACACTGTGATATGGAGTTATGAATTTGTACAGTCTATTTGTATGTCGCGAAGTCAAAAATGGCCTGTAGCGCAAAGTCTTGCACAGTATATCGCATAGTCTCAAGAAATGAACTATGTCGCAAAGTCCCAAAGTGAACAGGTCGAGGTGACTTTGCGATATAGGAGAAATACCCTGTCTAAAACTCTCTTAGGAAATAATAAGCACTTTGTCAGACTTTTATCAGATTTTGAAATAAAATTAATTTAAATCAAAATTCTGTCAAATGTGGAGACTTGTCGATATAGTTATTCTAAGTCGCGAAGTCATAACATAAACTATGTCGCAAACTCATGAAATGAACTATGTCGCAAAGTCTCACAATCTCAACAGTTTGCGATATAAGTCTGTTTGATTTGAACTGTGTCGTGAACTCTGAAAATCATCTATATCGAGATGTCTCAAGAGCTCACAACTTCATCACCAAATGATTTTAAGAAATATGCAGTAAAGTACTGAAATATTTATAAATCATATCTCAGCTAATTTTCACTCCAAACAAATAGAGCATTTAAATACAGTGAAAATTTACTGCTGCAACTATTAGCTAGCATACTTACTTAGAACAACTAAATGAAGGATTGAGCATTCCAATTTCACTCACAAGTCTGTTGAAGACTGCTTCATTCAGAGGTTTAGTAAATATGTCAGCTAGTTGTTTCTCAGTCGGAACATAAGAGACTTCTATGGTACCATTTGCAGCATGTTCCCTAATGAAATGGTACCTGATCTCAATGTGCTTTGTAGTAGAATGATTAACAGGATTGGAAACTATGGATATTGCACTAGTATTATCACACATTAGTGGAATGTGTTCTAACACTAGCCCATAATCCATGAGTTGATTTCTAATCCAAAGCAATTGAGCACAGCAACTTCCAGCAGCAATATATTCAGCCTCAGCTGTGGATGTTGCTGTGGACTGTTGTTTCTTACTAAACCAGGACACTAACCTTTGACCTAAGAATTGACAGCTTCCAGAGGTGCTCTTCCTGTCAATTCTGCATCCAGCATAATCAGAATCTGTGTAACCAACTAGGTTGAACCCAGTGCCCTTTGGATACCATAGCCCAAGATTAGGAGTCCCTTTCAGATATTTGAAAATCCTTTTGATGGCCATCATGTGAGATTCCTTGGGATCAGACTGGAACCTTGCACAGAGGCATGTGGCAAACATGATGTCTGGCCTGCTAGTTGTGAGATAGAGTAGGGATCCAACCATTCCTCTATAGACCTTGATATCAACTCTCTTGCCTTTCTTGTCTTCATCCAGCTTGATTGCAGTAGACATAGGAGTTTTAGCTGGGGATGATTCTTCTGAACCATATTTCTTTAAAAGATCCTTGACATACTTAGATTGGTTTATAAAGATGCCATCCTCCCTTTGATGTACTTGCAAGCCTAGAAAGTAGGTTAACTCTCCCATCATACTCATCTCATATTTACTTTGCATCAACTTAGAGAACCTTTCACAGAGTTTTTCATTTGAAGAGCCAAAGATGATATCATCCACATAGATTTGAACAAGAATGATATCATTTCCATGCTTCTTGAAGAATAGGGTTTTGTCAATTGTACCCCTGGTAAATTGATGCTCAAGAAGGAATTGAGATAGAGTTTCATACCAGGCTCTTGGTGCCTGTTTGAGTCCATAGAGTGCCTTGAGCAGTCTATACACAAAGTTTGGGAAGTCTTCACTTTCAAAGCCAGGTGGTTGAGACACATAAACTTCTTCAGCAAGATCACCATTGAGAAATGCACTTTTCACATCCATTTGATACACCTTAAAATCTGAGTGAGCTGCAAAAGCCAGGAAGATTCTGATGGCTTCCAGTCTAGCTACAGGTGCAAATGTCTCATCATAGTCAATGCCTTCTTGCTGACAATATCCTTTGGCAACCAGTCTTGCTTTGTTTCTAATTACCACTCCTTCTTCATCCATCTTGTTTCTGAACACCCATTTGGTGTCAATAACATTCTTTCCTTTTGGAGGAGGTACTAGTTCCCATACTTTGTTTTTCTCAAATTGATTCAACTCTTCTTGCATGGCAACAATCCAATCAGAATTCTTCAAAGCTTCTTCAATTAATTTAGGTTCCTCTTGTGACAGAAAGCAGCTATACAGACATGTATTTAATGTTGCCCTTCTTGTTCTAACTCCCTCACTAGGATCTCCAATGATTTGATCCCTAGTGTGGGCTCTGTCCCATTTCCTTATGTGCCCCTGTTCATTTCCTTGATCTGTTCCAAGCTCATTTTGGTTGACAGGTGCATATTCTTCTTCTCCCCCTGTGTTTGTGAACCCTTGCACAGGGGTTTGAAGAAGATTGTCAACTTCAAGGATTTCATTCTCTAGAAGAGTTTGAACAGGGGGTTCATCTTCACTTTCAGAATCCTCAAGATAACCTTGATTCTCAAATCTCAATGGCACACTGTCTTGATCACTTGTTTTAAGTCCAGGAGTCTTCTTGTCATCAAAGGTAACATCCATGCTTTCCATGACTTTGTGTTGCTCAGGTACAAATACTCTGTATGCTGTCCTTTCCAGAGAGTATCCAATGAAGATACCTTCAAATGCTTTTGCATCAAATTTTCCAACATGCTCAGAGGTATCTTTCATCACAAAGCACTTGCTTCCAAACACATGCAGGTGCTTGAAGGATGCTCTTTTTCCAGTCATTAATGAGTAAGGAGTTTTGCCAGAATTCTTATTGATTAATGTTCTATTTTGCACATAGCATGCTGTGTTAACAGCATCAGCCCAAAAGCTAGTAGGTAGCTTTGCATCCAGCAGCATTGTCCTTGCAGCTTCAATGAGAGTTCTATTCTTTCTCTCAACTACTCCATTTTGTTGAGGTGTTCTAGGAGCTGAGAATTGTTGAGAAATTCCTTTGTCTTTGCAAAACTCATACAATGTTGAATTTCTGAACTCAGTCCCATTATCATTTCTCAAGGCAACTACAGAGGAACCAGTGCTTTGTGCTTCTCTATCAACTCTCTTGATATGCTCTATTATGACTTGGGGTGCTTCATCCTTGGAGAATAGGAATTCCACCCAAGTATATCTTGAATAGTCATCTACCATCACTAGAGAATATTTCTTTTTGGAGAGGGACATTACATTCACAGGGCTAAATAAGTCCATGTGAATTAGCTGCAGAGGTTTTGAGTTTGTATTGAGCAGCTTGTTCTTGTGACTGGATCTTTTAATTTTTCCTTTCTGAATAGCTTCACATGCTCCATCTTGCACAAACTCCAAGGCAGGCAAATCCCTGATAAGTTCTCTCTTGGTTAGAGAGTTCATTGCCTGAACATTCAAGTGAGACAGCTTCTTGTGCCATAGCCAGAATTCCTCATTTGTGGCTTTAGTGTAGAAACAGCAAATTTCTCCCTTATCTGCAGCCTTGAGATTAGCTACAAACAAGCTTCCTTTCTTCACACCAGTTAGAACAACTTCACCACTTTCCCTTTTTGAGATTGAACAAAGGTCTTCATCAAATTCCACTTTGAAACCTCTGTTGGTAAATTGTCCAATACTCAAGAGATTATGCTTCAGTCCTTCAACAAATGCTACATCTTCAATAATGACATTTCCAGATTTAACACTGCCATATCCCATTGTATAACCAATGTTGTCATTTCCAAAGGTTACTGATGGGCCAGCCTTTTCCTCAAAATGTGATAGCAGGGCTATATCACCAGTCATGTGACTTGAGCATCCACTGTCCAAGATCCATATGACTCTTTTATTCCTGTTGCCCTGCATTCACAAAATGACTAAGTTGTTTTTGGTACCCACACTTGGTAGGGTCCAGTTGATTTAGAAACATTTTGATTAACAATTCTTCTGTCATAAATTGCATTTCTCATAGTAGGAGACTTCACTTTTTCTGTGGCTTTGGAGTTTACACTCTTAGGCTCACATGAAGTTTTCACCCTCTCAACCTTGATTGGGGACCCTGTCCTGTGAGAATGCATATGTGTGTGTGATTCACCAGATTGTGCAGAGTCAAGTTTATGTTTAAGAGATAAACAGTTAGCAATCACAGTCACATAGCATGTCATGCAGTTTGGCTTACCACAGAAAGAATCATGACTAGAATTTATGCTGGCAGAATGGTTACTCAGGTTGTCAACTTCAACAATTTCAGGCTTACTACACTTATGAGTCAAATGATTAACAGATAGGCATTTTTGACATTGTTTCTTGGGAGCATTTGGCACATAAGCATAGTTGTTTCCCTTGCTAACACCAACTTTACCATTTCTGTTTTGTTTCTTTTTCTTAACAGCTTCTTTCTTTGCTTTAGGACTCTTGACAAGATTGTCTTTGGTCTCTTTCTGATTGACAAGTTCAGGAAAAGAAGAAGTGTTTTTAGCAGCCTCATCTTCTTCAAGTAGCTGTTGCTTGATGATCAGTAGTTCCTCATCAAACTCAACAGCACTCTTTCTGAAGATGGGCTGTTCAACACTTGACAGAATGGTTGGGGCATTTTTGTTTGTAAAAGTTTCCTTTCCTTTGCCCTTGACCTTCTTCCTTCCCTTGTCATTTTCATAGTCAAAACCAACTCCAACCTTGCAGTCTCCAGTGTGTTCCTTGTGATAGGTTTGAATAAGTTCAGAGGATTTTTTAAAGCTTCTTAGTTTCAGTTCAGTTTTAGCAATTTGTTCCCTAAGGGCTTTCTCTATCTGTTCAGCACAAATCACTTTGTTTTTAAGATACTCAACCTCCTTTTTCAAACCATCCAGGTTCACAACCATTAACTCAAGTTTCTCATTCTTTTCTGTAAGCTCAACATTCTTAGCAGTTAGTCTATCAATTTCTTCATTAGCTACTAACATGCTAGTATGAATATTAAACATCTCAGTGCTCATATCTTCAACAGTTTGCTTATATTGAAGGGGAGTCATATCAAGAGAAGTAAGAATAGGTACCTGACTTGAATCACCATCATCAGAAAATGCCATCAAGGCATAGTTTGAGTACTCTTGTTCTTCTTCTTCATCAGAGTCATCCCAGCATTTTCCCTCAGCAATAAAAGCTTTGCCCTGTTGTTTCTTGAGTAGAGCCTCATACTTAGCTTCAAGCTCTAAGTATGCTTTGTCCTTCTTGACTTGTTTAGGCTTTTTGCACTCAGTGGCAAAATGCCCAAGTTCATTGCAGTTATAGCACCTTATTTTGGTCCTATCCACACTTCCTGTCTTGTATCCACCTTTAGCAGCACCAGCAAACCCTTTTCCTTTATTGAAGGTGTTTGAGCCACTAGATCCACCAGTGTTTCCAGTATTGAACTTGGACCTGAATGGCTGCTTTCTTTTAAACCTTATGTTAGGATACCTCCTAGCCATATAAGCAAAAGATTTGTTTTCCATTTTGTCCAGTTCTTCCATGCTGTAAAACTCATCATCCTCAGGCAAATCATAGACAACTTGGGCCTCATCACCAGTGTCTTCAACTTCCAGTTCCTCAATCTTGACCTGACTGATTTTAAGAGAGTCCATTCTTTGACTTAGGTTGTCAGCAATAAGTGCACAGGAGGTATTAGCCACTAATCCTTGCTTTGCTTGAATAGATCTCTTTTGAAACAGCTCTAACTCATATGTCTTCAAAACACCATACAACACATCAAAACCAATCTTTGTTAGATCTCTTTCTTTAAGGGAAGAGATTCTTGGTTCCAAGTGATCTGGAAGAGTTAGTAGAAACTTCATATTGAGCTCTTCTGTTTCATAGTGTTTGTCATAGAGTTTGAGCTCGTTTATCAGCTTGTTGAATCTCTCAAACACTTCTGTGATTCCCTCTTTTGGCTGAGCCATGAAGGCTTCATATTGTGAAACAAGAATCTGCTTCTTGTTCTTTCTTACTTCAGTAGTTCCTTCACAGAGCACTTCTATAAGATCCCACATCTTCTTGGTACTAGTACAATGAGCAACAGTGCCATACATGTTGAAGTCCATAGATTCACAAATGATAAGTTGAAGATGTCCATCCAGTGCTACTTTTTCCTTTTCAGGATCAGTGTATTTTGAGGGATCTTTGGGCACATGTTTTGCTGGTACAATCTCAGTGCCATTGGTTGTTTCACCAATCTCGATCATTGGAATGAAGGGACCATGCTTTAGAATATCTAAATACATGGGGTTAGAAGCTTTGATGAAAAGCAACATCTTCTTTTTTCATAAACTGTAGTGCTCCTTGTTAAAGGGAGGAATCTTGATATTGCTTAGTTTCTGTGAACTCATTCTTGATCTTTTCCTGTTTGTACGTTAACAGCCTACGCTCTGATACCACTTGTTAGAAATGAATGCTACTAGAAACTAGACAGAGGGGGGGTGAATGGATAGTTTGATATATTTTCCGATTCTTGAAAACTAAGTAAAAGACTGTATATGATTATGATATGTAATATGCAGAAAGTAAATAACACACACAATCACTTTAATCTACTTTGTATAAGCAAATTAAATACTACAGCTTTCCAAGAAATTCACAATCGAATTTCTGGCTTCTAAACAAGAACAGTTTGAACTTGCTTGCTTACAGAGAAAAGAGCTTAAGATAAAAACTATGTGTATCTCTCTTACAGCTAACAATAGGATGTGCATGATATATATAAGCCCTATACAAACTAGTGCACACACCTATTTTTACACAGTTACCCCTTGCTGAAAGTCCAACTTGTCCTGCCATAAGACGTTAACTGTGTCAGGAAGGACCACCTGCTTTTCGGAGTCTTTCCCGTTTCTGTAGCTGCTTGTCTCTTATCTTTCTCTCCAAGTTTAGCTGTAGATTTGCCATCTGTTCTTTGGAGCACCTTGCCAGAACAAATGCTTCAGTATTTGTCTCTTTCGATTCTTGATTCTGTACCTTGATTTGTCTTGTTGTAAACGGCTAAGTGTTGATATCGTGAACTCCACTTCATTCCTGACTTCGCGATCTCACTTGTGAGGACTACGCGATATAGCCTTTGAAGACTTTGCGACATAGGTCATTTGATGACTATGCGACATAAGGCTTCTGAGGACTTCACGATCTAGGCTTCTTTGACTTTGCTGACTTCAACACTTCACGACATGTGTCTTGAGGACTTCTCGACATAGACCAAAATAGACTATGCGATGTAGCACTTCACGACATAGATATTGGTGACTTCACGACATAGCTTTCTTCTGACTTTGCTATATAATGCCTTGGACAAATTTCTGCAACTTATTTCTTCATGGCCTTATTCATTTCTATCCTGCTGCATGAGCATTACTGAACTTCTACCAGGACAATTATTCAATGGCCTATATACAATCTAGATGCAAGAAACTTTACTAAGCTCATTATAGATCTGAGCATACATGATAAAGCTATTGTTCATGAGAACAAGACAAGTACATTTAGAGACCTATACTATATCCCAGTGATAGAAAACACTAGGTCATGTAGTGTGACATAGTCACATAGTGTAGGCTTGTTAATAGTGGTATTCAGACATGTCTTGAGCCTAACAGAAACCTAGACGAGTGACTTTATGAGCAAGGGCTCTGCCCCCCAAGTGCTGCCCACAAATTCCTTCATGTACCTCCCTTAGGGCCAATTCTGCCTCTTGAGGTCTCAAACATTTCACATGAGGAATGACGAAAGACTTCTTGTATAGAATTCCCTCAATCAGGGCATACCTTAATGCTCTCACATATAGCTTTCGTGCTTCTGAAGTGTCGTTGGGTAACCATCCAGTTTCCAGATGAGCTTTGATGGGATCCATCCAACAACTAGCAACATCAATAGGTGCTACCAACTTTCCATTGATGTTTGGGGTCTTCAAGACTTGGAAATATACACTCCCTGCATAGTTTTCAATTTCGGAAGAAGCAAATTTAGACAAGGCATCGGCCTTCACGTTCTCTTCCCTTAGAATATGTTCCACATAGCATTCATCAAACTGAGTCATGATGGCCTTGACAAGTTTCAAGTACTTGGCCATGACTTCATCTCTGGCCTCAAACTCCCCATTTACTTGGGAAACCACTAGCCTCGAGTCTCCACATACTTTCAGAGTTTTAACTCTCAAGGCTCCATCCAGCCCTAAGCCAGCTATCAGGGCTTCGTATTCAGCTTCATTGTTTGTCGTTGGGAAGTCAAGTTTTAGTGCGTACTCTATGAAAAATCCATCAGGACTTTGTAGCACTAAACCTGCTCCACTTGATTTTGTTTTTGATGCTCCATCAAAATAGAGCACCCAATATTCTTTGAACTCCATGTCTTCATCTTTCTTGTCCTCCTCTATTACTTCATGCCCCCCGACTTCTTGGTTGTCAAGGGTGCATTCAACCATGAAGTCAGCAAGTGCCTGAGCTTTTATGGCCGTTCGAGGCTTATACTTGATGTCAAATTCGCCCAATTCAATAGCCCATTTGATCAACCTTCCACTAACTTGAGGGCTATGCAAGATGTTTCTTAGAGGTTGATTGGTCAAGACTTCTATCTTGTGTGCCTGGAAGTATGGGTGTAGCTTTCTTGAGGCCATGATCAAGGCTAAGGCAAACTTCTCTATAGTAGAGTAGTTTATTTCTGCTCCATGTAGGATCTTGCTCACATAATAAACGGGCTTCTGCACTTTCAATTCTTCCTTTATCAGAACAGCTCCAAGGGCTGCGTTAGAAACTGCCAAGTACAAGTAGAGAGTTTCTCCTGGCTTTGGTTTTGCCAACAGTGGTGCTTCAGCCATATATTTCTTCAGGGCCTCAAAGGCCTCTTGGCTTTCAGTTGTCCATTCAAAAATTTTCACACTCTTAAGTGCTTTGAAGAAAGGTAAGCATTTTTATCCTGACTTGGAGATGAATCTTCCCAATGTTGTCACTCTTCTCGTTAGTTTTTGGACATCCTTAACAGACTGTGGCGGTTCCATGTCTAGGAATGCTTTGATTTTGTCGGGGTTAGCCTCGATCCCTCTCTTGGAAACCATCAGACCTAAAAACTTTCCCGAGCCTACACCAAAGGCACACTTAGCTGGATTCAACATCATCTTGTGGTGCCTCAGCACTTCGAATGCCTCTCGGAGGTGCTCTATGTGATCGGCCTTATCGAGGCTCTTGACTAGCCTCCGTAAACTTTGGCCCAAAATTGTTTCTCTTGGGTGGAGAATCAGAATCCTTTGACGTTCTGGGAAACTTTTCCTTGACGTCGTACTCTTGAGTTTCCTTTCTTTTCTTTGAGTTCCCACTGCCGCCAGCAGTGGGTTCATACTTTCTCATGCTTTCTTCAGCCTTGATGTATTTTCCGGCTCTATCTTGGAGCTTCAGCATGCTCTCGGTGGATGTTTTGCCACCTTTTGAAGTGATCATCAGTGGTTCCTTGCTGCAGAGCTATCATAGCTACTTTGTCCTCTAAATCCGGGACTTTCAAAGCCTCCCGAGTAAATCGGTTTATATAATCTCTCAAGGCTTCATTCTTTCCTTGTTGGATTGCCATGAGTGATGCAGGGCTTTTCTCATGCACCCTTCCACTAACAAACTGATTGATGAATGCTTTGCTTAATTCTTTGAAAGACCCAATAGAGTTGGGAGGAAGACGGCTATACCAGCGTTGGGCCATGCCTGCCAAGGTTTGTGGAAACGCCCTACACTTGACTGTATCATTGGCTGGCTGCAACAACAGTGCATTGGAGAAGGTTCTTACATGATTTGCGGGATCCCCCGTTCCATCATAAGCCTTAATCGTTGGCATCTTAAATTTCCTGGATATGGTGGCTTTCATGATGTCTTGAGTAAACGGTGGTGTAGGATCATCAGGATCTCCTAGGGGCAATAAAACACTAGGATCACCCCTTGGGGCTTCAGCCCTCTTAGTCCTTCTTGGTGTCAGGTCCAGGTTGATTATCGGGACTCTTCCATTTGATCGACCTTGAGATTGAGCGGCGTCTTCCTCAGCAAGGAGTTTCTTGAGTCTTGCAGTCTCTGCCTCATGGGCTGCAATTTTCTCCTTAGTAGTTTGGGGTTGTTCACGACTTGTTTGGGAATAACGTCTTCTCCTTGGGGCAACATCCATTTCTTCTTCAGTTGAGTCATTCTCATCCTCGGTATATGGTCCCGAATAATCTCGGATCAGAGGGGTCCTTCGAGTTTGAGTTTGTAGATTCTGGGGTCCCAGACCTTGTATATAAGGAGGGACATATGCTTCATGGTAAATGGGGTTAAGACCACTACCGCCCGCCATGGGTCGAGGGGGCATGCCATAGTTGGGCATCCCCAAAGTTTGAGTAGTGTATCGGGGGAGATCAGTAGTATGGAGTTGAAGACCACTTGGGGCATTCATGAGCAGCGGGGAGGTCGTAATTGGTTGCTGGTGAACGGTCTCTTGTGGATTAGATCCATGAATGACCATCTGCAGGGGATTTGTCCCTTCAACCGAAATCGGGATTTCCGGTCCTTGAGTGTTGGTGGGGATATTCGCCCCTTGAGTGCCAGTAGTTGGCGGTGGTTGATTTCCATGAGTATCAGCCTCAGAGGTGATAGGAAGATCCTCAGGAGTTTGAGTATCTCGAGTTGTTCTTCGTGTGTTTGCCATGGTTGATGTTGTCTTCCCACAAACGGCGCCAAATGTTATGGATTAAAAAACGTACTTGTATATTAATTTCTAGGATTTATGAGCTTTCGAGCTTTAATGGCTGCACTTGTGTTTCGAGACTAAATCGGTCCTCACAAGATGCCTACGTATCTCAATTAATGCTGAGAATCAAGCCAAAGACGTAGTTCTGATTGTAGGATCAGGTCCTTTATATAGGCATTTGGAGCCTCATATTTAGAGTAAGTTTAGGAGTCTTAGCGAATAAGTCTCCTTTTTGATATTGGATAAACATTGTCTTTCTTGCTGGATAAGTCTTTTCCTTGTTGATAAAGGCTATGACTCATTATTTCTTTTATTTGGGATTCTGGATCCTTCTTTGATGAATTTACCATATTTTGGACTTCTTTCCCGAGCTATATATTTCCCTTATTTATTAATTACGAATTTAATAAATAATCAGGGTTTTGGGCCTTGCTTATTGGGCCGTATTCTTGGACCAATCCGGGTCTAATTAATATGTCATTAATTATATTTCTAGGCTTATATTTCAGCCCATATCACAAATCAATTTGAATCATTAATTCAATAATGTATTGCAATTTTTTTAAGTAATAATTCATTTTGGGTAGTTCTAGATATCCTAAAAATTTTACCAAAATTTTTATCGAATGATGTGGCATGATATGTGTCAAATTTTAATTGGGGGCATGCGGGGTCTTTTTTAATTATTAGGAAAGCTACTAAGTTTATGAGTGACACATCAGCATTTGATAAAAGTTTTGGGACAAAATTTGGGGTCTTTAGCATTTTCTATTAATTTTATGTACTGCAATAATAAAAAAAATTGTTAATATTTATTCAATGTAATAATTCATTTTTATGTATTGTAAAATAAAAAAATTTGTAAAAATTTATTTAATGTAATAATTCATTTCTACATTTAAGTTTAAGAGGAGGTAATGTGGAGGCAGAGAATGCTTAAATTGTAATGTGTTGAAGTTTATCAAGCACGTGAATGTCAAAATAAAATGGAAGTTCAAGCTATAAAGAAACATCAAATTGCAATGGAAGTAAAACTAAAAGAGAACGTCAAATTGCAAAGAAAATTGAGTAAGCTGAGGACTAGAGTTACGTTTTTTATCTTAGTCAATTTTAAGAACTTCCCTGGTGTTTGCCGTAAACGAATAGAGTCGAGCCGAGTTTTGCTCGAATCGAACCTAGCTTGACTTTTTTTTAAAACGAACCGAGTCGAGCCGAACTTTCTAATCGAACAAAAATTAATGTTCAAGATTGGCTCATTAAAAAACGAGCCGAACACGAGTTTGTTCACAAACATTTCGAGTCGAGCCGAACACGAACCAAACTCAAATCGAGTCGAGTTGTTCACTTATAGTTCTTACTTTTATACTCAACCAGATCCAATTTTTAGAATAACTTACTCGATTTACAATCTCACACCTAAAATCACATCTTAAGAAAACACGATTATGTTTGAATTTTAATACTAAAAGTTAATTTATTTTCTTCTAGTAATCATATTAAGTTAATATTTGTATTTATGAGTAATCAAACCTTACTCACTTCACTTAATAACAATAATTAAAATAAAATAATTTTATCACTAACTTAGAGCCTCTCCAAAAACCTCTTTATCTTGGCTCTTAACTTGAAATTTGAGGAGGTTTACAACTTTTTTCCCCCAAGAGATTCTTATTGACCTTTATGTTAATTCTCAGAATTTATGTTTGCATTTTAATGTCTTTGATTTGAATAAAAGTTTACTTTAATCATTTTTGGACCTTAAAATATCATAATTTTACATATTTTTTTATACAGATTTTGCCTTATACCGAACTAGAAAAGTTTAAATTTTAATATGAAACCCAAAAAATGAAAAAAACAATTATGCATAAATATATTTGTTTAAATCTCTAAAAAATGCCTCGATAAACTAGTCCACAACAAATTTGTGTAACATAGTTATTTTCGGTTGCTAAAAACCTTAATTATACAATATTTTTTTGGTAATTTTTTATTTGTAGCAAAAGAGGACGTTCAAATTTATTACGAAATAAAAGAACGAAAATAATATATGTACAAATTTGTCTTTTAGTCCCCTTAACATGCCTCCACGAACAATTTAACTTAAAATTTGTGTATTTTTTTGTCATTTTTGGACCAAAAATTAACATAATTACATATAATATTTTTTTCAAAATTTGAGCTGGTAGAAAAGTGGGCGTTCGAAGTTTAAAACAATATAAAAAATGAAAATATATATTTGTAATTACATTTTTTAAGTTTTTCAAAATGACTATTAAAACAACACCCAAAATAACAAACAATAGAAAATAAGGTGAAAAAGAAAAATAAAATTAAATAAGAGGGGACACCACTAGGGATGGCAGAAAAATCCGATCCGATGGATATCCGATCCAATCCGACCTGATTGGATTTGGATATGGATTTGGATCCAATTTTTAAATCCGAATGAGTTTGGATTTGGATTTGAATATTAGGTATTCCGATCCAAACCCGACCTGAAATCCAAATCCGATCCAAACCCGATCCAAACCCGAAACCCGAACAAAAATCCAATTATATATATATATATATATATATATATATATATATATATATATATATATATATGTGTGTGTGTGTGTGTGTGTGTGTGTGTGTGTGTGTGTGTGTTGGGTATAATTCACTAAACTACACAGCAACAATTGAGCAGTTATATATATATATATTTGAATTAACAAGAACAGACAAATATACCAAGTAACAAAACAAATACGAAGGTCGAAACAAGAAATTAATCAGAGACTGTAAATAACAAGACAAGAAAGAATTACGTATCTCTCTGTAGCTTTTAACAAGTACTGATAGATAAAGAACAGCTGAGTCACCAAGCCTTAGAGAAGTCTTGACTGTTCTTAAAGAGATTATTGCCCCACTTACGTTGTGTTGGGTTGCAGCAATATCACTTCCAGGATAAAACAACTCAGATCAATCCACTCACAGTAATGGCAATGATCAACAGCGACATGCACCTCAGTTCGCCCAAAAACTATGTGTATATTCTGTATGTGTGTATTCAGAGAGAGAACAGAGAATAATATGATGCTAGGGTTTTGTGTATCTTAGTACAGTCTCTCTCTCGTCAAAACGTTTTGTTTTGTATATATTATACAACATAAAACGTAACAGACCAAAAGAAAATTGTAACTGAAGATATGATATTTAATACTAAATATTCTGATTTAATTATCATTAATAGATGTCATCAGTATTTAATATCAGTTACATCTCGGTCAGGACTTACTGGTCCATCAGGGTTTGATCGTCATAAGTACTTACTCAAGTCAAGCCATTAGGACTTACTGCCCGTCAGGAGTGGCATCAGTACTGGACCGACCATCAGGATTTCACTCCAAGTACTGACCCATCAGGATCAGTATTGGACCGACCATCAGGATTTCACTCCAAGTACTGACCCATCAGGATCAGTAGCCATCAGGAGTTAATCCATGAACCGGTTCATCAGAATTTAATATAAATCCTGACCAAGTTTGTTGAGTTGTTGCAAATAAATACTGATACTGTTAAATTAAATCAATAAATAATATTAAATAAACAGGTAATAAAATTCCTCGCCCAGGTCGCCTCGCGTACGCGAGACGCCGAGACATTCGCCCAAATCGCCCTTCGACCCGACCCGAGTCGAGTCGAGTCGTGACATGGCGAGGTGAGGCAGGCGGCGGCGGCGCGCGCGTGAGGCACACAATAACACCATGCACACCCACATGCCTTAGTAGTTGTACACTACTCTTACACATGGTTCTATATAAACCCACCAACCTCTCATTACCATTTCTATGTGGGATACAAGTTATTTCAATTTAAACAATCCACATAACCCATTTCAAGCAACCCATTTCAACTCAATTTATTTATGGATTCCACTAAGAAAATGTCTTAGATCCAAACCTGAAAGTTTAATTCCTCATAACAAGGAACAACCTCCAATTGTTAGTTTCCGGAAATTCCATCAAGAACATATTTAAAATATGCCTCAAACTTTCCATTTTCTAACTCCATAACTCCATAACTCATACCTACCCGACCCAATTGTCTAATAGACTAATACCTAGTTACATAACATTAGTCTCATATACGTTGCCGACAGCCGAGAGTCGACTCCATCCACAATCCACATCCACGTCCACTTTGCCAGAATCGGACAATCGCTAGAATCGGTAAGTTTTAATTTTATTTTTAAGCACTAGATACAACAGTTGGTTATTAAGCACTAGATACAACAATAGGGCATCCAATCCAAATATACAAGTAGTTATTAGTTAAGAACTAAGAACTATGAAGATAAAACAATTGGTTCAATTACTAATTAGGGAATAAGGAAAAAAATTACTTATAACTAATTAGTAATTGAACCAATTGTTTTATCTTCGCAGTTCTTAGTTCTTAACTAATAACTACTTGTATATTTGGATTGGATGCCCTATTGTTAAATCGTACTTGAGAGATTGAGTAGTTGAGTTGAGAGTTGAGCATTCAAGTTTTATTTTGTGGTTGTATTTAGTTTATGGTTTAACATTGATTTTGTAGTTGTATTTAGTTTATGGTTTAACACTGATTTTGTAGTTGTAATTGAGTTTGAAGGAACTGATTGTGATACATTTCTATATTGTGCAGCCATGTCTTCACAGTCATTACATAATCCTCCTTCCGTCGCCGATGAAAATTCTCAACCTTCATCAACGGAGTTACAGTCAAACAACAATGGAAGTGCTTCAAACCTTCAACCAGATGTTGTAATAATCGATAATGATAATGCTACTTATAAGGATGGAGCTGGAACAGTTGTAGGTGAAAGGGAAAGGAGTGACGTTTGGAACCACTTCGATAAGGTGGAAATTGGTGCTACTATGAAAGTTGTTTGTAAGTACTGTAAGAAGCCAATGAAAGGTGATTCGGGCAGTGGGACAACACATTTGAGAAATCATTTTTTGAAGAAACATAGCAAGCCCCAAGAGAGTATAAGGCAAAAACTTTTGGCAAGCAATTTCAATAAAGACCATCCTGAATTAGCCGCTTATAATTTTAATTACGAGGCTGCGAAACAAGAGCTTGCAAAGATGATTATAATGCACGAGTAACATATCTGTATCGTGGACCACATTGGATTTAAAAGGAATTCAGCACGGCTTCAACCACTCTTTAAAGTACCAAAGTAGAAATACAATAAAGAATGAGATTTTCCAGATTTATGAATATGAGAAAGAAAAAACTACAAGTTTTCTGGACAGTATTTCAAGCCGGATAACAATTACAACCGATATGTGGACATCAAGTAATCAAAAGAAAGGATATATGGTAGTCACAACACATTTCGTTGATGATTCATGGATTTTGCAGAGTCACATTATGAGGTAGATACACTAACACAAGTCTGTTTATTTAATAAGTTTATTGTTTATATTCAAATTTGTAAAACCTATCTATTTCCACATTTTATTGATGATGGCTTAACTTACTAAGTCGCATTTCATTTTTGTTTTTTAAGGTTTATTTATGTGTCTTGTCCTCATACGAAAGAAGTTCTTTGTGATCAATTATTGAATTTTTTGATGGATTGGAATATGGATTCCAAAATTTATGCCCTCACTGTCGATAATTGTACCACCAATGATGCCATGGTTGAACTTTTATTGGAGAAGTTAGATAGCTCATCACTTATAGCAGGTGGAAGCTTATTTCATATGCGATGTTCCACTCATATTCTGAACTTGATTGTCAAAGATTGATTAGATGTTATAAAAATTGGTGTTGAAAAAATTCGAGAATTTGTAGCTTATTAGACAACAACACCAAAAAGAGAGGAGAAATTTGAAGAAACAGCCCGACAGTTACGTAATACAAGTACTAAAAAATTGGGGCTTGATTGTACAACAAGGTGGAATTCCACGTACTTAATGCTGGAAACAGCTTTATTGTATAAGGATGTATTCACTCGATTGGGCCGAAACGAGACTCAATATAAAAGTGTTCATTCAAGAGAAGAGTGGGAATTTGCTCAAGATGTGTGTGGGAGGTTGAAATCTTTTTATATGGCAATTGAGGTTTTTTCTGGGAAAAAATATCCCACTGCTAATCTATGTTTTATCAATATTTGTGAGATTCATCTAGCAATTACAGAATGGCGTAGAAGTTCAAATTTTGTGATTCAAGGTAGAAGATGGAGGTACTTGAGTTCTATTTTGAAAAGATTTATGGTGAGCATTCATCGTTTAGAGTTGATGTTGTTCATGAAGTTTGTTATTCTCTGCTTAAAGAGTACCATGAGAGATTGGTTGTAAGCAAGGAGAAAAGCGGAGATTCATGTTCTATGGCTTCTCAATGTAGTTCTGAAAGTAAATCGCAGTATGATTTGTTCATTAGCACTAAAAAGCGTAAAATAGTCGACTATATTAAATCAGAATTGGATCACTACTTAGATGAGGACGTCTTGCCTAAAACTGAAGGTTTCGATGTCTTAACTTGGTGGAAGGCAAATGCACCTAAATATCCAACCTTGCAACACATGGCTCGAGATTTCTTAGTCATTCCAGCATCTACAGTTGCATCTGAGTCGGCGTTTAGCTCTAGTGGCAGGTTATTGAGTCCACATCGTAATAAACTGCATCCTAAAACTATAGAAGCACTGATGTGTGCTCAGAGCTGGCTATGAGCTGCTGAAATGAAAGGTACAGTTCAGCACATTACATTTTTTTTTAGATTTTGTAGTAATAATTTTTGTATTCGATTTGTACTTGTGAATTAATTGGTTAAATGTACAGGTGAGTCATCTGTGGGATACGCAAATATATACAACGACATGGAGGTGGAATATTCGTATGTGACGCGAGAGTTAAATGGATAACACAATATCTAATTCACCTGTAACTTGTTCTTGGAGTCAGGAGTTTAATAAACTGACTTATTTTCAGTTTTAAATGTCTCATGTAGTTATAACCATTATAGTGTGGATGACCAGATCAAAGCAAGCTCCTATCAGCACTGTCAATAACGATGAAGATTTCATTTTTTAGTTCAGGCAAGGTAAATAACACTTCAGCGGGAACCTCCTGTATGTGACATTGCAGTAAATGCATTATTTTTCATGTGGGTTAGATAACATTTCCGGGGCAACACTTTGCTGACTGCTGTTGGAATTTGGATTGTCGCAGCCCACTAGGCCACTACCTACATGCTTGGTTCTTTGTATCATTTAAGAATTTCTTAATTTGTATTCTAGGACTTTGTATTTGTTTTAATTTGGAAACTAGTACACTAAAATTTAAACTTGATTTGTACTCCCTCCGTTTCTTTTTATATGACGTTTGACTTTTTTACACATATTTTAAAGCGCTTTGACCGGATACTTAAAATTATTATTTTTTATATTTTCTTTTTTTGAATTAAACCATTCTTTATATATTTTAAATCAAAAAAGAAATTTTTTAAAAATAATAAATTTAAGTACCCGGTCAAAACATCTTGAAGTATGTGCAAAAAAGTCAAACGACATATAAAAAGAAACGGAGGGAGTAATTCATTATAATTAGTAATATTTTTGATTTTGAAGCTGAACTTTTTATTTAAATGTAAAGTTTCTTGAAGTTCAAAGAAAAAATCCGTACAATTTTTTTTTATTTCTTTGGCATTTCAAAATTTGAATTTGGATAAATTCGAACCCGATTCGAAACCCGATGGATTGAATTTGGATTTCGATTTTAAAATTCAATTGGATTTGGATTTGACAAAAATATTTGGATTTTGGGTATCTCAAAAATCCAATCCGATCCGACCCGTTACCATCCCTAGACATCACTTGTGAAAAAGAAAAATAAAATAAAATAAGGAGGCAATACCACTTGAAGTGGCGAACTTTAGTCATGCCATTTTTGCAAATTTGTATCATTTTAACAAATCTGAATGTAATTGTATTATTTTTGCATTCCGTTCGAACATGCGAGAAATGTGAGAGGGCCCACCTATATCTGGTTCGATAAATCAATATTCTATAAATTAATAATCTTCATTAATTAATATTTATTTGGGGCTTTTAATATAAATTAATAATTCATTAAATTATAAAATAATATATTTTTATTAAAGCATATAAGTCTCATATAATATATAAACTAGCTTTATAACCCGTGCGAGGCACGGGCATACTCTAGAATATTGTGTATTTTTTTGTTAATTTTGACGTATGTTATGAATTATTTGAAAATTTAAGTTAACTTGAAAATTTAAGTTAACGGTATTTGAAATATTATCCCCCCCCCTCCCGAAATATCTCTCTCTCTCTCTCTCGATTTTTGTGCCAAAGTTTTAGCCTCATTCTCTTCCCCTCCTCCAGCAGTGGTTGCCTTCTCTTTTCGGTGTCAGGGCCCGAAGATCCCTGCCTCTCTTATCTCTCTTATCTTTCTTTTTACTGTCTCATTAGCTTTTCTTTTCTTCCTCCATCCTCCGCCCAGTATTTGAAATATTATCCTCCCCCCCCCCCCCCGAAATCTCCCTCCGTCTCTCTCTCCCCCCCCCCTCTCCCTCTCTCTCTCTCTCTCTCTCTCTCTCTCTCTCTCTATCTATCTCTATTTCTGTGCCAAAGTTTTAGCCTCATCCACTTCCCCTCCTCCAGCAGTGGTTGCCTTCTCTTTTTGGTTTCACGACCCGGAGATCCCTCCCTCTCTTATCCATCTTATCCTTCTTTAATTGTCTCTTTATCATTTCTTTTCTTCCTCCATCCTCCATCCTCCGCCCTTTCTCCTTCCTCCTTCCTCCCCGTATCCTTCATCTTTTCTTGTAAACTTTTGTTTTGGATATGTATTTTGATTGGTTCATTCTAACTCTATGTCTTCTAGTTGATGTTCGTTCTAGGACGTTGTGGCAGATCACTGATAGTTTTCATGGTCGAAGACGGATTTCAAGACATGTTACGATTGTAGAATTATTTTAGATTTAGTTTCCCTATTAGTTGGTGTTCTTAGTTCTTGCGTGCACTAACACAAATTTCTGTTTTCTAAAAATTTTATCGATTAGAAATCGACAATACTGCATTGTTTCCCGCACTTGCGACTTGGTGATTAATCTCTTTGTTGCCCAGTAAATAACAATTGTAGAAGGGGGTTGAATACAATTGTATAAGATTCTCGACTTTATATAACACAAATATGAAAGAGCAATAACAATAACAATAACAGCTTTATTAACTTTGATATAAAACTGTTACAAACTCTCTTAAGAAATTCTGATGTTCTTAAGAGCTGCTAGCTTACAAAAACTCTCTCAAGAAATTCTGTTCTTAAGAGCTTCTCTTCGATTATGTTCTCTCTCGAATGAATACATAAATCGAAACCAAAACTGTGTTTATATAGTACACACAGCTTCTCTATCAATAACAAGATAAGTCCTAATCATAACAAAGATAGAAACATATCTTTAATCGATAGCTGCATTCTACAAACCAGGAACAAATAGAATAAACTTCCATGTTTATCTAGACTCCAAATATAACTCGAAGTAGGAATCCTGATCAGCTTCAAGTCCTGATGATCAATCCTGATCATAGTCTGAGTAGGAATCCTGATGATCAATAAGATACTAACGCTTGATCAAATACTGATGACCATGCAATACTGATGACGTCAGCAATCCTGATCAGTTGAGTCTAGCTTCTGACGATCATTGAATTCTGATCTAACAATCTCCCCCAATCTCATACTTTGTGAAATAAAGTATAGATTCCAAATATTCAATGATGTCAAAAACATGTATCAAAATGTACAAGTATCTTCAGAACCAACTTATCTGTTTAAGCTTTGTGATAGAACAGATTCATCTTCAAGAAGTTGGATAATAAACTTTCTTCTTTTTCTTCAAGAATTTGAATCAGTCTTTCCTTAAGATTTCTGAGTTCTTCATCTTCCTCATTAATCTGGTAGATAGCTGCTCTGAGATTCTGTATGGAGTTTCTCTGTAGACTGTGCTCTTCAAGCAAAAGATAAGCAATTTCCTTCCCATCAGGATTGAGAGAAAGATGAGTCATGCCAAAATTTACTTCTTTAACAGCAGTACCCCTTTGCATTTCCACATCCTGACCTCTTTGATTTAAGTACATGGGAGTAAAATTACCATTGAAATTACTGTTTCCATCCAGTCTTCTTCTTATAGTTGACAAAATCATGTCACTCCATTCTTTGTACACTTGGTTCTTCCATCTTAACAGATAGTGAACATATTTCAGTTCCTGTGTAGTTTTCATCAGCAGATCTTGAATAGATAGAATCTTCACACTACCATCTTTCATGAAGTACAGAAGCTTTTCTTTCTTTTCAAAACCATCATGACAATCTATAACTATATCAACAGCTAATAAATTGTTCAGGTTTTCAGAAGTTAAAGTACCTCCAATTTCTGTCAAGGAGTAAGGATCAACATATGACATATTCAGATATTCACCATCTCTGTGTCCAATACCTCCTCTTGAATTACTTGACAGTTGCTTCAGATTTGAAAACATCTTTAACCAGAGTGTTTTTGATCTAGCCATATCAGACAAATCAACAACACTTGAAGCGTTTGTAATAATTCCACCAGACTGAAAATTGATAGGTGTATCACAACTTAATGTGCTAATATGTTTCCACTTCTTGTATTTCTCCTTTTCATGAGCGTAGCTTCTTTCAAGTAAAGATTCTTGTCTGCTTGAATTTCTCCATTTTCTTTCATTTGAAACTTTAAGCCTTTGTAGATAGAGATTAAAATCTTCATTTGTTCTCTTTGTAATATCTCTTCTTCTGGCTTCTTCTTCTTCATCTACTTCTTTGTTGTGACAATCAACAACAGTAGATAAGATTATCAAATCAACCTCTTGCAGAATTTCAGATTCATCAGGATCTTGAATATTGTCAGGATTAGAATCTTCAATTTGATTTGTATTGCTGAGAGTTGATTTACTTGATTTTCTTCTCAATTCAGGTTCTTCTTCAACAATTCCATCATCACCAAAAGTAGATCTGTCAGGAACTACTAGAGTTTGAATAGGTTCAGGAATTTCTTCAATTCTTAACCCTCTAGACCTTGTCTGTCTAGGTACTATTTGAGTTGAAGAACCTCTTTACTTCTTCTAGCACCTCTCCTACCTCTGCTTCCTCTACCTCTAGCAGGAGCAGTATAGCTTTCCATTGTCTCTCTTTGTAGTCTCAAGAATTCTTCATGTGAGAGATCTGGATATTCTTCACTTGCTGTAGAGAGTGCTTTTCTTGCATATAATTGTTGAACTCTTTTATCAGTGTGATATAGAGTAACAATTCTGCCGTCTTTTGTAGAAAACTTCTGGAATAAATTTGATGCATCTTCAGGATTATCAATAATCACATCTTCATCACCTTCAGGAATTGTAGCAAGAATTTGTCCATGACCAGGTGTCAGGATTTGATCTTCCGTCAGGATCTGAGATTGCACCAATGTTCTTACTGTCTTAACTCCAGAATCAGAAACATGAGTTGACTGCGTTGTTTGACTTTGAGAAGTTTGGATTGTCTTCATAACAACAGCATCAGAGGTTTCTCCTTGTATCGCTTTGTCACCACCATCATCTCCAGTATCATCATCATTATTTCTTAATACTAGATCAGGTGTACATTTTGTCTGAATAACCTTCTCCCCCTTTTTGACATCAGGATTTGACAATAATTGCAAAATTAAGGAAAGAGAGGCTTGAATTTCAGTTACCTTAGTATCCAGAGAATCAAGTCTTTGATTGATTGAGGTTTGTTCTGAAACAACAGATTTCACTTGGGATTCCACTACCCTTAGTTGTAAAGTAGTAGGCACCTTTGTAAAATTATTAAAGATATCAGTCCTCACTTTTTCAGTTGAGCCCGTGATAGAATCAATCTTACTTTTCAGGCTTTTGGATAACAGAGTTGTAGCCTTCAGATGATTCTTCAAGTCTTGATTCTCTATAGACTTCACTGCATTATAGGCATGTTCAATAGCAGAAGAAAAACTGATAGATTCATCAGATTGGTGCCATGAATTGTTCCATTCATTCTGTCTAAATGCCTCTGCAGGATCAAAGGAAGGAATAGAAAAATCTTGTCTCTGATCTTTTCCAGTGGAAGCATTGCTAGCCATATATGTACTTGATGAACCAAAATTAGTTCCAAGACTAATCTTGAGTGTTGTAGGAAGCTGTTCCTTCTCTTTTCGATTCTCATTATCATCATCACTATCATCATCAGAACTATCATCAGCAGTATCAGGAGTAATATCAGGATCAGGAATAGCAATACCTTTCAGTTTATCCCGTGGTTCTGAGATAGGATGATCCATTGGTCTTGAACGAAGTGGCTGTATCAAAATAGGTTCATTATCAGGAGCACCACTAGCGTTAGGATGAACATCGTCAGGATTTGATATGCTTGCATCAGTATTTGCTACCAATGGTTCTTGTGGAGCTTGAGGTTCAGAAGCTGCTTCAACACTTTGAGCTAAAGGTTCTTGTGTGCTTCCCTCATTGACAATGTTCTCGACCAATCTTTCAACAGAAGCTGTAGCTTTGCCTGCATCTTCACTTTGAGAAGATGGTTCTTGTGTAGCTGGAATGTTGATGTCTTCATTCTCCCTTTGAGAAAATGGTTCTTGTGTGACCATTCCACTAGCTAAGCCTTCACCCAAACTTTGATTGAGTGGTTCTTGTGTGGCAGGATCAACAGTAGCTGCTGAATTACTCTGAAATTCAGGTTCTTGTGGGCTTGATCCTTTCAGCTTCTTCTGTCTCTGATAGACTAACTCTTCTGCATTCCTCTTTTTCTTTGATGTAGGTGTAAGACCAACCAAGGAAGCAGTTGTAGAAACCTTCTCCCAAGAAATTTCTCTAATCTGAAATGGAGAGGCTGGAGAGTCTGATATAGAGACAACTTTTGTTGCTGCATCAGGAATACTAACATCAGGAGTAGATGACTCTTCAGGATTTGATGTCTGAATATCAGTATCCTTCATTTGCACTGTCAAAGGAATGTGATACCTGCTCTTTGATAATTTCCTTGTCTTTTGTGGTTTTGACGAAGGTACCACAACTTTAGTAGCAGTATCAGCAACTTCCTTGTTCACATTCATCACAGAGGATATAGGTAAGTCATCCTCTGAATCACTTTCATCAATCAACCGTAACTTCCTTTTCACAGAAACATTCTTAACAACCTTATCAGCTTTCTTCACCAGGACCCCTTGTACACCCCCTTGTATCTTCTTTTTAGTGAGTGGTGTAGAGGAAAAATCCTTTGAACCTGATTGCCTTCCAGACACATCAGTTCTAGCTGATTTCTTTGATTTTACAACTAAAGTCTTTTGAGAGACAGTAGAGGTGGTTGTTAACTGTTTAGACTGTTTAGGTTGCATGCTTGTGTCAGGAACAAGGTGGGTTGGGCCTTGCCCCATAGCATTAGAAAGTAGTCCATAACGAGTAGGCATTTTCTGATGTAAGAAAAACCTAACCTCATCAGGAATAAAAGCATTTCCTATAAAACCATTTGCCTTATCACTGTTGACTAAGGACTTAATATTATTCTCAGTAATTCTACAGATTGGTAGAACTACATCATCCTCAAAAACAACATTAGGACAAAAGTGATTAAATATCAACTGTAAAAATCTAAGAAAACAGACAGAACCCAACTTATCTGATTTCCTATCACTTAAAGCTTTTAAGATAAAAGACCCATAATCAAACACTGTAGAATGGATAAGAGAGTACCCAATTTTAAGAGATCCTGATGGAAGAGCATCAAAATTTGATGTCTTGTTCAGGAAACAGCGGCTGATTGTATCAAAGAAGAAATTCCATTCCTTCTTAAGCTTTGTCCTAAAGAGATTTCCATATCTCTTTACTTCTCCATTGTAGCCCAGTTTCTTGACAAACTCAAATAGAGCAGAGTCTGAAATGACCCTAGGAACTTTTTCACCCAGAATAGGCAAATGCAATGCCTCTTCAATAACAGCAGGGATGACATGATGAGTTACCCCATTTGATTCGAACTGCATCAGAATGGTTCCTGTAGAACTTTGACCAAAAACAACTGTGTTCCAAACCTGCATTACAGACTTAAAAGAAACACTTGCAGGCTCTGTTAAAGCATACTTCAATGGGCTTGAAGTAAGAAAATCTTGAAATATATGGAACTCAGTAGGCAATTCTTGATGGTCTAGTATGGCTACAAAGTTATTAGTGGCAAAAGTAATATCACGAATTACTGTTTGTTTGTTCATGAAAGATGAAGTCGCCATTGTAATGCTTTTGAAAACTCGAGAATTAAGATTTGAAGCAATTAGGGTATGAAAGCACAGAGAGAGATAAAAACGAAAAACTGATGATAAGAGAGTAATTAACGATGTAGACCAATAAAAAGTATTTTGTTAAAACAAAATATTACTCTCAAAGACAGGTGGCAAAATATGATTTGTGCACAAAGAATTAGTGGACAGATTACGTGTGTCATTTAAATAAATCTGCACCGCCTTTTATGTGTATGTATTGATATATCTATAATAGTGCAACACACGCGCGCATACAGTTGTCCTACTAAAACTCAACCGTCCATCAGTAGACACTGACGAAAAATTAGGCACAAATTAAGTAATGAAATACTGACCTGTACATCAGGATTGACCAGTTGACTTCCTGTCAAGATTGAGTCCTATCAGGATTTGATCAAAGATACATACCTTTCTGAATAACCATCAGGATTTGACAGTTATCAGGATTTCCTCTCTGTAGCTTTTCCTCAGAAATTCTCAAAATTCATCATTCCAAGTTCATTCACCAACTTATTGAAAGTAGCTTCAGGTAGTGGCTTGGTGAATATATCAGCTAGTTGTTGATCAGTAGGAACAAAGTGAAGTTCAATTGTTCCTTCCAGAACCTGTTCTCTTATAAAGTGATATCTGATACTTATGTGTTTAGTAAGAGAATGCTGAACTGGATTTCCTGTCATTGCAATAGCACTTTGGTTATCACAATAAATAGGGATTTTTGAGTATGACAGGCCATAATCTAACAACTGATTTCTCATCCACATTATCTGAGCACAACAACTTCCTGCAGCAATGTACTCAGCTTCTGCAGTTGAAGTGGAAATAGATTTCTGCTTTTTACTGAACCATGAAACTAGTCTTCCACCCAAAAACTGACAACTTCCTGAAGTACTTTTCCTGTCTATTTTGCATCCTGCAAAATCAGCATCTGAATAACCACACAACCCAAAATCTGATTCCCTTGCATACCAAAGGCCAAGTGAAGGAGTGCCTTTGAGATATCTAAAAATTCTTTTGACTGCAATCAGATGTGGTTCTCTAGGTTTTGCTTGAAATCTTGCACATAGACAGGTTGCAAACATGATATCTGGTCTACTGGCAGTGAGATACAATAAAGAGCCAATCATTCCTCTGTAGTGAGTTACATCTACCTCTTCACCTTGATCAGGATCAAGTTTGGTAGCTGTAGCTATGGGAGTTGAAGCAGGAGTACTGTCTTGCATGTTAAACCTTGTCAGTAAATTCCTTGTGTATTTAGACTGATTAATAAAAATCCCTTCATCAGTCTGTTTAACTTGAAGACCCAGAAAGTAACTCATTTCTCCCATCATGCTCATTTGATATCTTGACTGCATAAGCTTGGAAAACTTTTCACACAGCTTATTGTTTGTTGACCCAAAAATGATATCATCAACATAAATCTGAACTAACAGCAACTCCTTACCATGATTCAAATAAAATAGAGTTTTATCAATTGTACCTCTTTTGAATCCACTTTCCAGTAAGAATTGAGCTAAGGTTTCATACCATGCTCTTGGAGCTTGCTTTAGTCCATAAAGTGCCTTATCCAGTCTGTAGACATGATCTGGATATGTAGGATCAATGAAACCAGGAGGTTGTTCAACATAAACTTCTTCCTCCAGTTCACCATTTAAGAAAGCACTTTTAACATCCATCTGGAAAACCTTGAATTTCTTATGTGCTGCATAAGCAAGAAATATCCTGATGGCTTCTAGTCTTGCAACAGGAGCAAAAGTTTCATCATAGTCAATTCCTTCTTGTTGGGAATACCCCTTTGCAACTAGTCTAGCTTTGTTTCTGATAATGACTCCATCAGAATCAGTCTTGTTCTTGAAAATCCACTTTGTACCAACAATTGATCTATTCTTTGGTCTTGGTACCAGTTTCCAGACTTCATTCCTTTCAAATTCATTCAGTTCTTCTTGCATTGCAGTAACCCAATCAGCATCTTTAAGTGCATCTTCAACTTTCTTAGGCTCCTCCTTGGATAGAAAGTTATTATATAAACATTCATTCTGAGTTGCACTTCTTGTTTGAACACCTGCTTCAGGATCTCCAATTATCAAATCAGGAGTATGATCTTTTGTCCATTTCCTTGCTGGTGTCAAATTGTTTCTTGAAGTAGATGCTCCCCCTGGATTGGTGTTATCTTGATTGAAAGAATTTGATTGATTTGAAGCTCTCCCTGAATTATTGCTATGCCCTCCTGATGTGTTATCAGGATCTTCACTTAAATCAGTATCTGAAGAATTCTGTCCTGATGATTGAGTTGACTCTGAACTTGTAGTTGAATGTCGTTGCTCCCCCTCAACATTAGCACTACTAGTTGTATCACTGTTGTTTGCATCATCAGTACCTGGTGAGTCATCAGGATTTGGTGACCCGTCAGTACTGGATGAATGGACAGTTTCTGATTCACTTTCTTCAGGTTCCTTGGAAGCTTCATTTTCAAATAACAATCTATCATGTGAGTCTTCAATGATTCCAGTTATCTTCTTATCATCAAAAGATACATGTATTGACTCCATGACAGTTCTTGTTCTCAAATTAAAAACTCTGAAGGCTCTTGATGTAGGATAACCTATGAATATTCCTTCATCAGCCTTTGTTTCAAATTTCCCTAGCTGTTCAGGATGAGTTCTGAGAACAAAACATTTACAGCCAAACACATGCAAATGCTTCAGACTTGGTTTCTTCTCTTTGAGTGACTGATAAGGAGTGACACCATGCCTGTTTATCAATGTGAGATTTTGTGTATAGCATGCTGTGTTGACTGCTTCTGCCCAGAAATATGTAGGTAATTTAGCTTCTTCCAACATAGTTCTGCCAGCTTCAATAAGAGTTCTATTCTTCCTTTCTACTACTCCATTTTGCTGAGGTGTGCCAGGAGCAGAGAATTGTTGAATGATTCCTTTGTATTTGCAGAACTCTTCCATCTTTGAATTCTTAAATTCAGTACCATTATCACTTCTCAGAATCTTGACTTTGTACTTTGTGGTTGTCTCAATCATCCTCACATGATCCAACAGAACTTCAGGAGTTTCATCTTTTCTATGCAGAAAATACACCCAGGTGAATCTAGAATATTCATCAACAATTACAAGAGTGTACCTTTTCTTACTGATGGACATGATGTTGACTGGACCAAACAGATCAAGATGTAGCATGTGATATGGTTCTTCAATAGAGGATTCTGATTTACTCTGGAATGATGTCCTTCTTTGTTTTGCTTTTTGGCATGCATCACAGAGTCCATCAGGTGTATATAAGACATTAGGTAATCCTCTTACTAACTCTTTCTTAACCAACTCATTGATGTTGCTGAAGTTGAGATGAGAAAGCTTCTTGTGCCAATTCCAACTTTCATCTACTGAAGCTTTACTGATGAAACATGTAGGGGAGCCATCAGTATCTGAGAGAATGTTGGCTTCATATATGTTACCATGCCTGTAGCCAGTTAGTGCTGTCTTCCCTGTTGCTTTACTGACTACTTCACAATGTGTGGAATAGAAATTGACATGATAACCTCTGTCAGTGATTTGACTAATACTCAACAAGTTGTGTTTTAGTCCTTTCACTAGAGCTACTTTTTCAATGATGACATTTCCAATGATTATATTGCCATATCCCAAGGTTTGTCCAATGTTGCCATCTCCATAAGACACAGTTGGGCCAGCTTTTTCCTCATATTCTGATAACAGGGCTTTGTTTCCAGTCATGTGCACAGAACATCCACTATCCATGACTAACACATTTTTCCTTTTACCCTGCATCAGAATAGTAAAACACTAGTCAGAATGTTTAGGAACCCACACTTGTTGGATTCCTTGTTCATGCATTTTATTAAATTTAACAGCAGAAGACTTTTTGACTTTAGCAGTCCTGACAGGATTTACTCCATCAGGATTTGCTTTGTCAGTATCAGTATTAACAAAAGCATGCTTCATTATGACATTTTCAGTTCTATCAGACTTTGTACTACTTTCAAACTTAGGCAATGGATCATAAAAATTATAGTACAAATCATGATACTCTTTACATGTATAAATAGAATTCCATAGACTACCACAATGAAAACAGGAATTCTGTGGTTTGTAAAATACTGATCTATTCCTAACATCAGACTTAGGAATTTCAGCAATTTTCTTCTTACTCTTTTTACAATCAATAGCAAGATGATTAGAGTTACCACAGTTAAAACAACACTTTCTAGGTGCATTTGGGATATATTTATAACCATTCTCTTTATTGATCCCAACTTTACCATTCCTGTTTCTCTTAACAGTAGCTTCCTTTTTCTTATCTGTAACCTCACAGATTTTATCTTTAAGCTGTTTCTGAGACAATAGACCTACATTCTTAGTGACTTTGTTCATGACAGGTTTAGACTTTATAATTTTAATTCCTTGAGTAGAAGAAAATCCCTTTTCAAAAGTAGAATTGGAATCCTTACCAAAAACAAAATTAACAGGAGTAATCTTAGATTTGGTTGAGTCTATAACATGTCTATAGGTCTTTGGACTGACTGTCTCATCAATGACAATTTTCTCTGCTAATTTCTTATCTTCATCTGACTTATATCCTAGACACTCTTTCCAATTCTTAGAGGTATTAATCTCATGAAATTTCCTACCAGAGTCTGTCCAGGTTCTGATTTTCTCATTAGCAAATTCAAGTTCTTTTTCAAGGGAAGTACATTTAGATGTCATCTCTAAGTGCATGTGTTTAGCATTATCACATTCTTTTTGTACTTCTTGCATACGAGAAAATTCAGCTTCTAATATCTCATTCCTCTTTCTAAGGTCAGACATCTCAGATAAGATTCTAGTATTCTCAGCAGTTTGACTTCTAAAGCTAATATGTAATGACTTTAGAAAACGTCTTAACTCAGAAGCATTATCAGTATCAAAATCAAAGATAGTATTTAGTACCTTATCATCAGGAACAGCAGTTACATCAGCATTGGCCATTAACGCATAGTTGACTACCTCAGTATCAGATTCTGAGGAAGAGTCCATCCAATCCTTGCTTGATGTGATGAGTGCCTTTGTCTTGTTGCATTCAGAAGCAAAGTGACCCATACCATTACACTTGTAGCATCTAACCTTTGACTTGTCAAATTTGCTACCCTTGCTGTCCTTCTTGATATACTTGTCTTTGTCTGCTTTGAAGGTCTTTTTCTGAAAGTTGCCTTGTCTTCTATTCTTCCTGAACTTCATCCTTCTGAAGTTTCTGACAATCATAGCAACCATCTCTTCCATGTCTGAATCAGAAGATTCATCACCAGTATTGGCATCAGGATTGCCATCAGTATCTGATGAAGAGTCGTCAGGATCTGACTCAGCTTCTCTTGCTTTCCTTCTAGAGACCTCCATAGCTTTCCCTTTTGATTTTGCTTCTACATTCAAAGCAATTGACTTTGCCTTGCTGCTTTTCTTGTTCTTTCTCTGTTGAACTTCAAGATCATGAGTTCTTAGCATCCCATAGATCTCATCAAGAGACACAATGTTCAGATCATACTGGTGTCTAATGATTGAGGTCTGAGTATCCCATTCTTCAGGTAAAGCTCTAAGAAATTTGGTGTTTGAATCTTTAGTTTCATATACTTTGTCAACTAAGGATAAGATGTTCAATAGTGTCAGAAATCTATCATATAGATCAGTCAGGCTCTCTTCAGGTCTTGCATCGAATTGCTCATATTCTTGAATCAATAGAGCCCTTCTGTTTTTCTTAACAGATGCAGATCCCTGGCACTGAGTTTCCAAAGTATCCCAGATTTCTTTTGAAGACTTGCATGCAATCACTCTGTTTGACATAACAGCATCAAGGCTATTATGCAAGATATTCTTTATCTTTGGTTCCCTGAGTACATGAGCTTTTTCTTCTGGAGTCCATTCAGCTTTAGCTTTGACCACATAATGTTCTGGTACTGTATCTGTTCGTTCTACGAACTTTGTTGGTATATATGGTCCATCACGAATCCTGTCCAAGTAGTCGGGATCCATAGCCTCCAGGTACATCAGCATCTTTACCTTCCATGTAGGATATTCTGATATCTTCAAGATGGGAATCTTCATGCTTTCATACTTGGTTGTCGACATCTTTAGATCGTATCTGATTCAGAATTAAATCAGTTTGCTCTGATACCAATTGTTGCCCAGTAAATAACAATTGTAGAAGGGGGTTGAATACAATTGTATAAGATTCTCGACTTTATATAACACAAATATGAAAGATCAATAACAATAACAATAACAGCTTTATTAACTTTGATATAAAACTGTTACAAACTCTCTTAAGAAATTCTGATGTTCTTAAGAGCTGCTAGCTTACAAAAACTCTCTCAAGAAATTCTGTTCTTAAGAGCTTCTCTTCGATTATGTTCTCTCTCGAATGAATACATAAATCGAAACCAAAACTGTGTTTATATAGTACACACAGCTTCTCTATCAATAACAAGATAAGTCCTAATCATAACAAAGATAGAAACATATCTTTAATCGATAGCTGCATTCTACAAACCAGGAACAAATAGAATAAACTTCCATGTTTATCTAGACTCCAAATATAACTCGAAGTAGGAATCCTGATCAGCTTCAAGTCCTGATGATCAATCCTGATCATAGTCTGAGTAGGAATCCTGATGATCAATAAGATACTAACGCTTGATCAAATACTGATGACCATGCAATACTGATGACGTCAGCAATCCTGATCAGTTGAGTCTAGCTTCTGACGATCATTGAATTCTGATCTAACACTCTTCGATTAAATATATTTTTGGATTTTCATATGGTCTAATGCTTTGTATTGTTATATCCTATGTTATATCCCAGTATTGTGGATTGATTTGTCTCTCATGTAATATCTAGTATGTATATATTTTCTCTTGACACTGTATAAGTATTTGATGCTGCATATTATGTTTTTTAAGATACATGAATGATCATATTACAATAAATTAGTTAGTGATGAATAACTCTATTTCGTCAATCCGTTAAAAAACAATTAACATTATATGAAATCATGTTATGTTACTAAAAATTTGATATTACAAATTCATGTCATATTTATAATTATCTCAATATCACTATCTTTTTAATTATATTTTATTAATATCTTAAATTATATATGTTATATAAAATAACATATGTACATCTATATGCAAGTATTAATTACTCCATCCGTTGCACTCAAACTGACTTGTTTGATTTTCTTGGTCAAACTGACTAAACTTTGACTAATTTAAAAACAAAAGTGGCATGCATTTTTACAAATCTAAAATTTATATGCTATAATAAATTATCTATATTTTCAAATAATATATCTTTTATTAATTATATTTGACATATGATATACGTAATTTAAATTACAAAATTGGTCAATTTGACCAAAAAAAGTCAAACAAGCTAGTTTGAATGAAACGGAGGGAGTATAAAATAATTAGTGTACTTAATGAAGATTAGTTATTAATGATTAGAGATCTTAAGATGTATTAATATGAAGTAAATAGAATAGGGGTTGAAAAGTAATTTTACACTTTTAAGGGTATAATTGTCTTTTAACCGTGAATAAAATAAGACAATGATATGTAATAATGAGTTGAATACAATTAATGTATGCATATTAAAGTAGATGAGTAATAATAGTAATTAATACATGTATATTAAATTTTAAAATTATTAAAATATAATTAAGAAGGGTATTTTAGTAATTTAACTTGAATAAATTTTCTCATGAAACCCCTAGTTGATCTATTATATATATAATAGATTAATAATTACATATTACATCAAAATTATAGATATTTATTCTAAGATCCACTTTTATAATAAAACTCAAATGTAACTTGCTTCTTTTGAAATTGATGTCTACTTGCACTTCATCTTGAATTTTTCTTCATGAATTATTGAGCTCTGCACACTATGTTTATATTGCAAGAAAAAATTACGTAATGTAATTAGGTTTACTAATATTCATGAATGTAAATGTACTTAATTTATTTAAATTCATGTATCTATAATTTAATTAAATTCATGAATTTATTCGATTTACTTAAATTCATAAATATTAATTACTCAAATTAATGAATTGTTTTTGAGTCTTTATAGATTAATTCACAATAAATATAAATTTATAAAATTTATTATTCTGAGAACCGTAGATATTATAAAATTTTGAAATAATATATCTCGATAAATTAATAAGTTATTAATATATCGATAAATTAATAAATTATTAATTTATTGATTAATTAATATTTCAATTAATGAATAATTTTTTCTGTTTCGAAGGTTGCTCTGTACAATGTAAGTTCTTGTTATTTATTGCTGGGTTAGGTCTTGAGTTCTAAAATGACTTATTGTCAATTTTTGAATTTGCATTTAAAAATGTTTTATTGGCCAAATATATACTATCTATTTATTTGAATTTTTTTATTAGATTGATCACATTTTGAATAATTTCTAAAAATTATTCAGTTTAATTTTTGTATATCTAAAAGAAGTCAACTATATCTCTAATGGTGTTATCTAAAATCGTTGGCTAAAATCATATAATATACTGATTAATGTAAAATTTGTTGAACTTGTAAGGTATTGTGCTCCAATGGAGTTGACTATATGAGTTGGCTATATTTTAAAAATAGAATATTATTATTATTTTAAGTTGTTAAAATTAGAATAGATAATTAGAATATGGTAACAGATGAGGTGGAGGGTCCTTACTCGACAAAAATAACCAATATAAAGTGGTTGACTATATTTTTAGCTAACAGTAATGTTCCATTTGAAGTTGAGAGAATTTTACATATTCTCTAAATTTTTTATTTATGGCATCTTATCTATACTTTTAGCTAAGGGTTATAGATCATTGGAGATGCTCTAAGTTACCTGCTTTTTCTTATATAATTTGTTCCATTATTCCGTTTAACGTATAATCTATGTAATTTTAAATACAAAATTGATCAATTTAACGAAGAAAAAAAATTAAACAAGTCATTTGAATGGAATGTCCACAGATGGGGTTGAGCAAAAAATCGAATTAAAACCGAAATCGGAAAAAATCGATAAAAACTAAGCCGAATAAAACCAATCCGAAACCGAAATCGAAAAATAAAAAACAGAACCGATATGAATGGTTCGGTTTCCGTTTTACATTCCAACCGAACCGATTATTAATAAAAACAAACACTTTATTTTATATAAAAATATATTTGAATATTTTAAAATTAATAAATAACTTGATATATTTCAAGAATAAGTAATTTATAAGTAATATCTTGATATAATTTGTAAGTACTATTTGTGGTGATCAAAAAGTAATTCTGGTCCAAATTTAAATACATCAGATTACATGATTAGGCAAGTCAGGAACAAAAGATTTGCATAGTTGCTTCTATTGTTATCCCTCCTTGTAGACCTGAAGCAAATTAGGATCAACATTTATATGTAGCCATGGTCATGCCTCCTCTCAGATTAAAATTTTTATTTTGTAATTCTTTTGCTGTCCAGAATGAGATCATGTGTTGATTTCAGTTAGCTATCATAAAAGAACTCTGCATGGTTATTCAGAAAAATTAAATGGACTCCTAATACAATCTTAAGTTACACAAAATTTTTAAAAGTACGTATTTTAGTTCTAGTAATAATATTCGTTCTCATTTTTTATTCGTCCGGTTTTAAACCCGAAATCAAACCAAGATTTTTTAAACCGAAATCAATAGTTTGGTTGTGATTGTGATTGCAGTTTTTAATTTTAGAAACCGAAGATATATATGATTACGGTTTTATCAAAAAACCGAGCCGAATCGACCCACACTATACCCCATCCACGGATACCATTATCAAGAAGTGTAAACCGAGGAAGTAATGGTTTCAAGGAAATCTTTTTGATTTTTGAGGTAGATTTTCCTACTATTTAGAGCACGTCAAATTTAAAGTAGAAAGCACAGCTCAGACTTTTGTGGGAAAAAACAATGGGCTCTAAAAATTACAATTTCCTCTCAATTTGAGACACCCGCTGAATCAATTTATATCGGATATTATTTGGTGGACACAGAGGTACAGAAATGTAACAAAATTAGTAACCAGTCTTTTAATGTACCTGGTCCTGGTTACAAACGAACCGAATTGGTTCTATACCAACTTATAGTCGAAGAGATTCTCCCACCCTCTGTTACTTGTCGATCAGAGCTAGCTTTGTTCCCAGACAACCTATGACGTCACATCAAGTCTAGTTTCAGATGTTATAAATTTCACACTTTACTATTCTATATAATTAAATTTATAAAAATATAATTATTTGATTTTATATATTATGAAAAAGAAATTGTAATTTTTATCAATAAAAGTGAAATGCTTGAGGAAATTAAATGATTCTTTTGGAACTAGGGGTAACCTGTAAAGTAGTTCTGATGACTTCTGATTAATGGTACAAAAAAAAAAAAGTTGACGGCTGCTGGTGTCAAATCACCAAGGACATGGTGTAACTGCAAATCCAATGGATATAAACCAAGATCTAAATGCAATATTCATAAATAATTTCGAATTTAATTTGGAACAGAAAGTACCCAATGAGAGGAAGATCAAAACAGAGAGTAAAACAGGACAACAATAAGTTTAAGCAAGTTGTTGTAAAATCTGATCAAGAACTCAACAAAATGTCATCAGTTGATGAATCAGTTGTTCCTCTTTCTTCCCATGCACCCATTGCATCTTCATACAATGAAAGAATCAGGCCACTTTTGGATGCCATTGACAAGCTCAGGAACTTGAAGGTCATGCAAGAAGGTATTCAACTCCCCACCATTGTTGTTGTTGGTGATCAGTCATCTGGCAAGTCTAGTGTGCTTGAATCACTTGCTGGTATTAGCTTGCCGCGTGGTCAGGGGATTTGTACCAGGGTTCCACTCATAATGAGGCTTCATCAGAGCTTCATCTGGAGTATTGTGGCAAAGTGGTTTCTACTAATGAGATCAATATAGCAGAAGCTATAAACATTGCCACTGAAGAGATTGCTGGCAATGGGAAAGGGATATCTCATACACCATTGACACTTGTGGTAAAGAAGAATGGTGTTCCTGATCTCACTATGGTTGATTTGCCTGGTACATATTTCTTAACTAAGTCATATTTGTATAAAATATCATTTACCTGCATCTATTATTATGAGCAAATTATAAGACATTATGAAATTATATAAATTCTATCAGATCATTCTTGTTTTGTCATATTGAAACCTTTTATGTAGTGCACTTGTTTAGGGATTTTGAAACATATCACTGCAGTGTGAACTTGAACTATCTTGGTTAAGAGCTCATGTACATTTGAGATAAACGCAGGTCCCTTGTTCGAATGACTATATCCATGTACCCTATATCAACTACTAATTATACTGATCAAGTATCATGAAAATAAATTTTATGTTTTAGTTGATTTTTGATTAAGCCAATGGTTAGAATTAGACTTACTAGCTTATAACCCGTGCTAAGCACGGGCCGAACATGAGTCGACATTAAAATATCAGTATTAATAAATTATTAATGAATATTATTTAAAAATGTATTTTTCGAGAATTGAATGATAAAAATATATAATAAATAAATAAATATTTAATTATGTAGTTATAGACAATCGAACCGTGCATAAAGCTAAAGAAATTAAATTAAATAAATAAATCTTGTATGATTACGTAGCTGCAAAGAATCTAACGTTCTATGAAACTATTAAATTTAAAGTAAATAAATAAATCTTGTATAATTACGTAGTTGTAAGGAATCGAACCCTGGATGAAGCTAAGGAATTTAAAGTAAATAAATCTTGTATAATTATGTAGTTGCGAGGAATCGAACCCGGGTCAAGTGATAACCAAATTTGGTACTTTGGTACTTTGGTACTTTTTAGTACCGCGCGCCATTTTCACATTGTTTTGCTTATTAATAAAGAGTATAGATGACTCGATACACCTAAAACCACTTCTAAGAGAAAAGTATCAAGTCAGTGATATTGTATAGATTTTGTGTCAAGTCATTTGCTCCATTATTTCATTTATGTATTTACTATGTATAGTGAGCAAGTACCTTGAAACAGGTATCACCAGAGTTCCGGTTCACGGGCAACCTGAAAATATTTATGAGCAAATTTCTGGTATAATAATGGAGTATATAAAACCAGAAGAAAGCATTATATTGAATGTCCTATCTGCAACTGTTGATTTTCCAACCTGCGAGTCTATTTGAATGTCGCAGTCTGTGGACAAAACAGGCGACAGGACGCTGGCTGTGGTTACAAAGTCAGACAAATCTCCCGAGGGACTGCGTGACAAAGTCATGGCTGATGATGTCAATATCGGGCTTGGATATGTTTGTGTGAGGAACCGTATTGGTGATGAATCTTATGAAGAAGCAAGGATGGCAGAAAGTATGCTTTTCGAATCTCACCCACTGCTCTCGAAAATTGACAAGTCTATGGTTAGTGTTCCAGTGTTAGCTAGGAAGCTTGTGCAAATTCAAGCTACAATTATATCCAAGTGCTTGCCCGAAATTGTCAGAAAGATCAATGGTAAGTTGAATGGTAATGTCTTGGAGCTTAATAATTTGCCCCAGAAATTGTCTAGTGTTGCAGAAGCAATAACTGCTTTCATGAGGATTCTGGGATTGTCTAAAGAGTCGTTGAAAAAACTTCTTGTGAGAGGTGAGTTTGATGAATATCCTGAAAACAAGAATATGCATTGTACTGCTCGTTTGGCGGAAATGCTTGACAAGTTTTCTCGAGAATTGAAAGACAGTTCTCAGACTGACCCTAATGAGAAGTTTTTACTTAATGAGATATCTGTTCTGGAGGAAACTAAAAGTGTTGCACTACCAAATTTCCTTCCTAGATCTGCATTCCTATCACTTTTGCAGTACAAGGTTAAAAGAGTTTCAAACATACCTGTGAACATAATGATGCATCATTGTGACAACTATCCTCCATTGCAATCTTCTACTAAACGAGCAGTCTTAAATCTAATCTCTAAAATGAAAGAACAGTCAGCATCTCGGGTGATGGAAATTATAGAGATGGAGGAGATTGCGGACTATACATGTGATCCAGAGTATATGGCAATGTGGAGCAAGTTCATGACATCACGTGATGCTTTCAAGGCGGTTTTTAATGGTGCTTTGTCTATAGTTAATATTGAAGGTTTTGGGAAAATTGATGTTGGGCACTTGAGGGATTATCCAGGCGTTAGAGATGAAGCATTTGACTTGAAGATGAGGCTAACTGCTTACTGGAACGTTGTGCTGAAAAGAATGGTCGACTCCATTGTTCTTCACTTGCTTCTTGCTTTGAAGAAGCTGGTCAACCAGGGCATGGAAGAAGAGACCATAAACGAGGTTTTAGGTCCACAAGGTGGGGGCATTGAACGCTTGCTGGATGAATCGCCTTCGGTTGCTGTAAAGAGGGCAAGATTGAACCAAAGCATTGGTTTACTCAAGGAATCAAGGGAAGTCCTGGCTAAGATCATTGATCGAATTGCTATCGCCGATGACTAGAATTGAGTCGCAAGAGCATCCTGGGCAGTTGTTTTGTGATTGCAGGTAATTTGCTTTAGGTTTCTTTTGTCGTTTGGAATTGCATTATCCTATGTAATCCTAACTCCCAACTGTTATGTACTCCTGGTCACTTTTGGAACTGCACTGTCCTAACTACTATGCAATCCTAAACTCTTTATCTTCTATTTTTCATATTAATGTTGTCATGTTGATGATAAACACTCTTTTGGAGTATTTCTGTTAATGTTGGTTTGTTAGTTCTGCTATCTTCCTGATTATGTTTGTTCTTCGGAATATAGCCAAAGTTGGTAATTGCAGTAATTAGAAACAGTGACCAAGTTTCTTTCTATGTTGCTTACCCCAAAACTCTTACTACTTAGATATCTCATCTTGCTTGCTTATATAAATTTTTTATCTTAGGGAAAAATACTGTCTTTGTTAATTGCATCTGACGGAATTTGAAAATTTGTTGTAAGTTCATTATTTTTAAACACTTTTAGACATTGAACTACTTATATGACTATTCATTTTAGAGATGTACAAAAAGTCTTTTAGGTCGGGCTTTAAAAAGTTTGAAGACCAATGTTTAAAAATACAAATCAAATACACAAAAGAAGCTACGGAGTACCTCAAAAAACAGAACTTATAAACTTCACAAAAATATAAAATTTTGTAAACATCGAAATACTTCATCACTGAAATACAATAACCCTGCCTTATGCCACATCAATGCTGGTTTTGCTGGGAACATCTCAAAGCTCATGAGATTGAAGCTAACTCTGGAGCTTTAATATACTTGTGCATTCATCGCTTTTGTATTAATAAACCGTTAGAAACAACACTTTACATAATGATTAGAATATGATAAGGATATTTTAAAGTTTATGTAATCCAAGATATCTGAAAATATCAAGTAACCCACTAAACCATGTTTGTACATTAACAATTTAAAGATTAACCTTTAATCTAACTGTATGTGGACTTGAATTCCGAAAACAACAATGATAACTGACACTATGTTGCAATTTTGTGTTTTTCCGCAATTTCAAAATCAATAACTAAACGTTTCAAAAGTATAACTACGTAGGCCTTAAATGACATTGGTCCTACACAGAAGTCAGTCAATGCCAAAAAACTTATATGGGCCAAAGCAATGTATTGGATGGTGTAGTAAAAGAATGATTCCACATTCCGACAAGATACTCTGGTATTCATAAGAATATCCTTAATCACATGATCAAGTATCAAGAAAGTTGCAAGTTAACATTTATTCAATTTCACACAAATGTAAAACCTTTGGCATGAGAAATATGAGGAAGGAAATAGGAGTGAAGATTTACCACTAGCTAACCATCCTAGCAGCCAGATTCACCAAAAGTGAATGAAAAAGGTTGAATTTTTAGTAAGCGTAGATGTAAAAGAGGGACAAGGATTCTGCACAACAAGTTCAAAAGACAGACAGTCTCCCTAACTCTTTTCCAATACTATTCAGAGGCTAATGAAGTTATTGCAGAAAACTTCCAGACTTATAAACCGCAGTCAACCACTTTCATCTTCCACAACATGGTATAAACCGCAGTCAACCACTTTCATTCAAAGTAGCAAATATCGTTTCATACATTGAACTAAGTGTACGAACAATACAAAGTCAAGTAGCACGTTGTAAGGGCTCATTCAAGCAACCATACAACGAAAGAAAAAGCTTACACAACATACATACATCCCGCAGTACGTATCACCAAGTATTACATTTAAAATTAATCAGAATCACCACCTGTAAAGGAGCCATTCATCACTTTAAAAATTTGTTACACATGCCAACTAAACAAGCTTCAAGAAATTAGTCTAAGGTCCAAGTTCTTCGTTTGTCCAAGGAACTTGTAATGTTGTGCTGTATATTACATCATCTGAACTTGCTATATGTATTCAAGAGCTCAGACTAGAATCAGCCAAGGTCTGGCCTTAGAAATGGGGTAAGAAGATTAGTAATTTGCAGTAACCCTTAGGTAACGCTAACACGAAGATAACCATATCACACAAATATCCAGGTCTCGCTATTTTTTGATATGCAATATATCAAGTTTAGTTTTTGTAGTGGTTGAAACAACTCATGTATACACAAGTGCAGTCATAATGAGGTAAAGAATATAAAATTAATCAGTCACATCCATAAATCAAGATAATAAATAAGACAACATTGATAGAGAACTTGATCATTCATTAACTAATCCAAAAACTAACATACATAAGATTCAAGCACAAAGGAAAAGCAACATACAGTAAATAACTTGACCCCCCTACAAAATTAGAACAAGTCAATCCTAATTTTTAAGAACCAGTAAACCTCCAGAACCATAGCAATCGCATTAAGAAAATCAGATTTCAAATCTGACGAATATTAATTTTCAAGAAACTCAATATCTACTCACATCATTAAGAAATAAAATACGATATCAAACGGGAGAACATAGCAAATTTGAGAACGGTCAGCAATGGACATCATGAAAGACTGTAATAAAATAAGAATGAAAGTAAAAACAGTGTGAAATTACAATTAATTTAAAAAAGAATAGAGTACATGTAAAAAATTAGAATTTCAAGCAATTGATAGGATTCTCGAAATTGCTGAATTCTTCTTCTTTAAGCAAAATAAGCAATGAGTTCTTGATTCAACAATAATCACGCCTCATCATCCTCCTCCCATTGTTTTCATCTACAAGGGATGAGTTGTGTTGACGAGACCTCAAGTCATCTTCTTTAAGCATCTTCGTCCACTCCCATGAATTTTGAACCGGGTTCAACAATGGGTTAACATGATCACACCTTATCCTCCTCCCATTGTTTCCATCTAGTACGGATGAGTTTTGTTGATGAGACCTCAAGTCATCTTCTTTAAGCATCTTCCATTCCCATGAATTTTGAATCGGATTCAACAATAGGTTAACATGGTCACACCTTATCGTCCTCACATTGTGTTGATGAGACCTCAAGTCATCTTCTTTGAGCTTCTTCCACTCGTGCGAATTATTGATGGTTTTCATCAATAAATTTACCGTCTTAGTCATAGTTATTAATCAGATTACAAGCTCTCCCTGATTATTTCTACTTTGTAAAGAAACTTTTCAATCTCTCCCTAATTATTTCTTTCTGATTATTTCTTCAGATGTTGTATGGCGGGATAGACTAGGGGCAAGTGAGGTCTATTTATAGAGTTAGGAACCCGACATCCTCTTTCCAATCTCATATCAGATTTGGTTTTTTTATTTTCTGTTCTTTCCCATTTCTCACTCCAATTTGTTTTTGAATCAGATTTGGTTTTGATTTTTGAATTTTTTTTCCTTCTTTTTTTCATATTAGAATTTAGTTTCTTGTTTTAAATTAGGATTCCATTTTTTAATTTCTATTTTTTATTGATATCTGAAACGTGTTAAAATTTATTTTATAACTTATATTTTTATTACTAAACACAGTTATACGCATAGATCTTTTTTTTTTGATAAATTTTGAGTGCTTGAGCTGTATAGAGACCAAGAGGAAAATTTACCAAGTTACTTTAAAACTTATGCAAATTGACCTCAATATCTAATCATTCAGAGCGGGTTAAGTTCAAACATTCAAAAGAACTTTATAACCCGTGTGAGGCACGAGTATGATCTAAATTTATATTTTGTTGGATTTTTTACACATTTAAAAAATAAATTATTTGTCATTTTAGATTTTTCTTTTTTTTTTTGCTTTGAATTTATAATAGGACCTACCTTATTCATAAAAATATGTAAAATGAAAAAATTTTGATTTTTTGAATTTTGCAGTAGTCGTGATTAATTATGGACGTTCATTGTTTTGGAAGAGATAGTTAATGGATTAAGAAGAAATTGAGTTGATTTGCATCGGTTGCCTTAATTTTATATGTTGTGTCTATAATATACACGCTAGTAGCTGTTTTTTTCATTAATTTCATCAAATGCGTGAGAGTCAGCTACATTGTTCAGCATATGTTTTTTGGTTTTGACGTAAATAAGGTGTAACGAAGGACCAAAGTATATACACGACAAGTGTACATAGATGTTGGGCATGAACACAGGACCACACGCTTAATCCGATAATCATGATTACAAACTATGAACCAAAGGTGTTAATTTAGACAATGTCTTAAAATTTTCTTTTTGAGATCAATTTGGTAATTGTTGTCCATTGACTATATTGGTTGCGTGTTACTTTTCGTTTCAAGCGATTTATTGTTTTTTTCTCGAACCCGCCTCATCATTGGGGGTAGGAACTGGCGCTGTAGATGTTGAGTTTATATGCATTATAGTGTATATGTCATGTTCATCTTGATTGTATGAGGTAATTTATACTTCGAATAATTCTTATGTACAATGTTGTTGACTATTTGAGTAATATCCTCGGTGATTTTTTCTTACGTGTGGACAAGTGTTTATAAGTTTAATCATCATATTCAAAATATTATTGAGTGTAATATCCTCGTTTATTACATATAAGGATATAATTGAAAAGGTGTAAATATGTCGATAGTTTTAAATTTTAAAATAAATATTAAAAGAGAAAATAATAAGTGGTAGTGACTATAGATGTCAACATTTGTCACACTATCACCGGTCATAGTTTAGTTCACATTAAAAACAATTTTTTTTTATCATCAATATACAATTGGTGGGGTAATTTAGTAATTTGATTTCATCAATATAATACTGAAAGAGTAATTTAATAATTTAATATATATTAATAGTATATAGAATTTGTAATCTAATAGTCTATATAATCTGAGGAAATATATACTTATTGCAAATAAACATGATTTACAATATAAAAATATTAATATAATTCTTTTTCTATAGACCAATTTCAATTTATAACATTTTGTATATCTATTTTGCATGAGTTTTTCTCTAATATGGTCAAATATATGATTTTAAGGCACTTATGAAAATAGTTTTTTTTTATCATCAATATACAATTGTTGGGGTAATTTAGTAATTTGATTTCATCAATATAATATTGAAAAGGTAATTTAGTAATTTAATATATATTGATTGTATATAGAATTTGTAATCTAATAGTATATATAATCTGAGCAAATGTATATTTATTGCAAATAAACATGATTTACAATATAAAAATATTAATATAATTATTTTTCCAATGGACCAATTTCAATTTATAACATTTTGTATATTTATTTTGCATGAATTTTTCTCTAATATGGTCAAATATATTATTCTAAGGCACTTGTGACAATAGATTATCTACCTTACCAAGTAGATTATAAGAAGAGACCAAAAGAGAATATACCATATTGAGTATTTGCACATATTAATAAAGAGTTTTATGATATAACTAAAATTGATGTCTAGCATAGTGGTTAGAATTGTCCTCTTTAATTTAGAGGTCAAGGGTTCGACTCTCATTAGAAACAATTTTTTTATCATTAATATAATAAGTAGGGGTAATTACTGTTAGGAATATGTTGTTCTTGATGATAAACATAAAACACTTAGTAGAATTTGTGTAAAGTCATTTTGTAGCTGTCAACGAAATGGCATGCTTTGCAGCATTCCGTTGACAGGGAGCTCATCAACGAAATGAGTGATGTAGCAATTGCACTGTACAATACTTCTAGTTTGATATGCATTTAATTGTAGATATTGGATAGGTTTTCTAAGTCATGTTGACTAAATGCTAGATAGGCAAAATAGGTTGGTTAATTGTAAATATCTTGTGCCTTGTAATTTTGCCTAAGTGAAGACATGTCAACGGAATGAAGATTACTCTGTCAACGGTATGGAGTTTACTCATCAACGGAATGAAGTTTACTCATCAACGAAATGAAGAATAAAGCTATCAACGAAACACATCTCCCTGCTATCAACGAATCATTATTGCTTTTCTGAATAGTTGACAAAGTGATAGTGACAGTTTACTGAACAGGTCTAAAGGTGATGTGGAAGTGTACTTTGCATTGGAAACCATTAAAATGGACATGGGGAATAAGGAAACATCCCAGTTTCCATTTGGGCTCTTGGGAGTGATCATAATAAGCATGAAGACAAAAGCAAATATTTCCAAGGACCACTGGACAAAGGGATGAAAAGCAAACTATTGGCGGTTACTCATTGTACTTTTAGTGTAGCCAAAAATAGAGTTGAAAACTTGGGTTTATATAACCAAGTGTAGCAGTTACTTTAAGAATAAGAGAAGAAAAACAAATAGATTGTATTAGCTATCTTTGAGAGCATTTCTTCTCTACATTATTGTAACTGAGCAGCTGTGTACTTTTGTATCACAGATTATTTCCGCAATAAAAATCACTTCAGTTGGATCATCAAACAATCCAACTGAAATTATTAAGTGCTTGTGGTTTTTATTTTATAAGTTCAGCTTTAATCCAACTGAAATTGATTTTAAGTTTGAGAAATATCAAGAATTGTATTCAACCCCCCCCCCCCCCCTTCTACAATTCTGTTAGGTCATTTGGGATTAACAATTGGTATCAGAGCGAGCTTCTAACATACAAGAAGTTTAAAGATCAAGACCAAAAACAGTAACCATGGTGAAGAAGGATGCAGGAGTAAAGATACCAGTTCTTGATAAGGACAATTACTTTCACTGGAAAGTAAAGATGCACTTACATCTCATGTCTATGGATGAGAGGTATGTAGACTGCATTGAGAAAGGTCCACACGTTCCCATGAAGTTTGCATCTAGAGTTGGAGTGCCAGATGATGCTCCTGATGTGGAAATTCCAAAACTTGTCTCAGAATGGACTATTGAAGATGTTGCAGAAATCCATAAAGATAAAAGAACCATGAACATCCTGTTTAATGGTTTGGAGCAAGAGATGTTTGACAATGTCATAAACTGTACAACCTCCAAAGAAGTATGGGACACTGTTAGAACTCTCTGTGAAGGAACTGAGCAAGTTAGGTAAAATAAAATGCAACTCCTTATACAACAATATGAGCATTTTCATTTTAAAGCTGGTGAAACCCTAAATGACACGTTTAGTAGGTTTCAGAAGCTTTTGAATGGATTAAAGCTGTATGGAAGGATCTATCAAACCAAGGATTCAAACCTTAAATTTCTCAGAGCTCTTCCAAAAGAATGGAAGCCTATGACTGTTTCTCTCAGAAACACTCAAGAGTACAAAGACTACACTCTTGAAAGGCTTTATGGAACCTTGAAGACATATGAGTTGGAAATGGAGCAAGATGAAGAAATTGAAAAGGTACAGAAGAAAGGTGGATCTATTGCATTGATTGCATATGTGAACCAACTGGAAGATGACAATGAAGAAGCTGCAAAGGCCACAACTAGTCGAGCTAGTTGTAGAAGTGATGTTAGCAAGGGTAAAGGCAAGATGACAGAAGAAGAAGAACCAGAACCAGCCAACTTGGATGACTTAGATGAGATTGATGAACACATTGCTTTTCTGTCAAGAAAATTCTCTAAGTTCAAGTTCAAGAGAAACTCAGAAGCAAGGCCAGCAAGGAGAGACTTTCAACCCAGCAAAAATAACTGGATTGAAAAGTCTAAATCTAAATGTTTCAATTATGGAATGCTTGGTCACTTTGCTGGAGACTGCAGAAAGCCCAAGGTTGAGAAGGGCAACAGGAAATTTGAGCTTGTTGATTATAAAAAGAAATACTTTGAACTTCTCAAGCAAAAAGAAAAGGCTTTCATGTCTCAGGAGTATGATTGGGCTGGTAATGGTGAAGATTTTGATGATGATGTTGAGTATGTCAACTTGGCTCTTATGGCTAATAATCATGAGCAGGAAGCAAGCTCCTCAAGCAACCAGGTAACAATTACTAATCTTTCTGAGCTTTCTAAAGAGGAATGCGATAGTGCAGTAAATGAAATGTCTACTGTACTATATAACTTGCGTGTTACTCTTAAATCACTTACCAAAGAGAATTCAAGAATAAAAGAGTCTAATCTGCTCTTAAGTGATAGGAATGCAATGTTAGAAGCACAACTCATTGATTTTGAGAAAATGAGGTGTGTAAGTAGGGATGCTAAGAAGGAACTTGAGAACGTGTTAGAAAGGGAAGAAATTCTTAAAACACAACTTGAAATAGAACAAAGTGTGATTGCTAAATGGAAAGATGCCAGGAATGTTGCTAACAACATCATTAATGTTCAAGGTATGGAATCTTTCTGTGAACAATCATGGAAAAAGAACAAAGAGAAGCTAGGGTATGTTGATGAAACCTTAGAATCAGAAACAGAGTCAACAAACAACAATGATCATTAGTTGAAGGTTGATATGTCAACGGAATGCAATGTTTCGTTGACAGATGAACCATCAACCGATCAGGCTGTTTCGTTGACAGAGAAAAGAAAAGAAGAACTCACTAGACTTAATAACAAGTATGGTCCTGTCACCAAGAACTTTGTTCAAGGTGAGTCTAGTAAATCAAAGAAAGTTGAGAAGCCTGTTGAGAGAGCTAATGTAGGTCACTTGTCCAACAAGCAATTGAAAGATGAGTTAGAGAATGTTCAAGTTGAGGCTAAGGGAAATAAAAAGAATAACAGGAATGGCAAAGTAGGGATTAACAAACACAACAATTACACACCTGATAAATATGCTCCTAGAAAGACATGTGTTAATTGTGGAAATGTTAGTCATTTATCTACTAACTGCAAATCTGTTAAGAAGACTGCTAAAGTGAAAATGTCTAAGACTGCAATGAATGGTTTTATGCCTACAATGCCTGTTATGCCTAACATGTTTGCTCCATATGCACAATTTCAAAATCCATATGCCAGCATGCCATTTGTGCCTAATCCATACATGAATATGTTTAATGTGCCACAAATGCCATGGAATATGAATAACATGTTTGTTCCTCCAACTATGCATGCTGTGAATGAAAATGTGAGCAACCCTCAGAAATCAACACCAAGGATAAAGATTGATTTAAATCAATCTGAGCCCAAGGTGAAAAATGATATAAAAGGAAAAGCAAGGCTAACAAAACAGGACCCAAGGAAACTTGGGTACCAAAATCAACTTGATTTGGTTTTGTTGTGTGCAGGGAGACAAAAGGAATCTCTGGTACTTGGATAGTGGTTGTTCAAGACACATGACTGGTGATTCTACCCTGCTCACAGAGTTTCAGGAAAGATCTGGCCCTTGTATTGCTTTTGGAGATGACAACAAAGGCTACACAGGGATATGGCTTGATTTCAAAAGAGAATGTCATCATAGATGAGGTTGCATTGGTGGATGGTCTTAAGCACAATTTGCTTAGTATCAGCCAACTTTGTGACAAAGGATTTTTAGTTACTTTTTCTAAAGAAGCCTGTGTTGTTTCTAAAGGAGGAAACAACAATGTGGTAATGACTGGATTCAGAAGAGGGAATGTGTACATTGCTGACTTTAGTAGCACAAGTCCAGACACCATCACTTGTCTTTTCAGCAAGGCAAGCAAGGATGAAAGTTGGCTATGGCACAAGAAATTATCTCATCTGAATTTTAAAGTTATGAATGATTTGGTGAGGAAAGATCTTGCTAGAGGAATTCCACAGGTGGAGTTTTCCAAGGATGGATTGTGTGATGCCTGTCAAAAAGGGAAACAAAAGAAGGCATCATTCAAAAGCAAGACAGAGTCATCAATTGTCCATCAGCTTGAATTACTTCATATGGATCTGTTTGGCCCTGTAAATGTCATGTCTATCTCAAAGAAGAAATACTGTCTTGTGATTGTTGATGATTTTTCTAGATTTACATGGACCTTCTTTTTACACTCAAAAGATGAGGCAAGTGAAATCATTATCAATTACATCAAGATGGTAAACAATCATCCTGACTTCAAAGTAAGAAGGATTAGGAGTGACAATGGGACAGAATTCAAGAATTCAAGCATGAAGGTGTTCTGTAAAGAAAATGGTATTTTGCACGAGTTTTCAGCAGCAAGGACACCACAGCAAAATGGTGTAGTTGAAATGAAAAACAGAACACTTATTGAAGCTGCAAGGACAATGCTAGATGAATCAAAGTTACCAACTTACTTTTGGGCTGAGGCAGTTAACACAGCTTGCTTCACTCAAAATATTTCTTTGATTAATCAGGCCAAGGGAATGACCCCTTATCAACTACTCAAAAGAAAGAAGCCACTATTGGATTTTCTTCATGTCTTTGGATGCAAGTGCTTTGTTCTGAGAAATCAAGCTGAACATTTGGGGAAATTTGAAGCAAAGGCAGATGAAGCAATATTTGTGGGATATGCAGCAGGGAAAGCCTACAGAGTCTATAATCTCAGAACCAACATTGTTATGGAATCTGTACATGTTGTTTTTGATGATCTCAAAATTCAAGGTCTCTGTGATGAAGGTTTCCATGAAAGCCTTTCTTTTGAGAATGAGGAAGGAGATCAAGTGAATCATGTTAAGGCTAATGAGAAACAGCCTAAAGTTGTTGTATCTAGCACAGATGAAAGCAGCAGTGAAGATGAAATTGCTGCACTAAGATTGAAAAGAATAGCTGCTAGCAGACCAAATGATCATTTCGTTGACAGTCATGATGGTGGATTCGTTGACAATCAAAATGAGCGTTTCGTTGACAGCCAAAATGGTCATACCGTTGACAGTCATAGAAATGCTTCTAGAAGTGATCATTTAGGGACAACAAACTCAGGGGGAGTTTCTCAAGGACAAATATCCAATCAAGGCAATCATGATCATGAAGCTACCTCTTCAAGAGCAAATCTACCTCCCTCAAGGAAATGGACTAAAGATCATCCCTTTGAACTTATTATAGGTGATGTTTCTTCAAAATTCCAAACTAGAAGAGCAACTCAAGAAGAATGTCTATATAGTAGCTTTCTGTCTCAAGATGAGCCAAAGAAAGTTGAGGATGCACTTCTAGATCCAGATTGGGTTTTAGCTATGCAAGAAGAGCTAAACCAATTTGAAAGGAACAATGTTTGGAAGCTGGTGTCCAAGCCTAAGGACAGGAGTGTCATAGGCACAAAATGGGTGTTCAGAAACAAGATGGATGAAAATGGCATAGTCACAAGGAACAAAGCTAGATTGGTTGCAAAAGGCTATTCACAGGAAGAGGGAATTGATTTTGATGAAACCTTTGCTCCTGTTGCAAGACTAGAAGCAATAAGGATTTTCCTAGCCTATGCAGCCCATGCCAATTTCAAAGTCTATCAAATGGATGTGAAGAGTGCTTTTCTGAATGGGGAATTGGAAGAGGAGGTGTATGTAAGTCAACCTCCTGGTTTTGAAGATGATGATTTTCCAGAATATGTATACTTCCTCCTCAAAGCACTCTATGGTCTGAAACAAGCACCTAGAGCCTGGTATGACACACTTTCACAGTTCCTCCTTGAGAATCACTTCACTAGAGGTACTGTAGATAAAACTCTGTTTCACAGGGTTGTGAATGGCTCCACTATACTTGTTCAAATTTATGTAGATGACATAATCTTTGGGTCTACAGATGTGAAACTTTGTCAAAAGTTTGCCAAGCTTATGCAAAGTAAATATGAAATGAGCATGATGGGAGAATTAACTTACTTTCTTGGTCTTCAAGTGAAGCAAGTTAATGAAGGCATTTTCATTAGTCAAACAAAATATATTCATGATTTATTAAAGAGATTTAACTTAATGGAATGCTCTCCTACCAAAACTCCCATGCCTACTGCCACCAAACTTGAATTGAATACTAAGGAAAAATCTGTGGACATTTCAGGTTACAGAGGCATGGTAGGCTCACTTTTATATTTAACAGCTAGTAGACCTGATATTATGTTTGCTACATGTCTATGTGCTAGATTTCAGGCTGATCCTAGGGAATCCCATTTAGTTGCTATTAAAAGGATTTTCAGATATCTCAAAGGAACACCAAACCTTGGCATTTGGTATCCTAGAGAATCTGGCTTTGAACTAATTGGTTATTCAGATGCAGATTATGCAGGATGTAAAATTGACAGGAAAAGCACAACTGGAACCTGTCAATTCCTAGGAAACAACCTTGTGTCATGGTTCAGCAAGAAACAAAACTCAGTTTCTACCTCCACAGCTGAGGCTGAGTATATTGCAGCTGGAAGTTGTTGTGCACAGATTTTATGGATGAAAAATCAACTACTTGATTATGGAATAAGAGTTGAGAAAATTCCTATCTTCTGTGACAACACTAGTGCCATAGCCATTACTGAGAATCCAGTGCAGCATTCAAGGACCAAGCACATTGACATCAAGTACCATTTCATTAGAGAACATGTTATGAATGGTACTGTGGAGTTACATTTTGTTCCAAGTGAACAACAACTTGCAGACATCTTTACCAAGCCACTTGATGAATCAACATTCTCAAGATTAGTATGTGAGCTAGGTATGCTAAATTTCTCTTAATTATTTCTGAGATGTTTACAAGTTAAAATGCAGCCAGAAATTTGCTATGTTTTTCTGTGAATTAATTTTCTCAGGAAAAAGTAAAATTTTGTCAAAGTCAAAATTACTATATCAACGAAACGAACCATTTCGTTGACAGTCTTAGCATTTTTCTGGGTGTTTCGTTGATAGCTCTTTTATATCAACGAAACGCAGCTTTATCAACGAAATAAGACGGGACTTTAACCGCCCAATCCTGATTCGTTGATTTAGCGCAATTAATCTGAACCGTTGAAATTTGACACGTCCGTTACCACGATCTATACATACACCCCTGTAAGTATAAATCATGGTAATACTTTAAAGGTAACGGTTATATTTTTAAGCCAATCCAGTCATTTACATTGATTGTTGGATTTAATTTCTGAGAATTTTTGGGGGAGTATTTAAGAAATTCTATTTTCTTTAATTCCTTTTTACCTGTTCTCAAAAATTCCAAAGGCTTTTCTTTCTTCTTCTCTCTAACAAGCAATTCAGTTCGAAGCTTTTCTACACTCAACAATGGCACCCATAGTCAAGCTTATGTCTGCTGGAGGGTTTATCTATGAGAAAAACAACTCCATCCCCTTTGTTGTCAAGGAAAGCCCGAACAACATCTTTTTCAAAATGATGGACTTCATGAAGAATTGCAAGTTGAGCTATGCAATGTTTCACTCTACACCACTCTACAATGAGATAATCGAGGAGATTTGGACCTCATGTGAATATAGTGGGACAAATTGCACTTTGAAATTCACCATCCAAGGTAATGAGTATATAGTTAATTCTGATGTATTGCAAGCATGTCTGCATATTCCTGAAAATAACTGTAATGTTTTGCCTACAAACACTAAAATTGTTAACATGCTAAATTCTATAAACTACTCATTGCCTACTGATAATTTGGGTAAGATTATTAGGAGAGGTTTGGTTAGAGAATACAGTTACTTAGCTGATGCATTCATTAAAGTCTTTTCTGGAAAGATTAGTAATTTTGATGCATTAACTAATTCTATGTTGATTCTCTTAACCATGCTCCTAACTGATAGATATTATAACTTTAGCACCCAACTTATATATGAAATTGGTGCTAAGTTGGGTGATAAGACAAATAGGAAGAAAAATATCTATTATGCTAGATTTCTGATGATGTTGGCTAACCATGTTAGTCCAGCACCATTAGTTATCTCTAACCCTGTTTCCAGGTTTGGGTGTTTTGTGCAAGAGAAGAGGGTTCTGACAGATATCCTGAGACTTAACCACAATGGTGATGTCCCAGTGGTGTATCTGCCCATCATTGAGGTAACTTCTTCTAACCCTGTTAGTGTAGTTGTTACTTCTAGTATCTCACCTACCAATGTTGCTATGGAGTCTGTAGCTGTGTCCCAACAGGCTCCTGCCCAAGCAGCAAAACCTAAATCTAAGAAATCCTTAAAGCCAACCTCAGGTGCTTCTCAAAAGGCACCTGTTTCAAAAACTACTTCACAACTAAAGGGGAGTGATTCTGGAGTTGTGAGAGGTGAGGGAAGGGGTGAACATCAAAGAAACCCCAAGAATAAGGAAGGAAAGGATAGTGTGTCCCAACCAAGCCCCATTGTGTCTTCCCAACAAGGCACAATGAGTAAAATGGATTTAAACACAAGTCTAGTTTCATCCTCCCAAAAGGATGTGATTATTGAAACAAGCTCTCCTCCAAGAGCACACTCCAAGAGGGTAAGGGACACTTCAAGCCCACAGTCTACATTTTCCCAATACCAAAGGAGAGTGAAACAAAAATCCAAGGGTACACAGGGTGCACACACTCTGGAAGCAACACTTCCAGTTTCACAAATTCAGTTTGATGTAACCCCTATTATTACTCTGGGGTTACAGTCCCATTCTCTAAACATCAACCTTGAACTATCTCCATCAAATTCACCAACTCAATCATTAGATGTGGACATGATCCATTCATCTATTCCTGATTCTCCAACTCTTATCTTGGAGAAGCCCCACTCTGAAGCTGGTGGTCATCACTTGTTAAGTGATTTGTTGGGCCATCAACCAACTTTTTCTGAAGTTACAAGAGTATCTGTGGACCAATCTCTAAAATCAATCACCACAGATTCTACTGTAATTTCACTTTCTCAAAGTGCTTTATTGACTTCATCAACGAAACAGCCTCTTTCGTTGACAAGTGTTTCTCCATCAACGGTATCCATACCGTTGACAGTTCAAACTACCATTCCGTTGATAGGTCATTCTACACCCCTTATTGAAAATCAAGTTGCTTCCACAACTAGTGTAGATGACCTGGTGGTAGTTGAGACACTTTTAGGTTTGAGAGGGAGTGAAATTGAGAGGCTGGCTTGCAGCCAGGCAAAAGGAGAGAATGAGAGTGAGAGGCTGGCTATTTCTTCCAGCCAGGCAAAAGGAGAGGCTGAGGGTTCCACCTTAGTAGGTGAAGGTGAGGGTGTGAGAGGTGTGAGCCACGGGGAGCCCATGATGCAAGGAAATAGAGGAGAGAGAGAAGTGACTACAGGAGCAGCAAGGGAGGAGGCAGCCATTGCTAGTGAGTTAATGAGGGTCAATGAGGGAGAAAGGGAACTTACTTTCCAAGAGCATTATCAACAAACTCTGGATAGTATTTCCCTGGATCCTGAGACGGTTAGGTCCAAAGTATCGTAGAAGGGGGGGTTGAATACGATACTCACAAATAATTTAATTTCGTTCGCGGATTAATCTTTCAATTCTATAACGAAATCAAACACACCAAACCAAATCAAGTTTCGGGGAATATATCTTTTTATAAATATAAACCTCGAGGGGTGCTACAATTTCTAATCCGTAGATTAGCTTCAATGAGTTTAAGGTTACACAAATACAAAACAATGATCAAGTTCTGAGCACTATTAATTTCTCTGATAATTTTCTCCGGCTCTTCTCTCTCTCAGTAATGTCTCTGTGTTGAATTCCTTAACTGAAGAAGACACTCTCTTCTCTCGAGTTAATTGTAGTCTTGAATTGAAAAACCATCGAACCATTTAGAATAGAATATTCTTGGCCGTTGGATCTTCATCAACCTGTCAGACAAGCATAACTTTTCACCTGCTCCATGAATTGAAAAACCATCGAATGATTTAAAAAACCATCGAATGGATTAAATCAATTTGCCATTCGATAGTTTTTAAATCAAAACTATCGAATGCCAAATTAATTCACTTAGTTTTTCAATGAATCATTTCAACCACCATTCGATAGTTTTTTCAAAAGAAAAACTATCGAATTCTTTTTCTTGTCTTTTGTCCTTTAGTAATTACTCCTGAGCTCCTGGGTGTTTAAGTTTTAGATTGTATCAATTTCTTCTGAGACGATAAAACAACTTGATCCTTTTTAGTGCCGTCACCTAGTGCAACTGGTCTGGTTCACAGATGAATAACACTTGATCAATTATTATTTTATGTCTTCAATATAGTGCTGCTGATAAGTCCCTTGTCGTTCTGGTTACTTCATCACTGGAATCCCGTGGTACTGAACCCTAAATCATTCACATACTTCTGTCGTCTTGAAAGTCTTGTTTCTTTTGCTGTCACTAAGGCTTGAACATTTTCATGAACTTCTTTCCGTGACCTGTTTACGGACTTCAAGAATACATAACGTATTTTGATTTTTTGAGTTTACCTTTTCTTCTTTGATTCTGGATTCCTGTGCTTCTGTTAATATTATTGTCTGTCTTGTCCTTTGTTGAGTTGTAGTTGTTAATCCCAAATGACCTAAAAGAATTGTAGAAGGGGGGGGGGTGGTTGAATACAATTCTTGATATTTTCTTAAACTTAAAACACTTTATAAAATAAAACTGAACTGAATAAATAAAAACACAAGATATAAATAATTCAGTTGGATTGTTTGATGATCCAACTGAAGTGTTTTTATTGCGGAAATAATCTGTGATACACAAGTACACAGCTGCTCAGTTACAGAGTTGTAGAGAAGAATGCTCTCAAGGATAGCTAATACAAACTATTTGTTTTTCTTTTCTTACTCTTTCTTAACTGCTACACTTGGTTATATATATCCCCAAGTTTACAATACTATTTTTGGCTACTCTAAAGTACACTAAAGGTAACCGCCAATAGTTTGCTTTTCATCCCTTTTGTCCAGTGGTCCTTGGAGATCCTTGCTTTTGTCTTCATGCTTATTATGATCACTCCCAAGAGCCCAATTGGAAACTGGGATGTTTCCTTATTCCCCATGTCCATTTTAATGGTTTCCAATGCAAAGTACACTTCCACATCACCTTTAGATCTGTTCAGTAAACTGTCACTATCACTTTGTCAACTATAGAGAAAAGCAATAATGATTCGTTGATAGCAGGGAGATGTGTTTCGTTGATAGCTTTATTCTTCATTCCGTTGATGGTGTTTCTCTCGTTTCGTTGATGAGTAAACTCCATACCGTTGATGGTGTATCCTTGTTTCGTTGATAGAGTAATCCTCATACCGTTGACATGTCTTCACTTAGGCAAAATTACAAGGCATAACATATTTACAATTAACCAACCTATTTTGCCTATCTAGTACTTAGTCAACATGACTTAGAAAACCTATCTAGTACATACATCAAATGCATATCAAACTGTGAAGTATTGTACAGTGCAATTGCTACAACACTCATTCCGTTGATGAGCTTCCTGTCAACGAAACACTGCAAAGCATGCTATTCCGTTGACAGTTACAAAATGACTTAATAAAAAATCTACTAAGTGTTTTTATAATTATCATCAAGAACAACATATTCCTAACAGTAGTTATCTCTATTACATCTTATGTTACATTATGCTTTACAATCTCCCTCTATTTGATTGGATAGAGTTCGACAAGCAAATACTTCGAGGATAACTCAACTAACTAAGGAAACATTAAACTACTTAAAGTAAGACAGCGTAATAATATCAATGCATTCTGGATCAGATATATATATATATATACATTTCCAGATTTCATAAATCAAAGAACAATTAAACTTTATACAATGAAGTTGCTCCTCTAGTCTGAGCTGATAGTTTTTTTGTTATTTGCTTCAATCTTCAGTCCATTCCAATCTCACCTTCTTCAATCATTGGATCGGAGTTAGCAGCTTGATAATCAATCACAGATAGATAGTGCAGTGGTTCTCCAGGTTTAAGGATTGCTCCTTGGATGTGTCTTCCAATATATTCAACCTCTTGACCCACTCCAGCCCATAACCATGCAATGTTAACATCTTTCTTGTTTAGCTTTGGCATGTTTGGCAGTCTGGTATGCACTTCCAATCCTCTTTCCACTCTTTTCCTATAGTAAGGAACATTCTCCATTAGAAATCTTCTAAGAGTGTCTGCTGCTTTGTCCTTCTCCGTTGATGAGAATCCAGTGGATCTAAGATACTTCTCAACTGAGATTAGATAGTTGCTTGGGTGGTCTCTCAGTTTGTCCTCAGCCAAATAGCAGATTCTGAACAAGTCATTCGTCATGAATCTAACCATTGGAGGATCTTCAGTAATCTCTGGACTGACTTTCATCACGATCTCCTTAACGTGCTCACGGAGCAGTTCATTTAGCCTTGTAGTTCTTTGGATCTTGATGAGTATAGCCTGCAATTCTGTATATGTCCTCTGTTCTAAAAACTTAGTGGAAATCACAAATGTACCTTTCTCCAGAAAACTGATTAATAAGCTCCAGGCACCATTTGCTTTAACCCCAGCATTCAGACAGATTATAGAGCTTCTCAGTGCTTTAAAGTAAGTCTGATCTTCAAGATTAGCACTTCTGATGTCCTGAATAATAACTTCCACATCAGCATTGTCGTTGACTTCTAATCCGTCTTCAACTCCGCAAAAGGTTTTATAAGCCATTTCCCATTCAGTACCATCTTTCTTTGCCAGATCTATCATCTTCTTCTTCCTCACTTCATTATACACTTTCATTCTCTTTAGCTTTTCACTTCTCAGAATTGCTTGCTGTTTCTCTTTCTCAGCTTGCCTGGCATCTATTGCAGCTCTCTGAGCTCTTATTGCTTCCAAGGCAGCTTCTTCTTCAGGTGATAGAGAATTTGCTTCTTCCATATCATCATCCAAGATAGGATGTTCTATTGGCTCTGGATAATATGGCTCATGCTCCTCTTGAATAGGTTGCTCATGCATGACCTCAAATTCCTCTTCACTTTCCTTGTCTTCCTCTACAAGCTCCTCAATCCAGTACTGTCTGATTGGAATAGCCTCAACATTCTCCCAAACTCCCCATTTATCCTTCACCCCTTCTCCAACTTTCTCCCCCTTAGTTGAGGAATCCTCGATAAAAGCATCCTCAGCATAAAAGACATTAGAAGGATCAGGTTCCTGATAGGAAGGACCAGGTTGCCCAGATTGTTGGTTCTTCAGCATACTCCATATAGACTGTACTCTGTCACCTTGATTCTCCAAGAAATCCATAAGCTGCTTATTAAATTCATTTATAGAAGCTAGCGACAGGTCAATGTTTTCCAATCTTGAGTTGGTAGTCTTTTCCATGTGATCCAGCCTCTTGTTTAGCTTAGACTCCACTCGTGAAAGGGTATTCATTGCATCTTTTACCCGCGCTTGACCATCCCGGATAACCAGAACGTCTTCTTTCAAAGCTTCATGTCCTTGAGACAGTGCAGTTACTTCATTCATGAATCCATCTTTAAGTTCCCTGACGTCCATCCTCAGCTCGACTAGTTCTTCCATAGCTTCCTTCTTTAAGGAGTCCACTGCCTGCTTCGTACCTGTTATAGTGCCAGATGCACTGCCAATGACCCTGAATGTTCTTCTGGAATCAGCTGCAACCAAGTCAACCTTCTCTTGAATAGTCTTTAAAGAAGCATTGGCCTGACTAGAGGAGATCCCCTGGTCAAAGGAAGGTCGTAGTGGAACCTTGAATAATGGAGTTCCTTCTTTGTCATGAACTGTCATCTCCTTGAGAGTGGATTGAACTTGTAGTTCTCTTTCTGTTGGTAACAGCAAATCATGAATATTAGGTAGGGTTAGGGTGTCACTCCTCACATTTGGCTCTGGGTGTACACTCAACGTTTCTGTCGGTGTTTGAATCATTTTTCCTTTCCCACTCAGGCCAGGTGTAAGTGTTTTTGTTTCACTCAAATCCTTTGTGCTGATTGTACCTGCAGAAGAAATCACCGTAGCCGTCCTTAAGGAGGTCACCGGTGGTGCAATGGGGCTTCGCAAGTCCCCGTCCTTGGATAAACCAAGTTGCTGATCATCCTTAGATGATATATCCTTTGCAGGATCTAGAGTTTGAATCTCTAGGGGGTTAGAAACAGGCTCTTTTAATAGCAGAGATCCCGAATCTTCCCCGTGAGTCTGTAAAGACTTCACCTCAGTTGACTTGTCAATAGTAATTGATTCATCGTCACCGAGTTGCCGATCTGCACCTACGTCAGACCCTTTACCCGCAGGATCCAGATATGTTCCATCTGGGGAGGTAGACAATGACCTTTTAGATTGTGCATTTAGGTCAAAGCCTTCTCTCGACGTCTGTGAAGACCCTTGGTTCTTAGAACCTTCAACCAGTGAACCTGACCGTAATATGGTCGGAACACCAGTTGCTTCCGTCAATTCTTCCTTACTTGATTGAGCTATTGGTTCAGATATTGCTTTCGTTAGCGTAGCCCAATCAGCATCAGAAAAATCAGTAAAGGGCGCTTTGGATGAGAGAAATGAAGTATCAACAGTTGCCTCGGTTTCTGTTCTTCTCCTTTTAGAGGAAGGCAGAGCTGCTGTTGAAGGGTGTATCTCCTTATGTGGTGCTGCTTTGGCACTATCTCCCTCTACACTCATGGATGGTTCTTTAATGGGTATAGTAGGGGAAGGATGTTCGTTTATGTTTTCATTTGGCTCTTCCAAAGGCTCTTCGACCGTGGTTAGAGATTGTGGGTTTGCAACCTCCTGGTCTGGAATGGCCACTGAGGGCTCTGGATCAACATCCATAGGTTGTGGTTCAGGAGCCAGTTCAGGTTCAGGAATGTTACCTTGAATTACCTGTTCACCTGGGGGTTGAAGTGGTAGGGGCACCGTTCTTAGATATTGAGTGAGAACAGTGGGTACCCCTGGAAGATAGTTGTTCTTCCTTATCAGAGCGGTTATGGCATTGCTCTTCATCTTCATACACTTCATGGTCTCCTCTTCGGCGAATGTCTCGCGCTCATCATCTGTTAAGATATCATTGAGAATTAGCTGTAGGAACCTAGGATAGAAACAAAGCACATCTTCATCTATGCCCGTTCTTTCATCCAGTGGTCCCATGCATATGATTACTTGATCAATCAGTAACCGTCCAATGTTAATATGCCTATTGTTGGCAATGGCAAACCCTATCTTTTGAAGGAATAAGGGAATACCATGCAGATTTGTTAGCTTGGTAGTAAAAACATGGATTAGGGTATGAAAGAAAAAGTTCCATGCTTTTGGCAAGTAATGCTTCAGAAACTCTCCCACAAAGAAGTTAGGTTGTTGACTTCTAATGAGATTGAAGAAAGCATGTATCTCCTCAGTTGTGGGATCCGGAACAAGGTTTTTTGTAGGAAAATGTAAGATTTGATTAAAGTCATGTTCCGTCACCCTTATTGTTCTGCCCCCTGGCACAACAAAACTGAAGGACCTTACGTTATTCTCACTTGTATCCGTGGCGGTTGTGTACAACGCAGTCAATTGATCGATGCAAAGGACCACGGGAGTACTCACAGCATATGCCACTAATGAACGTGTGTTCAAAAACTCTGCCCATGCACGAAACTGTAAGTTCGTTATGGATTGCAAGTTTTGGAACGAGACATGATTAGTCTTGGTAATAATAAATTCTCCAGCCATTTTAAAATTTCCAGAAAATTCAAATAAACCAAAACTAATTTTCCTTTTAAATTTAATTAATTAATCAAACCCTTAACAAAATTACCCTAGAAACCAAATAACCCCTTTTTAACACTAACACAGAAAATTCGAACACCTGTGAGCTTTAGAACCCTTGAATACTAACCAATATTCAATTCAAAAGTCTACTTCAATGGTTTCTTACCCAGAAAGTGCCAAAAACTCAAAAAAGATTAACTTTTCACGGTTAGAAATCAATCAACAGTGACAAACAGTAATTTTTTTAAGGTTTTCTTGATTAAACTTGAAGAAACTATCGAATAGAGTTCTTTTATCTGTGTGTATATCTTTGTAAGTATTGAAATCGACAAAAGCACTTCTCTTAGATCTGTGAAAATGAAAAGAAAAGAGCTAAGGCACAGTTAAATACTTTTGAAACTGACAGGGGCAATTATGACATTTAATGTTCGATAGTTTTTATTTATGCTGTCGATAGTTTTAATTCTAGGGGCATAAAGGTCAAAAACACTTCGATAGTTTTTTCAAAACTATCGAAGTGTTTAAATTCAAGAATTTAAACCGACCTTTCAGAAAAACTATCGAAAGTTGTTCTCAATAAAACCAAAATCTATCGAACATGCTTTGTTTAGAAAAACTATCGAGAATTTGAATATAGAAATAATTAAAATTCACTTCGATGGTTTTTCTACTAATTTTCAAAATCTATCGAGAATTTAAATATTAAATCAGATAAATTCACTTCGATATATTTGAAAGATATTCTCAAAAACTATCGAGACATGTTTTCGATGGTTTTTCTTTTCCTTTTCAAAAACTATCGAAAATTAATTTCGATAGATTTATCTATGTACTTGAAAAACTATCAAATTTCCTAAATTCGATATTTTTTGCTTATGTCTTCATTTTAAAACTTGTTCTATTTTAAAAATCAGACTTTTTATTTCCTGTCAAGTTTTATTTTGAATAAATCTGTTAAAATTCACCAAAATCAATTGTTAACAGAAAATTCACAATTTTCTCAGACTAAAATCAACTAAATATCATTAACTGACATTAATCAATTAAAATCCAATGAATTATGCTGCATTAATTTACAATGTTAAAAACAAGGCAAATTAATTCAAATTAAATAGATGCTTGAATATTTAGAACAAATGTTAGCACCTAAATAATTTATAGAATTAATAACTAATTAAATGCCAGAAGATATATCATCCATAATTATGACATAAAATTAGTACAAAAATCCTAACTACGAGAATTGCTCCAAAAAATAAACTCACGAGTCCTAAGGATATAGCAATTCTTAAACTCATGTATTCACCAGGACTATCTGCAGTTACTGACTTCTAATCAAAATCAATTAGAAAGATTTAACATCCCAAGTTCACCAACCAGCTTATTGAAAGTGGATTCATCAAGCGGTTTAGTAAAGATGTCTGCAATTTGATCCTCTGTGGGTACAAAATGTAACTCCACAGTTCCATTCATGACATGCTCTCGGATAAAATGATACCTGATGTCGATGTGCTTCGTCCTCGAGTGTTGCACTGGGTTGTTTGAGATTGCTATGGCACTTGTGTTGTCACAAAATATTGGAATCTTTGTCAACAAAAGTCCATAGTCACGGAGTTGGTTTCTCATCCACAAGATCTGAGCACAGCAGCTACCAGCAGCAATGTATTCAGCCTCAGCTGTTGATGTGGACACTGAATGCTGCTTCTTGCTATGCCAGGAAACTAACCTTCTTCCAAGAAACTGACAGCTTCTTGAAGTACTCTTCCGATCAATCTTACAACCTGCAAAATCAGAGTCTGTGTATCCAATAAGATCAAATCCTGTATCTTTAGGGTACCAAATTCCAAGATTTGGGGTCCCCTTAAGATATCTAAATATTCGCTTAACAGCTATTAGATGAGATTCTTTGGGATCAGACTGAAATCTAGCACACAAGCATGTTGCAAACATTATATCTGGTCTACTTGCAGTGAGATAAAGTAATGAGCCTATCATACCTCTGTAGCCTGTGATGTCAACCTTCTTACCAGTTTCATCCTTATCAAGCTTAGTGGCAGTTGGCATAGGAGTCTTTGATGTAGATGAGTCTTCCATTTGATACTTCTTAAGAAGATCCTTGATGTACTTGGACTGACAAATGAATATACCACCTTGTTTTTGGTATACTTGCAGTCCAAGAAAGAATGACAATTCACCCATCATGCTCATTTCATAACGACTCTGCATTAACTTAGCAAATCTCTTGCATAGATCATCATTAGTAGAACCAAATATTATGTCATCCACATATACTTGCACCAATATCAAATCATTTTTATGCTTTTTGACAAAGAGAGTTTTGTCTACAACACCTCTTGTAAAATCATTTTCAAGTAAGAATTCAGAGAGAGTGTCATACCATGTCCTCGGAGCTTGTTTGAGTCCATAGAGAGCTTTGAATAGAAAGTACACAAAGTCTGCCAGTTTTGAATCCTCAAAACCTGGAGGTTGTTCCACATACACTTCTTCTTCTAACTCCCCGTTCAGAAAAGCACTCTTCACATCCATTTGATATACCTTGTAATTGGAATGTGCAGCAAATGCCAGAAACATTCTGATGGCCTCAAGTCTTGCTACTGGTGCATAGGTTTCATCATAATCTATACCCTCTTCTTGAGAGTAACCTTTAGCAACCAGTCTGGCTTTGTTTCTCGTTACAATGCCATCTTCGTCCAACTTATTTCTGAATACCCATCGTGTTCCAATAACAGTTTTTCCCTTAGGCCTGGGTACCAGCTTCCAAACTTTCTGCCTTTCAAACTGATTGAGTTCTTCTTGCATAGCAATCACCCAATCTGGATCATCTAGAGCATCTTCAACTTTCTTAGGTTCTGTTTCTGAAAGAAACCCAGAATAGTGACATTCATTTTGTGATGTTCTCCTAGTTCTCACTCCTGTGTCCGGATCACCAATGATCAAGTGAAAGGGATGATCTCTATTCCATACCCTTTGTCTTGGCAGATGCGATCTTGATGATTCTCCTTGTTCTAGATGTTGTGGAGTGTGACTAGTTGATCCTTCTCCTGCTCCCCCTGAGTTGTTGACGGTTTGATCTGTTGATTCTGAAGACTGACTAGTGGATCCTGTATGTTGAGGATCTCCACTTTGGTCACCACTTTGTCCAGAATCATTATCATTATGATTATTATTAATGACTGTAACAACTTCAGGTACTTCTTCATTGTCAGAGAGATCTCCTGATAGATTTTCAAATACCAAAGATTCAGAGTTCTCTCCAGTTTGCAGGCCTGGTCTTTTAGTGTAGTCAAATGTTACATTAGAGCTTTCCAACACCTTCTTATCTTCAATCACATATACCCTGAAAGCCTTAGATTCCAGAGAATAGCCCAGAAAAATGCCTTCATCTGCTTTGGCATCAAACTTGCCAAGATGTTCTCCATCTTTAAGTACAAAGCACTTTGCACCAAACACATAAAAGTACTTCAGTGTTGGCTTCTTGTTGGCCATTAACTCATACGGAGTCTTTTCATGATCTTTGTTGATCAGGGTTCGATTCTGAGTGTAGCAAAGCTGTATTCACTACTTCAGCCCAAAAGTAAGTGGGAAGTTTTGATTCACTCAACATGGTCCTTGCTGCTTCAACCAAGGTCCTGTTCTTCCTTTCCACTACTCCATTCTGTTGAGGAGTTCTTGGTGCTGAAAACTGTCTTGATATTCCTTTCTCTGAGCAGAAATCATTAAGAACTGCATTCTTGAATTCAGTTCCATTGTCTGATCTGATTGTCCGCACAGGTAGCTTAGCTTCCACTTCTATCTTCTTGATGTGATCAATGATTAGTTGTGTTGCTTCATCCTTTGTTTGTATGAACAACACCCACGTGTACTTGGAGTAGTCGTCCACCATCACCAATGCATATCTATTCCTTGAAAGTGACATAACATTAACTGGACCAAATAAATCCATATGAATCAGCTGTAATGGTTCAGTAATGCTTGTCATTCCTTTGCTTCCATGTGATGCTTTCTTCAACTTCCCTTTTTCACATGCTTCACATAGTCCCTCCTGATTGAATTCCATCAGGGGAAACCCTCTCACTAACTCTCTCTTTACCAAAGAGTTCATAGTTTTGAAGTTCAGATGTGAGAGCTTCTTGTGCCATAGCCAACTTTGTTCTGAAGATGCCTTTGCATAGAAACATGTAACTTCTCCTTCACTGGTAGAACTTAAGTCAGCTATAAAAAAATTTCCTTTTCTCACTCCCAGTAGAGTAAGCTTCTCATCCTTCCTGTTGGTGATCAAGCACTTGTCCTTTCTGAAATCTACATTGTAGCCTTTATCACAGAATTGACTGATACTTAGAAGATTGTGCTTTAATCCTTCAACAAGAGAGATGTTTTCAATGATGACATTTCCAGCTTTCAATTTACCATATCCCGTAGTGAATCCTTTGTTGTCATCTCCAAAGGTTACAATCGGGCCGGTCTTCTTAACCACCTCTGTAAGCAGGGACTCTTCACCTGTCATGTGTCTAGAACAACCACTATCCAGAATCCACACAACCTTTGAGCTTTTAACCTTACCCTGCAATCACAGATTGATTAAGCGGACTTTGGTACCCAAAATTGTTTGGGTCCTGAAGGTTTAGATGATTTAACAGGAGTAACATTCAATTTAGTCTTACCCTGTTTGATATTCATAGTATCTGTGGATTTAACATTACTAGTGCTATTGCTACTATCATTCATCAACTTAAAATAAGCATGCATGATGTTGTACTTACATAGAAAACACTCTTTCTTCCCACAGGGCTCATGATTATCAGGCATGTCAGACATGTTATGCATTTCAGAAGCATTAGCAGTTTCTACTTTAACCTTTTTACATGCATGTGTAAGGTGTCCAGCATAATTACAAATGGAGCACAACTTCCTAGATGCAATGGGAGAAGATGGAACCAATTCCTGATTAACAATCTTCTTCCTCCCATTCCTGTTCTTTTTAACATTACTAACTAAGGAACCTACTTCAGTTTTAGGTAAATCAGGTTTAGGTAATTCATTTTTTACTGATTTCCTAGGCAACTTAGTCTTTACCTCTTTTTCCTTCAATAAATCCTCCTCAAGCAATTCTTGTCTAATGAAAAGGTCATCCTCATGAAAGAGTGGTGGAAACGGCTTAAAAAAAACTGGACAATCAACACTCTTAAGAACATGTGGAGTATTCCTTTTGACAACTGAAGATGTCACAGGGAATTCCACAATCTTCTTACCAGCTTTCTTGTTATAGTCAAATCCTATAGCAGTTTTATTCTCTATGGGCTGAGTATCAATGATTTTCTTAGCCACTAGAGCGGAATTCTTAAAAGCATTCAGCTTCAAATCTAGATCTGAAATCTGCTTCCTGAGGATAGTCTCTATCTCATCATTACACTTGACCTTGTTCTCTAAGTACGCATTCTTTTGCTTAAGATCTTCTAATGTTACAGCTACAAGCTCTAGTTCTTCATTTTTAGATTCTAGCTTTTTAATCTTAAGAACTAGTTTAGCATTTTCCATTTCTGATGCTAGCATGCTTGTGTGTACATTAAACAATTCTACACAAAGATCTTGCACAGTTTTCTTGTACTCAGAATTAGACATATCAATTGTAGTTAAGATAGGTACCTGAGATGATTGTGGTGATTCCTCTGAAGAGTCAGCCATTAGAGCAACATTTACATATTCCTCCTCTTCATCCGAATCAGTATCATCCCAGTGCTTTCCCTCTGCTATATAAGCTTTCCCTTTCTGCTTTCCAGACAATGCCTCCAGTTGTTGTTTAAGCTTGGCATTCTCCTTCTTCAACTCATCATAAGAATCCTTCTTTCCATAGACATCTTTCATGTCTCTTGCTTGACGAGGCTTCCGGCATTCAGTGGCGAAATGCCCTAACTCATTGCAGTTGTAGCATCTTGATTTGCTTCTATCAATCATGCCAGTCTTGTAGCCTCCCTTAAAGCCTGTACTAGGTGTATAATTGCTCTTCTGGAATCTGTTGGTTGAGCCCTTGAACTTGTACTTAGGGTTTCTTTTGAAACGAATGTGACTAAACTTTGCAGCTAAGTACGCCATGGTTTTGTCTTCCATTTGCTCAAGCTCTTCTAGGGTGTAGTAATCACTTTCATCAACACCCAGATTCACAGAATCCATTTCTGCTTCTATTATCACCTCCTTTCCAGCTCTAGGGGTTTGAACCTGAATCTCAGAAGTTATTGGTTCATCCACTACAAGTGTTGCTGATCTCACAAGTGCATTGTGCTTGTTCTCCACTGTCCCTGATCCGTAGATTATCACCCTTTGTTCCTGTTCCATCTCATAGGTCTTCAACTTGCCATAGATCATCTCTAATGACATCTTTGTGAAGTCAATTCTTTCCCTAATGGATGATGACTTGTGTTCTACATGATGGGGCAGCGTCATCATGAACTTCATGTTTGATTCTCTCAGTGGATAGGTCTTTCCTTTCATTGCCAATTCATTGAGAAGCTTAGTATATTTCTCAAAGACCTGAGTTATACTTTCTCCTGGCAGGGACCTAAACGCTTCATATTGAGAAGTCAGGATGTCCAATCTGTTTTCCTGAACGTCTTCAGTTCCTTCCATTATCAAATTAATGGTATCCCACATATGTTTCCCGCGTGTACAATTCATCAACTGATAGCTCATTTCCTTGTCTGCGGAGTCCGCCAATATCAACATTAAACCGGTATCCAATCGAATCAGTTCTTTGTCAGAATCTGTATATTCAGTAATATCCTTAGGTTGGGTGCCTTGAGGAATCCTGCTACCATCAGGAGCTGTAGATTCACTAACTGGTTTCATTGGTACAAACGGTCCGTTCTCTAATATGCCAATATACAACGGGTTAGATGCCTTGATAAATAACAGCATCTTCATCTTCCACAAACCGAAATCATCTCTAGTAAACGGGGGAACTTTAATACCAGCGGTTGTCTTTGGAGCACTCATGGTTTCTGAAAATTTCAAATTGTTTAAAATTCAAGAAATTCCAATTAAATGAAAAATTTTGAAAGTTAAAAAATTTGCTTCGAATTTTCACGCTACGTTTGATTTTGGTATCATTCACCGGATCTGATTTGTATATCAATCAAGTAGCTCTGATACCAATTGTTAGGTCCAAAGTATCGTAGAAGGGGGGGGGTTGAATACGATACTCATAAATAATTTAATTTCGTTCGCGGATTAATCTTTCAGTTCTATAACGAAATCAAACACACCAAACCAAATCAAGTTTCGGGGAATATATCTTTTTATAAATATAAACCTCGAGGGGTGCTACAATTTCTAATCCGTAGATTAGCTTCAATGAGTTTAAGGTTACACAAATACAAAACAATGATCAAGTTCTGAGCACTATTAATTTCTCTGATAATTTTCTCCGGCTCTTCTCTCTCTCAGTAATGTCTCTGTGTTGAATTCCTTAACTGAAGAAGACACTCTCTTCTCTCGAGTTAATTGTAGTCTTGAATTGAAAAACCATCGAACCATTTAGAATAGAATATTCTTGGCCGTTGAATCTTCATCAACCTGTCAGACAAGCATAACTTTTCACCTGCTCCATGAATTGAAAAACCATCGAATGATTTAAAAAACCATCGAATGGATTAAATCAATTTGCCATTCGATAGTTTTTAAATCAAAACTATCGAATGCCAAATTAATTCACTTAGTTTTTCAATGAATCATTTCAACCACCATTCGATAGTTTTTTCAAAAGAAAAACTATCGAATTCTTTTTCTTGTCTTTTGTCCTTTAGTAATTACTCCTGAGCTCCTGGGTGTTTAAGTTTTAGACTGTATCAATTTCTTCTGAGACGATAAAACAACTTGATCCTTTTTAGTGCCGTCACCTAGTGCAACTGGTCTGGTTCACAGATGAATAACACTTGATCAATTATTATTTTATGTCTTCAATATAGTGCTGCTGATAAGTCCCTTGTCGTTCTGGTTGCTTCATCACTGGAATCCCGTGGTACTGAACCCTAAATCATTCACATACTTCTGTCGTCTTGAAAGTCTTGTTTCTTTTGCTGTCACTGAGGCTTGAACATTTTCATGAACTTCTTTCCGTGACCTGTTTACGGACTTCAAGAATACATAACGTATTTTGATTTTTTGAGTTTACCTTTTCTTCTTTGATTCTGGATTCCTGTGCTTCTGTTAATATTATTGTCTGTCTTGTCCTTTGTTGAGTTGTAGTTATCTCTATTACATCTTATGTTACAGTATGCTTTACAGAGACCTTTACTCACCCTGTGCCAGCCTATCAAATTATGGCTCAACAGGGCAATGTGGAGGCAGAGAGGTCACTACACCTAATTCATACAACTGCATCAATGCAAAGAGCAAAGGATGCCTTGACCAATCTATCTCCAACAGCTGCAACAAGTGGAGACTTTGACTTTTCTGATGATGAGGACAGCTTTGGTGACAATCAACAGGTGGCCACTACTTCACAGACTGGGACTTCTGTGGTGCCTCCTAGACCAAACTGGCTTTCTCAGGATATGCAAGGAAGATGCACTCTAGATGCTGCTATCTCAAGGCAGCACAATGAGGCATATCTAGCTCATGAGTCTGCAAATGCAAGGGACAAGAAATTCTACAAGGCCATCATGGATTCTGTAACGCCCCCAAATCCGGGGTCAAAGGATTTGGTCATCACACTGCACTCTTAATCCAAACAACCTGTTCAATATAAAATCAACACAATAATAATAATATTTGTGACCCCAACTCTACCAAGAATCTTTAAAGGTTATAGTGCTAGAAACAAGAATCCAAAATTTCATTACAACAATCTTTCTTCCTTACAACCATTCTCTTTACAAAAATTCTAATACACTAGTATAACTTCGATAAGAAGTATACCAGACAACTAATCTTATACAATATATTATTCAATAGAAAACATCTATATACAAAACCTCTCACTAGCTCCAAATGCTCTGGATCAAAACGTCTTTACGCTAATATCTTTCCCCATCTCTGATCAGCTACGCGGACAACTCTCGCCAATACACCTTCTTACTGGCAGGCTAAAATATATAAATAAAACAAGTATGAGCGAATGAATTGCTCAGCAAGCGCATTATTAAATATAATACGAAAGGTTTCCAAAATAACTTTGGATTTTCAAATAAACAAGCCTTTGGCTTAAACATTTGTAATCTCTAATATTTTCAAAACAAGTTTGGTAATTTACCACAATTTCTCATTCTTCTTCTCTCAATTGAATAGTTTAAAACACAAAAAGATTTACATTGGTCGTTACGGCGACCGAATCAACAATATCTACAATAGTAAGTAGAAAATATGAAATAAATATAACTCATACATCTTCAAGACCATAGTTTGTACAAAAATACTAATTTTGAAGATAACAGGTATATTCATAACATTCTCTGAAACCAACAACTCTGGAAGGGTAGAATAATCAAGGAGTAAGAATGAGCCATCACGCTCGGTCATGAAATAAAGAACGCACTTCAAGACTTTAATATAGTACCGACTGGGTATGCGGTATGAATAAAACTCATCAAGATAGATATCTCACGACTGCCAATGGAATCACGGAAGTGGATTTCGACTATTTGGAATCCAAATGAATTAAGAGTAAGTGATTTCAGCAAGATTGAAACCACCATTTATTAATCAACAACCAACAATTTTATGCAACGAATAAACCTGAATATCAGGTCATAACTCACAAGTACAAAACATATGGATGTAACTCATCCCAGAAATAAGAATTAATATTAGAATTGGATTTTTAACATTTATCAAATCAAAGGTTGTGCTGCTGGCCAGCCACGCATCAACCCCGGACTTGCTTATAGCAAAGTCCTCTACTGGATCCTAGGCCAATCTGGGCCTTAATTTATTCCGACCATCATTATGGCCCGACCAATTACTGGTCCCATTTAAAAACATTCCAATCCTATATTATATATACGTCAGGTGTCAGAACAATTGACAACCTTACTTCGACAATCAGGTGTCGGAAGAATCGACAACCTAATACAACAATTGCTGGAAAACTCACGTTCCAGGAAACAGTTCAATTATGAAGAATCCGTTAAGGAATAACAATGTAATCTAGTATCGACGAGATCGACACAATATGGGGAGGTGCATATGAAAAGTGACAATATAATAAGCATCGACGAGTTCGATGTAACAACTGGGATATAATAAAGAATAACAATGACATGCTCAACAAGATTGAATCTGATATGAAACGGGCATTATGATATCAACAGAATTTGCAATAACTCAATATGGAATAGGGTTCAAAGAACAGGCTCTAGATGGCCTTAACAGTTCAAATCATCACATTATGGAAGAATTAGTTAAGATTCAACAATCTGGTAAGTGACAAGAAAGTCAAGTTCAAGTTTAAGAAAAATTCAGGGTGAAGTTTATAAATGAAGAAAACAAGGGTTTATTAACTTCTGACAGAAATAGTTCAAGTCCTTCGAACATATACTTATAATAGATAAGCCTTGTATTTGAAGGAAGTAAACTAAATCATGCACAGCATGTATGAATTCGAATCGGGGAATGGATCAGATGATAGCATTACCAAAAAAAAGGATAATAATACTTGCAAGGGTGCAGGATGGAAAAATGGAATACTTGTAGAACAAGTACCACAACTTCGGAATTTAAAATAACATTTTCAACATAGGGTTCACAAGTTCCCACTCATCTAGGGTTGGCAATATTCCAACCTAATGCTTTAAAATCATGTCTTTTAAAAGAAAGCCTTAGTATACGGCCCATAATTATCTCTTCAAACTTTTCAATATAATAAGTATATCTTTCCAATCAATATGAAAATATGAATCTAAACTAAAAAGGTATAAAAGAGTACTCGTCAATTTACGAGATTAAATAACATACTTGCAATTCGATGCAAAGAAATCAACATTTGAAAATTCAGTAATAAGCATTCAACATGCATACTAATAATTCAAGATAATATCCCTTAATTAATAAGCAAGGGTATAAACACTTGCCTCTGGTCCTTAGCTATTTCGTAACGCTGAAACAATACGATTTCCTCCTTATTCTGTCTTGTCGCACGATTCTCTACCTCCGTCCTTCTTTGCTTTAACGCTCTTGCGAATACCACTAGTCTGCTTTTACCATTTCGAATCCACGTGCCAGCCTCGATAGTCAAACATGAGACGGTACTTAGTCTTCAACGTATGATTTCACATTCCATAAACGATTGTAACTTAACTTCGATAATCTGACTCGTCTCGTCCAATAGCCTCTGTTGCACAGACAACCACATTTCAATTGATAGAATGATCACGACTAACTATACAAGTAATCCTCGTAACTCGCTTGACGAAACTCCCCATACTATAAAAGTCAACATCTAAGTCAACGGCCTCGTAAATCTCACTTTCTAACATAACCGACAAATTTCTATCCCAACTACCCCTCGTGATGATATTAGACACGACCAAATACTCAAACAAGTCTCAACACAATTTATTCGCATGCATGACTCAACAACAGATAATTCACATCATTCACCTAACACATTTAAACAAGTGACCGGTTACGTATCGGACGCCCGGTCTAATTTACGATATTAAAAACTCAGACACTAGCCCTAGTACGGGTATATACTGACTATAAAACACATTACACAACTCATACGAATCACATAGCACTTATAACTATTTTTAAAACATCACACAAAACTTATTTGAATTTTAAATAAGTCGTTACTAATTTTTAAATCAAAAATCGGATTTTTAAATTCAATATAAACATTTAAATGTAAATAAATCAATTAATAAAATTAATTGACACTCTTTAAATGCTCAAACAATTTTTAAATAATAAATCAAGTTTGAAAATAATTAAACTGAATTTTAAATTAATTAAATCTAATTAATAATCAATTTTTAAGAATTAACTGATTAAAAGAATTAATCAATTAATTAAATTAATTAATTATTAATTAAAAATAATTAAAATAATTAAGTTTAATCAATTTTCGAATTTAAAATAATAAATAAGATTTTCCAGAAATTTCTGAATAATAAAATGTATTTTTAAATTAAAGATATGATTTTTAGAATTTTTAAAACAATTTTTGAATTATTTTAAAAATAAAAGTCCAGAAACATATTTCTGAAATGACATTAGGGTTTTTAAGATCAACCGGGTCGGGTTAGGGTTTGAAAACGGGTCATGAAGAACAGTTTCCGGGTCGCCAAGAACACGTCACCGGAAACTGGGTTTCCCAGTTTCCGGCCGACGTCCGGCCACCGGGAAACGTTCGACCAAGCCCGAATCTTCACCCAAACCTGCCGTTAGCTACACCAATCTTTCCGCTTTCTAATTCTTAACAAAACTCAACCAAAAACTGCTCAAAACGTGCACGAAACTGACTGGAAATTCTCGCCGTCGACGGCGAGTTTTGTTTTCCGGCCAACTCAAAACAGACACCAAATTCAAAACCATTAACACCTATCAATTCCTCGTCTCGCGATCTATCTAATCGCTAGAACACAATCAAGAACCCATCAACGGATTAAAAGTCCGGCCAAAACTTAAAGAAAACCGGCGAGCTACAAAACTTCCGTTTTGCTCGATTTCTAACTCAAAAATCAAATTAAAAATTACCAACATGTTCTAAATCACATAACAAACATATTCAAGCCATCAATCATCAAGAACAATCAATAATAAAGAAACCCCCAAATTAAACCTAAAATTCGAATTACATAAAATAACTAAAAATCGGAAAAGTTTAAAGGATCATACCCACATGAATTTTGATGGTGGATTCAGATAGAGGATGATGAGAGATTCGATTTGGTTACAAGAGCATCGAAATCGGATTCCGATAACGCCTTCAAAATTGAGTTTGATTCTCAAGAACACGAAGAACACGTTCAGGGGTTTTTAGCTTTTTAACTGTAATTAAACTTTAATATACGCAAAACAAAGTACGATTTGCCTTTTTATAATAAACAGAAAATAATATCCCAAACGACATTTTTGGATCGATACTGATCCGATAGATCGCTTTAAATACAATTTAACAAAATAAACGCTTTAAATCTTTAATAAAGCAGAATACACGTTTCACGAGACGATAAGCATCCATAAAGTACGGATAACTACAAGTATCGTTTAATAATAGATATACGAACCAAAATGCTTCTATTACGAATATTTTCGAATACTTCCCACTTTAACGAATGAAATATTGGTACGAACGATATACCAATTTCCCGAATAATTTGGGAACGATCCAAATTTTCTTTTCAATAATTAAAATAAAATAAAATAGTATAACATCCTTTTCAAACTAATTTCAAATTCCCCACACATTTCACATAGCACCACAATATCACATATTCAATCATTTAACGAATAACTTAGCACGTTTAAACAGATAAATCATTTAATAACTCTTAATATGAAATTAAAATTTCATTTCACATCATATAATAACACGTAATTTTCCCGGATCTTACATCCTTTCCCCCTTAACAGGATTCTGTCCTCAGAATCAACTTGCGCAAACATAGGTGGATATTTTCCAACATCTCATTCTCAAATTCCTAGGTTGACTCTTCAACCTTAGGATTTCTCCTCATACTCATACTAATTTGACTCTTCTATTACTTATCACTCTCATACTGACTCAATATCTCAATTGGTTACTCAACATAGAACAATTTAACTAAATCTCTATAGGTTCGTATTTTATGAAATACACTATGAATACACCACTCATGGAGTGGTACGCAAACTTATACGCAACTTTCCCAACACACAGTAGATCGACGTAAGGTAGCAATTCAAAATTGTCATAATAACTGTTGTCGTAAGGAAATCTAATCAACGGTAAATGGTCCTTCCAATTACCTTAAAAATTTAGTACACAACCATAGTCTGTCTGAATTCTTTAATTAAGTCGCGGATCTCTGTCAAATACAATTGAACCCGTCATTCCATGTCGTAATCTTATCTCATTGAAATAGAGACGAACCAACTCACCCAATGAATACCTCTCATTAATCGGTCAATAATAACTCAAATAACATCATGATTAGCTCTAAGCCTTAGCAACTCTACTACAAAGTCTATCTTAATATGTTTCCACTTCCATTCAGGAATCTCTTTAGTTGTAATCGTCTACTATACCTCTGTTACTCTGTCTTCATTTTCTAGCATCCCAAGCACTTAAATACTCACCAACATTAATATCCTTTTTAAACCTCTTATATATCCTTACATTTCCTTCTTATCCATTATACTCTCTCGCTCCTTCCTGTAATTGAATTCCATTTCTCTTTTCATAACTCTACTACAAAGTCTATCTTAATATGTTTCCACTTCCATTCAGGAATCTCTTTAGTTGTAATCGTCTACTATACCTCTGTTACTCTGTCTTCATTTTCTAGCATCCCAAGCACTTAAATACTCACCAACATTAATATCCTTTTTAAACCTCTTATATATCCTTACATTTCCTTCTTATCCATTATACTCTCTCGCTCCTTCCTGTAATTGAATTCCATTTCTCTTTTCATAACTCTTTCCTTTATGTAGCCCTTTCTCTTTAATCAATCCTGGTTGAATCCTTAATTCCGTCATTCCTTCTAGTTGATCTCTTGTTATCATAACCTTAAAACTCCATCCTTTCTAATCCTTGTACCGAAGATATTTACATCTCAATTCTCTCTTTTACTACTCATACTATCAGCCATCCATATTCTTGGGTCAACTATACCTATTTCCAATATATCTAACAACTGCTTTCAACAATCACATACCTTTCATGCCAATTAACTCTTCAGCTGGAAACAACCCCTTCATTACCTTATCCATTGTCTTTAAATCCTTATTAACACCTCTTCATCTTCTTTCCCTATCTACAATTGTGAGAATATTCCTTATCAACTTGGTGACTTAGTCCCATATCTTTAAAATTGTTCTACTTAGTCCCAATAGCTTAATTGTTCTCCATCTGATTTCCAAATAATTCAGAAGATACATTCAAAGTGACACTCAGGACACCTTTTCCATGGTTCCATCTCATTTCCCAAACAGCTTGATCAACTCGACATTATCTTGATTCTCATTCTATACATCCACATTGACTGGCAAGATCTACCTTAACTATCGTGAGCAAAAGACTTGCAACCATATCATACAATCCTGAAATACTCAAAGATCAACTCATTCTCCATTATTAGCCTATCATCAAATTTTAAAAGTTCTTCTCATTGAGACAAAAATCTATTATGTTCATCTTCCACAACATGGGATATCATCAGCACAATTACACATTTTCCCCCAATTTCCAATCAACTTTTGAATTATCTAACTTCACCTCTTCCACATCGTAACGTTAATCGATAGAGAGAGAACAACTGGCTCCGTTATATGTTACTAGTATTCTAATCGCATCGTAATCCGCTTTCGTTCGTGGTAATTCAATCGCAAATTCTTCGTTCATTATGGTAGGGTAAATTTCAGTTCACCCTAATGGCATACCTCCCAGATTATTTGGTATAACAAAAATTCATGATACTTTGAAGTGAAAAGATTCTATATCGTAGCAGATGTCCCACAATTGGGGTTACCAAATCTGTATATTCCAAAGCAAACATTATTGGAAGTGAAGGAATTACTGAGAGACCAATTTGATCACATGAACTCAATGTTGTGTGTCTCTATTAAGACAGTACTAAAGGTAATTAGCCTTCTTGTATTTCACAACACACAAGTGACGGCGTCCCGTCAGACTTCTATCACATAGACAGATAGTCCTTGTGTCCCCTATAAATAGGGTTGTTTACCTCAGTTGGAGTAGTGAAACATGAAAGAAATTTACGGTCAAAATAACAACCAAGACCTCTCGATAAGAAATCTCAAATACACACCTTGGATTGAAATTGAATAGATTCCAAAGGTGTTATTTCAAAAAAAAGAAGAACAACCAGAAAGGAAGTATCAACAAATAGTGTTACATCACAAATAGAGTTATCCACTCCGGAAGAATGAAGGAGTTGGAATTTAAATAACATATTTTCAACAGGCTTCACAAATTTGAAATAGATGTCACAACAACCTCTGATGCAATTGCAATCATGATTGATCAAAAGTATCAAGTACAAGGTCAAAAGGTGGAATATATTCACCAACACAGCTTCGCTTAAAGAAATGTCAAATATTTCCTTAGGATGGGAAGGTATTACCAAGGTCTTCACATATGACTCCTCTGTCGACTCCTTCGATAGCTCGTTATTCGATTTCAGCCCTTCTTCTCCACGTTATTCGATTTCAGCCCTTCTTTTCCACGTTATTCGATTTCAGCCCTTCTTTTCCACGTCGCAAGGTTATCAATATCGTACGTCGTCGTCGACTCGTAATAGTCCTCGAAGATTCCGCCATAGACGTCTACAAACGCAAGAAGTTCTATCCATTTCAGCACAACTATCTCAATCAAATACTTCCATCTCAACTCACTCAGCGGTACTATATCCAATAGTCCAATACGAACTCTAAATGAGCTCTGACGTTCCTTATATAACTATATACACTCCCACGCACTCTCGTTTCTAGTTTTACTATAACCCTTGTTTTGATACCAACTGTAACGCCCCCAAATCCGGGGTCAAAGGATTTGGTCGTCACACTGCACTCTTAATCCAAACAACCTGTTCAATATAAAATCAACACAATAATAATAATATCTGTGACCCCAACTCTACCAAGAATCTTTAAAGGTTATAGTGCTAGAAACAAGAATCCAAAATTTCATTACAACAATCTTTCTTCCTTACAACCATTCTCTTTACAAAAATTCTAATACACTAGTATAACTTCGATAAGAAGTATACCAGACAACTAATCTTATACAATATATTATTCAATAGAAAACATCTATATACAAAACCTCTCACTAGCTCCAAATGCTCTGGATCAAAACGTCTTTACGCTAATATCTTCCCCATCTCTGATCAGCTACGCGGACAACTCTCGCCAATACACCTTCTTACTGGCAGGCTAAAATATATAAATAAAACAAGTATGAGCGAATGAATTGCTCAGCAAGCGCATTATTAAATATAATACGAAAGGTTTCCAAAATAACTTTGGATTTTCAAATAAACAAGCCTTTGGCTTAAACATTTGTAATCTCTAATATTTTCAAAACAAGTTTGGTAATTTACCATAATTTCTCATTCTTCTTCTCTCAATTGAATAGTTTAAAACACAAAAAGATTTATATTGGTCGTTACGGCGACCGAATCAACAATATCTACAATAGTAAGTAGAAAATATGAAATAAATATAACTCATACGTCTTCAAGACCATAGTTTGTACAAAAATACTAATTTTGAAGATAACAGGTCTATTCATAACATTCTCTGAAACCAACAACTCTGGAAGGGTAGAATAATCAAGGAGTAAGAATGAGCCATCACGCTCGGTCATGAAATAAAGAACGCACTTCAAGACTTTAATATAGTACCGACTGGGTATGCGGTATGAATAAAACTCATCAAGATAGATATCTCACGACTGCCAATGGAATCACAGAAGTGGATTTCGACTATTTGGAATCCAAATGAATTAAGAGTAAGTGATTTCAGCAAGATTGAAACCACCATTTATTAATCAACAACCAACAATTTTACGCAACGAATAAACCTGAATATCAGGTCATAACTCACAAGTACAAAACATATGGATGTAACTCATCCCAGAAATAAGAATTAATATTAGAATTGGATTTTTAACATTTATCAAATCAAAGGTTGTGCTGCTGGCCAGCCACGCATCAACCCCGGACTTGCTTATAGCAAAGTCCTCTACTGGATCCTAGGCCAATCTGGGCCTTAATTTCTTCCGACCATCATTATGGCCCGACCAATTACTGGTCCCATTTAAAAACATTCCAATCCTATATTATATACGTCAGGTGTCAGAACAATTGACAACCTTACTACGACAATCAGGTGTCGGAAGAATCGACAACCTAATACAACAATTGCTAGAAAACTCACGTTCCAGGAAACAGTTCAATTATGAAGAATCCATTAAGGAATAACAATGTAATCTAGTATCGACGAGATCGACACAATATGGGGAGGTGCATATGAAAAGTGACAATATAATAAGCATCGACGAGTTCGATGTAACAGCTGGGATATAATAAAGAATAACAATGACATGCTCAACAAGATTGAATCTTATATGAAACGGGCATTATGATATCAACAGAATTTGCAATAACTCAATATGAAATAGGGTTCAAAGAACAGGCTCTAGATGGCCTTAACAGTTCAAGTCATCACATTATGGAAGAATTAGTTAAGATTCAACAATTTGGTAAGTGACAAGAAAGTCAAGTTCAAGTTTAAGAAAAATTCAGGGTGAAGTTTATAAATGAAGAAACCAAGGGTTTATTAACTTCTGACAGAAATAGTTCAAGTCCTTCGAACATATACTTATAATAGATAAGCCTTGTATTTGAAGGAAGTAAACTAAATCATGCATAGCATGTATGAATTCGAATCGGGGAATGGATCAGATGATCGCATTAACAAAAAAAAAGGATAATAATACTTGCAAGGGTGCAGGATGGAAAAATGGAATACTTGTAGAACAAGTACCACAACTTCGGAATTTAAAATAACATTTTCAACATAGGGTTCACAAGTTCCCACTCATCTAGGGTTGGCAATATTCCAACCTAATGCTTTAAAATCATGTCTTTTAAAAGAAAGCCTTAGTATACGGCCCATAATTATCTCTTCAAACTTTTCAATATAATAAGTATATCTTTCCAATCAATATGAAAATATGAATCTAAACTAAAAAGGTATAAAAGAGTACTCGTCAATTTACGAGATTAAATAACATACTTGCAATTCGATGCAAAGAAATCAACATTTGAAAATTCAGTAATAAGCATTCAACATGCATACTAATAATTCAAGATAATATCCCTTAATTAATAAGCAAGGGTATAAACACTTGCCTCTGGTCCTTAGCTATTTCGTAACGCTGAAACAATACGATTTCCTCCTTATTCTGTCTTGTCGCACGATTCTCTACCTCCGTCCTTCTTTGCTTTAACGCTCTTGCGAATACCACTAGTCTGCTTTTACCATTTCGAATCCACGTGCCAGCCTCGATAGTCAAACATGAGACGGTACTTAGTCTTCAACGTATGATTTCACATTCCATAAACGATTGTAACTTAACTTCGATAATCTGACTCGTCTCGTCCAATAGCCTCTGTTGCACAGACAACCACATTTCAATTGATAGAATGATCACGACTAACTATACAAGTAATCCTCGTAACTCGCTTGACGAAACTCCCCATACTATAAAAGTCAACATCTAAGTCAACGGCCTCGTAAATCTCACTTTCTAACATAACCGACAAATTTCTATCCCAACTACCCCTCGTGATGATATTAGACACGACCAAATACTCAAACAAGTCTCAACACAATTTATTCGCATGCATGACTCAACAACAGATAATTCACATCATTCACCTAACACATTTAAACAAGTGACCGGTTACGTATCGGACGCCCGGTCTAATTTACGATATTAAAAACTCAGACACTAGCCCTAGTACGGGTATATACTGACTATAAAACACATTACACAACTCATACGAATCACATAGCACTTATAACTATTTTTAACTGTAATTAAACTTTAATATACGCAAAACAAAGTACGATTTGCCTTTTTATAATAAACGGAAAATAATACCCCAAACGACATTTTTGGATCGATACTGATCCGATAGATCGCTTTAAATACAATTTAACAAAATAAACGCTTTAAATCTTTAATAAAGCAGAATACACGTTTCACGAGACGATAAGCATCCATAAAGTACGGATAACTACAAGTATCGTTTAATAATAGATATACGAACCAAAATGCTTCTATTACGAATATTTTCGAATACTTCCCACTTTAACGAATGAAATGTTGGTACGAACGATATACCAATTTCCCGAATAATTTGGGAACGATCCAAATTTTCTTTTCAATAATGAAAATAAAATAAAATAGTATAACATCCTTTTCAAACTAATTTCAAATTCCCCACACATTTCACATAGCACCACAATATCACATATTCAATCATTTAACGAATAACTTAGCACGTTTAAACAGATAAATCATTTAATAACTCTTAATATGAAATTAAAATTTCATTTCACATCATATAATAACACGTAATTTTCCCGGATCTTACAGATTCTCTGGAAATCCAAAGGCTACAGATGCTACAGACAAGGATTGAAGCTACAGAAATCAAGGATTCCATTAGCAACCTCAGGGATGCTACTGACAGGAGGCTAGATGAAAAGCTTCCTCTTCTAACTGTGTCCAAGATGAACAGGTTTTTCTCCAAGGAACCTGAAGTGTCCTCATCTTTGAAGACTCTTTCCTCTATAGTGGACAAAGTTGAGGCTACACTTTCTCACATGCAACAGGAACAGGAAAAGCAGACACAGCTACTCACCCAGCTTTTGGCAGCTCAAGGACTCCCTATCATCTCACTTGATGATAACAAAAAGGGGGAGAAATCTAAGGAGCTAGAGAAATCTAAAGAGCTTGATATACAAATCACAAAGGTTTTGGTTCCAGCCATTTCCTTACCAAATGAGCCACTAGCAACGGGGGAGCTTGGACAGAAGAAAAAGGATGGTATTGACCTGATTCAGGAAGCTTCTATGAGGATGAGACTTGCAGAACAGATTAAAGATCATTGGTCCAACATAGAAGCAAGGGTCAAGAAAATTGCTGAAACTGCAAAGAACTCAAATCCATCAACGGATCAACCATCAACGAATGCCATGGTTGTAACATCAACGTAATGGGAGCCACAGTTCAAGAGTTCTTATGTTATAGAACCCCTTCAGCATGGACTCTTTCAAGATTCAAGAAATGAGAAAGGGCAAGCTTCATGCTTTAAGAATGTGGATGCAAGAGGGATATCTCCAATATCACCTGTTAAACCCAAGAGCAAGAACACAGCAAGGATATTTTATCCTCCACCAAAGCCAGATGAGTTCAAAGTCCTAGGGAAGCTGATTATTGAAAGCAAAGAAAGCAATCATCCAAGCATAAGGAACCAAAGGGCCATCATCTACAGGGATAGCAAGGAAATCTGCATTTGGGTTGGTCACCCAAATTTTGCTAAGGCCAAAGCTGAAGAATCTGAAAGGGTAGCAATGCAAGCTCTTGCAGTTGCTCAATCACTTGAAGATGAAGAAACCCTAAAGGAAGAAAAGGCCAAGGATGAAGCTGAGGAAGCTGGAAAGGAAAGGAAGAGTGTAAGGCAGCCAAAGGCTAGAGCAAAAAGGAATCTAAACTTTGATAAAGATGATTTTCAGGACACTGCCCAAGACTCTTCCACAACTAGTGCACATCAAATTCCTGTTGATCAACCTCATGAAGAAAAGTTGGCCTGTGATCCTGCACATCCTGTCAACTTTCATGATCAACCAATTATGCCAAAAGAGGAGCCTTTTGAATTTGATGAGGCCTACTTTCCAAAATTCCTATTTGAGAAGGATCAACCAATGAAGACAAAGAAAAGGGATGTCAAGGCAAAGCCAGTATTTATGAGAAAGCCACAACCTCAGAAACCCCCTGAAAATCCAGAGGACTGCATGTACATTGCTGACATCAGGGAAGAATCCAGTCTACATCTTGACTTAGACAACCTGGTGGAAGTAAGGGGCATTGTAGCTTCTCAAAAATTGCCTGAGAGACTGGTCTTTGTATTCAAGGGTGGTAGAGAACAGGTGTGGCCTCTCTACAGAATTTTAGGAGAAGACTATCAAACACTACTCTCAGTGTTTAAATGCTTGAAGAAGGACTTTGGCTTCACCAAAACAACCAAGTCTGAGGTGGTATCCAAAATCTGTCAGATAAAGGCTAGCTGGAACAAGCCTGAGGCTCTTCCCAGGATGCTTAGAGTGCCCTCAACAGGAAAGAAGATCCATCTTCAACCATACTGGATGATGGAATTTAAAGACAAGGAAAATTGCAGAAGATTCTTCAGGATGGAAGACCATCTGGATAAGGCATCTAATCAAACTCTAAAGTTTATGCAATCCATGCTTGGTGATCAAGATGAAGAAGAGAAGATCTTTTACAGAAGGCTACAGGTCCAAATTGAGGAAAACAACTCTAAGAGAGGGAAGAAAACTATGCCACAAAGAATACACAGATGAATCATTTGCTCAGTCTAGAGGAGCACTTTTGGGCATTAGTCTTGTAAGTCTTGTATTTTGTCTAAAATTTTATGAAGCTTAATGCATTTTCTACTTTTGTAATTTATGATGTATCTGAGTGTTTTTGTTATCATCAAGTCTCTTGATTTATGGCTGTTATTCTATCAGTCATAAATTGGGGGAGATTGTTAGGAATATGTTGTTCTTGATGATAAACATAAAACACTTAGTAGAATTTGTGTAAAGTCATTTTGTAGCTGTCAACGAAATGGCATGCTTTGCAGCATTCCGTTGACAGGAAGCTCATCAACGAAATGAGTGATGTAGCAATTGCACTGTACAATATTTCTAGTTTGATATGCATTTCATTGTAGATATTGGATAGGTTTTCTAAGTCATGTTGACTAAATGCTAGATAGGCAAAATAGGTTGGTTAATTGTAAATATCTTGTGCCTTGTAATTTTGCCTACGTGAAGACATGTCAACGAAATGAAGATTACTCTGTCAACGGTATGGAGTTTACTCATCAACGGAATGAAGTTTACTCATCAACGAAATGAAGAATAAAGCTATCAACGAAACACATCTCCCTGCTATCAACGAATCATTATTGCTTTTCTGAATAGTTGACAAAGTGTTAGGTCCCGAAGTATCGTAGAAGGGGGGGTTGAATACGATACTCACAAATAATTCAATTTCGTTCACGGATAATTCATTCAGTTCCATAACGAAATCAAACACACCAAACCAAACCAAGAGTCGGGGAATATATCGTTTTATAAATATAAACCTCGAGGGGTGCTACAATTTCTAATCCGTAGATTAGCTTCAATGAGTTCTAGGTTATTCATAATCAATACAATGAAAGAATTCTGAGCACTATAAATTTCTATGATCTTCTCCGGCTCAAAATTCTCTCTCAGTAGTTGCTACTATGAACTAACCTGACTGAGGAAGACACTACCTCTCTCTATGTAATTATAGACTTAGTTTTAGAAAAACCATCGAACCAAAAATAATGGAATATTCTTGGCCGTTGGATCTTCATCAACCTGACAACAATGTCACTTCTTCACCTGCTCCTCCAATTAGAAAACCATCGAATTGGAAATCCATCGAATGGAAAACCATCGAAAGGATTAAAAGAAACTTTCCATTCGATAGTTTTTAAAGAAAACTATCGAAAAAGAAATTCTCTTTTCCATTGAATCTAATGATTTTCTTAGAAAAGCTTTCGATGGTTTTTATTTCTTTAAAAAAATAAAAACCATCAACACACTTTCTTTTGATTCCTTAGAATCACATTCGATAGTTTTTCATAAATGAAAAACCATCGAATCACATTATGTCCTTGTTCCTTTTAGAAAACCTTTCTGAGCTTCTTGGTGTTTCAGTTTTAGACTGTATCAATTTCTTCTGAGACGATAAAACAACTTGATCTTTTTAGTGCCGTCACCTAGTGCAACTGGTCTGGTTCACAGATGAATAACACTTGATCAATTCTTCTTTTATGTCTTCAATTCAATGCTGCTGATAATTCCTTTGTCGTTCTGGTTGCTTCATCACTGGAATCCTGTGGCACTTAACCCTAAATCATTCACATACTTCTGTCGTCTTGAAAGTCTTGTTTCTTTTGCTGTCACTGAGGCTTGAACATTTTCATGAACTTCTTTCTGTGACCTGTTTACGGACTTCAAGAATACATAACGTATTTTGATTTTTTGAGTTTACCTTATCTTCATTGATCCTGGATTCCTGTGCTTCTGTTAATATTATTGTCTGTCTTGTCCTTGGTTGAGTTGTAGTTATCTCTTTTACATCTTATGTTACATTATGCTTTACACAAAGTGATAGTGACAGTTTACTGAACAGATCTAAAGGTGATGTGGAAGTGTACTTTGCATTGGAAATCATTAAAATGGACATGGGGAATAAGGAAACATCCCAGTTTCCATTTGGGCTCTTGGGAGTGATCATAATAAGCATGAAGACAAAAGCAAATATTTCCAAGGACCACTGGACAAAGGGATGAAAAGCAAACTATTGGCGGTTACTCATTGTACTTTTAGTGTAGCCAAAAATTGAGTTGAAAACTTGGGTTTATATAACCAAGTGTAGCAGTTACTTTAAGAATAAGAGAAGAAAAACAAATAGATTGTATTAGCTATCTTTGAGAGCATTTCTTCTCTACATTATTGTAACTGAGCAGCTGTGTACTTTTGTATCATAGATTATTTCCGCAATAAAAATCACTTCAGTTGGATCATCAAACAATCCAACTGAAATTATTAATTGCTTGTGGTTTTTATTTTATAAGTTCAGTTTTAATTTGTAAGTTGATTTTAAGTTTGAGAAATATCAAGAATTGTATTCAACCCCCCCTTCTACATTTCTGTTAGGTCATTTGGGATTAACAATTACGTAATTTTATACCGATTAAATTGTCTCAAGCAACCCTCTAGTTGCTCTATTATATACATATAATATAATAGATAGATGTTGTTATACAAATATGTAATATCCTATCATAAAACCCCGTAAGGGGCACCCCTACCGAAATAATTTCTCGCCCGAGATTTATATATATATATAATTTTATCATTAGAAAATAAGATTTTAATTTTATGTAATATTTTAATAGAACTTTTGTTATATGACATCAATTTTATCAATCAGATATTTTAAATTTTTATTAAATTTTATAAAATTTGAAAAAATATAGATAAAATAATAATCACGTAATTATTTTTAATTGCTAAAATAATAATATAGTTTTCAATGGCGTGATATCAACTTTATCAAATTTAATATTTGAGTATGATATAAATAAATATTTTATCAAAATTGTTCGTATATAACATAGGTGTATGTAAAAATTATGTGATTTTTTCGCTATATTTCAATTAAAGTATATTTTAAAAAAAATCGACTATATATATAAGACTAAGACAGATTACGAAATCTATTAATATTATGTAAAAACCATCCTTCTACACTTCTCACTCATTTTTTCCAAATATTTTTGTATATATTTAAACACTTTTGAACTCAAATATTACACAATATCAAAGTTCTCTTTTAAAATTTTGATAAATTGGAACATTTTTAATCTTAAAATTTTAAACTATTTTTAATCTCAACTTTAAATTTTTTTCAAATATTTTGATCAATGTAAAATATAATTGGACGGGCGACACGTGCATTTACGCAATATCTAAGATCAAATTTTTTGGTTTTATTAAATATTTATCTAAGTATGTGTTATAATTCAACCACCGTATATCATATAAGTACTACTAGGTATCCCGAGACTTTTATCAAAAATTTTACCTCATGACATGGCATGACAAATGGTAGACTTTAATTTCGTGAACGCGTATGTATGGACGAGGAATTCATATTAATATTAGGAATCATGTGCCACATAGGTTTTGGGAAAACATTTGGTACAATTTTTGGAGTACATGCTAGCAGTTTCCATATCATATTGATCAATTTATTATATTATATAAAATTTCATATTACAATATTTTAATTAATAGTCTAATTAGTCATTGTTAATAATTAATAATTATTGTAGTTTTGTAATATTTCTGATTCAAAAAATCATATCTTTTTTAATTTAATATTGAACATTAATTACGTTATTTTTTGTATATAACATAGATCATATTTTAAGAGTTCTCATCTTTTTAACATAAATTCAATTATTCTAATCATACATTTAAATCGTTGAAAGTCTAAATAGTTGGTCGACCGAAAATCTATAATATGAATCACATATTTAATATTTATATACCTAAATATTATGCGATTCAATTATATATATATATATATATATATATATATATATATATATATATATATATATGTATGTATATATATATATATATTGAGATGAATGTAAATAAATTCATATTTTTTCGGATTCAGTTACATTTATGTACAATATTAAATTTTATTTTTTATATCAATCATTTAAGCAAAAGAGAATTGTAGAGTCTGCTCAGTCCATTAAAATATTTTTTTGTAATTATATTTTATGCAAAATTTTAGAAATATAAACTAACATTTTATTTACTCAAAAATGAAAATTAAGAAAAAGGTGGGAGAAGACAAGAAAATATGATTTATCTAATAAATTTTTTATAACCAGTGAGAAGATTAGTGGTTTGATTCCTAACACTAACATAATATCATTTATTCTTTGAATAAATATTTAAAGGATGACATTTTTGTATTTTTTAATAGATATGAGCAAAAATGTAACTTCACATGCATTAAAATGGTTAAATTATTTATCAATCATTTAAAACGACAAAAGAGAATTGTAGAGTCTGCTCAATCGATTAAATTATTTTTTATAGTTATATACTATGCAATATTCTAAAAATAATAAATTAACATTTTATTTACTAAAAAAATGAAAGAAGATGAGAAAATGTGATTATCTATAGAGTAATTAACACTTTGCCCCCTTTATGTTTGGGTGCTTTTGTAATTGGGTCTTAAACTATATTTTTTGGTATTTTACACCTCTAAGTTTCATACTCGCTTCGATTTGCACCCCTTTGACCAAATTTCGTCCATATTGACTATCACCGTTAATTAGAGCAGGGGTAAAATTGGAATTTTATTTCAAGTTTATACTTCGACAGAATGCACCTCATAGTTTCAAATTTCTAACAAAGTACATGTTAGCAATTTTTTTTTAAAATACAATAATATTATAGAAATAACTATTTCTAATATAGACTATCTAATATATTTTCTACTTGAAATATGCTAAAAGATATATATTTTTTAAAATAATTTCTAAAATTAAAAATGGAAATAATTTTATTAATATTAAGTGTCATTTAATATGCATACAATATAGAGTGTTTTATTGTGAGATTTTTTTCTCTACTAATAACATCTTAATATTAATGGATTCATCAAATATCAAGCTACTTGTTATACTCACATCCATCCATCTAAAAATCCTCTACAGTATAATAAAATGGATTGAAAGAAGGCAATAAAAAACATATAATCCGTCAATTGGCAAAAAATATTTAGTAACTCATGATCTATCAGTCTTTTATGTAATGTTGATCCATATTTTAGCTCTCGTCATGTAGGATTTTTAAAGATTGATATAACAAAAATGCTAGTAAATGCTGTAACAAAATGTATCATGGCATTTTCAATTTAAGTTTATAAATATTCAACTCATCTTTTGATTTATCATCTTTTGATCTCAGAACTCACTAAATTTTTTGCAATAGAATTTTGTTCCTTTTCCTAAAATCTCGTTCTATAATTCAAAAATCAAATTAAAAATAATAGTGTATGCATAGAAAAAGACACTTAATATAAAACAATTGATTTTAGATTTTAGTTTTTACCTTTAAAATGAGATTTTTTTAAAAAAATTACCTTTTAGCATTTTTCAAGTAAGAAAAATATTACCTAATATATCTTATAAATAATTGTTTTGAAAATATTAATATCTGTTTTAAAATATAAAATTTTAATTAGGATGTATTTTGTTAAAAATTTGAAATTATGAGATGCATTCTGTCAAAATCAAAACTTGAATAAAAAAAATTCCTGTTTTACCCTTGTTCAAATTAACAGTTACGGTCAATTTGGACGAAATTTGGTCAAAAGGATGCAAATTGAAGTAAGTATAAAATTTAGAGGTGCAAACTGTCAAGAATTATAAGTTAAGACCAAATCGCAAAACCACCTAAAAATAAGGGGTGCAAACTATTAATTACTTTCATCTATAAAAAAACAAAGTGTAGTATACTCCCTCTGTCCCTCTCATTTCTTTACACTTTCCTTTTTGGTACGTCCCTCTCATTTCTTTACATACCAAAAATAGTAATATTTTATAATATAAAATCCAATCACATCCACTATTTTCCTCCACTATACCTACTTTATACCTCCACTTTATACATATTACACCACTTTACTCATTTTCTTACTTTTTCCTATTAATTTACACTTTTTCTTAAACTCCGTGCCGTTATAATATAAGTTTGATGGAAAAAGGTTGGAGGTTAGATTCCTAGCACCAACAAATTTAATCTACTTGGTTACCAAAAGGAAATTAATCTACTTTTTGCATGAAAACACAAATTTACTGAACATGAATATAGGTACTCTTCCGCAAGTACTAATCAATCACTACAATTCAATCATTACAAAAATAAAAGGCTCCAATTAGGAACTTTCTTAATATAAGAATTCATAAATAATGTGTATACTAACAATTTAATGACATCTGTAGTTTTTTTAGTGATTCTATGGGACGTCGCATGAACTAGATGTTGCAACTTGTAAAACAAAATTCCTTAATTCATTATGAACTTTTAGCGGACGGCACTTGTGGCACCTATGACCTGAATGAATACAGAGTCGTGGTTTTTCCCCCATGATGGCAATGTTGCACTGGCAGTCTATCTACTGTCTACATTGTTAACGAGGGAGACAAGTTCGATATCCTTCGAGTCCGGAACATCCTCGACTGCTTTTGCATCTTGTGCTTCATTTGGAATAATTGACGAAGCTGGATCACCCTTTGATACCAAAAATAGCAGAGTGAGTGGAGCTAATCTTAGTACGTTTCGTATTAATATTGCCAACCAAAGGTTATCAAAACGGGTTCTCGTGACATTCATGAGATGAAGTAACAATCCTCCTCCCCATGTTGATGAAAAAAGTCCAGCATTGTCAATAGACATAAGGAACGCGAAGAATGTGCCTTCAATGCCAGAGGGACAAAGCTTCGAACTTAGAACTAGAAGAGGCATCCATTTTAGTGTGACAGTCAGTTGATAGATACTTTCGTCAATCACAGCAAATAAGTAGTCAGGGATCCCAAATTTTAGGTTTAGCCGTAAGACAAGAACCAAATCAAGCATCCCTGACAGACCAAGTACTAATTGAGCCCAGAAGAGTATATTCCTAAATGGATGATCTTTAAGACCATACTGATACAGAAACGCCCCCAGAAGAGATCCTACTGAGCCAATTGAGAGCATGTAACCAATGGCCTCCTACATTAAGTTGATTAATAAATATAGGTCAACCTGGGATTTTCTGCTCAATTTAAAAAGACCAAAATATAATTTAAAAGAAGCTAAACATAATACTGTACATGAAACAATGTTTTACCCTTTGCCAACATGCATTGTCTGTCGCATACCAATGACGTGACAAATCAAATATCTGAGACTTTATTTATATTTTTGTGAACATAAAAAGTCTTGTCAAAAGGACAAGAGATATCAGGTGTGTATCAATCTCAATCCTATATTTACTAAATAAGTAATCATTGGGTATCTCTCTCATAATCAGAGTAGTTGGCCTCTTATAATAGAAATGCACAGTAGCACTTTGAATTATGATAATACCTGGATGTGTCTATGAGATGTGACTTTAACATTTGAAGTTATAAACAGAGATTAGATATTATACCTTAGAGAAAGTTGGGCCCTCCTTTGAATCAGTGTACCAGTAGAACATGCCTTCATATATGTTCAAGCTCAATGCAAAGGATAGATACATGTATAAACATGGCCTCCACACCTCTGGGTACTTTAGTGTGTTCCACATGGAACTAGCTGCATCTTGAAATTTTAGATGTACCTGTATTATAGCGGATACTGTAAATTGGTAAACAAAAGAACAAAAATAAAAAAGAGGATATTATGAATATTTGTGTATCAAAAGATGTAAAGTAATAATAAAAGAAGAAGGCAATGTACCTGTCCATATGCGAAGTTAGGTGTATGGGGTTCCTTGAGCACAAAGCCAACAACTAATAGAAGTCCTGCTGGGATGGTTAGCAATCCGTAGACTCCCTGTTGCACAAGAAGATATAAGAATACTGTATATAAATGATGCCTGATGAAAGTAATCTAGTTTTGGATATAGAATTAAAAAAACCACACGAACCCTTGGGCCAATCAAGTGAACAAATATCCCGCTTATAGAAAATCCTATTAAACGTCCAATCGAGGAACTCAGGGAGCATAAGCTTTGCATGTCAGCAGCAAGAGAAGGATGACTGCCACTTTTCTGAGCCACACAAGCATCAATGGTCACATCAGCTATTGCAACCCCAGCACTCCCTACTAATAAAGACAATAGCGCAAATACAATATGCAGGTTTTTGTGCAGTGATAGGAAGAGCATGGAAATAAGACCAAAAATGCCTGAAAATAACATAAAGCAACAACTTAGTTTATAGTGCAAGTAAACTAAAAAAATGATAGCCAAATTCAAAAATTACATGTAAACAAAAGGGTTACCATATGGTGATCATCATTTTCACTCCAATGAGGTCGATCAAACTATTTTTGGACATAACAACAATATGAGCTAACATTCTATATAGGAGTGGATGGTATAAACAAATAGATGATTATATTTAGGAAATGGGATAGGACACCACTAGATGCCCCGTGGTGGACAGAATTTACATCCCTTGCAATGGAGATAAGCAGAATTGTTGCAAATTGGAGGAATAAGATGAGAAGGGAGCCAGAAGAAAAAGACAGTTGAGTACAATTATCCAAAAATAGGGAATTGAGTAATTATAATTTATCAAAGATATTTAAAACTTAGATTAAGAACAAGTTTGTCAGTTGGTTATAAACTAGTGTTAAGCACATTCAAGCCTTCATAATTTTCGAGGCCTCTGAAGACATTGCAGTTAAGTTCTATTTAAAGGGGCATATAAATGGCATCACCAGGAAAAGTGTTCTATCAGGGAAAACAAAAACCTTTGGCAGGCCCCTTCAGCCTCGTAGATAGGGCTGAGCACGGTTCGATTTTGGACGTCCAACCCGAACCAAACCCAAATTTTAGGTTTAGAAAATTAAGAAACCGAACTCAAACCATATGCTAAAAATAAAGAATTGAAAAAAGAAGAACCATTAATTTTTAAGCAGTAGTAAATGATGGAGAAACAAGTGGACAATAATTTCAAAAATGAGAAACAATTACAATAATTATCAACACTGAAATATTTAAAATAAATTATAGAAGTATTACTTATAATATACATGTGCTAACGGTTCGGTTCAGTTAATTTGGTCGATTTGAAAGAGGAAACCGAACCCAAACCGAAAAATTTTAGTTTTCTAATTATCAAAACCAAAACCAAACAGTTAAAAAACCGAAAAATTTGGTTTGGACGGTTTGAATCGGTTTCGGATAATTATACTCAGCCCTACTCGTCGAGCATCTAGACCGGGCCTTGGTAAATTCAGCCATCTACGACACTTATTTAATAAAACTTTAAAGTGTATATGGTAAGCCTTCTAAGGTTATATTTTATTATTGATAATTTTCAGTAATGCTGCATATTCCATCAGATTCATATAGTACATTTCACTTGGTCAAAAAAATAAATTTGGAAACAAGACATTGTAAAAAGCTACATAAACAAGACATTTTGTTAAATGACAGTAAATGCCCTGTACCTGCTAAGACTACTTAATTTATTACTGCACATCAAATACTTCTATGACATGATACTGAATACAATTTAGTAATTTTGATATTTTTCGGAGGTGCTAGCACATATTGTAGACAAACTAGCAATGTAATGACATCAAATATGGCCTAACATGAAAACTGAAGCAACTATAATGAAGCTCATAGCTTTCATTAGTCCAAGAAAGCTTCATCTTTCTTTTCATTTTGAATCCTAACATCTACAAGTGATAACAAAAAATAAAGAGAAATCAACTACAGTGAAGTTCATACTACTTAATTTTTTGCTTGTTCTTCTGCCACAAACTACATTGGTTCCCTGAACTGTTCAGAAAGATCCAGCACACCAGTACCCCACATCTATGTCCAAGTGCTAGGTGTTCTGTACAATTACTTTCCAGATTCAAAAGAGAATGCAGTGTGGGAAAATAATGATACACAGTACCTCTTGTACAGATTAGGAAAGTAAACTTTTAGTTACAGTTTGCTAACTTACTGGTGATAGCGGCTTCATTACTGCGAATGAAGTACCCGAAATGAGTAAAACCTTATTTGATTTTTGTTGTCGGACGCTATAAAATAAAGAAAATGATGTAGCTACTGTGGGTTTATTTCTGGAATACTTGCTAATTCTATATTCATTTAAAATTAAATGCAGATTTTTAATACAGCAAGCACAAGCTGCCATAAGGAAGTGGTAGTTTTTACTATGGAAATGTAGACGTTGCAGGACCATATAGCGGGTGAGCAGATGGTATAGGTTATTAGCGTTTCGACATATATCATATGACTTAAATTCATCACAGTATGGTCCCTCGTTCCCCTTTGACTTAAAAGTTATTCAACTATTTCGACATGCCTAATTAGTATAAATACCTATTATAATGAAAACATATCTCTACACTTATTACTTTTTAACAAATTCAGGTAATACATTATTAAAACTTAAAAAATAAAATAACAGCTTTAAAAACAATACAGGCATCGCATGAGTTTTAAGCGTAAGAGTGTATTTTAAAAGCATAAGATCCATTAGTTGGCATCTCGTTGTATCTTAAGATATTGGAAAGTTGGTTGAACATGGTATTAAAGAATTTAGGCATACTGTACAAGAGGTCTCGAGTTCATGGACTGATGGACCCATATAGCAGTACCCCAATATGCTTAAAATCTAAGTTCTAAACTTGTACACTTGTACTGCCGGATCATTTCTTAAGTGCTCTACAAGATTGTGCACAAGGAACAGGAGAAAATTATAACTTAACGATAGCTAATTGTGTCAGAAATTTAAATGAATCAAAACATTTCAGTACATAAATGAAGTCTTACTAAACTGCGAATTGGTGCTAAGAAGACAAAATTATGTAAATATACCTGCAAATATGAAGTAAGGCCTTCTACGATACCCAAAAACCGGTACAACATCTGTGAGAAGGCCCCATAAAGGTTTGACAAGCCACGGAATATTCGTAATTCCAGAGTATACTTGTGCTTCAGAAGGCTGTACTTTCTGCACATCCTTCATGTAATACTCTGTGCCCACCCGAGCAAGAGCTCCTCCAAGTCCTTGACTTACTCCATACACCATCAAAACTCCGAAAACAAAACTCCAATGCATTTCGGTAGCAAGCATTCTAAACCAATTAATTGGTCCCCAGAAACAACCACCGATCGGTTCATAATGTTCAACTTCCTCAGCCTCATTCGAAATCGGAAGCTCTTCCTCCACCATCAAGTACTCACACACTAGTCCGGACAAAAATTAATTAGTATCCCTCACAAGTTAATTTTACAAAATTAAGTGAATACAATGAGAACATGGCACGGAGACTCGAACCCTCAACTTTTGTTACAATACCTACACACTGTATATTCAACAAGACAAGAAAGTCAACAGTGGGATCTTGAAACTATACTACAAACTTCTTACAGATCTTGAATCTTTGCAATGCCCTTTGCTTCTGACCAAAGAATATATAAAAGTCAACAACCCTCCCTAGAAAGTATTCAAAGTGGTGCACTTCTGTTTTGAAATGAAGATTTGTGTATCACTAGACAGTTGATCACAATACAAGTGCACAACAGAAGCAGAAATAAGAAAGAGAAGTATGCAATGCAAGTGTCCCTGAAATGGAATATAACGAAGATGAATTTAATTTTATTAAAGAAGAAACAGAGGAGATACAACTTGCAGAATGCTGGTAGTTGAAACTTGACTTGTCTATCTAGAAACTTTTTTTTTTTTTTAAATAAGGTAAGATATTGGTTTGGTTCAAATTACAATTTTAATACTTCGTATTTTTACATTTATGTTTTTAAATATTTTTTTAATCTAAAATGCATATCTTTAGTTCATTGTATTTAATAATTATTTTTAAAATGTAAATTAGCAAATTTGTAACTAACTTATAAGTAAATTAGCCCAATCATTTTCTGTTACCATGAGAGCTTTTCCACTTCCAGCTTGTCTGTTGTTTGGCTTCCTACATTCTCCCGCAAAGTGTCCAACAATGCCACAGTTAAAGCATTTAACCTTGGACTTGTCAATCTTGACAATTGACTTCTTGTTGTTGTCTTGCTTCTTGTTTTCTTTTCTCGATGATGGTCTCTTGCTGAATCTTCTTTTATTGAACCTTCCTTTCCTGAAGGTTTTGGCAAAGAGAGTCATAAGGTTTTCCATATATGCTTCTGAGTCACTACTATCAGAGTCTGAATCATTAGACTCTGATTCCTGAATCATCTTCTCTTTCTGCTTCTTTGAACTTTTGATAGATGATTCTTCTTCCAAATCCTTCAACAATTTTTCTTTTTCTTGTTGAATGGAGAGTGCAATGCTTCTATTTTTGTCTTCATCTCTTTGTTCCAACTGCTGCTTATTTAGTTCCCAGTTTCTCAGTTTCCCAAAGATCTTTTCCAATGTTATTTCATCCATATCATTGGCTTCTTTTCACTATAGTGTCCAGCAGGGGCGGACCCAGGATCTCTAGGTCACCTGGGCTAAAATTTTTAAGACCCAGGATGTGTAGTAATAATGTACTAATGTTACACTCTAAATTTTTTGTAGTGTAGTTGTCTTGGTATAAACAATATAATATATAAAAATTAGATAAAAATAATCTTGAAAAATACTAAAAAGTAAAAAATATATTCCAAAAATTTAATAACTAAGATTTATATTTCAAGTTCACCATTTTTTTAAAAATCTACTTCAAATATAACAGAGCCACTAATTTGCACATTTTTAAGGAAGAATTTTATGTGTGAATTAAACCATCAAACAGAGAAAAATAATTCTACATCCAAGTAATCAAATTATGTATGCAAAACTTTTCACTTCTCCTTTCTATAAATAATTTATTAACACTAAAATATTTCGTGTAATAATATACTTATATTATCAATACTAATTTAATTAACTCATAGACCCAGTGATATCTAACGTAAATGTTTGATAATAATAACAATATGAGAAATAAATTAAACATTAAAGAACAATATTTTAGAATTTATACATTGATCTCCAAAACGTCAATAAGGGAGAAAGTTACAAGCATCAGGTTAAAAAAAAACTAATAGTAACGAAGTCAAAAGTAAAGTGGTTAATTATCAGATTTCACCTAAAAAAAACTTTTATAAATTAGGTATAAAAACAATAATTTGTCTCCCACTCCCACCATTGATGTCTCTTCAGATAGAATTTGAAAAAACTTCAACGTTTTTGTAAGCTTTTTAGAAAGAATAATGGGGCTGGATTGGGCTAGGATAATAATGGACGGGGCTGGATTTGATTGAAGTTGTCATCTTAATAGCAGTTTTGAAACATAAAATGAAGTGACCCAGGCTGGAGCCAACCCCAGCCCAGCCCTGGGTCCGCCCCTGGTGTTCAGAGAGTGACTTCGTAAACTTGGCATTCACATCTTCTTTATCATAGTACTTGTCATGAATCGCCATATCATTTATGAGCTTGGTGAATCTGTCATAAGTTTCAACCAGAGTCTCACAACTTTTAGAAGCAAAGTGTTCATACTCCTGGATCAGCAAAGCCATGTAATTCTTTCTCACGGGCTTGGTGCCTTTACAGTGCACCCTCAACTTATCCCACATCTCTTTTGTTGTTGTGCAAGAGAGAACATAATTTGTGAGAACAGTGTCAAGACTATTAAATAATATGTTTTTACCTTTGCATCCTTGAGTATACTGGCTTTATCTTTAGTAGTCCATTCAGTCTTTGGCTTATTAATAGTGCGGTCTCCTACAACCTTTCCTTCTTCATTAGTTGCAGCAACCACTTTTGTTGGAATGAATGGTCCATCATTGATCCTATCAAGATAATCAGGATCAGTAGCCTCAAGTAGGGCTGTCAAAAAAATCCGAAAAATCCGAGATCCGTCCGAAATATCTGTATTCGTATCCGGAATAAAGCGGATTTTATCCGAATCCGAAATAAAGCGGATATTATCCGTATTCGAATTCGGTAGTTGCGGATACGAATATGGATATAGGCGCATCCGTATCCGGTAATATCCGAATCCGAAATTAAATAAATATGATAAATAAATAATATATATAGTTATATATATAATTACATATTATTTAGAAATTATATTTTAAGTTTACAGAATATATATATATATAATTTAATCATTAAACAATATATTTACATAAGTTGTAGATAATTGTAAACATATATATATATATATATATATATATATATATATATATATATATATATATTACAAATTTAATATGTTAAAATAAACAAAATTATACTAAAAAGTAAATTTTTTAAAAAAATAAAATAGACTTTAATAAATTTAAGTTTTAGTTAGGTTTACTTTTTTTTAAAAAAATAAAATTTTTATTATTTTTTTCAATTTTATTGAATTAAAATTTAATATAAAAACTAAAAAATTCTAACTGAAATTCGGATTCGGATATTATCCGTATCCGGATAGTATCCGGCGGATTCGGATTCGGATATTTTTATTTAAATATTTTTGGATTCGGATACAGATCCGGATACGAATTCAGATTTTCGGATTCGGATTCGGATACAGGCAGATCCGTATCCGAATTATCCGTTTGACAGCCCTAGCCTCAAGATGATGCAACATCTTGACTCTCCAGCGAGTATATTCACCCCTCTTGAGTATGGGGATTTTAGTATTGTCATATTTGTATCCAGACATGTTTTTGATCTTCTTGATTCGAACTTAATCAAACCTGCTCTGATACCACTTGTTAAACCAGAACTACTTGTAGAAAGGGGGTTTGAATACAAGTAGTACTAATATGTCCATTTTTGTGTTTTCTTGTTTGATGAACAGAATAATAAATATGCGGAATTGAAATAACACAAACAAAGATGCTACAACAATGATTTATATTGAATAATCAAAGTTAAAAACTCTTCCAAGGATGTACAAGAATCCTTAGCAGTTACTTTCTGTAAATAATGTTACAGCTGCAAACTCTCAATGTAAAACCTAATATGATCTCTAGGTTTCGACACATACACATATATTACAATGTAGAATGAGAGTATTTATACAATTTTAGTATCAACTAAACAACAAGTAAATCAATCACATGAATTATGAGATTTTGTCCCATCTGTTTATATTGACAGCTTCAATCATTCAGCCTTTCTGATAAGAACATATCTTCTACTGATTGTTGATAATGATTTGAGCTTATCCAGTGATCTGTCTTCAAAGATAACAGAAGTTTCCATAATCTGCAGAATGCTTTATAGACTCTTACAGATTGTAGACTATGACAGTTTCACAGACTCCGATCATAGACTCTTGTAGCAGTAGACTCTTCCTTGTACTCCAGTAACACCATCATCTTCATTCCTAACATATATAAAATTCAAATTAATTTTTTTCCTACATATTTTTACCAACATTTCATGTTGTAACGATATTAAGTGTAGTTGACGTTGTTTTTTTTTTATCAAATAGGCATGTATGTATTAATATATATATATATATATATATATAAGTTATGATATTGGTTGCTAAATAAATATTTTTAATTAAATATTCAATGCATAAAATACTGATTGAATAGAGAAATAAAATGTTACCATCTTAACAAAATAACATAAATATACGATATTAGAATTTGTTTGAATGTAACATCAATTTTTAAATTAATAAGAATGTTGAACTTCCTAAACCATTTTAGATTTATATTTCGTATTAATTCCATTATTGTTGACGTAGACGATTTTGACTATAGATTATCATCAATACGATTATCATTATTAGCTGAATCAGGCACATGCTTAAAAAAACAAAATGATTGAGTTATTAAGAATGAAAAAAAGGCAAATTTGATGTTGGACAAATATCACAATTAATTACTTTAATAGAAAATTTTACGCTCACCACAACAAAATCAACATTAAATGATGTGATTTTAGATTCTTATGAAGGCGTTCTCTAGAGTTTGAACTAATTTTAGCACATTTAAAGGCCAAGTATATTGTATTACTATGCACTAAGTTTCAATCATTCAAAGATATAGTGAATGCCATATTTTTTTCTATAATGATTTACAATTTTTCACTAATTTTTATTTTATTCTTATGACAGAGGTTTTAGATTTGGTGTAAACCGAAATCATTCAAAGATATAGTTCATGTAAGTTTTCTTCATTTTATTTTTACTTCATTTAAATTAAAAATGTAAATGCAAACATAATAAAATTATATATAATTATGATAATGAGGATAAGAAGAATAATATTTTCGAAGCATTTGATTTATTGAACATGATGTCTCATGTTGGGGTTTGGGATGATTTTACCTCATTTGCATTTACAGGTATGGTTAATGATACAAAGTTCCCCAACACGTGAGTCACATCTTCGACACTGCAAATTCATAAATGAGACATCGCATTCATGGCTTCATTTTTACATTAATATTTTAAAAGTTTAACAATGAAAAATTGGGGAGTCTAAGTACTACATTTAATTGATAACGGAAATAAGAAGAAGTAACACACCGTTGTAGTAACTGAACTTCTGAGATCCGTAAATACATTTACAAAATATATAATCAAGCTAATGTGAAAACATTTCATATTAACAAAATTAAAAGTACTTAAAAATATGATGTATTCGTTCACGTCCAATTATAAAATTACTTATGAATTAGAATAATTTAAATTTTGAATTCGAATCAATGTCATTAATATTATTTTAAAACGGCCGGAAAAACAGTTTAGCTACAAATCCACTGACCCCACATGTAATTTGAGTAAGATAAGTTTAAAATATTTTTACATTGGTAAATTGAATTTTTAATACTTCGTCAACAGACATTGTACTAAAATTTATTTCTTTTACTTTTAAAACATAATCTTGTTTAAATTCAAAGTTTTATACTTAAGAAGATAATGTGTTTGTTAAGTATGCTTTAAAAATTACCCGTGAATTGAAATAATTTTAAATTTTAAATTTAACTGAATTCAAATTGTTTATTAATTTAAATCGACTTAAAAAATGGCTTAGCTACCAACCAACATGTTCTTTTAAGTTTTTTAATATAATCAATTAACATCATATTTGTTTAATTACAATAAATAATATTAATATTGGATAATTGCGCTCACATCTCTATGTAAATATCTTAAATTAAAACCTTTAATAATTAAATAATCAATTTAATACTTCCTCATTAAATGTGTTAGATCATTGAGTGGTATTAAAAGTTATTCATAAAATAGACAATTCTATATTAAACGCATAGTACAATTGGTGATCAAAATATTGAAGAATATAAATAATAAAATGATTTAAATTATAGAAATAAATAATTTTAATTGATAACTAAATTCTCAAAAACAAATATATAATAGTTAGCGGATTTAAGTTTTTAAATATAATCAATTAAAATTGGATTTTTTAATTACAATAAACAATTTTAATATTGGATAACTACCCGCACATCTCTGCGTAAAAACCTTAAATCACGACCTTTAACAATTAAATAATAAAAAATATTGATTAAAGTCGTAAAATTTATACATATACTCGTAATGCTTCCTTATTAAGTGTGTTGGGTAATGGAGTGGTATTAAAGTAGATGATTTTATATTAAACACATGGTATAATTGGTGATAATATCTTGAAGTATATAAATATAATAAATGATTTAAATTATAGTTAAAAATAAAATAATTTTAATTGATAACCAAATTTTCGAAATATATAAATATAAATGGATTTATATTCTAATTAAAAATAAGATAATTTTTGAATTTTGACTGGTTAATCGTGTTGTATGGATAATCTAACCACCCTTGGTTGATAAAATTATATGAGGAAAATCTTAATGGATTTAAATTCTAATTAAAAATAAAATAAATTTTGAATGTTGATTGGTTAATCGCGTTGTACGGATAATATGACCACCCTTGATTAATAAAATTATCTTAGGAAAGTTTTAATGAATTTAAAATCTAAATAAAAAAAATATTTGAATTTTGATTGATTATTTGCATTGTATGGATAGTCTAACCACCATTGGTTAATAAAATTCAATGAGGAAAGTTTTCAGGCTCTTTTGATTGGTCTAAATTTAGAATTGACATCTGATTGGTCTTACAATAATTTTTGTTTTCTGATTGGTTAATTGGATAGTGTGGTAGACTCAATTATTATAATAACGAACCAAATTCTGGAAATATATAAATACTATAGTTAATGAATTTAATATATTTAATACAATCAATTAACATCAAATGTCTTAATTAGAATAAATAATATTAATATTGGATAACTACCCTCAAATCTAGGGTTGAATACGATTCATTTTGGACGATTTTGGAGGTCTGATCCAAACCAAACCGAAATATTCGGTTTTGAAAATTCAGAAACCGAACCCAAACCGAATGTTGTAAAAACCGATCCCAACTGAACCTGAAACGAAAATTTTAATATTTCTAATTATCAAAACCGAAACCAAACCAATTCGTTAAAATTGAAAATTTCAGTTTGGACGATTTGGATCGGCCGGTATTGATTGATTTCAGATAATTATCTCTCCGTAAAAACTTTTAATTACGACTGTTAACAATCAAATAATCAAAAATATTAATTATTATATTAATCACATAGTATAATTGGTGATCAAAATCTCGAAAGTATATAAATATTCGAAAGGATATAAATTCTAATTAGCAATAAAATAATTTTAATTGATAACCAAATTTTCTAAATATATAAATATAATAACCAATGGATTTAAAGTCTGATTAAAATAAAATAATGTTTAAATTTTGATTAGTTAATTGTGTTGTATAAAAAGTCTAACCAACCTTGATTAATAAAATTATATGAGAAATTTTTTAATGGATTTAAATTCTAATTAAAAACTGTTATGGATTAAAAAGTGTATTTGTAAATTAATTGCTAGGGTTTAAAGAGCTTCGAGCTTTAATGTTTGCTCTTGTATTTCGTGACTAAATCGGTCATCACAAGATGCATACGTATCTCAATCAGTGCTGAGAATCAAGCCAGAAAACGTAGTTCTATTGTGAAGGATCATGGTCCTTATATAGGCGTCTAGAGCCTTGTATTTAGAGTATGTTTAGGAGACTTAGCGAATAAGTCTCCTTTTTGATAATGGATAAACATTGTATTTCTTGGTGGACAAGTCTTTTCCTTGTTGATAAGAACTATGACTCATTATTTCTTTTAATTGGGATTCTGGATCCTTCTTTGAAGAATTTACCATATTTTGGACTCTTTTCATGAGTTGTATATTTTCCCTATTTATTAATTACGAAATTAATAAATAATTAGGATTTCGGGCCTTGTTTATTGGGTCATATTCTTGGACCAATCTGGGTCTAATTAATACATCATTAATTGCACTTCTAGGGTTATTTTTTAGCCCATATCATTTGCCCCCCAACTTCTAGGAAAATATCTTTTGGATTATCATAGAAGTTATTTTATTCGGGAGTCACGAAGTTTTCTTTCGTATTCTAGTTTGGTTTTGCGAACATATAGTCCTAAACCAATTTTCATAATTTTCCCAAAATAGGAATCAGGATTTTTCATCAATTCCCTGGAAAATAATTAAAGTTTGAAATTCTAGTGTATTTTCGACCAGGATTCTGGTCGAGTTCGACCTCATTTTTGGCTCCTGGTCGAACACTTTCGACCAGGATTCTGGTCGAATTTGACCTGTCTTTTGGCTCCTGGTCGAATGCTTTCGACTAGGATTCTGGTCGAATTTGGCTTCATTTTTGCCTCCTGGTCGAACTCTTTCGACCAGGATTCTAGTCGAACAGATGATCCATTTTAGGCCCTGGTCGAACTCTTTCGACTAGGATTCTAGTCGAATAGATGATCCATTTTAGGCCCTGGTCGAACTCTTTCGACCAGGATTCTAGTCGAACAGATGATCCATTTTAGTCCCTGGTCGAACTCTTTCGACCAGGATTCTAGTCATGGATATGATTCATTTTGGGCCATAGTCGAACTTTTTCGACCAGGATGGGTATTGTGCGGTTCGACCTCATTTGAGGTCGAACTTTTCGCCCATTTTGGCTCCTGGTCGATCACTTTCGACCTGGAGTCTAGTCAGCTATTTCGATCTCGCTTGGGGTCGAACATAGAATCACGAATTCCTTCAAGTTGTACCTCTTGTGCCATTTTGAGGTCCATTTTGTTGGGCTCAAGCTGGGCCCAAGACTTTTACTGGTCCAATTAATAATTGGGCATGTAGTCTTTTATGGGCTATACCTGCTAATTCCGGTTGCTCAACATCATTCACTTCTCATTTCTTACTTTCTCAAAGTTATTCTGCTAAATTTTCTCCGAAATTTTCTTTACGAAGCTCTACTAGGGTTCTGCGGTAAGGCGATTCCTGGCGAGGATTTCCGTTTAATCTCACCGGTTTCTGGGTTTTTCTGCTTGAAGATTTGAAGATTTCTTGAAGATTATGGGTTTTCTCCTTTGAAGATTTGAAGATCTCTTGAAGATTCTGGGTTTCAAATGGCTGATCGCGCTTCCCAACGTCTTTTGAAGATGAATTATGCGTCCAAACGAGGTACCCCTATTCCTATTCGTTCAAAATACATGTCTTTGCATGATATGATTAATGAACGTGGGGATGAATAACCGCCTGTGTCTGATTTAGATTCTTATGACTGTAGTAACAAATTCCATGATGTAGATAAAATTAGAGATTATAATAACATGTAAAGGGTAAAAGCCCCTTTAAAACTTGTTCATGCCGGTGTCGGCGAACGTTCTTGTCACTGGCGGTCTAATGCTTTATGCATTTATAGAAATGCAATAGTCGTCAGTCTTAGGTTCCCTTTTCATGAGTTCATACCTAGACTTTTGGCAGATGTCCAAGTAAACCTTTGTCAATTACCTCCCAACGCCTGGAGGATAATTAGTTGTTTTATGGTTTTATGCCTTCGTAACAATTTTCCTCTTTCTGTCCCTCTATTTAGAAAGATTTTTCAATTTAAGAACATTTCTGCCAACAACTTGGGTTGGGTATACATTAGCCATAGGGTTGGCTTTCCTTTTATCTTCCACCCAAAGTCCATCCCAGATAATAACCCCAAGTGGAAGAACGAGTTCATGTACCTTGTCTGGGAAGGTGGGGACTGGGGAACCCTGTTCCGTAAGTCTTTTGGGAGAGTTTCAGATGGTAGTCCCAGTAACATAGTCTTAAATGACGAGGAGTCCCATGCTTACTCTGAGCTAATCAAGGATAATGGGACTACCGTGGCTTGTGAGCTTCTGGACGAATTTTTCCTCAAGTCTGTTCGTCTCTCGACTGTTTCTGATAAGGGTAAATTTACTTATCCTTTATGTTTATTACTTTCTGTCTTTTTGTGATTTTCTGTTAATCATTTTTTGATTGTCTTTACAGCTGCGGCCTTTATAAATAAGACCAATGAGCCCAAGGATGATGAGACTTCGAGGATGAAGAGGGCCAGAATAGGAGATGATCCTCGTGGGAAGCATGATGTTCCTGGTTTCTTGATCCCTCCTCAGACTCCTGTGGATGGGGGTGGCAATCCTGTGTCCTCGAAGTCCTCTGTTTGGCGCCCCAACTGGGGTATTAGGAAGAGGGACACCATCACTGGGGTGTCCAAGCATGATGTGGATTGGTCATACCATTCACTCACTCCCTGCGATTACAAAGACTTTGTCGCAGATTCTACAATCGAGGGAGTTGAGCATCTGGGAGCTCAAGCTATTGCTGCGGTATTTTTCTTACCTTAGCCCCTCTCTTTCTTTTAAGTCTTTACTTTTCTTATCTAACTTTTATTTTTTGGCAGACTAATGCCAACTTCCAGGGGGCACTTTTCCAAGCTAAAGCTTGGCGTACCTCTTCTGAGTCCAACATGATCAAGCTGGAAAGGTCTAAGGATGAGGTTAAGTCTCTAAAGGAGACTTTAGCTAGGAGGGAGAAGGAGCTTGCTGATGCTCAGGCTGACCTAGTCGAGCTGAGGAAGAGCAAAGAGGATTGCATTGATGAGTATCTTGACTCTCAGGAGTACAAGGACTTGATAGAGAAGCACGATGAGATTCTTTTCCCAGTCCAGCATACAACAGGATGGGAGGATGCTGTTCAGGCTATCTTGGCCAAGCATCCTGGGGTCTTTGATTCTAATGACTTCCCAGCTCCTCACCCTCCTACTCCTTTAGAGCGCATCCTGGCTGGGACTGATGACATGGAGGAGGATGAGAGGATATTGCAGTCATCACCCCTTGGTGACACATCTATTGACGACCCTGATGCCAATGAGCATTCTTATGGCTCTAGCTCAGGGGAGGAGACAGATGATGTTGATAAGGGGGTGAAGCGTAGTTTGTAGCTTATTTATCTTTTATGGCCGTATATGGCTTGTATTTTTCATGTATTTCCAGCCTTCGGGCTTAACTTAAACTTTTAGTAAGTTTAGTTTTATTTCTTCCAGTTTCTTCTGGTTCTTGATTTTGCATGTTTAGTTAGAGTTTTGTGCATATCTATCAGTATGCAATACACACAAAGCATCATAAAAACATAAGAATATTGGATTATAACTTGGAAAATGGGTTCAACCCTTACATAATTTTCTACTTTCTACCTCAAGTTTAAAAACTTGGATTGGTTTCGTCGACCTTATTTCTACTTGTCCTACTAGTGAGTCCAGTCAGGACACACTTTAAGCATAATAGACTTTCAAGTTTGCAGCATGCCAAGTTCTTGGCACTTCGATCCCTTCAAGGGTTTCCAATTTGTATGAGCCTCGACCAAATACGTTCTTAACGCGATATGGTCCTTCACAATTTGGGACCAACTTGCCTTTTTGTCCAACCCCGGATGCTTCAATCTTTCGGAGGACTAAGTCTCCTTTACGGAAGAATCTCTCTTTAACCCTTAGGTTATAGTAGAAAGATACCCTTTTTGATGTTCAACTACTTTAGCATTTGCCTCATCTCTAACTTCATCAGTTAGATCTAAGGCCAGCCTCATGCCCTCTTCATTTGTCTTTGGCTCATAAGCTTCGATTCTTGGAGATATGTGAGTAATCTCTACTGGAACCACTGCCTCTGCCCCATATGCCAGCAGAAAGGGGGCTGCTCCAGTGGTGACTTTACAAGTAGTACGATATGCCCATAGTATGGGGAGCAATTCGTTTACCCAAGTGTTTCTAGAGCGTTTAACTCTTTTCTTCAGTCCATCTAGGATAATTCGATTGGAAACCTCAGCTTGCCCATTTGCTTGAGGATGGGCAACAAAAGTGAAACGTAACTTGATATCATTCTCGTCACAATACTTCTTGAATTCTTCGTTGTTAAACTGAGTTCCATTATCCGTGACCAAGATTCGTGGAATCCCGTATCTGCATATTACATTCTCCCAGAAGAAATGCATTACTTGTTTGGTGGTTATCTTGGCTAATGGTTTTGCCTCAATCCACTTAGTGAAGTAGTCGATTGCTACTATCAAGAACTTTCTTTGCGCACTTGCCATTGGAAATGGTCCAAGTATATCCATCCCCCACATGGCGAATGGGATAGGTGAGTTTATGGACGTCAACATCTCTGGTGGTTGTCTAACCACTGGTGCATGCTTTTGGCACCGTTCACATTTCTTCACATAGCTTTTGGCATCTGCAAGTATGTTTGGCCAATAGAAACCTAGACGAGTGATTTTATGAGCAAGGGCTCTGCCCCCCAAGTGCTGCCCACAAATTCCCTCATGTACTTCCTTTAGGGCCAATTCTGCCTCTTGGGGTCTCAAGCATTTTAAGTATGGGATGATGAAAGACTTTTTGTATAGGATTCCCTCAAGCAGGGTATACCTTAGTGCTCTCACATATAAATTTCGTGCTTCTGAAGTGTCGTTGGGTAACCACCCAGTTTCCAGATGAGATTTGATGGGATCCATCCAACAGCTGGCAACATCAATGGGTGCTACCAACTTTCCATTGATGCTTGGGGTCTTTAAGACTTGGAAGTATACACTTCCTGCATAGTTTTCAATTTCAGAAGAGGCAAACTTAGACAAGGCGTCGGCTTTCATGTTTTCTTCCCTTGGAATGTGTTCCACATAGCATTCATCGAACTGAGTCATGATGGCCTTGACAAGTTTTAGGTACTTGGCCATGACTTCATCTCTGGCCTCAAACTCCCCATTTACTTGGGAAACCACCAGCCTCGAGTCTCCACACACTTTCAGAGTTTTAACTCTCAAGGCTCCAGCCCTAAGCCAGCAATCAGGGCTTCGTACTCAGCTTCGTTGTTGGTCGTTGGGAAGTCCAGTTTTAGTGCATACTCTATGAGAAATCCGTCAGTACTTTGTAGTACCAAACCTGCTCCACTTGATTTTGTTTTTGATGCTCCATCAAAATAGAGCACCCAACATTCTTTGGACACCACGACTTCATCTCTCTTGTCTTCCACTATTACTTCCTGCCCCCCGACTTCTTGGTTGTCAATGGTGCATTCAACCATGAAGTCAGCGAGTGCATGAGCTTTTATGGTCGTACGAGGCTTATACTTGATGTCAAATTCTCCCAATTCAATAGTCCATTTGATCAACCTTCCACTAACTTGAGGGATATGCAAGATGTTTCTTAGAGGCTGATTGGTCAAGACCTCTATCTTGTGAGCCTGGAAGTATGGGCGTAGCTTTCTTGAGGCCCTTATCAAGGCTAAGGCAAACTTCTCAATCGTAGAATAGTTTATTTATGCCCCATGTAGAATCTTGCTTACGTAGTAAATGGGTTTCTAAACCTTCAACTCTTCTTTTACCAAAACAGCTCCAAGGGCTGTGTTAGAAACCGCCAAGTACAAATAAAGAGTTTCTCCTGGCTTCGGTTTTGCCAACGGTGGTGCCTCAGCCATGTACTTCTTCAAGGTCTCCTGGCTTTCAGTTGTCCACTCAAAAAATTTCACGTTCTTGAGTGCTTTGAAGAAAGGTAAGCACTTCTCCCCTGACTTGGAGATGAATCTTCCCAATACTGCCACTCTTCCTGTTAGTTTCTGAACATCCTTGACGGTTCGTGGTGGCTCCATGTCCAGGATTGCTTTGATTTTGTCGGGGTTAGCCTCGACTCCTCTCTTGGAAACCATCAGGCCTAAAAACTTCCCTGAGCCTACACCAAAGGCACATTTAGCTAGATTCAACATCATCTTGTGGTGCCTCAACACTTCAAATGCTTCTCGTAGATGGTTTATATGATCGGCCTTATCGAGGCTTTTAACCAACATGTCATCCACATAGACCTCCATGGTTCTTCCAATCAGGTGTTCAAAAATTTTGTTCACCAACCTTTGGTATGTTTCCCCTGCATTCTTAAGTCCAAATTCCATGACTAGATAACAGAAAACACCAAAGTCAGTGATGAATGATACCTTGGAGATGTCATCTTTGTGCATTTTTATTTGGTTGTATCCACTGAAGCCATCCATAAAACTCAGCATCTCGTGCCCAGCTGTGGCATCTATTAGGGCATCAATCCTTGGTAAGGGAAAACAATCCTTAGGACATGCATCGTTCAAATCGGTGAAGTCCGCACACATCCTCCATTTGCCATTGGCCTTTTTGACCATCACTGGGTTAGCCAACCATTCTGGGAATTGAATTTCTTCAATGAACCCGGCTTCCAGAAGCTTTTCTACTTCCTGCTTGATGGCCTCTTGCCTCTCTGGAGCAAAATTTCTCTTTTTCTGTTTCACTGTCTTCCTTTCAGGATCCACATTCAATTTGTGGGTTATTAATTCGGATCAATCCCTGGCATGTCAGCCGCTGTCCAAGCAAAAACATCATTGTTTTCTTGAATAAAAGATATGAGTTTGCCCTTCAATGGTTCAGGCAATAGTGCTCCAACGTAAGTCACCTTCTCCGGTTCACCAGGGACTAAGAGAATTGGGATTAAATCCTCAGCTGGTTTCCCTCTTTTGTCCTCATTATCTCCAGTGTCCATGTCTTCAATGGGGAGAACCTGCCCCCCGATTCCATCAGGCCTTAATGCGGCTACGTAACAACTTCTAGCCATCTTTTGGTCTCCCCATTCTTCACCAATCTCATTCCTTATTGGGAACTTAATTTTCAGATGATAAGATGAGGCAACAGCCTTAAACACATGAAGACCCGTCCTTCCTTGGATCGCATTGTAGGTTGAAGTTGCCTTTATAACTATGAAGTTCAACATCTGAGTAGACGTATTTGACCCTTGCCCCATTGTCATAGGGAGTTGGATTGTGCCTTCCACCTTCGACTCCACTCCATTAAATCCATATATGGGCATATTCGAGGGTGTCAACTGAGAGTCAGTATAGCCCATGTTGATAAAAGCATCATGGAACAAGATGTCCACTGACGCTCCATTGTCAACCATAACTCTCTTTGTTTCAGAATTGCCTATCACAGGTACGATGACTAAGGGATCATCGTGGGGAAATTTCACTCCTTCCAAGTCAGAATCATCAAAACCTATTGATATTTCGGTTCTGGCACGTTTCGGTGCTTCTCCAACCACAGTCATTACCTCTCGGGCATAGGCTTTCCTTGAGTTTCGGGAGGACCCAGCAGCAGTTGGTCCTCCGAATATCATGTTGATGACTGGCCCTCGGGGCTTGGGATTACGGTCTTGATCGATGTCCCTTCTGTCGTAATCCTTCCTTTCATAGTTTCCTCTTTGACTCCCTTGATTTCCATCCTTAGTGAATTTATTGAGCTTTCCTTTTCGAATCAAAAACTCAATTTCATCTTTCAGTTGCCTACAATCATCCGTGTCGTGACCAATCTCTTTGTGGAACCGACAAAATTGGTTTTGATTCCTTTGGATATGTCGGTCCTCAGTGGCTTTGGCCATCGGAGATCTTCCTCTTTTGCTATTTCCATTAGAATTTGGCTCCTGGGAGTGTTTAATCTTGCATACTCCGTAAACTTTGGCCCAAAATTGTTCCTCTTGGGTGGAGAATCAGAATCCTTTGACGTTCTAGGAATTTTTTCTTTAACATCGTACTCCTGAGTTTCCTTTCTTTTCTTTGAATTCCCACTGCCACCAGCAGCGGGTTCATACTTTCTCATACTTTCTTCAGCCTTGATGTATTTTCTGGCTCTATCTTGGAGCTTCAACATGCTCTCGGGTGGATGTTTTGCCAATGATCTTTTGAAGTGATCATCAATGGTTCCTTGCTGCAGGGCTATCATAGCTACTTTGTCCTCCAAGTCTGGGACTTTCAGAGCCTCCCGGGTGAATCGGTTGATATAATCCCTAAAAGCTTCATTCTTTCCTTGCTGGATTCCCATGAGTGATGTAGAACTCTTCTCATGCACCCTTCCACTAACGAATTGGTTGATAAACGCTTTGCTTAGTTCCTTAAAAGACCCAATAGAGTTGGGAGGAAGACGGCTATACCAACGTTGGGCCATGCCTGCCAAGGTTTATGGAAACGCCCTACACTTGACCGCATCATTGGTTGGCTGCAACATCAGTGCATTAGAGAAAGTTCTTACGTGATTAGCAGGATCTCCCGTTCCATCATAAGCTTTAATCGTTGGCATTTTGAATTTCCTGGATATGGTAGCTTTCATGATGTCCTGAGTAAACGGTGGTGTTGGATCATTATGATCTCCTAGGGGTAACAAAACGCTAGGATCACCCCTTGGGGCTTCAGCCCTCTTGGTTCTTCTTGGTGCCGGATCTAAATTAATCACCGGGATTCTTCCAGTTTCTTGGCTTTGGGCTTTGGCAGCCTCTTCTTCAGCTAGTAGTTTCTTGAGTCTTGCGGCCTCTGCCTCATAGGCTGCAATTTTTTCCTTAGTAGTTTGCTCCCGATTTGTTTGGGAAGAACGTCTTCTCCTTGGGGCAAGATCCCTCTCTTCTCCAGATGAATAATTCTCGTCCTCATTATAGGGATCCGAGTAATCTTGAATCAAAGGGGTCCTTCGAGTTTGAGTTTGTTGGTTTTGGGGTCCCAGACCTTGTATATAAGGGGGAACATATGCTTCATGGTAAGTGGGGTTGAGACCACTACTGCCCATCGTGGGTCGAGGAGGCATGCCATAGTTTGGCATCCCAAGAGTTTGAGTTGCGTATTGGGGAAGGTACGTAGTATGGAGTTGAAGGCCACTTGGTGCATTCATGAGCAGTGGGGAGGTCGTGATTGGTTGCTGGTGAGTGGTCTCTTGTGGATTAGATCCATGAACGACCATCTGCAGGGGATTCGTCCCTTCAACCGAAATTGGGATTTCCGGTCCTTGAGTGGTGGTGAGGGGGATATTCGCCCCTTGAATGCCAGTAGTTGGTGGTGGTTGATTTCCGTGAGCATCAGCCTCAGAGGTGATAGGAAGCTCCTCAAAAGTTTGAGTATCTCGAGTTGTTCTTCGTGTGTTTGCCATGGTTGATGTTGTCTTCCCACAGACGGCGCCAAATGTTATGGATTAAAAAGTGTATTTGTAAATTAATTGCTAGGGTTTAAAGAGCTTCGAGCTTTAATGGTTTCTCTTGTGTTTCGTGACTAAATCGGTCATCACAAGATGTCTACGTATCTCAATCAGTGCTGAGAATCAAGCCAGAAAACGTAGTTCTATTGTGAAGGATCAGGGTCCTTATATAGGCGTCTGGAGCCTTGTATTTAGAGTATGTTTAGGAGTGTTGGTCCTTGACTATTGCAGAAGGGGGGGGGGGGGGAGGGGGTTGAATGCAATACTGATAAATCTCAATCTACGTTTTCAACAACAAGAACTAAGATTAAGGATTATCAGTTTATCAAATGCAAACACAAGTAGTGTTAGGAATATGTTGTTCTTGATGATAATTATAAAAACACTTAGTAGATTTTGTATTAAGTCATTTTCTAACTGTCAACGAAATGGCATGCTTTGCAGCATTCCGTTGACAGGAAGCTCATCAACGAAATGAGTAATGTAGCAATTGCACTGTACAATACTTCACAGTTTGATATGCATTTTGTTGTATGTATTAGATAGGTTTTCTAAGTCATGTTGACTAAGTACTAGATAGGCAAAATAGGTTGGTTAATTGTAAATATATTATGCCTTGTAATTTTGTCTAAGTGAAGACATGTCAACGGTATGAAGATCACTCTGTCAACGGTATGGAGTTTACCCATCAACGAAACGAGGGAAACACCATCAACGGAACGAAGGAAACACCATCAACGGAATGAAGAATAAAGCTATCAACGAAAAACATCTCCCTGCTATCAACGAATCACTATTGCTTTTTGAACAGTTGACAAAGTGATAGTGACAGTTTACTGAACAGATCTAAAGGAGATATGGAAGTGTACTTTGCATTGGAAGCCATCAAAATGGTTACTGGAAATAAGGAAACATTCCAATTTCCAATAAGGCTCTTGGGAATGATTAAAATAAGCATGAAGACAAAAGCAAAGATCTCCAAGGACCATTGGACAAAAGGAATGAAAAGCAAGCTACTGATGGTTACTACTATTGTTCTTTAGTTTAGCCAAACGTAGAATTGTAAACTTGGGTATATATAACCAAGTGTAGCAGTTACTTTAAGAAAAGAGAGAAGAAAAACAAATAGTTTGTATTAGCTATCTTTGAGAGCATACTTCTCTACAATCTTGTAACTGAGCAGCTGTGTACATTTTGTATCACAGATTATTTCCGCAATAAAAATCACTTCAGTTGGATCATCAAACAATCCAACTGAAATTATTTATGTGCTTGTGATTTTTACTTTAAGTTCAGTTTTTATTTGTAAGTTGTTTTAAGTTTAAGAAATATCAAGAATTGTATTCAACCCCCCCCCCCCCCCTTCTACAATTCTGTTAGGTCATTTGGGATTAACAATTGGTATCAGAGAGAGCTTCTAACATACAAGAAGTTTAAAGATCAAGACCAAAACAGTAACCATGGTGAAGAAGGATGCAGGAGTAAAGATACCAGTTCTTGATAAGGACAATTACTTTCACTGGAAAGTAAAGATGCATTTACATCTCATGTCTATGGATGAGAGATATGTAGACTGCATTGAGAAAGGTCCACACGTTCCCATGAAGTTTGCATCTAGAGTTGGACTGCCAGATGATGCTCCTGATGTGGAAATTCCAAAACTTGTCTCAGAATGGACTATTGAAGAAGTTGCAGAAGTCCATAAAGATAAAAGAACCATGAACATTCTGTTTAATGGTTTGGAGCAAGAGATGTTTGACAATGTCATAAACTGTACAACCTCCAAAGAAGTATGGGACACTGTTAGAACTCTCTGTGAAGGAACTGAGCAAGTTAGGGAAAACAAAATGCAGCTCCTTATACAACAATATGAGCATTTTCATTTTAAAGCTGGTGAAACCCTAAATGACACGTTTAGTAGGTTTCAGAAGCTTTTGAATGGATTAAAGTTGTATGGGAGGATCTATCAAACCAAGGATTCAAACCTTAAATTTCTTAGAGCTCTTCCAAAAGAATGGAAGCCTATGACTGTTTCTCTCAGAAACACTCAAGAGTACAAAGACTACACTCTTGAGAGGCTTTATGGAACCTTGAAGACATATGAGTTGGAAATGGAGCAAGATGAAGAAATTGAAAAGGTACAAAAGAAGGGTGGATCTGTTGCATTGATTGCATCTGTGAACCAACTGGAAGATGACAATGAAGAAGCTGCAAAGGCCACAACTAGTCGAGCTAGTTGTAGGAGTGATGTTAGCAAGGGTAAAGGCAAGATGACAGAAGAAGAAGAATCAGAACCAGCCAACTTGGATGACTTAGATGAGATTGATGAACACATTGCTTTTCTGTCAAGAAAATTCTCTAAGTTCAAGTTCAAGAGAAACTCAGAAGCAAGGCCACCAAGGAGAGACTTTCAACCTAACAAAAGTAACTGGATTGAAAAGTCTAAATCTAAATGTTTCAATTGTGGAATGCTTGGTCACTTTGCTGGAGACTGCAGAAAGCCCAAGATTGAGAAGGGCAACAGGAAACTTGAGCCTGTTGATTATAAAAAGAAATACTTTGAACTTCTCAAGCAAAAAGAAAAGGCTTTCATGTCTCAGGAGTATGATTGGGCTGGTAATGGTGAAGATTCTGATGATGATGTTGAGTATGTCAACCTGGCTCTTATGGCTAACAATCATGAGCAGGAAGCAAGCTCCTCAAGCAACCAGGTAACAATTACTAATCTTTCTGAGCTTTCTAAAGAGGAATGCGATAGTGCAGTAAATGAAATGTCTACTGTACTATATAATTTGCGTGTTACTCTTAAATCACTTACCAAAGAGAATTCAAGAATAAAAGAGACTAATTTGCTCTTAAGTGATAGGAATGCAATGTTAGAAGCACAGCTCATTGAATTTGAAAAAAATGAGATGTGTTAGTAGGGATGCTAAGAAGGAACTTGAGAACGTGTTACAAAGGGAAGAAATTCTTAAAACACAACTTGAGATAGAACAAAGTGTGATTGCAAAATGGAAAGATGCCAGGAATGTTGCCACCAACATCATTAATGTTCAAGGTATGGAATCTTTCTGTGAGCAATCATGGAAAAAGAACAAAGAGAAGCTAGGGTATGTTGGTGAAACCTTAGAATCAGAAACAGAGTCAACAAACAACAATGATCATTTGTTGAAGGTTGATATGTCAACGGAATGCAATGTTTCGTTGACAGATGAACCATCAACCGATCAGGCTGTTTCGTTGACAGAGAAAAGAAAAGATGAACTCACTAGACTTAATAATAAGTATGGTCCTGTCACCAAGAACTTTGTTCAAGGTGAGTCTAGTAAATCAAAGAAAGTTGAGAAGCCTGTTGAGAGAGCTAATGTAGGTCACCTGTCTAACAAGCAATTGAAAGACAAGTTAGAGAAAGTTCAAGTTGAGGCTAAAGGAAATAAAAAGAATAACATGAATGGCAAAGTAGGGATTAACAAACACAACAATTACACACCTGATAAATATGCTCCTAGAAAGACATGTGTCAATTGTGGAAGTGTTAGTCATTTATCTACTAACTGCAAATCTGTTAAGAAAACTGCTAATGTGAAAATGCCCAAGCCTGCAATGAATAGTTCCATGCCTACAATGGCTGTTATGCCTAACATGTTTGCTCCATATGCACAATTTCAGAATCCATATGCTAACATGTCATTTGTGCCTAATCCATACATGAATATGTTTAATATGCCCCAAATGCCATGGAATATGAATAACCTGATTGTTCCTCCAACTATGCATGCTGTGAATGAAAATGTGAGCAACCCTCAGAAATCAACACCAAGGGTAAAGATTGATTTAAATCAATCTGAGCCCAAGGTGAAAATGATATAAAAGGAAAAGCAAAGGCTAACAAAACAGGACCCAAGGAAACTTGGGTACCAAAATCAACTTGATTTGGTTTTATTGTGTGCAGGGAGACAAAAGGAATCTTTGGTACTTGGATAGTGGTTGTTCAAGACACATGACTGGTGATTCTACCATGCTCACAGAGTTTCAGGAAAGAGCTGGCCCTTGTATTGCTTTTGGAGATGACAACAAAGGCTACACTAAGGGATATGGCTTGATTTCAAAAGAGAATGTCATCATAGATGAGGTTGCATTGGTGGATGGTCTTAAGCACAATTTGCTTAGTATCAGCCAACTTTGTGACAAAGGATTTTTAGTTACTTTTTCTAAAGAAGCCTGTGTTGTTTCTAAAGGAGGAAACAACAATGTGGTAATGACTGGATTCAGAAGAGGGAATGTGTACATTGCTGACTTTAGTAGCACAAGTCCAGAAACCATCACGTGTCTTTTCAGCAAGGCAAGCAAGGATGAAAGTTGGCTATGGCACAAGAAATTATCTCATCTAAATTTTAAAGTTATGAATGATTTGGTGAGGAAAGATCTTGCTAGAGGAATTCCACAGGTGGAGTTTTCCAAGGATGGTTTGTGTGATGCCTGTCAAAAAGGGAAACAAAAGAAGGCATCATTCAAAAGCAAGACAGAGTCATCAATTGTCCATCAGCTTGAGTTGCTTCATATGGATTTGTTTGGCCCTGTAAATATCATGTCTATTTCAAAGAAGAAATATTGTCTTTGTGATTGTTGATGATTTTTCTAGATTTACATGGACTTTCTTTTTGCACTCCAAAGATGAGGCAAGTGAAATCATTATCAATCACATCAAGATGGTAAACAATCATCCTGACTTGAAAGTAAGGAGGATTAGGAGTGACAATGGGACAGAATTCAAGCATGAAGGTGTTCTGTGAAGAAAATGGTATTTTGCATGAGTTTTCAGCAACAAGGACACCACAGCAAAATGGCGTGGTTGAAAGGAAAAACAGAACACTCATTGAAGCTGCAAGGACAATGCTAGATGAATCAAAGTTACCAACTTATTTTTGGGCTGAGGCAGTTAATACAGCTTGTTTCACTCAAAATATTTCTTTGATTAATCAGGCCAAAGGAATGACCCCTTATCAGCTACTCAAAAGAAAGAAGCAACTATTGGATTTTGTTCATGTCTTTGGATGCAAGTGCTTTGTTCTGAGAAATCAAGCTGAGCATTTGGGGAAATTTGAAGCAAAGGCAGATGAGGCAATATTTGTGGGATATGCAGCAGGGAAAGCCTACAGAGTCTATAATCTCAGAACCAACATTGTTATGGAATCTGTACATGTTGTTTTTGATGATCTCAAAATTCAAGGTCTCTGTGATGAAGGTTTCCATGAAAGTCTTTATTTTGAAAATGAGGAAGGAGATCAAGTGAATCATGTTAAGGCTACTGAGAAACAGCCTAAAGTTGTTGTATCTAGCACAGATGAAAGCAGCAGTGAAGATGAAATTGCTGCATTAAGACTGAAAAGAATAGCTGCTAGCAGACCAAATGGTCATTTCGTTGACAGTCATGATGGTGGATTCGTTGACAGTCAAAATGAGCGTTTCGTTGACAGCCAAAATGGTCATACCGTTGACAGTCATAGAAATGCTTCTAGAAGTGATCAGTTAGGAACAACAAATTCAGGGGGAGTTTCTCAAGGACAAATATCCAATCAAGGCAATCATGATCATGAAGCTACCTCTTCAAGAGCAAATCTACCTCCCTCAAGGAAATGGACTAAAGATCATCCCTTTGAACTTATTATAGGTGATGTGTCTTCAAAAGTCCAAACTAGAAGAGCAACTCAAGAAGAATGTCTATATAGTAGCTTTCTGTCTCAAGATGAGCCAAAGAAAGTTGAGGATGCACTTCTAGATCCAGATTGGGTTTTGGCTATGCAAGAAGAGCTAAACCAATTTGAAAGGAACAATGTATGGAAGCTGGTGCCCAAGCCTAAGGACAGGAGTGTCATAGGCACAAAATGGGTGTTCAGAAACAAGATGGATGAAAATGGCATAGTCACAAGGAACAAAGCTAGATTGGTTGCAAAAGGCTATTCACAGGAAGAAGGAATTGATTTTGATGAAACCTTTGCTCCTGTTGCTAGACTAGAAGCAATAAGGATTTTCCTAGCCTATGCAGCCCATGCCAATTTCAAAGTCTATCAAATGGATGTGAAAAGTGCTTTTCTGAATGGGGAATTGGAAGAGGAGGTGTATGTAAGTCAACCTCCTGGTTTTGAAGATGATGATTTTCCAGAATATGTATACTTCCTCCTCAAAGCACTCTATGGTTTGAAACAAGCACCTAGAGCCTGGTATGACACACTTTCACAGTTCCTTCTTGAGAATCACTTCACTAGAGGTACTGTAGATAAAACTCTTTTTCACAGGGTTGTGAATGGCTCTACTATACTTGTTCAAATTTATGTAGATGACATAATCTTTGGGTCTACAGATGTGAAACTTTGTCAAACGTTTGCCAAGCTTATGCAAAGTAAATATGAAATGAGCATGATGGGAGAATTAACTTACTTTCTTGGTCTTCAAGTGAAGCAAGTTAATGAAGGCATTTTCATTAGTCAAACAAAATATATTCATGATTTATTAAAGAAGTTTAACTTAATGGAATGCTCTCCTGCCAAAACTCCCATGCCTACTGCCACCAAACTTGAATTGAATACTAAAGAAAAATCTGTGGACATTTCAAGTTACAGAGGCATGGTAGGCTCACTTTTGTATTTAACAGCTAGTAGACCTGATATTATGTTTGCTACATGTCTATGTGCTAGATTTCAAGCTGATCCTAGGGAATCCCATTTAGTTGCTATTAAAAGGATTTTCAGATATCTCAAAGGAACACCAAACCTTGGCATTTGGTATCCTAGAGAATCTGGCTTTGAACTAATTGGTTATTCAGATGCAGATTTTGCAGGATGTAAAATTGACAGGAAAAGCACAACAGGCACTTGTCAATTCTTAGGAAACAAGCTTGTCTCATGGTTCAGCAAGAAACAAAACTCAGTTTCTACCTCCACAGTCGAGGCTGAGTATATTGCAGCTGGAAGTTGTTGTGCACAGATTTTATGGATGAAAAATCAACTACTTGATTATGGAATAAGAGTTGAGAAAATTCCTATTTTCTGTGACAACACTAGTGCCATTGCCATTACTGAGAATCCAGTGCAACATTCAAGGACCAAGCACATTGACATCAAGTACCATTTCATTAGAGAACATGTTATGAATGGTACTGTGGAGTTACATTTTGTTCCAAGTGAACAACAACTTGCAGACATCTTTACCAAGCCACTTGATGAATCATCATTCTCAAGATTAGTAAGTGAGCTAGGTATGCTAAATCTCTCTTAATTATTTTTGAGATATTTGCAAGTTACAATGTAGCCAGAAATTTGCTATGTTTTTCTGTGAACTAATTTTCTCAGGAAAAAGTGAAATTTTGTCTAAGTCAAAATTACTATGTCAACGAAACGCACCATTTCATTGACAGACTTAGCATTTTTCTGGGTGTTTCGTTGATAGCTCTTTTATATCAACGAAACGCAGCTTTATCAACGAAATAGACGGGACCTTAAACGCCCAAATCTGATTCGTTGATATAGCGCTTTTAATCTGAACCGTTGAAATTTTGACACGTCTTTTACCACGATCTATGCATACACCCCTGTAAGTATAAATCATGGTATTTCTTTAAAAGTAACGGTTATATTTTTAAGCCAATCCAGTAATTTACATTTATTATTGGACTCTTTTTCTGAGAATTTTTGGGGGAGTATTTAAGAAATTCTATTTTCTTTAATTTCTTTTTACCTGTTCTCAAAAATTCCAAAGGCTTTTCTCTCTTCTTCTCTCTAACAAGCAATTCAGTTCGAATCTTTTCTTCACACAACAATGGCACCCATAGTCAAGCTTATGTCTGCTGGAGGGTTCATCTATGAGAAGAACAACTCCATCCCTTTTGTTGTCAAGGAAAACCCGAACAATATCTTTTTCAAGATGATGGACTTCATGAAGAACTCCAAGTTGAGCTATGCAATGTTTCACTCAACTCCTCTCTATAATGAGATAATCGAGGAGATCTGGACCTCGTGTGAGTATAGTGGAACAAATTGCACACTGCAATTCACTCTCCAAGGTAATGAGTACATAGTTAATTCTGATGTATTGCAAGCATGTCTACATATTCCTGAAAATAACTGTGATGCTTTGCCTACAATCACTGAAATGGTTAACATGCTAAATTCAATAAACTACTCTTTGCCTACTGATAATCTGGGTAGAATAATTAGGAGAGGTTTGGTTAGGGAATATAGTTATTTAGCTGATGCATTTATCAAGGTCTTTTCTGGAAAGATTAGTAATTTTGATGCATTAACTAATTCCATGTTGATTCTTTTTACCATGCTCCTAACTGATAGATATTACAACTTTAGCACCCAACTTATGTATGAAATTGGTGCTAAGTTGGGTGACAAGGCTAATAGGAAAAAGAATATCTACTATGCTAGGTTTCTGATGATGTTGGCTAATCATGTTAGTCCAACACCATTAGTAATCTCTAACCCGGTTTCCAAGTTTGAGTGTTTTGTGCAAGAAAGGAGAGTATTGACAGACATACTGAGGCTGAACCACAATGGTGATGTTCCAGTGGTGTATCTGGCAATAATTGAGGTAACTACTGCTATCCCTTCTAGTATAGTTGTTACTTCAACTGTATCACCCAGTCCTGTTGCTGTGGAGTCTGTAGCTGTGACCCAACAGGCTCCTGCCCCTGCAACAAAACCAAAATCAAAGAAATCCTCCAAGCCAACCTCAGGTGCTTCCCAAAAGGCACCTGTTGTAAAATCCACTACACAACCTAAGGGGAGTGTTGTAGGTGCTGAGAGAGGTGAGGGAAGGGGTGAACATAAAAGAAACCCTAAGGATAAGGAAGGACAGATGAGTGAAATCCAGCCAAGCCCCATTGTGTCTTCCCAACAAGGCACAATGAGTAAAATGGATTTAAACACAAGTCTAGTTGCATCCTCCCAAAAGGATGTGATTATTGAAACAAGCTCTCCTCCAAGAGCACACTCCAAAAGGGTAAGGGACACTTCAAGCCCACAGTCTACATTTTCCCAATACCAAAGGAGAGTGAAGCAAAAGTCCAAGGGTACACAGGGTGCACACACACTGGAAGCAACACTTCCAGTTTCTCAAATTCAGTTTGATGTAACCCCTATTATTACTCTGGGGTTACAGTCCCATTCTCTAAACATCAACCTTGAACTATCTCCATCAAATTCACCAACTCTATCTCTAGATGTGGACATGATCCATTCATCTATTCCCGATTCTCCAACTCTAATCTTGGAGAAGCCCCACTCTGAAGCTGGTGGCCATCACTTGTTAAGTGATTTGTTGGGCCATCAACCAATTTTTTCTGAAGTTACAAGAGGATCTGTGGACCAATCTCTAAAATCAATCACCACAGATTCTACTGTAATTTCACTTTCTCAAAGTGCTTTATTGACTTCATCAACGAAACAGCTTCTTTCGTTGACAAGTGTTTCTCCATCAACGGTATCCATACCGTTGACAGTTCAAACTACCATTCCGTTGATAGGTCAATCTACACCCCTTATTGAAAATCAAGTTGTTTCCACAACTAGTGTAGATGACCTGGTGGTAGTTGAGACACTTTTAGGTTTGAGAGGGAGTGAAATTGAGAGGCTGGCTTGCAGCCAGGCAAAAGGAGAGTCTGAGAGTGAGAGGCTGGCTATTTCTTCCAGCCAGGCAAAAGGAGAGATTGAGAGTACCACCTTAGTAGGTGAAGGTGAGGGTGTGAGAGGTGTGAGCCATGGGGAGCCCATGATGCAAGAAAAGAGTGGAGAGAGAGAAGGGACTACATGAGCAATAAGGATGGAAGCAGCCATTGCTAGTGAGTTAATGGAGGTCAGTGAGGGAGAAAGGGAACTTACTTTCCAAGAGCATTATCAACAAACTCTGGATAGTATTTCCCTGGATCCTGAGACCATTACTCATCCTGTGTCAGCCTATCAAGTTATGGCTCAACAGGGCAATGTGGAGGCAGAAAGGTCACTCAACTTAATTCATACTACTGCATCAATGCAAAGAGCAAAGGATGCCTTGACCAATCTACCTCCAGGAGCTGCAGCAAGTGGAAACTTTGAGTTTTCTGATGATGAAGACAGCTTTGGTGACAATCTACAGGTGGCCACCACTACACAGACTGGGACTTCTGTGGTGCCTCCTACACCAAACTGGCTTTCTCAGGATATGCATGGTAGATGCAACTTGGATGCTGCTATCACAAGGCAGTACAATGAGGCATATCTAGCTCATGAGTCTGCTGAAGCAAGGGAAAAGAAATTCTACAAGGCCATAATGGATTCTCTGGAAATTCAAAGGCTACAAATGTTGCAGACAAGGATTGAGGCTACAGAAATCAAGGATTCAATTAGCAACCTTAGGGATGCTACTGACAGGAGGCTAGATGAAAAGATTCCTCTTCACACTGTCTCCAAGATGTCAAGGTTTTTCACCAAGGAACCTGAAGTGTCCTCATCTTTGAAAACTCTCTCCTCTAGAGTGGACAAAGTTGAGGCTACACTTTTTCACATGCAGAAGGAACAAGAGAAGCAAACTAGCCTACTCACCCAGCTTCTGGCAGCTCAAGGAATCCCCATCATCTCACTTGATGATAACAAAAAGGGGGAGAAAACTAAGGAGCTAGAGATACAAATCACAAAGGTTTTGGTCCCAGCCATCTCCTTGCCAGAAGAGCCATTAGCAATGGGGGAGTTTGGAAAGAAGAAAAAGGATGGTATTGACCTGATCCAGGAAGCTTCTATGAGGATGAGACTTGCAGAACAAATCAAAGACCATTGGTCCAACATAGAAGCAAGGGTCAATAAAATTGCTGGAACTACAAAGGACTCAAATCCATCAATGGATCAACCATCAACGAATGCCATGGTTCTAGTGTCAACGGAATGGGAGCCACAGACCAATTCTTTCTATAAGGTAGAGCCCCTTCTACATGGAGTCACTCAAGGTCCAAGGAAGTAAAAAGGACAAACTTCATGCATTAGGGATGTGGAACAAGCTACACTCCAAAGAAGCTTATCTCCCAAGTCCCCTGCTAAACCAAAGGGCAAAAATATAGCAAGGACTTTCTATCCTGCACCTTATCCAGATGAGCTCAAGCTTCTTGGTCTACTTATCACAAAAAGCAAGGAAAGCAATGATTATGAGATAAGGAAGCAAAGGGCAATTGTCTACAGGAATGGACAAGAAATCTGTGTTTGGGCTGGTCACCCAAACTTTGCTGAAGCTAAAGCTGAAGAGTCAGAAAGAGCAGCAATACAAGCCCTTGTTGTTGCTCAGTCTCTTGATGAAGAAGAAATACAGCTAGAAGAAAAAGCAAGAGAGGAAAGGAGTGCAAAGAAGAGCACAAGGCAACCAAAGGCAAGAGCTAGGAGAAACATAGCCTTTGAGAATGATGACTCTCAGAGCATTGCATCAGACTCTTCTGTACCAATTGCACCTCCAACAATTCCTGATCCAGTTTCAGAGGTAAAGTTAGCCTGTGATCCTAATCATCCTGTAAATTTCCATGATCAGCCAATTGAGCCAAAGGGAGAGCCAATTGAGTTTGATGAGGCCAACTTTCCAAAATTCCTCTTTGAAATGGATCCAAAGAAGAAATCTAAGCAAAGGGCTACCAAGGCTAAGCCAATTCTGGTAAGGAGACCACAAGCTGAGAAACCCCCTACCAACCCAGAAGACTTCATCTACATTGCTGATATCAGGGAGGAGTCTGACATTCATATCAATCTTGATGACCTGGTTGAAGTGAGAGGAATAGCAGCTTCTTACAAACTACCAGAGAGATTGGTATTTGTCTACAAGGGTGGGAGAGAACAGGTTTGACCTCTACACAGAATTCTGGGAGAAGACTATCAGACACTGCTATTTGTGTTTAAATGTTTGAAGAAAGATTTTGGTTTTACCAAAACAGCCAAGTCTGAGGTTGTCTCCAAGATTTGCCAAATCAAAGCTAGCTGGAACAAGCCTGGTGCACTTCCCAGAGTATTGAAGGTCCCTCAAACAGGAAAGATAATTCATCTCCAACCTTTTTGGATGATGGAATTCAGAGATAAGGACAACTGTAGAAGATTCTTCAGAATAGAAGACCAACTGGAGAAGGCATCCAATGAAACTCTAAGGTTAATGCAATCCAAGTTGGGGAATCAAGATGAAGAAGAGAAGATTTTCTACAGAAGACTTCAAGCTCAAATTGAGGAGAACAATGCAAGAAAAGGGAAGAAAACAAGACCACAGAGGCAAAGATGAAAAATCTGCTCAGTCTAGAGGAGCAACTCTGTGCACTTGTTTTGTAAGATTTTCTACTTTGCATTTCAATTAAATTCAATGAAGCTTAATGCAATTTCTACTTTTATCATGTGTAAATATGTCTGAGTGTTTTTGTTATCATCAAGGCTCTTGATTTATGGCTGTTATTCTATCAGTCATAAATTGGGGGAGATTGTTAGGAATATGTTGTTCTTGTTGATAATTATGAAAACACTTAGTAGATTTTGTATTAAGTCATTTTGTAATTGTCAACGAAATGGCATGCTTTGCAGCATTCCGTTGACAGGAAGCTCATCAACGAAATGAGTAATGTAGCAATTGCACTGTACAATACTTCACAGTTTGATATGCATTTTGTTGTATGTATTAGATAGGTTTTCTAAGTCATGTTGACTAAGTACTAGATAGGCAAAATAGATTGGTTAATTGTAAATATATTATGCCTTGTAATTTTGTCTAAGTGAAGACATGTCAACGGTATGAAGATCACTCTGTCAACGGTATGGAGTTTACCCATCAACGAAACGAGGGAAACACCATCAACGGAACGAAGGAAACACCATCAACGGAATGAAGAATAAAGCTATCAACGAAACACATCTCCCTGCTATCAACGAATCACTATTGCTTTTTGAACAGTTGACAAAGTGATAGTGACAGTTTACTGAACAGATCTAAAGGAGATATGGAAGTGTACTTTGCATTGGAAGCCATCAAAATGGTTACTGGAAATAAGGAAACATTCCAATTTTCAATAAGGCTCTTGGGAATGATTAAAATAAGCATGAAGACAAAAGCAAAGATCTCCAAGGACCATTGGACAAAAGGAATGAAAATCAAGCTACTGATGGTTACTACTATTGTTCTTTAGTTTAGCCAAACGTAGAATTGTAAACTTGGGTATATATAACCAAGTGTAGCAGTTACTTTAAGAAAAGAGAGAAGAAAAACAAATAGTTTGTATTAGCTATCTTTGAGAGCATACTTCTCTACAATCTTGTAACTGAGCAGCTGTGTACATTTTGTATCACAGATTATTTCCGCAATAAAAATCACTTCAGTTGGATCATCAAACAATCCAACTGAAATTATTTATGTGCTTGTGATTTTTACTTTAAGTTCAGTTTTTATTTGTAAGTTGTTTTAAGTTTAAGAAATATCAAGAATTGTATTCAACCCCCCCCCCCCCTTCTACAATTCTGTTAGGTCATTTGGGATTAACAAGTAGACACACGAGTAATTCTCACAAAATAAATGTTTTATTTATTTTGCAATGGGTTGCTACAACCTCAAGAAAATGTTTGTTTTCTTGAGCTTCGGTTTCTCGAGTGATTGCAGAGAATGAATTGAGAGATAGACTAAGTAGGCTAAACCTATCACTTTCAATCACGGGTCTTGTGAAGCTGCTGTCATTTTCAAGTGGCAGCTTCTTACAATTTGCCTACCCGTGATTCTTTCCTAAATTGCTATACAGATAGCTTATCAATACATATCAAAGCAATCTAGAAACATTCTATTTTAAGCTAACATAATTCAGTAGATGTAGATTTGTCATACTCTGGAATTGGTGAGCTTTGTCATGTGATCTCTCAAGCTTCAGCGTAGTCTTGCAGACCTGTTACAGTGTTGGGATACTGCAACACGCCTGTTTCTTGAACATCCAAACTGTCACGAGTTTGACTGGGTTGTTTACCAATTCAAATGTTATCCCTTCATGACAGTATCCTGATGGCTAAGCTTGCTGTCACAGGAATGCGCTTTTGGTGACAGTAAGAAATCCCCGCTGAAGGTGTTGTCAGGATTTCCAAGCTTGCTGTCAGGCTAAGGTAAAGTTGTTGTCAGAGGGCTTCCGCCAATGTTGTTGTCAGAGTGAATGTACTGTCGTGACTCGCAACATGCTGTCTTCTTGTAACCTTACTGTCAGCGTTGTGACAGTAATCTTTATTCTTGTTGTCCATCTTGAGTACTTCTTGAGGCTTGAACAAATGAATGAACTTCTACCAAGATGCACTAGAATCTTATTTGTACTAAATAAAACGGTTACAAAGACATACTCTGGCTGTGACAGTATGTTCGTACTTAATAAAGATTAAGTAAATAAAGTATCTAGTTAAGTTGCCTCATAGCTATCACCCATAAATCCTAACAATCTCCCCCAATTTGTTTTTATGGACAATAACAACAAATTTACAATTAATACATGCTGACAACTTAACTAACAAGATCAGAATTTAACAAAAGATTTTTACTTAGCTTCAGATTTCTTTTTCTGTCTTGCTTCATCCTCTCTGTTGAGAGCTTCCTTAAGAACTTCTTTGAGTCCTTCCACCAGTGCTATTTCATCAGGAGTGATAGCCTCATCTTCAATCTCATCAATGTGTTTTTGGAGTGTCTTGGAGAGACATACCCTAGCATCCTGAAGATCCAACCATAAGTCTTTGTCAAAAGCATGAGTTTTGAACTTCAGTGTGCCATTAAAGTCTTTGAATCTACTTCCAGGGTATGCATTTAGAGTTTTTCTCCTTGACTTATCCAACTTTGAGTCTTCACCCTTTCTTGCTTGAAGAATGCCCTCAATCTCAGAAGAGCATTGATGTTCCAATGGATGAATTGATCCAATTAATAAGAAGAGTAAGTGTTTTAGAGCACTGGTTCTAAGTTTACGAAAGCTTCTTACTGGAATTTCTTCCCATATGAACTTGATTCTCAAAGGATTCTCAAGCATACAAGATTGGTAATTGGGTCTTTCACTTTCCACCCTGTTGGCTTCTCTGCTTTTATCCAAGAATGTGTCTTCTGTATCTTCAGTGGTTTCTCTTTTTGTAGGCTCTGGGGATTCTTCTTGACTTGGTTGGGTTTGCACCACTTCTTCAGGAATATCATCTTCATACTCAGCCATTTCTTCATCAGAATATTCAAGTAAGTGGGCAATGTCATTATCATCAAACAGTGACCAATCCCCAAATTTCTGATAGAATTCTTCATCTCTCACAGCTTTGTATGCCAACACATGGTTCATGACACTTTCAGGGACGTTGTCATAACCTTGTATTAGATTGACCATCCTTACCAAGTAGAAGTATTCAACTCTTCTTGTTTTTGTTCTCTTTTTCATTGAAAGAGTTGCTGATACATCATATGATGACACTTCCATGGTAAAATCCTTTTTAACTTTCACAAGTCTTGATGAATCAAACCAAAGAACATATTCAGTTGCTTCATTGTTGTTATCCAACTTTACCTCGACGTTCTTGATTTGATCAGCTTCATTTTCCAAAAGATCCAGAGAGCTGTAGAGTTTTGATTGGATAGGCTTCTTCAAATTCCTGCCAAGCCCAGTGGCTTTCTCCTTTCCTGAGTACTTGTGTTTTCCTTTTATTGTTTTTGAAATCTCCTCAGGTTCAGGTTCCTGTCTAGAGAACCACGACCTTGCTAAGGTTTTTGTCCTCTTTGGCTTGACAGTAGGCTTGATTCCTTCCTTGACAACATCTTTGTTGATAGTGTCCTTCATGACAGTATCTTTCTTGACAGCTTCTTCTATGACAGCTCCTTTGCTGACATCTTCCTTGAGGACAGTGTCTTCTGTGACAGTCTCTTTGGTGACAGTATCTTTTTCAGCATTTATACTGTCAGTAGCACATCTTAAGATATTTGCCTCCAAAGCTTCAAGAATTACTGACTCATCTTCTTCTGTTGCTCCAGCGTCTTCCTTTTCTTGTACAGGAGCTTCTTCTTTATTATCCTGCTGGGACTTTGATCCAACATTCCCAGAAGTGCTTCCACTAGCATTTCCTGTTTCTCCAGGTCCTCCACTACCATCCAACTCATCATCTTCATCATGAGGAACATCATAGGAGCAGCTTTCTCCTTGTTCAGCTCTGTTGGAGATTGCTTCAGAGATCATCTTCTTCATAGTGGAGCTCAGTTCCTTGTCCCTTTTCACTAGCAAGTCATAAATTGCTTTGACAGCAAGAACTCTTTCCTTGTTGGCTTTGGAGTTGAGAATCATGTTTATACCTTTAAGATTGACTTTGACTCCATTGTTGAAGTGCCTCCTAGACTCATGTATGCACATCTCCTGCTACCACTTTTGGTGGTACCTTCATAGTAGACACAAAATGGATTGGTGTAGACTTCTGGGAGTTTCTATGAAATTAAACTCAGCATTTGCAGATGCAAGATCTCATTGAAGGCTGTATGGTTTGCTGTGATTTTGTTCTTCATTACTGTTAGCACTCTTGCTGGAAGACTCTGCAGCAGCTGCATAGTAATGAACATGGATATTCCAGTGTTTAAGTACACATCTTGAGTACTTCTTGAGGCTTGAACAAACTAATGAACTTCTACCAAAATGTACTAGAATCTTATTTGCTGCAAACAAAAACGGTTACAAAGACATACCCTGGCTGTGACAGTATGTTCATACTTAATAAAATTAAGTAAGTAAAATGTCTAGTTAAGTTGTCTCATAGCCATCACCCAAAAATCCTAACAATCTCCCCCAATTTGATTTTATGGATAATAACAGCAAATTTACAATTAATACTAGCTGCAACTTAACTAACAAGATCAGAATCTGACAAAAGATTTTTACTTAGCTTCAGATTTCCTTTTCTGTCTTGCTTCATCCTCTCTGTTGAGAGCTTCCTTAAGAACTTCTCTGAGTCCTTTCACCAGTGCTACTTCATCAGGAGTGATAGCCTCATCTTCAATTTCATCAATGTGTTTCTGGAGTGTCTTGGAGAGACATACTCTAGCATCCTGAAGATCCAACCATAACTCTTTGCCAAAAGCATGAGTTTTGAACTTCAGTGTGCCATTAAAGTCTTTGAATCTACTTCCAGGGTATGCATTCAGAGTTTTTCTCCTTGACCTATCCAGCTTTGAGTCTTCACCCTTTTTTGCTTGAATAATGCTCTCTATCTCAGAAGAGCATTGTTGTTCCAATGGATGAATTGATCCAATCACCAGGAAGAGTAATTCTTTCAGTGCACTGGTTCTAAGTTTGTGAAAGCTTCTTACTGGAATCTCTTCCCATATGAACTTGATTCTCAGAGGATTCTCAAGCATACAAGATTGGTAATTGGGTCCTTCACTTTCCATCCTGTTGGCTTCTCTGCTTTTATCCAAGAATGTGTCTTCTGTATCTTCAGTGGTTTCTCTTTCTGTAGGCTTTGAGGATTCTTCTTAACTTGGTTGGGTTTGCATCACTTCTTCAGGAACATCATCTTCATACTCAGCCATTTCTTCATCAAAATATTCAAGTAAGTGAGCAATGTCATTATCATCATATAGTGACCATTCTCCAAACTTCTGATAGAATTCTTCATCCCTCAGGGCTTTGTATGCCAACACATGGTTCATGACACTTTCAGGAACATTGTCATAACCTTGCATTAGATTGACCATCCTTACCAAGTAGAAGTATTCAACTCTCCTTGTTTCTGTTCTCCTTTCCATTGAAAGAGTTGCTGATACAGTATATGATGCACTTCCATGGAAAAGTCCTTTTTAACCTTCACAAGTCTTGATGCATCAAACCAAACAATATATTCAGTTGCTTCATTGTTGTTATCCAACTTTACCTCGACGCTCTTTATTTGATCAGCTTCCTTTTCCAAAAGATCCAGAGAGCTGTAGAGTTTTGATTGGATAGGCTTCTTCAAGTTTCTGCCAAGCCCAGTGGCTTTCTCCTTTCCTGAGTACTTGTCTTTTCCTTTTATTGCTTTTGAAGTCTCCTCAAGTTCAGGTTCCTGTCTAGAGAACCAGGCCTTTGCCAAGGTTTTTGTCCTCTTTGGCTTGACAGTAGGCTTGATTCCTTCTTTGACAGCATCTTTGTTGACAGTGTCCTCCATGACAGTATCTTTCTTGACAGTTTCTTCTGTGACAGCTTCTTTGTTGACAGCTTCCATGAGGACAGTGTCTTCTATGATAGTCTCTTTGGTGATAGTATCTTTTTCAGCATTTATACTATCAATGGCACATCTTAAGATATTTGCCTCCAAAGCTTCAAAAATTACTGACTCCTCTTCTTCTGTTGCTTCAGCATCTTCCTTTTCTTGTACAGGAGCTTCTTCCTTATTTTCCTCCTGGGACTTTGATTCAACATTCCCAGAGGTGCTTCCACTAGCATTTCCTGCTTCTCCAGTTCCTCCACTACCATCCAACTCATCATCATCATCATGAGGAACCTCATAGGAGTAGCTTTCTCCTTGTTCAGCTCTGTTGGAGATTGCTTTGGAGATCATCTTTTTCATAGTAGAGCTCAGTTCTTTGTCCCTTTTCACCAGCAAGTCATAAATTGCTTTGACAGCAAGAACTCTTTCCTTGTTAGCTTTGGAGTTGAGAATCATGTTTAACACCTTTAAGATTGACTTTGACTCCATTGTTGAAGTGCCTCCTAGACTCATGTATGCACATCTCTTGCTACCACTTTTGGTGGTACCTGCATAGTAGACACAAAATGGATTGGTGTAGACTTCTGGGAGTTTTTCTGAAATTAAACTCAGCATTTGCAGATGCAAGATCTCATTGAAGGCTGTATGGTTTGCTGTGATTTTGTTCTTCATTACTGTTAGCACTCTTGTTGGAAGACTCTGCAGCAGCTGCATAGTAATGAACATGGATATTCCAGTGTTTAAGTACACATCGATAGCCCACCTCCTTTCTTCATTGATCTTTACACATACACTGGTGATTTTCTCCTTTAGCAAAGTTGAGCAGTTACTCAATCTTCTGCTAGGCTCCTTCATAGCTTCATCAACTACCTTGTAGAAGTCTTCATCATGATTCTTCAGAGTACTTTCCCTGTAGTCAATCATTAGAGCATTAACATCTTCTTGGCTAAACTCTGTTCCTTCACTCCAGGTGTTTCCAGACAGGATGTATTCAGGCATCTTGTCTTTCCCTTTTCCCATCTTGTTCTGCTCCTCCTTTTCTCTCCATTGCCTTTCAAGAGCACTCTCCTTTGGAGTTGGAGTTGGCTCTCTTATAGTCACAGGAGGAAGTATTGGGTTCTTGGAAGAAACAACCTTTTGCAAAGATTCCAGGGTTTCCTTGGAAATTAGAACTTTTTCTCCATCTATCTCATATTCAAAGAGAATTTCAGCTTCTTGCCTTTGCTCCCCCTTACTTCCTGAATCTCCTTGAGTTCCCCTTTTTCTCTTGGCAGGCACTGACCTTCCTTTAGTTCCAGGCTCCCCCTCACTCCTTGAAGCCTTCTTTGAGCCAGACTCCCTCTGAGCAAAATCCTATTTGGGGATACCTTTTGTTCCTAATTTTGCCTTTTGAGATTCTGATCTTACCTTTGTCTCCCCCTTAGGTAAGTTGGCAGCACCAAGATTTGCAGATAGAGCTTGAATGGCTTCCTGAATGGTAGAAAAACCAGAGGCCACCATGGTAGACAGGCTATCAATTTTGAGTTCCATGGACGGACATTTGTTCTCTAGAGCATGTAACCTGGAAGATGTAGAGGGGCCACCTGATCTTAACCTTCTTGGGGGTGAAGGAAAAGAATGGGGCTTGGAGGTTGTGGGGGTTCTCACACTCTCAGTGTTTTTCTGAGTGATCTCATCACTCCTCACAACAGAACTCTCATGGCCTAAGGCCTGGACATGTGTGGCTCCCTCAATTTCACTCTGGACATGCTCAAGTCCCTCACCTTTTCCCAGCTCATTTGGCTGCCTCTCATTTTGATGCTCACCTCTCTTTTCTTTTATCTCTCTTTTCTTTTGCACACCCGCACTCATCCTAGATGCATGGGTATGAGCAGTACTGTCATAAAATGAAATAGATGGTTTAGAATGTACCTTTAAGAACTGAGATAGTGGCACATCATCATCAGAGACATCCTCAAGAAGTACAACATCAAAGTCAGGCTGTGTAGAGGTGACAGGAGCTTTGCCATGAATGTTACTGTCAGTTGGAATATCGACAGTAGGTTCCACTGCAACGTGGACAACAGGTTTGATTGTGACAGCAACTTTAACTGAGTCCTTGACAGCAGAATCACATGTGACAGCAACATCCACAGTGTCTTTGACAACAACTGGGGCTGTGACAGCATCTTCCCTGAGGTAAGATGCTCCTTGGAGATTGAACAAAGTACTGGCTGTTTCATTTTCTAGCAGAGTTGTACTTTGCTCTTTCTCAGTGTTTGAAAGAGTGGTGTCCATCTCACTTTGAGAAATGGGTTCTTGTGGACCACTTGATGGGGGCTCATCCATGAGTGAAGATGGATGATAAAAACCTGAAGGGTTAGGACTGTCCCCCTCTCTAGGTTGTGGAGAAGAAACAAATGAATGTGTAGGGAAGGAAGAAGGTGAAAGTGGAGAAGAGAATAGTGGCTGCTTCTCAGATGTAACTTGAGAAGTATCAACAGGGGAAGTGAAATCCTCACAGTGTCCTGACTCCATGTGTGTTTCTGCAAGTGGAGGCTCCTCATGAGTTGGAACATGAGGTTGTGCAGACTCTTTACAGGTTGCCTTGGGAGACATGCCAATTTCAATAGATGTCCCTTGTTGAGAAGGCACATCTAGGGAGGAGTTTATTTCCCTGGTCTCCTCTACAGTCTTTTGGGAGACTGCAGGGTGGCTGACAGTGGTTTTGGTCCTCTTAGCTCTCTTCTTTTTATGAGAGAATCAATTTAACTGGCAAAATGAACAATAATAATAATCAATATCAACTGTAAGTTAGAATTGGATTTTTACTGACGCAATGAGTTATAGTGGATGATCAGTCACACTAAAACTCCGGACCATACCCACGGTATGTCCAAATACTGAACTGGATCCATGGCCACTTTGGCCTACATAATACTGATACTCTGACTAGCGTCTGCAGTCCTAAAAAAATATTTCATTTTAATTAAAAACTTCCAATTCAAACTTAATACTGGGGGTTAGGTGTCGGAAAAATCGACTACCTCGATAATTCAAACTATTACTTTAAACTGTCTGATTAACTTTGTTAGATATAATTGCTGACGTCTGTTCATCAGTGTTTAAGTACCAGGTACTCATCAGAGTTTACTAGAAGCCAGACAGAGTTTGATAAAGTCTGACGGGGTGAAGAGTTCATTAACTGTCGGTGCTAATATGAAGATTCTAGAAGCAATATATCTTGAAGATGGAAAGAAGCAAGATATATTGAGACAGTTAAGGAAACGGAACAGAAGACAGAAGCAATTCTAATTTGATATGATTTGTATAGCTAATTTATAGGAATATCAATTAGAGATTGATTATGTAACTGTGTATTATATAAACACAGATAGGTTAACCCTAAAAGGGATGCGATTATTGAAAACATTATTCTTGTAACCTAGCAGCTCTCTGTGATTCTTTAACATCACTGAGAGAAGAGTTATTTATATAATTCACTTGTTGATTCATAAACAGTGTTCTCAATTGTTATTATTATACTTATCTTGATTATATATTGTGTAATTCGGCCTAACAATTGGTATCAGAGCCAAGGCTGATTAGTATATACAGTTTATCGATCCAAACACAAGTATAATCATGACTGACAACTCTCAGGAAGGTTCTAATGCAGGTTCTAATGTTCAGAAGGTTCAACCTACTTCTGTGAGTCGATATGAGACTATAAGGGTTCCAATTCTCAGACCAGTTGAATATCCAATATGGAAGGTGAAGATGACCATGTTTCTGGAAGCCACAGATCCAGAATACCTTGATAGAATCTATGATGGTCCTCATATGCCAACTAAATTGTCTCCTGTTATTATTGGTCAAGAACAAAAGACTGTTCCAAAAGAGAAGAAAGATTTGACTCCTGAAGACATCTCATCAATTGCAAAGGATGCAAAGGTTAGACATCTACTACATAGTGCCTTAGATAATGTCATGTCTAACAGAGTTATTGGCTGCAAAACTGCCAAAGAAATTTGGGATGCTTTGGAAGTCAGGTGTCAAGGAACAAGTGCTATAAAGAAGAATAGGAAGACTATTCTTACACAGGAGTATTGAACACTTTGACTCGAGATCTGATGAAACCTTAACAGATACATATGACAGGTTTTGTAAATTGTTGAATGATTTGTCCCTGGTTGATAAAGAGTATGAACTTGAAGAGTCAAATCTCAAGTTTCTTCTATCCCTACCCGAAAGATGGGATTTAAAGGCAACAACAATCAGAGACAATTATGATCTTGCGGATACAGATCTTGATGAAATCTATGGGTTGCTTAAAACTCATGAACTTGAAATAGAACAGAGAAACAAAAGATCTGGAAAGAAGACAAAATCTGTTGCTCTTAAAGTTGAAGAAAAGCCTGTCAAGAAGGAATCATCAAGAAAGAAAACCAAAGGAAAGGCTTTAGTCATTAAATCTGACAGTGAGTCATCAAACTCTGATGATGGCTCAAACACTGATGATGAAGCTTCTGATTCTGAGGATGATGAAGAAGAGATGATGAGAATGGCTGCTTTAATGGTGAAGACCTTCAAGAAGATGGGATTCAAGAACTTTAAGAAAGGAAAGAGATTCTCAAGGAAAGATTCAAATTCTGATAAGAGAAATTTCAGAAAGTCTGAGGGAAAATATACCAAGTCTGGAAAGAAAGACAAGTCTGAGATCCAGTGCTACAAGTGTAAAGAGATGGGTCATTATGCTCCAGAATGCAAGAAAGGAAAATCTGAGAAAGCACTTATCACTAAAGGCAAGGACTGGGCAGACACTTCAGACTCAGATGAGGGAGTCAATTATGCTCTCATGGCAACTGTTAAAGATGAAGCTGAGTCATCTGGAAACAAGGTACCCCTAACAACTTATGCTTATGATACTGATAATATATCTGAATTAAGAATTTATCTTAAAAGCATACATGTTAGTTATAGGGATCAGACTTTAGAAAATGAAAGAATCAAATATGAGAATCTAGGTCTTAAAGAGAGGAATAAATTTCTTGAAGAGAAACTTGTTAACATGCAACAAGTTCAAAAGGAGAGAGATGATGCTGTTTATGTTGAACAGGAGTTGCTTAAAAGATATAGGGAAATAGAATCTGAGTTGGAAAAAGAGAGGAAAGTAATTAAAACCTGGACAAATTCTGGAAAAGACACACATCAGGTTTTTCAGACAGATACTGTAGGTTTAGGTTACTGTGAGGAAGATGAACTTAGGTTTAAAGATAAAGTTAAAGTGAAACCACAACTTAAACCTGTGAAATTTGTTCATGAATCCAGTAAACTAAAGTCTGTAGTTGTGAAAGAAGCTGTTATGGAGCCAATTGAGACTTGTGAAAAACAGGTTAATATTGGTTCAATAACAGAGAATAAGATTGAGATAGAAGCTGTTAAAGAACCAGTAAAAATCTGTAACAAACAGGTTAATGTTGGTTTAATGACAGAGAAACAATTCAAACATAAGCTCAAAGAGGTAAAGTTTGTCAACAAACAGAAAATGTTTAAGAAGAATAGGAATGGAAAAGTAGGCATTAATAAAAGAAATGATTATCTGCCTAATTCTACAGCTCCTAGAAAAACATGTCATAGTTGTGGTAGTACTAACCATCTTGCCAGGTTTTGCAAGAAGAACAAAGATATTAACTCTTTACCCTCCACATCTGGAGTAAAGAATGATTATGTTAGGGTTAGACCACAGACTTTGTGCACACACTGTGGGAGCACTTGGCATTCCATTTATACTTGCAAAAGTTATCATGCTATTTATCACAACTATTATGAGCTAAAACCCAATTTGAAATGGGTTAGAGCAAACTCTGCAAGTGTAAAGTCTAACAATGTTAGTTTAAACTCTGTTGATAGTGATTCCACTGCAAAAGCTAACAATGTTAAGAAAGCCAAAAGATCCAAGCAAGTCTGGATCCTTAAATCTAACACTTAGTGATTGTTTGTGATTGCAGGGCATAAAAGATAGCACTCTTATCTTGGACAGTGGATGCTCAGGACATATGACTGGAAATAAAGCCCTGCTATCAGATTTTGAGGAAAAAGCTGGCCCAAAAGTTTCCTATGGAGATGGCAACATAGGACATACTCTGGGATATGGCAATATCAATCTTGGAAGTGTCATCATTACAGATGTAGCTCTTGTCTCAGGACTCAAGCATGATCTGCTTTCTGTGAGTCAAATCTGTGATAGAGGATACCATGTAGATTTTCATACTGAACATTGTGAAGTAATCAGCAAATCTACAGGGAAAGTTGTTCTAGTTGGACACAGGCACAATAACATCTATGAAGCAAGTTTGGTAACAAACTCTGAAGGAGAAACTGTGTGTCTATCTGCAAGAATGTCCAGTGAAGAGAGTTGGAAATGGCATAAGAAGCTCTCTCACTTAAACTTGAACAACATCAATGAGCTAATTCGAAAAGATCTTGTAAGGGGACTTCCAAAGTCAATACTCAGCTTAGATGGTCTGTGTGATTCTTGTCAAAAGGCCAAGCAAAGGAAGTCATCTTTCAAGAGTAAATCTGAATCTTCAGTTATGGAACCTTATCATCTTCTACATGTTGATCTCTTTGGTCCAGTGAATATAATGTCAATGGGCAGAAAGAAATATGCTTTGGTAATTATTGATGAATACACCAGATACACATGGGTGTATTTCTTAGCAAAGAAGGATGAAACTGCCCTAACTTTGATAGATCATGTGAAGCTATTGGACAAAGGATCACAGTACAAAGTGAAAATTCTAAGAAGTGATAATGGTACTGAATTCAGAAATTCTGAAATGGAAGCTTTCTGCAAGGAAAGAGGAGTGAAGCAAGAATTTTCTGCACCTGGAACTCCACAGCAAAATGGTGTAGTTGAAAGAAAGAACAGAACTCTTATCGAAGCTGCCAGAACAATGCTTGATGAAGCAAAATTGCCAACTTATTTCTGGGCAGAAGCTGTTCAAACAGCTTGTTTTACTCAAAATGCTACACTGATCAACAAGCATGGGAAAACATCATATGAGATGGTAAAAAATAAGAAGTCAAATTTGAATATTTTCATATTTTTGGATGCAAGTGCTTTGTGTTGAAAACTCATCCTGAACACTTGACCAAGTTTGACTTAAAAGCTGATGAAGGAATTTTTGTTGGATACCCACTATCGACTAAAGCATTCAGAGTCTACAATCTAAGAACAAAAGTGATCATGGAATCTATACATGTGTCATTTGATGACAAGAAAATAACTGGAATAGAAGATGAAGGATATCATGATCAACTTCGCTTTGAAAATGAAGATCTAAACTCTGTTGATGTAAACTCTGATGAAGCAAATCCAACAAACTCTGTCGAAGCATACTCTGATCCTCTACTGGTAAATTCTGAAGAATTTTCTCTGACAGAACGAAATGGAGAACCAGTTGAGGGGGAGCATGAAGAAACTTCAGAAACTTCTCAAAGTGATGACTCAAATTCTGAAAGAGAGTCAAATGAAGAATCCAACAGAAACTCTGAGTCAAACTCTGAAAGTTCAAATACTGAACAGTCCAATTCAGGGGGAGCCTCAGAGAATGCGAACGGTCGAGAAGAAAATCAGGAGAGCATGGATCAAGGGGGAGGATCTAATAATGAAAATAGAAGCCAATTACCAACAGCAAGAAGGTGGACACAAGCTCATACACCTGACTTGATAATTGGAGATCCAGAAGCTAGTGTAAGAACTAGAAGTGCTACAAATAATGAATGTCTGTTTAATGCATTCTTATCTCAAACTGAGCCCAAGAAAGTGGAAGAAGCTCTTCAAGATGCTAATTGGATAACAGCAATGCAAGAAGAGTTAAATGAATTTGAGAGGAATGAAGTCTGGACACTTGTACCAAGACCAAAGAACAGATCTATTGTTGGTACAAATTGGGTTTTCAGAAACAAAACAGACAGTGATGGAGTGATTACAAGGAATAAAGCTAGACTTGTGGCTAAAGGCTATTCAGAGCAGGAAGGAATTGACTATGATGAAACCTTTGCTCCAGTTGCAAGACTGGAGGCAATAAGGATTTTTCTGGCCTATGCTGCTCACAAGAAATTCAAAGTTTTTCAGATGGATGTGAAAAGTGCTTTTCTCAATGGGAAACTTGAAGAAGAAGTGTTTGTTGAACAACCACCAGGGTTTGTAGATCCCAAACATCCAGATTATGTCTACAGGCTTGATAAGGCATTATATGGACTAAAGCAGGCACCTAGAGCATGGTATGAAACTCTGGCTCAATTTCTTTTAGAAAGTGGGTTCACTAGAGGTACAATTGACAAAACTTTGTTCTATTTTAATTCTGGTGATGATTTGCTGTTAGTTCAAATCTATGTGGATGACATAATTTTTGGGTCTACTAATGACAAACTCTGTAAGAAATTTGCCAAGCTTATGCAATCAAGATATCAAATGAGTATGATGGGAGAGCTTAGTTATTTTCTAGGCTTACAGGTCAAGCAAACAGATGATGGGATTTTTATCAATCAAGCAAAATATACCAGAAATCTTCTCAAGAAATTTGGTATGCTTGATAGTTCATCTGCTACAACTCCCATGGATACTGCAACAAAGCTAGACAAAGACACAGGAGCCTCAGTAGATATGACAAACTATAGAGGAATGATAGGGTCTCTTCTTTATCTCACTGCAAGCAGACCAGATATCATGTATGCAACATGTCTTTGTGCAAGATTTCAAGCAGACCCCAGAGAGCCACATCTAACAGCTGTAAAAAGGATTTTCAAATATCTCAAAGGAACCATAACTCTTGGTTTGTGGTATCCTAGAGAATCAGAGTTTAAATTAATTGGTTACTCTGATGCAGATTTTGCAGGCTGTAAGATAGACAGAAAAAGTACAAGTGGAAGCTGTCAATTTTTAGGTGACAGATTAGTTTCTTGGTACAGCAAGAAACAGAAATCAATTTTCACATCCACAGCAGAAGCAAAGTATATAGCTGCTGGTAGCTGTTGTACACAGATTTTATGGATGAAGAATCAATTGCTGGACTATGGCTTAAAGTATTCTAGAATACCTATTTACTGTGATAATCAAAGTGCTATTGCTATGACAGGTAATCCAGTACAGCACTTCATGACCAAGCACATCAGCATAAGGTATCATTTTATCAGGGAACATGTGGAAGAAGGAAACATTGAGCTTCATTTTGTTTCTACAGACCAACAGCTTGCAGATATCTTCACCAAACCTTTGAGTGAAGCTACCTTTACAAGGCTGGTAAATGAACTTGGAATGGTCTCTGGTTTTGACTAGAGATACTGGTTAGATTCAAACTCTATACATGATAGATTTTATGCTCATGGTTCTTTGCATGTGTTCACTGTTATTTATACCAGTATGTCAAACTTTGTTAGTCATACTCTATTAGTCATACTCTGTCAGTCATACTCTGTCGGATAAAGTCTGATGTTAAACTCTGATTGTGATATTGTCTGAAACATATGGACCGATGAAGAAATTTGTATGAAGCATGATTTTCAGTAAGTAATCATGAATCCTTCTAAGTAATATAAATTCTGCTTTCAAAATGTGCAGAAATTTTACACAGCATGATACTGTCTCTATATTTATAGCATCTCTTAGTTTATTGATCCTACACAATGAGTCTGTATTAGCTGTTTGCATTTTCTCTCATAAGTTAATTGTATTAACTGATGAAAAGTCTAAACTCTGAAAATTAGTTACAAATATTTCACCCTCAAATCAAAAGATGCCAAAAAGAGCACAAATTCCTTTGAGATCATGTTGTGCCTAGGAAGATCCAGGAACTTATTGTATGAAATAAGGGCTAAAATCTTTGATTTTTGGTGACTAGTGCCAACCACTGATTACTGGAAAAATAAAAAAAATTAAAAAAATTATACATAAAGGGGGTGAAAATAAAAGATATATCCAAATGAAAGGATATCAGTATACAGAGTTTAGATATAAAAATCAGATTTTATTTTAGATGAGAGTTTGAGCAACCAGTTTTTACTGCTTTAGTTTGTGGATTTTATGCACTTTGAGATGATCTAAATATTCATATTCAGTAAACTCTGCTAATTCACACACAAATACTCACACCTGTACAGTTTGTGAAAAGAGTTTATTTATAAAGGAGGAGGATTGGTAAACACTGATGAACTGTGTACTCTACGCTGAGGTAATTTTATTTTAATCTCTGATGATTAAAATTAATTATTTGTTTCAGACAGTTAACAATTTTGAGAAAACATTCTTGAAAATAAAAGAGTATGATTGGTAACGGTTCTAATTTGTATTAAACAGAGGAGAGAGGTTGAGTGTTTAGAAAAGTGTAAAGGGCGGTAATAATTGTTGTTTTTACTGCGCATGCGCATTGGAAACTGTCAATTATTTGCTGTCAGTCATTGCATGTGTGCCACTGTGACAACCCATGTCAAATCCCGAGTGTTTTTTGAAAATCGGGTCAAGTCCCAATTCCGAGTCCGAATAAACCAAAGCCTACTAGCCCAAATGCAGCCAACTTGGGTAACAACAAGCCCACCACAGGCCCCCAAAAGATCATGATTTGCTGGTGCTAATTAGTAGTAGTACTTTGCCTTATAAAGTGAACAGAAGTCTCGAATCTCCTCGATGTGGGACTGGGGTGTTACAAACTCCCCCACTTAAACTCTTGACGTCCTCGTCAAGCCTGAACGGATATCCCATAGGTTCCAAGATCGTTCCTCCCTAGCCATTGTGGGATAATACCGGCTGGCTTCGTGTCCCCACCTCCGGATCTCTGTCCATTGTGGGATAATACCACCAGCCTTCGTGTCCCCACCTCCGGCAACTTGACGAATCAAGCTTTCGAGAGTCGGCTCTGATACCATATGTGACAACCCATGTCAAATCCCGAGCGTTTTTTGAAAATCGGGTCAAGTCCCAATTCCGAGTCCGAATAAACCAAAGCCTACTAGCCCAAATGCAGCCAACTTGGGTAACAACAAGCCCACCACAGGCCCCCAAAAGATCATGATTTGTTGGTGCTAATTAGTAGTAGTACTTTGCCTTATAAAGTGAACAGAAGTCTCGAATCTCCTCGATGTGGGACTGGGGTGTTACAGCCACGTGTACCACTCACAACATTAACGGAGTAAGACAGTTGTGTATTAATGATTAAAAACTGTTCGGTTTTTAATTTTCATATTTATACAATACACACACATACGTCTAAACTTTTCACATCTTACTTCAATTCACATCTATTATCACACACACATATTCGCAAACACTTTCCTACTTTCAAACTCTTTCGAAGCTTTTGCATCAGTTTCTTTGATTTCTTTCAAATCTTACTAATGGCGACTACAGCTTTTGTTTCTTCTGGGTTAGAATTTGTTCCAAATAACTATGCAGCACCATTAAACACTGTCAATGCACCAGAAGCTTTTCATATGATTCAAGATTTTCTTGCTCAGTCAGCGATTGGGCGTGCTTTAGTTGAACCAGCAAAACTTTCTGGTTTACAAATCAAGGCGTTTTGGGAGTCCGGGATGTATGATGATGGTGGTGAGACTGGTAACCCATCTATTATCTTTGAATTTGAAGAAACAGAGTATGTAATTACTGTTGGAACCATTCGGGCTGCAATGGGGTTTCCTGAGTTTTCGTCGTATACTATTGGAATGGGTGATGAAGATTTGATAAGGATGATGCGAGAGATTGGGTATTCTGGACCCTTGACTAAGATTGGACAGTTGAAACGACCGTTCTTAAGGAAGGAGTGGAGCTTCTTCTTTGATTGTATTACAAGGACGTTCGGAAAGAAATGCACCAACTGGGATGCTATTCCCACAGACAGTCTGCAAATCGGGTACTCTCTGTTATATGATAATCATTTTGATTTTGCACGACTTGTTTTGAATAACTTAGGGGAGAAAATGACAGAAAATAGAAGAGTAGTTTACTTTTCTAGATTTTGTCAGATTTTATTCTCTTACTGTGTTGAAGGGGTAGAAGTAATTGATGAAGATGTTTCTTGTTTTAAATTACACAAGAGGATATTTTCTGATCTTATCAATAAGGATGTTAAGAAAGGGGTTGTTGGAGACTTGTTGCTACCTGCCTCTGTGCAACAGTTTATAAATGATCAAGTAAATCCACCAACACAGGCTTCTTCTCAATCAGAGCCTCAACCTGAGCCTTTACAAACAGAGCTACCTTCATCAACATCTGTCAAACCTGCAAGGGGTGGTAGGACTAAGCATATGGGTTCTAAGCCAGCAAGGATTTCTAAATCATCAGTTGATATTGGGGTGTCAACATCTGCTGGAACTTCAAGGAAGAAAAGAAGGGCAAATAGGCCATCTTTTGCTGACAGTGAGATTTCACATCATAAAAGAAGAAAGTTGGTGGCTGATTATCTTTTTGAGGAGTTGGATGTTTCTGATCCAAATGCTGAAGCTGTCCAGAATGAAGCTCCAGAAGATTTTGTTGAGGAGCATGTTGTAACTACTGCTGATGAGGACAGAGTTTTTGTAAACGCTGAAGCTCCTGAAGCTGAAAATCAGGAGGTTGTTACTGATGAGACCAGAGCACATGCTGATGAGGCTGATGTTGTTATTGAGGAGATTGTTGTCGATGATAACACTACTGTGCCTATAGTGGACAGAGTAAATTCTGATGAAGCTCCTGAGGTGTTCCTTGAACCTATATTGGAGATGGACAATGAAGAAGAGATTGAAGCACATCCTACTGTCAGTATTTGTGACACTGCGGATGTGGCAGCTGATCAAGCCACTCTGGTAATTGAAGAGTCAATGGCAACTCATACAGAGATTCTCTCTGTCACTAATCAAGTTATTGAAGTTGGTGAAGAGGTTGATCAGGCAGCAAGATCTGTAGAAGAAGCTGTTCCAGTAGTAGAAGAAGATGCTGAGAAAGATAATGTTGCAGCAGAGAATGTTGACATTACTGCAGAGCATATTGTTGAAGAAGCTGCAGAAAATGTAGTTGTAAACTCTGATCTTCCTGAGAGAGCACAAGATAATGCTGACGAAGATGTTAATATTTCTTCTAATGCTGCGTCTTCTGCAAACTCTGTTGATACATCTCAAAGAGTTGTTGCTCAACATGCTACAGACGCTCACTTTCAGGAAATGTATTTTTCTAATTGGTCAAGCAGAGAAACTATCTTTTCTGATGAAAGAGCTGCTGATTTTGTGACCAAGTCTTCTAAGGAAATTCAAAATCCTGAACTTTTAACTCATCTCAAAGCCACAATTGTCCAAGTCAAATCATTGCATAATCGCTTTGATACTACTGATAAGGTTATTGATGGACTGAGAAATGACATAGTTGCCAGGGAAGTTACATTGAAAAAGGATAAATCTTTATATCTTTCCCTGTGTCAAGAACAAAAGGATTTTAGCTCCAGGTTACTGAAGGTTGAAGAGAATCAGACTTTGATGTCTGGAAAAATTGATTCTATTGCTGCATCACTAGAATTGCTGACATCAGTTCTAATTCCTGATGATGTCAAAAAGGGGGAGAAGATACCTAAAGACAAATGCAGAAGGACTCCAACTTTGAGACTGAGGGATGATTCAAATGATGGTGGAAGCAGGGAACCAGAGAAAAGGTCAAAGTCTTCTCAAGAGCAAGGGCGACTTAGGTCAAACTCTGCTAGACAGACAAACTCTGATATGATAAACTCTGGTGCTACTGGCTCTGGTACTGATGCTCAATCTTATTCAAGACTTAAGAGTCTAGTGATTTCAGCTAATCCCATAACTGATGAAGAGATTGCAGCCAAGCTGTTTTTAGATGAGCATGATGGTGAAGTAATAGTTGAGGATTTGGAAGCAGAAATGAAGATGCTGTCTGAAGAACATAAAAAGAAAGTTGCTTCTGGTACTTATAAGAAGAAATCAGTAAAGGCTCCTAGAAAGAAAGAAATTTGAATTTCTATCAAAGAAAATACTCAACAGAGTATACAATACACAAGGAGACCTGTGATTACAAATACTGATAAAGGAAAGGGTATACTGGTAGAAGAAGGACAGTTACCAAAGAAGAATTATTCAACCTCTGACGTTGCTCAAGTTGAATCAAGGATAAACAAATCAACCTCTGACGTTGCTCATGTTGATATTTCTACTAAAGTTGTGACAACCTCTGACAAGGCTCAAGTTGTACAAACTCAGCTAGCTCCACAACTTCAAGGTTTCTTAAGACCTGTACTTTCTGAAACTCTGACGTTAGAAGCTGTGGATTTTTCTCAAACCAGGACAGTACTTGGAAAAGAATCTCATGACAAGTCTGGTTTAGGTTCACACAGGGAAAAGAGAATAAATTAATAACAGATCTTTAGATCAAACATCACTGGCAGAAGCTGGTATTGGGGTATCTCAAGAGAGCCTTGATAAACTAGAATCTGTTCAGATGGTCTATCATAAAGGATTGAAGAAAGAGGTTCTGTTATATTTTATGTCTGATGGAAGAGTATACAGAGTAGGAGAAGCTGATGTTCAATTGAAGCTATGGGAAGAGCTTGAGTATGTTTTATACCTTCTCAAAGTCAAAAATAGAAGTACTCACAATGCTGCTTTAGTTCTAAGAGAAAGGATGCTGAAGACAAAAGCTATGCTTGGAGGAGGTGTTTCTAGTGCATATATTCCTAAGTACAGAGATGCTTATGGAAAGATTGTTGAGATGAAGAGAAATAGTGCTAAGTTTAAGACCGCACTGGGTATTAAAGTCTTGGAATTCAATCTGGAGTCAGACAAATCATATTATATCCGGCTAGGGAATGAAATGAGAAAGAACATCATTTATTCTCTGAGAGTTGCTATCTACCAGACTGGAGAAGGTGATCCAGAGCTCAAGGAATTGAAAGAGATCATGGTAGAAGAGCTAGAAAAGGCTGAAAGAAGACTTCTCATCGATTATCTCAGGACAATGCCTGATATTGAAGAGATTAAGTAAAGTCTGACTGTAAGTTTTTAAAGTTTTCTGTTCTAAGTTAAAGTTAAACTCTGTTATATTTAAACACTGCATTTGTTATATGTTTTGACATCATCAATTATCTATTTAACTTGTACATCTTCATTATGCACAAGTTGGGGGAGATTGTTAGATATAATTGCTGACGTTTGTTCATCAGTGTTTAAGTACCAGGTACTCATCAGAGTTTACTAGAAGCCAGTCAGAGTTTGATAAAGTCTGACGGGGTGAAGAGTTCATTAACTGTCGGTGCTAATATGAAGATTCTAGAAGCAATATATCTTGAAGATGGAAAGAAGCAAGATATATTGAGACAGTTAAGGAAACGGAACAGAAGACAGAAGCAATTCTAATTTGATATGATTTGTATAGCTAATTTATAGGAATATCAATTAGAGATTGATTATGTAACTGTGTATTATATAAACACAGATAGGTTAACCCTAAAAGGGATGCGATTATTGAAAACATTATTCTTGTAACCTAGCAGCTCTCTGTGATTCTTTAACATCACTGAGAGAAGAGTTATTTATATAATTCACTTGTTGATTCATAAACAGTGTTCTCAATTGTTATTATTATTATACTTATCTTGATTATATATTGTGTAATTCGGCCTAACAAACTTTATCAACTGGATTAGGGTAAAACAACTGCATAAGAATTAAATTTCCCATCACAAGGAATCAAGGTAAAATCTGATAATACAAGGTGCTGCAAGGTATAAGTTATGAAATGAAATAGAATTCGTCAAATAAAGAAAAAATGGGTTGTCTCAATCTCAGGATAATAAAAGAATCTGGTTATGAAACAATAATTAAATTAAGAATTGAAAACATAAATCTTGATACGATACTCTGAACAAGAGAGTACGAGTTAGTAAACTTGCCTTTGGTCCTTAGTTATCACATAAAGCTGAAGTACTATGATTCTCATCTTTTTTCTATCTTACGTCATCACAATCTTCTATTATGCTAACTCTTGGATCCGACGCATATGCGGTTGCTACGAATCTGCACTACAGAGATCGTGCCCGCCCAACTATTCACTAGTTAAATATAAGATATACTTTAGCCTTCGCACTATAACTTCTACATAATATAAATGTTTATATACTTAAGCGCATGCATATTCTACAGAAAATTGGGCATGACCTATTCTTAAAGTGGACATTGCCCTGCTTTCAAAATACCAAAAGTACTAATCCAATCATCCACACACAATTCACAATTTATTTAATACTCACATAAGCTGCCTCGACTTGCAGTAAACATATCCTAAATAGTTCTACATAGACTTGCAGTAAACATATAAGTAATAGTTCTGCATAGACTTGCAGTTACTTATAAGAAAATAATCCTTCATTGACTTGCAGTAAACATATAAGAAAATAATTTTGCTTCAACTTGCAGAAAACATATAAGAACATAATCATGTCTTGACTTGCAATAGCTCTATTTAGAAATAAGCAATCACGTTCACATTTATCACATAGCACGTCCATCATCTAATTCACATAATTTCATATACTTCAGATAACACATAGCACATGCTTGGACTGACAACTCCTATAATTATACAAATTACTAGCTGCACATTTAACACATAAACACATTTCATCCACGTACGCATTTAAACAAGCTTATCATATCATATACATTTACCAAATAATGTTCATTTAATAGTTCTGCCAGAAATTCGGCAGCACTTCCTCTATTTATATAATAATCCCCCTGTTTTAAACTAATCTCAATAGCCAATAATCAATTTACAAACTAACAAATTTACATAACTTATCTTAATCAATATGAACTCACAATTATAAATAACATACTCAACTCAGTATCTCATCTAAACACATTCACATCCAAAGATCAGCATAATACATTCACGACTCCACAACAAAATACATAAGTCACATAACACGTCATAATTTGAAACTCTTTTTTGGAAAATATTTGGTCTTTCTTTTATAAAGATTTGAATATAACAATCTATGGATCGAAAAACAATTATTATACTTTAAATCTGATTATCACTCGATTAATTAAAATCAATCAAGTCAAACAGATAATGAATAAATAAATAATAAAATAATAAAATAGTTTGAAAAGAAATAATCAAATTTTATTTATAAATAATCAAAATTAAATAATAACCAATTAATAAAATTCACCAATTAACTCTTAACTTAATTGGTCAATTAAATTAATTCATTATCATCTAAAATTGATTAAAAATAATCAAATTCAATTACTCTTTAACTCTAAGGGTTTTTAAAACAATTAATAAAATAAATACTTAGATTTTACGAAATTTTGGCATGACCCGTTCGTAAACAGGACTAGCCAGAAATTTTGCATGTACTATGCTGCGTCCCTATTCACAGGACGGATCACATAGTACAGCACAACAACCTGTATATAATCAACAGTAATTAAACAGCATAAATACCTTATCTGAAAAATACAACAAATTCCCAAACTGGGCATTAAACAAAATACTAAGTCACTAACACAACTAATTTACAACTCAAAACTCACTTTAAATATTACAACTTACAATACACTACTTTCACTTACCCAAACATTAACAAAACTGCGAAAACATATTTCGCAAACAATCTTGGCATACTAAAATGAATTACTAAATAGAAGTGAACTATTAACAATATACTATACTTTCCGCTTAGCAATCCTTACTCCACTTTGAAATTGCTAACACCTTCTGTAGGATTCAACATCAGCATAAAACAATCCAAAACAAATATCAAACGTTCACAGTCCTGTAACATCACATAACCAATAACTCAAGGCGACAACATAACGACAATCTACAACTCTTACAATCGATACTAATTTATTGATTCAACAAAACTTTCAAATACAATCCATAATATATATTCTGAAGATTTCAGAATACAATCTCAAAATACTTAAAACTAATAGCTTTTGAGAAATTACCAAAAATGTTGCACTTATAACTGAAACAGCATATTATGAACTCATTAATCAAAATACGTGAAATTACAGCTAATTACTACAAAATGAATTTATAATATCATAATCTAATAACAACCACGAATATCACAATTTCGGCACATATATTTATAATCACAACATAACCCCTTTAACTAACTTTATAAACAATTTGATTGAAACAATAAATTTACTAACTAACACAATTTAAATAAACAATACAAAATGATAATTATACATATTACTAAAACGAATATACCACTAATTACTGCAAAACAAATGAATTTATAAAATCGTAGATTAATAACAAAAACGAATCAAATCCTGCCACTCCCATACACTAACAATGAAATAAAACTAAGCGAATAACTAGTTTATATATAAATACTTAAAACAAGTAAGCATTTAAATTTACATACACAAACATAAGTATTTGAACCATAAAACAAGTTCAAAATTTTGTCTAAACATTTACATCCTCAACAAAAATCTGTACTGCAATATGTAGTCAAGTAATTTCAGAAATTTGAAATAACAGTTAATTCACAATAAGGAATAAAGAAAAACAATTTACATAGCACATAAACACAACTTAATAATCATGGCATAAAAACGAATTTCAGTTTCTTGATGGTTTCGATTATACCCAATGATAACTCTGTTAAGGAAAAACTGGACTATGGTGGTTGTAGTGGTCGTGCGTAGTGGTGCCGGAACTGAACAGAAAAGGTCGGTGGCGCGGCTAAAGCTTTGACAGGAAGAACCGGCGGCGGCTGTGGTGGCAAGAAACGAAGCACTGGCGGCCGGAGAAGAAAGCTAGAAACGGGATAGAAGATTTGGGCTGCCGTGGCGCGGTGGTGCGCGGAGGATTGGCCGGAAATCGCACAGAAGAAGGGCGGCGGCTGGACAGAATCGGGGGGGGGGGGGGAATTTCTTTCTTTTCTGTTTTCTTTTTCTTCTGCTACTTTTTTTTTCCTAAACTGTGTATGTATGTTTTCTGCCGTGTATTAAATGTGTGGGTGAGTTTGTGTTTGTCTGAATTTAGATAGGATAATGTTAGGTTTAGAGATAAAGATGAAGGCTTTCATACTTTAACTAACCCACTGACTGCAATTAACGGTATTAATGCGATACTGAAATAATCATTTTTAAAACAAAACGATTCTAAAATAATTAAATCTCACAAATAAAATTATTTATATGCCCAAATTATTCTAAAAACATTTAAATGCATAAAATTCATAATTAAATGAATTTTAAACTAATTTATTTAAAACAAATATGCCAGGCTCAAATTTACTAATAATTGTCAAAAATGAATTTTTAACACATAATACCACCTCACATATTCACATAATATTATTTAAACATTTAATCACATAATGCAGCAAATTTTTAATTTACTCAAAATAAATAAATATTACTATTTTTATTACTCAAATAAATAGGAAATTTGCACCTAATTTCCCAGATAAAATAACCAGCTTTCACATATATTTTTAAATAAAATATACACATAATACAATTCCTCCTTTTTGAAAAAAACAATAAAATATTTAAATAATAATATTAATAAACCCTGAAAATTCAGGTTACTACAATCTACCCACCTTATAAGGATTCCGTCCTCGGAATCAGCTGAAGGTGTCACTAAGGTTCTTTTAATAACTTCTAACTCTGGTTGCATTCTCAATAATACTAACTCTTTAATCTTTGATACTTGTTCTTTCTAGTCTGGTATTCTACCAGTTCCTCTATATAGGGCAAACCCGGCTGTACCACTACACGTTACGCGTTACAAGTATTCTAATCGCATCTTGATCCGCTTTGACTCTTGGTAATCCCACCGCAAAAGTTAACTAATTCCAACCTGCTTGGCATACTTCCAAGATTATTTGAGATAACAAGATTCATGATAAATTGAAGTGAAAAGATGTCATATCATAACGAATGTCCCACAATTGTGGTTATTGAGTTACAAATTTCAAAGCAAACATTTTTGAAATAAAAGAATTACTGAGAGACCAATATGATCGGATGAACCAATGTTGCGTGTCTTAATTAAGACATTACCAAAGGTAATTAACCTTCTTGTGTTGCACAACACACAAGTGATGGCGTCCCATCAAACTTCTATCACACAGACAGATAGTCCTTGTGTCCCCTATAAATAGGGTTGTTCATCTCAGCTGGAGTAGAGAAATATAACAGGAGTCTAAAATCAAATTAACCATTAAGGCCTTTTGATGAGAAATTCTCAGAGACACCCTTGGATTACAACTGAACAGATTCCAAAGGTACTACTCCCGGAGAAAAGAATCACCGGACAGAAATTACTGGCACAATACGAGAAAATGATGATTTATCAATAATAGAGTTACTCACTGTTGAAGAAATTTAGAAATTCGAATATCAAAACTTGATAGGGTTTTAGAAACTTAAAAGAGTGTCACATAATTCAATAAGAGGGAAAATATTGCCAAGGTCTTCAAGTATGTCTTCTTTATCAGCTCCTTTGATGGCTCGTCATTCGATTCTACGTTCTTCTGATACACGTCCCAAAGTTATCGATATCATACGTCATCGTCGTCCCGCAATAGTCTTTGAAGATTCCACCAGCTACGTCTACAATCGCAAGGATTTCTATCCAGCTCAACTCAACTATGCTCAACTATCTCAAACGACTATCTCTATCTTAACTTACTCATTGGTACTATATCCAATAGTCCAACACGAACTCTACGTGAGCTCTGACGTTCCTCACATAACTATACACACTCATACACACTCTCGTTTCTAGTTTACTATAACTCCGCTCTGATACCAACTGTGACGCCCCCAAAATCCCGGGGTCCGTGGATTTGGTCGTCACCTGAAATCTCAAATAAAATCACCTACTGAAAATAAAACCAAAACAAATATAACATCTACGACCCCAACTCTACCAAGAATCTTTTAGGTTATAGTGCTAGAAACAAGAATCCAAACTTTATTAAACTTTAACTTACTTATACAACAATACTCTTTACATAAATCTATAACACTGGTATAACTTCGATGTGAAGTATACCAGGCAAAACTAACTTTATACAATATTATATTTACTAGAAATCAACTATATACTATACCATTACACTAGATCCAAATGCTCTGCATCAACTCATCTTCCCAACGTCATCTTGACACTTCTCGCTCCATAGTTATGCAATTAAATACTGGCAATCTACCTTTTCACTGGAGGGTTAAAAGGTAAAACAAGCAAGAGTGAGCAAAAGAAGCTCAGCAAGTATATAGTACTGCACAAGATAAAATAATGATGCAATGATAGCAATACGTATAAAAATGAACTTAGTTGGCCAAGAAAATGGCAATATATGAGAGAATCAATTTAACTGGCAAAATGAACAATAATAATAATCAATATCAACTGTAAGTTAGAATTGGATTTTTATTGACGCAATGAGTTATAGAGTCACACTAAAACTCCGGACCATACCCACGGTATGTCCAAATACTGAACTGGATCCAAGGCCACTTTGGCCTACATAACATTGATACTCTGACTCGCGTCTGCAGTCCTAAAAAAATATTTCATTTTAATTAAAAACTTCCAATTCAAACTTAATACTGGGGGTTAGGTGTCGGAAAAATCGACTACCTCGATAATTCAAACTATTACCTTCAACTGTCTGATTAACTTTATCAACAGGATTAGGGTAAAACAACTGCATAAGAATTAAATTTCCCATCACAAGGAATCAAGGTAAAATCTGAACAAGAGAGTACGAGTTAGTAAACTTGCCTTTGGTCCTTAGCTATCACCTAAAGCTGAAGTACTATGATTCTCATCTTTTTCTATCTTACGTCGTCACAATCTTCTATTCTGCTAACTCTTGGATCCGACGCATATGCGGTTGCTACGAGTCTGCACTACCGAGATCGTGCCCGCCCAACTATTCACTAGTTAAATATAAGATATACTTTAGCCTTCGCACTATAACTTCTGCATAATATAAATGTTTATACACTTAAGCGCATGCAAATTCTACAGAAAATTGGGCATGACCTATTCGTAAAGTGGACATTGCCCTACTTTCAAAATACCAAAAGTACTAAGCTGCAGCAAGTGGAGACTTTGAGTTTTCTGATGATGAAGACAGCTTTGGTGACAATCTACAGGTGGCCACCACTACACAGACTGGGACTTCTGTGGTGCCTCCTACACCAAACTGGCTTTCTCAGGATATGCATGGTAGATGCAACTTGGATGCTGCTATCACAAGGCAGTACAATGAGGCATATCTAGCTCATGAGTCTGCTGAAGCAAGGGAAAAGAAATTCTACAAGGCCATAATGGATTCTCTGGAAATTCAAAGGCTACAAATGTTGCAGACAAGGATTGAGGCTACAGAAATCAAGGATTCAATTAGCAACCTTAGGGATGTTACTGAAAGGAGGCTAGATGAAAAGCTTCCTCTTCACACTGTCTCCAGGATGTCAAGGTTTTTCACCAAGGAACCTGAAGTGTCCTCATCTTTGAAAACTCTCTCCTCTAGAGTGGACAAAGTTGAGGCTACACTTTCTCACATGCAGAAGGAACAGGAGAAGCAAACTAGCCTACTCACCCAGCTTCTGGCAGCTCAAGGAATCCCTATCATCTCACTTGATGATAACAAAAAGGGGGAGAAAACTAAGGAGCTAGAGATACAAATCACAAAGGTTTTGGTCCCAGCCATCTCCTTGCCAGAAGAGCCATTAGCAATGGGGGAGTTTGGAAAGAAGAAAAAGGATGGTATTGACCTGATCCAGGAAGCTTCTATGAGGATGAGACTTGCAGAACAAATCAAAGACCATTGGTCCAACATAGAAGCAAGGGTCAAGAAAATTGCTGGAACTACAAAGGACTCAAATCCATCAACGGATCAACCATCAACGAATGCCATGGTTCTAGTGTCAACGGAATGGGAGCCACAGACCAATTCTTTCTATAAGGTAGAGCCCCTTCTACATGGAGTCACTCAAGGTCCAAGGAAGGAAAAAGGACAAACTTCATGCATTAGGGATGTGGAACAAGCTACACTCCAAAGAAGCTTATCTCCCAAGTCCCCTGCTAAACCAAAGGGCAAAAATATAGCAAGGACTTTCTATCCTGCACCTTATCCAGATGAGCTCAAGCTTCTTGGTCTACTTATCACAAAAAGCAAGGAAAGCAATGATTATGAGATAAGGAAGCAAAGGGCAATTGTCTACAGGAATGGACAAGAAATCTGTGTTTGGGCTGGTCACCCAAACTTTGCTGAAGCTAAAGCTGAAGAGTCAGAAAGAGCAGCAATGCAAGCCCTTGCTGTTGCTCAGTCTCTTGATGAAGAAGAAATACAGCTAGAAGAAAAAGCAAGAGAGGAAAGGAGTGCAAAGAAGAGCACAAGGCAACCAAAGGCAAGAGCTAGGAGAAACATAGCCTTTGAGAATGATGACTCTCAGAGCATTGCATCAGACTCTTCTGTACCAATTGCACCTCCAACAATTCCTGATCCAGTTTCAGAGGTAAAGTTAGCCTGTGATCCTAATCATCCTGTAAATTTCCATGATCAGCCAATTGAGCCAAAGGGAGAGCCAATTGAGTTTGATGAGGCCAACTTTCCAAAATTCCTCTTTGAAATGGATCCAAAGAAGAAATCTAAGCAAAGGGCTACCAAGGCTAAGCCAATTCTGGTAAGGAGACCACAAGCTGAGATACCCCCTACCAACCCAGAAGACTTCATCTACATTGCTGATATCAGGGAGGAGTCTGACATTCATATCAATCTTGATGACCTGGTTGAAGTGAGAGGAATAGCAGCTTCTTACAAACTACCAGAGAGATTGGTATTTGTCTACAAGGGTGGGAGAGAACAGGTTTGGCCTCTACACAGAATTCTGGGAGAAGACTATCAGACACTGCTATCTGTGTTTAAATGTTTGAAGAAAGATTTTGGTTTTACCAAAACAGCCAAGTCTGAGGTTGTCTCCAAGATTTGCCAAATCAAAGCTAGCTGGAACAAGCCTGGTGCACTTCCCAGAGTATTGAAGGTCCCTCAAACAGGAAAGATAATTCATCTCCAACCTTTTTGGATGATGGAATTCAGAGATAAGGACAACTGTAGAAGATTCTTCAGAATAGAAGACCAACTGGAGAAGGCATCCAATGAAACTCTAAGATTAATGCAATCCAAGTTGGGGAATCAAGATGAAGAAGAGAAGATTTTCTACAGAAGACTTCAAGCTCAGATTGAGGAGAACAATGCAAGAAAAGGGAAGAAAACAAGACCATAGAGGCAAAGATGAAAAATCTGCTCAGTCTAGAGGAGCAACTCTGTGCACTTGTTTTGTAAGATTTTCTACTTTGCATTTCAATTAAATTCAATGAAGCTCAATGCAATTTCTACTTTTATCATGTGTAATATGTCTGAGTGCTTTTGTTATCATCAAGGCTCTTGATTTATGGATGTTATTCTATCAGTCATAAATTGGGGGAGATTGTTAGGAATATGTTGTTCTTGATGATAATTATAAAAACACTTAGTAGATTTTGTATTAAGTCATTTTGTAGCTGTCAACGAAATGGCATGCTTTGCAGCATTCCGTTGACAGGAAGCTCATCAACGAAATGAGTAATGTAGCAATTGCACTGTACAATACTTCACAGTTTGATATGCATTTTGTTGTATGTATTAGATAGGTTTTCTAAGTCATGTTGACTAAGTACTAGATAGGCAAAATAGGTTGGTTAATTGTAAATATATTATGCCTTGTAATTTTGCCTAAGTGAAGACATGTCAACGGTATGAAGATCACTCTGTCAACGGTATGGAGTTTACCCATCAACGAAACGAGGGAAACACCATCAACGAAACGAAGGAAACACCATCAACGGAATGAAGAATATAGCTATCAACGAAACACATCTCCCTGCTATCAACGAATCACTATTGCTTTTTGAACAGTTGACAAAGTGATAGTGACAGTTTACTGAACAGATCTAAAGGAGATATGGAAGTGTACTTTGCATTGGAAGCCATCAAAATGGTTAGTGGAAATAAGGAAACATTCCAATTTCCAATAAGGCTCTTGGGAATGATTAAAATAAGCATGAAGACAAAAGCAAAGATCTCCAAGGACCATTGGACAAAAGGAATGAAAAGCAAGCTACTAATGGTTACTACTATTGTTCTTTAGTTTAGCCAAACGTAGAATTGTAAACTTGGGTATATATAACCAAGTGTAGCAGTTACTTTAAGAGTACGAGAAGAAAAACAAATAGTTTGTATTAGCTATCTTTGAGAGCATACTTCTCTACAATCTTGTAACTGAGCAGCTGTGTACATTTTGTATCACAGATTATTTCCGCAATAAAAATCACTTCAGTTGGATCATCAAACAATCCAACTGAAATTATTTATGTGCTTGTGATTTTTACTTTAAGTTCAGTTTTTATTTGTAAGTTGTTTTAAGTTTAAGAAATATCAAGAATTGTATTCAACCCCCCCCCCCCCCCTTCTACAATTCTGTTAGGTCATTTGGGATTAACATATATTATGCATGTGTTAAATAGTGTTCCGTTGGTCAGATGACTCCTCAAATCTGTACCCCGGGTTTGGAGGTCGTCACACTTCGTCCTCGAGTGTTGCACTGGATTGTTAGAGATTGCTATAGCACTTGTGTTGTCGCAAAATATTGGAATCTTTGTCAACAAAAGCCCATAGTCACGGAGTTGGTTTCTCATCCACAAGATTTGAGCACAGCAGCTTCCAGCAGCAATGTATTCAGCCTCAGCTGTTGATGTGGAAACTGAATGTTGCTTCTTGCTATACCAAGAAAATAATCTTCTTCCAAGAAACTGACAGCTTCCTGAAGTACTCTTCCGATCAATCTTACAACCTGCAAAATCAGAGTCAGTGTATCCAATAAGATCAAATCTTGTATCTTTAGGGTACCAAATTCCAAGATTTGGAGTCCCCTTAAGATATCTAAATATTCGCTTAACAGCTATTAGATGAGATTCTTTAGGATCAGACTGAAACCTAGCACACAAGCATGTTGCAAACATTATATCTGGTCTACTTGCAGTGAGATAAAGTAATGAGCCTATCATACCTCTGTAGCATGTGATGTCAACCTTCTTACAAGTTTCATCCTTATCAAGCTTAGTGGCAGTTGGCATAGGAGTCTTTGCTGTAGATGAGTCTTCCATTTGATACTTCTTCAGAAGATCTTTAATGTACTTGGACTGACAAATGAATATACCATCTTGTCTTTGGTATACTTGCAGTCCAAGGAAGAATGACAATTCACCCATCATGCTCATTTCATAACGACTCTGCATTAACTTAGCAAATCTCTTGCATAGATCATCATTAGTAGAACCAAATATTATGTCATCAACATATACTTGCACCAATATCAAATCATTTTTGTGCTTTTTGTAAAAGAGAGTCTTGTCTACAACACCTCTTGTAAAATCATTTTCAAGTAAGAATTCAGAGAGAGTGTCATACCATGTCCTTGGAGCTTGTTTGAGTCCATAGAGAGCTTTGAATAAAAAGTACACAAAGTCTCACTACTAGAAAAACTGCATTAGACATCGGTTTCTGACCGATGTCTTTGAACAATCTGGTGCGATGTCTTTGTCGGTGATGTCTAATGTCCAAACTTTAGACATCAGTTTTCAGCCGATGTCTAATATCATTTTACACATCAGTTTTCAATAAATTTCCGATGTTTATGTCCATTCTTCTTGGTTCAACTGCTTGAGGTTAACTTTTTAATCGTCATATTGCTGGTATTAGATGTTATTTAACCTATGACAGACGTAGATTATTTCGACATATACATCAGTTTTTTTGAAAAAATTGATGTCTAATCTAATTTAAACATCAGTTGACATTATGAAACTGATGTATAATGTAACATTAGACATCGGTTTTAGACGATGTCTAAGAGATTATTAACATCAGTTTCAAACTGATGTATACTGTAGCAATAGACATCAGTTTTGGATGATGTTGAAGACATCTATTACATTTGTTACTTGTTTTTAAAGCCGATGTCTGAGGCATATACATCATGGATAGTACTACAGTCATTATCAAAAATCAAATAAGGCATCAAAATAACCACAACTCGATTATCATTATCAAAAAATATTCAGTATATACATCAATGACTACACTTTAAATCGGTAAATGGAAAAGTTGTACATTACAACTCTAGTAAATGCATTTACAATCCCTTTGATGTACCCACTCAAACTTGACCTGAAGTTCTCTGAGCAGCTCTTGTTACCTTCGTCAACATCCTGAACAATGCCACTAACAAGACACCCAACTTGAGCTCCATCATTGAACAACTTACTAGTTAGCCCTGCACTGTATTTACCATAGCTGCCTCAGAAATTCTTCATCTGGATTCTCATCTATATTGCCAATCCACCATGCCTCGGAAAATACAATCTGGAGAAAGCAAAGCTAACATACATGAACCATAGCACATTGTGAAATGCAATAATCCAATAACAAATGTTAGTGAATTCAAAATATAAAATTCGCAAATAAAAAATTAGCATCTAAAACAGATATCAATATATCATGAATTTTGATGCACTGGGTATTAAAAAGAAAAAATAAGCACCCGTTCCCCTACCCCTACCCCTCCCCGGTTTCAAGTAATGGTACTTCGTACTTGGTTTATTTAATATATTAGCTTTACTTTAACTAGTTCACATTAATAATTTGGTAGTATTTGGGCAGGTTCAATATTTGCCATCATCTTATTCTTTTAATGCTCTTCCTTTCTTTTTTCATTTATAAATTCTAGTTTCATATTTAAAAAAGTTCAACTAAAAATGTAAAATTCTATACAGACTAAACACTTTATATACTACTTTATTTAACATTTGTAAGCTTTGGAATATATTCAGCAGATTCTAAGCACATCTTCAATTTAATAACGTTAAACATCCAATGTTACATTCAGGTGCGAGTTCTAGATTAGATAACTTTATCTTCAATTCATCTAAACAGAATGATCAAAACAAACACTTAAATTTGGTAAAGAAAAAAACAGAAGCAGTGTAGCATGTTGCAATTATAGTCTAGTCAAGCTACAGACCTCGTAAGCAGATCCAACATCACCGGAATATATTCTTGATTGGTAGCTGCTCAATATTTTATCTAGCTAGTAGTAATTTTCCTGAAAGTGCATAACAGAACAGTATAAGAAAATTGATTTAGATGTGTTAAGTGAATCCATAATGGTAGCTCCCCATTTTTTATACTCCAAAAGAACATGGATATGGAAACGGCCTCTATGTCGAGAAATTTGAGCAAGCCGGTTGGTACTCATGTCTAAGATAACAGGCTTAAAGATCCAATTTGTGAAGTGTAAAGCTTATATTAAAATAAAAAGTAATTGCAATCTAAAGTTTGACATTTTGTTTCCGGAGTTCTTGATCACAAGGGAGACACTGAATTATGGAAGCTACCTATTGTCCATTTTCATGTGTCCTTTGCTCAATTTAAAGGATAGCTAATTACCATACAGGAAAAGAGTGTACCATTGTGCGTCCAATACCTCCGCTTACTTCAAGCCATTGGTGCAAGATAATAATAGAAAACAAGTTAATTCCATATCTTACCTTATCCTCAGCCAATGTGATCTAGAGTCCATCTAAACATGCATCTGCTATGTTCCACGCATTGGATGCCTGTATCATCACAATAAACAAAATAAAAAAACATAATGAGGGTCAACCAGGTAGAGCAAACAAGTGAACTATTATTATTAATTAACAACTAACCTCAAGAAACCAAAAGCAAACAAAAGTTCACAATTTCTATTTCCTTGATGCCTCCATCTCATATCTTTTGCAGAAAATTGTAATTATCAGAGAATAACGAAAAGTGAATGTAAGCATAAGCATATATCTACAGGAAAATCCATTCAAACATTAAAATCAACACAAACAACTAGTGATTTTCTTTCTCCGTACTCTGGTTTATCAACATCAGCCACCACCTCTTTTAACCTGTTCAACATCAACCACCAAAACTTCAACTTATCAAACATAAGAACACACAGAAAAATGAAGTTCTATCAAACAAGACAGCTGGATTCGGGAAACGAGACAAAGATACATCTTGTAAAATTTAACTACTCTGTCTCTTTGAACTAATTACCAATTAGTACATAAAAATACATAAAAATGCTTATAACAAAGAAAAATACATAAAAATGCTTATAATTGAGCATTGGTAAATACTGAATGATTAAAAACAAAACCCCCAATTTTAAAAATTAGGGTTTGTTTTTTAACAATTCCCAATTGATTCTTAACAAAATACATGCTTTGAAATGATTAATATACATACAACTGTAGCTTAAATACTTACCAATTCGAGCTTTCGAGCTTCAAACAAATCAATTGAGCTTTCGAGCTTCTTCGAAATGAACTGCGACTTGGTTTCTAAACAAAGTGAGACACGAGAGAGTGGAGAGAGAGTATGAACTCCGTGATTTTCAGCAGTGATTCCAGAGAGAGAGTCCGGAGAGTGGAGAGAGAGGTGACAGTGGAGAGAAGGTGAGAGTCGCCAGAGAGACTTGAGAGTCGAGATGAGAGAGAGAGAGAGAGAGAGAGAGAGAGAGAGAGAGAGAGAGAGGTGAGGTGAGGTATGTCGAGATCGAGATCGAGAGAGAGAGGTGGGTTTTGTTTTTAGTTTTAATGAATTTTTTTGATTTAATTTGTCTGAATGTAGTATTAGAATTGAGGGGGGAAAATACAAAAATTTCGGCTAAGGGGGGGAACAAATAGCGGGCAAATGAAACTTAAAGGGGGAAAATAAAACTAAGGGGGGGAATATTTTAGAGGGGGCGCGCGTTTAATTTTTAAAGAGAGGTTTAGACATCGGTTAGTAAATGAAGTGATGTCTAAATGTTTTTAAGGAAAGGTTTAGACATCGGTTGATAAATGAAGTGATGTCTGAATGTTTAAAAGACATCAGTTTTAAAACGAGCGATGTTAATTTGATTTTTAACATCGGTTTTATTGAAATCGATGTTAAAAACGGTGATGTCTATTAACAGATTTTTAGTAGTGTCTGCCAATTTTGAATCCTCAAAACCTGGAGGTTGTTCCACATACACTTCTTCTTCTAACTCCCCGTTCAGAAAAGCACTCTTCACATCCATCTGATATACCTTGTAATTGGAATGTGCTGCGAATGCCAGAAACATTCTGATGGCCTCAAGTCTTGCTACTGGTGCATAGGTTTCATCATAATCTATACCCTCTTCTTGAGAGTAACCTTTAGCAACCAGTCTGGCTTTGTTTCTCGTTACAATGCCATCTTTATCCAACTTATTTCTGAATACCCATCTTGTTCCAATAATAGATTTTCCCTTAGGCCTGGGTACCAGCTTCCAAACTTTCTGCCTTTCAAACTGATTGAGTTCCTCTTGCATAGCAATCACCCAATCTGTATCATCTAGAGCATCTTCAACTTTCTTAGGTTCTGTTTCTGAAAGAAACCCAGAATAGTGACATTCATTTTGTGATGTTCTCCTAGTTTTCACTCCTGTGTCTGGATCACCAATGATCAAGTGAAAGGGATGATCTCTATTACATACCCTGTGTCTTGGCAGATGCGATCTTGATGATTCTCCTTGTTCTAGATGTTGTGGAGTGTGACTAGTTGATCCTTCTCCTGCTCCCCCTGAGTTGTTGACGGTATGATCTGTTGACCCTGTTGATTGACTAGTGGATCCAGTAGTAGTTTGAGTATGTCCACCACTATCACCACTTGGTCCAGAATCATTATCATCATGATTACTATTAATAACTGTAACAACTTCAGGTTCTACTTAATTGTCAGAGAGATCTCCTGATAAATTTTCAAATACCAAGGATTCAGAGTTCTCTCTTGTTTGCAGGCCTGGTCTTTTGGTGTCGTCAAATGTTACATTAAAGCTTTCCAACACCTTCTTATCTTCAATCACATATATCCTGAAAGCCTTAGATTCCAGAGAATAGCCCAGAAAAATGCCTTCATCTGCTTTGGCATCAAACTTGCCAAGATGTTCTCCATCTTTAAGTACAAAGCACTTTGCACCAAACACATGAAAGTACTTCAGTGTTGGTTTCTTGTTGGCCATTAACTCATACGGAGTCTTTTCATGATCTTTGTTGATCAGGGTTCGATTCTGAGTGTAGCAAGCTGTGTTCACTGCTTCAGCCCAAAAGTAAGTGGGAAGTTTTGCTTCATTCAACATGGTCCTTGCTGCTACAACCAAGGTCTTGTTCTTCCTTTCCACTACTCCATTCTATTGAGGAGTTCTTGGTGCTGAAAACTGTCTTGATATTCCTTTCTCTGAGAAGAAATCATTAAGAACTGCATTCTTGAATTCAGTTCTATTGTCTGATCTGATTGTCCGCACAGGTAGCTTAGCTTCCACTTCTATCTTCTTGATGTGATCAATGATTAGTTGTGTTGCTTCATCCTTTGATTGTATGAACAACACCCACGTGTACTTGAAGTAGTCATCCACCATCACCAATGCATATCTTTTTCTTGAAAGTGACATAGCATTGACTGGACCAAATAAATCCATATGAATCAGTTGTAATGGTTCAGCAATGCTTGTCATTCCTTTGCTTCCATGTGATGCTTTCTTCGACTTCACTTTTTCACATGCTACACACAGTCCCTCCTGATTGAATTCCATCAGGGGCAACCCTCTCACTAACTCTCTCTTTACCAAAGAGTTCATAGTTTTGAAGTTCAGATGTGAGAGCTTCTTGTGCCATAACCAACTTTGTTCTGAAGAAGCCTTTCCATAGAAACATGTAATTGTTCCTTCACTGGTAGAACTTAAGTCAGCTATGAAAAAATTTCCTTTTCTTACTCCCAATAGAGCAAGCTTCTCATCCTTCCTATTTGAGATCAAGCATTTATCTTTTCTGAAATCCACATTGTATCCTTTGTCACAGAACTGACTGATACTTAGCAGATTGTGCTTTAATCCTTCCACAAGAGAGATGTTTTCAACAATGACATTTCCAATCTTCAGATTACCATATCCCGTAGTGAATCCCTTTTTGTCATCTCCAAAGGTAACTATTGGGCCGGTCTTCTTAACCACATCTGTCAGCAGGGACTCTTCCCCTGTCATATGTCTGGAACAGCCACTATCCAGTATCCATATCACATTTGCACTTTGTACTTTGCCCTGCAATCACAGATCGATTAAGCGGACTTTGGTACCCAAACATGTTTGGGTCCGTAAGGTTTAGGGGCTTTAACAGGAGTAACATTTAATTCTGTCTTAACACCTTTTCCTTTCATGTTAACTGTGGGAGTTTCATTATTAGTGCTACCAGATGCATTCATTAACTTAAAATAAGCATGCATGATATTGTATGAACATAGTAAGCACTCTTTCTTTCCACATGGTTCATGAAGTTCAGGCATGTAAGACATGTTATGCAATCCAGAAGTGACAGCAGTTTCTACTTTAACCTTTTTACATGCATGTGTAAGGTGATTAGCAGAATTACAAGTAGCACACAACTTCCTAGATGCAATGGGAGATGTATTAACAATATTCTGATTAACTACATTCAGCTTCCCATTCCTGTTTTTCTTGTTCTTTCTAACCTTGTTGCCTATCTCAGTTTTAGGTTTTTCTTTAATCACTGACTTCCTAGGCAACACAGTTGACTCTTCCTCTTCTTTCCTTAAATCCTCCTCAAGCAATTCTTGTGTTATGACTAAGTCTCCTTCTTCAAAAAGTCCTGACATAGGCTTAACAAAAACTGGACAGCTCACATTCTTGAGAACATGTGGAATATTCTTCTTGACATGTTTAGGTGTTTGAGGAAATTCCAAAACTTTCTTGCCAGCTTTTTTGCTATAGTCTAGACCTATTGCAGTCATCTTCCCTATGGTTTGATTATCAATTATTTACTTTTGAATCAGGGCAGAGTTCTTATAAGCGTTCAGTTTCAACTCTAGGTCAGAAATCTGCTTCCTCAGGATAGTCTCTATCTCTTCATTACACTTGACCTTGTTGTCTAAGTACTCAATCCTCTGTTTCAGACTTTCTATAGTGACACTTACAAGCTCTAGTTCTTGATTTCTAGATTCTAAATCCTTAACCTTTTGAACTAGTTTAGCATTTTCAATTTCAGATGCTAGCATGCTTGTGTGTACATTAAACAATTCAACACTTAAGTCTTGCACAGTTTTCTTGAACTCAGAATTAGACATGTCAATTGTAGTTAGGATAGGTACCTGTGATGATTGAGGTGATTCCTCTGAAGAGTCTGCCATCAGGGCCATGTTCCCATACTCTTGATCTTCATCCGAATCAGTATCATCCCAGCTTTTACCCTCGGCTATATAAGCTCTCCCTTTCTGCTTTCCAGATGAGTTTTCCAGTTGTTGTTTGAACCTAGCATTTTCTTTCTTCAACTCATCATAAGAATCCTTTCTATCATAACCACCTTTCTTGTCTCTTGCTTGACGAGGCTTCTGGCATTCAGTAGCAAAATGCCTTATCTCATTGCAGTTGTAGCATCTTGACTTGCTTCTATCAATCATGCATGTCGTGTAGCCTCCCTTAGTTCCTGTACTTGGTGAATAATTGCTTTTCTGAAATCTGTTGGTTGGTCCCTTGAACTTGTACTTAGGGTTTCTTTTGAAACGAATGTGGCTAAACTTTGCAGCTAAGTACGCCATGGTTTTGTCTTCCATTTTCTCAAGCTCTTCTAGGGTGTAGTAGACACTTTCATCAACACCCAGATTTGCAGAATCCATCTCAGCTTCTATTATCACCTCCTTTCCAGCTCTAGGGATCTGAACCTGAACTTCAGAAGTTGTTGGTTCATCCACTACAAGTGCGGCTGATCTTGCGAGTGCAGTACTCTTGTTGTCCACTGTCTCTTGTCCGTAGATTATTACTCTCTGTTCCTGTTCCATCTCATAAGTCTTCAACTTGCCATAGATCATCTCTAATGACATCTTTGTGAAGTTTATTCTTTCCCTTATGGATGATGACTTATGTTCTACATGGTGGGGCAGCGTCATCATGAACTTCCTGTTTGATTCTCTCAGAGGATAGGTCTTTCCTTTCATTGCCAATTCATTCAGAAGCTTAGTAAATTTCTCAAAGACCTGAGTTATACTTTCTCCTGGTTGAGACCTAAATGACTCATACTGAGAAGTTAGGATGTCCAATCTGTTTTCATGCACGTCTTCAGTTCCTTCCATTATTAGATTGATGGTATCCCACATGTGCTTCCCGCTTGTACAGCTCATTATCTGATAGCTCATCTCTTTGTCTGCGGAGTCTGTCAATATAAGCATCAGACCTGTATCCAATCTAATCAATTCTTTATCTATATCAGTGTACTCAGATAATTCCTTAGGAATATAACTTCTAGGAACTCTAGTACCATCTGGAGTTGTAGATTCTTCAATTGATTTCATTGGTACAAATGGTCCATTCTCTAGTATGCCAAGATACAAAGGATTTGATGCCTTTATAAATAATAGCATTTTCATTTTCCACAGACCAAAGTCATCTCTTGTAAACGGGGGCACCTTGATACCTGTTGTTGTCTTTGGAGCACTCATGGTAGAAAATTTCAAATTGTTTAAAATTCAAGAAATTCCAATCAAATGAAAAAATTTGAAAGTTAAAAAATTTGCTTCAAATTTTCAAGCTATGTTTGATTTTGGTCTCATTCACCGGATCTGATTTGTGCGTCAATCAAGTAGCTCTGATACCAATTGTTAGGTCCAAAGTATCGTAGAAGGGGGGGTTGAATACGATACTCACAAATTCTTCGATTTCGTTCACGGATAATTCTTTGTGATATAGTTCAAAATCAAATACTCCAAATCAAACCACGAGCCGGGGAATATATCATTTTATAAATATAAACCACGAAGGGTGCTACAAATTCTAATCCGCAGGATTAGCTACAATGAGTTCAGGTTAAACACAATCACTACAATAATAGAATTCTAAGCTATGTTAAATTCTCTGTAAATTTCTCTGTCAAGAACTCTCTCCTCGTAAATGATCTTTATGTGTTCTGCCTTAACTGAAGAAGAACACTTCTTCAAACTCTATTTATAGTCTTCATTTGGAAAACCATCGAACCAAAAGAATTGGATAATTCCTGGCCGTTGGATCTTCATCAACTGATCATCAAAGTATTACTTTCCACCTGCTCCATTTGAGAAAACCATCGAATGGATTAAATCAATTTTCCATTCGATAGTTATTCATTCAAAACTATCGAATGTAAAATTGATTCTAAATGGTTTTCTGAGAATCACTTTTTATATCATTCGATAGTTTTCTAAATAGAAAAACTATCGAATCATTTCCTTGTCTTTTATCCTTTAATAAATCTCTTGAGCTCCAGTGTAATATCCGTGAATTTTATTATTTAAATAAATGATATATTTAATATAAAAATATTTGTTGTGGAGTATTGGAATATTATTAAATGATAATTATTGTGTGATTATGTGCTAATTGGTGAGTTGGAAGCCCCTTTCAAATATTTCGTCATTTGGAATTTTCTTCAAATCTGAGCCCCGTTTTGATAATTCAAGGGCCCCGTTGGAATTTCGTACATTAATTATTATCTCTTCGTGTTTCGTATTCGAATCATTATCGGGAGAGATATTCGTATCATTTCATTCCTACCTATTTGATTCTGCAAGAATAATTTGTTTTGTTCAAAAAGGGAAAAATTGTTCCAAAGCCTAATTGCTTAAGGGGACAGATATATCATTTTATATCAATATTACATTTGTTATAGCCCCGGTATTCTTGAGCATTAGTTATATAATGATATATATATCAATTGGATGATCATCAACCTTTTTAACTGATTATTCCTCGTAAAACGTGTTTTTAACCTAATTAGGGTTTTTAAACGATCCAATGGATCTATATCGATCCAAAAATGTTGTTTGGGGTATTATTTTTCCAAAAATATAAAAAGACGAATCGTACCTTGAAACTCATAGAAATCTGCAGTTAATTATCCAAAAATTAAAAATCCCTGAACCGTGTTCTTCGTGTTCTTGAAGATTAATCCATTCGTTCAAGGTGTTATTGAAATCCAAATCTGAAGCTCTTGTACTCAAATCAAAGCTCTTGATCTCTAGTTTCGGAATCTTCCAACCTCATCATCATCTGGTAAGTTTTAGATTTTATATGAATTTTTCAATATTCGAATTAAAATTAGGGTTCTTGGTCGATTTGGGGATTTTCAATTTGTTGATTCTCCGTTCAATTGGTTGCTTGTAACATGTTCCTAGGGTTCTAAATAGCAAGGATCCATGATTTAATTTCATGTTTGAGTTAAATTTTGATGGGTTTGATTTTCGGGTTTTGACCCGAATTTTTCTTTTACTTCGTTCGTTCTTGTTGTTGATCTGACATAAGTTTTGATATGGGGCTTTGATTGTGTGAGTTATAAGCTTCATTTTGTGATATTAATCGTAGAGTTTCTTGTAGAAATGAGAGAGATCGGGTTTCCGGCCGGAGTCTTCCCCGACGGTTTCTTTGACCGGATTCTGGGCTCGATTCCGGCATGGGACAGATGTAATTGTGTGTTGGTTGTGTTTGTTTTGAGAAGGCGAGCAAAAGCCCTCTAAGTTTGTTTGTGTTTGGACAGAATTGTAGAAATCCGGTCTCCGGACACCGGCCGGATTCTGGAAAACCCAGAATCCGGTGGGTTGTTCTTGGCAACCCGGATTCGTTATTCCCGACCCGTTTACCCGAAGTTTGACCCGGTTTCAATCTTCAAAACCCTAATTCATTTTCTGAAAACTGTTTTTGGATTTTATTTTTAAATTTAATTCGAAAATAGTTTAAAAACTTTAAAAATTCATATTTTTATTTTAAAAATATATTTTAATATCAGAAAAATTCTGGAAAATTATATTTATTATTTTAAATCCGAAAATTGATTAAACTTAATTATTTTAATTATTTTTAATTAATAGTTAATTTATTAATTAATTGGTTATTTCTTTTAATCAGTTAATTCTTAAAAATTAAATATTAATTAGATGTAATTAATTAAAAATTCAGTTTAATTATTTTCAAGCCTATTTATTTATTTAAAAATAGTTTGAATATTTAAATTGTGTCAATTAATTTTATTAATTGATTTATTTGCATTTAAAATGTTTATATTGGATTTAAAAATCCGAGTTTTGATTTAAAAATTAATCGTGACTTATTTAAAATTCAAATAAGTTTCGTATGATGTTTTAAAAATGTTTATAAGTGCTATATGGTTCATATTAATTGTGTGTTGTGTTTTATAGTCTGTATATGCCCGTACTAGGGCAAATATCTGAGTTTTAAATATCATAAATCATACCGGACGTCCGATACGTAACCGGTTACTTGTTTAAATGTGATTATTGATTAAATAAGTGTCGAGAGTAGAACGAAAATAATTAGACTTATTGTGATGAGTTGTTTAATTATAGAATCGAGTTCCCGGAGCAAGGGAAAGGGAAAGGTAGAGTGAGCAGAGTCGATCCGACAGCAGCTTAGACCAGGCAAGTATATGTGCCTTTACTTGTGATAAAAATTATTATTGTCTTGATTACTTGAATACCGTTATCCCCGGAACAATTCAAATTATCAATCTTTTAACCGCATTTTGACAACTGATTCCATTTCCTTAGAGATTCTTGATTCTTTGATTTGATCTGCATCAGAAACCTTTATTTCCAATTCACTTGATTATTGTTTACCACCATTTATTATTGATTATCATCCTTTGATTATTATTGACAACCATTGATCATTTGACTTCCATCGTTGACTATTGATTACGGTCATCGATTATTGATTACCAATATTGATTTCCTTATTGAATGAGTACACTGTACCGTTGAAATTATTCCATGATTATTTCTCGATCTTCATTTGATACTGAGCAGTTGAAGCTCTTTTGCAATTATTATACATTGAGTTTATCTTATTGAGCATGTTATTGTTTATACCCTATGATAGATTTGGCATGTTTTTAAAATGGACCGGTAATTGGTCGGGCCATATTTATGGTCGGAATAACTTAAGGCCCAGATTGGCCTAGGATCCAGTAGAGGACTATGCCGTGAGCTAGTCCGGGGTTGATGTGTGGCTGGCCAGCAGCACAACCTTTGATTTGAATAAAATGTATAAGCCAAATTCTAATTCTTTTCTTTAATTGTTATTGATACATAGCATGTGTTAGCTAAATATTGTTGATTCTGATATCATAAATTCATATCCTTACAACTGTGATAGAAATGATACATTGATGTTTGCTGAGCACTTTTGGCTCACTCTTGCTTGTTGTTTTCTAACCCTATTCCAGTTAAGCGAGAGTATGAGTCGGCACATCGTGACTGATAGTTCACCGGCAGCTAGGAGAGCCCCTCGTGTGGTTGTCATTGGCAGGGTAGTTGTTGTTTTGCTTTTCTAGATTAGATGTCTAGATTTGAACTTAAGTTGTGATGTAATAACTCTGATAAAACTGGTATTGTATTAATAAAAGATTGTAGTAGCTTGTGTTCATTGCCATAATCTGGATGCGGTCTTGGTTAAGGGGTATTTGTGTCTTTATATATTATGCATGTGTTAAATAGTGTTCCGTTGGTCGGGTGACTCCTCAAATCTGTACCCCGGGTTTGGAGGGCGTCACAGGTTGGTATCAGAGCAACAGGTTATGGCAATTGAAACAAGTTAGGACTTAGGGTCCAGGATAACATAGAGAGTTAGGAATTCACTTAAGGATATTAGGAGGTCAACTAGGGATATTATGTGTAGTAATTAAATATGGTTATAATTGCAGCCCCCTAGTTCTAGTTCAGACTCAGACCCTTCCGAGGATACGATAGCAGAGATACCTACATCCGTTAAGAGAGAAGGACCATCTCGGTCAGTGCGATATCAGCCTAGGCATCAGCATCCGGTAGTCAGGAGAGATCAGGTACCTTGTCCTGTTCCACTCCGACGAGTAGCCCCAGCACCAGTGTCTCAGGCATCAGTTTATGGGCCTTTGTATCAGTTAGGTGAGCCACCAGTTCCACACCATGAGTATCAGAGGGTGAGTAAGAGAGGGAGTACCTTTATGGACAGGTTATGGAGATGGGGAGGATTCGTTCGACTGAGGCAGCCGCTATCCGAGAGAGGGACAGACTTAGAGATCAGATAGGGGACATTCAGATGAGGCTTAGGGTTACGAGGACCTTGGTTGAGACTTGATTGCACGGATTAGCTTCTAGTCGAGAGGGAGAGACAGTAGCAGGGATGAGACAGATTTTGGATTATGCGATGAGTGAGATTGCAGGGATTGCAGGACCCCCATTATGGGAGACAGGAGCAAGTGATCTGTGAGCAGGTTTAGGAATAGACAGATGTGACATGGATGTATGGTTTCTAGATAGTTAGTATATAGATGCATATTGTAGTATTAGCAGTGCACCTGGCTTATAGGAACGCCTCGGGTTGTTGTTGCATTTTTGTTGTATTGCTGGTCGGCAGTTATGGTTCAGCCATGATATATTTTCTTTTGAAGCATTCTACGCTTGTACTAACTCTATCTATATATATATGTATGATAAACCTCTTTTATAGAACTGTATTTATTCTCTTGTCATTCATTTCCAGCATCATAACTGTTATTCTACTTGTTGCAACGAGTGTATCCATACACCGTTGAGAAGATCTGTAAACCTTCGAGATATCAATTGTGATCCTTCCTTCTATTATATGAACTGTTTGATTAAGCCAATTATTGTTTATTCATCAGCGATATGCCTCATAGACGACAAACCCGTTCAACTGATACCTCTGACCAAGAAGGTCAACAAAATACACCTCCCACGGGCCACATGGACCCGATGGTAATCCAGTTGTTAAATACTCTTACTCAATAGACTACCGCATTAGCACAGCAGCAACAAGCATTTCAGCAACAACTCTTAGAACAGCAGCAACAACATCAGCATCAGCAGCATCACCAGCAAGCAGCACCGGCGGTTACGTTCAAATCTTTCCAAGCAGCAAAACCTCCAGAATTTAAAGGATCAGCAGACCCTGTAGAGGCTAAGGCAAGGTTGAAGGAGATGGAAAAGGCTTTTGCCTTGATAGAAGTGGCAGAAGATCAGAAGACGGAGTATGCAAGCTATTTTCTGAAGAATGAGGCCAGTTATTGGTGGGAAACGAGTAGGGCTATGGAGCCCGAGGGATTGATTACGTGGGCAAGATTTACAGAGTTGTTTTTGGAAAGGTATTTTCCGGACTATATGAGAGATCAGATGGAATTAAAGTTTTTGGAGTTAAAGCAGGGAATTATGACAGTGCCCCAATATGAAACAAGGTTTACAGAGTTGTCAAGGTTTGTTCCAACCTATGTGGATACGGAAAAGAAGAAGGCCAAGAGGTTCCAGCAGGGACTGAGGTCTTGGATTCGTAGCAAGTTAGCTATATTGGAGTTGGACACCTATGCAGTGGTGGTCCAAAAGGCAATGATTGCGGAGACAGAGAGTGATTCTTACATGAAAGAGAGGGAGAACAAGAAAAGGAAAGCAGGGATACCCGATAAGGGACAACAACAGGGAAGTTTTCAAGGGCAAGCAAATAAGAAGCCGGGATTTCAGCCTGGAAGGAATACAAGTTTCAGGAAACCAGATACCGGGAGCGTAGGACAAGATAACCGTCTACCAGCCGGCAGTCAACAGGGACTTTCTAGACCCCCACTACCTGAATGCAAGACATGCGGGAAGCGACATCCAGGGATATGCCATCGATTGAATGTCACATGCTTTAAATGCAATCAGAAGGGACATTATTCCTGGGATTGCAAGATAGGCATTGTGTGTCATCGGTGTAAGAAACCAGGTCACATGATTAAGGACTGCAGAGCACCATCACCCGTGAACAATATGATTCGGGCAATTGAAGCACCTCTAGTTGTTAATGTCCAGCCGTTATCCAGGACCTACAATATGTCAATGGGAGAAGCAGTGAGAGATTCTGACGTGGTGGCAGGTACACTTCTAGTAAATTCTTTTCCTGCTAAAGTGTTAATAGATTCAGGAGCGACGAAGTCTTTTATTTCTGAAACGTTTGCTCATAGATTGAATTGCGTAATGAAACCCTTAAGTGGAGTGTTGAATATAGAGATAGCTAATCAGGATCGTATAGCGGTCAGTTCATATTATCCTCGTTGTGAGATAGAGATTTTGGGAAATCGTTTTTATGTTGACTTGTTACCTTTTAAGTTAGGTGAATTTGATATGATATTAGGGATGGATTGGTTGACTGAGTATGATGCGAGTATTGACTGTAAGAATAAGAGGGTTACTTTGATTACCCTAGAAAAGAAAGAAATAATATTTAGAGGAGAGAGACAAAGAAAGAGGTTCTTGACGATGATTCAGGCTAAGAGATTATTAAAGTAAGGTTGTGAGGCGTATTTAGCTTATGTGATAGATATATAGAAGGAAGTTTCTAAGTTAGAAGATATTCCAGTTGTAAATGAGTTTCCAGATGTTTTTCCGGAAGAATTACCAGGTTTACCTCCAGATAGAGAGATTGAATTTGCGACAGACTTAGTACCAAGCGCGGAGCCAGTATCTAAGGCCCCTTACAGGATGGCACCAGTGGAGATGAAGGAGTTGGATAATCAACTGCAAGATTTGCTAGAAAAAGGAATTATTAGACCCACGTTTCGCCGTGGGGAGCACCAGTATTGTTTGTCAAGAAAAAGGATGGAAGCATGAGATTGTGTATAGACTATCGAGAATTGAACAAGCTGACCATTAAGAACAAGTATCCGTTACCCCGAATAGATGATCTGTTTGACCAGCTGAAAGGAGCGGTACATTTTTCAAAGAGTGACCTACGGTCAGGATACCACCAACTGAAGATTAAACCAGACGACATACCGAAGACGGCCTTTCGAACAAGGTATGGGCACTATGAATTTTTAGTAATGGCGTTTGGACTAACAAATGCACCCGCAGCTTTTATGGACTTAATGAACATGATTTTCAAGAGATATTTGGACAAGTTTGTAGTGGTATTCATCGACGACATCTTGATATACTCAAAGACAGAAGAAGAGCATGCAGACCATTTGCGGATTGTGTTGGAAACATTGAGACAAGAAAGACTATACGCGAAGTTTTCCAAGTGTGAATTCTGGTTGAGAGAAGTTCATTTCTTAGGACACGTGGTGAGCAGCGAAGGCATCAAAGTGGATCCAGCAAAGATAGAGGCAGTGAAAGATTGGGAGAGACCAAGGACACCGACTGAAGTCAGAAGTTTCTTGGGATTAGTCGGATACTACCGGAGATTTGTGCAAGATTTTGCGAAGATAGCTACTCCAATGACCAAGCTGACAAGGAAAAGCGAGTGATTTATATGGAACGATAAATGCGAAGAAAGCTTCCAAGAGTTAAAGAAGAGACTAACTACGGCACCGGTATTGATGTTACCAGACGATCAAGGTCAATTCGTAATCTATAGTGATGCGTCGTACAAAGGATTGGGTTGCGTACTTATGCAACATGACAAGGTGATTGCTTATGCGTCAAGACAGTTGAGGCCCCACGAACAGAAGTATCCTACACATGATTTGGAGTTAGCAGCGATTGTGTTTGCTTTGAAGATATAGAGACACTACTTGTATGGAGAGAGATGTGAAATTTACACCGATCATAAGAGTTTGTTACTCAGAAAGAGCTGAACATGAGGCAACGAAGATGGTTAGAACTAATCAAGGACTACGGCGTTTCTATCAACTATCATCCCGGCAAGGCAAATGTGGTAGCAGATGCACTGAGCAGAAAAGAGAGATTAAATACACTGACGATGGCCAAAGAGTTATACAAGGAATTTGAGAAGTTAGAGATCGAAGTAAGTATTCCGAAGGATGCGACGGAAGTGATTTATACCATGACGTTTCAACCGGAATTGTTGGAGAAGATACGGAAGTGCCAAGAGCAAGTTATGAATGATGATGTGAGTAAGATGACAGGTGAGGAAATATGTAGCCAACCGGACGACAAAGGGATCTTGAGATTTGCTTCTCGGATATGGGTACCTAATGTAGCGGAACTGAAAAGTGAAATTTTGCACGAAGCGCATAACTCGAAGTATTCAATTCATCCAGGGAGTACGAAGATGTATCGAGATCTTAAGACGAACTTTTGGTGGCCAGATATGAAAAGGGAGATTGCTGAATGGGTGAGTAAATGTTTTACATGCCAAAGAGTCAAGGCGGAACATCAGAGACCAAGTGGATTACTTCAACCATTGGAAATTCCTGAATGGAAGTGGGAACACATTGCGATGGACTTTGTGGTAGGATTGCCAAGAACAAAGACTAACCATGATGCCATCTGGGTTATCGTGGATCGATTGACGAAATCTGCGCATTTTCTTCCAATTAACGAAAGATTCTCGCTAGATAAGTTAGTTCATATTTACATAAAAGAAATCGTAGTACGGCATGAAGTTCCAGTATCGATAGTGTCTGATCGAGACCCTCGATTCAATTCAAGATTTTGGAGGAGTTTTCAAGAGTGTTTGGGCACCGAGTTAAGAATGAGTACGGCTTATCACCCGCAGACGGACGGTCAAAGCGAAAGAACAATTCAGATTATTGAAGATATGCTTAAGACATGTGCACTTGAGTTTGAAGGCAGTTGGGACGATCATCTACCCTTGGTGGAATTTTCATATAATAATAGTTTTCACGCGAGCATCGGAATGCCACCTTACGAAGCTTTGTATGGACGAAAGTGTCGATCTCCAGTATATTGGGAAGAAGTTGGTGAACGGAAGATGATAGGACCAGAACTAGTGCAACAAACAAAGGAAGTGATTCAATTGATTCAGAGAAGATTGATAACATCTCAGGACCGACAGAAAAAGTATGCGGATCTAGCCAGAAAGGATGTGGGATTCGAAGAAGGAGAGCAAGTGTTACTAAAGGTTTCACCGTGGAAAGGATTAGTTAGGTTTGGAAAGAAAGGGAAGTTGAGTCCGAGATATGTTGGACCGTTTGAGATTTTGAAGAAAGTGGGCAAGGTAGCTTACGAGTTAGCATTGCCGCCGCATATGCAGCACGTTCATAATGTATTTCATGTATCTAAGCTTAAGAGGTATCGACCAGATTCGAATCATGTAATAGAGTATGAACCCATAGAGGTCCAGGCAGATTTATCTTATGTAGAACGACCGATTCAAATATTGGATCGTAAGGAGAACGTACTAAGGAATAAGACAGTAGCGTTAGTGAGAGTTTTGTGGAGGAATCCTAAAGTAGAAGAGTCTACCTGGGAGTTAGAGAGTGAGATATTAGAGAAGTATCCCCAGTTGTTTCCTTGATCTGATTCTGAGGACAGAATCCTATTAACGGGGGAAGGATGTAATATCCGTGAATTTTATTATTTAAATAAATGATATATTTAATATAAAAATATTTGTTGTGGAGTATTGGAATATTATTAAATGATAATTATTGTGTGATTATGTGCTAATTGGTGAGTCGGAAGCCCCTTTCAAATATTTCGTCATTTGGAATTTTCTTCAAATCTGAGCCCCGTTTTGATAATTCAAGGGCCCCGTTGGAATTTCGTACATTAATTATTATCTCTTCGTCTTTCGTATTCGAATCATTATCGGGAGAGATATTCGTATCATTTCATTCCTACCTATTTGATTCTGCAAGTATAATTCGTTTTGTTCAAAAAGGGAAAAATTGTTCCGAACCCTAATTGCTTAAGGGGACAGATATATCGTTTTATATCAATATTACATTTGTTATAGCCCCAGTAAAACGTGTTTTTAACCTAATTAGGGTTTTTAAACGATCCCATGGATCTATATCGATCCAAAAATGTTGTTTGGGGTATTATTTTTCCAAAAATATAAAAAGACGAATCGTACCTTGAAACTCATAGAAATCTGCAGTTAATTATCCAAAAATTAAAAATCCCCGAACCGTGTTCTTCGTGTTCTTGAAGATTAATCCATTCGTTCAAGGTGTTATTGAAATCCAAATCTGAAGTTCTTGTACTCAAATCAAAGCTCTTGATCTCTAGTTTCAGAATCTTCCAACCTCATCATCTGGTAAGTTTTCGATTTTATATGAATTTTTCAATATTCGAATTAAAATTAGGGTTCTTGGTCGATTTGGGGATTTTCAATATGTTGATTCTCCGTTCAATTGGTTGCTTGTAACATGTTCCTAGGGTTCTAAATAGCAAGGATCCATGATTTAATTTCATGTTTGAGTTCAATTTTGATGGGTTTGATTTTCGGGTTTTGACCCGAATTTTTCTTTTACTTCGTTCGTTCTTGTTGTTGATCTGACATAAGTTTTGATATGGGGCTTTGATTGTGTGAGTTATAAGCTTCATTTTGTGATATTAATCGTAGAGTTTCATGTAGAAATGAGAGAGATCGGGTTTCCGACCGGAGTCTTCCCCGACGGTTTCTTTGACCGGATTCTGGGCTCGATTCCGGCATGGGACAGATGTAATTGTGTGTTGGTTGTGTTTGTTTTGAGAAGGCGAGCAAAAGCCCTCTAAGTTTGTTTGTGTTTGGACGGAATTGTAGAATTCCGGTCGCTGGACACCGGCCGGATTCTGGAAAACCCAGAATCCGGTGGCTTGTTCTTGGCAGCCCGGATTCGTTATTCCCGACCCGTTTACCCGAAGTTTGACCCGGTTTCAATCTTCAAAACCCTAATTCATTTTCTGAAAACTGTTTTTGGATTTTATTTTTAAATTTAATTCGAAAATAGTTTAAAAACTTTAAAAATTCATATTTTTATTTTAAAAATATATTTTAATATCAGAAAAATTCTGGAAAATTATATTTATTATTTTAAATCCGAAAATTGATTAAAATTAATTATTTTAATTATTTTTAATTAATAGTTAATTTATTAATTAATTGGTTATTTCTTTTAATCAGTTAATTCTTAAAAATTAATTATTAATTGGATTTAATTAATTAAAAATTCAGTTTAATTATTTTCAAGCCTATTTATATATTTAAAAATAGTTTGAATATTTAAATAGTGTCAATTAATTTTATTAATTGATTTATTTGCATTTAAAATGTTTATATTGGATTTAAAAATCCGAGTTTTGATTTAAAAATTAATCCTGACTTATTTAAAATTCAAATAAGTTTCGTATGATGTTTTAAAAATGTTTATAAGTGCTATATGGTTCATATTAATTGTGTGTTGTGTTTTATAGTCTGTATATGCCCGTACTAGGGCAAATATCTGAGTTTTAAATATCATAAATCATACCGGACGTCTGATACGTAACCGGTTACTTGTTTAAATGTGATTATTGATTAAATAAGTGTCGATAGTAGAACGAGAATAGTTAGACTTATTGTGATGAGTTGTTTAATTATAGAATCGAGTTCCCGGAGCAAGGGAAAGGGAAAGGTAGAGTGAGCAGAGTCGATCCGACAGCAGCTTAGACCAGGCAAGTATCTGTGCCTTTACTTGTGATAAAAATTATTATTGTCTTGATTACTTGAATACCGTTATCCCCGGAACAATTCAAATTATCAATCTTTTAACCGCATTTGGACAATTGATTCCATTTCCTTAGAGATTCTTGATTCTTTGATTTGATCTGCATCGGAAACCCTTATTTCCAATTCACTTGATTATTGTTTACCACCATTTATTATTGATTATCATCCTTTGATTATTATTGACAACCATTGATCATTTGACTTCCATCGTTGACTATTGATTACGGTCATCGATTATCGATTACCAATATTGATTTCCTTATTGAATGAGTACACTGTACCGTTGAAATTATTCCATGATTATTTCTCGATCTTCATTTGATACTGAGCAGTTGAAGCTCTTTTGCAATTATTATACATTGAGTTTATCTTATTGAGCATGTTATTGTTTATACCCTATGATAGATTTGGCATGTTTTTAAAATGGACCGGTAATTGGTCGGGCCATATTTATGGTCGGAATAACTTAAGGCCCAGATTGGCCTAGGATCCAGTAGAGGACTATGCCGTGAGCTAGTCCGGGGTTGATGTGTGGCTGGCCAGCAGCACAACCTTTGATTTGAATAAAATGTATAAGCCAAATTCTAATTCTTTTCTTTAATTGTTATTGATACATAGCATGTGTTAGCTAAATATTGTTGATTCTGATATCATAAATTCATATCCTTACAACTGTGATAGAAATGATACATTGATGTTTGCTGAGCACTTTTGGCTCACTCTTGCTTGTTGTTTTCTAACCCTATTCCAGTGAAGCGAGAGTATGAGTCGGCACATCGTGACTGATAGTTCACCGGCAGCTAGGAGAGCCCCTCGTGTGGTTGTCATTGGCAGGGTAGTTGTTGTTTTGCTTTTCTAGATTAGATGTCTAGATTTGAACTTAAGTTGTGATGTAATAACTCTGATAAAACTGGTATTGTATTAATAAAAGATTGTAGTAGCTTGTGTTCATTGCCATAATCTGGATGCGGTCTTGGTTAAGGGGTATTTGTGTCTTTATATATTATGCATGTGTTAAATAGTGTTCCGTTGGTCGGGTGACTCCTCAAATCTGTACCCCGGGTTTGGAGGGCATCACATCCAGGGTGTTTCAGTTTTAGACTGTATCAATTTCTTCTGAGACGATAAAACAACTTGATCTTTTTAAGTGCTGTCACCTAGTACAACTGGTATGGTTCACAGATGAATAACACTTGATCAATTCTTCTTTTATGTCTTCAATTCAGTGCTGCTGATAAGTCCTTTGTTGATCTGGTTGCTTCGATTAAATCACTGGAATCCTGTGGTACTAACCCTAAATCATTCACATACTTCTGTCGTCTTGAAAGTCTTGTTTCTTTTGCTGTCACTGAGGCTTGAACATTTTCATGAACTTCTTTCCGTGACCTGTTTACGGACTTCAAGAATACATAACGTATTTTGATTTTTTTAGTTTACCTTATCTTCTTTGATTCTGGATTCCTGTGCTTCTGCTAATATTATTGTCTGTCTTGTCCTTTGTTGAGTTGTAGTTATCTCTGTTTCATCTTATGTTACATTATGCTTTACATTTAAGCACGCCATATAGAGTTTCAAGAGAGATATTGTTAAGATTCCTTCCTTCTCTTATGGCAGTGACTTTGTGCTCAAGATGCTCAGGAAGTGTGAGTAAGAACTTGACATTTAGCTCCTTCATATCATAGTATTTGCCATATATCTGTAGCTCAGTCATAAGTTTGCTAAACCTTTCAAACATTGTTGTTAGGTCTTCTCCTGACTTTGCCATGAAGGCTTCATACTGTGAGATAAGAATTTGTCTTTGATTATCTTTCACTTCTTCACTTCCTTCACACAGCAGCTCGATCTTATTCCACATATCCTTGGCTGATGAGCACCCAATGACATTCCCACACATGGCTTTGTCCAAAGTGAGAGCATCCAGTAAGATGAGTTACAAGTAATCATCCAAGGCCACCTTCTCTTTTTTTGGCTCCAGAAACTCCGAAGGTAATTTGTTGACCCAGTAGGCTGGAATAAGAACGCCGTCCACAGTTGAGGCTTCAATTTCTTTTCGTGGAACAAATGGACCATTTTGGAGGATACCCAAGTATAATGGATTCGCAACTTTGATAAACAACATGATCTTTCTTTTCCATACATTGTAGTTCTCTTTATCAAATGCTGGAATCTTTATGCTACTTGCCTTCTGCATACTTGTCATGATCTCAGATTTGTAGAACAATATGTCTGCTCTAATACCAATTGTTGGTCCTTGACTATTGCAGAAGGGGGGGGGGGGGGGGTTGAATGCAATACTGATAAATCTCAATCTACGTTTTCAACAACAAAAACTAAGATTAAGGATTATCAGTTTATCAAATGCAAACACAAGTAGACACACGAGTAATTCTCACAAAATAAATGTTTTATTTATTTTTCAATGGGTTGCTACAACCTCAAGAAAATGTTTGTTTTCTTGAACTTCGGTTTCTCGAGTGATTACAGAGAATGAATTGAGAGATAGACTAATTAGGCTAAACCTATCACTTTCAATCACGGGTCTTGTGAAGTTGCTGTCATTTTCAAGTGGCAGATTCTTACAATTTGTCTGCCCGTGATTCTTTCCTAAATTGTTATACAGACAGCTTATCAATACATATCAAAGCAATCTAGAAACATTCTATTTTAAGCTAACACAATTCAGTAGATGTAGATTTGTCATACTCTGGAATTGGTGAGCTTTGTCATGTGATCTCTCAAGCTTCAGTCGTAGTCTTGTAGACCTGTTACAATGTTGGGATACTGCAACACGCCTGTTTCTTGAACATCCAAACTGTCACGAGTTTGACTGGGTTGTTTACCAATTCAAATGTTATCCCTTCATGACAGTATCCTGATGGCTAAGCTTGCTGTCACATGAATGCGCTTTTGGTGACAGTAAGAAATCCCCGCTGAAGGTGTTGTCAGGATTTCCAAGCTTGCTGTCAGGCTAAGGTAAAGTTGCTGTCAGAGGGCTTCCGCCAATGTTGCTGTCAGAGTGAATGTACTGTCGTGACTCGCAACATGCTGTCTTCTTGTAACCTTACTGTCAACGCTGTGACAGTAATCTTTATTCTTGCTGTCCATCTTGAGTACTTCTTGAGGCTTGAACAAATGAATGAACTTCTACCAAGATGCACTAGAATCTTATTTGTACTAAATAAAACGGTTACAAAGACATACTCTGGCTGTGACAGTATGTTCATACTTAATAAAGATTAAGTAAATAAAGTATCTAGTTAAGTTGCCTCATAGCTATCACCCATAAATCCTAACAAGGAGACTTAGCGAATAAGTCTCCTTTTTGATGATGGATAAACATTGTATTTCTTGGTGGACAAGTATTTTCCTTGTTGATAAGGACTATGACTCATTATTTCTTTTAATTGGGATTCTGGATCCTTTTTTTGAAGAATTTACCATATTTTGGACTCTTTTCATGAGCTGTATATTTTTCCTATTTATTAATTACGAAATTAATAAATAATTAGGGTTTCGGGTCTTGTTTATTGGGCCATATTCTTGGACCAATCTGGGTCTAATTAATACATCATTAATTGCACTTCTAGGGTTATTTTTCAGCCCATATCAAAAACAAAATAATTTTTCAATGTTTATTGGTTAATCGAGTTTTGTGGATAGTATAACCACCCTTAATTAATAAAAATAAATGAGAAAATTTTTAATAAATTTAAATTCTAATTAAAAATAAAAATAATTTTTGATTGGTTAATCGCGTTGTATAGATAGTTTAACCACACGTTAATAAATTATATGAGGAAAGTTTTTAAATTCTTGTGTCTGATCTAAAATTTAGGATTGATATGTGATTGGTTCTAAAATAATTTAAAATTTTCTTATGCTAAGTCATATATGATATACTCATGTTTTATAATAAAAGATTAATGATATAATAAAAATATTTAAAAATAACCGGTGCTTTGAGCTAGTTTATAAAAATTAAATTAAATATTTGATGAAGAATCTGTAATTTCATTGAAACATGGTTTTGGACTTCTGGTTATAAAGGCCGCTGATAATCTGAACCTTGTATCTACATACAACTACCAAACACAATTGAACTCAACTTACTCCAAGATTGTATATTACAAGTATCCAAGTACAAAGTCAATTCCACCCCAATCATGGTACTCTCTCTCTCTCTCTCTCTCTCTCTCTCTCTCTCTCTCTCTCTCTCACACACACACACACACACACACACACACACACGTTACCCTACTTTTCGTTCGGTTTGGGGGTGATTTAATTTTTGAGGTTTCTGATGTTTTATTAGCTCAATTTGGGTTTTTTTAAAGTATTTTAATGAACAAATGTGCTTATATTTATTTTATTTACTTAATTCATTATGATTTTTTTGTAAAGATGTAAACTTTATGGCCAGTGAATAGTTTAGATTGTTTATATAAAGAGTTCACGGTTCATACAACATGTGTGTGTGTGTGTGTTAAGTTTTTCTGAACTCAGTTATTAGTTGTGTCGTTTAACAGTTACGACTTAAAAATGATGGAATTATGTATAACTTTTTTATTCTAGAGCTTGATTAGCTACCTGTAGTTTGTATAGAGTTAAGAGAAACATTCAGTTGAGAGACAAAATGGAAGATTATATCAAAATAAATTAGAATCCTTTTTGCAGAACATAGAGATTTAGTCTTACATGTATGGGAATTGAGATGGACGTTTAATGATTTCATGAGGAGGCCTGTAAGTTAAAAGCCCTTCTCCAAAGTTTGTTTTGAGTCATCTTCTTATTGGTTTTGATGTTTTATAGAGCTCAATTTTGCAAGTTTCAGAAAGTAATAATTGAATCTCGCTTCGGAAGTTTTTTTCCAGTTTGCATTTCACACTGTTACGCTCTTACTTTTTTTATAATTTAAGAATTACTGTTAAATTCTTCTCGTATATGAGAAATAATGCCTATGAGAAAAAAATTAATTTTATGTCTTCTATGATGGTTATTTTTCAAGTTGTATAGTTTTCTTTCTAGTCAAAATTCTTATTTTCTCATTAAGTCATAGGATTTATATAATAAAACTGTGATCATTCTATTAAGTTTTTGCGAGTTGGCTTATTGTATTATGTTTTGTGCTTTATTTATTACTTTCTACTAAATCCGTGCTGGGATAGGTTCTCTATTTTCATCTTCTATCTAGTACCCTACATTCATATGTCACAATAACGTTCTCTGCATTTCATTTCCCTTCTCCTGCTCTATATTTCAAACCAATTTGGTAGAAGTGACTAACCTAAAGAACAAGGGTTCTGTAAACCTTCTTAAAGATTTTAGAAATATCTCAGTCCATCAGTCTATTATTAGAATTAGCCTTGACATATGCCTGGATGATATGAACTAAGTAACTACATAATCTATATTTGTAATAAAAGCTCTACTGCATAGAGACCGCTGCTCGTCAGAGGCTAACCAACTATATCATGGTCTTGTTTTGATGATACGTTATAACATCTTCTTGGTTAATAGAACTTGGTGATGAGTTGTCTGATCAAAATTTAATTAATTGATTGGACTTTCAAGTCACTCGGAAGAACTTTATTAGCTTGGCATTTTTTTCTAATTATCAAGATACAAGTAGAGTGTGGATGTATTTCTATAATTACTCTATATATTCTTTTTTTCATTTATATCTACGGTTTTCCTCCACCGTAAGCAGAAATTCGTAATCAGTGTTATGAGGTGGCATTCAAAAGTAGTAAGATACCCTCGTGGCATGACAGCTAACCTCGTATCTTTTGAAAAATTAAGAATGTTTGTTCTCTCTTCATTTCAAGTTTCTCAGTAATTATATTCTCTTGGTGGGTAAGTAGTTAGTTTCTCTTGACATTTCAAACAACGGCAAGTAAAAATCACATATTACCCATATAGTACTCATCCAACTTTGATCTTTCACAGCAAAGTTTAACCTAATGGAATCATGCACAAGGCAACTAAAAGCATAGTTGGAGATACTCTATAATATTAACAAGTTATGGAACTGCTCAGTGCCACAGTGCCACAGTGCCTGTCCCTAAGAAATACTCTATTAAATGTTGACACGGCCATTTCAAATCTTGTGAAGAGATGTTAGCTGACTACTGAACCATCTAGGCAGCAACCTAGAGCAGTTGAGTTGTTTAAGGGTTCATTCTTCTTTGGCAGGATACGGTGTGTATATTTAAATTTATGTTCTTGACCTTTATCAAGAAATAACACAGGGACTGATTCCTTATAGGCTTCTACACTTACAGGAAAGATGTGCAGAAATTTATTAGTTTTAGATAAAAATAAAATTCCCTCTTAGTTTTCATTCCCATCACGTGGGGACTGAACATGACTCAAAGTAAACAGATAGGTATAAGAACAAGGTGAAAATTGAACTTTCCAAAGCCATTCATTGTCATGCAATATGCAAAGACTTGATGTTGTTGAAGCATTCAGGAATAAAAAATTCAATGTGGACAAATGGATTTAGATTCATACATGTTAAATGATCACTGTTTTAATCATGCTCCTTAGTGTTTTTGTCCCTTTCAATTTTTTGATGATCTTAATTACTGATTCCGATAGAATCGATCATGATGTGATACTTTATGATTATTTGGTGTAATTTATCTGATTATAACTTTGGCTTCCTTGTATTCAGGCAAACCGGCACACCATTATTCTTATGCAGACTTCCCAAAGCAGAGCTACTCGAACATTTATGGATTATGATTCAATTAGTCAAGCAATGGATGGTATGTTTCTGTGATATCTTTTCATCCCCGTGATTAAGTAGTTCATTTTACTCTTTTGAATGATATTTACCCTCTAGGATTAGAAGTTAAATAAACTTAAGTAACAGAACTTGGTTGTAACGATCTAATATCCTACATTCTTTGTATGAAGGAGATGCCATCTGGTTTTCAGGGAAATTATGTTGCAATAAATTTTTTGTATTCCATTTCATGAAGTCTCTTTACTTGCTATGTGATAGTGATTTCTTTCCCTGTTAGATATATCTTTCCAGTGTTGTCAGGTTTAAGTCAAAAGTAATAGAATCGGAGTAGGATTATAGCTTACCTTACTCCTTACCTTTTAAGACATCAGAAGGCAGATAGGCTGAAACGTCTCTTGCGCAATTTAGAATTCTCTCATTTTTGACAAGCTTATCGATATTTTCCGATGTTTGCCCATCCCAAGACCAGTTTAAGCTGTTCTTTTCTAGTAGTAAATACAGTTGCAAAATGACTGATTTATTTTTCCTTTCTAGTAGGTTCGTAAAATCGTAATATTGGTCAGCACAGTAATATATTTTGCCTGTAACAATACAGTAGCTTGTTCCTGAGTTTAATATAGAGAATAAGCAACTAAAGGAGAAGTAAACTTGAGTAAATTTATATCCGTGTTTGTGCTCCCTAGTCATAAAGAAGAATGTGAATCACGTTCTTTCCAGTTCAAGGGAGGGGATGAAAAGTCATAAAAGTAATTAAAAGCCTTCTAATACCTTTTTTGTAATTCCAAATGAAACCCTATGTCATTTTACATTCATACCCCCTGTATCTTCACTCATTATAACTTTAGAGCACACAACAGAAAATTGTTTCACTCCATCTCATTTACTTTCATCTACTTCTCTTTACTATTAACTTGCAAGTTGCAACAGTGAACTAAGACAGGTTTTTGAAAGGCTGGAGTTACTAGGAATTGAATGAAGAGATAGGAGTAGGACTAGGCGATTACAGGCAAGCCAGATAGTATTTTGATAATTGATTGAAAAAATTAAGCAAAAAATATCTTGATTGAAAAACAAAAGTTAGCAACCTTATTTATAATGAGTTTGAACTGAACCTAATCGAACTAAAATTTTATTCTCTACCAAGTTTAGATAACTGCTACAGATTATTGCCAACAAAATTATCCCTATTCTAGAATTTTCCTAATAATAATAAAATTATTTAATGAATAATTGCAATATAATCTTATGTCTACATAATGATGTAGTAATTAATTGATAATACTTCAATTCGTTGTTCACATCATGTAACAGCAAAAGCTTGGTAACATTGTAGTTATATAATTAGAAGTGTGTCTATAGTTTTGTAATTTGGATTATATGGATTATTCTGTATATGAATTATTTTCCCGCTCAATGTTACTGAGGTGCACTCTATTGCTTTTTGCACATGTACTGGAGACCTCAAGTTTGCATTTTCTTTAGTTTAACTACGTCATTAAAGTTCCCTGGATGTTTCATTAAGCCAGATTCATGATGGATTTGCTTAAGAACAGTCAACAGATTCTAAGACCATGCAAGGGCAAGTATCAAAAGGAAGAACAGTGGCTCTGTTAAAAAGCTTTGCCGAACCTGAAATAGACAATTATTCTTTAGTTTCGTGTTATAAATCAGTTTGGATTGTGTTACATGTATATGTTGACCGTTTGGATTGTGTTGCATGTATATGTTGACGCCGTTGATCATCTGCCAACAGGTTTCAGATGTAGTATTATATATCATGCTAGTAGCCAGTAGGCCTTATATGTTTTCGCCTCAATATTCTTTTTTTATATATATAATAATTTAATTCTTGAATAAATTGATTGCTGATATATGAATTCACGATTTTACTAGGCATCCAGAATCTGCATCAGCTACTTGCATTTAGACCTATAATTGCTGTTGTGGTTGTTTTTAACAGTATTATCTCTCCATTGAGGTGATTATTATTATAGAAAATCTGGAAGAGGTGATTATATTCTGACATCATGTAGGTATATGTGGACTTTATGAAAGGAAAATTAAGGATTTAAATCCAGCCATAAGAAACATTACTTATGACATTGCTGATCTTTACAATTTTATCGACGGGCTTGCTGATATGAGTGCATTAGTGTACGTCCTCTATCTCGTGACCTTGGAATTGAAATGTTGTCTTTAGTTTTACTCTTGAAATAATTTGGAAATATAATGATGAATCTGAATCTTTATCTGCAGGTATGACCACTCAATTCAGGCATACCTTCCATATGATCGGCAGTGGATTAAACAGCGCACATTTCATCATTTGAAGAAACTGGCGAACTAATTTATTGTAGCACTGTTTTTTATATATATCTTCTGAGGTGGCCTCTAGATCTAGATGGTCCTAGAAGAAGGAATCTGGAGTAGGAATCGTAGTTTGGGCCTTGGTGGTCTAATTAAAAAGACATGATGTAAGTTATGTAGCTGGGAAATAAACCCCAGTTGCTCAAATCATTGTATGTTATAGCTATATGTGTTTTAATATGCAACTCTTTTAAGTGTTGGAATACTATGCTTACGAGTTTTCAGTGTCTTGAATGGTTCATGATTCAGTACAATCCCCCCCCCCCCCCAAAAAAAATCAATCACCCAGGAATGCAGGGTAATATATTTTTTTCCCAAGTTCTCTTCATAATTTCGTTGGAATTAATATTATCTTGATTGGTTTTAATTAGGGCTGAGCAAGAATTCTCGGAACTGATCTAAACCGTCCAAACCGATTTTTATGGTTTATTAACGGTTTGGTTTGGTAGTTTGATATTTTAAAAACCGAATTTATTCGGTTTGGTTTCGGTTTCTACTCTAACCGATCGAAATAACCAAACCGAACCGAATTTTTAGATTGAAGTCGTAATACACATGTGTCAATAATGTACTATTAATTTTAACTAGAATTTACAAAATATATATAAACCTACATATAAAATGCATCATCATAAAAAATTTAAAAATAATTATGCATTCTATTTTAAGATATTAATTTTTACTATAAACTAGGTTTTCATCCATTTATTTTTATTTAACAAAGTAGAAGAGTCACATTTTTTCCAACTTATTACCTATGCTTTTATTCGTCAAGTTTATATTTTCTTTGTATCCTTTCTAAAAATGACTAAAATATAAGATATTGTTTTATAATATATGAATCAAAAAATTCAATTTTTATTATTCCTTAAAGTTAAAGTTTAATTTGATTTTAATATTTGTTATATAGAGAAAAATCGGTTTAAACCGAAAACAATCCGAACCGAATTGTTTTAAACGAAATGGTTTGGTTTGGTTTTGGTTTTAAATTTACTGAAACCGAAAAATTCGGTTTGGATCCTAAAAACTGACGGATGCTCACCCCTGGTTTTAATATCAAATTGTGCTTGTTTTATTTGAAAATGAGTAAGTGGTACTTGAGTAATTACAGATACAGTAATAGGGATTAATTACACTTTACACATGGGTGAACCGTACTAGTTGTAGCATTCAAGGGCTACTAGTTTGCATCATATATTCTTTTTGACAATTTCAGTCAGTTTGTCCATAGGCTTGCTATAGATTCCAATGCTTTCTACGCCATTTTGCAGGTAGGTGCCGAAAAATCCATGAAATTTACTACCTACTTGATAGTTGAACTCAATCTGGTCCAGGCCCTTGTTTGCCGGGCTTGCGATGAATGGTCCATACGTGGTTTTATTGGTATGAAAATTGATTAATCTCAAGAATTTTGATCCATTATGATCCTGGTACCAACCACTTACTCCAGTGATGTACTCTGATGGATAATCAAGTGTGATCTGCAACATTCAGTATTGGTAAATGGTAGTATAATATATCACAAGTTGATACCTAAGCAACAGAGGTGTCAGGCAAGCTAGAAAACTAGAATTTTGGAACACAAAAAAATAGAGCAAATTAAACAAAATGAAATTAAGATGAGATGCTGACCATGTCGAAAAAAGTGCAACCTCCTTCACAAGGAAGACCGAGTATTTTGGAAGTGGCTACTGTATTTCCATTTTCGACATAAAGGAACTGAATAAATTTAAAGCGATTTTCATATCCGCCAATGTAGATTTGTGCGATTTCAGATTTGCCTTTGTCATCCCAAACACTTCCGGAAGCTTTTGCTGCTGGCCCAACTTTAAACATTCTTCAAACTTACAAGAGAAAGGGGTGGTGGAATCAAGTGATTACATGAGTGTATCATTTCATATATACAAGTCCCAATGCTACCAAATTCAAAACCTTAGTGCACGTATACCATGCCTGGAGGGCAAGGGGGAAAACGAATAATCAACAGACAAGGTGTGAATTACAAGACTAATTAGCCTACAACAGGGAAAAAAGAATAAAGTTTATCTGATATGGACGAAATTTTGTAGCACAAAAGTGTGTTTTATGATTTACTGAATTCTGTTGAATAAGATAGGGAAAAGGCCAGAAATACCGATTTTTAAATTAACTGTGACAGGAATACCCAGTGCGCTAAGATGTGGCCATAAATACCAACTAGTTACGCATTTCGTAAATGGGTAAAGCTGGTTACGCATAGGCCAAATGCGTAACAAGAAAATAAATGCATTACGCATTGTTTAAATGGGTAATGCATTGAACTGATTTTCCAATAAAATAAAACCTGTTTTGTTTTCTTTGTTTGGGTATTACGCATCACAACTTTGGGTAATAAGGATATTACGCATTCTTTGTTTGGGTGTTAGCTATTACGCATTCTCGGCTTGGGTAATCTGTTACGCATTTGTAGGCTGAGTATCGAACTACCTATTACGCATTTCCATTTTGGGTAATACAGTAATACGTCAATTTTAAATGCGTAATATCCTTATCTAACACACCCGGCAGTCATACAAAAAACATGAGTCTTCTGCTGCTCTCTTACAAACATGAGTCTTCTGCTGCTCTCTTACAAATATATGTCTATTCTTACTGCTGCTCTCTTACATTCAAATGAAGCTCTTTTCTTTGAAGATTGAAGGTACTCATTTTATTTCTCTCCTTAACTTAACTTTAATTAGGGTATAAATGGCTTCTCAATGTGGTTTTATTTGGGGTTGGGTATATTGTGATGGAAATATCATATTAGATGATGTTGAAGGTGTCAAGTATGATAGAAAGATGACTAGATTGGTGAAATTAGAGTTTAATCTTAGATTTGAAGGGTTATTGAATCTTTTGTACACAAAGTTGTGGATGGATAACACTTTGTACAAACTAAATATATGTCGTAGATTTCTAAATCCTTCGACAAATTTATATGAAATAGCACCAATGTTTGATGATGATGATGATGATGTGCAATATATGTTTGAATCGGTGGATTACTCAAGTTTGAGAAACTACGTAGAGCTCTATGTAGACAAAATCTCGACTAGCTCCGGAAAACAATCAAATGCAATGGTTGAGATGTCTAAAAGTGGTGATAGAAGTTCAAGCTCCTATAGTTCTAAAAAATTGCGAACTAGTGAAAGTGGTGGAGCAAGCGGTGGAGCAAGCGGTGGAGCAAGTGGTGGAGCAAGTGGAGATATTTCAAGTGGAAGTTCTAGTAGGTGTTTAAGTCGTTTGGATAGTGAAGGGAACTCGAGAGGAAGTTCTGATTTTAGAGATGATGACATACCTTTTTACAAGTCTTTTGATGGGTCATCGATGGTAGCTTCTTTTCATGAGTCGGTTATGAATAAATCTATTGATATTTCCAATGCTTCGGAGTTGCAAAAAGGAATGATGTTTCAAACAAAAGAAGAGTTGATGCGTGTAGTAAAGGATGTTCATATTGTCAACCACCAAGAGATAAAAGTGGTAAGATCAGATTCAGTCACTTGGGAACTGGAATGCAATAGAAAAATGACAGGTTGTGTATGGATGTTGAGAGCTAGAAAGAGAACTATTCATAATTTCTTTGAAATTATGGAAACAAAGGGTGTACACACATGCCTTAACCCAAACATGACGCAAGATCATTATAATTTGAACTCTTCAAATATTGTACATGTCTTTAGTACACAGATAGCTGCAGATCCTAGCGTCTCTGAGAAGGTATTGGAGGCTACTGCTGTGAGCCACTTTGGTTATAAACCTTCACGACGGAAGATTAGACATGAATGCATTACAATCATTCAATCATGGTACAGAAAAAGCTTTATTCAAGTCTTCTGAAGAGTCTTACGAGTACCTTCCCAAATTCATGAATGCATTACAATCATTCAATCATGGTACATTTGTTGATTGGTACTTCAAGGAGCATGATCTAGGAGAGCCTATAGGCGAGGTAATTGTGTTATTTGTCTATCATTGTAAGTATCTTTTATTTTTTGTTCATTCTTGACAGGTTGAATTTTACTCATTTAATATGTTTGATGGTAATAGGTGGTGCGGTTCAAGAGAGTCTTTTGGGCATTCAAACCTTGCATAGATGCATTTTCACACTGTATACCAGTACTTCTTATAGATGGTACACATCTATATGACAAGTATGGCGGAGTTTTGCTGACAGCTACAACAGTTGATGGGTTTAACCACCTTCTTCCGGTAGCATTTACAATTGTTGAGAGTGAAAATACAGCAAGCTGGACTTGGTTCATGGAGAGGGTGAAGAAGAAAGTTGTCCTCCGACAAAGAGATGTTTGTGTCATTTCAGATAGGCATAAGGGCATCATTTCTGTTATGAACAATCCGGAGCTTGGGTGGTGTGAACCACATAGTCATCACCGATTTTGCTCTAGACACCTAGCTGCAAACTTTGGGAAAGAGTTTAAAAAGGGCCACATAAAGGATAGGATTGTTCCATTGTGTAGCCAACTTACAGGGCATAAGTTTTCTTTGCATTGGAATGCATTGGTTGCTGCAGAGCCAAGAGCACAACAGTGGTTTGCTGATAAACCACTAAGTCGTTGGGCTTTGGCTTATGATGAAGGCAAAAGGTTCGGGATCATGACAACTAACATTGCTGAAAGTTGGAACAGTGCTATCAAAGTGGCAAGAAAGCTTCCTATAACTGCATTGGTAAAATCTATATTCCATAAGGTGGTTACTTATTTTGATCAGCGTCGATTGGAGATAGAGAATCAATGTGTTGATGGAAACGAGTTCACTCATCATGCCAATAAAATGCTTAATAGATGGAAAGAACATGCAAGTGGCCATCATGTGAAGTTATTTGATCGTGATAGTTGGGTGTTTACTGTGACTACAATGAAGCGTGGCCAAAAAGGAGGAAATGAGCAGATTGTTCGGCTAATGGAAGGCATATGCACTTGTAACAAATGGCAGACATTCCATATTTCATGCTCTCATGTGCTAGCTTGTTGTGCCAACCAAAATTTAGAGTACAAGAGTTTGGGAAGTGAATGGTATAGGCTAGACAATGCAAGAAAGGTATATGGAAGTGCATTTGAGCCACTACCGGATGAGGATGCATGGCCTTTATTTGATAGATTTCCCATGATGGTGCCCGATATTGAGAACATTTCCAACAAACCGGGGCGAAAAAAGGAAACAAGATACAAGAATGAGATGGATTTTCAAGTATTGGGACGAAACAAGGGAACATCTTCTAGTGGAGCTTCTTCTAGGATTCTGTAGTACATTCGTGCTTATGTTTAACACTTGTTATCATTTAAATTATATCATTGTGTTTATGATAATTATTGTTGGATTTTATGTGATAATTTAAAACTTAGGGATTGTTCTGATGGTTTCTAAAATACAAGTTCTACAGGGGCTGTTTTGACAGTTTATGAAATTCAGGGACTGTTTTGACATATTCTGTAATTCAGGGGCTGTTTAGACAGATTCTGAAGTTCAGGGGTTGTTTTAAAAGATTTAAAATTCTGGGAATGTTTGCACTGAGTTTTAAAGTTCTGGGACTGTGCTGCTGGTTTTTCAAGAAGCCATGCTTTAAGTCTTTGAAATGCAATATTAATGGAAACTGAATTAGGATTTAATCTGAATCAACGTAGGTAAATTCCACTAGCAACAGCCAACAAATGGCATATTTCAGTTATGGGTAATAAGTGTATTACGCATTTTCATTATGGGTAATAAGTGTATTACGCATTTGTTGGCTGAGTATGTAGTTATCTATTACGCATTTCCATATTGGGTAATACAGTAATACGTCAATTTCAAATGCGTAATATACTTATCTGTACAAACCCAGCAGTCATACTTACTGCTGCTCTCTTACATTTGTAAGATACTTACTGCTGCTCTCTTACATTTGCAAGATACTTACTGCTGCTCTCTTACATTTGCAAGAAAGGTTAGAGATAGAAATTCAAAACAGTATAGTGTATACACAACTCATTACATTTCAACCATGGATAATCTTAGCTAAAAATGCAAGTTGTCCAGAAAATAGAAAACTTTATCCGGACAAAATAGAAAATAAAATATATTTAGTAGAAACTTTGTGAATACACAACTTTCTAATTATATTGTTTTCACTTTCTCTTGATGATAAAGTCTTCATTAACTTCCATAACATGCTAAGCGTGTTTCTTCCTGCAAAAAAGAAAAAAAAGAAACTAAGTTTTTCATAACAATTATAATAAAAGTTGCAATGAAGCTAAGCCTATATTCACAATGGACATAGATGGAACTAACAGAAATTAGAAACACGGTTGTAAAATGAATTACTGAGATGTTGAATCAGTACTAATAATCTATATACCCCGCATGTATGTCTAATAATCAAGTGCATTTTACTCACCGAATACGTTCATAATGTTGTTTAACCTCCGGCGCTTTCTTAATACCATCAGTCCCGCATTTGGGAGGATGACGATTGCGAGTTCGCAACTTCATAGGATGTGCCTCATGTGCTACTTCCTCCTGTTCCTCTATTGGCGTCTGTAATTGCTCCACTACCGGCTGTTCCTCTATGATCCCTTCCGCTGGTGGTTTTTCTTGTACAAACTCTTCCGCTGGTGCTTGTTGCCGTCTAGGTTCTTCCGATGATTGCTGGTCATGTTGCTCTACAAGCTGCATATAACAATAACAATGTACACTTAAAGACGATCAAGTTCAATAGTTAATACATTTTATAACAACAGTAGTATTAAAACACAATGCTACTAGCTCGATATAAAATACTACAACTCAAGCAGTCAAAAATTGAACTCATACAGGTGGGGTTAGAAAGTCATTAGATGCCAGCAACCGAAAGGTAGGAACATAAGCAGATTGTGAAAGTTGTATGGTAGTATCACGATGTGTCTGTAACTCAGGATGCTCCTCTACGTTGTCTTCTACTGGTGGTTGTTCCTATAGTATTAAAAACAATTAAAACACAATCAATCATGTCATAACTTTTGGACCAATTCCATATGTTCAACGAGTACAAAATTGAATCATAAAAAATTAAATACATACATGCGGGGTCAGAAAGTCGTTAGATGCCAACAACCGAAAGTTAGGAACATAAGAAGATGGTGAAGGTCGAACAATGGTAGTAGCACGATGTTGCTGTGGTGGTGGAAATTCGGAGTCAATACAGTCAAAGGTGGGATGAGGACATAGTGCTGAAAGATCGACATTTGGAACCTCATCCAAGTCATGTGTCGATGTCCCACCAACAACGAAATCAGCAAAATCTTGACCTCCTCCTTTAACCAAGTGATCCTCATCTCCTAAATGAACATCCTCATGTACATGATCACCGGCTTCATTGTCAATATCCAGTTTGCGATACACAACTTTCTAATTATATTGTTTTCACTTTCTCTTGATGATAAAGTCTTCATTAACTTCCATAACATGCTAAGCGTGTTTTTTCCTGCAAAAAAGAAAAAAAAGAAACTAAGTTTTTCAGAAAAATTATAATAAAAGTTGCAATGAAGCTAAGCCTATATTCACAATGGACATAGATGGAACTAACAGAAATTAGAAACACGGTTGTAAAATGAATTACTGAGATGTTGAATCAGTACTAATAATCTATATACCCCGCATGTATGTCTAATAATCAAGTCCATTTTACTCACCGAATACGTTCATAATGTTGTTTAACCTCCGGCGCTTTCTTAATACCATCAGTCCCGCATTTGGGAGGATGACGGTTGCGAGTTCGCAACTTCATAGGATGTGCCTCATGTGCTACTTCCTCCTGTTCCTCTATTGGCGTCTGTAATTGCTCCACTACCGGCTGTTCCTCTATGATCCCTTCCGCTGGTGGTTTTTGCTTGTACAAACTCTTCCGCTGGTGCTTGTTGCCGTCTAGGTTCTTCCGATGATTGCTGGTCATGTTGCTCTACAAGCTGCATATAACAATAACAATGTACACTTAAAGACGATCAAGTTCAATAGTTAATACATTTTATAACAACAGTAGTATTAAAACACAATGCTACTAGCTCGATATAAAATACTACAACTCAAGCAGTCAAAAATTGAACTCATACAGGTGGGGTTAGAAAGTCATTAGATGCCAGCAACCGAAAGGTAGGAACAGAAGCAGATTGTGAAAGCTGTATGGTAGTATCACAATGTGTCAGTAACTCAGGATGCTCCTCTACGTTGTCTTCTACTGGTGGTTGTTCCTATAGTATTAAAAAACAATTAAAACACAATCAATCATGTCATAACTTTTGGACCAATTCTATATGTTTAACGAGTACAAAATTGAATCATAAAAAAGTAAATACATACATGCGGGGTCAGAAAGTCGTTAGATGCCAACAACCGAAAGCTAGGAACATAAGAAGATGGTGAAGGTCGAACAATGGTAGTAGCACGATGTTGCTGTGGTGGTGGCAATTCGGAGTCAATACAGTCAAAGGTGGGATGAGGACATGGTGCTGAAAGATCGACATTTGGAACCTCATCCAAGTCATGTGTCGATGTCCCACTAGCAACGAAATCAGCAAAATCTTGACCTCCTCCTTCAACCAAGTGATCCTCATCTCCTAAATGAACATCCTCATGTACATGATCACCGGCTTCATTGTCAATATCCAGTTTGCGTCTTTTTGGAGCATTAATCCCTCCACGACCTCCTTTATGACCAACCTTTTTTGTTTTTCCCCTCAAAGTCTCTTCTCTGGTACGCCGAACATCCACAGGAAAATCCTGAAAAAGGCCACGACTGTATTGATATTCTAATACACGTCGTCCATGATTAGCAATTGAATCTATAAGGTTGTTACTCCCTCCTACTACATCACCCCTAGCTATAGCAGATATGCGATCAAATATACTAATCTGCAGTTAAATAGAAAACAACTACACATTAATAAAGTAAACAACTACATGAACAAGCAATTGATACATGATAATGAAGTTTGTATTACCATATATGATCCCGCAGCACCAATGCGTGTATGATATGGACGGGTAATATCACCGTACCATATGTCATACTGATCAGTGACCCCGACACCAACATTATCAACAACAAGCACATGCTGCAATCGGCTGTCCCAGTATGATATATGCTCCTTATGTTTTATCCCCCAATTAACATCTGACTTGCCTTTCAAATTCATTTTATGGAGCTCTTTCGAATAAACAACAGCAGGTGGGGGGATATCCTGAACCATACCAAACTGCCGAACACATCTATCCGGCTGGTGTTGCTCCACAATGTAAAAACAGATGATTGGACCTCTATAACACCAAATAGCACTCCCCTCCCTACAATGCTCATCTAGGGTCTCAAGAACATCATCTGTATATGGCATCCATATGAAGTGCAGGGGTACAAGAACATCTAAAGAAAGTCGATGAACACATACTACATGCGAACTAACATCAGCAAATGACTTGGGACCTGACCACCTATGTAACACAATAACATAATAATCCAGCTTAGCATCGATTCAACATAAATCAGTTTAAAGCTAATAAATATAATATTTACTACTAAACAGAAAAGATAAACTAAATTACAAGTGAAATACCTCAAACCATAAGGGCCTTTGTGATCACCCCATATATCCAAAGGAGGAGGACTCGGGACAGGGGCCAAAGTAGGTAACCTCGTCCATGCCCACAACTGAACTAATAAAACACACCCTGCGATTTACTCTACACCGATCTTGCAGGACTTGCATAACTCCCTATATAGGTAAGCAAGTACACCCGAACCCCATGATAATGTCTCACAATGACTAAAATTTTACAGGAGAGGTATAAACATACAGTGCACTTGCGAATCCTGATGATCAGTGAATAATACACCACCAAGCAACTGCAGCAAATACGCCTGAGTATATCGAACTAGCTCATCATCGTCTGCATCATCAGGAAGAACTTCAGGAACAACTGAATCTAACCAGCTCAACTTTAATCTACCCTAGTTCAATGCTCGACCTGGTGGTGATCCAAACATTTCATTTATAAGCTTACTCCAACCTCCTTCAGCACCCTCAACACGTGTGGAACCAGTTATTACATTTCCATCTATCCGTAAACCAAGAAGCACACTAACATCCTGCAAGGTAATTGTACACTCTCTTGTTGGTAGATGAAAGGTGTGCGTTTCAGGTCTCCAACGCTCCACCAAAGCAGTAACAAGACTCCAGTCTATGATAATACCCGCAAGCCTAGCAACCCCGTCAAATCTTAAATTTCTAAGAATTGGCACCATCCTAGGATGCAATGCAGGAAACTTACAACGAACACGGGATCGTTGGCTGTCCCCACCACCTACATTCCACACATTTGTTGACCTATGTTCAGCCTGCAAATACAATACAGTAGGATCTCTAGGTCCCGGCTGCAACTCTATATCATCTGAATATGCATCATCTGATACCTATTAATATAAACACAATCCATCAGTTAAATGCATAAAATGAAAAGGCACAATTTGTTCAAACACTGATTACAAACATATAATCATAATTCTGAATCTTCTCAAGTGCATATTTCAAAAAATCAATAAATATAAACTTAAATCTCTGTAAACAAATTTGCAGGCTGGAACACATATCAGTGCACATAATATGCAGGCTGGAACATATATCAGTGCACATAATATGCAGGTTCATCAAGCACATCTATTACAAAGTGATAACAGGACTGTCAAAGTGATAATTAAATTGAGGCTTCGTTGTTGTAACAGTTGAACTTAATCAACTCAGTTAATTCATGCAAATAAACAGACCATGGTGCAAAATTTTAGTGTGCAACATCTCCCTCTTCACAGAATTTTGTGTACTAATAAATGAAATGGTAAATACCATAATTATTAGCATGTGAGAGTTACTTGTGTTTATGCTAAATATGTCATATTCAATTTTGAAGCGTCAACAACAGATATGGAGCCTAGTATTGATCATTATCCAAGTAGTGTTTATGGTAACCATGATCAATATCGGACTTACCAAGGTCTCCAACCGGACCTTTTCTTTAAGATGTCCCATGAAATATACAACTAGTGAAAGTTAATCTTTTATATCTATATAAATCAATATATTTATTTTTTTTACATCTCCAGTTAGTTGATTCAAGGGGTTGCTGATCTTACTGGAAACATATAAGGGGTAGTTGATTTTGTGAGCTACCCTACACATCACTACTTAATTAATTGTCTATTGATATATGCTTCACTTCTTGTACTTGATCAATGACACGATTTAGTTAAAATCTCTATTATTGTTCATGATATTTCTTAATTTAACAACAACCTAGGACTTGGGAGGCTCAGTTCCAGTATGGTATCAAGGTAGATAAATATACATACATTTTTTAATGATGTATTTTTCATCCCACAAATATTTACTGTACATCTCATCACTTACATATATTATCCAGACCATAGCTTTGATTGCAGTTAGAGAAGATGTTATTCAATTAGGTTCCACTCACAAGGTTAAACAAACTCTCTTTCTCTCTCCATCTCTCTCTAAAACTAACTCTCTCTCTCTCTCTCTCTCTCAAACAATAAACATATACCGTCACTTTCTCAAATTAAACAAGCAATATGATATATATGTATGAGGTTTACAAGCATTAAACACGAAATGATGAATTCAAGCCCTAAATAATGAATAAACTATAAATAATCAAGAACACTTACATTGGAATCAACTCTGATGTGCATAACCTAACTTACGAAGAAGTAGTTGGATGTGCATAGTGAATAGAAAACAGTTCAGCCGCTCTAATTTTGATGGAAATGGTCCTTATTCATCAACATATCGCCATTGAATCGGTTTTATGATAAGAGAACTGTGTTTATTGTCTGTAATGAAAGTGTGGGTATAGTGCGTGTGACTATTTTTGATTGGGTTCAGCCGAGCCGGGTCGGGTTAATAGACCCGGGGATAACTTAATAGACGGGTATTTTTGGCCACCTAACTCATAATCTGTTATTTTCATAATCAAAGTGTTTATTTGCGGTAAAAATGTCATTTTTTCAATAAGATACGAACTGCTTCCTCTTTTCAAATACGTTACACCGAAAGAAAAAGATGATTATAATTCGTAATTTAGACCAAATTTATTAATTTTACCTTTTGGATTGTGTTCTCAATTGGTTCTGTAGAATCATGTTAACATGTACGGGTTAATTTTTTATGCAGTTGCGAGATGTTTTTTAAAAAGAAACTACTGTTATCGTAAAAGATATGAATAGTAACCAACTAAAGGACACGTGCATGCGATCAAAATTTAGCAGAAAAAAAAATAAAAACCAAGCTGGTATATGATGAAGAATAATTAATGAAAACATGAAGATAATTTCAGACATCTTAATTTCTGACATCATTACATTTCTGTTTACATTCGGACAAAGTCCGATAACACCAAAATAAGATGTTATCACAGCACCAGCAAACAACTTTCTTATCAAAGCATAACGACGGAAAACAAATCCAATTGGGACTGCTCAGTTCCGTAGATCTGGTATAGTTATCATTCCCTGCAATCCTCAAATTATTCATCACAGCACCTGTATATGAAAATAAGTACCAAATTTATAAATTAAAACTTAAAAAGAATGATGTTTTAGCAGAGAGAATTACACTAATGAGTTATGATGCAGGTACTAATTTTTGTATTATGAATGACTTACATTGGTGTATACCAAACTGTAAAAGAAGAATCAAACTCATCAAGAGTAAAGCTTCAAATTGAACCCTTAAAGTATCCATCTAAATTTTCGCAGTTGCTGTTCTTCACTTTCAGGCATATGACTATTATTTTTGTTCTTCTCCTTACCAAAGAGTTTACAAATTCTATCTGAAGTATTCAAAGAAATTAGTACTATGAATAAAAAATAGTATCCGCGGCAGATTTTCAAAAATGTTTAGTTTTTACTACAATGTCTAATTATCTACTAATACATTGATATGGATTACTCATCTGAAAGAGTATTTATTGATTTAAATCTCTTCTTTTATCCACAATCCACAAATATTAATTACCCTCCATGAAAATTTACATGGATACCTGAGATATGCTATGTTATATCCCCTATCATAAATAATCTATATACATGAGGCCGAGCTCTAGCTCAAAAAAAAAAAAGAGTGAGAATAACTTATATACAAGTATAAAAGTGTTATCGAGTATATCATTTTTTTTCTTTTTTTGTTAATTTTAGTAATATATTTAGACTAATCTACAAAATGCACCCCTTTGGTTCGGCCCAAAATCACTTTAGTATACATACTTTTGATAATTGCATATTGCATCCCTACACATGTTTTGGCGCTGCACTATGCACCCCTTTCATCAATTTTTACCGTTACTTTAAATGACTCCAGGGGTAATTTAGTAAATTAACAATGACTTAATTACATTTTGACACTTAAAGTATGACATATCGTACACATGGACCCTTAAAGAAAAAGATCACACATTTCTGCCCCAGAACTATAAAAATTATACAATTTAATCCTTTTATTTAAAGTCATACAATTATTTAATTTTTTTGACCCTTTATACGATATTTGTTGGGAAAATTTTAAGAACGAAAGTTGTAGAGAACGAAACGATTGTTTTGAAACAATAAGGCTTGTTAGAAACGGAATTATAACGAATTAATAATTCGATAAAATGTACGTGGAATGAATTTGCAAACTGAAAAAAATTATGATTATTTTTTTATTATTTCGAGAATAGTTCGAAACTTAATATGAGGAAACACTATGAACGAACGTTATGGGCAATTTAAAGGGTTTTTTGAATCATCAAAAATCTTCGAAATCCGATATGAATTGAATTTACTACGAATTTTACAAAATTTCTAACATTCCAAAAGTCAGCTCAAATTTTAAATTTTGCTGCGAATTTTATATTTCGGAGATTATTACATCATTCTCAAATTTTTATAAAATAATATATGTTAAATATTTTTTATTTTAATATATTTAAAAAATTCTAAAAATAATGTAGGAAGATGATATTAGTAAATGGGTTAAATTGTACAATTTTAAAGTTCTGGGGCAAAAATGTATGATTTTTTTTCTTTAAGGGTTCATGCGTACTATATGTCATACTTTAGGGGTCAAAATGTAATTAAGCATGGTTAATTTACGAAATAACCACTGAGTTATTTAACGGTAACGGTAAAACTCGATGAAAGGGGTGCATAGTGCAACGACAAAACATGTGTAGGGATGCAATTTACAATTACCAAAAGCATGTATACTAAAGTAACTTTGGGCTGAACCAAAGGGGTGCATTTTGAAGATTAGTCATATATTTAAGCTAAAGGGGATGACACCAAATACATTACTTTTACAACAAGCAAATGACTATGTTGCAGGATATTTTATGACATTATAGATGATATTATGATAATACACTTACAGAATATTAGAAGCAAGAATTATTGTATGTTTGTCTTGGTATTGAGATCTGAAATTGCAACATCCTGTATCTGCATCACTGCATGACTGCATTGTTGACAACGTAGCATACTGGTAGCTCGTTAACCTTGCAGATTCACATCGTTGCTTCACGATCTCCGTGTTTTATTGCCACTGATGGTTGAGATTACAGCCATTAGTTCTTGAAGTTTGTTCGGGTATTACAGCTTGATATTCAAATATCATGATTCCCACAGGAAGTTATGGATGGAATGCTTAACCATCCTTATTTTGTTGCTCTCACAGTTCTGTATCACACGAAGGGTTTAGCTAATACATGCAACAATGTCCAGTAGGCAGTTAACTAGGGAGACAACAATTGTAGCGCTAAAGCTGCAGCACAAGAGTATTTGCACATGGTTTACCAGGAACTTTAGATATTTCTTGGATACTATAGTCAAAGAAACCTAACATAAACTCCTAGAGTTCTATTTGCACATGAATACGCCTGTCTCTTCCTTGATGTTATTCCTCTTTCCTCTGTCAAGGAACAGAGTACCACTACCTACCCAGGGCTTTATGCTTTTCCAGTGCATGGATGCATCCTCGTTCATTCGATCAGGTTCAGATGATTTTTCTTGTCTATAATCTCTTTACTTTCTACAAGAGATAGCAGAAGAGAAACACTGCAGACAAGCATGAGTGAAAGGAAAATGGGGATACAAGTCTACAATCTCTAATTTGATATTCGACTGCATCCAATATCCTTCATTGACCCGCTCATAGTTAAGTTTTCCCTCGTAACCCTCTTGTTTTCCCAAAGTTTGTTTTCAGCATATATATTGGCCAAAGACACGTACGTTCCATGCCTCTCTGGATGCAATTCCATTATCTTTTTTGCAGACTTCTCTCCTAGTGATATTTCTCCATAAAGATTACAAGCACCAAGCAAGGATTGCCACGTAAAAATATCTGATTCGATCCCCATCTCCTCAATAAATATCTCGGCCTCCCTCAACTTACCAGCACGGCCTAACATGTCAACGACACAAGAAAGATGTTCCCTTCTTGGCCTGATTTTATAAACATCTACCATAACTTTAAATAAATGCATCCCATCATTCACATGACCACCATGGCTACATGCATAGAGACACCCAAGAAATGTAATGTCATCAGGCTTTATTCCTTCAGTCAACATATCTTTGAGAAATTCAAGAGCCTTTTTTCCTTCACCATGCCGACCAAGACCTGTAATAATTGTCGTATAAGAAATCCTATCATGATACCCCATTGTCCTGAAAACCAAGTGAGCCTCATCCAAACTACCGCATTTACAGTACAAATCTATGAGAGCATTGTTTACTGAAAGATCAAACTCAAACCCTGATTTGACAATCCTAGCATGAATTGACCTCCCTTCCTCGAGGCTTGCCAGATTACTATATGCTGGAAGAATGCTAGCAAAGGTGTAACTATTCTCTCTCATGTCTAACCTTAGCATATAACGGTAGAAGCCAACTGATTCTTTACTATTCCCATTTTGCATAAATCCAGCAATCATTGCAGTCCAAGATATGATGTTAGGTGCAAAAAGTCCATTAAAAATTTTCTCTGCAGATATCATTCCTCCTTCACATCTGGAGTACATAGTAATAAGGGCATTGCTAATTGGTGTTTGAAAAGCCAAACCACTCTTTATAGCACAACAATGTACCGACATCCCAAGTTCTATATCCCTGGCTTCTGAACAAGTCTTCATAACGCTTGTCAAAGTGAACCCATCATATGCTACATTCTCCTGTAACATCTTATAAAAAATCTCCCAAGCATGACCCTTGGCATCATTTAGCACACAAGCATCAATTATAATATTCCACGAAACCAAATCTCGTACATCAATCTCATAAAACACTCTAATAGCATCTTCCAATCTCTTTTCTTTAGCATACCCATCAATCAAAGAACTCCCCACAAACTCATTCGAACTCAAACCATAACGAATCGCGTGACCATGTAACACCTCCCTCAAATGCACACCTCCCCCTCCAATCAACCCAGCTAACGTAATATTATCCGGCTTCATCTCCTCTTCACCAACCATCTCAGAATAAAGAAACACACCTTCAACAACATACCCATTTCGCAAACAAGCCAAAATCATGGTATTAAAAGAAACAACATTTCTTTCAGGCATTATCTCAAACAGCTGCCTAGCAAGATGAAACTCCCCACATTTACAATACAAATTGAGAACTTTATTCCACAGGCTTAAAAACCCAACTTTGATCATACAAGCATGGATAGAAAATCCAGCTTTTAAATCCTTAGAGTAAGTGCATTCATCTAGTAAATGGCTTAAATGGGGGGTAATAAAATTGTTATTGTAGCCAGTATCAACACAAGGGTGTTGTGTATTAGTAACAACATTTGAGTTTGTAATGTTCCTAAAGCTCTGTAATAGAGTTGGGCAGCCAAGAAATGTGTGTGTGGCAGGTCTTAAAAGCTTCATCGTTGTTATGAACAATATGAAACATTTGAAAGCCAGAGTCTTGTCTTGTATAGTTCTATACTTCTATGACATGCAAGATTGCAAGTGCAACTACAGAAGAGCAAGCAAAGGAGAATTGAAATCGTCAAATCCAGACCAATGACAAATTAAAATTTGTACTAGTATTTGAATTCAATTTTGGCTCGGTTTATTTTATTTTTTTTGAATTTTTCGACGTTTTTATGGATTATGGAAAATATTTTTATTTAACCAATATTTTTGAAAATTTCATATTTTATGAAAAAAAGATTTGAATTTTTCTATTATTAACAAAATGTTTAAAAAAATAATTTATATACATGTGTACGAGATATATAGGTGTTAAATCTACAATCATCATTTTCATATTCTTGTTCGTAAATTTTGAACTATCGTATGAAATTTTACAGCATGAGAAGCTAACATTCCAAACATTTTAAAAATAAACTAGCGTAGAAGCCCGTGCCCTGTTCATATACGGAAATAATTTTCGTACAAATCAGCATCTTTGAAATAATTTTATAATTAAATAGATGGTAAATTATAGTATTTTAACTTTATTTTATATTTGTACATTAATTTTATAATATTGAATGTCGTTTTCATGAACCAAATATTTTATAATTTGACCAGGTTTAAAAAGTTGGATCAATATATCTATACGATAATAATCACATGATGATGATTATTATTATTATTATTATTATTATTAATTTCTCAAATAATAATTAAATTTTCAATGTCGTGAAACGAAATTTCTTAAAATGATCAATTAAGTGTAATATCAATAATTATTGTAGCATAATTGTTCGTGTATAAACAATTAATTTTACAAACATCTATGTAAACTCATGTGATTTTAATGTAATAAAAGTATATTTGTAAAAAAGATAATCATGTATGTGAGATTATATCTTAAGATATATTACAAATTTTCTTAATTTTTTATATCTTATACATAATATTTTTTTGATAATCAAGTAATTCATTAATAAACGGTCATACGACATCTACAAAAATAATTAAAATAGAACAAACACGTAATAAAATAGATCAAATCAGAATTTTCTTCACCCCGAGCTATGATTGTTGAGCAAATCATTCATTGTGGCACATCACTCGTTCATATCGCTAAAGTTTGCAACCTTTTTAGAGAGACAATCTAACAATATGTTGTAGTCGTGCAATATATATATATATATATATATATATATATATATAATTCGTCAATACGTATTCGAAAAATTAATCGTAATTGCGACTCCATACAATCCAAATCAATGAACCACTATTATAAATCCTGCAGATCTACGATCCCGAATACTAAAACAAACCAAACTCTCACCAGGAGAGAACAAACCCGAAGAATGGGTAGAGAAAATCCACTAAACGGGGTACTAAAATTCTCAATAATGAGAGAGACTTATACAAATCGAAAACGAAATCAAAAGAAAACAGTAAAGATGGGTCTTATCATCAACTTTTTGGTTAATGACAACCCCTTAACTAAAAATTGAGAGTTAAGGTTTTTTTGGCGGAAGTATACATAATATATATGAGCGGTTGTTGTATAATCACAAAGTTTACAATGCATGTCATTAAGACATTATATGTTTTTATCATTTATTTTCGTGTTCGTGTATCAAAAATTAAATCAAACACTAAATTTTCGCGCCATAAATCAATTTTTTGTGAAAAATGTGAATGGTGAAGGAATGATAAAAAAAAAATGGACAAATTAGTGACATGTGAGATTTATTAAAGTTGTAAAGAATAATATGTCTTTTGGAAAGATAAAAATAAAGGAGTGTACATTTCGAAAATAAAACTGTTAAAAATGAATGAGACGAACAAATTGTATAATAATTATTTCATAATTTAATGATAAATATCAACGCTAACTTTCTTAATTTAAAAAATATCAACTAACGAATAATGAGATCCTTGTATCTAATATGTAATTTATATTAGATCAAATTTTATTATTATATTTTATGTATAAATACTTGACCAGTTCAAATAAATATAAATTATATCAATTAAGAATATAATTGGTATTTTTTAATTGAAAAGAAACATGTATAATAAAAAATTTACAAACATGATCGGATATGTAGTTATATATAAAGCTACGAAAACAAAAATAATGGTATATAAATAATATAAGTCAACGTTTTATATAATTAAAATTTAAATTATGAAAAGAATAAAAGGAGATCATGTGGTTTACCTAATAGGAATTCTAAATTACAAATCAAAAGTTAACTTAGGACAGTGGTTAAGACATGAACTTGCTAAGAGGAAGTCAAAGGTTTGGTTCTTAATGAGCACAAAATTAATTAATTTTTAGCATAACTTATAGAAAGTGACATTTTTGTGATTTTTCAACAAATAAGGGTAAAATTGTAATTTCACAGCCATTTTTTGAGCTCAATTTGCCCTTAGACGTCATTTAATATATATAAATAGATAGCACAAACTTATGTTTGTTATCTCTACATTCATGATCATGTTTATGAACCTCTGCTTTTATCGGAACACTCTAAATTCGTTGGTTATATTGATACAAATTAATTGTTGGTTAAAATTTGTCAAACTTGTAAGTTGATATGTTCTATTTCTAATGTGTGGCTATAATGATTGATTATATTTTAAAAATAGATAGTTATTATTATTTGAAATTGTTATAAATGAAATATATTATTACAATATGATAATAGATAATGTGTAAATCTAATATATGGGTTCAACAAAAATAGTTAACATAAAGACGTTGGCTAAATAATTTATAAACAATGACATGAAAAATTTAGAGATTATGTAGAAAAATTATTTATGAAATGCCAACTAAGAGGATTTTTAGTTATTGGAGTGATCTCATCTTCAACATTATTTGATGTAAAGATTTTATTGGCGAATCGCTCAAAAAAAAAAAACTTTGAAATCAATATAAGCATGTTTTTCTTCAATCCAACTGTAAATGAACGATATAAGCGGGTTTAATAGTAGTTGATCTAGCTTCACTTGGAGGGGAAAAGGAAAGTTGACGGGTGTGTTTCTCTACAGAAGCAGTCCGTTATAAATTGTGGATTATAATTACGAAGATTGTTGCTTGATTGATAAATCGAATTAAGTATGTACAATTTTCTCTGCAGATATCACAACAATAAAGATCTGCCAATTACTTGTAGGGAGGGAAAGGCTCTTTAATGCTTAATCTTGCCAAATCATATCCAATAGTGTTGATTATGCCAAATTTTGTGCACAAACAAATCAGTTACCAAAAAAAAACACCATCACATTATCATCGTAGGAAAATTCTGGGTGATAAAATGGTGATAAAATACTAGTAAATCATAAAAGTAAATGGATAATATGTTTGAATTATTCTTGTTAGAATTCAAAATTTAAAATTTGGGATAGATTAGAGCCATTATTCCTAAAATGTTGGAACAGAATGAATTTGTTAGGAGCTATATAGATACCAGGTCTCTGCCTTGATCTGCGAACAGAAATCGTCCAGTTCCAGGTATGTAACTTGATCCCTCCCAATATTAATTTTTTGTATCATCACTTGTTAGCCCACCACTGTTTCTGTTTGTATATGAAACTTGTAAGGTACATTGCACATTTATGCATTTATATTATGAGTTGATGATTTGGCTGCTAATATGGTTTTTTAGGGATATGAAGATGGGTGAATGCTCCAGGAGCAGGAGGGATTTTATCAGTCATCTGCCTCAAGAACTTGTTGTTTCTATACTTACACAACTCCCAATAAGGGATGCTGTCAAAACCAGCATTTTGTCTACCAAGTGGAGGTACCAATGGGCTAACCTCACACAACTCGTATTTGACCAACACGACACTAATTTTTCTTTTGTTGGAGACAACCAAGTCGCCAAGACAGAATTCCAAGATTTTATTTCGCGTTTTCTCTTACTTCATCATGCCCCTATTCGTAACTTCAAACTGATTACCTCCGACTTGAAAAACCCTTCTGATCTTGATCAATGGCTACTTTTCCTATCAAGGAAGCCTATAAAAAAGTTAGTTCTGGATGTAGGCGGCCACCAAGACCCACTTCTCTACACACCTCCTTGCATATTTTTATTCCAGAATCTGACCAGATTGAAGCTCTGTGGGTTTGCAGTGAAACCTCCTCCGGGATTTCAAGGATTTCCATGTTTAAAATACCTTACCCTGGATCGTGATACGATTAGTCTCGAGGTTGTTGAAAACCTTATTTCAAGTTGTCCTCTTCTTGAGAAGTTTAAATGTAGATGTATTGACCAACTGGCTTTGACCGTCCGTGCCCCGAATCTAAGGCATCTTACTGTGGTTGCAAGTTTTGAAGATTTATATCTTCAGAACACCCCACTTCTGGCTTCATTATATATAGACTTTTGTGAAAAGGTACTGTATAATCATTAAAGTATTTCCAGTTAGCTTCACATACTTAATACATAGGAAAAGGTGTTGGGTTCTCTAACATTCTCTTCAAGCATGCACTCTTTTTCTATACTCAATCTCTCTGTTGTTCCTTTTGCTCAGGTTTTGGAAGCTATTATCCTAGTGAAAGTTCCACTTACATTTGACTGTCTAAAGTTTATCGACTTACGAGGCATCACATTTGAAAATATGAATAAAGCGTATGTTCTTCACTTGCTTTTGCAGTCCCCAAATCTTCAAAAACTTAAAGTTTGGGTAAGTAACATTTCCTGTTATTTTGTGGGCACATTTACTTGTTCAATATTATTATGTACCGTGGTTTGTTTCTAATTTTTGTATCAGCCTCTAGTTAGCTTTTTATATCTTTTCATCACATAGACTGCAGTATTCGGATGGGCTCGTTTTCAAGATGCTGATGCTGATTTGGAATTCTGGGAAAGAGAATGTCCTCCTGATTTTGCATTTAAGCAGCTCAAAATAGTAGATATGGAGGGCGTGTACACAGAAAATGACGTGGAATTTATCAAATTTGTGCTTCCACGTTCTCCAGTGCTTGAGGTGATGACCATTTGGGTCGACCGTAGAGAAATGGAGATGGCTGATGAAGTGCTGCATTTGCAACGAGCTTGTCCAAAAATTGACGTACAATTATTTTAATAGTCATCTTATGCTAATGCATATCTCATGTTTTTCCTTTTCCCCTTTGTTACAAGGGACTATATTTTCTCAGCTCTCGCATCTGTTTGAGAATAAATCTATGTATGACAATATCAGCTTTTATATTGTGTGGATCCGACAACTTTAATGAGGATGGTCTTTGTTTCTATGTTAATATATTGATCTCAGTTCTGAACTCTCTCTTCTGTTAGGTGTAATATTAAGACGTAATGACTTGGTAGGGTGCATGTTGCTGCATTTACCAAATACTTCAAACATTCAGTCTGAAACATGAGAAGAAAAGTATGGTTTTATCGTTGTCACTTGTATCCTGATGATAAGGTGCAGATTTCTGATTGTTGCATCTGAATTGACGTAGCATATGAAAAACCAGTGATTGTTTGTGCGGTTTCAGCTAGTTTGCCTCTGTTTTAGATTTTGTGTTAGAGATTGCAAAATGCTTTTGTAAGGCGCAAAGGCTCATTCTCTATGTGTAGCGATTAGAACTTCCCTCAAAAGCCATGGACTCCCCTTCAGAACTTCCCGCAAAAGCCATGATTAACTACTTAGAATTGGGAGTGTAAGGTCTTGTTGAATTTCTTAGGTTGTATAAACCGTTCTCTCTATTTCATTTCTTTTCTGAAAGCTGGAATTTCGAAAAATCCTTAATTTTGGTCATTGTGAATCTGGTTACCATTCTGCTAAACTGCTCAGCAAGTGAAGATACTTCAAACAATCCACTTTATTATATGTTCGGTGACGGGGTTTATAATAATATACTGACCGGGTTGGTTCGGAATTTATAAAAAGGTGGTATCACAATACTTGTACCCGATTTGGAATTCACATCATCTTGATCAGTTTAAGATGCTCATTTTTAAGCAACAGTTTCCCCCCATCTTGGAGTTATCTGCTGGTGTATGTCAGTTTGATCGCGAGCTTTCATAAATCTAAATCCAAGTTGATTACAGAAATCACTTGTAAATATACTGGTTTGACTTCAAATATCCAAGAATTTAACTCCTAGTTAATTCCAGAACTCTCGAAATTATTCTGCAAAAACAGAGGTTCAGTAGAAATGTTGTCGGTCTGAGCAGTGAGTGTAACATCAAGACTTGGAAGCAGGATATGATTTCCTGGGATGATTCTAAAGTATGAGCTTAGACTTTACATTTATAAGCTCGGGGTGTCCATGAATGATCAAAAACAAAACTCAAGGGCCAAATATTTCTTTACAAAATAAACAAGGATATATATAGTTCTTCATACAGTGCTAGTGGCGCATAACAAACAAACAAGAGCCCTCCTCCATTTCTTCAATCGTTCATCATAATCGGCATCTCTTGAATGAATGTTTGCAGTACAACTAAAAGCCATTCAAAAGCATCAAGGTTCATACTCGAGAATTCTAAAAACAAGTCTAATCTTTCCCCCCAGCTCTCCTTTACGCAAAATGAGTCCACACGTTTGACCACTGTACATGTAAACAAGCAATAGCCTGATGGCACTAAGAAGCTTGGATGGCTCAGACAGGTAGTTGAAATGCAAACCATCCTAAAGAGAGACCTTTACACAACAAATCAACAAGTTTTACACTTAGACCTGAAAAGCTTTCATCTGACTCTAAAAACTCCACAAAATTGTTTTACAGTTAATATATTTAGTTTGGTGCAAGCACATTGGACATTATTATTTGGGATCAACTGTTTTTGAGTAGATGAATACCATTCTGTTTTCCTAAAAGCAGCTACTGTGGCCAAATCTATTAAATTATTATGCAACACAGATTTGCATTTGCTCAGATTTGTTATTTTTATTAATCTGAAACAAAAAATAATAATAATAATAATAATAAAACCTCCTGAATTTTAGCCAGCTAAAGGATTCTCTTCAGATCTGCAATGAGGATAATACTCAATTTAGGTTAAACTAGACTCGAATCAATGGTCAGTAGCACTTCATAAATATTAAGCTTGATATTGTTCAAATAATATAGCCGGATAAAATGGAATACATTACAATGCTGAGCGAGAAATGCTGTGAGTAGATCTCAGTTCATAGTAGTACGACCTTCTTCGCTCTTCATTACTTCTTGCATAGACGCAGGAACTACAAATATACAGAAAAAATATGAGAAACTCAAGCACAACGCAGCACCTATATATATATCTATCTAAATTTGGGAAACCTTATGTGATGAATGATGTTATCATATGACGCGATATACTGAGTTGAAATCCTGGAAGCACCTCCAAACTTCCATGGATTAACATTAACATATATAAATTACAATGTACCTTCCTACATAACAATCCAATCAGCCACTATCCAATTATAAACGAATCAGCCTAGCTAAAACATATCAATGATTCCTTAAACACGACTAAAATAGCCAATAATTACAACAAACGACAATGCTCGTAAAAAGACGGGAATCAATCAAGATAAAAGCGTAACATCCAGTTTGAGTCAAGGCCCGTATAATTTATAGAATTAATATTTTATCAGTTGTAAAATGATCTTCAAATGTACCAAGTTTTTTAACACAAAAGTTTATTCTTTTATAACACTAGTTTGTTATTCAATACATGAGTATTCGTCAGAACCCAACAAACCAAGGTACTGAATAACAACTCTCATTGAGCTACAGGCGAAGAGAGTGTTTAGATTAGAAGGTTCTGCTAAAACTCAGCTTTCAATCTGGAACATAAATAAAAGCACGAGACAAAATGCGTTATTAACTGCAAGATATTGTTTGTTAAAGCATAAACCATACATTCAGAGTTCAAATATTCATCAAATAACAAAACCGCTAAATTTGATTAGCATGGATCTCTCTCCATGCATATCAAGTTTACTTCCTAAATTAACCAAAACAAACATAAGAACGCATATTAAAGTTTCTAATAACTCTGATATAATAACTCTGATAATTTGCCAATCAGGCATTTGCCATGTTGCTCCTGCCTCTCGACAATATCAGTGTTTTTTAAATGCAACTAAAATCCATCATTTCCTCCCCCAGCACCATATCCACCTCCTCCACCACCACCATATCCGCCACGGTAGCCACCACCACCACCAAAGTTGTCACGAGGAGGACGCTCAGTTGCTTCGCTCACACGGATGTTACGTCCTTCAAGTTCCTGTAAATCAGGTTAAAAGTATTAGAACACAATAACAGAAGAATTAGTAAACATTAATATTCCACTTATTTTCTAAATTTGTATATGGATTACCTGGCCATCCATGGCTGACTTTGCGGAGCTAGCAGATTCAGAATCAGCAAAGCTAACAAAACCAAAACCCCTGGACCTCTGAGTATCTCTGTCCGTAATAACTTTGGCTGTGTATGAAAACCAGGAAAAGGTCATAAGTATGTTTATGGAACTTGGTCCATTCACTAAAAAATAAAGCATACTTGTGTTGTTTCAATTGTCGTTTACACATATTTTCCTAACACAATCCATATTACAAAGTGAATATGTGGAACTTCATGCATCTTAATAGAATTAATGTCACTAGTGTTGGACCAACAAAAAGAAAAAGCTAAAAACATATTAAATCTTTAAATAATTGGACATTTTAACAATAGAGTACATGAAAACACTTAAACGTAACAAAATTCACACTTAACAGAGGACAAATTTTCCCCTTTCCCCCTTACAAAGTGTGTGGCTACACTGCATACAATGGCCATCAGTAACCACTGCGCATCTAAAAAATGTTATGGAGTGCAAGAAATTGATACTTACCCTCAGTAACATCTCCGAAGCTGGAAAAAGCGTCTCTCAAGGAATCGTCATTAGTGTTATATGAAAGCCCTAGGATACATACATGGATAAATCATAAATCTATTTTGAAAAGACACATCGAACAATCAAAACACTACAAACATTTACTAGATTAACATTCACATACCTCCAATGAAAAGCTTAGAGGATGCCATGCCACGGATGGCATTAAGCATAGATGGGACTGAAGTTTTCATATGTGTCTGGCTGATAAGACTTCCAATTCTATTGTAGAATGCCATTTTACTGCAGATTCCAATATAAATTCAGATAAATCAACAAGTTCGACCAATTTAAAACAACACAGTTTTTTCAGAACAAAATTACAAAGCAAAGGCAAACCAAACCATCAACAGCAAATTTCACATTATCAGTTGTATCGTTCAAATGAAACAAAACGCAAAGCGCAAAATATCTTGAAACAATCTAACATACACAATAACATATACTTGACCTCAACTCAGTAATATATAAAAAGTTGACATTTTTATCGAAAAAAATCGAGTTCCATGAAACAAAATGGGCATAAAGGTATAACCTTTAACAAAAAAGACAACATAAAACCCCCAAACACAACTCAAAAACATCAGATCTATCAAGTAAACATCATAAACACACAAAACTAACAGCCACAAGTAAATATCATAAACCTATCACATACAAAAATCATTAATACTTAAAGAAAACTAACAGATCCGTCAAGTAAAGATCATAAACTTGAAAACCCAACACCCACAAACATCTTTACAAACTCATCACATATAAAAATCATAAAAACTTGAACATTTCAAGAAACCCACAAACAAAACAGTTGATAAACAATAAATAACACAATCAAACACTCAAAAGTTAAAGACTAATGAATTACAACATAGAAGAATATAATTAAAAAGAGAGAGAAAAGATTGAAAATAATAGGGAGGGGGATGTACCTGATTGAACAAGGAGAAGAAAAGGGGGGTTTATGAAATGAAGGCAGCTAGGGTTTAAGGGGCGACTCACTTCTCTCCAAAATGAAATATCTAGTGGGGTTTTATACTACGTGTGTGGGTGTGTGTGGCTACTGGCCCATATTAAACCTGATAAGTTCTAGAGTGTGTATATACACTTTGTACCTGTGTCACTTATCCTAATTTAATTTTTTATTTACCAAAAAAGAAAAATATTAATTTCATTTTTATAAATTTTTTGTTATATTATAAATTTATGTATTAAAATATGTTTGGAATTTATTTTGAAAAGGTATATGTTTGGAATTATTTGATTAATTATTATAAATCAAATTTAGTTTAATAGCTACATAAAAATAAAAAATTTAAATGAGTGTGAACTTTAGAGAGAATTATTTATGGAATTCAAGATAGAATCATTATATAAATACATAAAATACATATATTTGTTTCGTTATTTATTGAATTATATCACAAATTTCAATTAGTAAAGTTAAAAATGAAATTATGTTACATTTTTCTTTGAAAAATCGTTGATTACTCATTATTATCCAAATCGATTCTAGTTTATCAAAAATAATTCTATAGTATAATCAAATTTAAAATAAAAAGTTTTATCTAAGTAGTTTTAAGTATTAAATTATTTTATAGATAGTTAATATTTTACATTAAAACAATTTTTTGCGTAACATAACTTTAAATTTATTTATGAGATTATATAATGGAATTACTAACGTGACTCTATATAATAAGTTCTCTTGGAATAAAGTTCTTGTCATTATTCGAATTTTATATAAGAACAATGCTAGGTACTGATAGGCTATAAGAGCCCAAACTCCCATTGACAGGCTACAAGAGCCCTGACTCCCAAACCTAGTACCCGAGCCTGGACTCAGGACTCCTGGTGGCATATTCAACGGTACCTGAGCCCTGACTGACAGGCTGCAAAAGCCCGGACTCAGGACTCCTAGTACCCGAGCCCGGACTCAGGATTCCTGGTGGTGACACGTAAGGACACCTAATGATTGGCATCATTGTGTCCTAATCAAGCCACACGCCATCAGGAACCTGGCACATGTCACCACAATTCTCACCCGGGCACGTGTGACCCATCAACATCATCCAGGTGTCCCACATACCTAGGATCCAACGCTCATGATTGCAGGTACCCTCCTGAACCCTAATTCTGGGCCTATAAATAGCCCAAGAAGGAAAGGTTCAGGGTTGATCTCTCTCTCTCTCTACACAACCTATACACACACACTCCATATTTAGATTTCTCTATAGTCCTGTCTTCCTTTCCCAAAGCCGTTACTTATTCTCACGCCGGAGGCGCCGCCAGGGTCCAAACCCCCCTCCAGTGTTGTTTTGCAGAGTCCCAACCGCAGCGACACCGCATCCAGGCGTGGGATCGGCCGGAGAGGACTAGATCGGGATTTGGAGTTATCATTTGGCGCTAGAAGGAGGGGAACCCTGCCTTGTGGTCATAGTGCCGCTAGGCTCACCATCTTCAAGCCCAGTAAGATCTAAACCAATCCTACATTTTTAACCATGAAAATGAACTCAATTGCCTTTCTCTTTAAAGTATGTATGTTTCTTGCCATTGTGTAGCCCAGATCTGTTGATTTTTAGTCATGTTTAGCTTTCTTACTCTATTTCGTTGCTTAGATCTACATTGTTCCCTTATAGATCCATCTTAAAAACCCAGTTTTCTTGCTTTAAGATACATAAAACCCAGAAAAGGCATGCGTACATTGATTCACCTTCATTGCTAAAACCCAGATCTAGATAAGATTTACTCTGTTATTGGAAAATTGTGCCAAAATTTGTATAAATTTTTGTTGTTCTTGAACCATGGCTCGAGGTAGCAAATCCACAATGAGGCCCGCAACCAACACCCCAAGACAAGAACCACCCCTAAACCCGAACCCGAATGTGATTGAACTACCACCAGCCCAGGCTCTGGCATCTCAGATAATCCAGCCTGGTGATGCCCGGGTTGAAATTGAAATTAACAAGTTCAAGTACACGGATGTCAATATGGAACCCGGACTCATGGAAAACTTGACCGGGAACCAGTTGGTTGATGCAATCCGGATGTATAAGGAAGCTCGGCTAAATGAAGTTGAACAAAATGAGAACTCTCATGATTCTGGAGAATCTCACCGATCTCGCGCCTCAGTTTTTGACAGAATTGGGGGTAAAGACAAAGAAGCCCGGAAAAGAACTCACCACAGAACTCACAGTAAACATCAAGATACTGAAGCTAAGAAGCTCAGGAAGCTAGCTGAATTGAGGGAAAGAATCCGGAACGAAGAGCAAGCTAAACTTGACCTCAAAATCCAAAAAAGAATTCAAGAGGAGGAGGCCCGGATCCTGGGCAAAACACATGACAGGAGAAGAACCCGGGCTCCTAGCCTCGACATAGTCTCAGATGAAGAACCCCAAGAAGACTTAATAGACATGATTCATGAACTCCAGAAAAAAGTTGGTCAAGACTCGGGAATTGACATAGGGGATACCTTGACACCTTTCAGTTACTCTCTAGAGGCGACACCCAGACAGAAAAATCTCAAGCACTACAACTTTGACTCCTTCAATGGTCTGGGGGACCCGGAAGAGCATGTTAATTACTTCGAGCAAATTGCAATGATATATTACTACAATGATCTCACCAAGTGCAGGTTCTTCGCCTCGACTCTTAAATCCGGGGCACAAAGATGGTTCAGCAGAATCCCATCCCGGAGCATCCACAATTGGAAGCAGTTTCGTGAGTCTTTCCTGAGACGTTTTAGAGCCAATAAAACCCACGAAATGCACATGTGCCACCTAGAGACGGTTCGGCAAGCCCGGGGAGAGGCATTGGCCACCTATATGAAACGCTTCCAGGAAGCCATCAACAATGTGAGCAACTTAGATGAGCGTGAAGCTCTTACAATTTTCCGCAGAAACCTAGATCCCAATAATAATGAGAGGTATGTTCTTGACCTCATCCACAAGGAACCACAGAGCCTGGCGGCGGCATATTCCATGGCAGCCCGGTTCATTAAGGAAACAGATGTTCTTCAAACAATGAGAATGACAAGGCAAGGACTCTCTCCACCCCGGGCTGAAGACCGCCCAAAGAACAGTTTCCACCAAGACAAAAAATTTAAACCCAACAGACAAAGCAATTACATTCTGAGCTCTTAGCTGGTATTATCTACCCAAACCCCGGACTCCAATCAAAGAAGAGAGCCCGAACAAACCAAACCAAAGCCCGAACCCCAACCAGAGCCGAACTGGACTCCACTTAACCGGACTCGGGCCGACATTCTGAAAGAAGTAAGAGACAAGCCTTTCTTCTATCCTCCCAAACCCATGGTTATCGGACCAGAAAACCGATCTGTCCATAAACACTGTGACTATCATGAAACCCATGGACACACAACCGAGAACTGCCTGTCTCTAAAGTTCTTTGTGGAAGAGCAGATCAAGAAAGGCAACATGGAACAATACATATCCCGGAGAACGGATGACAGAGGAATAGGATCCGGGAAGGGTAAAAATATTGTGAATGTTGTATTGGGGGGGTCTATCTCGCCACCCCGGAGTCCGGACTCGGGAGATGAGATAATGATGGTTCAAACCGGTCCAGAGCAAATAATCAGTTTCAACAAAGATGATTTTGAAGGACTCGACCCAAGTCATAATGAAGCCCTAGTTGCCAGTCTAGACATAGCTGACAATGAAGTTAAAAGAATCCTGATTGACAATGGCTCTTCTGTCAATGTCTTGTTCAAACATACTGTGGACCAGACGAAGTTGGGAAGTGTGAAGATAAACGAGTGCACAGAAGATCCTCTTTACGGTTTTGGGAACAACTCAGTCCCAATTCAAGGAACCCTGTACCTACCAGTACTGTTTGGGACCTATCTGAATCAAGTCAACAACATTGTTAAATTCTATGTCATCAACACTCCTTCTTCCTACAATGGGATCCTGGGGAGACCAGCCCTGACTAAGCTACAAGCTGTAACCTCAACCCCGCACTTAAAGTTCAAATTTCCCACACCCTATGGCATGGGAGAAGTCCGGGGGGATTATCAAGTGGCTAGTAAATGCTATGGGAAAGATTTAGTCATGGCTGAAACAGATCCAAAAAATAAAAGGAAAGCCAACTCTTACCAGAACAGTATGACCCAAAAGAGACATAAATTCAACTAAGGGAAAGAGCCCGGAAAGGAAGTTCTATCAATACGAAGAATTCAGAGCCCGGACCTATAACAATGAGCTCCCTAAAGCCCAGAATCTTCAACAAATTGTTTGATCTTTTGTATTGAAGTAAAATTAAGAGACTTATATTCCAAATCTTTCTCCAAAAACTAGGCATTTGGCCATTCTATAATATTACATGATTATACTCCTACATTTTTTGTATTGTTCATTTATCTATCAACCCTGGCTCAGAGCCATAGGCATACAGAGGAGCCAGGGTCCCCAGTAATATGCAAACCAAGAGTCCGGCTCAGAATTAAGCCATGAGACCGGACTCACGAGCAATATGCAATCAAATCGAAGTCTTAGATTCCATTCTAAGTACAAAAAAAAAAGTCCGGCTCATAATCAAGCCATGAGACCGGACTCACGAGCAATATGCAACTCTATAACCCTGGCTCAGAGCCATAGGCATGCAGAGGAGCCAGGGTCCCCAGCAATATGCAGATCAAGAGTCCGGCTCAGAATCAAGCCATGAGACCGGACTAATGAGCAATATGCAATCAAATCGAAGTCTTAGATTCCATTCTAAGTAAAAGGAGTCCGGCTCAGAATCAAGCCATGAGACCAGACTCACGAGCAATATGCAACTCTATAACCCTGGCTCAAAGCCATAGGCATGCAGAGGAGCCAGGGTCCCCAGCAATATGCAGATCAAGAGTACGGCTCAGAATCAAGCCATGAGACTGGACTCAAGAGCAATATGCAACAAAGGAAATTACAAATTCTATTCTAAAAAGGAAAGACAAGAGCCCGGTCAAAGATTAAGCTAGGAGGTCGGACCCTCGAAGAACATGCGACAACAGAAGAAAATACGCATTCAAAATATTAGAAAAGGAATAACTCAGTAAATGAAATACGCATCAAGGATAAACGAGTATGGGAGCCCGGGTTGGCCGTTCAACCCGGAAACACTCCAGAATGTTAAAGTCGGATACAAATAGTCAAGGATTACAAGTGAAACACAATTAATATAGCCTATTCCGCAACCTTGTCTTTGGTATTGAGGACATGAATATCACTTGGAAAGATAAGAGGGTTTGGACCCTGGAAGCACTCGGGCTCGCCTTCACCACGCTCAATAGCCTCCTTGGCAGCTAAGAAAGCATCAACAAAGGTCTCCCAGTTGGCTTCAGGGTTGGTCTTGATCAGGGTCTCAGCCACCTTCCAAGATCTCAAAATTTCAGGGGCACCGGCATCAGCAACTGCCTGTAGATAAGTATCGGTCTCCTGGAATTCCTTGATAATATCAGCTTCAGGTTTCATGGCAGCAAGCTTCTCCTCAGCCTCCTTCATTTTCTTCTCAAGATCAGCATTCCGGTCTCTTTCCTTAGTCAAATCAACTTGGAGCCCGGACACCTCACCATCATAAAGAATTTTCATTTCGCCAAGTTTCTTTCCCAACTCAAGAATTTGCTCATCCTTTTTCAACATAACCCCGGTCAACTTTTCATCCTTCGCCCTGAACATGGCTGAGACACCGGCAACCTTCACAACAACCTACAAATGCAAATAAGAGAAAAATAAGTCAAAGTATTCATTCATAAAGGCAAGAAAGAGGAAGAAAACATACCTGACCAATACCACCGATCAGGTCTACCAAAAGCCCCCTCATCCCGGACTCTCCCATCTCCTTCCAGTCCTCTTCAGAGGGGAGGTGGCCAACATACTCAGCAAACTCCTCGCGACTCAGCTTACCAACCCGGGGCTCAACCACTCCGGTCTCCAAATTTTCAACAACTGGATCCATCTTACCATCCCGATTCTCCAAATTATCAGAACCCGGGGTTCTAGGACCCGTCTTCCTTTTTTGCTTCCGGGGCCTCTTAGTAAGTTCAGTGTCAGGAAGCCCGGTATCAACCTCAATAGCTGGATCAGGAGTGGGGTGGATGGGAGCAACAGATTCCGCACCACCTTCGTTGTGGGCGCTAGACCCGGACTCACCATCTGCCCGAGGTCGGGGGGTGTGGACGGCAGAAAGATTCTTCAAAGAAAAAGAGTAGTTCTTGCAAGCCATTTTTTCGTCTAAGTCGGGTCTGTAAAAAGGACGACCTGAAAAAGACAGAGAAACCGGATTAGAGAATACACAAGTAAACCGGACTCGCAGGCAGGGTTAGCAATCATTTACATCCAAGTTCATATAATTTCCTATGGTCCATAAAGGTATCCCGGGTTAATTGGTGATCAAGACATTCACAAAAGGCACGAATCTTAGCCCGGGCTTGTCCCTCGAGTTTGTAGTAAGGAAATTTCTTAGGATTCTCCCCGGCCACAAAGTGCGGCATATAAAGCAAATCTAAACCCTTCAGCATAATCACCTCCCCATTCCAACCCTTGAGGGAAATGTTCTGCATCACTGGCTTCGCGCTACCGGAGGGATACCCACACTCATCAGCCCGGAATCTCAACTCATAAAATGGTCTTTTATTCGATCTCAACATGTAGAAGAGTTGGTGAAATAGTTTAAAGGTGGGATGGAGCCCGGATTTCTCACAACAGGCAAGAAACCAGGTTATCCACTTCACACCATTTGGAGTTATTTGGGTAATAGGAATCTCATACACATACTTGCAGAGATGTTTAACAAAGATATGGCACTCCGGATTCCATCCTGAACGCAAGTGTTCTAATCACACCCCAACAAACCCATCGTCTGTTCTATCATATACCCTTTCCCCGGGCTCCGGCCATCTCCACTGTATCCGGGGTCCAAGATGAAAAGTAGCCCGAACTATCTCATCCATCTCGGAGATCGATAGATTTTTAAAGCTTTCTTTTAGTAGAGGGAGGGGTTCGCCAATAATGGTCTTAGCAAACTGAGCATCCATAACAGCCTTGTCATATGGCCCGGGATCTCCGTGTTCGTGCCTATGCTTGTATGAGAAACTAAATGAATTATAAAGTCGAGACATGTCTTCGTCAGGATCCTTCCTAACAAACATGAACTCGGTATCAACCCAATACCCATCAGGGGTAATGAGGCTACCCCGGTCAGCAAGAACTTTGGTATTAATTTGGGTAACCACAGGAATTTTCTTCTTCTTCGCCATCACACCCCAATGTAAGTCTACTATGTCTACTACTTCTGAATCTGAATTAGAACTTGTGGATGGCTCGGAATCCGGAATCAAAACTCTATTAGCCCTCCTTTTTGTCCGAACCATACACCTAGAAATAAACCGATTCAATCTTCAGTTAGTCAAAACAACACAGAGCCCGGGCAATACATATGCCAAAAATCTATAGCAAATCAAATCTAACCCGGTCTCAACCTCTGTCTAAAATCCAATCACTCCACCTATTATCAAACCAAACCGGGCTCCAATTTCTACAGTTAGTACGAACTTAATAATTTCTATAGTCTTTTTCTAAGGTTCAGCTTTTCCCTGGCAACCCGGTCTCAAAGCTTATCGGATACAATTACCCAAGTCAAACACAAAACAAGTATGCTACACAAACACCTACACTAAACAGACAGGGAGCCCGGACAATGAACAACCCGGGCTCTTTTCAAAAACTGAAACGCCAGAAACACAATCCACACAAAATCAAACACCTAAACAAAGATTGAAAACAAGTAGATACGACTACATATACATTCCTCATCCCAGAAACACCAAGAACAACCCAGAAAACCAAAAACCAAAAACCCCAAAATTGCAAATAACGTCACATGCAAACAAAATTCCTAGACTAAACAACTGTATAAACACAAAACAAACACAAAAACGCAATCCAATAAACCAACACAAAAACTTCGAATAAAACCCTATATTCGAAGATAAACAGTCGTGCGAATAGAAGGAAAAAGGGGAGATCTTGCAGCAAATAAGAAAGAAATGCAAAGGGATGAATTCTTACAGATAGCAGGAGAAAGTAGTGGCTTCGAAACGATACCGCAAAAGCTCGGAACGCCGGTGGTCGGAAAGCAGGAATCAGAAAAGTGACAGTGAAGAAGTAAAATTTGGGGAAAGTAAAAAGATGAAGTGAAGAAATAGGTTTTTGTAAAGAAAACCAAACTGCTATAAGACACGTGGCTGCAGGTGAGTGGGTGGAAAAAGGAAAAGAAAAATGAGAAACAGTCGAAAAGACAGGGATATTTATTGTTGACAGTACTGGTGCACAAGTTCCCGAGGAATTTTGGAATAATGCCAATTCAAATGTTTGAGGGGGAAAGTTATGAAATCGATTGAAATTCCAAATGGAGTCGAATTTAAACTAGGAATCCGGATTCTAATTAACCCTGGCTGCAGAATAATCTTATCAACCTGGAAATTTATTTACCCTTTTAATCCGGTCTCATGTCAATAGACAACAACCCGGATTGGGGGCAACTACCAACCAAAATTTCTTCTAAGTTACCCAAGGCTCACAACCTTGGACTTGAGAAAGAACTCTATCAACTCTCAAATCCGGGCTCATGTCACTGACACCTATCCGGATTGGGGGGCAACTACCAACCAAAATTTCTTCTAAGTTACCCAAGGCTCACAACCTTGGACTTGAGAAAGAACTCTATCAACTCTCAAATCCGGGCTCATGTCACTGACACCTATCCGGATTGGGGGGCAACTGTCAACCAAAATTTCTTCCAAGTTACCCAAGGCTCACAACCTTGGACTTGAGAAAGAACTCTATCAACTCTCAAATCTGGGCTCATGTCACTGACACCTATCCGGATTGGGGGGCAACTACCAACCAAAATTTCTTCCAAGTTACCCAAGGCTCACAACCTTGGACTTGAGAAAGAACTCTATCAACTCTCAAATCCGGAATCATGTCTCTGACACCTATCCGGAGTGGGGGGCAACTACCAACCAAAATTTCTTCCAAGTTACCCAAGGCTCACAACCTTGGACTTGAGAAAGAACTCTATCAACTCTCAAATCCGGGCTCATGTCACTGACACCTATCCGGATTGGGGGGCAACTACCAACCAAAATTTCTTCCAAGTTACCCAAGGCTCACAACCTTGGACTTGAGAAAGAACTCTATCAACTCTCAAATCCGAGCTCATGTCACTGACACCTATCCGGATTGGGGGGCAACTACCAACCAAAATTTCTTCTAAGTTACCCAAGGCTCACAACCTTGGACTTGAGAAAGAACTCTATCAACTCTCAAATCCGGGCTCATGTCACTGACACCTATCCGGATTGGGGGGCAACTGTCAACCAAAATTTCTTCCAAGTTACCCAAGGCTCACAACCTTGGACTTGAGAAAGAACTCTATCAACTCTCAAATCCGGGCTCATGTCACTGACACCTATCCGGAGTGGGGGGCAACTACCAACCAAAATTTCTTCTAAGTTACCCAAGGCTCACAACCTTGGACTTGAGAAAGAACTCTATCAACTCTCAAATCCGGAATCATGTCTCTGACACCTATCCGGAGTGGGGGGCAACTACCAACCAAAATTTCTTCCAAGTTACCCTAGGCTCACAACCTTGGACTTGAGAAAGAACTCTATCAACTCTCAAATCCGGGCTCATGTCACTGACACCTATCCGGATTGGGGGGCAACTACCAACCAAAATTTCTTCCAAGTTACCCAAGGCTCACAACCTTGGACTTGAGAAAGAACTCTATCAACTCTCAAATCCGGGCTCATGTCACTGACACCTATCCGGATTGGGTGGCAACTGTCAACCAAAATTTCTTCCAAGTTACCCAAGGCTCACAACCTTGGACTTGAGAAAGAACTCTATCAACTCTCAAATCCGGGCTCATGTCACTGACACCTATCCGGATTGGGGGGCAACTACCAACCAAAATTTCTTCTAAGTTACCCAAGGCTCACAACCTTGGACTTGAGAAAGAACTCTATCAACTCTCAAATCCGGAATCATGTCTCTGACACCTATCCGGAGTGGGGGGTAACAAACAAGCAAAATTTCTTCTAAGTTACCCAAGTTTTACAACATTGGACTTGAGAAAGAATTCTGTCTTACTCTCGAATCCAGGCGCATGTCATCAACAACAACCCGGACTGGGGGGCAACTGTCAACCAAAATTTCTTCCAAGTCATCGAAGTTCTTATGTGGAAAATTCTACTCCCCCATCCAGAAAATCTGAATAAGGGAGTGGGGGGCAAATGATAGGCTATAAGAGCCCAAACTCCCATTGACAGGCTACAAGAGCCCTGACTCCCAAACCTAGTACCCGAGCCTGGACTCAGGACTCCTGGTGGCATATTCAACGGTACCTGAGCCCTGACTGACAAGCTGCAAGAGCCCGGACTCAGGACTCCTAGTACCCGAGCCCGGACTCAGGACTCCTGGTGGTGACACGTAAGGACACCTAATGATTGGCATCATTGTGTCCTAATCAAGCCACACGCCAGCAGGAACCTGGCACATGTCACCACAATTCTCACCCGGGCACGTGTGACCCATCAAAATAATCCAGGTGTCCCACATACCTAGGATCCAACGCTCATGATTGCAGGTACCCCCCTGAACCCTAATTCTGGGCCTATAAATAGCCCAAGAAGGAAAGGTTCAGGGTTGATCTCTCTCTCTCTCTACACAACCTATACACACACCCTCCATATTTAGATTTCTCTATAGTCCTGTCTTCCTTTCCCAAAGCCGTTACTTATTCTCACGCCGGAGGCGCCGCCAGGGTCCAAACCCCCCTCCGGTGTTGTTTTGCAGAGTCCCAACCGCAGCGACACCGCATCCAGGCGTGGGATCGGCCGGAGAGGACTAGATCGGGATTTGGAGTTATCAGGTACATAAATACTTTTACAAAAAATTTGCAAGTAATGTGACATAACATATGACAAATTTTAATTTATGGATGCATATAAATGTATTCTATGTTATTATTAAAAAATTATCAAAGATACATATTATATAACAGTATTTGTGAAAAATTTAGGTATACCTCACATTTTCGTTTATATAATAAGTATTAATATTAAATCATTTCTGCTACTCCACTTTTAGTTACACATGTTTTTTTTTTTTTTTTCTTTTAATATCCAGACTTATGTATGCCTTTTAATAAGCATATATTCAGATATTTTGGGATAAGTAAAAATCTAATAATAAGCTCCTACCCCTAACTTATCTCATCTTGCTTGATTACAGGTGTTAATGCACCAAGATCAAAAACAAAATTGAAGAATCAACGCACAATGAGTATTATGATCAATGAATGATGATATATTTAGAAGTTTTGTTTTCTTAATATTCTGAAAAATAAAAATAAAATACTTATTTTTTCCTCTTATTTTCTGAAGGTGTAATTGTTTCGTCTAAATTTTGAACATTATAAAAACATAAAATTATAAGTAATATTAACTTTTTTGAACATTATATAAAGGGTCCCTTCCACAATCACAGGTGGTTGGAAGAATTTATCAACCACCACCCGCAACTAAACATTGCGGTGAGAAATAGTACCAAAATACCCCTCACCCCCGCAATGTATCATTGCGGGGGTCAATGTATCATTGCGGGGGGTCTCAGTTACCAAAACACCCTTCTTTTCTTGCTGGACCAAGTTTTATGGATTTAATGTAAATAGTATTGGTCTTGCATATAATTGTATTTGGCTTAGATATAATTTTATATTGGGTCTATACAAAAATAATTTTTTATTAAATTAATTTATATTAATTTTTTGTTTTTTATAATTAATTATATTATCAAAAATTAAAATAAAATTATAAAATTAATAATCAGAGCTAATAACTTAAAAGCTATTCAATAAAATATTGATTAAATATTGATTATAAATAAAATTTTAATAATTTTTTATTGTGATAAGGTAAAAAATTAAATTAATTAATTATATTATCAAAAATTAAAATAAAATCATAAAATTAATAATTAGAGATAATAATTTAAAAAGTATTTAATAATTTTTCATAAAATATTTAATTAAATATTAACTATAAATATAATTTTAATAATTTTTTATTACGAAAAAGGAAAAATTAAATTAATTAATTTTAAATAAATATTTTTTTATTACGAAAAAGGAAAAATTAAATTAATTAATTTTTAATGGAAATTACCTTATTACCCCCCATCCCCAACCCCCAACCCCCGCAATGAATCATAGAAGTGTACTAGACCCCCGCAATGATTCATTGCGGTGGCCCTGACCCGACTTCTACCCGAAACATCCCCGTTTTCCCTAATTCTCGTTAATCAATTACAAAACACCGACGATTTTCAGGTGATTTGCGGCGGATCTCTCTCTCTGGTAATCTCTCTATGTCTCTCTTCTTTCTCTCGGTCTCTCTCTCGGTCTCTCTCTCTCTCTCTCTCTCTTTCTCTCCCTCTCTCTCTCTCTCTCTCTCTCTCTCTCTCTCTCTCTCTCTCTCTCTCTCTCCCTCTCTCTCTCTCTCTCTCTCTCTCTCTCTCTCTCTCTCTCTCTCTCTCCCTCTCTCTTTCTCCCTCTCCCTCTCCAGCTCTCTACCACTCTCTCTCAAGTCTAGGTCAGATTTACTGTTCGATTTTCACCCGCATTGCGAATTACAACTAATTAAACTCTAGATTCGCGAATATCATATACTTGTTTGCGCTAATTCAACTCGAATCTGCTTTTAATTTGATACTTGTTAGGATCGGTTCTTGAATGCTTGGTGCTGCTATGACTGATTTTATTTTGTTATTTGGAATATTGTAATTTGTTCTTGGTATAGAGCGTTGGTTTGTTATGAAAAATAATGGTAGATTTTTGGCATAATGGTCTATTCCACAGTTTCATTTTGATTCTGTTTATATGGTAAATTGTGTATTGTGTATGTATTACTATATATGTGTCATACTATTGTTCATTGCCATTTTAAAGACATGTAATTTCTAATACTTTTTATCGAACCTTTTCAAAGGCCATCGCCCCACTCTACTAACACTGAACTGTCTTGTATATGCCTTTGGTTACATCTCGGTCTCTAGCTAGCCTTTGTTGCAGGTGGTTCAGCTTAGCTTATTTATAGAAGCTTAGGGAGTGGTTTAGTACCGTGCACATGATAGACGGTGTTATAATACTTAAACAAAGTCCGGACAGTACCATGTAATTGTGATTATAAGTAATGACTAGTGTAACAGAGGCATTTATGTAGTATTTTGTACCATGCAGTTATGACTTATTTGGATCCAACTAGTAGTTGCTACGTATCCTATGAACACTGATTTTAAAAAAAATTAGGAACCATGTTATTGTGTAATTAGATTTCTTATAAGTTGTAATTATTTTTGTTGAAAATAAGAGATTTTGTTAGGACTTCTGAAAGTTTTTGATGGCATAATAGGGTGTAACCGTGATATTAATAAGAATATTTAATGTTTATGGATGATGTGTATTGCTTTTGCAATAATACAATAATTAATTAGTGGTGTGTTGCACAGGTTTAGGATAGTGGACAATGACCTATGCTAGAGGGTCTGGTAGTCCTATAACGAACGGGTCATGCCCGATTTTCTGCAGAAATTGACCAAAACGAATTATAGTTAGATTAAAATGAGTTTCCTAATTTAGTTAGGTTATGTTAGCATCATTTCTCTGCAAATACCAAATTGAAGAATCGTCTATCAAATTTACATATGTTTGTATCCTTGTTTCATAAATGTGTCTAATTTTTTGATTTTGGACGTTGCAGATACCATGGATATGGAGTGTGGGCCTATCGATAGATCTCTCTTGACCTTGCAGGACGATCATATTAGTACTGTGATATGGGAGGGGGGAGCGAGGGATGTAATAGATTGCAGATAGTATACTGCTAATTGGGAGGAGTGGGTGCTAGATGATCGTCAGAAGAGTTTGCTGAGAGAGTGGGGTTTTGGGGTATTTACCAACAACTTTGCAATTCCACAGAATGACATACGTCTGATTACGGCCTTGGTGGAGAGGTGAAGGTCGGAGACCAACACCTTTCATTTTCCATTTGGTGAGTTGACCATCACCCTTGAGGATGTTTACATGATTATGGGTCTGCCTGTACGTGGTCGTCCGCTTTCACATACAGAGCTGAAGACTCCAAAAGCGTACCGGATGAATTGTATTGTACACCCGTGGTTATCTTCTTTACGTCATCGGGGCAGTTTTGTTTCCCTCATCGAGCTGGAACCTTGTGCATCCAAGGTATGTCCCTTAATTGCATTTTATTCTGAATTTATTTAAATCATGATAATATCTTTTTAATTACTTATTTAAAATTCACGATAACTGCATTTTATAATATAATTTTTTTATATTTTTTGCAGGTATATACATTTTATCCAGAAGTCGTCTGAGATTTCTTCTTATGCGTGGGGGGCCGCGGTACTGGCACATTTGTACAGGAGCTTGACCAAGGCTACTCATAAGAACTGCAGAGGCATGAACGGGTGCACCATGCTTCTGATGCTTTGGAGCTACGAGAGGTTGTTACCCGGTGCTCCAGTTATTGCACCTCATCAGGAGTTTGTCTGGCCGAGGGCACTTGCATGGCCTGAGCCGACACATAGGGTTAACCCCCACCATCATACAGGACAGTACCGGGGGGACTACGACGGCTTTGAGCTTTGTTGGCTGACATGGCAGCCATATCAGATATTTTATGATCTACAGAACTATGACGAGGATTATAATGTCGCGATGTTGGATGCGGCTTATATGGCTCTCGGTCGTGTCCCTCTCGTGTCCATGGAAATCATCGAGTACGCCATGCCAGACAGAGTCATGAGACAGTTTGGAGTGCTACAACATATTCCAGAGGACCCGATTGACCACACTTCTTTGAGGAGGGAGCGGTTATCTAAATGGCAGCAGGAGAAACATGTTTCTTTATTCCGGGACTACATTGAGGAGTGGAATGCCTTTAATGATGGCATGATTCCTATCGTGGAGGAGGGGCACTATGTACCCATTGAGGAATACATGTATTTACAGGAATTTATCAACCCAGATTCCTGGGCCACCCTTGGTAGATTGCGATTATGCTTTCTTTCCCGTCTGCACAGGATCTCACTGGATTCTGTTTGTTGTGGACATTAAAAGGATGAAAGTCAATCTACTTGATCCTTTAAGGGACGAGAGTAATTGCAATCTTCGAGCTGTGTACTCAACGGAGTTTTATGTCATGGTAACCTATACTTTTAAGATTAACAAATATATTTATAGTGTGCTGTTACTAATTGTATGTAAATTTTGTAGAAAAAAATTATACCGTGTATGCTTCATTTCTTGGATGACCAGCGGTATAAAGAAGACAATTTCATGCAAGTTAGGTATGTTAAAGAGCGACCGAAACAAATTGGTGGCTCGGATTGTGGCGTGTATGTCTGCAAATACATGGACGCTATACTTAATGGCATACCATTGCACACGGGCGTTTGGAATTATCCAGATGATATCCAGGTCTTTAGGTATCGCATTGCTAGGGAGCTTTTTAAAGGTGTAGCTCGTCATTTACCAGATGAGGCGGTTAATCGGAGGAACGAGGGTCTTTAGCTTGTTATGATACGATTATAACTTGTTATGATGTTATTTGATTATAACTGTTATTCAGAGGTGTTATTTGATTATGTCTTGGATTTAATTTGAATAATTTGATTATGGAATTGCACAGGTTTAGGATAGTGGACAATGACCTATGTTAGAGGGTCTGGTACTTCTATAAACTAATAAATAAAATATTAATTATCTCATTTTTTGAAGAAAAATAAAAAAAAACATTGAAAATACTTAAATATTCACTATTTTGAATTATTAAAATAAAGAAATTCAGAAAATAAATAAAATATTAATTATCTCATTTTTTAAAGAAAAATAAAAAAAAACATTATTTTGAGAGATAGCTAGAGGCAGGGGAAAACAGGGGAAATCTTCTGGAGAAAAGACCCCTCGCAATGATGCATTGCGGGGAACTGTTCACACCCGCAATGTTTCATTGCGGGGACATACAAACCCGCAATGTTTCATTGCGGGGAACTGTTCACCCTGAATTTTTGAATTTCTTCAAAAAATGAGATAATTAATATTTTATTTATTTTCTGAATATGTAATCATTTAATATGTAATCATTTATTTTTATTTTATTAGTTTTGAATATTTACAAACTTAATTATTTTCATTTATAATTATTTTTTATAATTAAATTTAGTTTAATATAAACTTATACCCCATAAAATGTAAAATTAGGTTCAAATATTACAAAAAAACAATATTAAAAATCCCTAACATGAATTAAGATAATAAAATTCAAATATTAAAGTACAATATTACTTAAATTGACCGGGTATAAAAGTACAATTTCTTCTATCATGATTTCCTCCTATCAACCCGCATTTTCCGCACTTTCTTTGCTTGTTACTTGAAGTAGACGTTTCGATACCACTTTTATATCTTTCTTGTTTCTTTCTTCCCTTAGTTTGTGATATTGGAGGATCGAAAAACGGATCATGTTGGTAGTCTTCTTGACGAAATGACTCTTGCGTTCTTTCGTTTTTCTCTTATATCGGAAAAATATTGTTCACGCTACACTTTTCTCTCTCAATCACATTCATTATGTACTTGTAGCGCGGGACAGAACAACTACCAATAGCACCTAAACTTTGAAAAGATTGACACAATGCACTATACCTTGCGGTTTGTGTTTCACCAACATTAGCAAGAACGGGAGGAACGTACGGTAAAGGTCCCACAATTTTGTTGTCATCCCTTGTCCACCTAGGCATGATGTAAATACTTGGTATCTTGGTTCTATCTTTCTTGACTAGATAGTGAATGATGTGTTTACAAAGCATTCCGAAATGTTCGAAATTCTTGCAAATACATTCAATTGTTCCTTCACTAGAAACAAATATCCGATAACTTCTTCTACTATTCTCCGGCAATGTAGACTTCTCAACCAAGTACATTTTAAACCAACTTTCACTATTTGAAGCCCTTTTCATTGTATAAGATGCACTTTTTACATATTCTTTTTGAAAGCGCTTAAACATCTCTTTCGTGTAAATCTTGGATGCTTCAATTTCCAAGGATGAGCGCAATATTAACCTCCTTGCCGTTTCTTCGGTCTCGTAATCGCCTTTAACCTCTCTAAGATATTGTGCCTCCAAAGCTTTTTGTGAGTTCTCAATGAATTCTTTCAATCCGGTAGATGCTTTTACATATTCATCAAAAAAAGCGTTCATGGATTCGCTCCTTGAGGTAGTGGTCATACCGGCGGCAAAATATTCTTTTGTATAAGCGCCAATCCATTGATCTTTAATACTAAACATTTGATTAAACATTTGATTTAGCCAAACATGATCTTGAAGTTGGTATTTCGCAACTAAATCTTCCCACCTACCTTCGAATTCCGTTGGTGTCAAGGACTTGTACACACATGCATTAAAATCCGATTTGAATTCCGGATAATTGGTGTATAGAGTAGATAATTTTTCCGGAAATTTACTACTTATATGCCATGTAAAATATGTATGTTTTGTTTGTGGCATAACCTTGGCAATAACATTCCCCAAAGCAACATCTTGATCGGTGATAATTGTGATTGACGTTTTGTTGTCAACGGCTTCCAACCATGTTTCTAAAACCCATTTATAAGATTCCTCTTTCTCATCCCTCACAAGTGCAAATCCAAACAAAATATTTTGGAAGTGGTGGTTCACCCCCGTGATAGGTATGAAAGGCATACAATAGCGGTTCGTTCGATAAGTTGAGTCGAATGTAACCACATCGCCAAAATTCTTGTAAGCGTTCATGGACCGAGGATCAACCCACACCAAACCCCTAACACGATTCTCGTCATCCACATCCACACGGTAGAAAATTCACCATTAATGCTCTCTTGTTGTAATTGTCGTAACAAGAGCAAACCACACTCCGCATCACCATCATCAAACACTCGACGCCGAATATCACGTATGACATTGTGTATGTCTTGATTAGAAAACCCTAAATTTTGAACACCCCCACTTGTCTCACTAAGTAATCTCATAATTTTTGCCGTCTCGATCCCCGATTTGTTAAACAACTCAATCAATGCTCGGGTGATGGGATCTATATTTTGTGGCCGTCTAAAAAATTGTGTCTTATCCGGTGTCACCATAGCATGATTGTGCACCAACTTGATCGAAGTTATTTTCCATTTGTTAATTTTCACTTGATGAGCAACGCACATTCTTGCACAACAACCCATTCTTGGAATTGAATCTCTAATTCGTTTTCCTTTATCATGAGATATCGGTGCTAGTCTTCCACCTTTCTTACAAATAAACATACGAGATGATGGATCATGACTACGTGAATGTCTATGAGTATTTCGAATAATTACATCGAATCCGACATTTCGACCATAATCCCTATAAAACTTTTCCGCCTCATCTAACATATCAAAACTCATACCAACACAAGGCACAACATCATTGATATTCGAAAATGTAAAATCACAATCATTTGTATTATCCCTATTATTTTCCTCATCATTTTCCTCATCTTCTTCACTATAATCACAATCATTTCCACCAACATTATCATCTCCATCAATAGTTTCATTTGTTTTTCCCTTACTATCATAACTATCAACATCTATAATTTCATCATCAACAAATAGTTTACGAAAAGCATGTTTTTTGGTAACGGGAGGTGTATAATAATCATAACCCTTATGCTCACTAGATGAACTAGAATCACCAAATAAATATGAAGCCATACTAATAAGAATACTAACCTTGAGTTGAATGATCTTCAAAAAATTTGAAAATGGAGCTCCAAAACAAAATAGAGTTTGTTTAAAAAAAGGGGAAAGGGGAAAGGGGAAGGGGCTGCGGGGTTTAAGGTGGTCAGCCTACCTCTCAATGAAACATTGTGGGGGTGTGAGCCACCGCAATGAGACATTGCGGGGGTGTGAGCCACCGCAATGAGACATTCCCGGGGGGGGGGGGGGGGGTGCATTAAATGCAACCAACTATCCACCACAATGTTTCATTGCGGGGGTTGGTAGCCCAGTAATGTTTCATTGCGGGGGTGGTGCATTTAATGCAGCCACCTGCCAACTGTCCAGCTTTTAATGCTGGTTTGAGCTTAGTCCCCCCCCGCAATGTTTCATTACTGGGGGTATTTTTTTTTTGTTTTTTTATTTTAAACCCTTAATATATTCTCAAAAATTAAAATAAATGCATAAAAATCATAAATATGTTTTATACATTATTAGAGATGGTTTTTATTACATATATTACATATAATTATTTTTCTATGTCCAATTATGTTGAAACACATGTTAAACCTTATAGATAATTACCAGTTCGAAAATAATTGTGAGTTATTGATATTTTTAATTTTGTTTTTTAAAATAATAAAATTAATTCTAAACAATGTTTCAAAATATTTTACCATGCATCTCTAATTCTACGGTGAAAAAAATATATGATTACTCGTTCTAATATAAATATATATTATTGATATTTTTTTCAAAATTGCTTTTAAATTTAATAAAAATTAATATTAAATATAAATTTAATATAACTAATGTTTCCAAATATTCTATGGTGAAACACATGTTAAACCATACACATGATTACTCGTTCGCAAATAATTGTGTTCTAGTTTTTTCATTTTTATTTTTTTAACATAATAAATGATTACACACATGTTAATTTGATTTTAAAATCAATATTTTGAATGTTTATACTTTATATTAGTAGTTTATCATTTGTAGAAATTAAAAAATTAAATTTAATTCAATAATTTAAATTTTGTGGTACATGTCAATATTTTAAATTTTGTCGCACATTAATATTTTTGTAATATTTTATAATTTTAAAATTAATTTTTTTTATTTTACATACAAAATAATGTAAATTGAAATTTATATAATTCAAATAAAATTGATGATCCAAAACACTTTAAATTTTATATTTTGAAAAATAAAATTATAATTTATAACATTAATGTAAATATAATATTAACACAAAATAAAAGTCCATATAATAAACCCAAAATTAAAGGGCAGTCCTGGAAATAAGGGTAGCCCAGTCCAGCCCAAGTTAAGCCCAGCCCAATAAGGGCAGTCCTGAAAATAAAAGAAAGTTAAATACACCCGCAATGATACATTACGGGGGAGCATTGAAAGATTGCGGGGTCGAGGGGCAGTTTTGTCCAAAAAAAAATTAAGAACCCCCGCAATGATTCATTGCGGTGGGTGGCTGATGATCAATTCACAGCCACCCGTAACTGTGGACCAAAACCCTGTGGACCAAAACCCTTATATAAATGACAATTTTTTCTCGATAACTATAAATGACAATTTTGATATGAATATTATACAATACATCCGAGCCTTAAGGAAAGATAGTTTCTCGGCACCTTTATCAACCATATAATTTGGAGATATGGTGCACCAAATATGCACCAGACTAGTCATTTTTTTTTTCTTTTTCGAGTAGTTGTTTTAAATTATGCTTGCGTTTCATTTGACAGCATTAAAATTCCTTGGTGTAAAATCAACCCACCCAATGAACATGAGAATTAAGACACTACTAGAAGGTCACTCAATTTCTAAATGTAACAATTTAAAGTATACTTGCAAATAAATCATACACCAGCACCACACCATTGCTGTATGAAACATCAACTGCACAGAAAATTATGGCCGCGATAATAGCTTCCCTGTACCTGTGTAACCATACCAAGAAAACAAAATTATCGAACGCCTCCATAATCACCAAGACACTTAAAGAATTTATTATAACTGTACTCATCGTTGTCTCTTATAAGCTTTAGTCTGATGGTGTTTACATCCGAACATGCAGCAGATGTCTTCAGATTACATGACATCAGTCAATGATTTTGATGGTTGTTTCTGCTGGTTCTCACTTCTCGCTTTCTAAAAACTAATAAAAAACATAGCAACTTTGTCCTGACGGAAAAATAAAAATAACAGCCTGCTCATATCACTATTCTCACACATTGACAATGTTTGTTCATACTTACGAAATAAGCTAAGCACTAGACCACTCTTCCTTTAGACCATCACTTACTGGAGCCGAATATACTTCTATCATTTACAGGATAGACGATATATGACTATTGACGGATGGTTATGTGGATCTCATCTTCTCGAAGAAAGCTGCTGCACTTCAATGTCCTGTAATCTGAGTGTTACAGCTCTTTTGTGAGCTTCTAGCCCCTCGACTTCAGCCATGACTGCCACATAAGGCCCGAGCTTCCTCAAGCCTTCCTCTGTTAACGACTGGACAGTTATGTACTTGAGAAAGGAGTCCAGACACACACCACCATACATTCTTGCGTAACCATAAGTTGGAAGGACATGGTTTGTTCCACTAGCGTAGTCTCCAACACTCTCAGGCGTCCATTGCCCTAAAAATACTGAACCTGCCAAAAGTATCAACTTAAACAATTGTTATGTTGCACTTTGGAAAAGAGAATGAACAGATAGACATTAAAATAATTACTGAATTGCAAACAAAGTATCCCAAAACACGCTACCAAGAAATAAATGACTATATATGTATAACAATTCTGCTCCATTATTCTCGTCCGGACAAAACTTGTTAAGTACAATTTTGAGCTTGAAACGTAAATGAACCAAACTTTATTTTGGAAATGTTCATTTTGCAGAAGTTTAAATACTCACAGTCAATTCTCGAACAAAGCCTCAACACTCAACCTCTAATTACCAAGAGAAATTAGGGAATAAGGGTATCCACCAGGACTATATGCCAATGAATACCAATGAACCTAAAACGAAAATAACACACATTTCCCAAGGGCTGACGGAACTAATAATCTTAAGAAGAGCTGCCCGTAGTCCTTCAAATTGCCTGAAAATATATGTTCCCTCCCTCCATTTTGTGATAGAATACTTGCCTAATATCCATGAACACGTAAATACCTTATCTTATGAAATTTACATGAGATTACACACTTCTTTTAGCAAAAAAGTCAATAAGATATCAATGTCTTTGATTTGATTTAAAAACAAAAAAGATTGGCTTCTTTATGTTTCTTTACTTCATGACTAGAGATAGACATTGAATAATATACTTCAAAGATAATTGGCATTTTTTCTGGGATGATATAATAATAGTCAAATTTTTAAAATGGTAATCTGTCATAACTTAACATAGCACTTTTGGTCCAAAGAAGGTCCTATATATAAATCCAGCAGCCTTATCCTTGAATTTCATAAGGAGGCTGAATCAGGGTTCAAATAGGTGACCTAGCAAATTGTAAGTAGACACTTTGACCATCACGTCAAGCACGACCTTCAATAGCCCTATTCTATAACTTAATTAGAAACTGAATTTCTTTCTAGACACTACATATATACACTGTAACCATCATTGCACAAATTTTGACTCTACCTGCATTCTCAATAAAACTCTCCCACTTCTCTGCATCTTTCACATTGATAATCAGATGCTCTGGTGCATAGATGTTCGAAAAAGTAATTGCCTGAAAATTGAAAACTCAATTATTAAATAAACTGCAATTGAAGTCGACTGATCCTCGGAAGAGCAAGTTTGCAGAAAGGAGACGAACAGATAAATATCCAGAGAGAATGGATGTGTTACCTAGCCAAATTTCTAAACAGGGACAAATAATGTATATTAACAGATAAAATATGACAATATAAAAAAAGCCCAAAAATATAATAGAAAATATTATGCTTCAAACTTAACAGTCTTATTTGTATTCTCACAATCTAACTTTGGATAATGATACGACAAATTATCAACAAAACTGTTCGATTGTAAAGAACTTCATCCTTCAAATCTTTTCGAGGGGTTTGTAAGGTTTAAGGTCCCTTTATTCAACTAGGATCAGTGAAAACATGTTCCAAAAGGAGATGAAGATGCCTAATTGGCAAAGTACTTCACAAAATCATGTTTAATTAGGTTTTATTGTTACTTTTTACTCAAAAAATTCTTCTAATATTGTTGCTTTTTAAGTAAATTATGTTGTTTTCCCTTCTCCCAATTTTCGGAAATTCCGAGTGTTGTGTCCGACACTCCGTTACCCGAGCCCTTAGTAACACAAATTGGGATAACCAGAGGGCCATAATTATACTTTAGAACAAAAAATAGTCTTTCGACAATACCAATATACATGAAAAAAGAGGGAACAATTTCTTTCTTCGCAACTTTTTTTTAAGTTGGGTTTATAAATTCAAACACTACTACTTAAACTTGATATATCTTCTTCTTTTTTGTTTTGCATATGCCATCACTATTAATAATTTGCTTGACCAAGCTGCACTTCTCTAGTAGAAGTAAAGGAAATAACAATCCTTAACTACAGACTATAGTTTTTGAGTTTGGCCATCTCCTTGGGAAAACTCAAAAAATACAACAGTCCTTCACCTAGACGTTAAATGCAAGTGTACAAGTGTCCTGAAGTTCCCCTCATTATTTAATTATTTTTACGCATATATACACAAACTTTAACGATTCCCGGTATATTGATCTAGTCTCAAGCTCCTAGTTTGCTTACGTTTAGAGGTAAAGAAAGCTTCAAATCCTAATATGACCCAGTCTGTAAACCCTGGTCATGAAAAAGTTAGCCATTAGACAATCACCAAGATTTGATGGCCAATAAATTAGATTAAATACATTGGCTGCTGGGAATTAAATGGAAGTTAGACAGAAAGACAGTTCTTACAGAGACAGAGACCCAAACAAGGAGATGAAATGTTATCTTATTTTTGGCTTACAAAATGAAGAACTTTTGGTTTGTGTTTTTCAGGCTTTTGAGCCTATTATCTAACCATTTTATGCACTCAGCCCTTTTTCTACATCCAAACACCAAGTAGAAGTGTGAGTCTGAAACATGACAAATTACAAAATCATCTCCTCTCTTGGCATGGTGCAATAGATGTTCTAACAAATACAAATTACAGATCTATAACACAGGCAAACTTGCTAAACATCAGATAAAGTTATCAAACATCAGAAGCACAAGATTATTGGTGAATTGAGTAGAATTCTGACTCTTATATTAAATTAAAGTGTTTTCACTATCCAAAATAAGCAAAGTAAATAGTAATTTAAGCATTTACTGGACCTATGAGTAGAGCACTTTTCCATTCAGAAAAAATAGTTCGAATTGACCATCTAGTTAGATTGCTAACTCTAAATTCCAATATATATACACTAATTCATTATATTATATGCTGTACTAGGGCCTATGGGTTTAGACAAAACAATAAAAACGACTACTGATAAAGTTATTTCATAGATTACATGAACCACGTCGCATTGAAGTTTTACAGTTCGCAATTGCACTTTAAATGAGTAAGCAAAATTCCATTTTTGAAAAGGATAACAGTATTCAGACTATTTGTAATGCAGAGCTCAAGACCTAGCGGAGTATGAAGGACTAACCTCAACCATATCTCGAGCAAACACAATGAAGCTGTGGCTCAGTGCTTTTGAAGCAAATTCTCCCCTTGGAAGATTTTTGCACTGCTTGTCTATTTCCACTTCAACAGCACTTATATCCAAACCATCCCCAGCAACCACTAGAACAACCTGGCTATCGGGACCATGCTCGGCCTAAAATTTGAACAATATTTCTCAGAGATCTGGTGGAAAAAACAATCTTGACATGTACAATAAATTCGCAACAAGCTTGTTTTGGGTTGCATAATGAGTCAGTACCAAACAATGGGAACAAATATCACTAAAAGTTAATCCTATTCTTATTGAGAGAAAATATATGCCCATCCACCAACCCCTTCACGTGCAAATTATAATGAATTGATTGAACATAATGTTTTCTCTTTCCAACTCTGCAATGTCTAGGGTGCTATCAACTCAGAGTAAAAGACTAAGCGAATATCAGAAGAGTGGTGCAAGTATTTACGGGCACAGCTAGTCTAAAATCAACCTAACAGTTACAAGTTACAGACTTACAGTTCGGCAGTAAACGTAATCAAATTAAGATTTATGTCATTATTTAAGAATGACTCAGTAGTATAATAAGTGCTTGTTAGCCTGAATGAAATTAAAAGGCTTTGTTACATTTCATCTTCTGCATTTTAGAACTTTCCAGAAAAATCTTTTAGACAACACTAAGCTTTAACGTAACTGACCATTGTATATGCAAGCGCCGTTCAAATCTTCAAATTGATCATTCTGCCTTAGATTTGATTTAAGCCATCTGCTCAGGCAGAACTTTTGCTCAAGCTTTTGCTAACTAGATCCCAATATATCAGTACTATCTACCAGCCTAATCATCCTACGCTAATTATTTTCACTGCTGGACATCTTTCTAGGCTCAATAACTTTGTAAATTTGATTCAGTTCACACATCACAATGACAATTTTTACTCTTGAGAGAATTGTCCTGATTTGTACCTTCGATACTTCGATAGAGGATAGAAACGAGCTGTCTTGTCCGAATATAAAATATCAGCACAAATATTACCCAGAACTAGTCCATGACTGCTGATAAGTTTTTAGATATTATATGTAAAATTGAAACTGGTGGAGCTGATCTTAAATAAACCATTGATGATGCCCAAAATAGCACAAAATAACGTATAATTGCCTAAAATAGCACTGTTGGGGAAAATAGGTTTACTGGCATATTCTAAACTCAAACAGAGTGAATTGGGGGAATAAGAAGAACAAACAAGAAATTGGGTTTTGAAATTTTAGGAACGGCGAGAGGATTACACATCTGGACATTAAATGAAGAGATGCCTTAGATAAACCGATCAAGAGAGACAACCCCAGAACAATATTCCCTACAGTAATTAGGTTTTAAAAAGTTTAATATCACGCATAAAGTAAATGGTGTGTACATGCAAAACACATACACATGAAATGCCTCTGTGAATTGCAGTTATATGGGGCAGAATTTGAACGTAAGAGTAGAGAATGCATGTTAACTTTGCATGTGAGGGCAACGCTTTTCAAAAATGCGCTATGTATGTGCTCTTTTGAGCCAACTTTTCAGTGTATGCTCCTCTGGGCCTTTTTACTCTGAATTTTGCTGGGAAGGGCCAAAAACCTATAGACAAAGGACTTGTTAAAGGTAGGTCTAGTGACCATATGTAGAAACCAGCAATCCTCGTGGTGATGAGGATGGTCAGGTAAGGGATACAAAGGTCCTCAAGGAAGACCTAGAAGAGGGTGTGGTTTTAGTAACAACGAGGCAGAGATTATAGTTGACAAAAAGTTTAATCTAATCATTACATATACTATAAATAAAGTCAATAGTTGCATCCTTCTAGCAACCAAAACCAAGCCATGCTCAAAAAAGACCCGTGCAATGATTTTAATCTATTAACACTTGGGATAAACACTACGAGATGAAGACCTTAAAGGTAAGATGGAGATTATTTTAGCTTATTGAATTTCGAACAACGCTGGTTTCAGTCAAGAGGTAAGGGGAATTTAATATCAAAGTTCGGGATGTGTATAGCAAATAGCAATAAAGAGTCCAAGGTCAAAGAAATAAAGAGTTGATGCAAGGTCAAAGAACCTTTGAAGAGCATGATGAAAAAGAAAGGGATTGGTTCAGATTCCTATTAGAGGAGGTGTCGCCTATTATTCTTGATAGGTATATCCATAGACTCATTTCAGAGTTGATGTATCAAGATCCTACTGAAGTTTGAAGTGTGTATAAGAGATAGGCTGTGCGATGACTATCAAATTTCAACAAGATCTGAAGAGATTAAAAAGATGCTAGACAAATGGAGGATTAGGGCATTGGTTCTTCTCTAGAAGAGTGATATTTACATAGAGGTAACATTAAGGATTGTTCCTATTATCGTGGGTTTAAATTCATGTATTGCACAATGAAGGCTGATGCAATGGGTGCAATATTCGAGAACCAATCTGGGTTCATACCAAGGAGGTCAAAAGCAGAGGCCACTCCAGACACCGTCAACTTTAGCAGCATTTCAGTGAGAAGAGTAAAGGGGTACACATGATTTTATTAATCTAGAGATAGCCAATGACAAAGTGCTGAGAGTAGTTTTTTCATGGGCCCTGAGTAAGAGTAAGAGAAGTGACCCCAGAAAATATAATAATATTATTCAGCACATGTCCAGTAATTATAAGGATTTGTGGCGGGTTGACAAGTGAGGTCTGATCACAATTGGGTTTTTATAGTTTATCACCCGGTGTTATTCAGTGGGTTTATATGATTGATTGGCCAATATAAGGTCGTGTTTCATGAGAGTACTTTGTAGCAGCAATTTATAATATAGTTTTTTAAGCAGTCCTTCAGATTCTCATTATCTCACACAGACACAAGCTAGTAAGCTATGGAAACAGAGCTGTGATAACTGCAGCAAACAATTCATTATAGTGTACAACCTGTGAAAGCAAATCTGCGGCAATGTGAACTGGATTAGCATGTTTATCAGCAATAACAAGAACTTCAGAAGGTCCAGCAGGCATGTCAATTGAAACCATAGCCTCACTGTTCTGTTGAAAAAGATTTAAACAACAAAGAAAAAAGCATTATTCTATAGTTACAAAAAGATGTGTAGTTTATATGCTAATTGATGAATCAAAAATGAAAATATCAGTACAATCCTCAGTATATAACTAAAAAAGACTAAAATTTGATGGAATGCATACCTGGAGAATCATTTTCGCGGCAGTCACATATTGATTTCCAGGTCCATATATCTTCTCAACCTGTTAGCAAGGAATATATTTACTTTAACTTACTGAACAGAACACATTTATCTTACACTAATTAACGCTCATTGGATATAATTCTTAGGCAGTTGCAACAGTACTCGGGAATCTGAACCATATAATTATGGTATTAATTAATCATCAATCAGATAGTCATAGATGTATCATTTGAATATGTTACCTTAGGGCAAGACTCTGTTCCCCAAGCCATGGCAGCTATTGCCTGCAAAGAGAAAAATAACATAAAGGTGAGAATGAGCGGACTATGAAATGTGGGACCACACTTTCAGACCAATAAATAGAACATTAAGAAGTAGGATCATCTAATGCAGTACAAAAATACCTGTGATCCGCCAGCTTTAAGTATGTGTGTCACACCAGCTTTCTTGGCACAGTAAAGTACCTCCTATAGAAAGAACAGAAAACAGATATAGAAAGTATTGTATGAAAGACGGCTTAATCTATATAAAGAAAAAATACCTTGCAGACATTGCCATCGCTTGTAGGAGGAGTAGCAAGTACAATAGTTTTACATCCAGCTATCTGTGCAGGCTGATTTACATGATATGACATATGTCAACAATCTCATAAATCTAGTTGTTTAGGACAAAAAACTGTTGAAAAGCGCTGAAATACTAAGAAGCAAACATACAACAGATAACATGAGAGCGGTTGAAGGTAATACTGCAGTTCCTCCGGGAACGTAGAGGCCAACAGAAGAAATACTCCTTGCAACTCGTTTGCATCTAACACCCTTAAGAATGAAAAATCAAAACAAGTCTGAATAAGGTCTTCTCTAAATTACAATCCTATAAATTACATAACAATGCAATAATATAGTGCTTACTTCCATATTCTCAACGACTTTCTCAACCGGCTTTTGCGCAGCATGAAATGCATAAATGTTGTTGTATGCTACATCAAATGCTTCCCGAACAACTGGATCAAGCTAAGCATGTAAAATAAGAATCAAATTCTCATACAAACTGCAATACCTACGTGTAACTCGCTACTCAATCTCCCAAGTCAGCTTACTGTTTGGGAATTCTATTCAGATGCAGAACATCATTACAGAACAGGTGTAATCATATTTTTCTCTTAGTAATTACATTTGACCTAATATTATGCTTCAACAGTTATAAATAAGAGAACCTGAGAATGATACACATGAGAATCCTAAAAATTCACTCTTTCATGGAATTGGCTCTGCCAATCAATGCGTGCTTAGGGTACCGTAACTTAAAGAACCTTTACTTTTCAACTATAAGAATTTCAACACCAAAAATAAAATCTATCTAAGTTGCTATCCCTTACCTCCGGATCAGGTAAATCTTCCACCCTTTCAATTATTGTATCCAATTCAACTTTGTCAAAACGGACTGTATAACTACATGAGAATATAAAAGCCCATTGTTCAGCAAAAAATTTAAACTGAAATTAATTCAGAACCAAGTTATATGGTGATAAACTATAATAAACTGAACAAGAATAGCATAGTATCACAAACTCTTTAACAGCTGCATCGCCTCTGCAGCGAACATCATCGACAATAGGTTGAACCTGAATTAATTTTTTATCAACATCGTTTGACCATTTTAGCATTTATGTATCTAAAGATTGATACAAAATGATTATAAACCAAGTTCTCCACTAGGAACAAATTAAAAACTCACTGTACTGAAAATGGATGAGAAATCTATGCGAGGACGAGCACTGAGATTATTAATCTCATTTTGGGCAAGATCTGACAGCTTATATGACTTCATCGAGCATCCAATAGCTTTATGTGGAAATACTATGCAAAAATACAAACACAACATACATCAGCGCAGATAATGCTATACTTAACACGTAGAAAAGAGAGGATAGCATGAAAGCAATAAACAGAATGCAAGAGTAGGCTGTAGCAATACACTTATCATAAGATGACCCAGGTTTTTCGGCCTCCGAAGGCACCTTCCATCACGAACTCACTCGTAGATTACAAGGTCATGCATATGAAATGAAAACACGGAGTAACTAGAAAGGGCATCCTAACTTACTCAAATATGAGGAATAACTTTCCTAAACTCAATCCTATCAACATTAATTTGCTAGATTATGCCTGTGCAAGAACTAGGATGACATCAACCTGCAGTCACTTGACCATTATGTTGATGCCTGATGAACAAGCCCATATGGCCCAAAACACATGATTGACCAATACTGAGGGTCATGGAAGCCCAGTCCAAATCGATAAATTTCAATGTCATATTTCCTCAATCACATTAACCTGTCTTAATAGTTTATCTGCTAGGAGGTTACAATGTCGTACAGAACATCTAAATGTAATTTGGTTTAAGACTTTGACTCTTACAATGCCTTCTCTTTCGCACTTTTTTTATTCATTAATAATTATTGTTCTTTGTGAGTTGGGTAAAGAACTAAGGTTGTGTTCACTTGGATGGAATAAATTGGGTGAGTATGGAATGAGATTTGTACTCTTATTTGGGAAGAATGTTTATTCCTTCACCCCTTCCCTATCAATTTAAACTAGAACTCTGACCCACCAATTTTGGAAGGAAGGCTTCATTCTCCTTCTTCCTGATTTTTCCTACAATCTTCGTTATAGAAAAAAACTTACTCCCTCATGTTTATTCACTAGTCTCCCTTACATCCTTTGTTTCTTCATAAAATTGGTTTCTAACTTTCATTCCATTCCTTCCAATCCGCAACCTAAGGATTGCCACTTATTTCTAGATCCCACACCCAAACTGGAATGAACTCCCCGCCATGTCACCTAGATGGTAGGCCATACATTATCATGTCAATTTGGTTTATGCAGTTGGCACTATACTTATTCTACTACATTCTCCATTAATTTTAGAATTAACCTCCAAAATGCGTCAGCGGATTTTACAAGATTATTTGTTGCTATACTTTCAAGCTAATATATTTGCAGCTACACTTACGGACTTTGGATCAAATGCTGTCATAAATTCCGCATTAAAAAACTACAAACTACTCTCAGCAGTATCTATATACAAAAAACAAAACACTGGTATCGTCTACCTCATTTCCACCACATTTGTAACAGATATCACAAAACCAACTAATTCAGCTTTAATATGCATTATATACAATACCCTTTTCATCACAGTAAAAAATTCACTACCGCAAGCACACAAAAAACAAGTATACCTGGCCGGAAATGATACGAAACCCCGAATAAAGTGTTGCGAGAAGCAATGAAATTGGGGTAAGGTAAAGACAAACACTTGGTCCAGCTAACAGAAAGAAGCTGACCACCCATCACCCACCTTCCATTAAATCAACCCAAATTCACAAATCAAAAAATAATCAACATTTTAACAACAGTCAAGATTATCAAATTGGGGTTCTTGTAATAAAAGAACACACACACCTGTGAGTGTGACAAGCTCAAGTCGTAGCCGCCGCTGGTTGTTGTTGATCTTTGTGATTCGCGTGCTACCAAGCCTGCTACAACATTTCTTTTTTAAACTATTTCTTTTATCTCTTTTTTATTACTTTCATATATATTTACAGTAATTCTATATATTTTTTTATTTAATAACAAAATTATGATTTATTCTCAAAAGATTATTCATCCATTTGTGCATTATTTAAATCGATTAACGACAATAATTATTTATTTAACTAACAAAAGATGAATACACTACATATTATCATAATTTTAATATATCTAATCTTTACCTCATAGAACTTCATATATCTTTCTTTGATTTAGAAAATTATAACTTTCTTATTATTTTCGAAGGTGACGCCTCTAGAATCGCTCCGTTTTATTTTTCTAATTTTTTCAATTTTTCACAATTTTTAATTTTAATAATTACAATTTCTTTTATTATTTTCGATTTTGTAGGATGAAAATTGAAAATTACACTTTTATTATTTTCAAACTTGATAGAACTTTCTTTAATTTAGAAAATTACAACTTCATTATTATTTTCGAATCTGTAGGACTTGATATAACTTTCATTGATTTAGAACATTTCTTTGATTTAGAAAATTACAACTTCCTTATTATTTTTGAATTTGTAGGACTTGATAGAACTTTCTTTGATTTAGAAAATTACAACTTCCTTATTATTTTCGAATTTGTAGGCTTGATAGAACTTTCTTTTATTATTTTCAAACTTCATAGAACTTTCTTTGATTTAGAAAATTATAACTTCCTTATTAATTTCGAAGGTGGCGCCTCTAGAATCGCTCAGTTCTATTTTTCTAATTTTCTCAATTTTTCACAATTTTTAATTTTAATAATTACAATTTCTTTTATTATTTTCGATTTTGTAGGATGAAAATTGAAAATTACACTTTTATTATTTTCAAACTTGATAGAACTTTCTTTTATTATTTTCAAAGTTGATAGAACTTTCTTTGATTTAGAAAATTACAACTTCCTTATTATTTTCGAATTTGTAGAACTTGATAGAACTTTCTTTAATTTAGAAAATTACAACTTCATTATTATTTTCGAATTTGTAGGACTTGATATAACTTTCTTTGATTTAGAACATTTCTTTGATTTAGAAAATTACAACTTCCTTATTATTTTTGAATTTGTAGGACTTGATAGAACTTTCTTTGATTTAGAAAATTACAACTTCTTTATTATTTTCGAATTTGTAGGCTTGATAGAACTTTCTTTTATTATTTTCAAACTTCATAGAACTTTCTTTGATTTAGAAAATTATAACTTCCTTATTATTTTCGAATTTGTAGGCTTGATAGAACTTTCGTTTATTATTTTCAAACTTGATATAACTTTCTTTGATTTAGAAAATTACAACTTCCTTATTATTTTCGAATTTGTAGGACTTGATAGAACTTTCTTTGATTTAGAAAATTACAACTTCCTTATTATTTTCGAATTTGTAGGCTCTTATGTTAATAATTGCAATTTTCTCTTTTATTATTTTTAATCTTGATAGAACTTTCTTTTATTATTTTCAAACTTGATAAAACTTTCTTTTATATTTTCAAACTTGATATAACTTTCTTTTATTATTTTCAAATTTTATAGAACTTTTATTTTATAATACTTCTTGACTTTTAAACATAATGGATTTTCATGTTATTCACCTTACAAACACCTATAAATTAAAGGTCATTCATAACAAAAAATCTACACCGAAACTTTTTTACATAGTTTCAAATTTTTACAACCATATTTACAATCAATACAACTATGGCCTACACCATGTTGGATGTTTTGAACGATAGCAGCTATATCTGGATGATAAGAGTACGAGTGTGTAGAATGTGGGAACCTGTCAATCTAAATACTGAAGAACTGATCAGTCTTGACATGATTTTGATCGATGAAAAGGTTAATAAATCAATATAATTATAATTTATTAGTTTGTCAAATTGTATGATGTTATTAACTTTTCTAAGATATGTTGTATGACAGGAAAATTTGATCCATGCTACGATCCCGAAGATTCTGGTCTCTCGGTTCAAAAATCTTTTAGAGGAAGGCTCCGTGTACAACATCAAAAATCTGAAAGTTGTTTCAAGTACAGGGAATATAGACCACTATCACATGGGTCTAAATTGCTCTTCATACGCATAATGTTGCCTAAGAGATTGTAAGAAGACATCGTCAACATATCACTGCATGAATTTTAGTTCATATGTCCGGATATGATTGATGCACGTATTAATGACACCAACATACTCTCAGGTTTTTGTTGCAGTGATATATCTCTCTTTATAAAAACTGAGTTAACCACATATATTAGTTAACCAATCAGAGAATTTTAAATAGTTTTCGGCCAATCAGAAACAAGAATTTTATTTTTCAACCAATCAGAATTGATGTAACACATTTCCTTTTTTTAGAATTAACTGTAGGTGACTAACTAAGATACAAATATTAACCACTATTTTAAAAAGGAAAAGTTTAAATGCACTTCAAATAATGATTTGTTTCCTTTTCAATTTAATATTCTATTAAATACTTTCCAAGTCAAATTAACTCTTTTTTTCCTAAGCAAATTAACTCTTCTTTATTTATTCTAATCAATATAAATATTAATAATAAAATGGTAATATGAATAATAAGAGCTTTTTTATATATAAATATGGTTTTTTTAAATTTTTTTCTAACAATACGTTTTTTTATAATTACCATGTAGTTAGTTAATCAGAGAATTATCATTTAGTTAGCCAATCAGAGAATTTCTCATAATTTTCAACCAATCACATGCGAGTTTTTAAAATTCAACCAATCAAATTCACAATAACATTTCCATTTTTATGTTTTTAACTAAAATCTTAACCGTTGTAGTTAAAATCCTAACCACAATCATGCTCTTTAATCGTAGTTAATATGAATAAAATTTAAATTAAATTAATGTAATAATATTCAGAGGTTTTTTCATAAATACAATTTTTTTTTTATTTTTTTGCAAAATAGGTTTTTTTATATAATTTTTTTGCAAAATTACGATTTTTCAAATTTTTTTGCATTGTAAATCGTAAAAAAAAAAAAATTGCATTTTGTTGCTTTTGATTGCAAACCGTATTTTCGCAAAAATTTTAAAAAAATAGTAGAGCCGCAAAAAAACTTTAAAAAATAGTATTTTTGGTAATTTCTCAAATAATAATAATAAAATTCAAATTAATGTATATGTTACTAATTTGCGAAAATAAATGTCAATTATTTGAGATTGATTTACAGTTATCAAAAATTAAAATAGATTCTACAAGATAGTTTTTTAATGATAATTGATTTTAGATTGATTTATAGTTATCAACAATTAGAGCAGATTCTACAAGATATTTTTCAATTATAATTTATTTTAGATTGATTTATAAAAAAAAACATGTAACATATTTTTGAACCGTTAATTGATTTGAGATTTATTTATAGTTATCAACAATTAAAGCATATCTTACAACATATTTTTGAATTAAAATTATTTTTAAATTGATTTATACTTATCAAAAATTAAAAAAATATCATGTAAGATATTTTTGAATGATAATTGATTTGAATCAAAATACGCTTGACCAGGATGTGGCATGTGATCAACAGCTCTACGGGTGAGTTTAAATGACTCAATCTAATTTTACTTGACGTTGACGTAAGTACTCTTTTTACTCATACACAAATTTAGTGACACACATAGATTCATACAACTTTGTTCGATATAATTATGTTATGTTTGTCAAATGCAGAAAACTCACATTCATGCACACGCTGGACCTCAATTTTGTAATGGGCAAGATTCGAACATGTAGAAGGACGTCTTTATGCAATTTCAAATTTAAAAATTGCGAACTCAAAGCTTAACCATTCTCCTGTTAGAAACAAGAAGTGTATATTTTTTTCAAAAATATACTAAGATGGAACCAATAACAATTGAGGATGAGATGATTCCACGCCACAAGTTTGACTTGGTTTCTCTTGGATGTTTACATGCAAGAGTTGGTGAATCAAAAGTTCTTACAGGTTTGCACATTTTTTATTCACAAACCTATTTCTATATTGATACTATTTCAAATATCTCTCTCATCTTACTACAATGCAGATGTTATTGGAGTTTATGAGGGTCCGGGTACAACGTCACGCGACACTCAATATGGTTCAAAAAATATATATGTTTGACATCGTTAATGGGAGATACTTGCACATTGTTGAATTTTTTGACATAATATATTGATGACGTATTTCTAATTATTTTTCAAATTTGTTGCTTTCGGGCTAGGGTTATTATATGGGACAAGCTTGCAGATAAGTTACGTCTTGATCTAGAGAACTTATAAGGTCACCCTCCGATCATTATTCTTACCGAATGTAAAATAACCACCTACAATAGTAAGTAACGTATTTATCATCTTTTTATAAGAAAAACATATTCTTAAGTCAATCAATAAATCAATCACACACCTGACAAAAAAAACCAATCAAACAAAATCTTATCTTCCTATATTTTTTTCAGGATCAATTTCAATTACCAATCTACCATCATTAAAAATATACGTTAATCCTAATTTGTATGAGGTTTTCTCTATGAGATATTGGTAAGAATATTCTATAACTTCAAATTTCAATATTAAGTTTTTATTTTGACCTATTCATATTATATATATATTTTTCAGGCTTGAAGTTACTGGATATGATGGTCCTAACAATGATGCATGATATGAAATGATGTTGTGAATTTTAGGATGGTTAAAAATGTTATGCATTTTTATTTTTTATTTTTATTGGTGTTATGTTCAGATGTTGGACTACTTTTATTACATTGTCATCTATTTAAATTGTATTTATTTAATTCTGTATTTCCATAAAATTTTGTCGACATAATTTTTCAAGTACATTTTTCTATGATAAGTGATAACATTACACATCTAGATAACAATGTTTCGTCTATGTGCCGAACAAATATTATATATTAAAATAAATATTATTGTAAATTACTAATAATGTAATTTATATAAGAAAAAAATATAGAACAAAATGAGGCAAAAAAAAATTCTCGGTGCGAAGCACGGGTAAAATACTAGTTAGAGTAATATATAAGTAATACTATTATATAAGTTATAATTCAAACTATCATGTTCTAATATTATTTTTTCTATGTTGATTTAGATGTTGTGGGTTGCTTGACCTACTTGGGTTGCATTGAAGTTGTCAAAGGCGGTTGGAAAAAAAAAAGATCTCAAAATTGTTACAAATTAGTAAGTTATGCATTATATTAATTTTAATATAAATGTTAATTGTTTTTTATTATTCTTGTAATTTTATATTACTTCTTTGGTTACCCCAATTTATTTGTTTTAGTTATTTAATTTGTTTTAATTTTTTTCTTAAACAGCTCCATCACCAGTACCATAACTTTGTGGGAAACGTTGGCCGAGATGGTTGATACAAATTTATACAAGGAGGATGGTGGACCCTATATAATAATTGTCACATCTACCCAGATTAAAAAATTTAAAAGTAATTATCTTTATTAATGTTTTTTTATAATATATAGTTTTAGAAATTGCACATATATAAATCTATCTTATCTCGATTGAACGAATATCATTAGATATTATAAAAATATTTGTTTCATTGATATTATTGATTTAATTCTTATATTAATTTGTTAACCATTTATTTACTCTTATATGCAGATACAATTAGCCTTTCTACCACATGAAATAGTAAAATTTATACAAATCTGGATACACCGTATGTGTCATCCCTGAGAGAGAGATTTACTCCTCTCTCTACTAAATTGTAAATCAGTGGAGACTCTCTTCCCATAATATCGCCTGAGGAAAAAATGTTTATTAATATGATGAAAATAACTAATAAAATAATATAAAAATAGTAATTAGCTGATTGTCTTTTATCTTTAAAACACTTTTTTTATAACAAAATCTACTCATTTTTTCAAAAATATCACGGGCAATTACCTTTAATTTAAAACATATTACCATTAATAATAAATAATATAAAAATACTAATTAGCTTATTACCTTTTATCATTAAAACTTTTTTTTTAACAAAATCTACTCTTTTTCCATAAATATCACGGGATGCTTTAATTTAAAGGTAATTGCCCGTGATATTTTTTGAAGAGGAGTAGAATTTGTTAGAAAAAGGTGTTTTAATTATAGAATCTATTTTATTTGATAATTTAAATAATTTTATAGATATTGATTTCACAATTTTTATTCTAATATTATTTTTCTTAACAAATATATTATAATGCCGCTGCGAAGCGCGGCTTAGTAACCTAGTCAATCGAAAAAATGACAAATTTATCACAAATTTATACGTTTGTTTACCAAAATACTCCCTCCGTTTCTTTTTATATGTTGCTTGATTTTTTGCACATATTTTAAGGTGTTTTGATCGGGTACTTAAATTTATTATTTTTAAAAATTTCTTTTAAAAAAATATATATATAAAGGATAGTTTAATTCAAAAAAATAAATTTTAAAAAATAATAATTTTAAATATCCGATCAAAACACTTTGAAATATGTGTAGAGGGAGCAACAGTAGGGGTGTCAAACAGATAATTAGGGTACGAATCTGCCTATATCTGAATCCGTATCCGGGAATTAAAAACCACATTCGCATCCATATCCGGATCCGGGAGTTCAATAAAAATACCATCCGAATTCGTATCCTTGCGGATATTATCCGGATCCGGAACCGTTTTTCAAAGATCACTTTTTTTTGTTCCTAATTAACCCAAATATGGACATTGCCACATTCAGATTGTTACTTTGTTACTTTCACTGAATACTCATCCTCTTTCAAGGCTTATTAGACTCTAAAGTTACCATATGACAAATATTCTAAATTTTTACAATACTTTCAAGTTTCAAAGGCCCTGCACTGCTTTGCTAGTTCAATAAAGAAAGTATATACAATGTCTCCCTTTTAACATTCAGACCATAAAAGTTCCAAATAAATTTAGACCATAAAAGTCTTACAAGTTACAAACATATTTGTAAACAATTGCATACCATACTTAACATGAAACAAAAAACATAACATAAAAAAAAGCTTATTGCCAACTGCGACATCAATTCAGGCCCTGCACCTACTGCAAGTTCCCACTTCCCAGAACCTGAAAATTGAAAAATGTATACTAGTAAAGTTAGTAACTTAAAACAGTAGCAAAGGTGTTCCAGCAGGTCATTACAGGGTATTCCCCCGTTGGCAAATATCGAAAGTACAGTCTCTTCAGAATAACAGTATAACTGAACACTTGGATAAACTGATACCAATATCTGATGTTAGATAAATTGAACACTTTGTTTCTGATAAGTAGATAAACTGAACACTTAGATGGGAACTACTGAAAACCTACCATAATTTACAGAGCAAGTCCATCAAAATCAGATTGACAAGATGACGCTTTTGATAGATATGCAATGGACACAGAACTGTAGTACTGCACATATTCCAAATCACACAATCAATACATAAAAAAATAAACATAAAAATGTGAAAACATATATAATGTTAGGCTCAAGACATGTCTGAATACCACTATTAACAAGCCTACACTATGTGACTATGTCACATTACATGACCTAGTGAGTTCTATCACTGGGATATAGTATAGGTCTCTATATGTACTTGTCTTGTTCTCATGAACATTAGCTTGATCATGTATGCTCAAAGTTATAATGAGCTTAGTAAAGTTTCTTGCATCTAGATTGTATATAGGCCATTGAATAATTGTCCTGGTAGAAGTTCAGAAGTGTTCATGCAGCAGGATAGAGATGAATAAGGCCATGAAGAAATAAGTTGCAGAAATTTGTCTAAGACATTATATAGCAAAGTCAGAAGAAAGCTATGTCGTGAAGTCACCAATATCTATGTCGTGAAGTCACCAATATCTATGTCGTGAAGTGCTACATCGCATAGTCCATTTTGTACTATGTCGAGAAGTCCTCAAGACTCATGTCGTGAAGTGTTGAAGTCAGCAAAGTCAAAGAAGCCTAGATCGTGAAGTCCTCAGAAGCCCTATGTCGCATAGTCGTCAAATGACTTATGTCGCATAGTCGTCAGAAGCCCCATGTCACATAGTCATCTTATGGCCTATGTCGCAAAGTCTTCAAAGGCTATATCGCGTAGTCCTCACAAGGGAGATCGCGAAGTCAGGAATGAAGTGAAGTTCACGATATCAACACTTAGCCGTTTATAACAAGACAAATCAAGGTACAGAACCAAGAATCAAAAGAGACAAATACTGAAGCATTTGTTCTGGAAAGGTGGTCCAAAGAACAGATGGAAAATCTACAGCTAAACTTGGAGAGAAGGATAAGAGACAAGCAGCTACATAAACGGGAAAGACTCCGAAAAGCAGGTGGTCCTTCCTGACACAGTGAACTTCTTATGGCAGGACAAGTTGGACTTTCAGAAGGGGTAGCTGTGTAATATTATGTGTGCCTAGTTTATATAGGTGAATATATATATTGTGCACACACCACTGTCAGCTGTAAGAGAGATACACATAGTTTTTATCTTAAGCTCTTTTCTCTGTAAGCAAGCAAGTAAAAACTGTTCTTGTTTAGAAGCCAGAAATTCGATTGTGAATTTCTTGGAAAGCTGTAGTATTTAATTTGGTTATACAAAGTAGATTAAAGTGATTGTGTGTTGTTTACTTTCTGCATATTACATAGCATAATCATATACAGTTTATATTTAGTTTCAAGAAAGCAAAAATTCATCAAACTATCCATTCACCTCCCCCCCCCCCCTCTGTCTAGTTTCTAGGTGATATTCATTCCTAACAAGTGGTATCAAAGCGAAGGCTGTTAACGTACAAACATGAAAAGATCAAGAATGAGTTCACAGAAACTGAGCAGTATCAAGATTCCTCCCTTTAACAAGGAGCACTACAGTTTATGGAAAAAGAAGATGTTGATTTTCATCAAAGCTTCTAACCCCATGTATTTAGATATTCTAAAGCATGGTCCCTTTATTCCAATGATCGAGATTGGTGAAACAACCAATGGCACTGAGATAGTACCAGCAAAACATGTGCCCAAAGACCCCTCAAAATACACTGATCCTGAAAAGGAGAAAGTAGCACTGGATGGACATCTTCAACTTATCATTTGTGAATCTATGGACTTCAACATGTATGGCACTGTTGCTCACTGTACTAGTGCCAAGAAGATGTGGGATCTTATAGAAGTGGTCTGTGAAGGAACTACTGAAGTAAGAAAGAACAAGAAGCAGATTCTTGTCTCACAATATGAAGCCTTCATGGCTCAGCCAAAAGAGGGAATCACAGAAGTGTTTGAGAGATTCAATAAGCTGATAAACGAGCTCAAACTCTATGACAAACACTATGAGACAGAAGAGCTCAATATGAAGTTCTTACTAACTCTTCCAGATCACTTGGAACCAAGAATCTCTTCCCTTAAAGAAAGAGATCTAACAAAGATTGGTTTTGATGTGTTGTATGGTGTTTTGAAGACATATGAGTTAGAGCTGTTTCAAAAGAGATCTATACAAGCAAAGCAAGGATTAGTGGCCAATACCTCTTGTGCCCTTATTGCTGACAATCTAGGTCAAAGAATGGATTCTCTAAAAATCAGTCAAGTCAAGATGGAGGAACTGGAAAGTGATGACACTGGTGATGAAACTCAGGTTGTGTATGATTTACCTGAAGAGGATGAGTTCTACAGCATAGATGAACTGGACAAGATGGAAAACAAATCTTTTGCTTATATGGCTAGGAGATACCCTAACATCAGGTTTAAGAGGAAGCAGTCATTCAAGTCTAGATTCAATAGTGGAAATGCTGGTGGTTCAGGTAGCTCAAACTCTTTAAACAAAGGAAAAGGGATTGCTGGTGCAGTTAAAGGAGGATACAAATCTGGGAGTGTGGATAGGTCCAAAATAAGATGCTATAACTGCAATGAACTTGGGCATTTTGTCACTGAGTTCAAAAAGCCTAAACAGGTCAAGAAGGACAAAGCATACTTAGAGCTTGAAGCTAAATATGAGGATCTACTCAAGAAACAACAGGGTAAAGCTTTTATTGTTGAGGGAAAATGCTGGGATGACTCTGATGGAGAAGAAGAACAAGAGTACTCAAATTATGCCTTGATGGCATTTTCTGATGATGGTGATTCTAGTCAGGTACCTATTCTTACTTCTCTTGATATGACTCCCCTTCAATATAAGCAAACTGTTGAAGATATGAGTACTGAGATGTTTAATATTCATACTAGCATGTTAGTAGCAAATGAAGAAATTGATAGACTAACTGCTAGAAATCTTGAGCTTACAGAAAAGAATGATGAACTTGGGTTAATGGTTGTGAACTTTGATGGTTTGAAAAAGGAGGCTGAGTATCTTAAAAACAAAGTGATTTGTGCTGAACAAATAGAGAAAGCTCTTAGGGATCAAATTGCTGAAACTGAATTGAAACTAAGAAGCTTTAAGAACTCCTCTGAACTTATTCAAACCTATCACAAGGAACACACCGAAGATAGCAAGGTTGGAGTTGGTTTTGACTATGAGAATGATAAAGGAAGGAAGAAGGCAAAGGGCAAAGGAAAAGAATCTTTTACAAACAAAAATGCCCCAACCATTCTATCTAGTGTTGAACAGCCCATCTTCAAAAAGAGTGTTGTTGAGTTTGATGAAGAACTATTGATCATCAAACAACAAATTCTTGAAGAAGATGAGGCTGCTAAAGACACTTCTTCCTCTCCTGAATCTGTCAGTCAGAAAGAGACCAAAGACAATCTTGTCAAGAGTCCTAAAGCAAAGAAAGAAGTTGTTAAGAAAAAGAAACAAAACAGAAATGGTAAGGTAGGTGTCAACAAGGGTAACAACTATGCTTATGTGCCAAATGCTCCCAGGAAACAATGTCAGAAATGTCTATCTGTTAATCATTTGACTCATAAGTGTAACAAACAAGTGAATGTTGAAGTTGATAACCTAAGTAACCATTCTGCTAGCATAAACTCTAGTCATGATTCTTTCTGTGGTAAGCCTAATTACATGACATGCTATGTGACTGTGATTGCTAACTGTTTATCTCTAAAGCATAAACTTGATTCTGCACAATCTAGTGAATCACACACACACATGCACACTCACGGGACATGATCCCCAATCAGGATTGAGAGGGTGAACACTTCATGTGAGCCTAAGAGTGTGAACTCCAAAGCCACAAAAAATATGAAGTATCCTACTGTGATGAATGCAACTTATGACAGAAGAATTGGTAACAAAAATGTTTCTAAATCAACTGGACCCTACCATGTGTGGGTACCAAAAACAACTTAGTTACCTTGTGAATGCAGGGCAACAGGAATAAAAGAGTCATATGGATCTTGGACAGTGGATGCTCAAGTCACATGACTGGTGATATAGCCCTGCTATCACATTTTGAGGAAAAGGCTGGCCCATCAGTAACCTTTGGAAATGACAACATTGGTTATACAATGGGATATGGCAGTATAAAATCTGGAAATGTCATTATTGAAGATGTAGCATTTGTTGAAGGACTGAAGCATAATCTCTTGAGCATTGGACAATTTACAAACAGGGGTTTCAAAATGGAATTTGATGAAGATCATTGTTCAATCTCAAAAAGAGAAAGTGGTGAAGTTGTTCTAACTGGTGTGAAGAAAGGAAGCCTGTTTGTAGCTGATCTCAAGGCTGCAGACAAGGGAGAAATTTGTTGTTTCTACACTAAAGCCACAAATGAGGAATTCTGGCTATGGCACAAGAAACTGTCTCACTTGAATGTTCAGGCAATGAACTCTCTAATCAAGAGAGAACTCATCAGGGATTGCCTGCCTTGGAGTTTGTGCAAGATGGAGCATGTGAAGCTTGTCAGAAAGGAAAGATTAAAAGATCTAGTCACAAGAACAAGTTGCTCAATACAAACTCAAAACCTCTGCAACTAATTCACATGGATCTATTTGGTCCTGTGAATGTAATGTCCCTTTCCAAAAAGAAATATGCTCTAGTGATGGTTGATGATTATTCAAGATATACTTGGGTGGAATTCCTATTCTCCAAAGATGAAGCACCTCAAGTCATAATAGAGCATATCAAGAGAGTTGATAGAGAAGCACAAAACACTAGTTCCTCTGTAGTTACTTTGAGAAGTGATAATGGAACTGAGTTCAGAAATTCAACATTGTATGAGTTTTGCAAAGATAAAGGAATTTCTCAACAATTCTCAGCTCCTAGAACACCTCAACAAAATGGAGTAGTTGAGAGAAAGAATAGAACTCTCATTGAAGCTGCAAGGACAATGTTGTTGGATGCAAAACTACCTACTAGCTTTTGGGCTGATGCTGTTAACACAGCATGCTATGTGAAAAATAGAACATTGATCAATAAGAAGTCTGGCAAAACTCCTTACTCATTAATGACTGGAAAAAGAGCATCCTTCAAGCATCTGCATGTTTTTGGAAGCAAGTGTTTTGTGATGAAAGATACCTCTGAGCATGTTGGAAAATTTGATGCAAAGGCATTTGAAGGTATCTTTATTGGATACTCTCTGGAAAGGACATCATACAGAGTGTTTGTACCTGAGCAACACAAAGTCATGGAAAGCATGGATGTTACCTTTGATGACAAGAAAACTCCTGGACTTAAAACAAGTGATCAAGACAGTGTGCCATTAAGATTTGAGAATCAAGGTTATCTTGAGGATTCTGAAAGTGAAGATGAACCACCTGTTCAAACTGTTCTAGAAAATGAAATTCTTGAAGTTGACAATCTTCTTCAAACACCTGTGCAAGGGTTCACAAACACAGGGGGAGAAGAAGAGAATGCAACTGTCAACCAAAACGAGCTTGGAACAGATCAAGGAAATGAACAGGGGCACACAAGGAAATGGGACAAAGCCCACACTAGGGATCAAATCATTGGAGATCTTGGTGAGGGAGTTAGAACAAGAAGAGCAACTATGAATACATGTCTGTATAGCTGCTTTCTGTCATAAGAGGAACCTAAAGTAGTTGAAGAAGCTTTGAAGATTTCTGATTGGATTGTTGCCATGCAAGAAGAATTGAATCAATTTGAGAAAAAACAAAGTATGGGAGCTAGTGCCACCTCCTGAAGGAAAGAATGTTATTGACACCAAATGGGTGTTCAGAAACAAGATGGATGAAGAAGGAGTGGTAATAAGAAACAAAGCAAGACTGGTTGCCAAAGGATACTATCAGCAAGAAGGCATTGATTATGATGAGACATTTGCACCTGTAGCTAGACTGGAAGCCATCAGAATCTTCCTGGCTTTTGCAGCTCACTCAAATTTCAAGGTGTATCAAAAGGATGTGAAAAGTGCATTTCTCAATGGTGATCTTGCTGAAGAAGTTTATGTATCTCAACCACCTGGCTTTGAAAATGAAAACTTCCCAGACTTTGTGTACAGACTGCTTAAGGCACTCTATGGACTCAAACAGGCACCAAGAGCCTGGTATGAGACTCTATCTCAATTCCTTCTTGAGCATCAATTTACCAGGGGTACAATTGACAAAACCCTATTCTTCAAGAAGCATGGAAATGATATCATTCTTGTTCAAATCTATGTGGATGATATCATCTTTGGCTCTTCAAATGAAAAACTCTGTGAAAGGTTCTCTAAGTTGATGCAAAGCAAATATGAGATGAGTATGATGGGAGAATTAACCTACTTTCTAGGTTTGCAAGTACATCAAAGGGAGGATGGCATCTTCATAAACCAATCAAAGTATGTCAAAGATCTTTTGAAGAAATATGGTTTAAAAGACTCATCCCCTGCAAAAACTCCCATGTCCACTGCAATCAAGCTTGATGAAGACAAGAAAGGCAAAAGAGTAGACATCAAGGTTTACAGAGGCATGGTTGGATCACTACTCTATCTCACTGCTAGCAGGCCTGATATCATGTTTGCCACATGCATTTGTGCAAGGTTCCAGTCTGATCCCAAGGAATCTCACATGATGGCTATCAAAAGGATTTTCAAATATCTGAAAGGGACTCCTAATCTTGGGCTATGGTATCCAAAGGGAACTGGGTTCAACCTGGTTGGTTACACAAACTCTGATTATGCTGGATGTAGAATTGGCAAGAAGAGCACCTCTGGAAGCTGCCAATTCTTAGGCCAAAGGTTAGTGTCCTGGTTCAGTAAGAAACAACAGTCCACAACAACATCCACAACTGAGGCTGAATATATTGCTGCTGGAAGTTGCTGTGCTCAATTGCTTTGGATTAGAAATCAACTCATGGATTATGGACTAGTGTTAGAACACATTCCTCTGATGTGTGATAATACTAGTGCAATATCCATAGTTTCCAACCCTGTTAATCATTCTACTACAAAGCACATTGAGATCAGATACCATTTCATTAGGGAACATGCTGCAAATGGTACCATAGAAGTCTCTTATGTTCCAACTGAGAAACAATTAGCTGACATATTTACTAAACCTCTGAATGAAGCTGTCTTCAACAGACTGGTGAGTGAAATTGGAATGCTCAATCCTTCATTTAGTTGTTCTAAGTAAGTATGCTAGTTAATTGTTGCAGCAGTAAATTTTCACTGTGTTTAAATGCTCTATTTATTTGAAGTGAAAATTAGCTGAGATATGATTTATAAATATTTCAGTATTTTACTGCATATTTTATACATATTTGGTGGTGAAGTTGTGAGCTTTTGAGACATCTCGATATAGATGATTTTCAGAGTTCACGACACAGTTCAAATCAAACAGACTTATATCGCAAACTGTTGAGATTGTGAGACTTCGCGATATAGTTCATTTCATGAGTTTGCGACATAGTTCATTTTTGACTTCGCAAGTTAGAATAACCATATCGACAAGTCTCCACATTTGACAGAATTTTGATTTAAATTAATTTTATTTCAAAATTTGATAAAAGTCTGACAAATTGCTTGAAATTCTAAAAAGAGAGTTTTAGACAGGGTATTTATACTATATCGCAAAGTCTCCCCAAATATTTTCACCTTTAAGACTTTGCGACATAGCTTATTTTTAGACTATGCGATATACTATGCAAGACTTTGCGGTACAGACTATTTTTAACTTCGCGACATACAATTAGTCTGTACATATTCATAACTCCATATCGCAGTGTCTCTATCATATAAATACTCTTTTCTAACCGTTCACAACTTTTCATCTTGTCTATTGCTCTCAAACTCTCAAACCTAAGCACAAATTCTCTACTCTCTTCTTCACTCTCTCTTTTGAAATGGCACCCAAATCTCAAACAGTATCATCCTCAATTCCTTTAACCATTCCCAAAGAAACAAATCTACTCTCAATTCCCTCAGAGGCGGAGGCAAATCCCAGGTACAAGTGCTTTGTACGGTTCTTAAACACCTCATACCTCCGCCAAGCCTTGACCCTGAACCCCACTCTGTATGTCGATGTGTTGGAAGGGTTCTGGAGAATAGCCTTGGTTGCACCAATGGCGAGGGACGATGGAACCTCATTTCAGGAAGTAAATTGCACAATTGGGGGCAAGCACTTCCAGTTTGGCGAAAAAGAGATTAATGAAGCCCTGGGATTCAAGGTTGAGGGTCATGCTGCTGAAGCTAATGATGATGAAATGGTTGCTTTCATGGACCTCATCAAGTATGCAGATAAGGTTGACATGGCTAAGTTGAACAAGAAGCATGTCAGGAGGGAGTGGTCGTTTGTTTTTGATACACTCCAAAAGGTGTTCTTATGCAGAAGACATGATGTGACCAAATAAGTCACATTGTTGTGAAGCTGGCCTACTCCCTAGCCTACAATCAGGAGATCAATGTTGGAGCAATCATCCTCAAGGAATTGGCTCAGAGGTTAGGGAGAACAGTTCGTGGTAGAGGTAATGAAATCTTTTACCCCCGTTTCCTTCAAGTTATTTTAAACTATCTTGATGCAAATATCCATGAATTGGAGGGTATAGATAAAACTAAAATGGCTTATTCCAAGTCCATGTCCAAGATTCTATTTGGGTCATTGGACACAAGGAATCAAGTTGATGTGATTCTAAGTGTGACCCAGCATATGCAGGACACATTTGAATCATATCAACTTGCTAAGCCAATATACCATGAGCTTTCCTGGACAGGGGAGGCTAAGACTGAAGGAGCTACACAGTCTAACCCTAGCCTTCCTATCCCATCCAGCAACCCCACTGCAAACACATCTGTAGAAATTAGGGAGCCAAGTGCATCAGTCTCCCAAAAGACTGATGTTACTAAAAAGAAGACTAAGAAGAGACCCCTAAAAGTGATTCAAGAAATTGTAGAGATAGAAAGTGAGAATCCTGAGTCACCTCTCACCAGACATAGTAAGAAATCCAAATCCAAACCTACCACTGGATCCTCCCAACAGGATTCAGATGTGGAAAAAGAGGTACACCTATTACTGTCAATGGCCTCCCAACAGGTACTGAGTCTGCACAGGATCAAGAACTCACTCTTGATCCTAGGAGAAATAAGGATGCTGACACATTGAGTGGAGAGCACATCACACTTGAAACTCCTCCTATTTCTCAGGGGGAGTTGCCAAAATCTAATCTACACCACACTTCTCTTCCAGAATCTACATCTAACATTTCTTCTCAACAGATTAGTCATTCACATGCCTTTTCTGACATTGATCAATCACAATCCAATACTGTGATTGAGCCAAACTCAAGTGACATGGTGCATGACACTGTGCTCACCACCCAGGAACCACATCTAGTTGGTCAGGGAATGCATGTTGGGGCATATCCTAATGACACCAACACAAACATGGAGGATTCACCAGTTTTTACTGGAGACTCTATGCCAAATTCTCCCATCCTTAGGGATGTGGAACTGTCTTCACAGACAAATAGGGCTGATGTTATAACACATCCCATTTCAATGGAGACAACATCAGACTCTACAACCATTCCAAGGCTGGAGGAGACTCAAAAACTCACATCTCATGAAGTGCCTAGCACTAGCTCTCACTTGGCTCAGGCCACTCTGTCAGAATGGCTGAAGCCTGTGCAACATGACAGGCCTTCAGGATCATCAACTGTGCCTTCCAAAATGACAGAAGAAGCTATTCAAGATCTCCATGTGGCACAGATTGATGAGTTCTCAAAAATAGCTCAACACCTCCTCACCTCAAACTTGCCAAACGCTGATTATGAGGCTATCCTTCTTTGCCACAAGGAGGATGTTGCAGCCCAGCAGGAGAAGATAGTGGATGCAGCTGAACCAGAGGGAAATGTGGATGCCTGGTTGGATGCTAAGAGGTCTATCAAACTCATGGATGCCCTAGCCTTTCTGAGAGAAGACTACCTCACCTCTCTAGGCTCCAATGCAAAAGATCTCTCTCCTGCTGCAGTTTATGATGCTGTAAATGACATCTACAAGAATCAATTGAAGGCTCTGCACTATCTTGGGAAAGGGCTTCAATCAGAGATTTATTCAATTCAGGAGGAGACAGATAGATCCCTCACTCAGCTAAGAAACTCATATCTCTCTGATTTTCCCAAGGTGGATGGCATCCTCAAAGAAATCCAGAAAACCGACTATAATGTCAACATGATGGATCTCTCTCTAGCCATGGTCACGGACAACATCAAGAAACTGGCTACAACATTGGAAAATCAAGTCAAGGCCAACATCAACTCTAATACAATGCTGAATGTTATTTGGAAGAATCAATATGGTGACAAATTGGTGGATGAGGTTCCTATGTCAAACATCTCCAAATTTGACTTTGCCAAGGTCAAGGATCAATCTCTCAATTCTTTCAAGTCTCAACAACTATTCTCCAAGGTGGATGGTCTAGAAAGAGAAGTGGCCTCTCTGAAAGATGAAAACAGGATACTTACTACATCCTTAAACCAGCTCAATGACAAGCTGGATGACCAAGGCAACAACACCTCCAATATCCTGCTGGTGCAACAACAAATGTTGACTTCTATGATGAGACAAATGAACCTGCCTATCCCTGGGGAAGCTCAAGACATCTTGTCTGATTCCAAGACTAAGGGGGAGAAACAAAAGGAGGTCATTCTGAAAAAGAAAGGGGGAGTACCTGCCAAGCAACAGAAGCTCAAGGGCAAAATTTCTGAAGAAACAATCAAACCAATAATCCTTCCCCCTGTAGAGGTCATAAGTGCAGTAGGCCAGAAGAGCACAATCTCAACCACCTACTATCCATCCATAATGCCTAAAGACATCTCAACTCCTCAACCTGCTCAACCTACTCCCAATGCTAAACCTGTCAAAGCTACAGTTATCACAGAGGCCAAGCTACAGGAAGTTGCCAATTCAAACATCTATCATGATGAGGCCTTCCTGGAGTTTCTGAAAGCCATCTACAGAAATGCTCAAGAAGATGCAAGGGTTTACAGACAGAAGATCAAGGAAAGCATCAAGTACTTCACAGTTGCAGTAAGGAAAATCAAGGATGTCCATCTAAGAGAGATAATCATGGTGTGCAAGGACAATTGCTTGTGGCACCTAGCATTTCAAACTCTAGAGAAACTGAGATTTACTGAGTTGTCAATCATTCTGGATTTGATTGAAAAGCATGGGATGAACAATGAAAGTCTTTATACTGACTTGAAGATGAACCAAAATCAAAAATTGTCTGAGGTTATATTCAAGCCAAGGACAATAATTTACCAAAGTCTATCTCAAGACAGCAATATTGACCAACTAGTAATTCCCTCAGACCTAACAATGAAGAACAATGCAAAGATCAACCAGGTGCTGCAAATGTTGAGAGCCAAGAGAGGAGTTAGGACAGCTGAGGAACTAGAAATGATTCACACTCTACAATCTTTTCTGATTCATGGAGTCATTCCTGAATCTGTCAAAGAAAAGAGCAAGAAGAAGGATGGTGAGGATGATGATGAGGAGAAAACCTACAGAAGGAGATCTCATTCAAGGAGTGATAAGGATGGACCAAGTGACAGTAGCAGGAGCAAATCTTCAAAGAAGACAAAAGGTGCTGATGATGACAAGAGGGATTCTAAGGGGACAAAGGAAACAACCAAGAGAACAAGAAGTGGAATTCAGCAAGTCAAGGACATTGCTAGCAGTACTTTAACCACAACACAAGACTCTAAGTCTAGGGTGGGTACTGTTAGTAATGATCCTCCAAAATCATTATCTAAGACTTCTGAACCTGAATTGCCACAGAAGAAAGAAGGAGCCACAAAAGAAACATCAAAAAGACACTTCCACAAAGTCACAGCTAGTGGAGTGTTATAGTGGATGAAGGGAAAAGGAATGAAGCTACGTCCAAGTGATGTGGCACTGAAGACTGATTCTCCTTGTTCCAGAAAGGTATCTCTTGTGAAGCATTTGAAGATCAAGAGTGTACCCAGAAGGATAAGGATAACAAAGAAGACTGGAAAACTCACAAATGTTATTGGCATCAATGTGCTTCCACTAGATGAGGACTATGATGAAGATGCCCTAGCATTTTTGAGGGCTCAAAGGATCTTTGAAGTCAAAGTGAAGTTGGATCATCTAGAGATCAAGTACACTGATGGAAGAGAAAGGATTATGAAGCAAGGAGGCTGGCAATATTTCTATAAGTATGAGCTTGAAAGGATAAATGCCTTACTGAATTTTGAAGAAAAAGAAGAAAGGACATGGAAGATAGATATTGCCAGGTTCTTGAAAATGCATGCTGATTATGAAGAAAACCTGAGAAAGGAAAATGAAGAGAAGATAATTCAGAAAGAGAAAGAAATGGCTGAAATGGAGGAAAGAGCAAAGGAGCTGAGAAAGAAAGGGCTTTGCAGAGTAAAACAAAATCCTTATGTTGTGGAATACAAAAATTCTAATGGAGGCATGAGCAATATAAGGATGGAGTTTCTGGATTCATATGTGGAAAGTGCTCTTAAAGATGCAATTGATGATCTAAAAGACTCCCCTCTCATTGAAGAACTGATTACAAGAGAAGAACTTCAAGAAGCCATCATAGACATGAAAAGAAGAGAAGAGATAAGGAAAAAGAAGATTTATGATGATTTACAAGAGAAGCAATTGGAAGCTGAAGCTGCTGAGCAACAAAGATAATCTGTAAGCTTTCAATTTTTCTATGTAATCAAATTCCTGATCTCAATGTTCATAAATTGTCCTCTCTGTTACTTAATTTCCGTCTATGTAAGTTAGGCTTGTTATCAGACATGAAATTGTGCCTAAGGATCTTACTCACAATTTGGGGGAGATTGTTAGGCTCAAGAAATGTCTGAATACCACTATTAACAAGCCTACACTATGTGACTATATCACATTACATGACCTAGTGAGTTCTATCACTGGGATATAGTATAGGTCTCTATATGTACTTGTCTTGTTCTCATGAACATTAGCTTGATCATGTATGCTCAAAGTTATAATGAGCTTAGTAAAGTTTCTTGCATCTAGATTGTATATAGGCCATTGAATAATTGTCCTGGTAGAAGTTCAGAAGTGTTCATGCAGCAGGATAGAGATGAATAAGGCCAAGAAGAAATAAGTTGCAGAAATTTGTCTAAGACATTATATAGCAAAGTCAGAAGAAAGCTATGTCGTGAAGTCACCAATATCTATGTCGTGAAGTGCTACATCGCATAGTCCATTTTGTACTATGTCGAGAAGTACTCAAGACTCATGTCGTGAAGTGTTGAAGTCAGCAAAGTCAAAGAAGCCTAGATCGTGAAGTCCTCAGAAGTCCTATGTCGCATAGTCGTCAAATGACTTATGTCGCATAGTCGTCAAAAGCCCCATGTCGCATAGTCATCTTATGGCCTATGTCGCAAAGTCTTCAAAGGCTATATCGCGTAGTCCTCGCAAGGGAGATCGCGAAGTCAGGAATGAAGTGGAGTTCACGATATCAACACTTAGCCGTTTATAAGAAGACAAATCAAGGTACAGAACCAAGAATCAAAAGAGACAAATACTGAAGCATTTGTTCTGGCAAGGTGGTCCAAAGAACAGATGGCAAATCTACAGCTAAACTTGGAGAGAAAGATAAGAGACAAGCAGCTACAGAAACGGGAAAGACTCCGAAAAGCAGGTGGTCCTTCCTGACACAGTGAACTTCTTATGGCAGGACAAGTTGGACTTTCAGAAGGGGTAGCTGTGTAATATTGTGTGTGCCTAGTTTGTATAGGTGAATATATATATTGTGCACACACCACTGTCAGCTGTAAGAGAGATACACATAGTTTTTATCTTAAGCTCTTTTCTCTGTAAGCAAGCAAGTAAAAACTGTTCTTGTTTAGAAGCCAGAAATTCGATTGTGAATTTCTTGGAAAGCTGTAGTATTTAATTTGGTTATACAAAGTAGATTAAAGTGATTGTGTGTGTTGTTTACTTTCTGCATATTACATAGCATAATCATATACAGTTTATATTTAGTTTCAAGAAAGCAAAAATTCATCAAACTATCCATTCACCCCCCCCCCCTGTCTAGTTTCTAGGTGATATTCATTCCTAACATATAACACTAACAAAAAATTAGTCACGGGTAAAAAAATGAACAGGAAGCTGCTAGTCTGCTGCTACTAACAAAAAATTACTTTCGGAAGTCAGAAGTCTAGGTCCCATTCGGTATAGCTTAAATCGCACATCGACGAACCATCCTCGATAATTTTTCCAGATTGACCTACAACAAATTTGAAGTGTTAAAAACATTTCAATTTCAATGAGTTGTTCCTTGATCACTTGCCCCATTAAAATTAGCATGACAATACTTACAAATAGCATCAATTTTTTTCTTACCTTCTTTAGTTTCACTTGTAATACGATCGAAGTGTTCCCAAACAACTGATGTCAAAACCTTCTATTTTTGGGCCGGTTGTTCCCTTTTTTGACTAGCAAGTTCATCTTCTTTTGCAATTATAATGCAATCCTGATCACTCTTAGACATGTTGGCAACACATGTTGTCGATACCATGCCAACTGAATTTGATGATGCGGAACCTGAGGCATTTTCTGCAATTTTAAAAAAACACACAAAAGTATAATTGAGAAACTTATGAAATGTTTACGAACAACTAAACAAGATAAACTGAACAACTTATGTTAATTCCAACTTATGTTAATTACATCAACTACAACTTACGAACAACTGAACAACTGAACAAGATAAAAAGACAACAGAGAACAAACATGTCATGTAATTAACATAAAAACATGTTAGGTCCTGATATGTTTGTAGCAGGGGGTTTGAATACAAACAGTACCGTTTAATCAAATTTGTATAGATAGTAGATTTAACAATTACAATAACAAATTATCTGCGGAATAAAATGAAACAAGATTCAAGTTAAATAAAAATCTATTGAACTTGAAGGGTGTTACAATTCTGTGTACATATTATAGAGTTCTTGTTAAAACAAATCTAGAATAAATTCGACATGAATTTATCTATATTTGTAATAAAAGGATCGAATACTAAAAAGTAGTTCGATAGAAATTCTAGGGATTATGATCCTCTAGATTGTCAAAGCAATACAAGTAATTGAATTCTAGTTAATTGAATATAACTTTACTGGCTAGAATTTATTACAAGAATTTTAATGAAGCTTTGTAGTTGGCTCGTAGTTAATGGTAGAAGAATGAAAGATAGAATGTTTGTGTTTGCTTCTGTCTGTCTTGAAAATGTAATCACATGCCTTGTTTGATCATACACTTGTATTTAAACAAGTCAACATGATTACTTCACACGCGCCAAATCAAATGCATTTCATTTTATACTTGGTAGTACTATCCAATATACTTGGTAGTACTATCGGTAGTACTATCAAGGGATAGTACTGCTAGTACTAGTACTATTTAAAAAGAATTAAAACTGATTTAATATATTCTACTTTTAATTGATTTAATAAATGAATTAATTCTTTTAGAATTAATTCACAGATTAAATAAATTAAATAATTGACTTAAATAATTCCATAAATAAATTAATTCTCTAGAATTAATTTATACATTAAATTACTTAAGATCTAGATTGATTAATTTAATATATGAAAGATTAAATTAATTATCTTATAGAATAAATTAAAAGAGAATTAAATCTAATTCTTAGAACCACTAACACTGATGGCGAACTTCCACTGACTGTCGTTGACACTCCATGTATTGTCTGGTTCATGATCAACTAACTTTAATGGTTGTTCTTCATACTTTGACTTTAAGTTGTGGTTCTTTCTCCTTCTATTTAAACAACGGACTGTAACATGTACTTTTTCCCGTCACACTTCTGAAATCTCTGTCACTGTTAAATAGTTCCACTTCCTTGAATACTTCACTGAGGCTTGATCAATAAATTGAACTTATTTCAATGTAGACTTATTTCAATAAATTGAACTTATTTCAATGTAAACCTAGCAGCTCTTAAGAACTCATAGTTTCTTGAGAGAGTTTGTATCAGTTTTTATAAAGTTTAATAAAAGCTGATATTGATTGTTTTTATCTTTGTCTGTTCGATTATTTCATACAATTACATTCAACCCCCCTTCTGTAATTGACATATACTGGGTAACAATTGGTATCAGAGCAGACTGATAATTTATCAAATCAGAAACGATCGAAATGTCGGGGAACAAATATGAAACCATGAAAATTACGATGTTGAAGAAAACAGAATTTTCAACATGGAAGGTGAAAATGCTTATGTATCTTGAAGCTTCAGATCCTGATTACATAGACAGGATAAGCAATGGACCGTTTATCCCAACTGAACCAGTCGCAGCAACTGAGACTACTCCTGCGGGACTGGCACCCAAGAAAAAGGGTGATTGGACTCCTGAGGATAAAGCTGAAATGATCAAAGATGCAAAGGTTAGAAATATCTTACATAATAGTTTAGATACTGTTTTATCTAACAGAGTTATTGCATGTAAGACTGCTAAAGAGATATGGGATGCCTTGGAAGTTCAATGCCAAGGAACTGAAGAAATCAAGAAAAATAGGAGGGGCATTCTCATTCAAGAATATGAGCAATTCGAGGCAAAGCATGATGAGGACATTACAGAAATTTATGATAGATTTCTTACCTTGCTGAATGAATTGTCGTTAGTGGGAAAGGTATATGACGTTGAAGATTCAAACGTCAAGTTTTTAAGATCCTTACCCATGGAGTGGATAACTCAACAGAATCTTATAAGGCATACTTATAGGATGAACTTGATGACTCTTGATGAAATCTATGGAATGTTGAAGACATATGATCTGGAGGTCAAGCAAAAGGAAGGTACAAGATCAAAGCCTAAATCTGTGGCTTTGAAAGTGGAATCAAAGGAAAGACGTGTGCATCAAGGAAAAATGAAGGCTAAAGCTCATGTAGTAATAAAGTCAGACACTGATGCTGATACTGATGAAAGTACGGATGATGAATCAGATGACGATTCTGACAAAGAACTGGTGCAGATGATGGCCATGATGGTGAAAGGTTTCAGAAGGATGAAGCAGGGCAAATTTAGAAAGGATGGAAGAAAGTCAAAAGGAGATCAATATTCTGACAGGAAAAGTAAACAGAAGAAATTTGATCTCTCTAAGATTAAATGTTTCAATTGTGACAAGATGGGTCACTATGCAACTGAATGCAAGAAACCCAAAGTTGGAAAATCAACTGGAAAGGCGCTTGTCACGTCGAGCAAAGGATGGATGGATTCTTCTGATTCTGAAGAAGAAGAAGAAGAAACAAACTATGCATTGATGGCTGAAATTGAAGAAGCGTCTGAGAAGGTACCTAAAACTGCCTATGCTTTTGATACTGATAACATGTGTGAATTAAAGTCTTTCCTTAGAAACTTGCATATTAGTTATAATAATCAATCTAAGGAGAATATCAGACTTTTAAAGGAGTCAGCTGATATAAAGGAAAGAAATGAGTATTTAGAGACTAAGTTAGTCATTCTAAAAAATACTCAAAACTTGTGTGAGAAACTTAAAGGGATAGAAATAGAACAGATGTTAAAGATAGAATCTCTAGAAGTAGAGTTAAGAAAAGAACGAGAACAAATAAGAGTGTGGACTCATTCTGGTAAATAGACTCATTTACTTATAAATGATAGAAACTGGAAAGAATGTCTTGGATATAAGAAGAACAAGGCAAAAGAAGATGAAAAAATAAATTTGTCCACTCACATAAAGTTTGTTCCTGCTAGCGATATGAAAGTTAACTCTATCTTTGAGAAAGGATCAAGTTCTAATATTGAATTAATCTCTGAGAAAGAAATAGAAATTGTTTCTGATACAGAAATTAACTCAAATACAGAAATTGAATCTACTGATACTCTTTGTTCTAATGTCAACACTAAAACCTCTGGTAAGATTGATGTTAAAATATGCACTGAGACTGTTCAGAAAAGAATCACAAAAGAAAAGAACTTAGGACATCTCTCCTCTGGTAAGTTAAAGAAAAAAATCAATGCAGTGACTGGTAAGAAAAATGAGAAGATTCCTAAAAGGCATAGGAATGGAAAATTAGGTATAGACAAGTCGAACAATTATAAATATATTCCTAATGCTCCAAGAAAGACATGTCATACCTGTGGAAATACTAATCATCTTGCCATTGATTGCAGGAAGAATAAAAAGAGGAGAGTTGAAATTTCTATTTCTGATGTTAGGAGTAGAAATTTTAATTATAAACCACATAATCCTTGTTCTCACTGTGGTAGCAAATGGCATTCAGTTTATACATGTACTAGTTATCACAATTTGTACCATGACAATTATGTTCCTTTGCCTAAATTTAATAAAGGTACAAATGTTTGTGATAAATTAAGCTTGTTAACTAGGAATGTGTATGTTAAGAAAGACTCTGTTAAATCAAGTTCAAGTGGAGATAATTCAGTTGAATATGATTTAAGAAAAAAATCCGCTGCAAATCTTAACAAGAAATTGAAAAACAGGACCCAACAAGTGTGGGTTCTTAAAAATTCTAACTGATTGAAATATTGATTGCAGGGCAACATGAAAAATGTTTTGGTTCTGGATAGTGGATGTTCAGGACATATGACCGGAAATAAGTCCCTGCTGTCAGATTTTGAAAAGAAAGCTGGCCCAAAGGTTTCCTATGGAGATGGCAACATAGGACACACCTTAGGATATGACAATATTGTGATTGGAAATGTCATCATTCAAAACGTAGCTCTGGTAGAAGGACTGAAGCATAATCTCTTAAGCATCAGTCAAATTACAAACAGAGGTTACCATGTCAATTTTTATGAATCTCATTGTGAAATAACAAGTAAGAAAGATGGAAAAGTGATTCTTACGGGTTATAGACGTGGTAACATATATGAAGCCAACTTACACTCTACTACTGATGGGAAAATGACGTGTCTTTTGTCAAAAGCATCAGTAGATGAAAGTTGGAACTGGCATAAGAAGCTTTCGCATTTGAATTTCAACAACATCAATGAGTTAGTAAGAAAAGACTTAGTGAGAGGTCTCCCAAAAGCAATGTACTCTCCTGATGGACTCTGTGACTCCTGTCAAAAGTCAAAGCAAAAGAGAATCAGCTTCAAAAGTAAATCAGAACACTCAATAGACACGACTTATCACCTGCTACATCTGGATCTATTTGGTCCCGTGAATGTGATGTCTATCAACAAGAAAAGATACACTCTATTAATTGTTGATGAGTATACAAGATTCACATGGGTATACTTTCTACATAAAAAGAGTGAAACACCAGAGATTCTGATAGAACATGTCAAGTTGCTGGAAAATGAATCAAGTAACAAAGTCAAAGTTCTTCGAAGTGATAATGGAACTGAGTTTAAAAACTCAACAATGGAAGACTTCTGCAAATCAAAAGGAATTGTGCAGCAATTCTCTGCTCCCGGTACTCCTCAACAAAACGGAGTAGTCGAAAGGAAAAACAGAACTCTAATTGAAGCAGGAAGAACATTGCTAGCAGAAGCAAAGCTCCCAACTTATTTCTGGGCAGAAGCTGTTAACACTGCATGCTATACTCAGAACTGTACTCTGATCACAAGACATGTCAAGACTTCATATCAGATGATTAAAGGAAAGAAACCAATCTTGAAACACTTGCATGTGTTTGGGTGCAAATGCTTCATTTTACGGTCTCACCCAGAACAGCTTGGAAAATTTGAAGCAAAAGCAGATGAAGGAATTTTCATTGGATACCCTGATACAACAAAAGCTTTCAAGGTATACAATCTAAGAACTAAGATTGTGAATGTCTCAGTAAATGTATCGTTTGATGACAGGAGAATCACTGGGATTAATGAAGACACTCATGAGGAATTGATTTTTGGAGATGAACTAGAAACTGAAATCAGTAGTGATGACGTTGAGGGGGAGCCTACTGATATCACAAATGCTACTAATAATACTACAAATAATGAACCTTTTGAAAACAACTCTTCAAGTGATAACAACACTGATGGAAGTACTGATAACAGCACTGATGGAAGTACTGACAGTACATCAAGTGAAAGCCATCAGAGTAATTCTGATTCCAATGGATCTTTTCCAGACACTGATGCAGGGGGAGCTTCGCATACAACTCAATGAAGTTCTTTTGAGGAAGACATTGATGCAGGGGGAGCATCAAGTTCAAGAACCCTGTTACCATCAGCAAGAAGATGGACAGAAGCGCATCCTCCTGATCTCATTATTGGAGATCCTGATGCTTGTGTTCAAACAAGAAATGCAACTCAGAATGAGTGTCTATTTCACAATTTTCTCTCACAGGAAGAACCAAAGAAAATTGAAGATGCCTTGAAAGATGCTGATTGGGTAACTGCGATGCAAGAAGAACTAAATGAGTTTGAAAGAAATGAAGTCTGGCAACTTGTTCCACGACCCAAAAACATATCTATTGTGGGAACTAAATGGATGTTCAGAAACAAAACTGATTCTGATGGAGTAATTACAAGAAACAAGGCCAGACTTGTAGCAAAAGGGTACTCTCAGCAAGAAGGCATTGATTATGATGAAACATTTACTCTAGTTACCAGATTGGAGGCAATCAGAATATTCCTAGCTTATACTGCCCCTGAAGTGCAACCCTCTCTTGAAAGTGTGGTTGTTTCTGATTCCAGTCCTACTGTATCTCCACAGGCACAAAAAGTTGATATATCTTATGATCGTATCAAAAGACTGGAAACTGAAGCCAGAAAAGAAATAGCTGAGTTGGTTGGTCGAAAAAGGAAGATTTGTTTTGCAAGAACCAAGAAAAGGAATGTTAAGGCAAAACCATCAGGAGCTCCAACTATTGATCTGGATACACAAGAACCTGGTTCTCAAAGTGAACTAGCAGTCCACATAGATCAAGTCACACAAGAACCATCTGCTCAAAAGGTGGATGACGACGAGGAGCAGTTCCTGCCTGAACCTGATCAGGGCAATTTTATAAGGGATATTCCATCTTCTGTTTTTGAAGACCAATATCACGGACAGGATACACAAGAACCTTCAGTACACTTTACTGAAGCAGTCCAGGTTGTCCAGGCTCCACAAGAACCTTTCATTCAAAGTATGGAAGCATGCCAGTTTACTGCCAGTCAGGCTCTCATGGTTCAACCATTATCCTCTTGTCCCTTGGACACTGAGGACTCAAGTACTATCACTAACCCTGACTTTGCTATGGTTGTTTACTCTCCTGGTGTCAGGATGACTACTGACAAACCCTTGATTGAGGGATCCCCTGTCAGTATGACTGCACTCTACTCTTCTTTGCCATCTCTTATTTCTTCGTTTCTGAGTGCTCTGAGCCTTTTTCGTGAGAATGAGAGAAAAGATCTAGAGAAAAACAGAATTTTTGAGTGGCAGTCTCCTGAACTGGCAAAAGGAGAGGTAGAAATGAGTGAAAATGCTATGCATTTGGGTGAGGAAAATCTGACTCTCAAAAGTTCAGATACTGTGTTGGTGAGCGGTGATGAGATCACTGAAAAAGAAAAGAGAGATCTAGGGGTTACTGATTTTGATACATGTACATCCAATATTCCTGTAGCTTCTCAGGATCAGTCTCACAGTTCTCATTCCAACTCTGATAAGTCTGGTGCTGATGATTCGTCCACAGACATTCTGACTAGTCACAGACGAGCTCAGTGGGATCATTCTTGGACTGATCCTTCATCTTTTGTTGGTATTACTGGGGCTCATGTTCATTTGGCTACTGCCTTTAAAGAGATTCAAAGTTCGGATCTTCAAGCTCATCTTAAAGGTACTTCTCTCATGCTTAAGGCTATTTTTGAAGAGATTCAAGATGTCAGGACTACGACTGCAAAGAGTATTGCTGATGTTGTGGCTGCGAATACTCAATCTGTTGCTCGCACTTCAAGAGACTTTTCCTGTGTTCATCGAGATCATGTTTCTCTAGAACATCGAATTGCGACTATGGAGAAAAAGGCTGAATCTATGGATGCTAAGTTGGACTTACTTCTCTCTGCTTTAGTTCCTGATGCTGGTACTGATGCCAAAAAGGGGAAGAAAGTAGTGTCAACCAAATGCTCTCTGGAGTTGGGTATTCTAAGAAAGGATGATGCTCCTGATGGAGGTTCTAGTCAGAAACAGGTATCTTCTGGTGCTGCTGCAAGGACACGAATCATTGTGTCTAAACAAGGTCAAAGTCAACAGTCAACACAAGTCTCCGGATCTAGTTCTCAAAAGCAATCTCATGATATTATAGTGACAACATCTGAGCAGGCAAAGAGGTTTCATCAAACTGTGAATATTGATGGAATAGAATACACTGTGCACTATAAAGATCCCAGACTTGAAGAATTCAATGAGCAGCAAGCTAGAAAACTTCTTCAAGAAATGTATCCCGATGAGGATGTAGAAGAAATGGTAGAAGCTCAGAGGATAGAGTATGAAATGCTGAATTCACAGAAAGGAACTGTCAGAAGTGAAAGGAAGGGAAACAGGACTAGAGGTAGAGGTCATGGTAGAGGAAGAGGAAGTACTATCAAATCACCTTCAAAATCTCAAAAAGGTATTGTGATCAAAGAAGGATCAAATACTGGTACAGATATGTCATCTGGATTCTCTGCTGTTTCTGCTAAGGGAAAAGGAAAGAAAGTTCTTGAAGGTCTACCTCAAGTGATGATTACTGAACAAAATGTTGAAACTTCACATCAAGAAGAAGAAGAGGGTGATGATCTTCCATTAGCTCAAAGAAGGAGAAGAAGAGAAGATTCAAGGAATGATAGACAGATATTTCTTGTAAGAACATCATTAAATGTGGAAGCAGTTAAGCAAGCAGAAAAAGACTATTTAAGTCTTTACAACAACGAAGCTTCACTAAGTCAGGAGTTGTATTACAAGAATATCTGAGAAAGAAGGATAATGCTGCATGGAGTTCAAGAAATGCTTATGGATTCAAGAAGGTTAGAGGGTACAAAGGTAAAGGCTATGATATCAGGGAAGATAAATCTCATTTTCAGCTCAATGAGATATTCAAATCAAGTGGACATATCAAAAGTCTCTCTGGAATTACTTGTACTGATGGATCTGGAAAGTTCAAGAAATCTTATGAAGAAGTTGCGAAGAAGAAGAATGAATGCAGACAGACATGAACATATGGAGGAATTGGTCATCCTGCCGCAGAAATAGTTCCTCAGGTAGCATCATTTGATCAAGCATGTCTAACAGAAAATCTGAGTGATAAAGTTACTCAAAGGCATCTTGACAAGCTTATCTCTGTTCAAATGGTGTATGACATTCATGATGGAAATATGCCTAAAGAAAAGTTAGTGTATTTTCTTAAAGATGGATCAACTTTAGTACTGACAGAATTGGATGTCTCAATGAAGAACTTAGAAGAATTGAGGTATGTACAGTATATGTTTGTTCCTAAAGATGATTTGTGTATAAAATGGAGAAGGAAGATTCAATCCAGTATCAATTTGCATCTGATGGGGTTAAATCAGAAAAATACTGAATATGCTCCTAAATACATTGACATGGATGGACAAGAGGTGGAAATGAAGAAAGGAAGTGCATTCGTTGAAAAGACTCTGGGTGAAGAGTATTTGTCTTTCTGTCCTGATAGTGAGAGAATTAAACTTATTTATCTGGATGACAGAATGCTGAGAAGTTCTATTGAGGATCTGAGAGCAGCAGTTTATCAGACAAACAAAGATGATGAAAATCTGAGGAAGCTGAGAAAAAGAATGATTGATCTATTATTAGAGAAAGAAGATGAATTGATGAAGCAGTTTCTTCAGAAGAACATGGGATTTATTAGAGTGTCTGATTATGAAGGATATCTTAAGCGAAATCCTTATATTAATCCTACGAGTATTTGATTGAAGTTTTGGCATCATTAAATCCAGAGAATTTATGCTTTATTTCAGAAAGTATAAATTGGGGGAGATTGTTGGGAAATGAAGATTTAATGAGTGCATCAGGATCGGATAGCATCAGTACTTAGAGCATCAGGAGATGACGTCTGATGATGTCATCATCAGTGACAGGATAAAGTCGACTGTTGGTAATTGATACTATTCCGTGATTTCAGGAAATGATTGATATGCTGAAGATATATCTCATAGAAGCTGTTACAGAAGATAAGCGACAAGAAGATCAATTTAATTAAATGAAGATTATCTTGTGTAACAGAATGTGCAGCTGTGTGTATATATAAACACAGAATAGGTTTTACGAAAGTAATATCTTTAACACGAGTATCTTTGTAAACCTAGCAACTCTTAAGAACTCATAGTTTCTTGAGAGAGTTTGTATAAGTTTTTATAAAGTTTAATAAAAGCTGATATTGATTGTTTTTATCTTTGTCTGTTCGATTATTTCATACAATTACATTCAACCCCCCTTCTGTAATTGATATATACTGGGTAACAGGTTGAATACAAACAGTACCGTTTAATCGAATTTGTATTGATAGTAGATTTAACAATTACAATAACAAATTATCTGCGGAATAAAATGAAACAAGATTCAAGTTAAATAAAAATCTATTGAACTTGAAGGGTGTTACAATTCTGTGTACAGATTACAGAGTTCTTGTTAAAACAAATCTAGAATAAATTCGAAATGAATTTATATATATTTGTAATAAAAGGATCGAATACTAAAAAGTAGTTCGATAGAAATTCTAGGGATTATGATCCATTAGATTGTCAAAGCAATACAAGTAATTGAATTCTAGTTGATTGAATATAACTTTACTGGCTAGAATTTATTACAAGAATTTTAATGAAGCTTTGTAGTTGGCTCGTAGTTAATGGCAGAAGAATGAAAGATATAATGTTTGTGTTTGCTTCTGTCTGTCTTGAAAATGTAATCACCTGCCTTGTTTGATCATACACTTGTATTTAAATAAGCCAACATGATTACTTCACACGCGCCAAATCAAATGCATTTCATTTTATACTTGGTAGTACTATCCAATATACTTGGTAGTACTATCGGTAGTACTATCAAGGAATAGTACTGCTAGTATAAATTGGATAGTACTACTAGTACTATTTAAAAAGAATTAAAACTGATTTAATATATTCTACTTTTAATTGATTTAATAAATGAATTAATTCTTTTAGAATTAATTCACAGATTAAATAAATTAAATAATTGACTTAAATAATTCCATAAATAAATTAATTCTAGAGAATTAATTTATACATTAAATTACTTAAGATCTAGATTGATTAATTTAATATATGAATTAATTCTGAAAGAATTAATTCATAGATTAACTTAATTATCTTATAGAATAAATTAAAAGATAATTAAATCTAATTCTTAGAACCACCAACACTGATGACGAACTTCCACTGACTGTCGTTGACACTCCATGTACTGTCTGGTTCATGAGCGACTAACTTTAATGGTTGTTCTTCATACTTTGACTTTAAGCTGTGGTTATTTCTCCTTCTATTTAAACAAAGGACTGTAACCTGTACTTTTTCCCGTCACACTTCTGAAATCTCTGTCACTATTAAATAGTTCCACTTCCTTGAATACTTCACTTAGGCTTGATCAATAAATTGAAATTCTTTCAATGTAGACTTACTTCACGACTGTAGATGACCTTAATCTTCATTCTCTTGACAGATATAATCATTTGAGATTCATGTGACATCTGTATTTATTATTTACTTATTACATCTTGGTTTATGTTGAGTAGAATCCTCTGTGTTTACAAATAGGCCTATACATATGACTTTCAAAACATTAACTAGAATAAAAATGTACTGAAAAATGGAACCATAATACAAGGAAAACGAATACCTTGTTCCATTGTTAAAGATTTAGCAAGGGTGAATTGAGAAACACGTGTAACAAGTTGGATCTACAAATATTAAAATTAACTTGTATTAGGTTAAGAGACACAAATATCTAATTAGGAAAATTTTAATTGCATACCTTTTGCGAACTAATCGAATGAAAGAAGTAGGATTAAGGTTAGAATCTTTGGAATCGAAAATGATTTGTTGCGGATTAGGGTTTGAGGCTTTGAGCGGCGCAACGCTTGACTACTTCTCAGTAAATGCATAATTTGGATTGGAATCCCGGGATTGAGAGAATGAGAGTCGAGACTACTGAGAGTCTGAGACGAGACTAATTGAAATGAAACGACTTGGATTGTATATTTACTTTTTATCTTTTTATTTTTTTTATCAATTAATCATTTTTTTAATATAATTATTAATAAAAAATATATAATGTATATATATATATATGTATTATGAAATATATATAATATTATATATATATATATATATATAATTTCGGATCCGGATATTTTCGGATGCGGATGTGTCTATATCAATATTCGTATCCGGAATAGTCGAATTCAGATACGGATAATATCCGTTTTATTTCGAATACGGATAATATCCGCTTTATCCCGAATACGGATGTAAATATCTCGGACGGATACGGGATTTTTCAATTTTTTTTACAGCCCTAAGCAACACATTGGGAGCGGGTCTATTAAGTCATTGCTGCGTATTAAATATTAAACCTGATTTTTAAAAGCGTGCAAATCATCTTCTTGTATGAGTTAGTGGTCTCCCACCTTTTCAAACTACATCCATGACTGACAATAAAGATAACCCAAATTCAATGTAATAAATCACTTACAATCTTCTTGTTTTAAAACCTTAGAGCAACTCCAAGAAACTCGCAGTGGATTCCTTATAAATATTATAAAAAATTAACCTTCTAATGATTTAGGATATTATAAGTAATGATAATTCCAACAATACTCCTTATATATACTTTTTATTATTATTATATTATTAAATTCAAATTTCACCTATATTTTTTAATTGGAGGAGAGAGAAAAAGAAGATTAGATTTGGAGTGAAGTGAATATTTTATTTATGAAAATAATATAAGAAATGACTCAACAATCCTTAAACATGAGCAAGGAAAAAGAGTTCTTAAATTTTTAAGAGACGACTAAGGAGATTGTTGGAACAAGTTTTTGCTCCAAATTCCTTATATTTCAGTTTAGGAACCTATTTAGCTAATCTTTGTCACTCATACATCCCACTGAATTTGATCTCAATTTACACACCATCATTCATGATTTTAAATCCTGATTCATTCTAGGTCCTTCACATCGAAAATATAGATACGGTATTATAGATACAGTGATACACATTTGTAGTAGGGATACAAAGTACAGTAATACGCATTTGCAGCGGGGGTAATAAGTAATTAGTATAATTGAAATGCATATTACGAAATAAGAAACACAAGATAAGCCTTTTAGATATGCGTATTAGATACACCCATTCTATGAATGCGCGGGTAGTTTTGGCCACGATTCTGAAAACTGGTATTTATGTCACTTCGTTCTAAATTTTAGGTATGTTTGGCATTTGTCCCGATCAATCTCTTATTAATTGATTAATTCTCAATCCTAATTTAGCAAAAAAAAAAATTAAAAAGAATTATCGATCCTAAATTGACTGTTATAACCCTAATTTGTAAATAGTAAGGTATTATCATACTCAAATTTACCCCATCTATTACTAATGATTAATCGTTTAAATTTTTTTTTTTTTTTTTGAGTCAGTAACATGTGAAATTTGTTTTCCACTCAATAATTGTTTTTGTAAACATTCCCTTTATATTTTTCTAACCATTCTCTTTAAATTTTTCTAAACAAAATTTCCTTCCGAAATTTATAAGATAAACTACCTTATCTAACAATAATTAAAATAATTGAATATACATATAACTTGTATTAATTTTAATATTAACAATCTAATATATCATGTTTACATTCACTTACGACCTTATTATTTCATTACTTATTTGTAAAAAGTGATTGATCAATTAAAGAGGTCACAATTAATTGTAAATTAGAGAATATTTAGAATTTATAATTAAAAAAAGAGAAATTGTCAAAAATACTATTTTTTTTCTAAGTTTTTTTTCAATTTTACTATCTTCTGAAATTATTTTAAAAAATACGGTCGGCAACTAGATGCAACCAAAAAATATTTTCAAAAAATACGGTCCCCAACCAACGCAACCAGATGCAACCAAATCAACCAGATGCAACTTTTTAAAAAATAATTGAAAAAACAGCTAAGAATTCAAAAAAAATTATTAATAAAAGGGGTAAACTTGTGGTCTTGGTTTACCCTCGGTTCAATAGTTAACTTTTGGGGTTCAATAGTTAACTTTTGGGTTCAATGTTTCTATTTTGGATTTTAGAAATATTAAGAATGACGAATAATTCGTAACAACCTTAAACCCTAGACTCTAAACCCTAACCTATCCTGATTTTAGGATAACCCAGGACGCCGGAAAAATATTGCACATGTTGCATCTAGTAGTTGCAGACCGTATTTTTGAAAATAATTTCAAAAAGATAGTATTTTTGCAAAAATTTCAAAAAATCATATTATTTTTGAAAAAAAACATTTAGGGGTGGGTATTTATGAAAAAAGTTCAAAAAATGAAGATCGGTATATAATTTCAGCTAACTCATCTACTTTTTATAAACATTTCAAGTGATAGACTTGAAAATCACTTCTCTTTTTACATAATAGCATCCTGTTCAGAAGTGTGCCATTATTTCTACCTTGATCTTTGCTTGATTCAGCTAACCATGTTGTCGATCATTTGCAATTTTGCATATGTAAGAGATGAGCATAGAAAAAAACACACAGAGCTCTGGTGCCCACAGGGCCGGATGTCATTGGAAAAATACCAGAAAAATGTTATCAACTGATCAACAACATCCAAAGAATAAACTTAGCAAGAAAAACATCCAAAAACCAGGAACATTTGCATCCAACAGAGTAGCATTCACCTCTTCCAGAAATGTAAAAATTCAAGAACCCGTCTCTGTACTGTCATGTTGCTACTATCTCTGTCAAACAGTAACATATAAACTGCACTCATGCATAAAACAAACTCCCCATATTCACAGAATCTGTAATATTAAGAGATTCGATTGAAAAAATAATATGATTTCAGAATCACCTTTCTCTTTAACAAATAGCAATCTCGACTCCAAGACATAGCAGTTTTACCTTCATTAATTAGACTGTCAAGTATTTGCCAGCCAGTGTTTGACTATGGTTCATTCAAGCACTCAATATTTGCCAATATGAATGAGATGGTAAAAAAAGAAACAGAAAGAGCTCTGGGCCTTGTAGGATAGTCATAACAACATAGTTGAATAAAAGTCTTTTATACTATATCCTCCAAATGTTATTGGAATTACAAACTGTTGGTCTAGCATGCAAAAATATAAATTGAAGTCTGCTTACTCTTACATGTCAAATTAATCGACACAATCAACGGTGTTGTAGCTTTGGCCGGGAAAATACCAGAAATACGGTATTAACTGATCACAAGCGTTCCAAACAATAGGAACTTTTGCCAAGCTTTTATCATGGCCCAAAAGAGATAAAGACCAAATATTAGCTAGGCTTCTAAATCTTAGCAGTGAGTTCCATGATGAGCCTATAGAGCAGATACAATTGCTGGATCCCCAGTCACTTGCATCAACCGCAGTAGCATTCCAGTGATCGGCAAATAAGGAATATTTGCCCATTTCTTCTTTTTGTACCCATACCATTTTTGTCATGTCAAGTCGATACAATAGGTTCTTTTCATAATCTCTGTTGGAATTTAACCAAGACACTGTTCTCATACAGAGCTGATTGTGTAAAATCACTAACTGCGTCGAAACACAGTGCCTTTCGATCCTGATGTTTGTTTTAAATGGCTTCACTTCACCAGAACTGGGATCCATTACACAAATGTATTGTGCTCTGAATGATAAAACATAGATTTTCTTTTCAAAAACCTTCAAATCTGCAATTCCCATAGTTATGTGCGGTAAAGTAAAGACCTTCCACCTTTTACCACCATCTTGAGACAATAGTACATAATTAGAAAAGCTTGAAAATGCAAACATAAAAAAGCGTGAACGTCGAGTTGACTTTACCAGTAGAGAATAAAAATCTGTATCAACAATGTACATTTTATCTTCAGGCAAGAGGGGAAAACGCAGTTGATGTCTTGTCATTAGATTGATGAGCCAAAATCCAGAATTTCTGTCCAAGGTTACCACATAACCACATGATATCCCCACAAATACGTTGCCTCGCAAATTAGGCAGGAGTGCCTTGTATTTTTCTCCTTGAAATACATTATATAAGAAGCAAGATTTCTTGGCATGCTTAGATTTGACAACAACTAAAGGCTTTTGTCGTTCCATGTAGTAGTCTCTCCACTTTGTTGCCACTGATCTCCATGACCTACACACACCACTGAATGCAAAATAGTCTACAATGTTTAGTAGCAACATGACAGAAAGAAGCAAGTTATCAGGAAGTGTGGCCCAAAGCCCCCATGTTCTGTTATTTTTCCTGCTCAACCTCTTGCGCTTCTTCTTCTCATTTGTTGTCTGTGGCGTTTCTTTCCTTGAGTAAAAACAAGGACACAAATAGTATCTTGTAAATGCAATGCACTGATTAAGAGATAGTTAAGTTAAAATCACCAAGTAGCATGCATGCTAGAAAAGAAACGATCATTTTATTTAGAGAAACCAAGTATATATGGTTCAAGCCAAGGGACCAAGATGGAACAAGCCACAAGTCGTAACAATCATAAATAGTGATTTCAGACCAAAATTACCATGGAAGTATTATTGGCTCGCCCCTCGCAGACCTTAAAAATGCATCGTACTGCATCATGGCTTTGGTACTAAATGCTCTCTCCATTCCACCAAAGGTAGCATCCTTCCTACCTGTCTCCATTCTGTGTGCCACCCAATTGTTGTACCCGGTAACCTTGTATCAAAGTACCTCAAATTAAAAAAATCCACACAATAAAATTCAACATGTATCTGTTTAATACATGTAATTTTTAACAAAATACACCTTTCTTAAGCACAACTGCTCTATTATTTGCTTTTAATTGTTATCAACAAACATGACCCTCATATTCAGTGCCCGACCATAAACTTATATTATCGGGCTCATATTAAACTTTGAAAATTATCTAGGACTCAAGATTTTTTTTCTCAATATTTATAATTAAAACTCAAGACTAAAATTGTTTTTTTATTGAATTTTTGAATATAACCATGGTTGTAGATTTCGGAAATCATAACAAATTAGTTGAGGTACCGTATAGCGATTTATCGGCAAATCGGGGATTTATCGGAATGATAAATCGGAACAAAAATCGGTTAAATTGTAATATTTTAAATATATTTAATATATCAACCTTATATATAATATAATAAACAATTTAAAAATAATTCATAGCGATATATCGGATTTCAAAAATCAAATCGGTCAAATATTTTTAAACGATAAATCAGCGATTTATCGACGATTTTTGAAAAATCGAACGGTTTTTAGAACAATATATAACCGGTGTTCTAGCCCTCCCTAGACCTTCGACCCCTACTCATATTCATCTTATCTTAGTTACTAAACTGATCATGACAAGAAAATACACACAAACACATCACTTCTGTTGCAATATTAATTCTCAAGTAATGCATTACAACATTAGCATTTAAAGTCATATGTTAATTGCTGGGGAAAATCAAGCAATAAAGTCTTGAATTTGGAACAAGTACGAAAATTTAAGTATTCTGAAAATGGCAGTCCAACTAAGGCGAAAATTAGAAAACACGAAATTGCAATGACATTTGTAAGGACTTAAATAAATAAATAATAATGTTAAAGGTTGTTCCCAAAAATTGTTACCAAATACTTATATGTAAATGTTAACTTTTCTAGTAATAATAATATGAGACCTGCCCACAAATTAAAATACGCTATGTGTCATGCCACAAAATTTTATATCTTGTATATTATCTATATACTAGCCTATAACTATAACCCGTGCAAGACATGGACCATAAAAAATAATAAACTAAAAAATTTAATATGAACGAAAAATATTAAAATAAAAATAAAATTAATATGATAAATTATAAAATAAGAAACTTAAATATTAATTGGAACATAAAAAAATATAAAAAAATACAGATGAGGCTGAGAAAGATAAATGATGTATTATTAATATTATTTTATATTAAAATAATATTAATAATAAGGACATATAGAAAATCTAAAATGTTTTAATTAAAAAAAATAATTGTCTGTGATATTTTTAGAAGTGTTTTAATATATTAATATATGTCTTTAGAATTCAAATCTAAAAAAACTTATAGATTTTATAAAAGTTTAAAATGGCAGCAAGGTAACCGTATAAATTATTAATATATTTTGTTGTAATAACATAAATATAAATATAAATGTTTTCTAAAAAAAGTTGTGTTTTTGAATTCTAATTAAAGTATATTTGAAGAGTTTGTAGTTATGTAATATATGTGAGAAAATCGAAAATCAAAATTTTCAATATTTCGGCTATTATATAATAGTATAGTATAGATAGATGTCGTCTGCGATAATTTTAGAAAGATAATTTTAAAAAAAGGAGAAATTTTAGTTAGAAAATATAAAAAAGAATATACACTTTGGCTAACAAAGGTAATCGATTAATTATTAGTATTTACAATATTATTATTTTATGTTACTAAATGAAATTGTCTGTGATATTTTTGAAAAATGTTAGGTTTTACTTAGGAAAAATTTTAGTTAAAAAATATAAAAAATAATATACGATTTGGGAAAAAAGTTAATCGGTTAGTTATTAGTAATTATAAATATTATTATTTTATTTCATTAAATAGAACTGTCCGTGATATTTTTGGAAAATGAGAGGTTTTAGTTAGGAAAAATAGAAAAATAAAATTTTAGTTAGAAAATACAAAAAATAATATACACTTTGGCTAAAATTGGTAATTGGTTAGTTATTAACAATTATAATTTCATTATTTTATTTTAATAAATGAAACTGTCTGTGATATTTTTGGGAAAAAAGGTTTTAGTAAAGAAAAATAAAAAGCTTATATGTTTTAGTTAAAAAGATAATTGTCCGTGATATTTTTGGAAAAGAAAGAGAATTTTTCCAAAAAAATAAAAAATGTAATGTATTTAAGGTGAAAAGGGTAATTTGTTATAAATAGGTAATATTATTATTTAATAATATGTTTTTATAAATAAGTAAGGGCAATTAAGTAAAAATACAAAGTACAGTTAAGAGCAATTAATTAAATCACAATCATTAATTTAATTTAAAAGATCTAACACGTAAAGATTGGATGACCTATGAATCTAACGGTTAAAGCACGACTACAATTACAAATTTTTTTAATGTTGGTCTTTAATATAATAATAGTATATTAAAAAATGTACACTAATTTAAGAAATTCACATGACATGATTACATATTTAGAGTAACATTCTAGAAGAACTTGAGTCCCCTAAATAAATATATATAAAATATATAGTTATTTTATTTTTTATTAAATATAATTACAAATGTCAATTAGTAAATCAAAAAATATAAAATTACACTATTTTTTTATTAAAAATCATTAAAAATAAATGAAATAGTTCAAAGTGATTCTACACTACAATCACAATTATTCAAAATGATTTTACAGTAGAATCAAATTTAAAATAATTTTTTTTATAAATTTATATGTAATTAATATTTCATTTTAGAATTAAATTTTATATTTTATAAAATAAAATTTATATGTATGAATGCTTTGTTTGGGCAGTAATGCCCTTAATTTATGTTTTTCAATTAAAAAACATAATTATTGTGAAATCGTTGGATTGAACATGTTGTATGATCTAGATTCTCCGAGTCTTCAAGTAATGAACAAATAAATTTGATTTTAACAATATAATATAAATTTATTATCTTATATCTCATGTAATACACAGATGAATTTTAACATTTATTATCTTGATACTTTTTATTTATATTTTAACACATATTTTTCTATTACACACAAAATAAATTATAGAACATGTATCACTGAAGAAATAAAATATAATAATATATGTTTGATCTTTATCTCTATCTTTAAAATTAAAGATACTGTTAACCGATGAATAAATCACACCAAATTAAGAAAATGTGCGAATTTTATGCGAAAAGAATCATAAATTATCTATATCTTACAAAAGTTATGTAACAACTTAATTTTATATTCTATCAAAATTAAAAGTTGCACGGTAATATCGAGTATTTTTTTTTTAAAAAAATATTGAAATAAAAAATGTCTGGTGTGTCAGCGGGCATCGAGGAACTTTAATGAATTTGGTTGACACCAAGAATGCTCTGAGTATATGAAGTTGGATTTTAAGTTTTACTAGATGATACATAAGACCCCTCCTAAACCTAGCGTGAGTTTTTCTTCTCTCCATTTTATCTTCCAGAGATAGTGTGGGAGACTGTTGTTATTCAATGACGAATGTGGACGATCTTGATGCTCGTATGACGGATTTGGATATCACAACTGAGGAAAACGAGGAGCTAATTTTCGATGATGATCTAGATGAGGCGGGTAACAGATTTGAGTTGTGTCTTGTGGGAAGATTTCTCACGGAGAAAAGCATCAATGTGAGGGTGATGAAGTCGAAATTGGCGGATTTGTGGAAACCAGCAATGGGGATAAACATAAAAGTTCTGAAAAGAGGGCTCTATCTTTTCCAGCTTTATCACAAAGATGATATGAAGTGGATGATGACCAACGGGCCATGGTCTTTTGATAGTGCAATGCTTGTTACAAGTACTATATCAATGGGTGAGGATCCAACAAAGGTGCCGCTTAATGAGATTGATTTCTGGATTCAAATCTACGATTTACCTAGTGGATGTATGGCAGAGACTGTGGGTAAGCAGTTGGGGGATTTTTTTGGTAAGTTCTTGTTATATGATCCAAGTAATAGTTCCAACATCTGGCGTGAGTACATGCGTATTCGAATAATAGTGGATGTTAGGTATCCATTAAAAAGAAAGAAGAAGATCAGCAGAAGAAATAAAACGGAGTTTGTGGTTAATTGCTAGTATGAAAAACTTGGAGATTTTTGTTTCCTGTGTGGCTTGCTGTCTCATACAGAATGTTTTTGTAAGAAAAAGCTTGAAGGGGAATCATCTGGAATGGTTAGAGAGTGGGGAGGCTGGTTGAGAGCACCACCGCGGAGGGCGATGGCGCAGGAGAGGAGCAGGTGGTTGCGAGATGACAGGGACGAAGATTGGGGCGGGAAATACGGAATGGATGGTAATCAGGGTTTTCAAAATACTGATTTTACGCAGGGAAGGGATATGGCAGTTGCAAATCAGGGAAATATTAATGACAGAACTATTGTTACGGGAGATTTGAATAGGGGGATAAGTTTTGGTAAGCCGTTGGAGGGAAATAGTTTTTCAAAATATAATATTGGGCTGGGTCATGATGAATTAACTGGGCTTGAGTTGGAGGAAAGAATTAAAAGGAAAAGGGTTGGTCCAGTGGATAATATGATATGTGGGACCGAGGATAATACAAACAATATGGACTGTGCTTTCTCATTTTGATTGTACAGAGAACTCTTCTTCAGTTTTGGCTCCGCTTGCTAGGCAAGCGAGCCATCCACAATGAATCACTTATGTTGGAACTGTCGAGGGGTGGGGAACCCTCGTACAGTTCGAGTCTTAAACGATCTTATTCAAGATCGTAAACCCAACGTTTTGTTTTTGATAGAAACTATTGCTAGTAGTAATATGATAGAAAAGTTACGTATTAAGCTTGGCTTTGCAAACTGTTTCTCGGTGGATCGTGTAGGTAGGAGTGGGGGACTTGCAGTCTTTTGGAAGCATAATGTGGACTGTGGCATTGCTAGCTATTCCAATAATCATATAGATTTAGAGTTTAAAGAAAATAATGTAGTGTCGTGGAGATTAACGTGCTTTTACGGTTATCCTGAACGTAGCAGAAGAAAGGAATCGTGGGATTTGATTAGGAAGTTGGCTGGGTTGTCGAGTAGTCCGTGGTGTATTTGGGGTGATTTCAATGACTTGCTTTATAGTACTGACAAAAGGGGGAACCATCCGCATCCGAGGTCGTTAATGGAGGGGTTTGGTTTGGCTGTTGAGGATAGCTTGTTATCGGAATTGAAGCTTGAGGGAGGTTTATTTACATGGGAAAAGGGTCGTGGGACGAAGGATTGGGTTCAAGAGAAGTTCGACAGGGCGTTTGCAACTTCTGATTGGTGGGCAAAGTTTCCGTTATGCAAGTTGAAGGTGATTTCAACATCGGTTTCTTAGAAAATGAAATGGGTGTTCGAGTGGAAAGTGAGGAGGGTATGTGTGATATAGTGAGGGAGTAATTTCTGAAAGTTTTTTCAGAACCAGATGCTATGCTTAATCAGGATGTTAATACAAGTCCACGAACAGTGACTGCGGAGCAGAATCAGTGTCTAACAGAGGTTGTCTCGTTTGATGAATTTACAACTGCAGTGAAACAAATGCATCCTGATAAGGCAGCTGGCCCTGACGGATTAAACCCTGCATTCTACCAGAATTTTTGGAAAACTATGGGCAGAGAAGTTTTTGAATGTTGTAAGGATTGGCTAAATGGTAATCCCTTCCATGCTGATCTGAACAGTACGAATATTGTGCTAATTCCTAAGAAAGAGGGTGCAAGTAACATGAAGGATTTCCGACTGATTGCGTTGTGTAATGTGTTATACAAGATATTGGCCAAAGTTCTTGCGAATAGATTGAAAGTAGTTCTCCCTACATTAATTTCAGAAAATCACTCTGCTTTTGTCTCCAATAGAAGCATAACTGATAATGTGGTGGTGGCTTTTGAGATTATTCATCACATGAGGAGGAAAACTGGAGGACAAGAAGGAGAGGTTGCATTGAAGTTGGACATTAGTAAAGCATATGATCGAGTTGATTAGAGTTATTTGATACATCGTATGCAATCGTTGGGTTTTTGCAACAAGTGGATAAATTGGATTATGAGGTGTGTCACTACTGTTTCGTACGAGGTTTGTGTTAATGGATCTTTAGTGGGACCTATTATTCCGAAGCGTGGGCTCAGGCAAGGAGATCCTCTTTCTCCGTATTTGTTTCTTTTCTGTGTAGAAGGTCTATCAAATTTATTGGATAATGCAAAGCAGAGTAACCTTATCCATGGGTGCAGGATCAGTCCGTTAGCTCCTGATGTTACCCATCTTCTTTTTGCTGATGACAGCTTTATGTTTTTCAATGCAACGACTGAAGAATCTACTCGAATCAAAGGTATCTTAGATCATTATGCAGCAAGTTCAGGCCAAACAGTGAATTTCCAAAAGTCTGGCATTATGTTTAGTTCGAATATCAGAAGGGACAAGCAAACTGAGCTCTCTAATATTTTAGGAGTGCATAATGACATAGAGAGTAGCAACTACCTGGGGTTGCCTTCTTTGGTGGGGAGATCCAAAAAACGAGTTTTTGGTTTTTTGAAGGAGAGGGTCATGAAAAGAATACAGTCTTGGAGTAAAAAACCTATATCTCGAGCTGGGAAATCAGTGTTAATTAGGAATGTGCTTCAAGCAATCCCTTCGTATATGATGTCGTGTTTTCTATTGCCTAAAACTCTATCTCAAGACATTGAACGAGCTTTCAACGGCTACTGGTGGCAGTCTGGGCCAGATCTCAAAAAAGGAGTTAAATGGCATGCGTGGGACGCAATGAGTATTCCCAAAGGCAAAGGAGGGCTGGGTTTTAAAGGGCTGTATGGCTTTAATATTGCGTTATTAGGGAAGCATATATGGAAATATATTCAAGACTCTAATGCTTTAGTGTCTCGCATCTTAAGAGCTAGATATTTCCCGGGGGTTCATATTCTGAATGCTGAAAAAGGACAGGGGTCGAGTTTTTTGTGGTTGGGTATTTGGCAGGCAAAAGAATTGTTGAAAGGTGGGTTCATGTGGGTGGTGGGTGATGGGAGTGATATTGTAGCAACTAAGGATCAGTGGCTAGCAAGTAAAATGGGATTCACAGTTGAAGATTCTCACAGGTATGCAGGGAGAAATGAAAGAGTTTCATCGTTATTTTACTCAGGAACAAAGATCTGGGATGTAAGAAGAGTGCAGGAGCTTTTTACAGTAGGTGATGCTTCAGCTATTCTGGCAACTAGGGTGCCTCAACACGTAGCTCGTGATAGAATAGCGTGGTCCAGTTCAAATAACGGAATGTATGATGTAAAGTCTGGATATAGGTTTTGGTTTGATCAATACGGTAGAAGCTCTGAAGTTACTCAGTCGAAGGGGTGGAGAAAGTTATGGAAGTTAGCCTTGCCTCATAAGATGAAAAATTTTCTCTGGCGTTTTTGTCGAAACAATATTCCCGTCAGGAATAGACTTAAGGCCAAGGGTGTCTCATTACCTATTTTATGTCCTTTTTGTACAGATGTTGAACATTTGCTCCATTTGTTTTTTGACTGCCCGTTTGCTAAGGAATGTTGGAGGTCTGCAGGTCTGGTTTATGATATGAGTACTGAGTATTACGCTCCTGACTGGCTTCTTGGTAAGTTGGAGATGGGTACAAGGGAATAAGTCCATAAAATCAGTACAGTGCTATATGGTATCTGGCATTGGAGGAATATGAAGGTGTGGGAAGAGAAGGTTATTTCTGTAAATGCTGCTATGTTACATAGTTTTGGGCAGGTCAAAGAATGGCAAGAAGCAAGAGCGAGGAAGGAGGTTGGGGCATCAGATCAACATCATGGTGATAAGGCAAACGGAAAAAGGTGGAAACCACCAGTTGATAGTACTTTCAAGATCAACGTGGATTCTTCTGTGTTTCCAGGTGCTTTGGAGTTTACAATTGGTATGGTCATACGCGATCACAAAGGTGTTTCCAGGTGCTTCAGTGTTTGAAGCTGAATGTATAGGGGTCAGAGAGGCTTTGTCATGGGTAATGAGTCGACAGGAACGGAGAGTAGTGGTGGAAACGGATTCACTACTCACAGTTGCTGGAATACGGAGTGTAAGGGGGAATATGCTGGAAGTTGGTCACGTTATTGATCAATGTAAAGCTATGTTGAGAGTATTGCCGGAGATCAGTGTCATTCACATTAGTAAGCAAGCCAACAAGGTGGCTCATGGTTTAGCTCGTTTACCTTGCTTGGTTAATAGCTTTAATGTTTTTACGTCTCCTACTACACACTTGTTGGAGACTGTTTTGTATGATGCTTCTACTTAATGAAATTTCCTTTGGTTTCAAAAAAAAAGTTGCACGGTAATAATATCAATTTATATGTAATTTGATACACTCACTAATTTTTACGTAAAAATGTAAAGACTATGATTGGATTTATAAAATTATTGCTGAAAATATGAATTTATAGGCGACAAGTAAATTCGCTTTTCCCAATATATATAATTTTCCCAGTATATATAACAACCGACATTATAAATGCACATGCCATTTATTATTTTATTATTTGTGTTCTATTAATTTATTTTAATTTGTAGTTTTTTCTCTTTAGTGAAGTGTTTAAATTAAAATAACCATATATTTTTTACTTAGAAGGTGTTTTTATTAGAATTAGGCCCGTTACAAATATATTTATGAGAATTAGGTCCACTAAAATAGATTATTATTTAAATAAGTAAACTCAAAAGAATTGTTTGAATTAAAGCCATCTAATGTGTTTTGATTAAAATATAATTTCAAAATAATTAATCCCATTAAAATAAGTTTTTAAATAAATAGGATTCCAAAATTTCTATTGTTTCAACTTAAATAAAATATTATATGCGAACTTTTTTTTTTTAACTAGTAGGGTTTTGACGAACTAATAATTTTAAGTTATATATTTATAAGTTTTACAAATTTATATGTATACTTATTATGGATTAAAAAGTGTATTTGTAAATTAATTGCTAGGATTTAAGAGGGCTTCGAGCTTTAATGACTGCTCTTGTGTTTCGTGACTAAATCGGTCCTCACAAGATGCCTACGTATCTCAATCAGTGCTGAGAATCAAGCCAAAGACGTAGTTCTTGGTGTTGCCCTCGGGGCTATGGCGGCAGGGGCACACCAAGGACGTAGTGACTTGTATGTCCTTATTCGAGGATGAAGTCTAAAACGTTGTAGATGACGTATGGAGCTGTGTCCAAAACTTAGTAGATGACGTATGGAGCTGTGTCCAAAACGTAGTAGATGACGTATGAAGCTGCGTCCAAAGATGAGGGGTCAGACCCTTTATATAGGCGTTTAAAAGCCTAATGGATAAGTATTGATTTCTTTGAAGGATAAGTCTTATCCTTGACGGTGGATAAGTATTGACTTTCTTAAAGGATAAGTCTTATCCTTGACGGTGGATAAGTATTGACTTTCTTGAAGGATAAGTCTTATCCTTGACAGTGGATAAGGATAAATTCTAGATCCTTCCTTGTAAGAGTTGTTTCCATATCATAACGGACTTGTATTGAAACAAGCCCACTTGTATTAGAACAAGCCTGTATTGGACGTCTCCTAATACAGGTTGTACTTCTAGCCCAAATATTAATTACGAAATTAATATTTAATTAGAGTTTCGAGCCTTATTAATGTGCCTTATTTATGGACCAGCTAGGTTTAATTAATGCAATATTAATTATGTCTTTAGGGTCATTTTTATCCCATATCAATACTTATAACATAATATATTTAATATGCGGGTCAAAAGTGATTAATATGAGATTTAAAAAATCAAGTAAGACAAAAAAATATAGAATTGTGGGAGTACTTGGTTATTTATGTAATATATATGTATAGTAAGCATTCAAACTTTTTACTAAGTATCAATTTTTTTTTTTGAAAAGCAGAATATTTTATTGAATAAAGAAAAAGGGCCAAGCCCATTACAGACTAGGCCTAAGCTTTTACTTCAAACTCGGCTAAGCCCCCATCTCCTACAGCGTCTACCACTGACAACTCAAAACAAACCCTATCAATTCATAGTAAGTAAAAATAACAATTGACAAGACTTAGTATGTAGTTAGGATTTTCAATAGTTAATATCTCATCGGTTGACTTATAAAACAATCAACTGATAATCAATATATGCTCAACTGCTAATAAAACTCTATAAGTCAACATATGCAAGATTAGTTGATCAACGGATGTAAGAAAAAAATGTGAAAATGTAAATATTTGAAAGCTTGTATTTTCACAAGTGAAATGAAGACTCAACTTATGACAATCTGGACCAAATCTCGTGTCATTTTTGAAAATCTGGTCAAGTGCCGATTTTGAATCCGAAAAAGCTGAAGTGCATTGGCCAAAATGCAACAACTTGGCTAGTCCACAAGACCATCACATGCCCACAAAAATCATGATTGGTTGGTGCACTTATTAGTAGTACTTTTACTTATGTACTGAAATAAAGTCTCAATTATTCTCGATGTGAGACTGAGGTTTTACAAACTTCCCTACTTGAACTCATAACGTCCTTGTTAGCCTTGAACGGATAGCTCATAGGCCCAAATCGTTTCTCTCTAGCCATAATGAGATAATACTGATTGGCTTCATGTTCCCACCTCCGGACTATCCTTCGTATCCTCACCCCCATCAACTTGGTACATCAAGCTTTTAGGAGTTAGTTCTGATGCCATTTGTGATAATCTACGTTAAATCTTGAGCATTTTTTCAAAAATCGGGTCAAGTTTTGATTCTGAATCTAAAATGTGCCAAAATACACTGACCCAAATGTAATAACTTGGGTAGCTCGCAAGCCCACACAAGTCCTCAAAAATCATGATTGGTTAGTGTACTTAATAATAGTACTCTCACTTATGGCTTATGCAATAAACTAAAGTCTCAGTTCTCGTCGATATGGGTCTGGGGTGTTAAACAACTACTACTTGAAGATTTAGCGAATAAAGAATGAATAAAGCCCCAAATACTAATTAAATATCTGAAAATCAACGGATGCAGAGCAGTCGACTAAATAAGCTTAAGAACTATTTTTAAGTTGACAGTAACTTATGATGAAGAATAAGACAAAATGGCAAGAATCTATCCAAAATTCACATGCAGTTTGAGAATAAGTCAAAACTTGACTTAGTCATTTCTTTAAGAATGGAGCATGACATATATAATTTTTTTTGGAGAGGTTTCAGAATGAAGAATGAAGACTAGAAGTTTTCCAGAAATAGTTGTACTTTTATGATGTGCATGTGACAAGCCAATTTTTTTTAAATATAATAGTTTTATTTGTAGAAAAATATATGTTTGTAAACTCTTGAATATATATCAAGAGCACTAGAAGTATAGGCTTGTATCAGTAAAAAAACATGTTTTCTCTCAAGTACTTAAAAAATCTTTAAGGAGAAAAACACAATGAAAGTTAGCAACTGTATTTTTGTAATACAGATTCTTCAAGATATATTTATAAATACTATTTTTTGTTGTTTATTTTAGTTGTTTTCTTAAAATTTCTGTACTTTGCTAGTTTTGAAAAATTAAATTTCATAGTTTGTATTTCACCCTTGCCCGACCCCCCTCTACAAACTACTTGTGTGTAACATTGTTGGTTTTTGGAATAAAAATTAGCATATCACACACCATAGTAAAATGAGGTCGATGTTATAAGGATAAGCGGATGCATTTATATGAGTAATTAATATTTTATAATGGACATTACCCGAAATAAAATAGTGGCTAAAGTGGAATACTCCCACTAGTTACATAAATAAGGTTGTTACTATATATTTATGGTTATATGATGTTGGATAGTTGAAAAATACAAGATGAGTTCTTTAGGGTAGATTCAAGGGTTGCACCTATAGACATAGTTTAAAAGAAAAAAATGTAATGCCTTGATCAATTCTATGAAAAGAGATGATGATGTTTGGTAAAGAGATAATAGAGGGGTAAAAGGAATTAAAGAAATATTACCTAGGGAAAGCATTTGAAGCCGTCTAAAACTTCTTTAGGAACATCACATGACCTAAAGTCCTTTCAAATGTCATATTCACACAACTGATTTTTTTGTAAGATTTAAGATCTGCCAGGTGTAAGGTTGGGCATAAGGTGGATTTGGATATTTTTAGATGTCCTAAATTATGATAACATGGCTTTTATAATAAACAAAGTGGGAGGGGTGGGTCTCATTGTAATGAGACAAAGATATGACATACCATGAAATCACACCATCATAAAATGTTTGTGCACAAACTTCAAGGTGACAATTCTAGACAAAATGTATAATTTATATATTCACACATTTATTTAGTATATCTTATCAAGCACAAAACATTTAAAATATTAAAAATAAAATAAACATCCAATACAAAATCTTTCAATGTGGTGAAAGATATCTATACAATCAATTTAACATTAGTGAAAAAATTAATGTAGAAATAACAAGGTAAAATTTATTACATTGTCTTTCCACATCATGTGTAATTGTGTTATTGTACATGATTAAAATAAACTTTCTCGTCATAAATCGATTTGATAATTCAACCAACCAAAATTCACCTAAATAAAGAACAAAACTGTAAAAAGGAAAAAAAACTACAGTGACAATAAAATACCTATTAGCACATTAAAATACTCATTAATTATCGTTAATTCAATGGTGTGTTATCAAATTTAGTATTCTTTTACCGATAAAAAATCATAATGAAAGCAATTCTAGCTAATTTTGTTTTTCAAAAGATATCGAACGTAAACTATATCAATCAAGTAAAATTGAAATCCTAAAGAAGTTAAAGCAATAATTAACAAAGGAAAGAAAAAAGCGTGCAAAGTGATACCTTAAATGACAATCGTAGAATAGTCTTCTTGTGCCTTCAGAATTAAAAGAATACGTAGATGTTTAACAAATTGACGAAGAAGTGAGTTAATGGCGCATCGACAATGGCGGGACTTGAATTCCTCAATAAGATTGTATTTTGTTAGTGAGGAAGTGAGGACTGCGGCGTGTTAGTTATAAATGAATAAAAGATGAATTTTATTATAAGATTAGGGCATTTTTAAGTGCGGACGAGAACAACATTTACTTTAATTTTTGTGTAACTTTTAGTTAAAATAAGAAGAGTTTTAATCATAAACTAAAATATATTGTAACGATTTTCATTCTTACTCTATTACCAATTATAATGTATTTTTATTATTTTTAATATTATTATGAATCTCAATAATGTACTTATATAACCAACATACATAATATGTTTACGAGCATCACAAACCTTGTGCCAAATAGAAAATCTTTTATTATAGTGGTTTAGGTTACATTCAAAATTAACTTTGATAATTAAATGAATTCTAAAATTAATATTAAACATTAATTCATTATATATATTAAATATTCACGGTGTTGGACATGTTTTATGAATAATAAATATGTCTTGGTCCCCGACAAATGATTATCATGGACCATTTATTTAACAATCACATTCTAAACCGTTGGATGAACATTCCAACTGCTAGGATTTTTAAAAAAAAATTCAGTCGGTCTGCGTATATTTTCTGTGGACCTAAACTCCTCTCTGCATATTAATCGCGGAGCACGTAATTACCAAACTCCCTCCACGTAAAATAATCACAGAGCTTCTGGAAATAACAATATACTCAGTTTTTACCTGTTTTCAACCCAAATACCCATTTCAAACCGTAATTACTGTGTATGACGTATGTGTGTGCAAAATAAGGTGCGATTTCTCAGTTTTCAGCAATTTCTCCTGTGATTCGAGCGAAGACGGGTACAATGGAAGATTACAATCAGAGGTATGTCTCGTTTTTCAATTTTATAGCTTTATATGGTTTAATTCGAAGTAACTGGGGTTTTAGGGTTAGAGTTTATGTTAATTCGTAGTAATTCATGCTGGGTTGTTGTTGTATGCTTTAATTCGAAGATATTGGGTTGTATTCGAAGTAATTGGTGTTCAATATGAAGTAATTGGGGTTAGGGTTCATATCCGTTAATTGAGGTTAGGGTTCATATTTGTCGAATTCGATTGTTTGGGTTTACAGTCGAAATTTGTGTTGAAAGAATTTTGTGTAATTTATGTCATGATTTGTGTAATATCTTTTATGTGTTCTTAGAATGACCTTTTCTGCAAAAATACATGTGTTCTTAGAATGAGCTTGTCTGCAAAATTTATTCATTACTATATGTATTCATCTTTAAGAAAAAAATTTAATTGCACCCTCCGGAGGAAGAGGCATATAGGTCGAACAATTGGATTGAAGCATGTCGTTGGATGGCTAGTGAAGAAATGTTTGATAAGGTAGTGTACAATGTGACACCATACTTTCTTCCAATTTTGAACTTGGGCAAGGACACCCCTGAAGGCAAATAGAGTATTTTCGGTTGGGATGGTGGTGAACTTGAGGAATGTGATAGGATTAGTGATATTTTGAAATTGAGGCCTCGGGAAGGTTGAAAACGTGATCAAATTCGTATGAATATGTGAAGGGATGGGTTAGCCACTTTAGGGGTGGTGATGGACCTTGTTTTGCGAAATTCCGTCTCTACGAGGGATCAAATACCATACATGTCTTCCTTTGGAATGACACGAAAACACAAAACAATTAGTAGTGGTGTCCTCTACGAGGGTTGTGTTGTACCATGTAACTGCCTTCGTGGATGTGGAGACTCCTCCCGGAAAGCCTTCTCACTATTATCGGCCGGTTTCTCTAATGTGTTAGCTTTGTTTGGCTAGTGCATCAAAACTTGTATTTTCATGTTGTTTTCCATTTCAATGGACTTATGATGTAATATTGTAGTAATTTGATGTAATATTTTAGAATTTGAACAAATTTGGTGAACTTTGGCATGTAATAGTCTAGAATTTCAATATTATCTAATTTTTGTCTTTTCGACATTTCACATTTTGTAATGCATTTTTTTGTTCATATAAGTATACTTATTTGAAGTGTTATGCACAAAAAAGTTGAAACAGAAGGGAGGATAAATTTGCAAAAAAACCACTGGACTATCTGTATATATTTTCCGCGGAGTAGTCTATCGCTCCATGGTTATTTTTCGCGGAGGCCCAGGATTACACTTTTGCCATGACCTGTCTGTTTTATTGCATATCCACCTGTACCAACACAACACAAACAATCTCTTGTACTACATATACAATCCCAACAAATTATTTGCAAAATAAAAAAATCATCAAAATTTTATCCACCTTCAAAATATAGCTTAAATGGCCAAAAATTTCAAGAACTTCCAAGAATCAATCATGTAAACAGACTGCAATTGAGACTGCAATTGATACTAAAGGGGATGGGGCCAAAATACACATGAAATAAACCAAAAAAAATCCAATACAACGTAAAATGATAGGGTAATGGGGAAGGGACACGGTCGATAAATGATAAACCAAAGAAAAGATTGTCTTCTAAATAAATAAAGTACATCAATGAGTTAAATTCCAATAAGAAGTAGGGGTTCTAACAAACTACACAACTAAAATAAAAACAATCTAACACTATTCATTTTCAATCCTCTAACGCATAAGAAACCCGGGCATTCGTCTAGCCTTCCCCTTTTCAAGCTCACTAGCAATCCTATACAGGAAGACCTCAATGTCTTCGTCATCCCATGTGAATCAGTCAATCTCGTAGTCTTGTAAGAGATAATTCATTTATTTCATCACGAAGATGTTGTAATCAGTACTATTCTTATTCTTAGGCTTATCATTCCATGCTTGAACATTCGGCTCCTTTTTTAGTAGGTTCATCACTTTCCTACCAAGGTATCTCAACATGCTCGCAAGTAATCCAACCTAACAAACAATATAATTCAACTATTAACAAACAAAAAACTAAATATGTAACAATTAAGACAAAAGTGAATACCTTTACTCTTTGCTCAACCGGATACTCAGCATCGTCGAACAATGGATCTAGTTGAATCATATCACCGCCCACTTCTTTATAGCAAAGACGAATAATATCCAATGATTTTCATTTAGGCAGTTAGGAAAATATATTAAATAAACCTTGTTCATGGCCGAACCTACAACACAAATGGCCCAGTGAAGATAGAAATTAGTCAACCTCTTTGTTTCATGCTTGTAGTCCATCTTTCGGGCTAAGGTCATGAATAAGAGGTCCATGAAGTAGTAAGTAGGCTTTCACTCAGACACGTTCCACATCGCAATGTCTTACTCACGGTCATGTAGTAAAGACTGCAACAACAATAGAACGAAAAACAATATCACTATATGAATGCATAGTAATAATTGAATTGCAAACAAAACACATTCATACCATGTATGTATAGATAATCTGATCATCTATCCAACTACGGGGTGTCAAAGACAACATTGTCTTCCTAGATAAATGAAAGTGCTTATGGCTGATTCCGCCTTTTATTTGACCTCCCAATCAGAACCCCATCCCTTAGTATACTTGATTCTGTCTTTCTTCTCCTGGCTGAGAGGATTATTGATCTACCATTTTCTATATTTTACACGACGTACATCAAGCTTCTCTGGCCTCAAAGAAGATGGCTGAGATGCAAGAGTAAGGGTCTGTGACAAATGGTGAGAAGGTTGTGTAGTGTTAATGATATCATGCTGAACATGGTTGCTAGTGGAGTCTTCTTTGCCTTGTTAGACAAATAAATATTTTCAAACTTTGGAGGTCTATAGGACGTACCTCGAACCTCCTTCATGAAGCTACAGAAGGGGGTCTAAAAAGGTGGGTGCAATCTTAGCTAAATCCTCGCAATACTCAACAGGAATGGAAGAATCGATTGTTTGGGCAAATTTCAACCCCTTCATAATTTGCACATAAGTACAACAACTACGACGAACATACACTACACCATAGATTGCATATTGCAACAACACAAATATATAGCCTTAAAGCCTATATTTATTGCAATAGATTTTATTGCAACGAATGTGCAAAATTTCAGTGTTGCATCCGCCCGTGTTGCAATAGAACCATTTAGCAACGATATGAACACCATACAACAACATTAAAAATCATTGCAATAAAGACATGTAGCAACATTTTATAGTGTTCAGCAACGTTTAAAAATCATTGCAGTAGCAAATGGTTGGCAAATAAATCACTTTAAGGCAACAAATATTAGTCCAATTGCAATGAATTTGTTAATGATATCATGCTGAACATGGTTGCTAGTGGAGTCTTCTTTGCCTTGTTAGACAAATAAATATTTTCAAACTTTGGAGGTCTATAGGACGTACCTCGAACCTCCTTCATGAAGCTACAGAAGGGGGTCTAAAAAGGTGGGTGCAATCTTAGCTAAATCCTCGCAATACTCAACAGGAATGGAAGAATCGATTGTTTGGGCAAATTTCAACCCCTTCATAATTTGCACATAAGTACAACAACTACGACGAACATACACTACACCATAGATTGCATATTGCAACAACACAAATATATAGCCTTAAAGCCTATATTTATTGCAATAGATTTTATTGCAACGAATGTGCAAAATTTCAGTGTTGCATCCGCCCGTGTTGCAATAGAACCATTTAGCAACGATATGAACACCATACAACAACATTAAAAATCATTGCAATAAAGACATGTAGCAACATTTTATAGTGTTCAGCAACGTTTAAAAATCATTGCAGTAGCAAATGGTTGGCAAATAAATCACTTTAAGGCAACAAATATTAGTCCAATTGCAATAAATCATTACATTGAAACTACTAATTACCAACAATTCAAAAGTAGCACCAACATCGTCCTAGAAACCATCCAAAAGGTAAGTCAAAACAAAATGAGAAAGTCTTGTCGCATACAATATAATAAAAAACCTAAAGTATACAAACTGCTATTTACAATAAAACATTGTTGCAAGTAAATGAGACGGTTGAATGAGAAATGCTACATTTGAAAGGGAACTTCCAGAGCTGAAAACTCTCTACACCTAGAGCATGGAGGCAACAGAGGTTTTCCATCACTTGCATTTTTATTGTTCCAAGATAGGATTTGCTAGTTAAGTTATCATGTTCAAGATAAGATTTCCAATTTTAGTACAAAACAGAATTCAAATATCAACAAAAACAAGTACTCGCAAGTTGACACATAAAGGGTGCTATTTAACCACTCTTCCATTGTTGCTTTCTGTTTTTCTGCAGAACCAGTTTGGACAAAGCCATCTGACCGTCGTAAATTTTCACCAGGTGAAGTCAAAAACAGAAAATTAAACATCAAAAAAAAAAGAAAATGCAGTATTTCACATTTTATTCTTACCCTATCTAGGTGATGTAGATACTGATACATCCTTCCGATTCACTTCATAGATTCAGAGCTAGGATTCAACCAAGATATTAATGATGTCACTCTGCACAGAGGCATCAGAGAATCTTCTGTCTATCAACCTCTTGGCGTCTGTCAAACAAACAACAAATATGGGTATTAGCATAGTGCTGTTAAAATTGAACAGAATGACAATAGATAGTGCGATCTAAATAATAGACAAACTTCAACTTATAACTGCCAATATAACTTTAAAAGAAACGCACAGACAAATGTAGTAACATGTATAGATAAAAAGCTAAAAAGGAAACCATATTGATAACCACTTCATTGGTCAAACAACTAACTCATTACTTATCAATTTGACTACATTATAAACAAATTGATAATCCTACGACTTCTTTAATTAATATATCCATATTTTTACATATATAGTAAGATTTAGGGAATTACTAGATCAGATTGGGACTATTAGCATTACACAACAATATGAGAAAATTAGCACTAATTTGTTGTAGTGTTGTAGTGTATTGTGTTGAATTAATTTCATACTAATTTGAATTTGTGTCTATTCATCTTTCAAATTAATGGATCTAATATAAACCTTGAGCACTCTTTTAGAAGATGACAAACAATCGGATTAAGTTGTACATGACAATACATATCATCTACCAACATATGTCTACAATCAGGAACATAAAGAGCTAAGAAGAGTATGTCAAAAGGAAAGAATGAAAACATGATTCATCAAGTATAATAAAAATCATAGGTGTCAACCTCAACTCGTGATATAAAGTAGGGTTACGTACCTTATTTTAAAAGACAATCCAACCCTCCACGTTCCTGAAGCAAAACTTAGTAGAGTTCATTACACAGGTCACAAGACAAACAACATCCTTTTTGGAACCAGAACTTGTAACTGCACACTTGAAATAGCTTAATACATGGTGAATACAACTTAACTGAAATATATGGACAATTTTTTCATGTAAATTTTTTTGGAATTCCATAGCGATTACTTGGGTCTTAACTGAAATGTACACATCTATACAGCTCTTTTCCATTCAAAATTATAAGACCAAAATTCACTAACAGGGCTAATACAAGCAACAATAGTGCCTTGCATTACCTACATTTAGCATAGCTACATCCCAACATCACAATTTAAAACCTAAATATACAAATATGCAAACAAAATTCTAATTCAAAACAGACAAAATACAAACACAAGACTAACAAAAAACAGAACATACCACAAACTACAAGCAAAATACAAGCATAAAATTACAAACCCAGACATAACAACAAAATATAATTCAAGTTAACAGCAAAATACAAACACAAACTAACACAAAAGAAAAAAAAACGACAAAAATACAATTTAAAACCCTTAATTAATAAAATTAAATTGGAATCCCTAATTTTAAAATTCCGACTTAAACAAAATCTCAATGTAAAAGATTAATTAACATAAACAAACGGAAAAATAACCCTATAAATTGATTTAAAAACAAGCACAAATTAACAAATAAAACCTAATTGATACCTTTTAGGGAAAATTCATCTAGAAGCAGATTTTAAACCGATTTAGGGAAATAAGATACCTTTTCGAAACTTCAGTGTTGGAGCTTTAATATTCGAGCTTAGATTGATGTTGAGTTCTCTCTTGATGTTGAGTTCTCTCTCTCACACCTTGTTTCTCTCTCTCGCCTTGTTTCTGTCTCTGTTGTATGTTGTGTTTTTTCTGAGTCAAATGTTTTAGTCAATGCCTGTTTTAGAAAGCCCGGGCAAAAAAATTTGGTGACCGCTTAAATTTTTACAGGCCCGCCAAAGTTGCCCCTTACTCCATCACGTCTAAGCCGTTTACCCAACACGACCTTCTCCTCAGGCAAGTCCCTAACAGTTAACTCATCCTCATCAATTATCATCATCTTCCCCTTCCCTTTTCCCTTCCCCTCACTAGCCTCCTCTTCAATTACCTTAGATGTACCCTTTCCCTTCACCACTGTAGACCTAGCCCAATACTCGGCAACGTAAAAGCTAACCTGCGTAGGATCCGGAATAGAAAGCCCAATATCAAATCGCTCAAAAGACAAAATCATCAACTAATCCAAACAACATGCCCCCTATATAAGTATGCCAAAACTACAGAACCCCAAAAGTATGTGTGAAACTATCTAGGTAGAAAAGTGGGGCAATGTATTTCAGATGCACTATATTCCTACTTCTAGTAGGAAACAGAACTGGCCCCAGAACCATCATCAAGTATGCCTTTGTGTGTAGAGTAATCCTCTCCGGGACATTATCAGGATCACCGTACCGACTATGCAACCATGTATACTTGATCCCTCTTCTATTATCCATTGCCTTGTTGATCTCCTCCTCTATAAGCTCTTCAAACCAGTTCCTACTAAAATAGGATTTTGGATTTTTGATTACACCCTCAACCAACGGCTGACCAATAGTAGGCAATCCCAATATATAATGCACATCCTGCAATGTCATTGTCATCCACCCTGCCTTATGAAGAAAATATTAGTCTCAGGGCGCCACCGCTCTACTAAGGTTGTGACAAGCGGTATCGTTCTGAAGCACCACATTATTGTTTGCAAACAACCCAATCCCGTCATGTGCAATATCTCCTTCTGAGCATCTGATAGCTTCCATGAAGGCATCAATCTATTACCACAAAAGCACAACAACATACCCCTATCAACTCCCTCTAACTGCAAACATCCTGACTCACATGATAAGCATTATCAAATATAACTGTCTAACTCATAGGGACCGATAATATATCATCTAGCCCGAAACATTCACAAAAGAATAATAATGAAATCGACGTTCAAACAATTTTGACGTTCAAATAATCGACAATATATCTTAAAAAATTATTGTTTGTTGGTTTTGAATTTCTGAATCTGAAGCCTGTCAAATTTATGGATTAATGGACTAACATTCTGTTACTTTCTTCCTCAACCTCCAAAAAACACAAAACAGTCTTCATAACTTAAAAAGCTTCATGATTTTAGTTCCAAAACTTATTACATTTTTTTAAAGATGAATGCATACAGTAATGAATAAATTTCGTAGGCAAGCTCATTCTAAGAAAAATATATTTTTGCAGGCAAGCTCATTCTAAGGACACATAATACATATTATACAACCCGTAACATAAATTTAACATAAATTACACAAAATTTGTTCATCATAAATTTCAACTGTAAACCTTAACAATCGAATTCAACAGATGTGAACCCTAACCCCAATCAACAATATGAACCCTAACCCCAATTACTTCGAATACAACCCCAATATCTTCGAATTAAAACATACAACAACAACCTCAACATGAATTACTTGGAACGTGAATGATAATCCTAAAACCCCAATTACTTTAATTAAACCATACAAAGCCATAAAAATCGACAAATTAGACATACCTCTGATTGTAATATTCCATTGTACCCTCATTTGCTCGAATCCTAGGAGATAATATTAAAGACCGAGAAATCGCACCTTAATTCACACACACTTATGTTGTACACAACACTTAGGGTGTGAAATGGGATTCGGGTTGAAAACGTCTTAAAACTGGGTATAATGTTATTTCCAAAAGCTCCGCGATTATTTTTACGCGAAGAAAGTTAAGGGTATTTTGGTAATTTCGTGCTCCACGGGAAATATGCGCAGAAGAGTTTAGCTCCGCGAAAAATATACGTGGACCGACTAATTTTTTTTATAATCCTAATAGTTGAAATGCCCATCCAATGATTTAGAATGTGATTATTAAATAAAGAGTAAAGTGCACTTCGTGTATTCACACTTTTGGTGTTAGACCACTTGAGATACTAGACTTCTAAAACTACCACTTGCTATACTCCATTTCTAACATTTTTACAATGTGTGTACTTTCGTCAAATTAATTTTAACGTTGTTAAAAAATTCAAGGGTAAATTCATGTTTTATCAATTATCTTCTTCCTCAACTCATTTTCACTATTGACAATCTTTTTGAAAACTTAAAACTCGAATTTATCATCCATTTTAGAACGAAATAAACTCATTTAAATTGTATTGGAATCGTCTCTTTCTCCTCTACAAAGCGACATCAATTATAACTATCAAATATTTACTTTCAAAAAATTAAATATTTAACAAACTTCAACTAATGTATATTTTTTTAAGTTATGACCTTCTAAATTGTTTTCACTAAATAAAAATATTGAGAGGGAAAATCAATATCAATTTGTAGATGATGAAAAGATGATTTTGTTACAACTTGAATGACTTGATTTTGTTAAAAATGAAAGAAATATTCAAATTTTAATTTCTCAAAGTTTCAACAATGATGGAAATGGGTTTGAGGAAGAAGATGATGACAAAAAGACTGAAATGCCCTTGAAAAAGTTACCGGAATTAGTCATACTTAATAGAATTACACATATTACAAAAAAGTTAGAAACACAATATAGCAAGTGATAATTTAGAAGTTTAGTATCTCAAGTGGTCTGACACCCAAAGTTCGAGTACACAAAATACACGTTACTCTTAAATAAATGATCCATGACAATACAGGACCCTTAAAGCATCTGACTAAAATAATATTGATATGGGCCGGAATATAGCCCTAGAGATAATTAATGATATATTAATTAGACTTAGTTTGGTCCAAGAATTAGGTCCGACAAAAGGCCCGAAACCCTAATTATTTATTAATTTCGTAATTAATAAATAAGGGAAAATATACAGCTCATAAAAGAGTCCAAATATGATAATATCTTCATAGAAGGATCTAGAATCCCAATCAGATATTACGATGAGTCATAACACTTATCAGATAAGGATAAAACTTGCCTGCCAAGTAGAACACTCCTTATCAGTTATCAATAACAAGACTTATTCGCTAAGTCTCCTAAACATACCATAAATACTAGGCTCTAGACGCCTATATAAGGACCCTCGTGCTTCATTCTAGAACTACGTTTGATTGGCTTGATTCTCTATACAGCAGAGATACGTAGGCATCTTGTGAGGACCGATTTAGTCTCGAAACACAAGAGCAGCCATTAAAGCTTGAACGCTCACAAACCCTAGCATTCAATTCGCAAAGTACGTTTTTTAATCCATAACAAATATAAAATATTAATTATGTAAAATTTGCTAAACATACAAGGTGTTTTGCTTCATTGGGGTTGGCTATAATGATTGACTTTATCTTAAAAATAGCATATTATTATTATTTCAAATTGTTAAAATAGAATATATTATTTTAATATGTTAATAGATGACGTGTAATTATGTTAGAGGTTTTTAGTGTTTGGTCAAATTAGCCAATATAGAGATGTTGACTAATTTTTTTTGCTAAGGATTATGATCGGCCTACATTTTTACAAAATTTCTATAATTTTTATTTAAAGTATAATTATATATAATTTTAGTGATAGTGATAGGTATAGTGTCAAAGCAACTCCAATGGAACACTAAAATAGTGACCCAAGGTCACCAAATGAGTTATGGGTCACCAAATTTGGTGACAAAAGTACATTCGGTGATCCTTTGACACCAAATTTGGCGACTTTCAAAATTCCAACAATACCCCTATGTTTGTTAACAAAACAAATTTCTTCCATCTATGTTCTACTAAAGTGAATTGTTTTTGTAAATTTTAACTTAAGATTTTATCAATTGAAACTTCTTTTCTGCTTAACTCTTGTTAATTCTAAAATATTTTTTTGTATCTTTTTATTCTAATCTTTTAAATTTTATTTTTAAATTTTTTTTACTTTAAACTTTCACAATTTTTTTTTTAAAATCACGAATTATAAACAACACTAGATTTAATTATAAAAATAAAATCATAAATTCATAATGATAAATAAGAAGTTATTTATAATATAAAAAATGAACAAAGTTAGAATATTCTATTTTATAGGTGAAAGATTCTTTTTAGTGACAAGTTTTGACACCAAAATAGTGTTAGACTTAAGTGCAGAAACATGACCTCAATTATTTTTTTTTGCAGAGAAATGGCTTAAGTATAGAAACATGCACGGGTGTGGCCGAATAATTTTTTTTTTTGCACCTGATTGCATTCCGTGAAATGGGTTAGACGGACGTTACTTTTTCGAGAGTAAATATGTCCACAACATTTTCAACGGCTATATACATACACAATACAATATATATACATCCCCCAATTGTATATGACCAAACCCTAGAATCCAAACATCAATTGCAAATCAAAATCTTGAACTGTTGAGCATATCTGGATATGTAGCAAGTCTTGGTTTTCCAGATGAGATGTGCATGATAGGAACTGTTGGTTCAGCATTTGTATATAGTGAGTTGCGTCTGGAGGATGTTCAAGATATGGGCTACAATCCACTTGCAGATCCTCCTCGTGGGGAAATATGTGTGAGGGCAAAATCAAAATTTGCCGGGTACTACAAGAATCAAGAATTAACGGATGAAAGCATGAAAGATGGATGGATGGAAATATGTTATCTATGAGCTTAAATCTACAGCAGAAAGAAACAAGGTAATACACATAGGCCGACCTACTCTAAAGACTTGCAAACCAGTTGAGAGGTTTCGAATATATCAAAGGTATACTCTAAAGACCTGCAAGTTTGTCGTGATGCAATCCAAGAAAAAAGAAATTTCCAACTCATGACCAAGCCATGGGAGATTGGAAAGCTGAAGGAGAATGAACTTTATTCGACTTTTTCTTTTCTTTTTCTGTATGCATTTATTTTTTTGGAATGCAACATGATTTTTGGACTCTTATCAACAAAGGACAAGCCAAAAACAGGAACAGCTGAACATATGGTTTGCAAGTTAACATCTGAATCATAACAACATGTGTGTTGTTTGATATTAGAAATAATTCACCCGTATATATTTTGGCTACGCCTCCAGATAGGATCTTCACTCGGTTGTCTAGTTCTGATCACTTGTATTTATTTGATAGCAAGGTTCAATAATTTTTTATTCGGACAGTTAATTATAACCATTTTGTTGGGATAATTCATTCTTCATTTTGGTTGACCTCCGAAAAATAGTTAAAAATTAAGTCTTTAGTCCTAGCAGAATGATCCTGATTCTTTACTTTGGACTTGTGAAAGAGACTGAGCGTGTGGGTGTATACCTCACCTAGCTTGCAAACTATAATCACATCTCCTGCAGAACAAAAAAGGCTTCAAAGCATGCCACTCCTTTGTACACACATCGTTTCTTGTGCGACTCAAATAAACTAGTCAGGTTGGAGGGATCACCACATTATATGAAGTCTACAAGTAGTTTTGATGCCCGACGAGAACGTTCCCAGGTTAGTTCTCAAGCTCCTCGGAATGTTATGATAAGGAAGAGTATGAGCCCGGTGAAATCAAACAACTTTAGACATAACTCAGGTTCTGATCATAAACCAGTAGATGCAGTAGCTAGAATATCTAGTTTGAAAGTAGTGAGGACCTTAATAAAGATTCCCAGTTTTAAACCAGTAAGAGCTTTAACAAAAAAATATCCACCTATTTCTCTATAGATTTTGATGTTGTGAAACCAACATGTTCATCAACTTTGAAAGATTCGAAAATGCCAATGTTCCTTGAGCTTAGCACTGGGGCAACGGAATCTAAAGGAACTTCAGCTATGAAAGTTTGTCCATACACATACTGTTCTCTTAATGGTCATCACCATGATCCTCAACCTCCATTAAAGAGCTTCTTGTCAGAAAACAGGCGTATGTTGAAGGCTCAGAAGGGTATCAAGCTTGGATGTCTATCGGAACGAAGACCTAAGCCATCGCAAGAAAGAAAAGCAAAAAATGAAAAGCAAGCAATTGAGGGATGTATATATATTGTATTGTGTATGTATATAACCGTTGAAAATGCTGTGGACATATTTACCCTTGAAGAAGTAACGTCCGTCTAACCCATTTCACGGAATGCAATCGGGTGCAAAAAAAAAAATTATTCGGCCACACCCGTGTTTCTATACTTAAGCCATTTCTGTGCAAAAAAAATAAAATAATTGAGGTCATGTTTATGCAATTAAGTGTCTTTGGTTGGAGATGGTCTTGATAGAACACCTTTGCTATTTATAATCTGATGAGATGCCACAGCCGCTGGAGGCTGGACATCACAAGCAAACCATACCATTTCCCGTACCATGTTAAGACCCAAGAATAGCTCTTTACTTCTTTCCCGCCACCTGAGTTTTAAAACAACAAAACCCCATTTCTCTTCAAATCCAAAACAGATTTGGATTGATAAGCTTTTAACACTCATCACTCAATGTGTATCTATAAAAACACTACAACAAATACATACACAATTTCTCATATCCTCCATTCACAAACCCAATCACTTGCTCTCCAAGCTCATTGATCTTAAAGATTTTAACTATTCTTCTAAACTTTTTTCTCAAATCCCACATCCCAATGATTATTCTTTCAATGTTATGATTCGTGGGGTCACTACTACATGGAAAAAATACAATCTTTGTTTGTTTTTTTATTACAAAATGAAGTCTTTAGGCTTGTTTCCTAATAATTTTACTTACCCTTTTTTGTTTATTTCTTGTGGGAATCTTTTGGTTGTTGATCATGGTAGATTAGGACATTCTATGGTTTGGAAACTTGGGTTGGTTGTGGATGGTCATGTGAGGCATTCTTTGATTACGATGTATTCCAAGTGCGGGGAAATGGGTTGTGCTCGAAAGGTGTTTGAGGATATTGCCGAGAGAGATTTGGTGTCGTGGAATTCGATGATTTCGGGGTATTCGAAGATGGGGTTTGCCAGGGATGCTGTGAGTTTGTTTGAGAGAATGAGGGATGAAGGGTTTGAACCGGATGAAATGAGTGTTGTTAGTGTTCTTGTTGCTTGTGGCGATCTTGGAGATTTGAGTTCCGGGAAGTTGATTGAGGGGTTTGTTGTGGATAATAAGATTAATTTGAATTCGTATGTTGGGTCTGCGTTGATTAACATGTATGGAAAATGTGGGGATTTGGTTTCGGCTAGGAGTATCTTTGATAAGATGAAGCAGAGAGATGTTGTAATCTGGAATGCCATGATCACAGGGCAAGTGTTCTTTCTCTAATCTCACATATGATACTAGAATTTTTAGACGCAATTTCTTTTCATTTGCAATAAACATAGATAGAAGTCAAGAAGGTGACGTATTTTCTTTTGGATATTTGACGATACTTAAAGTAAACGTGACTTTAATCTTCCAGTCTCCATAATACTGAGATTGGTTTGTTAGATATTTTCACAATTCAGAAACTCAGTAGTTATTTCCAAGTGATCCCTGCCTTATCGGCCACAGACTGGCTGTTTAATTTTTTCTTGCCAAATTGACCAACTTCTAAAATTAAAAATTGATAAAAAAAAAAACTAAATTTTGTCTTCAAATCCCAAAGATCTGATCTTTTGCTAGTTAGTTGTATTTTTGATAGTAGTCTTCTCACCTAAATTGTAAAGAATTACGTCTAAATCTTTATTATGAGAACAAAGAATGAAAATTTTAATCTATGGCAGATATGCTCAAAATGGAATGTCAAATGAAGTGATTTCATTGTTCAAAAGCATGGTAGAGGCAGGGGTTTCCGCCGATAGAATCACACTGATTGGACTTTTGTCTGCTTGTGCTACAATAGGCTCACTTGATATTGGGAACTCTGTTGAAGCGTATGCATCAGAAAAAGGCTTACTGCATGATGTGTATATTTCTACAGCTCTAATTGACATGTATGCAAAATGTGGTAGCGTGGAGCAAGCACTCACAGTGTTTGAGAACATGTCCCAAAAGAATACAGTATCTTGGAATGCTATGATATCCGCACTTGCTTTCCATGGTCAAGCTCAAGAGGCCTTATCATTATTTGAGCGCATGTGTAAAGAGGGTGCAGCTGCATCCCCAGATGATATCACATTTGTTGGTGTACTATCTGCCTGTGTGCATGCTGGACTTGTTAATGAAGGGCGTCATTTTTTTGACCTAATGGGGTCATCTTTTGGATTGGTACCAAAAGTTGAGCACTACTCATGCATGGTTGATCTTTTGGCACGTGCAGGATTAGTATATGAAGCATGGGACTTCATTGTACAGATGCCTGAAAAACCTGATGAAATCACATTGGGTGCATTGCTTGGGGCTTGTCACAAAGTTGGTAATGTGGATATTGGTGAGCGGGTTATTCAGATTCTTCTGGAGACAGAGCCATCGAATTCTGGAAACTACGTAATTTCCTCAAAGATATATGCAAATTCTAAGAGGTGGAATGATGCAGCTAAAATGAGATTGTTGATGAGAGAAAGGGCTGTCACAAAAGTACCAGGCTTTAGCAGCATCGAGATTAGCACCCAAATTTATGAGTTTTACTCTGGTGACTCAGCACATGTTGATTCAGAAGATATCTACCAAGTGCTTGGCATGCTATACGAGGAGATGAAGATGGAAACTTACATTCCGAAGTTTAATCTTGTACAGTGGCAAGGTGTGGAAACTCATGATAATCATCTATTGACCTGGGAGTGATTTTCAGGTTTGTTTTTTAGCTCATACACATGTACAGATAATGCCCATGATAAAAGTTTTAATATTTGTAGCAGTATGTTTGTGTAAATACCTAACAGAGAGGAAACAGTTCTTAAAATGTCAGTTCACAATGAGTCAATGAGCATTACAGACCAGCTCTTGTTATACTTCTACGTTTTATCTGAGTGTACTATACTTTAGCTAAGGGAAAAATATTGACTCTACGCTCTTATAATGATAAACAATGAACACTCTTCAACTAACATCAGCACCTAATTACAACTAAGTAACTAACACTGCAAACAGCTGCAACAATCAGCAAAACACCCCAGCTTTAGTAACATTATTTACTTAGTTACTGGTCTTGTCAACTCTACAACTAAGTTGGCGACCAAGATTGAAGCAAATTACATGGTTCTGAAAGAAAATTATTTTCAAAGAAAGACAGGACAAACAAAATATTATCTACACTATTTACATAGAGGTTTATGATTTGATAAGTTTTTCACCATGCAATGTGTGGACAGTGACAAGCTCTCTCTCTGGCATCAAGGCCCTATTAAAATTCTATAAACATTAGTCTTGTTTTAAATTTCCCAGTTTAAACATAAATGCTGCAGGTCCCTATCTCAGAGTAGCTCTCTTGCTGGTTCTCTTTTTGTACCTCGTCCTTGCAGGATTCCAGTTCCATCACGCATCACAACAAGCATCTATCGCTCTTGGGCAATATGGTAGCAACCTGCAACTTTTCTACGGTTCTTTTGCCTTCCCAGTGCTTGACAAAATTTGCCTTAAATATAACCCAAAACCTTTGTCTTTACTCCTATACTTATTAGGCTTTCCATATCTTAGTACCCTTTTCCGCTGCCAGTTTGTTATTTGTCTTCCATCGTTATATATAGATCAGCCCACTCGAAGGTGATGTCAATTTAAGATGTCAGTTCCTTGTGCAGATCGAACTTCTTCAGGGCTTCAGTGGGTCTGATTAACATTGATCACCTGGGCTGTTACATAGCTGGCAGAAAATGAGTTCTTTGTGAAGCTTCTAAAGTTATCATGAGGTACGAGACAGTTTTCATGTGGTAGGGAGTGCAAGTGGTAGAGAAATATTCAGCATTTTAGTAGACACTGTTTTTCTTAATGCTTACTCTACAGTTAATCGTAAACATTTCAATGATTAAAGCATTGAGATTATGCATTATATTCAGAAGAGTTTGAAAACAGGTCTTGCAAACTCGTGGCGGCAACAACACTAGCCAATATGGCGTAAGGAGAAGTGTCTCTAATGGGGTTTGAACAATTCCATTCCTGTTGGACACATGAAATTTCCACTATGAAGGAAAACGTTATCAATGGTGTTGACCTAATTTATCATGACACAGAGGAGTACAATGCTGCTGTTGACAACATATTGAAGAAATTTAATTACGGAGTTGTCGTTGATCCTCCCCCCACCCTTCAGACTTCATTCATAATTTATGATGGCAGGCTTGAAGGTGCCATTGCTAAAAGGACTGGTGGAGAGGAGTGCCTGCTACTGCTGTTATCTAAGGATGTCCTGATGCTTTTGCAAAGACTCTTGTATGTAGGCTGCAGGGGCTTCAAGCTAGGAAGTAAATTCAGCACCACCTTCAAAACTTCCAGAACTGCCTCGTTTACTCCGCGACTCCATCAGGCAGTTTAAATATTCCACTTTTGTGCTATCCACAATGTTCTGTTCTTATTAGGTGAGCCAGTATGTTTAGTCCATATCACCAGTACTTATCTGCAGGCTTTCTGCGAAATAAGGTTTTCTGATCAAATATCTTTGAAATAAGCTGAAGCAACACAGTACCTTGCTGTTTGGTCCGTAAGTTTGTTTGCCTTTCCACAGTGTCATCGCTGAAGGGTTTGGCATCAGGGGCGGGGCAAAAAAATCGGGGACCCAGTGCGAAATTTAAAATTGGGCCCTAAAATATAAATTAAAGTGATTTTTTCCTAAACAAAATAAGCTATAGAAAGATTTCGGGGGCCTGTGCGGTTACTCACCCCGCGCTATCCCAGTGCCGGCCCTGTTTGGTATGATTGTTATGGTAAAAGGGTGGCTTGGCAGTTGCAATTGGTATTGATGTTCAGGCTGTAGAGACTTTCTTGTATTGTGATAAGAGTCCACAAGAAAGTATACTTCTACAGGCTGGTGTTGCCAGAATTGTAAGCATTGGATGTATTGCAGCGTCAAAAAATTATTTCATAAACAAGTTTCTAAATTTGGCAATAATTTATGAAGATCTAATATTCGAGAATCCAAAATATTTTTTAATTCCTTTCTTCCATGACAATATTATGAGTTCTTGCATTTGTGTATAATATTTTTAGCCTATTATATTTTCAGGAAAAGAAAAATCAACTAGTAGAAAATTATTTATAAATTTATTAAACGTCACAAACAAAATCATAACTATTCTTAAAGAGAGATCATATATATTGATAGATGCTAATAAATTATTTGTAACTAAAACATTCTTAAAAGGTGGTCTATTATGCAATTAAATTCTATATATACATTTGCATAATTTTTTTAGATTACACACAAATGTAAGTATTAGGTTTTGTTAATACAAGTTTATTGCATATGTTTGATGAGAGAAATGTTTGTAAAAAGAGCACAGGTCAGCAATGGGAGAAACAGCAAACCCGCCAAAGATGGACCTCCTCAAACTCATACAAACAAAAATGCATAATACCCATTTGTATCTATACTCAATCTTCTTTTTTTAAATCCCTAATATAATGATTACAACATAACATGGGTTTATTAATCACTGGAAGGTAGATTAAGAATTTCTGTGATCAGGAACTTTCAGAAGCCAAGAAAAGAAGAATGCTTGCAAAATTTTAAAGAACAAAGAATTGGCATTTGAGGAATGGCTGCTGCTACAAAAAATAAATTGGTGGCAGTGGCAATAGACAGGGATAAAGGAAGCCAAGTAGCTATGAAATGGGCTGTTGATTCTATTCTTAATAAGGGCCAAACTGTTCTTCTTTTGCATGTCAAGCTTAAACCACAAGAATCCTCTGCATCCCTTTTCCCTCCAAGTACCCTCTCTCTCTCTCTCTCTCTCTCTCTCTCTCTCTCTCTCTCTCTCTCTCTCTCTCTCTCTCTCTCTCTCTCTCTCTCTCTCTCTCTCTCTCTCTCTCTCTCTCTCTCTCTCTCTCTCTCTCTCTCCTCTCCTCTGTGTGTGTGTGTCTGGTTCATATCTACCAAACCAAAGTGATCTTTGGCTTCAGTTTATGGTGGAAGATAGGACACTAGGAAGTAGAAATAGATGTAATGGCAAAAGCATCTGACTCACATTAGAAGAAATAGAAGTTCAGGAAAGGATGAAACAAAATAACGAGTGTGAAAAGAAAACAACCAAGTTCATAGGAAATATAGTTACAGAAGATAAGTGTAAAAACACTCCAAAAGCAAGTATTAGAATTTTGAAGGCTTAAAGCTACCATATACTCATCAACTCGTGTGGTGTACCTTTTAGCCCTAAAGGTTTACTACCATATACTCATCCTCGTGTGGTGTACCTTTTAGCCCCTAAGATACTGAAATCATACCTTTGGACTCTTATACCGGACTCTTATACCGGTTCAAAATAAAAAACCGGTATAACTCGGATGGGCAAAACAAGCTTAAATCCATGTTTTAAAGACTATTTTGCCCATCCGAGTTATACCGGTTTTTTTAATCAGAACCGGTATAAGGGTTGAAAGATATGATTTCAGTACCTCAGGGCTAAAAGGTACAACTTTAAAACACATGACTGATGGATATATGGTACTAAATCTTTAGGGCTAAAAGGTCATTAAGCCAATTTTCAAACATAGTTATGTTTGCTGAGGGAACTGAACATGTCTCCAAGGGAAGTTGCGAAACATAGTACATTTTGTGATATGAGATCCCAAAAGTTTATTGAAAGAATTTAAATAATCTAATTCATATTTGTGAATAATCTAAATAATGCAACATTGATATAAGATCCTTGTATCTCATATTCCTAGAAGCAGATTCATCCTTGTATTATGCCATTAGATATAGCAATTTGCGGAACCTCAGTTTTATAGCAGTGTTAATTTCTCTGCTCTTGTTCGGTCATCACATAGTAGAATCATAATCTGTCCTTATTAGGTCTTCCATTCTCTTTACTTTAAGCAGCAGTGCTGCAAGTGGGATTAAGAAAGAGAAGATGAAAACAAGACCAAGTCTAAAGCATCTATGATCTAGCAATAGATATAGATATTATTTAATGTGATTGTTCTTTTAACAGTGACATGCTAAATATAAAATCTAGACTCTTCCTCATGTTTTTTCACTGTATGTGACATGTAAAAGTGAGCCAAATCTTTATACAGTAAGATTAACTCTGTTTAGTATATGGATTTAGGATCAAATCAGATTTCTGATGAAATTGGAGATGCTAATCCGCAGGCCACCAAAGAATTGTTCCTTCCTTTCCGTTGTTTTTGTACACGTAAAGATGTAAGCATTGTAGCTTTATGTTTTCAACAGTTTCTTAACTGTAAGTTGAGAATAAACAGTTGAAGTATAGCAAATAATTAGCATACCAGTGATTTATTTCCTTTTACGTCTCACCTTCCATGCCACTTCACATATCATCAATTTTATCAGATTCACTGTCAATATGTCGTGATAGAAGATACAGATATAGCCAAAGCAATAGTTAACTACGTCGCAGAATCAGCAATAGAGGTTTTAGTTCTGGGTGCTGGCTCAAAGGGTGGTCTTTTCCGGTAAGCATATTATTTTGAGTTATACTTTTTTCAGTAGCAATTTGCAAATGAAATTCATTTGGGTGGCTTAAGAAAATTAATTTATGAAGACATCACGAGATAGTAATGTACTTTTATGATAGATCTATAAATTTAGGTTTCGTATGAAAGCAAATTATGGTCTTTACCTAAAATTACATTGACATTACGTTTTCTTTCTTATATAAAGAACCACAAGTGGAGAAGTATTATCTAGAGTAAATTACAAAATGGTGGCTGAACTTTACCCGCTTTAGCACTTTGGTGACCAGACTTTCAAATTTGCAATTTAGTGGCCAGATATTGCTTTTAGTCTTCAAAAAGGTGGCTAAGAACAATTTTTTTAAGAATTTTTTTTTCAAAAAAGTGGCCCTTAGCCACCTTTTTGAAAAATAAAAGTAATGTCCAGCCACTATATTGTAAATTTGAAATTTCGGCCACCAAAATGCAAAATGAGGTTAAGTATGGCCACAAATTTGCAATTTACTCTATTATCTATGATGTTTTCTTCTTTCAAGTCCATTTTTGCACAACCAGAAAACAAAGATTGATGAGCTCTTCGACATTTAGTTTCTACTTTACCATTCTATATAAATATTTCTTTGTATTGCATTCCTCAAGCAAGTGAATATACATTTTAGCTTGTGTTAGATGTAACAGCTCAAGTCTGTATCTTGTTAGGGTGGAGTCAGCAGAAGTCATGTCACAATTTAATAAAAACCAAGTTACTACACAGATCTGACAAAAATATAATCTCCCAGAATATTCCTAATTGATCATTTTTTTGGTACGGAGTCCTTACTTTTACTTACTAATTTGGACTTCCTAATCAAATTAAATCATATGTCTGAATGCATGCTATTTGTGCTGTATTCGGTTGAATGGAGTGGGTTGAGAATAGAGTGAAGCTTAAACTACATGTCATATATGCAATATACTCATTCCTTCCTCTATTCTGTTCATTAAGTTTAAATTAAATTCCTCTTATTCGGAAATGAATGCTTATTCTCATGTCCTTATCATATATTTTACAAATCTCACTATCATATATTGACTCTCACTTAATTTATCATTATATTTTACCTCAATTCTTCTTCACATTTTTCATTCTATTCCCATCACATTCAATCCAACCAAACACAACATTAAGGTGCAAATTCATATTCAGATCATCTCATGTACTGAGTTCACAATATTTTCTCACAGGAGATTCAAGTTGAAAGATATTCCAGGAAGTGTATTAAAAGGGCTACCAGATTTCTGTACTGTCTATGTTATATCTAAAGGAAAGATTTCTACTACGCGATCTGCTTCTCGATCTGCTCCAGCCTATTCATCGACACGTAGCCAAATACGGAATCAGGCCAGCTCAAGAACTGAAGCAGAGATATCATCACCGAATGCATTCGCCTCAAAAGGTTTATGATGAATTGATACAGCATGCAACGGATACAACATTCTCTTCTAGTTTACTGCATATGTTCTAATGTCCAGATACAACCTTCTCCATATTTCTTACATTATCAATTTCACCCATCTAAATAGATAAAGAATAACATTAAGTCCCTACTGTGTTATGAATATTCTAAGGTTGGTTAAATTTTATCACGATACTGCTAAAAGCCAAGCTAACAATATATGAAATTTATCCAAAAACTTAAAAGGCAGGGAGTAGGATTGCATCCAGATGATTTGTTTCTGCTAACTCATATGTATTTTCTTACAGGAGTTCCCGGACCTCCATCTGATCAATCGTCACAAGTCAGTCAAACTGATTCCAGCTTCAAGTAAGACAAAACTTGACTTGACCAGAGTACTTTTAATAGATTCATTAAGAATGTATGCATCTGATTTCAGACAGGTTGTAGTTTTAGTAGGTTAAACTTAATCTGAGGACCAACCATGGTTGGTATGGCGTCGCCTAGGTGTCCTGGCTGAAAAATAGGCATAGCATCTGCTTTTTCAGAATGTGCACACGGCACGCCATAAACCCTTTCTTGGATTTATATATATAATGCACAAGGAATTTTTGTGGAAAATAAAAACAGTGTGGTTTAACTGATTATAAGGAATAAAGTAAATACTCATAGTATATATTTGCCACTGGAAACAGATCACCGTTCTCGCACAATAATGGACCAAATGAAAAACCGTATGGAGATTTGTCACAACTTAATCTTGACATATCATTTGTTAGTTCTGGTAGACCGAGCACAGAACGCATGTTTCCATCATTCGGTGACAGTTTCGACATGAGCTCTACTCCCCCGAGGCTTTCTAACATCTCAGACGGAGACAGCCAAGGGTATGACTTTGGGCGTATATCAGTGGATACCGCCACACCAACTGAACTGTCATATACCTCCTCTGAGGATACATCTGCTTCACAGCCAGTGGTAAGTAATCAAATCTTAATAATGATTTTACTTTCCATCTGAAACAATGATTGGGTGATGCTCATTTTATTACGTGGTTGATACCAATAATGTGCCTAATAAACGGAAATCATACATTTATTGCAATAGGAAAAGGGATATACCCATGTTGTATATTCTGGTGTAAAAGGAAAGGGATATGCCAAATGGACAATGCCTCCACTTCTCATTCTTTCTCTCTAGTATATTTTGTCAAGTTGGAAAGTTTTTATGTAATGTCAAAGTGCTTTTAGCATTCAATGCACAAGAATCACGTCTTTATTTAAACTAGCCACAGTTAGATAATGTTTTTGTGGAATAAAGTAGACTCTTCATGTGGTCTAAGACTCTAAGATCCAAGTCCATTAGAAGCTTGCTGATCAAGTGTGCTTGCTGTTTGACTTGTGGTGTTTATTTTCATGTATTGAATTTAACTAAATAAGAGTATAGGTATGCTCATACTTATGCTATATCCTTAACTTGCAGGATGATGTTGAAGCCGAGATGAGAAGGCTTAAGCTGGAGCTCAAGCAAACAATAGACATGTACAGTACAGCTTGTAAAGAAGCACTCTCGGCAAAACAAAAAGTGCAATGTTTTTCCTTTTCCTTTTTATTTTGTCTAAATGATGATGGTATTTCTGAATAAACATGTGCAATTAAAGGCAATGTACTCCGAACATATGATGTTGATACAGCCATTTAAGAAGGGACGCATTAGCTTCTTACTAATTATTTTCTGGATTTCTCATGTTATCTTAATTAAGTTTAGGCAATGGAGCTACAGCGCTGGAAATTGGAAGAAGAACGGAAATTAGAAGAGGCGCGGATAGCTGAAGAATCTGCATTGGCAGTTGTGGAAAAGGAAAAGGCCAAGTCCAGAGCCGCTATAGAGCATGCTGAGGCTGCTCAGAGGCTTGCAGAGATTGAAGCACAGAAAAGAAGAAGTGCAGAGCTGAGAGCACTTAAAGAGGCGGAAGAGAAAAATGAGGTACTAGATACCCTAGGTAAATCAGATGTCAGGTACAGAAAGTACTCAATCGAGGAGATTGAAGCTGCAACAGAGTTCTTTTCACAAAAACGTAAAGTTGGTGAAGGAGGCTATGGGCCAGTATTCAAATGTTACCTGGACCATACGCCCGTCGCTGTCAAGGTTCTACGGCCAGATGCAGCTCAAGGAAAGACACAGTTTCAACAAGAGGTAATATTTGGGTGATGAACACATTTAAATTAGTAGATACATGTTCATTATGTTCCAGTGTACATTTGTTTCTGTTGACCCTTTTTTTTTAACAATCACTGTAAATCGTTCAAAAATCTGTTCAAAGCTAACAGATATCGTTCCAAAATCTGTTCAAAGCTAACAGATAGTCTGAAGTCATTACAACAACGGACCAACTCTATAGTCATTCTTACCAAATAACCTCTTTACTACAGTGGTATTAATATATAACACGGTGTATTTGTTAAACTATATTTCATTGCGGTATTTCTACAACAACTGTGGAGCTAACATGTGGCGATGTAAGAACAAACAAGACAGTATAAGAATTCTTTATATTGCCGCCAGCAATTTTCTGTTGCTACATGGCTATATTCCATTAGTTTTACTTCCCTTCATAATCAACATATCTGTATTTCTTCTTACTGTGCACATTGTGAAAAACATTCCCAGGTGGAAATACTGAGTTGCATTCGGCATCCTAACATGGTTCTTCTCCTAGGCGCCTGTCCTGAGTATGGATGCCTAGTTTATGAGTATATGTCAAATGGAAGTTTAGAAGACCGGCTCCTCCTGAAAGGGAACTCAAAACCACTCTCTTGGCAGCATAGGTTTCGGATTGCAGCTGAAATCGGGGCCGGTCTTCTTTTTCTTCACCAGACAAAACCTGAACCACTTGTACATCGAGACCTAAAACCTGCAAATATCTTGCTTGACCGCAACTTTGTGAGCAAAATTAGCGACGTAGGGTTGGCCAGGATTGTTCCTCCATCTGTTGCAGATGCTGTTACACAGTATCATATGACGTCAACGGCTGGAACTTTCTGTTATATAGATCCAGAGTATCAACAAACAGGCATGCTCGGTGTAAAGTCTGATGTGTACTCTCTAGGGATCATGTTCTTACAGATAATAACTGCCAAGCCACCTATGGGTTTGACCCACCATGTCGAAAGGGCAATAGAAAAAGGGACGTTTCGTGAAATTCTGGATCAAGCTGTCCCTGATTGGCCTGTCGAAGAAGCATTAGGATTTGCCAAGATGTCCCTTAAGTGTGCTGAGCTAAGAAGAAAGGACAGACCAGATCTTGGCAGGGTTGTCATGCCTGAACTCGAGAGATTGAGAGAACTTGCAGAGGACCAAATGCCGGAGTCAGTGTTCTATAGTGATGGTCCCTCACCCAGCAACAGTCAAGATTCCGTGTCTCAGGTAATTAAAAAAAATAATAAGAGACTATATACTGCAGAAAAGTAATACAATGCCATGATTTTAGCAATATACTATCTGGTTTGATATGGTCTGATAACTTGAGTGTGAAGTTCCTTACTAGCATGACTTGACAATATAATAGATCGTCAAGCCACTTGCTTCTGTTGTACATAGAAGAGAATAATTTAATCAAATAAATTTCAAATGATATTTCTCTTCAATCAAAACACATAACATAAGCCAAAACATAATTGAGAGACAGCAGTTGCATATAATGTGTACTTTGTTGCTGATTGATATAGGACAAATTTGCTCAAACTGCAACTTGCAAGTAAATTTTTATGTGCAGCTTAAACCGAGTAAATTATAGTAGGCAGACATAGGTTGATACAAAGTTACTGCCAAACTTTTGGGAAGATACTGGGGAAGTTATTGTCCAAATTCTAGGGGTTTTATTGTTACTTCCGTTCTGCTTGTGTCAGTGACTAGTAATGAGCTAATGATCCGATCAACTTAATTAATCAAATAGTTTTATGTGTATAATGTTTTCGGTTGATTTAATGATAACAACAGAAAGGTTTAAGTTTGTTGAATTAGTTGCTGTTAAAGTTAACTGATTCAAATGTCTTTTAATATTGATAAAAAATTTATTACCTCATCACAACAATATGGTGACACTGCCTGGTTAAATTCTTAGGTGACACCATTTTAACTACTACTACATATGCCCTTCAGCCAATCCGACCACTACGGTTGCAACTTAGCTGTGCAGGAGAAAATAAGGTCGAAAATGTGATATCCTATAGTTATCTCCTATAAAATTACCATTTTGCCCTAGAATTCGTTTAGCACATGTTTTAAGCCTCCACATTTTCTGGACATTTAGTGTAGTAGCCGTCCTTTCCAATCTTCAGCATTACCACTTATCTTGTTACGATTCAAATGCAGCTCCTCTTCTTCAACGGAATCAGTTGGTCAAGAGTATATGTTTCCTTGATTTCCTTTAATATCATGCTTGGTTTGGTCACAACTCATTAACCAACATAAAATTTTAATGAATACATGTTAGGTCATTCAGATCAAAACTAATAGGAGGGGGAGAAAGATGATTTTTAATTTCCCCAAATCTCAGTAAGTGGCAGAAACAAAATAAAACAATCAGACAAACAAGTATGTTGATGTAAAATATTTGTAAGTTGATAATTAGAAAGTACAAAGATCGTGAAGTGAAGACAAAATTCGCTTCTATGAAACTCCTTTTCTTTGTTGCGAGAACAGTTGTTGCTTAATAATTCATATTAGTAATATAGTTATTGTTTATATTTTTTGTGACAATTATTGCTCTGGCGACCACATGTGTTGTAAATTGTTCTGTTTGTCTTTTGAATACACACTCCTTTATTCATTGTCTCCTTTTTAGTAGGGGTAGAAGAAAGGTTCCTGAAGCGAGAGACTTCTGATAACTTCAGTTCAGTAAGTGAAATACGACTACTAAAATTGGAAATCCTTCTTTTCACTCGTTGAGATTTTTACTAGATATTTAAAATCTGTCTGATAATAATTATTACCAGCTTGTAAGGTTTATTTTCTTGCTAATTCCAAGGCTCCTTGTGGTTTCTTAGATTTTGCCTTGGATGTGATCGTTTCACTCGGTCAAAAACCTGCTGACGAACTGCTGTAGTTCCATCCGTAAGTGAGTTAGGCTTCTGTTTTGCTGACGAACTGCTGTAGTTCCATCCATAAGTGAGTTAGCCTTGTGTTTTGCTTCCAATTCATCAATGGCCAAATTTGTTGTCTTTCTTAGGATGGAGGCTTAATTTGTTGAGTTGATTTTTAAAAAATGCGATTTTATTGGTCTGAACACGAAGTTACTCATTTTCTCATTTGTTTTGTTTCTCATATTTGCGCAGAGGGACAGGATAGCACATTGGCAGATAAGAAACGTCAATGCATGTATCAACATCCCTAAAGAAAATGTAGGAACATTCATTAGGATGTCCACAGCAAGTTAAATGCTACAAAACACATGTGTATATTTCATGCTACACACTGTGTATGCAACATTTTTAGTTCTAATTCTCTCCACAACTTTTCACTGTTTTTCCGAATCCATTTATTTCTTCCCATCAAACTGAATGCATAAAAATATATTAGCTACTTAAACTCGAATTCTATTTCATTTCATTGACTGAATGCAACGAAAATACTTGAACTCCATTCCATTTATTGACTGAATGCAACTGAAATTATATTATTGGCAAACCAAAACACACACAAAATTTACAATGCCTAAATAATGGTCCAGGATATATATTATTATTGCTATCGTAAATAAAAAGAGAATGATATATACACTTGATAAGTAATTTACAATAATCTTCTTAATCATTTTAATCATTTCACATTAATCTTCTTCGACAACAAGTTTGTATGAATGATTTCAAAATATCTCAAAGTTTTGGAAATATTTTTACTCCGAAAATTAAATTTCGGATATATCAAGTCCGATAACTTATTTCTACAACAAAGTAAGGTAGAAGAATTATAATCGAATGTTTTTTTTTTTTTTGACGAAAATTATAATCGAATGTTTAAATGCATTTAGCAGAGACATTTTTGACAGAGCGGCAAGGTAGAAAAGGATTATCTGGTTCCTGCGGATCTAAATTTGGGCAGTTTGTAGAATAAATGTATGATGTTGGTTTAATAAATTTGAAAGGTTGAAAATGCATTTCCAAAAATATGAAGCTGTATTTTACCACAGACATTCTGAGATATAGGTTGTGTTTTATTGGCTCTCATTTTGGCAATCCAACCAAATTTGCCTAACATTTAAATTTACCTCATCAAATCTTGATTCATTTGGCTTTCTTAACCAAGGGCATCCTTTTTGCTCAACTCAAAGGTTAACCACCCTCCCCTTTTCCCTCTGTGTATAAATCCTTGTTTAGTTTTCACAAAGTATTCAAAATTTGTTCATCAAGGTATTGCATCATAAAATGTGTACAAACTTTAGATGATTCATGCTCATTTTTTGTTCCTTCTTAGTATATGGATTCATGACATACTGATCAAGAATGAAGCTCCTAATAGGTTTCTGGTTAAAACCGATTAACGAATGAACAAATTTTGTGTGACCCAAAAACTAATGCTGATATTAAGTCATGTTATACGAGTAATGTGATGATCATATTTGTATGTTTCAGGAGGTCCTGCAATTAAATGGCAACCAGAGCGAAGGACACAAGTCCTGGCATTGTTAAGGAAAAACGGAGAATCGTGTCTTCTCCTTCATTTTCTCGTCCAACCAGAAAAGGTGTTAACACAACCACCTCAACAACAATAGCTCCAAACTACATTAAACCTACTAAACCTTCAAATGCAGATCCTTTAGTAAAGCCGGTCAGCACCAAAGCCTCCAGCAGCACCCTCCAAAAACCTGACTTAGCTCCACGAAGATCCTTTAGCAGCAAGCCTCTTTCTTCGCCAAGAAAACCAGCTCCTGCTGCTACTGCTGAGAGGAGTCCTACAACTACTGGCCCTGTCGTCCGCCCAAAACCACGCACCGAGAGGTCACGCAGCTCATTGTCCTTAAAAGCTCCAGCAAGTTCATCGCCTAGGTCTAAGGTTGACACTACTGCTAGAAAACCTGTACCTGTAAAATCATCAAGACTAGCAACAAGACCAGCTACAACTGCTGTTTATGTAAAGAAGCAGCCTCAGAGCAATGCTGTTCCTAAAACCTTGAAATCTAAAAGTATTAGTGCTGACCGTGACTCACCTAAAAAATCCGATAGTATCAATGAAATTGATGCTACAAAGTCTGATCATCATGAGGTTGAAACAGAATATTGTCAAGACAGTCATGATCAAGAATCAGTATGTTCGTCAGTAATTGATGCAAACAATGAAATTGATAATACCGAACTGTCACCTGATCTGCTACATGATGATGAACAACTGGAACAAATAAATGAAGACGCTTATCTTCTTTCGGAGGCTAGTACAGTAGTCTCAGAAATCGAACAAAGTGAAGCTGCAGAATTGGAGAACAAGGTTAATGAAGTTACCGAGAAGCTGCAACAGGACAATGCTAACAATGACGAGTCAAGAAATGATGCAGAAAATGCCGATGATGCCAATTCAAAGAAAGACGGACTAGAATTAGAGGAAGAAAAGGTGACTAATAATGAAACGACCGAAAAAAATTATGTGGCTGCTGCAGAGGAAGAGGAGAAGCCAGAGGATGACAACAATGAAAAATCAGCTGACAGAGAGAAGCCAGTGGATGACAACAATGAAAAATCAGCTGACAGAGAGAAGCCAGTGGATGAGAAGAATGAAAAATCAGCTGACAAAGAGAAAGAAGTTGAAAAAGTGAGTGGAGCTGATGAGCAAGTAAAGAGTGAGAACAACGACACGAAAAAGAAGATTAACACTATCTCTGCTAGATGGAGTAACAAGAAGGAAGCCTCTGCAGCACCCAATGCTGTGATAGAGGAGGCAGCTTCTAAACTCAGAGTCAACAGGAAAAATAAAGTGTTAGCACTGGTTGGAGCCTTTGAAACTGTCATGTCCCAAGACTGATAAACAAATTTACACAACTTTGTACCCTGAAAACACACATTCATAAACTTTTTTATGTATTTTTGTTTCTCCATGCACAAAAGTATGGATAAATAATTAAATTTAATCAGGGGAATGTGCAAAACGGTGTGTAATTTAAAATGGAACTTCCTTTTTGCTTCATGGATCATTTGTTATGTTCACTGAAAATTTTATATAATGCAATATAATTTTTATACATGCACGGTTTATAAGTTCTTAATTCTTAATCCTATGCCTTCAAGATGCGGTTTAGCTCCTGAGTTAGCTGTGCACTGACATGTCCAAAAATTAGAATAGTGTGGAAAAATTGCAGTTATTACGATAAAATTAATATCAGAGATATTTGGGATCCTGGTGATTATATAGTTTTAATTGCAGGAATATTGAATAGAGCAGAATTTGAGCATTTTCTAGTGTTATCTTGGGAGATTTGAAATGATAGAATTGCCTTTCTTTATAAAGGAACAGGCTCCAAGCTCACTAAGTTGTTTGAGAGAGCTAATTTTAATCTTTTGGAATTTCAGGAGCATCAATCACTGAATCAAAGGAAGGAGACTAAAAGCTTGTGTAAATGGGCTCCTCATGATGTAGGGGTAGTGTGATGATTTAACTCAATCCAACTCGAATTAACAATAAAACTGATCAAGAACTCACAATTTTCAATTACAATAATTCTACAATTACACGGAATATAATAGATATCCGGCTTTCGAGCGACCAGTGCACTCTTAGGGTTTAATAAGAAAATATATTACAATTGTATCAATAAAAACTGTATTCCCCCAATTCCCGACTTAATGCTCTCCTTTCTTCTTTTCTTCAATTATCATTTTGCCCTTGGACTCTTACTGTTGACTTCTGCTCTGAATCGACTGCTTTGCCCTTCGTTTTCTTTCTCGAATATTTTAATAAATTATCCCCTGTTTGAGTCATTACAATACCCCCACCCCAAACACTCACCTTGTCCTCAAGGTGGAACAAGGAAACTGGTGGTCAAGGGTCGTCACATCCTCCCACGTGGCCTCAAAGAGTGACAAATCCTTCCACTGTATCAATGCTTCCAATCTCACTGTCGTACCCAGTTGTCTCACCTTTAACACAGCCTCTGGTTCGACTTGAAGTTCCAATTCCGCAGACAAGTGTGGTGGTAATGGTTCGATAGACTGGTAAAGAGCCAATAATTCTCTTCAATTGGGATACGTGAAAAATTGGATGTATTTTACTATCAGCTAGTAATTCAAGTTCATAGGCAACCTTGCCTATCTTTTTAACGACACGAAACGGGCCATAAAATTTCGCAGCCAACTTTTCATAAGGTCTCCTGGCCAGTGAACGTTGCCGCTGTAACCTTAAGTAGACAAAATCCTCCACCTCAAAAGTCTCCTCCCGACGCTTAGAATTGGTTGTTTGCCTCATTTTATGTTGGGATTGTACCAAGTTGAAATGGAGCTCCTCCAGAATCGCGTCATGTTCCCTCAACATCTCTTCTACACTGTTCATAGCAGGTTGACCACGTCCCAATTTAATCATTGGGGAGAAGTGTTATAAAAGAACTCGGCCCAGGGTAGCCACTGTGCCCAAGTTTTGGGTTATTGTAAGACCCCAGATTTCGGGCAGAATTAAAACTTTTATTATATGTTGATGTATATATGAATAGTGGTTGTGACCACGATGTATCAAGGATTTTGAGAATCAAGTTTATGAAATGAATGTGGATTTCAGTTTTCAAGTATTCGTGAATAGTGAGAATGGGCTGACCATTTAGATTAGAATAATCTATCTGGGAAGTAAGAATATAACACCCCAAGGAAGAAAAGTATTTTCATGTCATCCAAATCGATATCTGGTATGCATCCGACAACTCCGTAAACAAGATAGCGTATGCCCGGGAAAGCACTAGAACATTTTCTAGGTGCAAGAAATAAAGAGGAAATAAACCAGGAATATTGGAACTGATATTGATCCAAACGATTATGGTGAATAGTAGATTCCTTAAGATGAGAATGGGATCACACCACACTATATACGAGTCTACAAATGGAATTATAATATAAGGTTTTATTTAAGATACCTAGGACATTCGGAGAAAACATTTCAAGGGGACTATAGAGAAACCACTGAAAACCTTTACGAAGCAAAGCAGTATCGGATCAACGAAATACGAATAAATAAAATGTGACATACAAGTGTAACATTATTTTGTTACAAGTATAAAAGAGAAGCTAGTTGGTGAAAGAAGGAAATTCAAGAGTGACCAAAGTGTAAGTCAACTCAAAGATGAAGGACTAGTTTGCAATTTGCTAAAGTAAAAGTAACAAGTGACAAGCCAACAAGTGGATGGCCAAGATTCCACCAACACAAAAGTAGAAACCTCATCCAATGGCTAGCATTAACTCTTGCAAAAGTGAAGATAAATACATAATAATACATGTATTAAATCATAAAAACAAAACACAAAACATCACCACCACCATTAAAGCTCTCGGCCAAGCTTGAAGAAGAGGGGAGATTTGGAGATTTCTTCCACCAACAATTGCAAGCTAGAGCTTAAAACAAAGCTAGTGAGTAGTACAAGGTGAGCCATGAATCTTATAGCCTTTCTTCAAGTCTTTCATTTTCAAATAAATGGATGAAGATGATGAATGAATAGTAACCAAGTTTTTGTTTGGTTTTAATCTTGAATCTTTGACTTCTAAAGGTTGTAGAAAGAAAGGGTCTAGGCTTATATAGGTGTATTGGGAGTAAACAAGCTTGGAGGAGGTATGAACCTTGAACCCTTGGATATATTAAGTGATTTTTGAAGCTTTAATGATGTAAATGCTTGTTTATGATCTTAGTAGCTATGATTGGGCTTTGTTATAAGTTATATTGAGTTTTAAGAACGGAAAGGCATTGCTTGGCCTCAGTTCTTTGTTATATAAGATGTATATGTTGTGTGGAATGATTGATGAGCAAGTTGAATGGTTTGAAATTTTGGGATTATCCGATTTATAGCCGTCGGAATGTCGAAATTTCTAAAACCTTTAAAAACAGAGCATAACAGTTAGGATAGGTCTCGGGCCTTGATGAGTATATGACTTTTACTTATAGATTTTTGAACGTAGATCGTTTTGGCGTGAAAATCGAAGCTATCTGATTTACGGTTTAGGAGATATGGCCGAATTAGAAAAAGTGGTTCGAAAACGAGAAGAAAAGTTCGTAACTGAAATTGAGCCTTCTTAACTCGATCATTGCAGGGGATAATCTTGATAATTAAATATTAGAGACAGTAAGGAAAGTGTGGGAGAAGACCTTGTGTGAAAAAGATCGTTTTTCGATTTTATAAAAATGTTCGAAGTAAGGTTAAGTGCGAGAAACCCCCTAAAACAAGTACTTGGATATAACTTTAGAAAAACTCTGAGAAACGAATCGAAAATATTGAAACGGATCATAAGAGGTTGACCCTAGAGCATTTATAACTTCAAGTTAGATCAGGAGTAAGTTGGGGTGATGTCCCTTGATAACAAACAAGTACCTAATTATGAGATGTTAGTAGAGATTGCAATGGTTATGATCATCTAGTTGCCTTGGTGTGGTGTTTAAGTTTAAGAATAATGTTTTCTTGATTCATAAGTATAAGTTATTGATAAAAGGTATCTTTATTGTTGATAGATCACCGGACCACTGCAAGACACCACCCTCAGACTCAGAGATCAGACAAGTTTTCAAACCTATGCCTCTATAAACTGTTGTTGTGATAAATAAAAGATATTGAGATATATGCTATGTGTTCATGATTTCGAAACGATACCTATGATGCTAAATATAAGTTGGACTTATAAGTTATGGTTATGGTAATATATATAAGTCGATATGTCAAGAAAAACCCTCAGTAGGGGGTATATACTCCGTATTTATACTACGGACCGGGAATGGTATCAGTTGTTATCTAGGGTTATATTATTATTATTATTTTATCCATCCTTTTCTTAAGAAAATAATTGGGAATTACTTCTAAATAAATATTCTTTATTAAATATAGTTTTCATTAATTATTTAAAGCCCTACTTCTTAAGGAGGTATTTTGTGGAAACTATTCTTTAACCCTAGATAACTAATAAAGTTTTATTCAGACAATTATAAATATAATTAGAGAAGGTTCCCAAATCTATTTCCCTTTTAAGTCTATATTCAGAAAGACTTAAATGTTCGCTCAAACTACAAAGACTCATGGGACCTTTCTCAAGATTTTATGTTTGTTCCAGGTGGACCACCCGGTCCTAAATCTTTTTGAAACTATTAATTTAACAGCTTTGTATGCTACCATCAAACTGATTTTGATTACTTCCTCAAGACTCGAGGAGTAAGATCCGTGGAATAAGTTGTATCCATTAACAAGCATCATCTTGGGAAATATGGGTGAATTTTCCTTTCCAACCAGATATGACTACTTTGTGGAGTCGTATACTTGGGGAAAAAGGGAAAGGAACTTTATGTTTCAGAGTCATGGATTCACTCGAACTCGGAGAATATGTAAGGGACTGAGTAGCGCCGGTCCCCTAAGGGAATTACAATAAGACTGACGGACTATTGAACGGGTCTGTTCTTCCCTTAGATGATAAGTAAGTGCCCGACCGTAGGGTGATAGGAGAGTAACAGACTGACGGACTATTGAACGGGTCTGTTCTCCCCACCTACAACCGCATGCGGGGAGATAGGTCAGTGAGAGACTGTCTATTCTTCCCTTCTACGTAGAAAAAGACCACGGGGGATACATCTTACGACTGATCATCGTAGGGGTATCTTCGGCGCCTAGAATCTCCATCTACAGTTCCTCATCCATGAAAGAACATGTTTTATGCAAGTTTCAGAGAAAGAAAGTTTACGCAAGCTTATTCAAGTTTATACAAGTATATGTGCTTAGATAATGGATTGGAAATATTTTACATTGTTTTTATTTCCAGATCATGAAATGAGGTAAATGCTTAATATGAAAGATGATACTTGGTTTATATATTATCTATCAGTTCAGTATTATTTTGGTGGGGCTTGTTGCTCACCCTTGCTTGTTTATTTATATCACAACAACAGATAAACCAGATGGCACGTACCGTACCCATCATGCACAAGAGGGCGCGGGTACCCAGAGGACTCTCCCCTGACACTGTGGCTGCCATAGCTGAGGTAGAACCTACTAGTGTTATAGACTGGTTTGGATTCAGCTTTTAATTATATGTATGATGTAACTTAAGAAGTGGCAACAAACATAAACTTGTAAATTATATTTCGGGGTTTGTAAACACTTATGATATGCATGTGGATCCTGTTAGCATTACTTATTTCAAGTTCATCTCTGGGACTATAACTTGTGTGTGTGTAAGTGAGCTTAGATTACGGGGTCATAGCATGTTAGTTATTTATATTGATTCAATTCAAGCATGATGTATGGAATAATGACCGTAACGACCAGATCTCCGACCCCGGATCTGGGGCTGTTACAGAGATGGTATCAGAGAGAGAGTTAGACATCCCAGAGATGATGAGATGTTATAATTATAAACTCACTAAAATAATAAGAACCCTTTCCAGGTTCACCTAAAACCCTTATGGGAACTCTTAAATACCATGATAGTAATATAGTTCGTTATTGTGTAGGCGGGCGATATCCCAGACCCAGAGGCGTTTGAGCGGCAACATGATGAGGAGTTACTCCGGACCTCAGATCCACACTATGAGAGATCAGGAGATGAGCACCAGGAGGAGGATCCGGAGGAGGATCCAGAGAAGGATCCAGAGAAGGATCCAGAGTGGGCTCTAGGCACTGAGTTCGACGAGGAGATTCCTGTTGATGAGATAGATGCAGAGGAGGAGATGGAGGGTGAGGCTCAGGCTGAGGAGCAGGGTTGGGATGATCCGGGGAGTCCAGTTTCTGTCTTACCTCCACTTTCCCCTGGGAGCCCCCTAGTCCCCCACCTCTCCCGCTGAGTCCTCCTGAGGATTATGAGGAGCAGACCCCAGAGCCCACTCAGGCAGAGGATGTCCCGCCAGCGAGCCCAGTCACTCCGCCCCATGTTCCCCTAGATGGTGTACCGGTTTTTGTGCATGGATGGATTGTGAGCAGGATGATGACAGACTTGACAGCGGCAGAGGCCAGGTTGGTAGAGTCTCGGCTACAGCTCGCCGCAGATAGGGCTGCTAGGCTTAGGCTCCAGCGTGTCAGGAGGACCCTTCGCCCTCGGGCTTTTAGGAGGGAGGTGACCCGCATTGAGCGCCGGGCACGAGCGAGGATTAGGGCTTTACAGACAGACGGAGGTGGCAGAGTGTCCCGGTTTGATACTGAGGAGATCGTCCGTCTTGCGATGATCAGGGTGAGGGCCCTGACCCGCGCTAGTGGCTGATTCCAGATACAGTGATATGGTAGTCTAGCCTTCTAGTCTTGCGTGACCATAGTCTAGTGCCGACTTTTGGAGGGTTTGTTTTGTTGTATATAGTTTCCCGTAGGCAGACTAGATGGATAGACTTTGTATCTCACTTTTATGCCAGTTGTTGTTATCAGGCAGTTGTACTCTAAAACTATGATGTTGGTTCAGATGTTGTAGTTTGGTAGCACTATGTATATATGGGTTTTCGTTTCAGTTACACCAGTTTTAGTGACATGGTCACCAGTGTGTTTGATCTTTATCTGTGCGTACTTTCTGATTAAATTGCCATCATATATAGAACCGGGGATCCTAAATCCCAAATATACTATCATTATGTAAGGAGAAATCCTACAAAACAGGTGCGTAAATTTAATGTGGTTTTCCAAAATTTCAGTAAGATGCCTCCGCGAAGAATGGGAACTAGGGCTAATCCCCATGAGTCTACCGACCAAGAGAGTCACAACCAACATGGTGAAAACCCTGAGTATGATGAAGAATATGACGAAGATTATAATGAGCAGGAAGAATCCCAGTATGGGGAAAGAGATGAAACCTTCTACACCGAGGAGTTTGAGGATGAAAGGGAAGAAACTGAGGTTGAGAAAGAAAGGGAAGATCGGAATAGAGACCCTATGGGTCAGTTCATGGACTTGCTTAGACAAAATTTGGTTCGACAACCCCAACCAACTCAAGGGGACAGCAGTAATGTGGCCAACTCTTTCAGGGCCTTTAAATCACTAAAGCCTCCTGAGTTTACAGGATCAACCGACCCAGTAGAGGCAAGGGCATGGATTAAGGAGATGGAGAAGTCGTTTGAAATTCTGAGTATTGCGGAAGCATAAAAGACCGTTTTTGCAACGTACATGTTGAAGGGAGAGGCCAACTATTGGTGGGAGGCCAAGAGAAATATGGAAGCAGATGTTGTGATAGCATGGGAAAGGTTTAAGCAGTTATTTCTGGAGAAGTATTTTCCGAGGTTTATGAAGACACAGATGGAGCTCAAGTTCTTGGAGCTAAAACAAAATAATTTATCAGTAGCAGAGTATGAAGCGAAGTTTACTGAACTGTCAAGGTTCGTGCCTGAGTTCTTTAACACGGAAGAAAAGAAAGCTAATAGGTTTCAACAAGGATTGAAGCAGTGGATTCAGAATCGTGTGGCAGTCTTGGAGATTACGGACTATGCCACATTGGTGCAAAAGGCTTCAATCATGGAAGCAGGGAGTGATCAGATGCAGAGGGAAAGAGGAAAAGGGGGGATAAAAAGGAAACATGTGAGTATGGGAGGGAGTTCGGATGGAGGCAACCCTTCAAACAAGTTCAATCGCAGGGCGGTTTCCCTACCTGGTAGAAATGAAGGATCCAGGCCAACCATGAGCACCAGCATAAATCAAAGTAATAAGCAATCGGGAGCACCACAGTCGCAATCCTCTCGACCTTCATTTCAGGCATGTGCCAACTGTGGAAGGAGACATCCAGGTGAATGCAGAAAGGGTACGACAACTTGTTATAAATGTGGACGACCAGGCCATTATGCTAGTTCTTGTACCATGGGTTTCCCTAGTGTCAGCAAGGATCCCACTTGTTATAATTGTGGTCAGCAGGGACACATATCAAGAAATTGTCCAAGGAGCAAGCCAGCAGCATCAGGGGCCAGCAAGGCTGCCTCCAACAAGCCACCAACGGCCAGAACTTTTAACATGACCGTGCAGGATGCAGTGAGGGATACCGATGTGATAGCGGGTACTCTTTCTCTCAATTCAGTTAGTGCAAATGTTTTATTTGATTCTGGAGCGACTAAATATTTTATATCAAGGGACTTTGCTTATAAATTAAGACTTAAAGCTCAACCCCTGAGAGGTTCCTTGCAAGTAGAAATAGCCAATCATGAGATAGTCCCAGTTAATCAGATTCACCCCGGATGTGAGTTAAAAATAGTAGATCAATCTTTTTCTGTCGATTTGATTCCTTTTAAGTTAGGGGAGTTTGACGTTATTTTAGGAATGGATTGGTTGTCCCGTAATAACGCTCAGATAGATTGTAAAGGGAAGAAGATTAGATTGAGTACCCCAGGGAAGAAAGATATAGTGTTCAAAGGGATAAGACAGACACGAAAATTTTTAACCATGGCCCAAACCAAGAGATTGTTGCGAAAAGGAAATGAAGCTTACTTAGCTTACGTGGTGGACACCCAGAAGGGGGTGCCCAATCTGCAAGATATCCCAGTAGTCAATGAATTCGAGGATGTGTTTCCCCAAGATCTTCCAGGGTTACCACCCGACAGAGAAATTGAGTTTGCGATTGAGCTAGCCCCAGGGACGGCGCCAGTGTCCAAGGCCCCGTATAGATTAGCCCCAGTAGAGATGAAGGAGCTGGCTACCCAGTTGCAAGAACTGTTAGAGAAAGGTTTTATAAGACCTAGCGTGTCACCTTGGGGCGCACCAGTGTTGTTTGTTAAGAAAAAAGATGGGAGTATGAGATTATGCATCGACTATCGAGAATTAAACAAGCTAACCATAAAGAACAAGTACCCTTTGCCAAGAATCGATGATTTGTTTGATCAGCTAAAAGATGCTGTATACTTTTCTAAGATTGACTTGAGAACTGGATATCACCAGCTTAAGATTAAACCCGAGGATATTCCTAAGACTGCATTCCGTACCCGTTATGGACATTACGAGTTCTTGGTGATGTCGTTTGGATTAACCAATGCCCCCGCAGCCTTTATGGATTTGATGAATAGAGTGTTCAAGAAATATTTGGACAAATTCATCATAGTTTTCATTGATGACATTCTTATCTATTCCAAGACGGAAGCATAACACGCTGAGCATCTGAGGATAGCCCTAGGAATTCTCAGGAAAGAGCAGTTGTATGCCAAGTTCGCGAAGTGTGAATTCGGGAAGAAGGAGGTGCAATTCTTAGGGCATGTGATTAATAAAGAAGGAGTGTTGGTTGACCCCTCCAAGATAGAAGCAGTTTCGAATTGGGAGCGTCCAACCACCCCAACAGAGGTAAGGAGCTTTATCGGACTGGCAGGGTATTACCGAAGATTTGTGCAAGATTTTGCAAAGATAGCCGCCCCGTTAACACGACTTACCCGCAAGACGGAGAAGTTTGAATGGACAGATAAATGTGAGAAAAGCTTTCAAGAGCTGAAGAAAAGATTGGTGACGGCCCCCGTGTTGGCGTTGCCTGATGGAAAAGGAGACTTCGTGATTTACAGTGATGCTTCGCACAAAAGATTAGGGTGTGTGCTTATGCAGCACGATAAAGTAATCGCGTATGCGTCAAGGCAGCTAAAGGACTACGAGATTTGCTACCCAACTCACGATCTAGAATTGGCAGCGATAGTTTTTGCCTTAAATATTTGGAGGCACTACTTGTATGGGGAAAAATGCGAAATCTACACTGATCATAAGAGCCTCAAGTACATCTTCACCCAAAAGGAACTTAACATGCGCCAGAGAAGATGGCTAGAACTGATTAAAGATTATGACTGTGAAATTCGTTATCACCCGGGTAAAGCCAATGTGGTGGCTTACGCCCTTAGCAGAAAGGAGAGGATTAAAATGATGACTTTGGAGGAAACACTGATAAGAGATATGGAGAAGTTGGAAATTGAGATCAGAATGCCAGGAGATAGTCAAGAAAAGTTGATGGAAATTCAAGTCCAACCTCCATTGTTAGAAAAGATCAAGTTGTGCCAAGAACGAATGCTCCAAGAAGAAAGAGAATCCCTGACAGGGGAAGAGACGAAGACTGAGAAAGACGACCAGGGCATAATGAGATATACTTACAGAATTTGGATTCCTAACGTCCCAAAGGTAAAAGATGAGATTCTGCATGAAGCTCACAATACCAGATACTCAATTCACCCAGGAGGAAATAAGATGTATCAAGATTTGAAAGAGTATTATTGGTGGCCTAACATGAAGAGAGACGTGGCAGAATGGGTAGGCAAATGCCTGACCTGTCAAAGAGTGAAAGCGGAACACCAAAGGCCCAATGGACTTCTACAACCTCTGGAAATTCCCGAATGGAAATGGGATCACATAGCAATGGACTTTGTTGTGGGTCTACCAAGGATCAAGGCCAATCATGACGCCATATGGGTGATAATAGACCGACTAACGAAGTCAGCCCACTTTCTACCAATTAACGAAAGGTTCACGGTTGACAAACTAGTGGATATCTATGTGAAGGAGATTGTGGCCCGACATGGAGTCCCGGTGACCATTGTATCAGATCGAGATCCCAGATTTAATTCAAGATTTTGGAGGAGCTTTCAAGAATGTGCCGGGACCAAGCTGAATATGAGTACTGCCTATCACCCTCAGACAGATGGGCAAAGTGAAAGGACCATCCAAACCCTTGAGGATATGCTGAGGTTCTGTGCCCTAGACCTTAAAGGAAGTTGGGATGATCACTTGCCATTGGTTGAATTCTCTTATAATAATAGCTTCCATGCGAGCATCGAAATGCCACCTTATGAGGCCCTTTATGGAAGAAGATGCAGATCTCCCTTGTATTGGGATGAAGTTGGTGAGCGTAAGTTGCTAGGACCTGAAATGGTTCAAAGGACAAAGGAAATAATTGATATAATCCGAAGACGGCTAGTAGCAGCCCAGGATAGACAAAAGAAGTATGCAGATTTGGCTCGGAAGGGCAAAGAGTATGAAGTAGGAGACCTAGTGTTCTTAAAAGTGTCTCCTTGGAAAGGGTTGATGAGATTTGGGAAGAAAGGAAAGTTGAGCCCTAGATACATTGGGCCGTTTGAGATTTTGAGACGTATTGGAAAGCTAGCGTATGAACTGGCACTACCCCCGTATTTGCAACAAGTCCACAACGTGTTTCATGTTTCGATGCTAAGGCCCTACAAGTCAGATACAAAACATATAGTGGAATACGAGCACATAGACATGCAACCCGACTTGACCTATGTGGAGCAACCAATGGAAATTATAGATCGAAAGGAACAAGTGCTCCAGAACAAGGTCATCAAACTAGTCAGAGTTGTGTGGAGAAATCATAATGTGGAAGAATCAACTTGGGAGCTAGAGAGCGAAATGCTAGAAATATATCCCCATTTGTTTTCAGAGTGATTCCGGGACGGAATCCTTTTAATGAGGGGAGACTGTATGACCCCAGATTTCGGGCAGAATTAAAACTTTTATTATATGTTGATGTATATATGAATAGTGGTTGTGACCACAATGTATCAAGGATTTTGAGAATCATGTTTATGAAATGAATGTGGATTTCAGTTTTCAAGTATTCGTGAATAGTGAGAATGGGCTGACCATTTAGATTAGAATAATCTATCTGGGAAGTAAGAATATAACACCCCAAGGAAGAAAAGTATTTTCATGTCATCCAAATCGATATCTGGTATGCATCCGACAACTCCGTAAACAAGATAGCGTATGCCCGGGAAAGCACTAGAACATTTTCTAGGTGCAAGAAATAAAGAGGAAATAAACCAGGAATATTGGAACTGATATTGATCCAAACGATTATGGTGAATAGTAGATTCCTTAAGATGAGAATGGGATCACTCCACACTATATACGAGTCTACAAATGGAATTATAATATAAAGTTTTATTTAAGATACTCAGGACATTCGGAGAAAACATTTCAAGGGGACTATAGAGAAACCACTGAAAACCTTTACGAAGCAAAGCAGTATCGGATCAACGAAATACGAATAAATAAAATGTGACATACAAGTGTAACATTATTTTGTTACAAGTATAAAAGAGAAGCTAGTTGGTGAAAGAAGGAAATTCAAGAGTGACCAAAGTGTAAGTCAACTCAAAGATGAAGGACTAGTTTGCAATTTGCTAAAGTAAAAGTAACAAGTGACAAGCCAACAAGTGGATGGCCAAGATTCCACCAACACAAAAGTAGAAACCTCATCCAATGGCTAGCATTAAATCTTGCAAAAGTGAAGATAAATACATAATAATACATGTATTAAATCATAAAAACAAAACACAAAACATCACCACCACCATTAAAGCTCTCGGCCAAGCTTGAAGAAGAGGGGAGATTTGGAGATTTCTTCCACCAACAATTGCAATCTAGAGCTTAAAACAAAGCTAGTGAGTAGTACAAGGTGAGCCATGAATCTTATAGCCTTTCTTCAAGTCTTTCATTTTCAAATAAATGGATGAAGATGATGAATGAATAGTAACCAAGTTTTTGTTTGGTTTTAATCTTGAATCTTTGACTTCTAAAGGTTGTAGAAAGAAAGGGTCTAGGCTTATATAGGTGTATTGGGAGTAAACAAGCTTAAAGGAGGTATGAACCTTGAACCCTTGGATGTATTAAGTGATTTTTGAAGCTTTAATGATGTAAATGCTTGTTTATGATCTTAGTAGCTATGATTGGGCTTTGTTATAAGTTATATTGAGTTTTAAGAACGGAAAGGCATTGCTTGGCCTCAGTTCTTTGTTATATAAGATGTATATGTTGTGTGGAATGATTGATGAGCAAGTTGAATGGTTTGAAATTTTGGGATTATCCGATTTATAGCCGTCGTAATGCCGAAATTTCTAAAACCTTTAAAACAGAGCATAACAGATAGGATAGGTCTCGGGCCTTGATGAGTATATGACTTTTACTTATAGATTTTTGAACGTAGATCGTTTTGGCGCGAAAATCGAAGCTATCTGATTTACGGTTTAGGAGATATGGCCGAATTAGAAAAAGTGGTTCGAAAACGAGAAGAAAAGTTCGTAACTGAAATTGAGCCTTCTTAACTCGATCATTGCAGGGGATAATCTTGATAATTAAATATTAGAGACAGTAAGGAAAGTGTGGGAGAAGACCTTGTGTGAAAAAGATCGTTTTTCGATTTTATACTACGGACCGGGAATGGTATCAGTTGTTATCTAGGGTTATATTATTATTATTATTTTATCAATCCTTTTCTTAAGAAAATAATTGGGAATTACTTCTAAATAAATATTCTTTATTAAATATAGTTTTCATTAATTATTTAAAGCCTTACTTCTTAAGGAAGTATTTTGTGGAAACTATTCTTTAACCCTAGATAACTAATAAAGTTTTATTCAGACAATTATAAATATAATTAGAGAAGATTCCCTAATCTATTTCCCTTTTAAGTCTATATTCAGAAAGACTTAAATGTTCGCTCAAACTACAAAGACTCATGGGACCTTTCTCAAGATTTTATGTTTGTTCCAGGTGGACCGCCTGGTCCTAAATCTTTTTGAAACTATTAATTTAACAGCTTTGTATGCTACCATCAAACTGATTTTGATTACTTCCTCAAGACTCGAGGAGTAAGATCCGTGGAATAAGTTGTATCCATTAACACGCGTCAGCTTGGGAAATATGGGTGAATTTTCCTTTCCAACCAGATATGACTACTTTGTGGAGTCGTATACTTGGGGAAAAAGGGAAAGGAACTTTATGTTTCAGAGTCATGGATTCACTCGAACTCGGAGAATATGTAAGGGACTGAGTAGCGCCGGTCCCCTAAGGGAATTACAATAACACTGACGGACTATTGAATGGGCCTGTTCTTCCCTTAGATGATAAGTAAGTGCCCGGCCGTAGGGTGATAGGAGAGTAACAGACTGACGGACTGTTGAACGGGTCTGTTCTCCCCACCTACAACCGCAGGCGGGGAGATAGGTCAGTGAGAGACTGTCTATTCTTCCCTTCTACGTAGAAAAAGACCATGGGGGATACATCTTACGACTGATCATCGTAGGGGTATCTTCGGCGCCTAGAATCTCCATCTACAGTTCCTCATCCATGAAAGAACATGTTTTATGCAAGTTTCAGAGAAAGAAAGTTTACGCAAGCTTATTCAAGTTTATACAAGTATATGTGCTTAGATAATGGATTGGAAATATTTTACATTGTTTTTATTTCCAGATCATGATATGAGGTAAATGCTTAATATGAAAGATGATACTTGGTTTATATATTATCTATCAGTTCAGTATTATTTTGGTGGGCCTCGTTGCTCACCCTTGCTTGTTTATTTATATCACAACAACAGATAAACCAGATGGCACGTACCGTACCCACCATGCGCAAGAGGGCGCGGGTACCCAAAGGACTCTCCCCTGACACTGTGGCCGCCATAGCTGAGGTAGAACCTACTAGTGTTATAGACTGGTTTGGATTCAGCTTTTAATTATATGTATGATGTAACTTAAGAAGTGGCAACAAACATAAACTTGTAAATTATATTTCGGGGTTTGTAAACACTTATGATATGCATGTGGATCCTGTTAGCATTACTTATTTCAAGTTCATCTCTGGGACTATAACTTGTGTGTGTAAGTGAGCTTAGATTGCGGGGTCATAGTATGTTAGTTATTTATATTGATTCAAGTCAAGCATGATGTATGGAATAATGACCGTAACGACCAGATCTCCGACCCCGGATCTGGGGCTGTTACAGTTATCCTCCCAGAAAACATCACAAATAAGTTTCGAGGCCCTTGTTCACAATCTCTATTTGACCATCCGTTTGCGGGTGGTAAGCGGTACTCCGTTTCAACACCGTGCCTTGAATTTTTAAATATCTCCTTCCAAAAAGTCTCAGAAATATTATGCCCCTGTCCGAAACAATGAAAGAAGGGTATCTGTGTAGTTTCACCACCACTTTGACGAACATTGCTGCCACCGTGAATGCATCATATGGATGTTTCAACCCGTACTAGTACAAAACTGCCTTTGTCGCACATTTTACGTCGTACATATAAAAAACCGACGTATATTATGCTTTATACGTCGGGTTTTAAAAAAACCGACATATATTTACATGGTTTAGTACTTTTTACGGTGTCACTAAAATACTGGTTATATACGTCGGCATTACAAAAGAGGCGACGTATAATATAAGCAGTATACATTGGTTGTTCAAGAAACCAACATAAAAGAATATGCCATATACGTCGGTCTTATAGATTTTACGTCGGTTAAGAGTGTTTTATACGTCGGTATTAATAAATCATATACGTCGGTTCCAACTCATTTACGTCGGTTGTTTGGCGACGTATAAAATATATTATACATCGCCCTTTCACCCGACGTAAAAAGCTAGTTATCTTATACGACGCCCCTCGTTACGTCGCCTTTTAGACGACGTAAAAGGCCCATTTAACCGATGTATAATGTCAGATTTGTACTAGTGCCAATGAAGTGGACGTATTTTGATAGACGATCCACCGCGACCAAAATGGTATTAAGGCCTTTAGACAATGGCAGTCCTTCTACAAAATCAAGCGAGATGTCTTCCCACACTCTCACATGAATGAGTAATGGTTGAAGAAGACCCAAGGGACACTGTTGTGAGACCTTTTGCTGTTGACAGACTCCACACCTCTACACATACGAGCTCACCTCTTTCTTCATACCCCTCCAATACCACTATGTAGCTATTCAGAGATACGTTTTGAGCTCCCCCGCATGGCCCCCAATTGAAGTGTCATGGTATTCAGTAAGCAGCCTGAGTATTACTTTCGAGTGTTTCGGAATCACAAAACATCCTTTATACATCAATTTGTCATTCTCAATTGTAAATCCCAGATGCTTAATGGTTCATGACTATATTTCTTGCTTGATCCGTTGGATTTTCTTATCTGCAGCAATTTCTTTTTCTAATTCATCCTATGCCACCTGGTGTTGCGAGACTATGGAATTCAGAACCATTTCGCCTTCAATTTTACGGGATAGAGCATCCGCCACCCGATTAGATGCCCCCGATTTCAACTGAATTTCAAAGTCATATCCCAATAGCGTAGTGACCCTTTTTTGATAATCTGCGTTTATTTCCTGTTGTTGGGTCAAAAATCACAAACTCTGCTGATTAGACCTCACCACAAAATGTCGTCCTAATAAATAATGTTTCCAACTTTGGATTACAAAGCAAATTGCAATTAATTCTTTTTTCATAAATAGGCTTTTGTTACGATCTCACCCCGAGAAGCTTACTGAAATAGGCCACGGTCAATTGTTTTGTAATAATACTGCACCAATCCCATACCTGGACGCGTCAATTTCCACAATGAACGGTTGGTTGAAATCTGGAATAATTAATACCGGAGGATTAACCATCGTCGTCTTGAGCTGTTCGAATACGGTGGTTGCTAAGTTAGTCCACCCAAAACTGTCTTTACGTAGCTGATCTGTCAAAGGTCTAGCAATTTGAGCATACTTCGCAACAAACTTGCGATAATACCCCGTAAGTCTAAGGAATCCCCTGAGTTCTCTCAAATTTCTGGGCAGTGGCCATTCCATGATGGCTTGAACCTTCACTACACCATAAATGGCCTATGGAAAACCTTGAAAACTGTTGCCGTATGTCCAAAATATGTTGCTGTAGGCCAAAAAATTGCAAAGCCAACACTTTTTTATGTTGGTTTTTTTTATGTTAGCTTTGGGGTCTATGCCAACATTATTCTCCTCTATGGCAACATGAGTTTTGGTGTTGTAGTAGACTTCTATAGCAACAATATTATTACCCTACACCAACATAATATCTATGTTGCCTTTGTATCATATTTTCTGTAAAATGAAAATGGGACCCACCTCTATACCCACAAAGTGAGCCCCACCTATGGAGTCCAGTATGGGACCCTGTGTGGGGCCCACTTTATGCCAACGCAAATTTTATCTACTGCAACATTTTCTAGCATTATTTGTTCTATTTGCCAACACTTTATAACATCAATTCCAACACTTTTCTATTTACGATTAGAAATACACAATTTGTATATATAGATTCCAGACCAACCAAATCAACACAACTTATTTTTTTCATTTCCACCAGACAACATAATACATAATAATCCAAACCAACAATTCAGATTCAACCAACGAGAAAAACATCTCCAAACATCCATCAACTAACTAGAAAAGTATATGCAAACATAATATTTCACAAAGTAGTTACGCACAATGTAACAGCCCCAGATCCGGGGTCGGAGATCCGGTCGTTACGGTCTCAATTCCCATCAATAATACTTGCACTTGAATCAAAACAATTAAACTACATACTGTGACCCCACAATACATCACCATACACACTCAACTAGTTATAGTCCCAGAGATGAAATTGAAACAAGTATCTAGTCATAGGATCCACAAGTTATAAGTTATTACAAACCCAAAAGATTACAGAGCATTTAAAAGTTCTTGCCGTTGATTACATTAATCATAAATATAAATAAGTCTGATACACAAAAGCTGAAGCTTAAAACACTGGTGGTTACTACCTCAGCTATGGCGGCTACGACATCAACGGGTAAATCTCTGACGACTGCTACCCGCTTTCGCAGGGTGTGACTGTTTCGGGCCATCTGCTCTAGCTGTTGTTGTGATATAAATAAATAAAGCAAGGGTGAGCAATAGAGCCCACCAAAAATAACTTATAACAGATTACCAAAATATAACAATTCAAAGATATATTGTAGCCACATGTTATGCCTTCAACAGATAAGAAACAAGTATAACGTAAAGGATGAAGTTACGAGGAAAATTAATGGAATATTTTCGTAACTCACAATCCACTTATGCATATATATCCTTAATCAGGTTTTCTCAGAGTCATAACTCATAAAAGATGGAGTTGCATGAATTTATTGTAACTTTATTTTGAACACTTTTCGACCTTCTGCCAACATGACCGGTAAACCTGTACCACGGTGTCATCCTTGGTCCCTTTCAATACATGTTGCATAATCCCTCTGCCAACATGATCGGTAAACCTGTACCAACGGAGCCATCCGTGATCCCTTTCAGTACATGTTGCAGAATTATCCAAAATGGATGATGAACCAATACTGGAGCCTTCTCCGCGCCCGTCGTACCCCCTTACTATGATCAGTAGCAGGTTGTACAACGAAAATATGTTTTTCTACATGTAGATGGAAGTATCACGACAGCCTGACATTGTCTACCGCCTTTCTGGATCTCCCGGCCCATTTGGGGCAATAAGGTGATGGATCGGCGCGACTCGACCTCTTACACATGCTCCTAGTTCAGATGAAATCCATGACTCTGAAACGTAAAGATCGTCTTCTTTTCCCCAAGTGTAATACTTGTTGATACGACTCAACTCAGTAGTCATATCTAGGTTGGAAAGGAAGATTTTCCAATATTTCCCAAGCGATGCTTGTTAATGGATATCGACTTGTTCCAGGAATTTACCCCTCAATCGTTGAGGTGGTACACAATATTTGACTTGCAGCAACTAAATTGCTTCGAGAAAATATCTGTCCCCTGACAGTTTTGAGTTGAGAGTTTAAAAAGAGTAGCAGTTACTTAAGACAGGTTTCCCATATTTTTGATAATTGAGCGAGCATTTAAATCCCCTTTAAAAGACAGATTTAAATGGAAAAACATTGTTTTGGGAACCTCTTTTTGATTTGAAAATAATTACTAATATTTACTACATAAGTAACCTTAAACGAATATTTGAAAATAATATTCATTAAGTAAGCAATCCTCAAATGAATATTTGAAAATAATATTCATTAAATAAATAATCTGCAAATGAATATTTGAAAATAATATTCATTAAATAAATAATCTTCAAATGAATATTTGAAAATAATATTCATTAAATAAATAATCTTCAAATGAATATTTGAAAATAATATTCATTAAATAAATAATCTTCAAATGAATATTTGAAAATAATATTCATTAAATAAATAAATAACCCTCGAATGAGTATTCAAAACTAATATTCATTAATTAAATAAATAATCTTCAAATGAATATTCAGAATAATATTCATTAACTAATCCTCAAATGGAAATAATATCCTTTAAGTCAATAATCCTCCAATGAATATAGATAATATTCTGTAAGTCGATAATCCTCAAATGAATATTAATAAATAATATTCTTAAAATGAATATTAATAAATAATATTCTTAACGTCAATAATCCTCAAATGAATATATATAAATAATATTCTTAAATAAAATAAATAACCCTCGAATAACAGTTATCCGATATCTTTATCGGAAAATAACCTTTCACATATACCGAAATATAATTACTTCTGATCTTAGAGAAAATCACTCGCCCTTATCCTAGGGCATTATATACAAAACTGGCTTATAACTGATATCCCATATCTAGCTTATAAGCCCCACATCAAATCATATCCTCAAGTATTGCTATATATATAGCAGTTCAAAAACAAGCAGACAATTTATATATCGCATTTACATCACATATATGCAAACAGTTTATTATCACAACAACAGTAGTATAGGTTTTGAAAACTTGCCTGGTTGTGAGGTAGGGGTAGTGTGCCTCGAGTCAATCCGGCGATCTATACATAGTCAAAAGATCCAAGGTTAATCACTTGAATATTTGCACGAAACTAAGTATGTACTTCACTTAAACCAAGACATGATTTCTAGTTAACTCCTTAAGAATCCTCTTGCGCACGCTCGACTCGAACATTTTTATAAAATAGAGATTAAATCCTTTTAACACGAAATCTTTTCGAGGGTCCTCCTAAACATACCTAGCATGTTAACACAAAGTTTCACGTTCTGATTGGTCACTTAAGGGGTTTGATCATTGCCTCAAAGTTGGCTAAGTAGTATAGTTCGGTTTCTCGAAACGTCCTTAATTAAAACATTCGTTTCTCCTAAACCGTAATTCGGAATCACATAATCTTTATATCAAAACGAACCTTGAAACAAGACCCATACAATACTAGGCAGTGGTGACTCTGGACAGAAGTCCTTATGTCCGAACATCATAGACAAAACAATGGTTAAGGAAAATCGGGCATTATAACGGCTATGAATCGGATAATCCCAAAATTTCAACCCATTCAACTTGCTCACCAATCTCTCCACACAACATATACATCTTATATATCTAAGAACTGAGGCCAAGCAATGCCTTTACGTTCTTAAAACTCAATACAACTCATAACAAAGCCCAATCATAGCTACTAAGATCATAAACATGCTTTTATACCATTAAAGCTAAAAAATCATTTAATACTTTCAAGGGTTCAAGGTCCATACCTCCTTGGTGTGTGTATAAGCCTAATAATCCTTGTATAGCCCTTATATAACCTTAAGCTAGCTTGAATCATCAAAAGAAACCAAGAATCAAAAGTTAGTTCTTGAAAATTACTATTCATCTCCATCTTTGACCTCAAATTCAAACATGAAAGACTTAACGAAAAGCTATAAGATTCATGGCTCACCTTGTACTAATCACTAGCTTCGTTTTAAGCTCTTGTTTGCAATTGTTGGTGGAAGAAATCTCTACTTCTCTCTTCTCCTTTTCTTGGCCGAAAGTTTTGAATAAAAAAATGGTGATGATGCTTGATTTTTCTTTTTGTTTAATTACTTTGATATTTGTGATCTTTTAATGGTCAAATGGTGAGTCATGGTCCTTGGCATCTTCTTCTTTCGACACTTGTCGCACATGCAACGGCTCTGTTAAAGTAACTTTGCTGGTTCGTTTCTTTTCACCTGGATGATCCAAATGTTGCATTTCTCGAACTAATCTTTTTACATGTTACTTCCATGTCTATATTTAATCATGTACGTCCCTGATATCTCTAATTCTTTTATTAATCCATATCCATAGAATTGATAATCTAAATCCTTCAATATTCCCAAATAATAATTAATCCATCCGTTAATGGTGAAATTTCGGAGAAAACGGAAATGCTATTTTTCCGATTCTGACAGCTTTTGCATTCCTTTATTTTCATCGTAGATCACTAATACAGCTTTGAAAGTTCATTATATCGTCCCGTATATAGGGTGGTCTGAAAAACTTTTTGAATGAAAAAGTTACTATTCATCAGTGGTTTTTCACAAAAGTCACTATTCATCCATAATCATTTGGATCATTATCCGTTCCAATATTCCTGTTTTATTTCCTCTTTATTTCTTGTACTTAGACAATGTTCTAGAGCTTTCTCGGGCATACACTATCTTGTTTACGGAGTTGTCGGATGCATACCAGATATTGATTTGGATGACATAAAATACTTTTCTTCCTTGGGGTGTTATATTCTTATTTTCCAGAGAGATTATTCTTATTTAAATGGTCAGTCCATTCTCACTATTCACAGAATACTTGAAAACTGAAATCCATATTCATTTCATAACTTGATTCTCAATTCATTACTACTATTCGTATATACATCAATATAAAATAAAAGTTTTTAATTCTACCCAAAATCTGGGGTCTTACAGTCTCCCCTCCTTAAAAGGATTCCGTCCCGGAATCACTCTGAAAACAAATGGGGATATCTTTCCAGCATTTCGCTTTCTAGCTCCCAAGTTGATTCTTCCACATTATGATTTTGCCACAAAACTCTGACTAGCTTGATGACCTTGTTTCGGAGCACTTGTTCCTTTTGATCTATGATTTCTACTGGTTGCTCCACATAGGTTAGGTCTGGCTGCATGTCCACGTGTTCGTATTCCACTATGTGCTTAGCATCCGGGTTGTACTTCCTCAGCATTGAAACATGAAACACATTGTGCACTTGTTGCAGGTTTGGGGGTAATGCTAGCTCATATGCTAAGTTTCCAATACGTCTTAAGATCTCAAATGGTCCAATATATCTAGGACTCAGTTTTCCTTTCTTTCCGAACCTCATCAAACCTTTCCAAGGAGATACCTTTAAGAACACTAGGTCTCCCACTTCATATTCCTTGTCTTTCTGGGCTAAATCAGCATACTTCTTTTGTCTATCTTGGGCTGCTACCAGCCGTCCTCTGATTAGATCTACTATGTCCTTAGTCTGTTGGACCACTTCGGGTCCAAGCATCTTTCTCTCCCCAACTTCATCCCAATACAAGGGGGATCGACATCTTCTTCCATAAAGGGCCTCGTAAGGCGACATTCCTATACTTGAATGAAAACTATTATTGTAGGAAAACTCAATCAGTGGTAGGTGATCATCCCAATTCCCTTTAAAGTCTATAGCACAGACCCTTAACATATCCTCTAGTGTTTGGATGGTCCTTTCACTTTGCCCGTCCGTTTGGGGGTGATAGGAAGTACTCATGTTCAGCCGGGTCCCTACACATTCTTGGAAGCTTCTCCAAAATCTGGAGTTAAATCTGGGATCTCGGTCAGATACTATGGCGACTGGGACTCCATGTCGCGCCACTATCTTTTTCAGGTAGATATCCACTAGTCTGTCGACAGTGTACCTTTCGTTGATCGGAAGAAAGTGTGCTGACTTCGTTAATCGGTCTATGATTACCCATATGGCATCGTGATTGGCCTTGGTCCTTGGTAAACCCACTACAAAGTCCATGGCTAGGTGTTCCCATTTCCATTCGGGAATCTCTAGGGGTCGCAACAGTCCACTGGGCCTCTGGTGTTTCGCCTTCACTCGTTGGCAGGTCAAGCATCTGCTTACCCACTCTGCTACATCCTTTTTCATGTTAGGCCACCAATAGTATTCTTTCAAATCTCCATACATCTTGGTGCTTCCTGGGTGGATTGAATACCTAGAACTGTGACTCTCGTGTAAAATCTCGTCTTTCAGTTCTCGAACATTCGGAACCCAAATTCGGTAAGTATACCTCCTTATTCCTTTATCATCCATGACAGTGTGGATCTCTTCTCCGGTCATTGACTGCCTGTCTTCACTTATCATCCTTTCTTGACACCTTCTTATCTTTTCCAACAACTCTGGCTGCAAGGAAATCTCAAACAGCTTTTCGGCGCCGTCCCCGGTCACCTTCACTTCTATTTCCATTTTCTCAAATTCTCTAATCAGCTCTTCTGATGACATTATCATCTTGAGTCTCTCCTTCCTACTAAGGGCGTTAGCCACCACATTGGCGTTCCCTGGGTGATAAAGAATCTCACAGTCATAATCCTTGATCAGCTCTAACCATCTTCTCTGGCGCATGTTGAGCTCCTTCTGGGTAAAAATATACTTGAGGCTCTTATGGTCAGTGTAAATCTCGCACTTCTCTCCATACAAGTAGTGCCTCCAAATCTTTAAGGCGAAAACTACGGCTGCTAATTCTAAATCATGAGTAGGATATCGAATCTCATATTCCTTCAATTGTCTCGATGCATATGCGATTACTTTACCGTGCTGCATTAGCACGCATCCTAATCCCTTATGCGAAGCATCACTGTAAATCACAAAATCTCCTTTTCCATCTGGCAATGCCAACACAGGGGCAGTTACCAATCTTTTCTTTAACTCTTGGAAACTCTTTTCGCATTTTTCCGTTTATTCAAATTTCTCGGTTTTACGGGTAAGTCGGGTTAACGGGGCAGCGATTTTCGCAAAATCCTTGACAAATCTTCTATAATACCCTGCTAACCCTATGAAACTCCTTACTTCTGTTGGTGTGGTTGGTCGTTCCCAATTTGAAACAGCCTCTATCTTGGAGGGGTCAACCAACACTCCCTCCTTGTTAATCACATGTCCTAAAAACTGAACCTCGTTTTTCCAGAATTCACACTTCGAGAATTTGGCATACAATTGCTCCTTCCTGAGTATTCCTAAGGCTATCCTCAAATGTTCTGCATGTTCTGCCTCTGTCTTTGAGTAGATAAGAATATCGTCAATGAAAACTATAACGAACTCGTCCAAATACTCCTTGAACACCCTATTCATTAAATCCATGAAAGCTGCTGGGGCATTGGTTAATCCAAACGACATCACCAAGAACTCATAATGTCCATATCTAGTACGGAACGCAGTCTTAGGAATATCTTCGGGTTTAATCTTTAATTGGTGATATCTGGTTCTCAGGTCAATCTTAGAGAAGTACACAACATCCTTTAGCTGGTCAAACAAATCGTCTATTCTGGGTAATGGGTACTTATTTTTTATAGTTAGCTTGTTCAACTCTCGGTAGTCGATGCATAACCTCATACTCCCATCCTTCTTCTTAACAAACAACACTGGTGCCCCCCATGGTGACACACTGGGTCTTATCATACCCTTCTACAACAGTTCCTTTAACTGGGTAGCTAGCTCTTTCATTTCCACTGGGGCTAACCGGTACGGGGCCTTCGAGACTGGCGCCGTCCCCGGGGCTAATTCAATAGCAAACTCAATTACCCTATCGGGTGGTAATCCTGGGAGATCTTGTGGAAACACATCTTCGAACTCATTGACTACTGGAATGTCCTGTAACCTAGGCACCTCTTTCTGGGTGTCTACAACATATGCTAAGTAAGCCTCATTTCCCTTTCGTAACAATCTTTTGGTCTGCGCCATGGTTAGAAATTTATGTGTCTGTTTCATTCCCCTAAACACTATTTCCTTCTTTCCTGGGGTATTTAATCTAACCTTTTTCCCTTTACAATCTATCTGCGCGTTATTGCGAGACAACCAATCCATCCCCAAAATGACATCAAATTCTCCTAATTTAAAAGGAATCAAATCCACACAAAAAGACTGTTCCCCTATTTCCAATTTGCAGTTTGGGTGCATCTGATTAACTGGGACTATTTCGTGGTTAGCTATCTCTACTTGTAGGGAATCCTTTAATGGTTGGGATTTAAGTTTCAATCTATGCGCAAAATCCCTCGATATAAAAGACTTAGTTGCTCCAGAATCAAATAAAACATTTGCGCTAACTGAATTCAGAGAAAAGGTACCTGCTATCACATCCGTGTTCCTCACGGCATCCTGCACTGTCATGTTGAAAGTCCTAGCGGTTGGTGGTTTGTTAGAGGCAGCTTTACTGGCCCCTGATGCTGTGGGTCGGTTCGTGGGGCAATCCTTCTTCATATGACCTTGACGTCCACACTGAAAACAAGTGAGGCCCTGGCTGACACTAGGGTTAGCTGCAGTACAATTGGTAGCATAATGGCCCCTTCGCCCACACTTGTAACAGATTATCTGAGTCTGGTTGCACACCCCAAGATGTCTCTTCCTACAAGTTGTACATACTGGTAATGGAGGTCGAGATTGGTACGAGTGGGACACTCCTGATGGGTTGCCGCCCTGGTTCACGCTTGAGCTTACGGTTCGCTTGAAACCCGTATTCCTTTCAGGTAGGGAGGCTGCCCCGCGGTTAAACCTATTTGGGGTGTGTCTTCCTGCCGAACCTCCACCCATACTTGCATGTTTCCTTTTTGTTCCTCCTTTCTCTCTTTCTCTCTTTCTCTCTGCATCTGATCACTCCCTGCTTCCACAATCGAAGCCTTTTGCACTAACGTGGCGTAGTCTGAAATTTCCAAGACTGCCACGTGATTCTGAATCCATTGTTTTAACCCTTGTTGAAACCTATTAGCTTTCTTTTCTTCGGTATCTACAAACTCTGGCACAAACCTTGATAGTTCGGTAAATTTTGCCTCGTATTCCGCCACCGTTAGATTATTCTGTTTCAGTTCCAAAAACTTAAGCTCCATCTGAGTTTTCATAAATCTTGGGAAATACTTTTCTAGAAATAATTGCTTGAACCTTTCCCAAGTCACGATAACATCCGTCTCCATGTTCTTCTTGGCCTCCCACCAATAGTTGGCCTCTCCTTTCAGTAGGTAAGTGGCAAAAACGGTCTTCTGCGCCTCTTCAATGCTTAAAATCTCAAAGGACTTTTCCATTTCTTTTATCCAAGCTCTTGCCTCTACTGGGTCAGCCGACCCTTGGAATTCTGGGGGCTTGAGTGACTTAAAAGCCCTGAAAGAGTTGGCTATGGCATTGTTGTTTCCTTGGGGTGGTTGGGGATAACGGTCCAAATTTTGCCTAAGTAGATTCATGAACTGACCCATGGGGTCTCCACCCTGGTCCTCTATTCTTTGCTCCTCTTCAACTTCCTCTTCTTCATTCTCAATGTCTGCAGTGAAAAAAGATTCATCATCCTCCCCATACTGGGAGTCGTCCTGTTCATTATAATCCTCATCCATTTCTTCATTATACTCAGGGTCTTCCCTATTTTGATTGTGGCTTTCTTGATCATCAGATTCAGGGGGATTAGCTCTAGTTCCCACTCTTCGTGGAGGCATCTTACTGAAATTTGGAAAATTCACATTAGGCCCGTTTACTGGGTTACGAATACAGTCGTTACATAATTGGAAGTAGACTTCCGCAGTTTTATATTTTATCACAATTTAATCGCACGGTGCAGACAACAGTATAATAAACTTGTGATCTCGTCACAACAGTACTGGATTCAACTGAAAGGAAACAAATATATACATGGTACCAACGATACAAAGTCTGAGTCAACATCGACAGTTTACCAGTACAACTGTCCTAACATCATCTAGTCAAAAGTGAAATACATGGTCTATCCTTCTAGTCAGAAAAAGGGATAATATATACAATGGAACAATCCCACAAAAGTCGGCACTACTACGTCCACACGTGACTAGAAGACTAGACTACTATATCACCAACTCTGAAATCAGCCACTGGTGCGGTGCCATGCCCTCACCCTCGCCATGGCTATGCGGAAAATCTCCTCAGCATCAACCCTGGATATCCTGCCATTGCCATCAGTAGGCAAAGCTCGAATCCTCATCCGTGCCCTCAGCTCAATGCGAGTCATCGCCCTCCGGGCAACCCGAGGGGGCACAGACCCCTCGCCGCCCTGGCGTACCATCCTGACATCTCTCTCCGCTGCTAGCTGCATCCGTGACTCTTCCAACCTAGCCTCAGCCGCTATCAAATCTGACTGAACTCTATTCACGGTCCAGTTATGCACACATACTGGTATCCCCTCCAACGGAACATGGGGTGGGGTAACCGGGTCAGCTGGTGGTGCATCCTCTGCCTGCTGTGGCTCAGGGGTAAGCTCCTCAAACTCATCAGGGGAAGGGCTCAAAGGCAGTGGTGGAGGGGTAGGGGCTCTCTCGATAGGAAGTGGAGTCTGGTCCTCAGCATCCCCCTCCATATCCTCAGTACCGGCTAGGGTCGGGTCCTCCTCGGGATCCTCATCATCAGAATCCTCAGCAACCTCAGTGTCCGCATCCGCCTGGACCTCCTCCGGGTCCTCCTCCGGGTCCTCCTCTGGGTTCTCCTGCCCAAAACCCTCATAGTATGGATCTGTAGTCTGAAGCAAGTCCTCATCATGCTGTCTCTCGTAAGCCTCAAGGTCAGAGATGTCGCTCGCCTACACAATAACGAACTTATGTTACCATCATGATATTAAAGTTCCCATAAGGGTTTTAGTCGAACTTGGCAAGAGTTCTTATTATCTTAGTGAATTTATTATTGTAACGTCGCATCATCTCTGGGGTTTATAACTCTAACGCTCTGATACCATTTCTGTAACAGCCCCAGATCCGGGGTCGGAGATCCGGTCGTTACGGTCTCAATTCCCATCAATAATACTTGCACTTGAATCAAAACAATTAAACTACATGCTGTGACCCCATAATACATCACCATACACACTCAACTAGTTATAGTCCCAGAGATGAAATTGAAACAAGTATCTAGTCATAGGATCCACAAGTTATAAGTTATTACAAACCCAAAAGATTACAGAGCATTTAAAAGTTCTTGCCGTTGATTACATTAATCATAAATATAAATAAGTCTAATACACAAAAGCTGAAGCTTAAAACACTGGTGGTTACTACCTCAGCTATGGCGGCTACGACATCAACGGGTAAATCTCTGACGACTGCTACCCGCTTTCGCAGGGTATGACTGTTTCGGGCCATCTGCTCTAGCTGTTGTTGTGATATAAATAAATAAAGCAAGGGTGAGCAATAGAGCCCACCAAAAATAACTTATAACAGACTACCAAAATATAACAATTCAAAGATATATTGTAGCCACATGTTATGCCTTCAACAGATAAGAAACAAGTATAACGTAAAGGATGAAGTTACGAGGAAAATTAATGGAATATTTTCGTAACTCACAATCCACTTATGCATATATATCCTTAATCAGGTTTTCTCAGAGTCATAACTCATAAAAGATGGAGTTGCATGAATTTATTGTAACTTTATTTTGAACACTTTTCGACCCTCTGCCAACATGACCGGTAAACCTGTACCACGGTGTCATCCTTGGTCCCTTTCAATACATGTTGCATAATCCCTCTGCCAACATGATCGGTAAACCTGTACCAACGGAGCCATCCGTGGTCCCTTTCAGTACATGTTGCAGAATTATCCAAAATGGATTATGAACCAATACTGGAGCCTTCTCCGCGCCCGTCGTACCCCCTTACTATGATCAGTAGCAGGTTGTACAACGAAAATATGTTTTTCTACATGTAGATGGAAGTATCACGACAGCCTGACATTGTCTACCGCCTTTCTGGATCTCCCGGCCCATTTGGGGCAATAAGGTGATGGATCGGCGCGACTCGACCTCTTACACATGCTCCTAGTTCAGATGAAATCCATGACTCTGAAACGTAAAGATCGTCTTCTTTTCCCCAAGTGTAATACTTGTTGATACGACTCAACTCAGTAGTCATATCTAGGTTGGAAAGGAAGATTCTCCAATATTTCCCAAGCGATGCTTGTTAATGGATATCGACTTGTTCCAGGAATTTACCCCTCGATCGTTGAGGTGGTACACAATATTTGACTTGCAGCAACTAAATTGCTTCGAGAAAATATCTGTCCCCTGACAGTTTTGAGTTGAGAGTTTAAAAAGAGTAGCAGTTACTTAAGACAGGTTTCCCATATTTTTGATAATTGAGCGAGCATTTAAATCCCCTTTAAAAGACAGATTTAAATGGAAAAACATTGTTTTGGGAACCTCTTTTTGATTTGAAAATAATTACTAATATTTACTACATAAGTAACCTTAAACGAATATTTGAAAATAATATTCATTAAGTAAGCAATCCTCAAATGAATATTTGAAAATAATATTCATTAAATAAATAATCTTCAAATGAATATTTGAAAATAATATTCATTAAATAAATAATCTTCAAATGAATATTTGAAAATAATATTCATTAAATAAATAATCTTCAAATGAATATTTGAAAATAATATTCATTAAATAAATAATCTTCAAATGAATATTTGAAAATAATATTCATTAAATAAATAAATAACCCTCGAATGAGTATTCAAAACTAATATTCATTAATTAAATAAATAATCTTCAAATGAATATTCAGAATAATATTCATTAACTAATCCTCAAATGGAAATAATATCCTTTAAGTCAATAATCCTCCAATGAATATAGATAATATTCTGTAAGTCGATAATCCTCAAATGAATATTAATAAATAATATTCTTAAAATGAATATTAATAAATAATATTCTTAACGTCAATAATCCTCAAATGAATATATATAAATAATATTCTTAAATAAAATAAATAACCCTCGAATAACAGTTATCCGATATCTTTATCGGAAAATAACCTTTCACATATACCGAAATATAATTACTTCTGATCTTAGAGAAAATCACCCGCCCTTATCCTAGGGCATTATATACAAAACTGGCTTATAACTGATATCCCATATCTAGCTTATAAGCCCCACATCAAATCATATCCTCAAGTATTGCTATATATATAGCAGTTCAAAAACAAGCAGACAATTTATATATCGCATTTACATCACATATATGCAAACAGTTTATTATCACAACAACAGTAGTATAGGTTTTGAAAACTTGTCTGGTGGTGAGGTAGGGGTAGTGTGCCTCGAGTCAATCCGACGATCTATACATAGTCAAAAGATCCAAGGTTAATCACTTGAATATTTGCACGAAACTAAGTATGTACTTCACTTAAACCAAGACATGATTTCTAGTTAACTCCTTAAGAATCCTCTTGCGCACGCTCGACTCGAACATTTTTATAAAATAGAGATTAAATCCTTTTAACACGAAATCTTTTCGAGGGTCCTCCTAAACATACCTAGCATGTTAACACAAAGTTTCACGTTCTGATTGGTCACTTAAGGGGTTTGATCATTGCCTCAAAGTTGGCTAAGTGGTATAGTTCGGTTTCTCGAAACGTCCTTAATTAAAACATTCGTTTCTCCTAAACCGTAATTCGGAATCACATGATCTTTATATCAAAACGAACCTTGAAACAAGACCCATACAATACTAGGCAGTGGTGACTCTGGACAGAAGTCCTTATGTCCGAACATCATAGACAAAACAATGGTTAAGGAAAATCGGGCATTATAACGGCTATGAATCGGATAATCCCAAAATTTCAACCCATTCAACTTGCTCACCAATCTCTCCACACAACATATACATCTTATATATCCAAGAACTGAGGCCAAGCAATGCCTTTACGTTCTTAAAACTCAATACAACTCATAACAAAGCCCAATCATAGCTACTAAGATCATAAACATGCTTTTATACCATTAAAGCTAAAAAATCACTTAATACTTTCAAGGGTTCAAGGTCCATACCTCCTTGGTGTGTGTATAAGCCTAATAATCCTTGTATAGCCCTTATATAACCTTAAGCTAGCTTGAATCATCAAAAGAAACCAAGAATCAAAAGTTAGTTCTTGAAAATTACTATTCATCTCCATCTTTGACCTCAAATTCAAACATGAAAGACTTAACGAAAAGCTATAAGATTCATGGCTCACCTTGTACTAATCACTAGCTTCATTTTAAGCTCTTGTTTGCAATTGTTGGTGGAAGAAATCTCTACTTCTCTCTTCTCCTTTTCTTGGCCGAAAGTTTTGAATAAAAAATGGTGATGATGCTTGATTTTTCTTTTTGTTTAATTACTTTGATATTTGTGATCTTTTAATGGTCAAATGGTGAGTCATGGTCCTTGGCATCTTCTTCTTTCGACACTTGTCGCACATGCAACGGCTCTGTTAAAGTAACTTTGCTGGTTCGTTTCTTTTCACCTGGATGATCCAAATGTTGCATTTCTCGAACTAATCTTGTTACATGTTACTTCCATGTCTATATTTAATCCTGTACGTCCCTGATATCTCTAATTCTTTTATTAATCCATATCCATAGAATTGATAATCTAAATCCTTCAATATTCCCAAATAATAATTAATCCATCCGTTAATGGTGAAATTTCGGAGAAAACGGAAATGCTATTTTTCCGATTCTGACAGCTTTTGCATTCCTTTATTTTCATCGTAGATCACTAATACAGCTTTGAAAGTTCATTATATCGTCCCGTATATAGGGTGGTCTGAAAAACTTTTTGAATGAAAAAGTTACTATTCATCAGTGGTTTTTCACAAAAGTCACTATTCATCCATAATCATTTGGATCAGTATCCGTTCCAATATTCCTGTTTTATTTGCTCTTTATTTCTTGTACTTAGACAATGTTCTAGAGCTTTCTCGGGCATACGCTATCTTGTTTACGGAGTTGTCGGATGCATACAAGATATTGATTTGGATGACATAAAATACTTTTCTTCCTTGGGGTGTTATATTCTTATTTTCCAGAGAGATTATTCTTATCTAAATGGTCAGTCCATTCTCACTATTCACAGAATACTTGAAAACTGAAATCCATATTCATTTCATAACTTGATTCTCAATTCATTACCACTATTCATATATACATCAACATATAATAAAAGTTTTAATTCTACCCAAAATCTGGGGTCTTACAGTCTCCCCTCCTTAAAAGGATTCCGTCCCGGAATCACTCTGAAAACAAATGGGGATATCTTTCTAGCATTTCGCTCTCTAGCTCCCAAGTTGATTCTTCCACATTATGATTTCTCCACACCATTCTGACTAGTTTGATGACCTTGTTCCGGAGCACTTGTTCCTTTCGATCTATAATTTCCATTGGTTGCTCCACATAGGTCAAGTCGGGTTGCATGTCTACGTGCTCGTATTCCACTATATGCTTAGCGTCTGACTTGTAGGGCCTTAGCATCGAAACATGAAACACGTTGTGGACTTGTTGCAAATATGGGGGTAGTGCCAGTTCATATGCTAGCTTTCCAATACGCCTCAAAATTTCAAACGGCCCAATGTATCTAGGGCTCAACTTTCCTTTCTTCCCAAATCTCATCAACCCCTTCCAAGGAGACACTTTTAAGAACACTAGGTCTCCTACTTCATACTCTTTGCCCTTCCGAGCCAAATCTGCATACTTCTTTTGTCTATCCTGGGCTGCTACTAGCCGTCCTCTGATTAGATCAACTACGTTCTTTGTCCTTTGAACCATTTCCGGTCCTAGCAACTTACGCTCACCAACTTCATCCCAATACAAGGGAGACCTGCATCTTCTTCCATAAAGGGCCTCATAAGGTGGCATTCTGATGCTCGCTTGGAAGCTATTATTATAAGAGAATTCAACCAATGGCAAGTGATCATCCCAACTTCCTTTAAGATCTAGGGCACAGAACCTCAGCATATCCTCAAGGGTTTGGATGGTCCTTTCACTTTGCCCATCTGTCTGAGGGTGATAGGCAGTACTCATATTCAGCTTGGTTCCGGCACATTCTTGAAAGCTCCTCCAAAATCTTGAATTAAATCTGGGATCTCGATCCGATACAATGGTCACCGGGACTCCATGCCGGGCCACAATCTCCTTCACATAGATGTCTACTAGTTTGTCAACAGTGAATCTTTCATTAATTGGTAGAAAGTGGGCTGACTTCGTTAGTCGGTCTATTATCACCCATATGGCGTCATGATTGGCCTTGGTCCTTGGTAAACCCACAACAAAGTCCATTGCTATATGATCCCATTTCCATTCGGGAATTTCCAGAGGTTGTAGAAGTCCACTGGGCCTTTGGTGTTCAGCTTTTACTCTTTGACAGGTCAGGCATTTGCCTACCCATTCCGCCACGTCTCTTTTCATGTTAGGCCACCAATAATACTCTTTCAAATCTTGATACATCTTATTTCCTCCTGGGTGAATTGAGTATCTGGTATTGTGAGCTTCATGTAGAATCTCATCTTTTAGCTCTGGGACGTTAGGAATCCAAATTCTATAAGTATATCTCATTATGCCCTGGTTGTCTTTCTCAGTCTTTGTCTCTTCCCCCGTCAGGGATTTTCTTTCTTCTTGGAGCATTCGCTCTTGGCACAACTTGATCTTTTCTAACAATGGGGGTTGGACCTGAATTTCCATTAATTTTTCTTGACCATCTCCCGGCATTCTGATCTCAATTTCCAACTTCTCCATATCCCTTATAAGTGTTTCCTCCAAAGTCATCATCTTAAGCCTCTCCTTTCTGCTAAGGGCGTCAGCCACCACATTGGCTTTACCCGGGTTATAACGAATTTCACAGTCATAATCTTTAATCAGTTCTAGCCATCTTCTCTGGCGCATGTTAAGCTCTTTTTGGGTAAAGATGTACTTAAGGCTCTTATGTTCAGTGTAGATTTCGCATTTTTCCCCATACAAGTAATGCCTCCAAATCTTTAAGGCGAAAACTATCGCTGCCAATTCTAGATCGTGAGTTGGGTATCGAATCTCGTAGTCCTTTAGCTGCCTTGACGCATACGCGATTACTTTATCATGCTGCATAAGCACACACCCTAATCCTTTGTGCGAAGCATCACTGTAAATCACGAAGTCTCCTTTTCCATCAGGCAACGCCAACACGGGGGCCGTCACCAACCTTCTCTTCAGCTCTTGAAAGCTTTTCTCACATTTATCTGTCCATTCAAACTTCTCTGTCTTGCGGGTAAGTCGTGTTAACGGGGCTGCTATCTTTGCAAAATCTTGCACAAATCTTCGGTAATACCCTGCCAGTCCGATAAAGCTCCTTACCTCTGTTGGGGTGGTTGGACGCTCCCAATTCGAAACTGCTTCTATCTTGGAGGGGTCAACCAACACTCCTTCTTTATTAATTACATGCCCTAAAAATTGCACCTCCTCCTTCCAGAATTCACACTTCGAGAACTTGGCATACAACTGCTCTTTCCTGAGAACTCCTAGGGCTATTCTAAGATGCTCAGCGTGTTCTACTTCCGTCTTAGAATAGATAAGAATGTCATCAATGAAAACTATGACGAATTTGTCCAAATATTTCTTGAACACTCTATTCATCAAGTCCATAAAGGCTGCGGGGGCATTGGTTAATCCAAACGACATCACCAAGAACTCGTAATGTCCATAACGGGTACGGAATGCAGTCTTAGGGATATCCTCGGGTTTAATCTTCAACTGGTGATATCCAGTTCTCAAGTCAATCTTAGAAAAGTATACAGCATCTTTTAGCTGATCAAACAAATCATCGATTCTTGGCAAAGGATACTTGTTCTTTATGGTTAGCTTGTTTAATTCGCGATAGTCGATGCACAATCTCATACTCCCATCCTTCTTCTTAACAAACAACACTAGTGCGCCCCAAGACGACACACTAGGTCTTATAAAGCCTTTCTCTAACAGTTCTTGCAACTGGGTAGCCAGCTCCTTCATCTCTACTAGGGCTAGTCTGTACGGGGCCTTGGACACGGGCGCTGTTCCTGGGGCTAGCTCAATCGCAAACTCAATTTCTCTGTCGGGTGGTAACCCTGGAAGATCTTGGGGAAACACATCCTCGAATTCATTGACTACTGGAATATCTTACAGATTGGGCACCTCCTTCTGGGTGTCCACCACGTAGGCTAAGTAAGCTTCGTTTCCCTTTTGCAACAATCTCTTGGTTTGGGCCATGGTTAAGAATTTTTGTGTCTGTCTTATCCCTTTAAACATTATATCTTTCTTCCCTGGGGTACTCAATCTAATCTTCTTCCCTCTACAATCTATCTGAGCGTTATTACGGGACAACCAATTCATTCCTAAAATAACATCAAACTCCCCTAATTTGAAAGGAATCAAATCAACAGAAAAAGATTGATCTCCTATTTTTAACTCACATCCGGGGTTAATCTGATTAACGAGGACTATCTCATGATTGGCTATCTCTACTTACAAGGAACCTCTCAGGGGTTGAGCTTCAAGTCCTAATTTATAAGCAAAGTCCCTTGATATAAAGGATTTAGTCACTCCAGAATCAAATAAAACATTTGCACTAACCGAATTGAGGGAAAGAGTACCTGCTATCACATCGGTATCCCTCACCGCATCCTGCACTGTCATGTTAAAAGTTCTGGCCGTTGGTGGCTTGTTGGAGGCAGCCTTGCTGGCCCCTGATGCTGCTGGCTTGCCCCCTGGACAATTTCTTGATATGTGTCCCTGCTGTTAGGTTTAGGGGCTACACACCAATACGAGATTCAAACAAACAAACAAAGCAAAGCACACAAACAATATATATGACGCAGAAACAACCACGTCCCAACTTGTATTATTAATCAAAACAGTTATCAATAATACAATCAATCTTACCAACGGTGTATCACTCACACGATACTCAAGCCAAACAATGCTCAAGCATACATCAAACATAATATGACTATGTTTATATAGCCACCCAAAACTTAGCCACCAAGACTTGCCATACTTGTTTTACAAGACTTACCATACTTGTTTTACAAGACTTTTTATTCTTGGTACCTAATTCCCTAATATAATGACCAAGACATACCATATATAATAATTGTCTATCCATACAATTATTACCATATATAATAATTGTCTACCCATATAATTATTACCAAAACAGTCTTAATCACCCAAACTCATATTACCATATTGGGTTGAACAACCGGTCAAACCCAACAATCATCCCCTTCAACCCAATACCCATATCAGGTTGAACGATATCCATCAACGACATCGACGTCCCTCCGCCATGCCTCCCCTCGAACAAGAACCTCTCCTTCTAGCACGAAAAGATTTCTCTTGTCCTTCCAACCTTTGAGTATCTCTAAATCCATTTTAGTGACCTCCAACATTCCGCTCTTCATCATAACAGTATATCCCAAATCAACTAATTTACCCAATGAAATTAGATTTCGATTTAACTCCGGCACGTACCTTACTTGAGTTAACTTCCGAACATGACCATTGTGAAGTTTCATCATTACCTCACCAATTCCAGCAACCTTTACCCTTTTACCGTTTGGTAAAACTACCATCTTTCCCTCACACTTCTTGTAGGACGAGAACCACTCCCTCCTAGCGCATATGTGATGAGAACATCCCGAGTCAAGCACCCATTCTTCTTTCGATCCCTTATCTTCTTGAACCAAAAGAGCATCATCATCAGTTGCCACAAGCGAAACATTACCCCCCTCCTCGAGTTTTCTTCAACTCCTTCAAGTCTTCTTTTGCCTTTGGACACATAGATTGTATATGCCCCAATTCTTCACAATAAAAGCACTTGATATTTGGGTTATGTTTCTTACCATACTTCTTTTTCTTGTCACGCGCATCCACCACGAGTGCACTTCCATTCGATGTGTCACTCGATCCTTGCTTCATCAATCTTTCGGCTTCTAGAAGAACGACAATGGTCTCATCCAAAGCTAACTTCGTTTTCCCAACCAACAGAGAAGTAATCACAGTACTATACTTCTTTGGTAGAGACACAAGTAGAAGAACAGCCTTGTCTTCATCCTTCAATTTTTCATCCAAATTATTCAGCTGGTTGATCAGGCCATTAAAACGATTCAGATGATCTCTCAGATCTCCCTCTTCTTCCATCTTGAGCCCGAACAAATCTTTCTTAATGAACAACTTATTTGCTAACGACTTTGAGTGATACGTCTTCATCAACTTCTCCTATAAATTTTTAGGGTTATTTTCCTCAAGAACATCATACTTGATTTCCGGTGCAAGGGCCAACCGGATCGTTGATGCCGCACGTAACTTCATGTCTTCCCACTTTGCGGCCTCAACATCAGTAGGCTTTTTCTCTTCGAGAGTTGCATATAACCCTCGCTGAATTAACAGATCTTTCACCGTGCTCTGCCATAAGGCAAAATTGTTTCTTCCATCAAACAATTCAATCTCGAGCTTTCCCCCAAACTTATCCATCTCGAATCACGAACCTTGGCTCTTGATACCACTTGTTAGGTTTAGGGGCTACACACCAATACGAGATTCAAACAAACAAACAAAGCAAAGCACACAAACAATATATATGACGCAGAAACAACCACGTCCCAACTTGTATTATTAATCAAAACAGTTATCAATAATACAATCAATCTTACCAACGGTGTATCACTCACACGATACTCAAGCCAAACAATGCTCAAGCATACATCAAACATAATATGACTATGTTTATATAGCCACCCAAAACTTAGCCACCAAGACTTGCCATACTTGTTTTACAAGACTTACCATACTTGTTTTACAAGACTTTTTATTCTTGGTACCTAATTCCCTAATATAATGACCAAGACATACCATATATAATAATTGTCTATCCATACAATTATTACCATATATAATAATTGTCTACCCATATAATTATTACCAAAATAGTCTTAATCACCCAAACTCATATTACCATATTGGGTTGAACAACCGGTCAAACCCAACACCTGCTGACCACAATTATAACAAGTAGGGCTCTTGCCGTCACTAAGGAAATCCCTGGTACAAGAACTGGCATAATGGCCTTGTCGTCCACATTTATAACAAGTTGTCGTACCCACTTTGCATACACCTGGGTGTCTCCTTTTACAAGTGGCACATATCGAAAATGAAGGTCGAGAGGAGTGAGACTGTGGTGCTCCTGACTGCTTATTACTTTGGTTTAGGCTGGTGCCCACGGTTGGCCTGGATCCTTCATTTCTACCAGGTAGCGAAAACGCCCTGCGATTGAACTTATTTGAAGGGTTGCCTCTATTCGAACCCCCTCCCATACTCACATGCTTCCTCTTTCTTCCTCCTCTTTCTTTCTGGACTTGGTCAATGCCTGCTTCTGCGATTGAGGCTTTCTGTACTAGGGTGGCATAATCTGTAATTTCCAGAATAGCCACTCGATTCTGGATCCCTGGCCTCAGCCCTTGCTGAAACCTACTAGCTTTCTTTTCGTCCGTGTCCACGAGGCACGAACCTTGACAGTTCAGTAAACTTCGCTTCATACTCTGCCACTGATAAATTATTTTGCTTTAGCTCCAAGAACTTGAGCTCCATCTGAGTCTTCATAAATCTCGGAAAATACTTCTCCAGAAATAACTGCTTAAACCTTTCCCATGCTATCACAGCATCTTCTTCCATATTTCTCTTGGCCTCCCACCAATAGTTGGCCTCTCCCTTTAACATGTACGTTGCAAAAACGGTCTTTTGTGCTTCCCCAATACTCAAAATTTCAAATGACTTCTCCATCTCCTTAATCCATGCCCTCGCCTCTACTGGGTCGGCTGATCCTGTAAACTCGGGAGGCTTTAGTGATTTGAAGGCCCTGAAAGAGTTGGCCACATTACTGTTGTCCCCTTGAGGTGGTTGGGGTTGTCGAACCAAATTTTGTCTAAGCAAGTCCATGAACTGACCCATAGGGTCTCTATTCCGATCTTCCCTCTCTTTCTCAACCTCAGGTTCTTCCCTTTCGTCCTCAAATTCCTCGGTGTAGAAGGTTTCATCTCTTTCCCCATACTGGGAGTCTTCCTGCTCATTATAATCTTCATCATATTCTTCATCATACTCAGGGTTTCCACCATGTTGGTTGTGACTCCCTTGGTCGGTAGACTCATGGGGATTAGCCCTAGTTCCCATTCTTCGCGGAGGCATCTTACTGAAATTTTGGAAAACCACATTAAATTTATGCACCTATTTCGTAGGATTTCTCCTTATACAATGATAGTATATTTGGGATTTAGGATCCCCAGTTCTATATATGATGGCAATTTAATCGGAAAATGCGCACATATAAAGATCAAACACACTGGTGACCATGTCACTAAAACTAATGTAACTGAAACGAAAACCCATATATACATAGTGCTGCCAAACTACAACATCTGAACCAACATCATAGTTTTAGAGTACAACTGCCTGATAACAACAACTAGCATAAAAGTGAGATACAAAGTCTATCCATCTAGTCTGCCTACGGGAAGCTATATACAACAAAACAAACCCTCCGAAAATCGGCACTATACTGTGGCCGGGCAAGACTAGTAGGCTAGACTACCATATCACTGTATCTGGAATCAGCCACGAGCGCGGGTCAGGGCCCTCACCCTGATCATCGCAAGACGGACGATCTCCTCAGTATCAAATCGGGACACTCTGCCACCTCCGTCTGTCTGTAAAGCCCTAATCCTCGCTCGTGCCCGACGCTTGATGCGGGTCACCTTCCTCCTAAAAGCCTGAGGGCGAAGGGTCCTCCTGACACGCTGGAGCCTAAGCCTCTCAGTCCTCTCTGCGGCGAGCTGTAGCCGAGACTCTACCAACCTGGCCTCTGCTGCTGTCAAATCTGTAATCATCCTGCTCACCATCCATCCATGCACAGAAACCGGTATACCCTCTAGGGGAACATGGGGCGGAGTGACCGGGCTCGCTGGCGGGACATCCTCTGCCTGAGTGGGCTCTGGGGTCTGCTCCTCATGATCCTCAGGAGGACTCAGCGGGAGAGGTGGGGAACTAGGGGGACTAGGGGGAAATGGAGGTAAGACAGAAACTGGACTCCCCGAATCATCCCAACCCTGCTCCTCAGCCTGAGCCTCACCCTCCATCTCCTCCTCTAAATCTGCCTCAACAACCGGAATCTCCTCGTCGAACTCAGTGACCGGAGCCCACTCTGGATCCACCTCTGGATCCTCCTCCGGGTCCTCCTCCGGATCCTCCTCTTGGTGCTCATCTCCTGATCTCTCATAGTGTGGGTCTGAGGCCCGGAGTACCTCCTCATCATGCTGCCGCTCAAGCCCCTCTGGGTCTGGGATATCGACCGCCTACACAATAACGAACTATATTACTATCATGGTATTTAAGAGTTCCCATAAGGGTTTTAGGTGAACTTGGCAAGGGTTCTTATTATCTTAGTGAGTTTATAATTATAACGTCTCATCATCTCTGGGATGTCTAACTCTTTCTCTGATACCATCTCTGTAACAGCCCCAGATCCGGGGTCAGAAATCTGGTCGTTACGGTCATCATTCCATACATCATGCTTGACTTGAATCATTATAAATAAACAACATGCTATGACCCCACCATCTAAGCTCACATACACACATACAAGTTATAGTCCCAGATATGAACTTGAAATAAGTAATGCTAACAGGATCCACATACATATCATAAGTATTTACAAGCCCAAAATATAATTTACAAGTTTATGTTTGCTGCCACTTCTTTAAGTTATGTCATACATATAATTAAAAGCTGAATCCAACTACCAGTCTATATCACTAGTAAGTTCTACCTCAGCTATGGCGGCAATAGTGTCAGGGGAGAGTCCTCTGGGTACCCGCGCCCTCTTGTGCATGGTGGTTTCGGTACGAGCCATCTGGTTTATCTGTTGTGGTGATATATATAAAACAAGCAAGGGTGAGCAACGAGGCCCACCAAAATAATACTGAACTGATAAACAATATATATCCAAGTATCATCTTTCACAATAAACATTTACTTCATGTCATAATCTGGAAATAAAGACAATGTAAAATATTCCCAATCCATTTTCGAAACTCAACTGATTCCATATACCTTTTTCAAAACAATCATATACCTTTCGTAATTTCATATGCTTTCTCATAACTCATATACTGGAATAAACTTGAATACTCTTGAGTAAACTTTCTTTTTTTGAAAACTTGCATAAAACTGAATAACTTGAGTAAACTTTCTATTTCTGAAAACTTGCATAACACATGCTCTTTCATGGATGATGAACTGTACATGGAGATTCTGGGCGCCGAGGAAACCCCTACGATGATCAGTCGCAAGCTGTATCCCCCTGGTCTTTTTCTACGTAGAAGGGATGATAATCAGTCTCACACCGACTTACCTCCCCGCCTTCGATTGTAGGTAGGAAGGACAGACCCGTTCCACCAGTCCGTCGGCCTGTTACTCTCCTATGAGGAAGAACAGACCCGTTGCAATAGTCCGTCAGTCTGTTACTCTCCTCTTATCCTACGGTCGGGCACTTACTGATAAACTAAGGGAAAAACAAACCCGTTGTAATAGTCCGTCGGCCTTATTGTAATTCCCTTAGGGGACCGGCGCTACTCAGTCCCTTACATATTCTCCAAGTTCGAGTAAATCCATAACACTGAAACATAAAGTTCCTTTCCCTTTTTCCCCAAGTATACAACTCCACAAAGTAGTCATATCTGGTTGGAAAGGAAAATTCACCCACATTTCCCAAGCTGACGCTTGTTAATGGATACAACTGATTCCACTGATCTTACTCCTCGAGTCTTGAGGAAGTAATCAAAATCATTTTGATGGTAGCATACGAAGCTGTTAAATTAATAGTTTCAAAAAGATTTAGGACCGGGCAGTCCACTTGAAACAAACATAAAATCTTGAGAAAGGTTCCATGCATCTTTGTAGTTTGAGCGAACATTTAAGTCTTTCTGAATATAGACTTAAAAGGGAAATAGATTTGGGAACCTTCTCTAATTATATTTATAATTGACTGAATAAAACTTTATTAGCTATCTAGGGTTAAAGGATAGTTTTCACAAAATACTTCCTTAAGAAGTAGGGCTTTAAATAATTAATGAAAACTATATTTAATAAAGAATATTTATTTAGAAGTAATTTCCAAATACTTTCTTAACAAAATAATTGATAATAAATTAATCACCTTATACTTAGGTACATTCTTAGCAGTTAAACCCCAAATAATCCTCAGTTTATAAATCATTTAACCAGATTAATTATAATAATATAATAAAATAACCCTAGATAGCAACTGATACAATTCTCGGTACGTAGTATAAATACAGAGTATATATAATATAACTCTAGATACAACTGATACAAATAACTTCTACTTAGCATCATAAGTATCATTTTGAAATTATGAACAGATAGCATATATATCAAAATCTTTTGTTTATCACCACAACAGTTTATAGAGGCATAGGTTTGAAAACTTGCCTGATCTCTGCGTCTGAGGGTGGTGTCTCGCAATGGTCCGGTGATCTATCAACAATAAAGATACCTTTTATCAATAATTCATACTTAGGAATCAAGCAAACATTATTCTTAAACTTAAACACCGTACCAATGCAACTATATGATCATAACCATTGCAATCTCTACTAACATCTTATGATTAGGTACTTGTTTGTTATCAAGGGACGTCCTCCCAACTTGCCCTTGATCTGACTTGATGTTATAAATGCTCTAGAGTCGACCTCTTATGATCCATTTCAAGGTTTTTGATTCGTTTCTCAAAGTGTTTCTAAAGTTATGTCCAAGTACTTGTTTTAAGGGGTTTCTCGCACTTAGCCTTACTGTCTCTAATATTTAATCATCAAGATCAACCCCTGCTATAACCGAGTTAAGAAAGCTCAATTTCAGTTACGAACGTTTCCTCTTGTTTTAGAACCACTTTTACTAATTTGGCCGTATCTCCTAAACCGTAAGTCGAATAGCTTCGATTTTCATGCCAAAATGATCTACGTTCAAAAATCTATAAGTACAAGTCATATACTCCTCAAGGTCAGAGACCTATCCCGACTATTAAGCTCTGTTTTTAAAGGTTTTAGAAATTTTGACATTACGACGGCTATAAATCGGATAATCCCAAAATTCAAACCATTCAATTTGCTCATCGATCACTCCACTCAACATATACATCTTATTCAACCAAGAACTGAGGCCAAGCAATGCCTTTACGTTCTTAAAACTCAATATAACTTATAACAAAGCCCAATCATAGCTACTAAGATCATAAGCATGCTTTTACACCATTAAAGCTTCAAAAATCACTTAATACATTCAAGGGTTCAAGGTTCATACCTCCTCCAAGCTTGTTTACTTCCAATACACCTATATAAACTTAGATCCTTGCTTGATATAACCTTTAGAAGTCATAAATTCAAAATCAAAACCAAACAAAAACTTGGTTACTATTCATTCATCATCTTCATCCATTTATTTGAACATGAAATACTTAAAGGATGGCTATAAGATTCATGGCTCACCTTGTACTACTCACTAGCTTTGATTTAAGCTCTAGATTGAAATTGTTGGTGGAAGAAATCTCCAAATCCCCTTCCTTCTTGAAGCTTGGCCGAGAGCTCCTTAATGGGGTGGTGGTGGTGATGCTTCTCTTTTTCACTTTATTACATGTTTTATTATGTATCTATCCTTACTTTTGCAAGACTAAATGCTAGCCTTTGGATTAGATTTCCACTTTTGTGTTGGGTTCATCTTGGCCATCCACTTGTTGGCTTGTCCTTGGTTGCTTTTACTTTAGCCATTTTGCATCCTAGTCCTTCATCTTTTAGTTGACTTACACTTTGGTCCCTCTTGAGTTTCCTTCTTTCACCAACTAGCTCCTCTTTTATTCTTGTAACAAAATAATGTTATACTTGTACGTCGCATTTATTTATTCGTATTTTGTTGATCCGGTACTGCTCTGCTTCGTAAATGTTTTCAGTGGTTTTTCTATAATCCCTTTGAAATGATTTCTCTGAATGTCCTGAGTATCTTAAATAAAATCTTGTATTATAATTCCATTTGTAGACTCGTATATAGTGTGATGTGATCCCATTCTTATCTTAAGGAATCTACTATTCACCATAATCATTTGGATCACTATCAGTTCCAATATTCCTGGTTTATTTCCTCTTTATTTCTTGCACTTATAAAATGTTCTAATGCTTCCTCGGGCACACGCTATCTTGTTTACAGAGTTGTCGGATGCGTACCAGATATCGATTTGGATGACATAAAAATACTTTTCCTTCTTGGGGTGTTATATTCTTATTTTCAAGAGAGATTATTCTTATCTAAATGGTCAGTCCATTCTCACTATTCACAAAATACTTGAAAACTGAAATCCATATTCATTTCATAACTTGATTCTCAATTCATTACCACTATTCATATATACATCAACATATAATAAAAGTTTTAATTCTACCCAAAATCTGGGGTCTTACATGAGCCATTTATCATAATGTGTTAGGTAAAACTGTTGGAGTGGCATGTTATTGGAAGCATATTCCTATTTCAGTAGAGACTACAGAATCAAAAGCTCTCATCCTTAGTGTTAGGCTGGCTCGATGGTTGTGAGTTGATAAAGTATAATGTGAATCAAATTGCTTAAATGTGATAAAGTTGTCAAATCAAGGAGAAAAACAACTACATTTCTTTGGTAATATCATAGCTGATGTTTTGCGAGAGGCTAAAGATTTGAATAGTATATCTTTCTTCCACGTTGGTAGGGGGGAATGGTGTTGCTCACAATTTGGCTAAATTGGCTTTGGAGTTAGAGCACCTCCAGTGCTAGGTCAACTCTTGCCTCGAGACTAGCGAAATGGAAATGGGCAAAGAAAAGTGGTAATCTTGCATTGCATGGTACAGAGTAAAACTGGTCAAGGCCGCCACAGTGGCCACAACCCATTTCTGTCCGTTTGCTTACTTTTGTATATTTAATAGTTACTTTTTGTACTGAAAAGCGACTGCATGCCCCTCCCCCCAGCTTTGTAAAATTATAAGGTTCAAATATTAACGGATATATAACGTATAGATTAACAATGGTAGTATATTACTCTTATAAATACATAACTTTCATATCATTATTATTCACTCTTTACTTCTTCAAAAATTTAAGTTTTTTCCTATCAAAAGATGAATTCAAATAATCCCCCTCCTACAAGTTCTCAAAATCCAAACCCTCAATTTCCATATCCATACCCAAATTCCTATTTCCAAATCCACAAAATTTTAATTTTAATTCACAAACTCCAAATTCTCAACACCAATTTTCACATTCTCAGAATTCTCAATTTCCATTTCCTTATCCTCAAAATTCTCCTTATCAATTTCCATTTCCTCCATTTTCAAATTCACAATTTTAAAGTCAACAATAACCTATTAGTTTCAAAAATTCTCCATATTCACAAGTGCATGCCTTTAATAACGCAAATATTATTGATATAAATGATGATTGTGAGAAAACTGAAGATGTACGTGAAATTAGTGTTAAAGATAAACTCTTAATAAGTGCATGGTTGAATGTGTCAGCTAATCCCCTGATCGGTACTAATAAAAAAAAGTGAAGCATTTTGGGACCGAATTAAGCAATATTGCGAAGAAGATAATCCCGATGTCATCAAGATAGGAGTTGTGGCTATGATGTGAAGACATGTTTTCCTGCGTATTGTGGATGCTCTTTCAAAATTTGATCCATACTTTCAACAAAAGGTCGATGCAGTGGGAAGAAAAGGTTTATCACCTTTACAAAATGCACTGCGGCAATGCATATGTTGGCGTATGGAGTATCGATTGACGCTGTTGATGACTATGTTCGTATTGGAGAGACTACTGCGGTTGAATGCTTAAAAAAGTTTGTCTCTAATGTCATTACTACGATTAGGGCTGCACATGGGTCGGGTCGGCCGGGTTACACTCATTTTATCGACCCAACCCAATTGGTTCGGGTTCCGAAATATTAACCCATTAATCTCAAAAAAATTATACAACCCAACCCTACTAATTGTGTGATGGGTTGGGTTGGGTCGGGTTGGTTTGGTTTGATTAGGTTGGGAGATTACAATCATCCATGGAAAATCTTAACTGGAGCATGCCATAAAATAATTAAAATTATAGTCTTTCCCAGCTTCTAATAAAAACATAAAGTTAGTGCACAATCAGTCATCAGTAAGATTGATAATCTTCTTCTTGGCATTCTCATTCGATGCAGTATTGTCCTTTTTCTACCTTCTTCAACTTCAAGAAACTTTAAGAATCCATTGGAGAAAAGAATGTTCCCAATTTTTTATCCTAAAACCACAAACAAAAACACAAAACATAAAATCACAACAGGTCAAAACATCATAAGAGTTCTATTTACAAGCTAACAATCTCAGTCAATTTTTAATTCATCATATCTCTCACAACTTAGAGAGCTAGAGTATATGAATAACTTACATACTAAATACTAGATGGTAACTGGTAATCACATATCTAAGATAAAAAGAAGAATAAACTTACAAATAAATCGAAGATTGGCAATAATTGGGTGAATTTCGAGTGAATGTAAGAAGGTAAGAACTTGAAACGCGGCTGCTGTTCTTCTAAGAATTAGGGCGTACACGTTATAATATAAAGATATGATATCAGATATGTTATAAATGTTTGTGTAGTTTAGGATCTGTTATAAATGGGCTGGGCCTAGACTATTTAACCGGGTTGGGTTGGGTTAGAGTTTTAAATAGTTAAACTCCAACCCAACCCATATTAATCGGCCCAATAGAAAATGAACCCAATTAGACTTCGGGTTGGGATGGTTCGGGTTAGTTCGGCCCATTTAAGGGTTGGGTTGGGTTGGTTACTTCGGTTTCGGGAACCCATGTGCAGCCCTAACTACGATATTTCAGAGTGAATACTTGCGAAAGCCGAACTCTAATGAAGTAGAACGTCTATAACAGATGGGTGAGGCTCGTGGCTTTCATGGTATGATGGGCAGTATTGACTGCATGCACTGGCAATAGAAAAATCGTCCTAAAGAATGGAAAAGAATGTTCATGAGTGGTCACAAAGGAGTTGCAACAATTTTACTAGAAGTAGTTGCTTCATCTGATCTATGGATATGACATGCATTTTTTGGAGTTGTTGCATCAAATAATTACATAAATGTGTTAGATCGGTCACCAGTATTTGGTGAATTGCTACAAGGTCGTGCTCTAGAGGTAAATTATACTATCAATAGAAATAATTATAATATGGGCTACTACTTAACTGATGAAATTTATCCTGAATTGGTAACATTTGTTAAAACGATACCACATCCTCAAGGTGATAAAAGAAAATTATTTTCAAAATATCAAGAAAGTTAGTGAAAAGACGTCGAACGAGCTTTTGGTGTGTTACAGTCTCGTTTCGCAATTGTACGCGGTCCTGCACGCTTTTGGGACAAAGAAGATCTTGGGAGAATGATGAGAGCATGCATCATAATACATAATCTGATTTTTGAAGATGAGAGGGACACATATGCCACACAATGTGGTCCTTTACCAACATATGATGATGCAATAAATGGTTTATGGCAACCAAATTTAGGTGAAAAACCTTTTATACCTTATGAAACGTATATTCAAAATACTATACATATGCGTGATAAACGGACATCGTCAACTACAAAATGACTTGGTTGAGCATATCTCGCAGTTCCACAATAATCGTTAAATTTTTTATATTGTAATGTTTTAAATTTAACGCTTTCTCGTGTGATGTTTTTAATATAATATTTTTTTCTTTTAATGTTATTGTACTGTTTTTTTTAATAATATGATGTATGTTAATTACGGAACGTGTCTTTTATTTTAAAATTAATTTTACAAATTTTAGTCACTTAAATTTGATTATTACAATTTTAACATTATTTAATTAAATTAAAATTAATTATATAATATAATTTTATTAAAATTATAATATAATAACAATAAAACGGGTCCTAAGAAATGTGGCAACTGGGCTTTAGCATTGGAGGGAGTTGGTCACTTTTTACATCCGCCCAGTTTTGTGTGTGTCGACATGTTGTGGAGTCCGATGATAGTGGAAAATGGGCAATAGCACTGGACGTGCTTTTACAAGCCTTCAAATTATGGAAGGAGAATTTAACTCAGAGTGTAAGAGCATCAACAATGCTAAAGTCCCATTTTCTACTATGCTTGGCCCCGCATCATGCCACATCACCAAAAACTGGCCGGACAGGAAAAGTGGCCAACTCCCTCCAATAGTGCAAAGCTCACTTGCCATTATGTAGGACCCATTTGTTGTTATTATATTATAAATGGTACAAAATGATATTGTATAATTATTTTTAGTTTAATAAATAGTGTTAAAACTGTAATTATTAAATTAAAGTGATTAAAATTTGTAAAAATAATTTTAAAATAAAAGACATGTTCCGTAATTAAAATACATCATATTATTTTTAAAAAAAAACAATTACATTAAAAGGAAAATATTACTCAAATAACAGTCTTCCATTACTCGAATAATTTGATTGCTTAAAAATAACATGAACACAAAAGTTATAGAAAATGGAAATGGAAATGAAAAATGGAAATGCACACAGTTACAGAAAATGGAAATGCAAACAATAACTTAACACCAATTAAACAAGCTATTCCAACTGGAAAAGATTACTCATCATCTTGGGCATATTCAACTTCCTCAAGATCCGCTCTTTCACTTCAGCATATTCAGCTTTCCAGAATTGCTTAATTTAGTTCTTTTTGAACTTTCAGAAGTTGAAGAAGTTCTCCACTTGGGCTGTCTACGAAGCTCAAACCAGTGCTTGTCAAAGTTAGACTTCTTTTTGTATGTAGTTAAATGAAGAGCATGAGCTTTCTCAAATATGGTATCCAAGTTTGAACCGCTCCCAACTATCTTCATTGCCTTTTCAGAACACGCTACAAATTTCTGAGCACCATCATTTATTCGGCTCCACCTTTTTTCATAGCCACAGCTCCTCTCTTGATAACACCAAGATTATCTTCTTCACAATATTGACGAATTCGTTCCCAAAATGCTTCAGTTTTTTGATCAGTACCGACCAATGGATCAATTGACACATTCAACCATGCACTTACTAAGAGTTTATCTTCAACCCATTTCCACTGACCAGTAATTTCTCGAACATCTTCAGTTTCCTCGTTATCATCATTTAGATCAATAAAATTTGGGTTACTAAAGACCAGAATTTGCGAACGTGGAGAATTTTGACTATTGGTGGGTGTTTGTTAGGTTTCAAATTGTGAATTTGAAAATGGAGAAAATGGATATTGGTATGGAGAATTTTGAGGACATGCAAATGGAAATTTTGAATTTTGAGATTGTAAAAACTGGTATTGAGAATTTGGATTTTGAAAATTTAAATTATAATTTTGTGGGTTTGGAAAATAGGAATTTGGATATAGATATGAAAATTGTGGGTTTGAATTTTGTTTGAAGGTGGAGAATTATTTGGATTCATCTTTTTGATAGGGAAAAATGATAGTAAAATTTTTGAAAGAAGTAAAGATTATGAAAAAAATAGGACATGAGGATTGTCTATTTATAGAAGAAAAATATGACCGTTTTTTAAGTTTACGTTACAAAAAGAGCTGTTATATTAACGTTGCCAATTTAGGATAAAACTAAAAAATATAAAAAGAAGTCTAGCGTGCTTGATGTGTATAAAGTATTAATTAAATAAGAAAAAGGAGGAAGTGGGACAAGCCCAGCATCCCGGGACCCACTTCTTTATGGTTTCATACAATGCGTGACTTGCCCCTTCCATTATAAAATGTTTCTTGATTGTTGAAGTTTAAAAAAAATAAAAATAAATAAATAACTAGCTAATCGCACAGGATTCTTTTAATATCATCATTTTTTATTATAATTTTATAGAATTGCTTTTTTAATAATTATTTTATGATATAATATTAATAATAATAATCATTGATATTTAAATAATGAATTGTATTGTTTAGAACTAATAATAAAAATTCTTAATTTTAATATATTTTTGTGAGGATTCGAAACTTAAACCCTTAGTAAAGTAACTTAAAGTTTACCATTAAAATTTACCATAAATCTAATTGCTTTCATTTATTTACTTAAAATCTAACGGTTAATATAATTTAATTGAATCAAACTAACAACAATTATACTCCTGTTTACTTATTATAGATTAGGATGGATGCTTATTCTATCTTATAATTTATTCATTTTATATTTTGCTCCTCTAACTTCAATAATTGACCCACATAACCTGTTTAAAAGGTTTGCAAACAAAATTTAAAAAGTTAGACATAATATAAAAAAAATGAATAATATATACTTTAAAAAAAACTCGAAAGCAGAGCGTTAATCATTTAGTTATCCTTGGGAGCTTATCACATAAATTTTGACAAGATTCTTGAAAATATTTATTTAAAATAAAAATCAATCTTAGATTAGTTTATCAAGTCAATATACTAAGTTGAAATAAATAAGAACTGAAAATATAAAATTTGAAAAAAAAGTATTTTTATTCTTATATGCCCTTCCTAATATGTTCATAAAGAAATTTCTTAATTTGTTTTTTTATAAAATTAGAGAAATAACCAATATTATCCATAACGGCTACTACAAAAAAGACACGATTAAAAGCCGTCCGATTAGATTTTATACCAACATTCCATGAAATATTTAACGGATGAAACTCGCACTCTCCGATTACACACTTGGCGAATAGATAGGATATGTTTTCACTCCTGTTTTCTGTAGTTGCGATAGACACACACACACACTCCTGTATGTAAACATAGCAACTTCATCAAAAAAGGACTATGATGATGATGATGATGATGCAGCAGCGAATTGGAGTGTTTTCTGATAAATTTTGGACTAAAAACTCGAAATCATCTTCGTATTGCTGGAAAAAAGTGGCTACACATCAATCTCAAAAACTAGATTCTCCAAATTTGAAACCGCTTACTTCTCGCATTGTTAGACTCACTCGCAGACGACAACTTAATCAGGTCCATTTCCTGTCCTTTCGGTTTTCGATTTCTAAAATTCGGAAATCGGTTATATTATATTTTGTTAGTTTGTTTTTTAACTTAAGTAAGGTGCGTGTTCAGATAGTTGCCTGTTAATTAAAGTTATTTTATGACTTGTTTATTTAATCATTTTTATTTGTTTTTTATAAATTTAAATGATGATGCAGTACTTATGAATTATAGAAATAACAAATGTGTGAAAAGTGTACTAGAAGGAAGATAAGTTATTGGAGTATATTGTATGTTTTGTTTAAGTCATTAAGTCAATGTAGCTACAAAAATTAGACGATTAGTCTGTCTAAGTTGTTATTTGACTGACAGACGAAATTGATTGTTTTTGTGGATGTGCTCGTGTAGTTTGTATTTCCGAAGTGTTTGTAGAGTTAGAAATATGCAATTTACAATATCTGTGTTATATTAATAAAGAGAGATACATGTAATTGTTCTGTCCTTTTTTTTCTTTATAGATTTTTGAGGAAGTTGAGGCTGCAAAAAAGCAACATGGAGAGCTCAACACAATTGTGATGAACGCAGTAATGCAGGCTTGCGTTCATTGTGGTGACATTGATTCAGCTCTCAGAATCTTTGCAGATATGTGCAAGTCAGAAAGCTGCGGGGTTGATAATGTCACTTATGGGACACTGCTCAAGGTATTTGAATAAGTTTCTGGCCCGTTTGCCTTGTTTTATATAATAATCGTGCTCAAATTTGTTAATTTATTAAAAATTAGAACCACCTCAATTTATGAAATTAATGCTGCCTTTGGTTGTGGAGAATGCAATGGAATTAATAAAATTAATGAGAAACAATAGAGGTTGGAGGGACGATTTGAGAAAACAATGAGAAATTGTGAAGAAAATGGGTACGGTAAGGAATAGAGCGTTCCTTCTCAAAATGAGGTGCTTCAACTCTAGTTGAGGGTGTTAGGAATGGAATGGAGGAAGGAATGAAAAATGTGAAAAACTATACATATTATACTGCAAATTTCTTTCCATTCCCTCCATTTTCATTCATCCCAACAAAAAACAACGTAAGGTACTTATGTTATTTCCTAAAATCTGCCAATTAAGTATAATCTTATGCTGGATAGCATTTAATGTATTTTTATATCTATTGATTGCAAATTAGTTTTTATCCAGATAGTTTGGGGTCTAAAATGAATTACTAGCTGTGTTCCAAAAATCATACTTCTTGGTATGCAATGTTATCAGGGCAAGTACAGTCACTGTCAAAATAAATAGCTGTGAACCTTCTATTTGATTAGAGGAAACACTCCAAATTTGTCTCTGAATATTTCTATTTCAAGACATTGGCATATCATATATATATATAATTTACGGACACTCTTTCTATGATTAAGAGACTGAGCTCTAATTAACATAGAGGCGCCACAAGGGATCGGCTATGTCCACATTTTAGAAAATATCCGCTACAAGAAACTATGCCCCACAACTGCGTCTTTCCACCTTGCAACCATGTGGAGTATAATAAACTTTGATTTGTAGTGGGCATGATTTCGAGGGTATCCTGGTGTGCTGGGAAGTGGGAACTGACGAGAGAGTTGTTAAGAAACAAGGAATTAACCTTTTGCATATAAGAACCTTCTGCAGGACTCGTCTTGCCAGACTCTTCTACACGTTGTTGGACTCTTTGATACGGGCCTGCTAACAGTGTGCATGTGAATTATTTGATTATCATCCGTAATATCTGAATGTGTATCTGGGTCAAAGCAAAAATTATTTGTTCTTCGAAGCAGGAATCACATCGTATACGACTACTAATTACTAATATTTGGTTTCAATATTTAGTTTAAAAGTGCAGAATAGGTGAAAAAATAAAGAGGTTCACAACACATACTCTGGAATATCATAGCTGTTTCTGTGTTGCCTCTATCTTCCTATTCTTATATGTTATATTAGTTTTGTTTTTCTATTTCCATATTTTCGATGTTTAAGTTTCCTATAGTTGCATATGCAATGTGTACCTGGGCCTTTGATGTATGCATTAACCTGTAAAATTGTTGACACTGCAAGTGCCTTCTATTTAAATGGATGCTACAAAATACAGATTCATCCCATATAAACAACTTAATTTTCTAAATTTTGGTTGAATAATTAAATAGGGAAATTTATAATATAATAAAACTTAATGGGTGCTATAATTACAATATTATAGGAAAGGAGAAGCAGTGTCATATAAACCACTATAGAAGGCAGCCCCAGGAATTTCACACTTACAAAATTTACGAGTACTTTTTGTATTTCAGAATGCTCCTTATAATTTGTATTCATTTTTTTTCGTATGAAGTTAATATTGTATTTGATAAATGGTAAGAATTTGTCAAAATTCACGAGTAACTGTTGCAATGGATAAGAGTTGTGTTTAGAAGTGATAAATCAATTGTATGTGTAAAAAGAATGAGGCGGAAACTATATTATACATATTATTTATATCTATATTATGCACATTTCAATGTAGAGCATGAGCTCTTAGTATATAACTAAAACTATCCCTCCATTTGGAATATGAACCACGATGTCATAGTACCTAATGGTTTTTATGTCATGCTTGTGTAACATCTTAACACTACCGCTCACTTGATATCCATTTTTGGATTAAAGAAAACCATTAGGAGCGCCTTAGCATAACCTTAGTGTCCATAAGACCCATCTTTGGGACTTAAGATATCTCCTGAGATTGATGAATAAAGAAAAATGGGGATACAAAGACTTGAACTTGCAGTTGCGACAATCCTGTATACTAGAGCTTTAAATTTTGATGGATGACCACTTACAAATGCCTCTTAGTGACCCTAAAAATGGTAGCCTTACCTTTTGACAAATTACAAAAACTGCTAAAATTTATACCTATATCACTGATTATAGACCTTGAGAACAATGCTTACTGAAATCTGATCGGACTATCATGGATAGACTCGCCTTGATAAGCACTATAATCTGTCCAAAAGTAACTTTGAGAAAATGGGTGGAAGGTGGTCTACACACGGGCGCCTGAGGGCACGTGGTCATCAGACAAACTGCACTACACATGGGTGGTGTGTGACAGTGTGTGAAAAGAAATCTGCTTGCAGATTTTAACAGATGACTCACCCCATAATGCTTGGTGAAAAGGAATCATGGCATAGATTCATTCTTGTGCTACGTCTTAACGGTAACTGATAGTAAATATAATTATGTAAATCAGTGCTTAATTGTTGTTCAGTATAATTGTAATTAGTCTTAAGACAACTAGGCTGCCAGCTAGGACAGTTAGGAAATCCCCAGTAATTACAGCAAGGATAGATATCTTCTGTAATTACAACCATGATTCCCTTGAAGTGTATATAGTTCTGTAATGTAATACAAGGAGGTCAAGGGGAATTACTCATCATCTTACATGGTATCAGAGCCATGCATCCTACCCTAATTCTTTTTCTTTTTCTTTTCTGAAGTTCACATTCTCAAAATTCCGCTGTCTTCTCTATCTGTTTTCTGCATATTCCTGCAATGACAAACTCTACCACTTCTTCTGATACACCATCACAGCCTCTTACTCCACCATCTTCTTCCCTACACCCCGTACACCCTGCCCAGACAGTCAGCAACATCCGAAACCTAATTCCCCTCCCTCTCGACCCACAGCATCGACCCACAGCAGGTTCAATACCACTCTTGGGCGGAACTTTTTGAGGTGGCTGCTCGTGCTCACTGCGTCATGGATCATATTGACGGTACTACTCCTGATCCTACTCTCAGTAAAGCCAAGTGGGATCAAATTGATGCAGTTGTTCTATCATGGATTTATGGGACTATTACACAGGATCTTCTTCTCACGATCCTCAAACCTGGTTCAACGGCTCGTGAAGCATGGCTCCGCCTCAAGAATCTCTTTCATGACAACAAAAGTGCTCGTGCTGCAGATTTGGAAAACCAGTTTAATCATGCTCAGTTGGAGAATTTCACGTCTGTTGCATATTATTGTCAACATCTTAAGATGCTATCTGATCAACTCTCGGATGTGGATCAATCAGTAAGTGACCAACGACTAGTGATTCAATTAATTAATGGTTTATCTCGTGATTATGATACAGTTGGCACAATCATTAGCAACACCAGTCCTCTCCCTTCCTTTGATACAGCACGTAGTATGCTTCTCCGAGAGGAGACGCGTCGTGGTCGACATTCTGACAATCAGGTCTTAGGTGTTCATCAGGCGTTAGTTGCTCCAATAACACCACCTGTTCCAAACTCTCCCATCATCTCCTCCAATAATCAGCGAGGGGGTAATAACAATATCAATCGGAACCGGGGAAAGAATAAGGGCTCACGTAACAATAATCGTGGCCAGCCTCGTAACATGGTACCTCAACAGCCTCGCGACATGGCACCTCAGTTTGCACAATGGCCAGCACCTGGACAGTGGCCTGCACCCTCAATCTGGGGTGCACCATGGGCGATGCCACCTTGCCCTTACCCCACCAGTGGTCCGGCGTATCAGCGCTCTCCCTCTCCTGGCATTCTTGGTTCCTCACCGCGACCACAAGCTCTCAATACCACTACATCAGATGGTACCACAAGGCAGTTTACAGATTTACCACATGCTTTTTCTGCCATGACCATGCAACCACCTGATGAATCATGGTATATGGACACAGGTGCTTCTTCTCACATGGCTGCTAACCCAGGTACATTTCATACTATTTCAAAATCAAGCATTGTTCCTTCCGTTTATGTTGGTAATGGCAATCACATTCCTGTTGTTGGTTCTGGTACTGCATATCTTTCCCCGCACCTAACCATGACAAATGTCCTTCATACTCCTCACATTATTAAAAATCTAGTGTCAGTTCGTCAACTTACCAAAGAAAATAATGTCTTCGTTGAGTTTGACCCATTTGGTTTTTCTGTGAAGGATATCCAGACGGGGGATACGGTCATGAGATGTAATAGCTCAGGAGATCTATATCCCGTTTGTCAATCTACTAAGGCGTCTACTACTCCGCAAGTGTCCCTTGAAACCTTGTCTTTCCAAGATTAGCATTGTCGTTTAGGACATCCTGGAGATCATGTTTTTGATTTTCTTAGAAGTAATAACCAAATTTCTTGTAATAAGGAGCATCGCTCGAAAAGTTTGTGTTCTTCTTGTCAAATTGCTAAACATAAGCGTTTACCTTTCTATCCGTCTTTCACTCCTACTTATGCACCTTTTGATATTGTTCATAGTGATATTTGGACTGCTCCCGTGTTAAGTAAAAATGGTCATCGCTATTACCTTGTTTTGCTTGATGATTTCACTAACTTTGTTTGGGTTTACCCTCTTAAACAAAAATCTGAAGTTTACAATAAATTTCTGCATTTTCGTGCATTTGTGAAGACTCAATTTGAGTGTGACATAAAATGTTTTCAATGTGATATGGGACGAGAATTTGATAACTCTTCTTTTAAATCATTTTGTCAAAATTACGGGATGATTTTTCGATTTTCCTGTCCTCAAACTTCTCCTCAAAATGGGAAAGCAGAGTGGATAATTCGAACTCTAAATGATGTAATCCATACTCTCCTGACACATGCATCCCTTCCCCCTAACTTTTGGGTCGCCTCTCTTCATATGGCAGTTTATCTTCATAACATTTTACCTACTAAGGTTTTAAATTATAACACTCCTACGCATGCTTTGTACATTCGTTCACCGTCTTATTCTCATCTTAAAACCTTTGGGTGTCTATGTTTTCCCAACTTGACTGCCAGGACCCCTCACAAGCTGTCCCCTCGGTCTACACCTTGTGTTTTTCTTGGTTATCCCATTTCTCATCGTGGTTACTATTGTCTAGACTTGTCCACTCATAAACTTTATGTCTCCCGTCATGTTACCTTTGACGAGAATGTTTTCCCTTTTTCAAAGATAAACAATCTTCCGTCTTCATCGTATAAGTTTTTAGCTGACGATGCACCTTCTCCATATTTGTTAGAGCATCTCATGACCATCCCAAATTCTTTCTCCCCACATTCACCAACCTATAGACCTGCCCAACAAACCAATCCAGACCCTCCACCAACATCTCGACCTCTATTAGTCTATAGTCGAGCTCTTAAACAGCCTACAAACGGACAGCCCCAACCACCTCCTACTCGCCAACACCCAATGATTACCCGATCCCAAAAATCAAATATGTATAGTCTACACACCACTTCTCTTTCTCCCTTGCCTCGCTCCCATTTTAGTGCCCTTAAGGACCCTAACTGGAATGCCGCCATGCAAGAGGAATATAATGCATTGATTAAAAATGGTACTTGGGATTTGGTCCCCCGACCCGCTAATGCTAATAATACTCAGTGTATGTGGTTGTTTAAGCATAAGTTTGATTCTAATGGCAACTTACAGCGCCACAAGGCTCGTTTGGTGGTTAATGGTCGATCTCAAGAGGTTGGGGTTGACTGTGATGAGACTTTTAGTCCTGTTGTGAAACCATCCACTATTCGAACTGTGCTCAGTCTTGCACTATCTCAATCTTGGCAAATTCATCAACTTGACGTCAAGAATGCCTTTCTACATGGAGATTTGAAAGAAACTGTTTACATGCATCAGCCTACCCTTTATTTCCGTCACATGTGTGTCTACTTCGGAAGTCTTTATATGGTCTAAAACAGTCTCCACGATGTTGGTATGAACGGTTTGCCACATTTATAACAAAGATGGGTTTTGTAAGCAGTAAATGTGACAGTTCTTTGTTCATTTACAAGCATGGGGATGATACCGCATATCTTCTTGTGTATGTAGATGATGTTGTGCTTACTGCCTCTTCTCCAACATTCATTCAAAATATCATCTCCACTTTGAGTTTAGAGTTTTCTATGTCTGATTTGGGGCCACTAAGTTATTTTTTGGGTATTTTGGTTCGTAGAATGGGTGATCATATGTTTCTTTCTCAGCGAAAGTACGCTGAAGATATTCTTCGCAGGGCCAAGATGGATAATTGTAAACCAATACAAACTCCTGTTGACACTAAGAACAAGCTAAGTGCTGATTTAGGGGATCCGGTGTCTGATCCAACTTCTTACCGAAGCCTTGCTGGTGCACTACAGTATTTGACATTTACTCGACCTGACCTTAGTTATGCTGTTCAACAAATTTGTTTATTCATGCATGCCCCGAGAGAGCCCCATCTTGCTGCCATGAAACGCATTCTCAGATACATTAAAGGAACTCTTGAGTATGGCCTCCATCTTTCAGGTTCATCCTCCCCTGACTTGATAGCATACTCTGACGCTGATTGGGGCGGGTGCCCCGACACTCGTCGTTCCACCTCAGGGTACTGTGTGTTCTTGGGTAACAATTTAATCTCCTGGTCATCTAAACGACAACCCACGTTATCACGGTCCTCTGCCGAGGCAGAATACCGAGGTGTTGCCAATGCCGTTGCAGAGACATCTTGGATAAGGAACTTACTGCTCGAGCTTCACCGCCCCATCCGAAAAGCAACTCTGGTATACTGTGATAATATTAGTGCAGTTTATTTGTCATGCAACCCTGTTCAACACCAACGTACTAAACACGTTGAGATGGACATCCACTTTGTCCGTGAAAAGGTTGCTGTTGGGCTGCATGTTCCTTCTTCGTCTCAATATGCTGACATCTTCACCAAAGGTCTACCTTCCTCCTTGTTCACTGAATTTCGTTCCAGCCTCACTGTTCATCCCTCTCCTGCTTCGACTGAGGGGGTGTGATAGTAAATATAATTATGTAAATCAGTGCTTAATTGTTGTTCAGTATAATTGTAATTAGTCTTAAGACAGCTAGGCTGCCAGCTAGGACAGTTAGGAAATCCCCAGTAATTACAGCAAGGATATCTTCTGTAATTACAACCATGATTCCCTTGAAGTGTATATATAGTTCTGTAATGTAATACAAGGAGGTCAAGGGGAATTACTCATCATCTTACAGTAACCATATAGTATATTAAATTACTTCATTTTTAAATGAACTATTAAAGTTTCTCAACAATGCATAACAATCATATGTCAATTGTAAAGTAATATCTTCATATGAGTTGCCGTGAGACCCATGTTTGCCTCTGTATTACTGATCAGATAGTTCATATGTAAAAATCAACTTGCAGCTAATTTTCAATTTTTGCAACGTTTTTTACCTGTTCGATTATTTGGTTCAATTCTAGATATTGACTGGACAATCAAGCCCGAACGACATCTTAAGATGCTAACATCACCGCAGCAACACCAATACGTGACGAATATGCATAGTTATTTTCCTCTATCCCATGAGTCCGCGACAACTAGTCCATGCCATAATAAGTGTGGTACCAAGCTTTGTAGTTCAGAGGAAACCTAATTTTTAATATGATAAAAAAACAATTTGTAAGGCTTTGTTTTGAGGATTGTAGCTTAATGTCTCATATAATTTAAACCCTAACCGGAAATATTATTGTCTGTTTTACGTGATTAGGTGGTTAATCTAGCTCCTTGTATTGTAATGCCTACGCCCTCATGTTGCATAATTTGAAGCCCTGGCATATTGGTTAGCTTTTACCTGAACTATCATCTGACTACAATCTTGTCATCTGTATCAACATCATAGGTGAATTGTTAAAATAATGCATTTACAAACAGACAACTGATCGCTTTAGTTTATTCCAATGAAGGGTTTGGGTGATGCTCGAAGAATTGACGAGTCATTTCAAATACTTGAATCGGTGGAACAAGGTACTGCTGTGGGTAGTCCATCTTTGTCAGCCCCTCTTATCTATGGGTTATTGAATGCTCTAATTGAATCAGGTAAGAATATTTCATGCTTAGTTTCCCTAAAATATATTCACTTTTTTTGGCTCAATTTTATGGTGACCACAGGCCTAAAGTTTTATTTTTTATCCCACTTTCTTTAATGTTGAGAAATGTGTAAATATTATAGGCTTTTGAAGTGAATTATATCTGTCTTGCGTTGTCTATTAATAGTAGGTTTTACCCTTTGGTAACTCAGTTGTCAGTTATAGCAGTCCTCGACTATTGGACTGTCCTAATGTTTGTAGCGTTTTAACACACATGCTAACAATAGCATCATTTATTTTATAAACTGGGAAGGAGGAAGCATTATCTTGCAAGGCGATGTGCTACATCTCGTAGTAATTTGATCAATCTATTAATTTATGCATGTTTTCTCAAAATTATATCATTGGATTCTGCTGCTTTAGTACAGGGGATCTGCGTCGAGCGAATGGTCTTCTTGCACGTTATGGTTTCGTATTTAATGAGGGAGGCAACTACTCAATCTCGGTTTACAATATGTTGATGAAGGTTTGTGATACTGACAATCTATATGCTTTTACGTATTTCATGTTTGTTGTGCTCCTAGTTCCAGTTATAAAAGTTTAGACGGTTTAGTTAATTAATGTCAGCGGCCTTTTTGTAAGCAGGGATATATCAGCACGGGGTCTCCTCAGTCAGCACTACGTGTATTCAATGATATACGACAACAAGGGTTGAACCCTGACAAGCTCACGTATAATACTATAATCTTTGCATGTGTAAAGATGAATGATCTAGAATCTGCAGTGCGAATTTTCCAGGAAATGAAGGTTTTATGTTTAGACATCTCTATGTTGAGGCTATTATTACTTTTATACTGCTGGTATTAGGTTTTTCGATTTTCTGGAATTTAGACACATACGAGTCTTAATATTTTGCAGGACAGGTCACAGAAAGATGGTCATCATGATCTGGCACCCGATGTTATTACATATACGACGTTACTTAAGGTTAGTTCTGCAATTATATACCCTGAATGATAATCTAGATGGATGGCAAAATTTATGTGATGCCAATGAGCAGTTCTTAGTGGAGTAGCTAATAATACTTTGTATTGGTCTTGCATAGTTGTATTCCCCTAGGAGTACAAGTACTTAAGTCTATATTATTACTTCCAAAGATCTCTTGAAAAATAGATTAAAGTTGATCTAAATTATAATCACTGTGAATTTATCGAACTCAAATATAATAAAGCAAAAACCTTTAATTCCATATACATCCCTGTGCAACTAAATTGTATTTTATGTCTCAATTTTCATCTTTTCAAGATTCAACTTTAGAAACTCTTCGTAAAGTGTGGACCCAATAAAGCGAGATCAAAATTCAATACCTTTTAAATGTTTTGATATCAGTGTGCTAAATGAAAAGTAGGCCTTTTTTATTAATTGATATGCAGTATACTTCCTATCTTTATATATATGGTTTTAGATCTTTGCAGTTTTATAGCATTTAGACGTGTCAACTTTGAGCAAAGTTGTTGAAAGTGTCTCAAATATTACTTTCTAAACTTTCTCAGTGGGGACTGGTAGATGCACTTTCATATTCTAAGGGCTCACATGAATGCATGGTCAGGTTGATGGTTTTGGGTGATTCTCATTTAGGCTTTTCCTTGATATTACTTAAAATCGGATGTGCCAGAATCTTTTGGAAATTCTTTAAGCTTTAAAGTGTCAAAACATTAATGTTCTGAATTTGCAATCTTTTTATTTTAGTTTGCTAATTGGAAATCTTCTCTGTGAATAGGAATGTAGTGAGAAAATAGATCTTCAAGTTGCAAAACATGTATGGGAAATTCTATATGGTACCACTGTAGTTTTGGCTTTTCCATATGGTACCACTACATTATTTGCTCCTCTATGTGGTACCCCTAAAGTCTTGTATTCTTCTCTATTGTACCACTCCGTCAGTTGAAACGTTGTAGAAACGTTTAAAAGCCAATTCTTGTAATATAAAATAATTAAATAATGTAAAAACACATTATTCATGGGCTGCCAACACAGAAACCCGAATCTGTATTATCATAATTTATCCCTACCACCTGTATTTATCTGTATTTATCCCTAAATATTTGAAACCTAGCCCACCTTCCACCTGTGGAACACAACAATCACTCCATGCGACTTTGTGCTATCAAGTGCTAAGACCGCACCCCTAGAGAAAGAGATGCACTGCCCAGTAACTTTGGGATTGAAAAGTAATAAAATGTATACGTTGAGTTCTTCCGCTGTTGATATAGATTTATTGGCCCAGAGATCAACTCGGTTAGAAACAGATTTAATGAGGGCTGACAAACATGTGCTTTAACTCTACATTCAACAAGAGGAAGACCCAAAAACTTAACCGGCAGGACACGCCAAGCAAACACAGACTTTTTTAATGTCATTAGATACTGAAAGATGCACATTAGAGGGGGGGGGGGGGGGGGAAGCAGTAAATTTTCCGGAATCATACGAAGACCAGAAATTTTTGAGAATTTACCCACAACATCTAATAGACAAGATATGTTGCTTTGCAAGACTTCAAGTAGTATATCTCATTCATCGTTAACGTTGTTTTGTGTATTTCTGTCATTCTGCTAGTTCAAAATATACCTGGGATTGAGAAAAGAGTTCAAAATGGCCATCAGATTTTTGATTGTTGTTGCTGAAAACATTTACCTTACAACCTAAATCCCAACCCCCGCAATTACATTGGCCACCTAAAAACCATCGCTCAATCAATGGTGAAGCTTCTCCTTTGCTTGGCAGCCCATGAATAATGTGTTTTTACATTATTTAATTATTTTATATTACAAGAATTGGCTTTTAAACGTTTCTACAACGTTTCAACTGACGGAGTGGTACAATAGAGAAGAATACAAGACTTTAGGGGTACCACATAGAGGAGCAAATAATGTAGTGGTACCATATGGAAAAGCCAAAACTACAGTGGTACCATATAGAATTTCCCAACATGTATTCTTTTATTTTGGGGTATGATTTAGTGAATTCCCACTGATGCAGACATGTTTTGCAGCAAGGTGTATTTACTTTCTTTGTTGCCTGGTAAATTACTATCTACTCGTTCTTTGTTACCCAAACTCGGCAGGAGGTGTCTAACAATTATACGTCTTCAAGTGTTGGAGTCGGCAATATATTGAAAATTGTACATGTTTTTGGCCTATAACAAGTCCCCAAATGTCCATGCCCATGTCCGTGTGTCAAGTTCCCGGTTTGGATATTCGAGACTTATTAAGAGTTGGGGTAACAGAGTACTCGACATGGGCATTAACGCATATCATGTTCTAGACATTTATTTTTTCCAGAAAATCTGCAGTTTTCATCTTTGATTATTGCTGTTAAAACACTAAGAAATTTAGTGAAAGTGACTTTGAAGAATATGGTGTTTTTAGTACTTTGTAATAAATTATTTGGTATTTTGTGTCAAGAGATTTTAACATATGGATATACAATGGTCTTAAGTGCTTTTCTTGACATAATTGTTTTTTGAGTTTAATCCTAAATATGCGTTCTCTTTTACAGGGTTTTGGACAGGTCAAAGATCTTGGTTCCATTGAGAAAATTTTGATAGAAATGAAGTTTCATCATAACTTGTTGATCGATCGAGTTGCATATACTTCAATTGTCGATGTGCTGCTAACTTGTGGTTCGACCAAAGGTATGGATGGTATGTTTCTGAATGGTTCTTATGAGATGTATTCCGAATCTGGAGTATGAAGCCTTCTATATCAATAATAGGAATGCTGACATATGCTGAAAATGTTGTATCTAAAGAGCATTATTTACGTAGACTACTTAGAATTAATGTCGAATCTATGTACACCACAACCCAAGTCCAAGATGATGTGTCTCCGCAACATTGTAGAGACTGGAGATGTTTCTTACGTATGCAGATCCCACCTTGGAGCTTTTATTGGCCAAACACGGTGTTCTAGAAAGTGTCAGGTGGAAATAAGTGATTGAATGACCATATTGCTTTATCATTCAAATCGGTCGCTTACGGGGTCTTTTAAATAAATTAAGTGGATTAAAAATTTAAAGAGGTAAAGAGCTTTTAAAGCGTAAGTGGGAGAGAATAATCGGTATAAGCACGCTATCGTGGGAGTTTAGGTTGTACATCAACATTGCCATGGTTGCCTTTTGATGTTGTAGTAAGCAATCAAACCCTAGAACTTGATGCTCATCTATGCACTGGGAACGCCTAGTCTTTTAACCTTTATTTGTGTAATATGTGTAGGCATGTAGTAACACACCATTTTTGTTAAGAGGCTTCTGAAGTAAAATAAAAAATCGATAAGATTAAAATTTGGTGCTCTTATTTATGTTGACTTGTCTTCTGCGCTTATATATTAAGACTCAGGTCATTGTGCTGTATATACCAGTGATGGAATGAATGGTCGTCGCAACAATTGTCTTTTTTAACTGAAAGATGATGTTTTGTTGAATGAAGGAGTATACTTCATATGAAGATCTGGAAACGCAATTTTTTTACTTTGTCACTTGTAGTCTTGTAGGGCTCACAGTAACTAAATACAGCTGATCTAGTAATGACAGGAATGGTAAAAATTGACTTCTAAATACTTAAACTTTTATGTGGTCTTAAACTCTTATGTGGAACCAAGTAGCAAGCTGACTACTTGTGTTATCAGTTTGTATTTTCACTTAGCATACTACAATGATATGGCAGAGACAGGCGAAAAGTAATGCAAGTTAATCAGATAATTGTAATAAGTTATCATTCGATATTAGTATGTATGTACTGTAGGAAATAACTGCCTGTTTCGAAAAGTAATACCATGGGACTGCAGCAATTCATGCAATGTATTCCAAAAAATGTAACTCGTTTCACAATATTAGGAATGAAAATATAAATTCCTAATGTTGTACAAGTACAAGATATTAGGTATCCAGAATCCTTTTTTTTTTTTTTGAGATTTTGTTAGACTCTCACTGTAGGATGTTCAGATGTTCATATTCATAGCTCATGTGCATGTGATGCTAGATGACATCATTATATTCATATGTCGTTTGTCGAGCCGATGTTGGGTTTGACCTTTTGTACCTTCCATGTCCATTTGCACCACAAAAGTTTATAGTGCCTCTTTTAATTGCATAACAGACATTATTTTTGGTGAAGGTGCTCTCTGTGTATTTGGGGAAATACTGAAGCAGGTTACAAAAGATAGTAGTCTCCGCCCAAAACCTCATCTTTACCTCTCCTTGATGCGTTCTTTAGCTGTTAAAGGTGAATATTATCTGGTAAAAAATCTGCACAAACGCATGTGGCCAGACACAGCTGGAACCATCTCATCTGATGCTCATATCGAAGCTGATCATCTTCTCATGGAAGCAGCTTTAAATGATAGTCAGGTAGCCTATCTACTTCTGAAGTGTATAGAGTCTCTTATTAATGCTATCATGTTCCTTTCTTAAAAAAATAAAAATAAAATCTTCTGTTGATTTTTTAAATGAATGAAGTAATGTAGTTTCCCTGCATTATGTGCCTCAGCATTCTAGAATCTAGATATGTAAATTTGAAGTGTGGAGAAGTTGACATGATATTTTCAATCTACATAGTTATCATTAAAACTTATGTATCTTATCACTTGAGTACTAATTAAAAGTAATAGCTAAAAAAGCAAGCTATTTATACTTGTTTGATTATCATATATACAATATCTAACCTAACTAATCAAAGATGCTAGGTCCCGGTCTCAATAGAGAAAGCTTTTGCACTTCTCCTAAAACAACTCCATGCCATATTTCCTAGAAGGTAGTGAAGGTGATACGATATTAGGAATATGGATTTTGACATGCTTGTTTAGAATTATAAGAGCTGGCAAATTCAGATTTACAATCATTAGATTTTGTTAGAATATAATATATGATCCTGGAAAACAAAATGAAGCTAATATGACAGCATCAGCAACTCAGCAAAATGTTTTGGGCTAGGACCAGGAAAGAAAACAGAAGACGTCCGGTATTAAGTTGATTATGAGGTACAAGACAAGCAGAAAAAGAGAATCTTTGTGGAAGCATGTCGATTTTTCTGTTTGTGATGGCATTTTTGAATATCAATTTGCATCTAGATACCGACTCTAAGCTATGCTGGTACCTTACTAGCGCCATTAGAATTGGAGTAGGAAGTGCTCATGTTGGTCAAAAAGTAATCTACTATGCATGTTTCTTAATCATTATTGGTGTAATGCTCATTGAATAGATTATCTACGAAAGTGAGGAGAATGATGCAACCAAGGTTTATATATTAGGCGATTAATCTTGCGATTAAGTTACTAAATTATGGGGTGAAGTTTATTGGGAACTAATTTTTCATTTAATGTAGATGTAGATTATTATAAACAGTGTAATTAGGAAGTGTTAATGTGACTGGGGTATCAGAAACCTTTCACGGGTCTGTTCTTGCGATTAAAACTTGGTCTTTTTCTTTTTAATGCTTTGGGAGTTTCTATTGATTCCATTGGCAGATTATTTTCTGTTTCTCTTTTCCGTTTTCGTCCTATATAATATATATACACATATAGTTATGTAGTTATTTAATGCTAAATTGCTACATTAGATATCCCAAATGTAGCGTTACCAAACCCTTGGTCATTAGCCACCACTTGCTACAATCATATATCTGCACCCTCCACAGTAAGCTTCATTTACGGAATCCATCACATCTCTCCCGAAACACAGACAGTGCAAGTGTTCTTCATACTATTCAGGAAGAAAAAGAGATACACAGGTATAAAAAGTCAGTGAAACAAACCAACCAAACAGGACTTCGTATTAAAATCATCCATAAGATCTTGATCTGCAAATTCCAGAAAATCAGTCTATGGAGGCATAGAACACTGCAACCTCTATTAAATTTTACCGTACTGAAAGTACTGTCATTCATATATACTATCAAACTCTGCTCCACAACCATATCATCACCACTAGCTGTTGTGACTTTCCATTTGACCACAGCTAGTACCAGGGTCCAGAAACTCATCCTCAAGTTTGCCAAAAGCAATGCAGTGAAGGCCTCCTTGGGGTAAAAGACCATATCCGTCTCAAAAAGTGTTTTTTTACATGATAGACCTTTTCCCCATTTTTTTCATTGAAGACAAGGAAACCCTGATTCTTTCCATTCTCACTAAAGTATATTGTTCATAAATTATAAATCATGATATATGGACAATGATAATGTGGGATATTTATTTTCTATTTGGTTGGCTCAGTTTGATGTGGCTGTTCACTATTTGTCAAATATTATCAAAGATTGGAATGGCATTTCCTGGAGTAGTCGAGGAGGAATGGTATGAGATAACTTCTATATATCTTTCTGGTTGAATATTCTGTTTTGTTATCCATGATTTTCCTGGAACATCCTTAATCATCAAATTATATATTTTTCTTGAAAACCAGAGCTAAAAATTTCAGCTCATTTTACTATATTTTTCTTGAAAACCAGAGCTACAACTTTCAGCTCATTTTACTATTAGTTTTCATGGACTCCTCTAAAGTTCAGTGTTTTACCTTTAATCCATACCAAATTAAGTCTCTTATACTCAAAAGTTTACGTCATGTTGTCAACTTTGTATGTTCTTCCTTTCTGGCGAACAACCATAATTCTGAATAGTGATATTGGCATGCAGGTTGCTGCACGCATAGAAGCGTTGTTGGGTTTCACTTCTTCCTTGTTTGATCCTTACTTACTTCCTGAGGTATATGTCTGTTCCTTCCACACATTTAAAAAATTATGCATGTCTATTACGAGAGTACAACTCTGGAATACATTATTTGTTACTTTAATGTCCATGTTCATCAGGCGCATGCCATTTTTCCCATGTCAACTATGTCTTATTTTACAGTCTGACGGCAGTACTTATACGTAGCTAAGTAAACCTCGGATAATATCCTATCTAACCTCATGAGTCTGAGATATTTGTGCTTATATGTGCATCACATCAGGCAGTCATTGATATAGTCATTGATATAGTTTGGCATATAATATCAAAAGAATTAAGACTACTATGGGAAGGCCAGCTATCCGTGTAGAGGTATATAACTAGGAGTCAAGCAACTTTGTTCGAGCGATGTACTGTAGAGTGTTGACATATCGTCGAAGTAGATAATCTGAACTATATTTATACCGTTAGATATTGTTCATTTTTGTTTTGGACAAGAGGAGAATCAACAGGAGAAATCAAGACAGTTGTAGATATCAAAGATGAATTCAATTGACCAACAGCATTTCTTTCAGCCCTCTTACTCGATAGGGATATACAATGTTATTTGCAAACCTATATTGTGACACACACACAAACACACAAACAAACACACACACACACGTCCAAACTATCTTTCTCTATATATAGGTATATCAAATCCAAGAAATGATTCACACATTTCCTCTGTAATACCGAGATCCTACGAGGAGTACAATGCTTAAGCATTTGCTGCTCTGTGTTGCATTTGAAATCATTGTCAGCTTTCTATACACTTTCCTTTCTCAAAGTCTGATAACTTTTACCATGTTCCTAATTCAGGTATCAATTAGTGATGCCATTGAGTGCATAATGATGCCATTGCATGAAGCTCGTCCACTGCAAGCCACCTTGAGGTTGAATCAAGTTGTGATGCGTTTCTACAGGGACTCAAGTGTTCCCATTATTGATGACTGGGGAAGCTGTGTTGGCATACTTCATGCTGAAGACTGCAATGAGGTACTACCTTCTTTCAAGTCCTCGGGACTGGTCTTTATTACTAACGCAGTTACAACATTGTTGTTTTCTTCAATAAGTTGGATACAATAATAACAGTTCCTACAGTACAGGCTACAGATTTGTCGATCATTCTTACCTTCATTTATTGCAATAATGTGTCCTAGACAGCCTGGAAATTACTCCCCTACCCCTCTTCCATCTATGTGAGATATGGATGATCCATCTATGAGAAAACTAGATGATAAACACCTATGCTGTAGACATATCCTAAAAAATGCTTATTGAGCACACTGAGAGAACCAACCAGGAAAAGCAAAAGGAATTTATATGCCTCATTTGCCCAATGACATTTTATTTTCAGTTACCGTTATATATATTTCATATTCTCACCATTACTGGCAGGAAATACCTAGTATTTCGAGTTTATATTACCATTAATTTGCAATAAAATATGTTATTCTCGCATATGCTTCTATGCATATTTGTTAATTGTTTCCATGTCCTGCAGTTAAATGCCCCACTTTCGGCCATGATGAAAAGCCCAGCTCCATGTGTTATAACCACGACATCTATTGGCCGAGTTGTTGATTTGATGCTAGAAAAGCGGTACAAGATGGTAATTATTGTAAAATGTGGGGATACCTGGGGTAATTACAACTCAACTTCCAGAACAGTTGGAGTTTTTACGGCTGACCAGTTATATAAACTTACTGTACCTGCATCAAAGCTGTCAAATTCACAATATCCCCGTGGTATAACATCATATTGATTGTCCATGAAGAGCTCCATCTTTACATCCCTGCATAGTAAAGAAACGTTTGTACCTGCCATAGAAATTCTTTTACATCCAAGTAAGCCGCTCAATGGTAAATTGAACATGGATGCGACTTAGAATCAGATATAATGTCCATCTTGAGGTAAATGACAGGTGTTGCATGAATTTGGTGCAAATTTGGTAAAAAAATTGAAATTTATGCATCACCAGATATTATGCTAACTATTAGTTGGCATTCATTTTTTTGTAAATAAGTTGGTGAAGAACTCCCGTGTACGTGGACAACTGTTGAGGAATTAATGGAGAACTCCTCTGTATGTGGACAATGCTTATTAGCGGACAATCATGGTGCACTAAGTTCTGTAACAGGGCAGTGAATTGAAAAGTGATGATACGGATTATGAACAAGTTGGTTCCAACTGTGGGCATGTATTTTTTTTGACGTTATGGTAGCACATATAGCTAGACTTTGGTTGCACCAGATTATGGATTTTCCTCAAAGACCTTGATGGTGGTGCAAATGATTAAAGGCAATTTTTGGCTGTCTTGTTTGGCAATAATGTTTCTAGAGGCAGTTGGTGGTTGCTTTCTGCTGGTAAGTGATCCCGATTGCCAATATATATGGCACAGCTCTCTCCCGCTAGGCGCAGCTCCCTCCTGCTGGGTATTAGTTATAAGGTATGTGACAACCTAGGAGTTGGGATCTGATAGCACTACCATCGTTTGAATTGATTTATGCTGTGATACTGACTTAATGCTTAAGACTTGAAATGTTGTATAGAGCTCGCTAAATATGAAACATATTACTGTCATTGTGAAATTCGTATAGCTCGTCCTACTTAAACTGTCTTGTACTTTTATTTATTGTAGTTACAGAAAATCAACAAAATTCACCAGTGAAGTGGTGAATGCTTATCCAGTGACTAGTGTACAGATAAAATGAGGAATTCGAGTTTTGAATTTAAGATTATGTTGTTGGACTAGTTAACAATTCCAGTGTCTGTAACTTTTATAAATTTAAAGATCCTCTGAATAGGACTGTAAAATTAGTGCCGAGGTATATTTAGTGTGCCAAAATATATCGAGATAGCTTGCTTGCTGTGGTTTGGTATTTAATTCCACAAGTTTGCCCATCTAATATTGTAAGCAAGTACTGTTACACATACTGTGAAGAATATACTACTATGCAATTCTTATCAAAATTTTCCACTATTACAAGAGACGAAATTACAAGTACCAATTTAATTAAAACAGAGAATGGGAGAACTTCCTAAACTAAAAAGAAAAAGAAAACATATATAAATAATAAAACCACTTTATTAATAGGGAATGGTTGAAGGTAAACTCAAGCCATAACAGGATGATCTAAGATTACAGTTTAAAAAGTACTAAAAACAAAAAACAAAGATAAAGCAAAATGACAATGATGATCAGTTGCTCAAGCACTCTATCTCTTTCTTCATCTTAACATACTTTCTTCTTTTCTTGATTGTACTGGTGTAAGTGGAAGGACTATGATTATGCTGACCAAAATAAGTGACAATGTAGGTATTTGGATCACTGTTTCTTTTGTCAACATGTCTCGTTGCTTCGCATATCTCAGCTGCACATTTGTAGTAACTTCTATGCAATTCTTTTGCCAGTTTCTTTTGTCCGTACTTATCCCATAACCATTCATCATCTGATTCCAACTCTGCAGCACTAACAATTTTCAACACTTTATCTGTTGAAGTTTTGTCCTTTGGCTTGGATGGTTTCCTAGTTCTTTTCCGACATGGTTGTGTCAAGCCTTGATCGTTGTCGGTTATGGAGGTTTTGGTCACATAAGAGTCCAGACCATTGAGTTGAGGATATGGACATAAAGGAGGCATATTTTTTATAGGATTGGTGTGCAAGGGAGAGATAGGAGGACTAGGGTTCTCCAAAGTAGAGTTGCTACTGACTTCCTTGGAGACGTATTGTTCACGTCCATCATCTATGCCATCAAGGAAACTTCGATTATCAGGCCCTTGATCATATGTGTATCTGGGATTTAACGAAAAATTATTGCACGGATGGGACGGGTCCTTGATTTCGTACATGTATGTGGGGTTTAATGGAGGGTTGAACGGATAATTATTGCAGGGCTGTGAGAGGGCCTTGGTTTCGTACGTGTAGGGGGAGTTTAGCGGAGGGTTTAATAGATAATTATGGCAGGGCTGGGAGAGGACCTTGGTTCCATATGAGTTTGTGGGGTTTAACATATAATTATTGCAGGACTGGGAGGGGGCCTTGGTTTCAAACATGTATGTGGGGTTTGACGAAGGGTTTAACAGATAATTATGACAGGGATGGGAGGGGACATTGGTTTCATCCCAGTTTTTGGTGTTTAACAGATAATTATTACAGGGCTGGGAGGGGACATTAGTTTCGTAAGAGTTTGTAGGGTTTAACAGATAATCATTGCACAACTGGGAGGGGACATTGGTTTCATAAGAGTTTGTGGTGTTCAACAGATAATTATTACAGGGCTGGGAGGGGACATTGGTTTTGTAAGAGTTTGTGAGGTTAAACATATTATAGCAGAGTTGGAAAGGAGCCCTGGTTTCGTATGTGTATGTGGGGTTTAACGGATAATTATTGGTGGATTGGGAGGGGGTCTTGGTTTCAAATGTGCATGATGGGTTTAACTGAGAGTTTAACATATAATTGTTGCAGGCCTGGAGGGGATCCTTAACATTATTCGTGTGCGTGGAATTGAACCGAGAGTTGAACTGATTCTGAGAGGGGGCCTTGGTTTCACTGAGAAACACGATTTCATCATTAGTACCAATAATATCAAAATCGTCAATAGACACATCTCCAGGAATGTTTGTAGGATTCTTGGAAGAAATAACATCATTGAAACCCGAAGAACGATCGGAGCTAAGCTTGTTTTTGTAAACATAGGTGAGATCATCAGTATCAACATGTACAAGACCATTACTATTAAAACCAGGATGACTTTGTTTAAAAGTTGGAGGGCCTGCATTCCCCTGACCAGAGTGGTACTCCATCATAGTACTAGCTCAAATTATACACGCATGGACCAACCCCTTAAATTATATAGGAGGTTTGTGTCGAAATTTGAGACAATGTATCTTTTAGATTCCATTACCATGTTTAGTTATTCAAAGGACAAAAGGTTTAGGTAAATTGCAATTTTTAAGGACGTATAGATATCTTTTTCTTTTTGTGCATGACAACTTTCCTCCATTTGCTAATTTTCTTTTTAATTTTTTATGCCACTTCTCTTGTCATTGTTACTTAACAATCCTAATATAAATACAATAATAATTTGATTACATATCTTTTCAAGTCAAAAAACAATTATTTAATCAATCATCCTTATTTTCAATTGAAAATCAATAAGGATTATATTATTACTATATTCTTATATTTAATGTACGACCAAATTAATAAGTACCGTTGGATCTTGAATAGATTGATAAAAATCGTTAGATCTAATATTAAAAAGTGTATTTGATTAATAGTAGGATTATATTTAAATATTAAAAAAATCTATTTTGATAATTTAAACCAAATATAATTGGGGTTTCTATATTAAAATTAATAAGAACCGTTAGATCTTGAATAGATAGATGAGAATTGTTAGATCTAATATTAAAAAATGTATTTGATAAATAGTAGGAATATATTCAAATACTAAAAAATGTATTTTGATAATTTAAACCAATTATAATTGAGTTTTCTATATTAAAATTAATAAGGACCGTTAAATCTTGAATAGATATATGACAATCGTTAGATCTAATATTAAAAAATGTATTTGATTAATAATAGGATTATATTTAAATACTTAAAAGTGTATGTTGATAATTTAAAGCAAATATAATTGGGTTTTATATATATATATACAACTAGCCGCGCTTCGCAGCGGCTTTATAATAATTTCTCCAAATTTTTCTAAAAACTATTCTAAAAAATATGTTTTTAAACAAAATATATCCTCTTCTATGTATAATAGGACAACACATGGATAATTTAGGGGCATTTGAGCCAATAAACCCCCTGTGAAATTACCATTTTACCCTTACATGTTACAAAATTACATGTCATGTCACTACTCTCTTATCTAAAGAAAAAATTTAAATAAATAATGTTTTAGTCAGGGATCGAACCCCTGACATTCGCTAAAAAAGCCATACTTATAACCATTGAGCTACAAGACTCTTTTTGATTTTAATCTAAAAATCATATGACATAAACCTCACATCTTTTTTATCCTATATTTATTATTATTTAAATTTTTGAGTGAAAATTAAGGTGATTTATAATATTTATTAAACTTTATTTTTTTAATACTTTAAATATCATACATAATCATATATACTACCAGTCTTATAAAATATTAATATTAAGTTTCAAAAACAATATTATGTATGGTCCTTTTTATTTTTCTTTTAACTAGACAAATATTTTGTATATGTATCGATAACTATAATATATTCTATTTTTTTGCATCAGAGTCAAACTTTTCTTGTACTACACAATATATTTGAATTATTCAAATATTTAATATATAAAATGTATTATTAAATTTTGATATAACATAAATAACATATTACAAGTAGTTTATTTACATATTTATGACTTATTTATTTTTAAATTAATGAAATTAGTGTTAAAACATGTGTAAAAATTAGACAATAATTTAGGTATGGGCGATCGGTCACTTCGGGATCGGGGAGACTCCGAACATGAACTCATTCGTCGAACCCGCCTCAATGCTCGAATGAGGATTACTTTATTTATCGCACAATAATCATTGTTAAAAAGCGCATATTGATAACATGTATACATGATATTTATAATTATTTGTTTTTATCTATACTACAAGTATAGAGTCAGTGTGATGCATACAACATTCATATTCTTCTTATTTTACATTTATATTTACTTTGTTTGAAATTCATTTTAAATTTGAAAAGTTTTATGTGATTGTTGAACTTAATGTTGAATTGACGTGTGTATTTATGTTTGAGTGTGATTAAATTGTGTTTTAAGAGTTTTTTATTTAACGATATTTTAAAAATATATTTAATTAAAATTGTTGTTTTTAATAAATTAAGGTCAAATTGCAAAAGAAAAGGGACTAAAGTGCAAATATCAGAATATGAATGTCGTATTGACCGACCGACTACCAAACTATATTTTGAATAAAATTGTTGTTTTTAATAAATTAAATAAAGTAGTAAAAATAAAAGAACTAAAGTACAAATATCAAAATATGAGAACTGTATCGACCGACTATCAAACGTTCAATGTTTCGGTTTTAATAATACAGTATATATATATATATATATATAATAACTAAAAAAACATAAATAAAACATATGAAAAACTATTTGTTTTGAGTTAAAATATTGTAAAAGATGAGATAATAAAAATAAATAGATAGTACAACAAAACAATTAAATGAATTATATATTCTAAAATTTTGATAATAATTTGTGTAAACAATAAACAGATTAAAATATATAGTCTATAACAAATTTAAAAAATTAGATCAAATCACATTATACAGCCCGAGTTATTTAAAATTATAGTCCCCGATCAATCAAATTATCTATATAAATAAAAGTAAGTACATTGTAGAAAAAAAATTAACCGCAAAGAATAGAAATTTATGTTAATTGCTAGAAAAATGACCGGCGTTTTAAATTAGTAAAGATATTTTCCTGGATGAAGTTGTATTTTGAAAAAAATAAAGGATGAATTCATTTTCAAAACACGGATAGAACTCAGAAGGCATATGAGCAATTTTAACTTACGGTGATATAAGCAAAAAATATTTATCTAGCCATAATTGATCAATTCTCAAGTTCAGAGTTAAAAAAAAGTCTGTTTGTTTGGAAGAATTGAAACACATCGAAATGGTACCAAACGTACTTAATAATAAAATGATTTGGCACAAGGTAGTTCCACTTAAGTCAATTAGTTACATTGTCCTATGTTTTGAAAGTTACATAGACAGGGGAAGAGAAATAAAGGTAAAAAATGCTTAAAATCAAGAGGTCGGAAGAAAAGACATAAAAGAGTGACAAAGAAAGTTTTAAGAACTGAAAACGCAAGGCCTAAGTATAGTATTAGAAGATTTAGGAAGGCTTTTGAGTAAAATCAGTACTAAAACCTACAATCTCATATTGCAACATCTTGAACGCTATTTAGTTTCTACCTTGAATATTATCGGAGATGAACTAAATGAATGCATCATTTTTGAAGAACTGGAAAAAATTTAGGATTATAATTTTAAAAATGTCGTCTTAATTAGAAAACATTCATAGAACACTCTAATTCTATTCTATGATCCACGACAAAAATTAAAAACAAACATATTTATCAAAACTACTCGTATTAGTTTTAAAATTATAAACTTCAACATATTTAAGTAAGTACAACATAATCATAACATTAACAATAAAAACTCTATGAACATCAAAAATATATAATCATATATGTCAAATGACATTGATAATTTGTAGTTTAGTTTAAAATCACAATCTAAGCTAGCGGCCCGTGCCTTGCACGGGTTTTTATGCTAGTTATTATCTATTATTATATATATAATAGAGCAACTAGGGGGTTGCTTGAGACAATTTAATCAATGTGAAATTACTAAATTACCCCCTTATATATTAGGATGATAAAAATATTGTTTCTATTGAGAATTGAACCCTTGACCTCTTAATTAGAAGTGACATTCCTTACCACTATGCTACACATCTATTTTGATTGTATTATGAAACTCTTTTATAATATGCACAAATACTCAATATGTTATATTCTATTTTGGTCTCTTCTTATAATCTACTTGGTAAGGTAGATAATTTATTTTCACAAGTGCCTTAAAATCATATATCTTACCATGTTAAAGAAAAACTCGCGCAAAATAAATATACAAAATGTTATAAACTATAATTGATCCATAAAATATGAAACTCTTTATTAATATCCGCAAATACTCAATATGTTATCCTCTATTTTGGTCTCTTCTTGTAATCTACTAGGAAAGGTAGATAATTTATTTTTACAAGGGTCTCAAAATTATATTTCAGGGAAAAACTCACGCAAAAATAGATATACAAAATGTTATAAAATTGGATTTGATCCATTAAAAGAGAATTATATCAATATTTGTATATTGCGTGTTTATTTGCATTAAGTACATAATGGCTCATATTATATATACTATTAGATTAAAAATTATATATACTATCAGATTATATATATATATATATATATATATATATATATATATATATTAGATTACTAAATTACCCTTTCAATATTATATTGATGATATTAGATTACTAAATTACTCCTCCAAATTGTATATTGATGATAAAAAAAATTGTTTTTAATAGGAATTGAACCATGACATAGGTCATAGTGTGACAAATGTTGACATCTATAGCCAAGATCAACTATTATATTCTATTTTAATATTTATTTTAAAATTTAAAACTATCAACATATTTACTCCTTTTCAATTATTTCCTTATCTATAATAAGCGTAAAACAGATTTTTATTCAATTATTTAACATTTATTACTGTTTCATTATAAGATTTTAACAACTTATAATTATATACGCATTTTTGAAATTTTAGTTACTAATATATATTAAAACTGTAGTTTTATTATGGTCCAATATATTATAAGTCTCGTCCTCAATAGATAAATTTTATACGTTGATCATTTTCGAAAAATATATTATTAGTATATAAAGTATTGAACCCGAAAAATGCAAAGAGTTTTCTCTTTCTATACTAATAAAAAAATTTGTGTTGGTGATTTTTACAAGGAAGTTGAAGTTGTCATCATACAACTAAATCAAATATAAACTAATATCGCTTTGAATTTTTTGAATATCTATGATAAAATATTAAAAGTATTAAATGTTAAATTATTTGTTTCAAGTGTCAATTGTAAGGTGAAATGAGTAACTTATCATGAATGCTTCTTGAGAGTTGGTTTAATTAGTTGAAATTACAATTATTTTTTTAATTGTAATTTTAAAATGAAATGAGTAATAGTTTTCTGAAATAAAGTATATCTACAACTGTACAATTATTACATTCATCGTGTCTGCAGGGAGACCCTTCTTAAAACGGGCAAAGTGGTATGCATTCGTTTAAATGGTATATCCACACGTACTAATACAACTTATATTTCTACACTTTTACTCTATTATACACACCGATCAAATATTACAACATCCACTTAATGGCTACCCTATGAACTACAAACAGGTAAATGGAGTGTCAATGTTCCCCCAGTCGAGAGAGAGAGATCAAAATACAGATCCAAAACAAAAATTGAGAAGAAAAAGTGGAGGAGACGGGGAAAAGGAAAGAAAAGTCAAAGAGACAGTAAAAGAGGGATAAGAAGGATAATAGAGGGGTCTCCAAAGAGTGACGCCAAAAATAGAAGGCAACCAACACCGTAGGAGGAGGCGTGAGAGAGAGAGAGGCAAATAACATAAATAAATTAACCCCCAAAAAAGCACAAACTCGACAATATCGATAAAGAACAATTTGTCACTGTCAGCTCAAATAACAAACCATGACAAATTTTTACTTTATGAGCATACCAACCCCAAGTGCATTTACATGCACAAAGCCTACAAATTTGGTTCAAGCATTCCATCAAAAACATAATACACACTCTAAATAAACACAAACTAAACAGTCAAAGAATGCATTTGAGTAAACAATTATGACGCACACTAAATAAACAAACCATAACATGCATTTCAGTAAATGTGTTGTAATATATTACGTCTTCCTGAGGATCATCACATAAGAGAGGGGTCTCTCTAGAGAGTGACACCGAAAATAGAAGGCAACCACCATTGGAGGGGGCATGAAAGGAGAGAGAGAGAGAGCGATCAAAATACAGATCCTAAACAAAAGTTGAGAAGAAAAAGTGGAGGGACGGAGAGAAATGAAATAATAGCTAAAGAGACAATAAAAGAGGGATAAGAAGGATAAGTGGGGGGTCTCCAAAGAGTGACGTCGAAAATAGAAGGCAGAGAGGAGGAGATTTCAGGATGGGGTGGAGAATGCAATAATTTTTCAATGAACTAAGAATTTCAATGAGTCAATTTATTCAATGCGAAATGATAATTATACTCTCAAATTTTGAAATGACATTTTAATCTATATTATAATTATCTCATATCAATATATCTGTAACTCATAAAATACGGTGAAATTAATGAAACTTACGCAATATTCTAGAACATGCCCGTGCCTCGCACGGGTTATAAAGCTAGTTATTATATATATAATAGAGCAACTAGGGGGTTGCTTGAGACAATTTAATCGGCGTGAAATTACCAAATTACCCCTACTTATTATATTAATGATAAAAAAGTTGTTCTTAATGGGAGTCGAACCCATGACCTCTAAATTATAGAGATGACACTTCTAACCACTATGCTACACATCAATTTTGGTTATATCATAAAACTCTTTATTGATATGTGCAAATACTCAATATGTTATATTCTATTTTGGTCTCTTCTTGTAATCTACTTGGTAAGGTAGATAATCTATTTTCACAAGTGCCTTAAAATCATATATTTGACCATATTAGAGAAAAACTCATGCAAAATAGATATACAAAATGTTATAAATTGAAATTGGTCCATTGAAAAAAGAATTATATTAATATTTTTATATTGTAAATCATGTTTATTTGTAATAATTGTATATTTGCTCAAATTATATATACTATTAGATTACAAATTCCATATACAATCAATATATATTAAATTACTAAATTACCCTTTTAATATTATATTTATGAAATCAAATTACTAAATTACCCCACCAATTGTATATTGATGATAAAAAAAACTACTTTCATAATTGCCTTAAAATCATATATTTGACCATATTAGAGAAAAACTCATGCAAAATAGATATACAAAATGTTATAAATTGAAATTGGTCCACAGAAAAAGAATTATATTAATATTTTTATATATTAAATCATGTTTATTTGCAATAAGTATATATTTTCTCAGATTATATAGACTATTAGATTACAAATTCTATATACTATCAATATATATTAAATTATTAAATTACCCTTTCAATATTATATTGATGAAATCAAATTACTAAATTACCCCCACCAATTGTATATTGATGATAAAAAAAATTGTTTTTAATGTGAACAAAACCATGACCGGTGATAGTGTGACAAATGTTGATATTTATAGTCACCACCACTTATTATTTTCTCTTTTAATATTTATTTTAAAATTTAAAACTATCGACATATTTACACCTTTCCAATTATATCCTTATATGTAATAAGCGTAAAATGAATTTTATTGATGATATCAAATTACTAAATTACCCGACCAATTGTATATTGATGATAAAAAAAAAATTGTTCTCATGACCGGTGATAGTGTGACAAATGTTGACATCTATAGTCACTATCACTTATTATTTTCTTTTTTAATATTTATTTGAAAATTTAAAACTATCAACATATTTATACCTTTCCAATTATATCCTTATATGTAATAAGCGTAAAACAAATTTTATTCATTATTTAACTTTTATTACTGCTTCATTATAAGATATTAACAACTTACAATTATATACACATTTTTGATATTTTAGTTACTAATATAAATTGAAACTGTAGTTTTATTATGATACTATATATCATAAATCTCGTCTTCAATAAATGAATTTTATACACTGATCATTTTCAGAAAAAATACACTATTAGTATATAAAGTGTTGAACCCGAAAAATGCAAAAGAGTTTTCTCTTTGTATACTAATAAAAAAGTTCGTGTTAAATTTTTTTATAAGAAAGTTGAAGTTGTCATCGTACGACAAAATCAAATATAAACTAATATCGGTTTATATTTTTTGAATATCTATGATAAAATATTTAAACGTATTAAATGTTAAATATTTTTTGCCAAGTGGCAATTGTAAGGTGAAACAAGTAATTTATCACAAATCAGTTTAGCGGCTTCTTGAGAGGTATGAGTTATAGTTTTCTAAAATAAAATATATCCACAACTGTACAATTATTGCATTCAACTTGTCTGCTATTATATTTAAATTATTACATTTATAATTAAATGAACTTAAATTCAAATGGAGATTACGAATATCAAATTTTTATGTATATAAGCATAACACTTGAACAAATTACGGGATCGTTAACTTCACAACACATATTGATGTCAATATTAACTATCGTATATTTGATTTATCGGGGGTTGTTTGAGACAATTTATTCTGTCTAAAATTACTAAAATACCCCTGTTTATTATATAATAATAATTTTATAATGAATGCATGTATTAATTACATCTAATTCATTAATCATCATTAACACGTCTATATTTATTAATCCATCATTATTAAATATTATAATTTATAATTATATTTATCTATCTACCAATACTTAAATGATTAGATAATTAATATCTATAATTATATTTAACTCATTATCATGCAAGTATTGATTACAAAATAATTAGTATAGTTAATGAATATTAGTTATTAATGATTAAAGACATTAAAATGTATTAATAACGAAGATATTAATATGAAGTAAATAGAGTAAAGGGTTGAAAAGTCATTTTATACTTTGAGGGTATAATCGTCTTTTAACGGTGAACAAATTGGCTCAATGTACAACCAAAGAGATAGTAAAAGAGGGATAAGAAGGATAAGAGAGGGGTCTCCAGAGAGTGACGTCGAAAATAGAAGGCAACCATCGTAGGAGGGGCATGAAAGGGGGAGAGAGAGAGAGATCAAAAAACATATCCAAAACAAAAGTTGAGAAGAAAAAAGTGGATGAGACGAGGAAAAAGGAAAGAAAAAGCCAAAGAGACAGTAAAAGAGGGATACGAAGGATAAGAGAGGGGTCTCCAAAGAGTGAAACCGAAAATAGAAGGCAACCACCACCATAGGAGGAGGCATGAGAGAGGGGCAAATAACATAAATAAATTAACCCCAAAAAAAGTACAAACTCGACAATATCGACAAAGAACAATTTGTCACTGCCAGCTCAAACAACAACCCATGACAAATATTTACTTTAATGAGCAGACCAACTCCAAGTGCATTTACATGCACAAAGCCTACAAATTTGGTTCAAGCATTCCATCAAACACATAATACACACTCTAAATAAACACAAACTAAACAGTCAAAGAATGCATTTGAGTAAACAATTATGACGCACCCTAAATAAATGAAACATAACATGCATTTCAGTAAATGTGTTGTAATATATTACGTCTTCCCGATGATAATCACATGAGATAGGGGTCTCTAGAGAGTGACACCGAAAATAGAAGGCAACCACCATTGGAGGGGGCATGAAAGGGGAGAGAGAGAGCGATCAAAATACAGATCCTAAACAAAAGTTGAGAAGAAAAGGTGGAGGAGAAGGAGAGAAATAAAATAAAATTCAAAGAGACAGTAAAAGAAGGATAAGAAGGATAAGTGAGGGGTCTCCAAAGAGTGATGTCGAAAATAGAAAGCAGCCACCACCATAGGAGGGGGCATGAGAGGGGGGGGGGGGGGTGAGATTTCAGGATGGGGTGGAGAATGCAATAATTTTTCAATGAACTAAAAATTTTAATGAGTCAATTTATTCAATGCGAAATGATAATTATACTCTCAAATTTCAAAATGACATTTTAATCTATATTATAATTATCTCATATCAATATATCTGTAACTCATAAAATACGTTGAAATTAAAGAAATTTACGCAATATTCAAGAACATACCCGTGCCTCGCACGGGCTATAAAGCTAGTCGGTAATTACAACTCGCTTGTGTAGCTGCTCCTCAACTAATTTAACTCATTTTCATATAACTGTTGACGAATAGTGTTAAGACTTTCAATATCATTATTTGCTCATAATTTCAGTGAAAATAGATTTTAATTCAGAGCCCCCTAACACATGTTGCTTCATTTGGTGTTGCAGTAAAGTGTAGGCGTAATATCCCGTAATTTTTAGATTAATAATAATGATTTTTTTTGAAAAAGAATAGGATTTAAAATTAAATTAGACTAATGAGCCTAAAGTTTGAATCAGATTTGAACACGGGTAAGTAGTAGGTTTAGAGTTAGGGTTTTGTACGGTTATATAAACATCTTATTCTGTTTCCTTGTTTTTTTTTAATCAAAATTCGTAGGATGGGGTGGAGAATGCAATAATTTTTCAATGAACTAAAAATTTCAATGAGTCAATTTATTCAATGCGAAATGATAATTATACTCTCAAATTTCAAAATGACATTTTAATCTATATTATAATTATCTCATATCAATATATCTGTAACTCATAAAATACGTTGAAATTAAAGAAATTTACGCAATATTCAAGAACATGCCCGTGCCTCGCACGGGCTATAAAGCTAGTTATATTTAAAACATGAAATTAAGGTTTCTTTTAAATTCTCCGTTTAGTGTTGTTCATTACTGAAATTTTGAATAATTATAGAAAATGGCAATTGTTTAATATATTTGATTATTTTAATATTATATCAAATATTAGTATATTAATCATTTTGTTTTTCTAAAACTTTATATTGCTACTTCTATTTAAAAATACATAATGCATAAATATTAAATTCTAGCATATAGTATGTTCCTCCTAATAAATCGCTCTCTCGTTAAACATGTTTCCTCCCACTGACCCGTTTTCTCGTTGTTACCAAATTGAACATAAAACAAACTAATTACTTAATCAATTACATCATCTATTAATCAATTTTATTATATCATAAAATTTAATTCAAATCTTTTTCAAAATTATAATTTTCATTGTTTAAAATATAGGTAGAGAAAAGAAATGAAAAGAAAATAAGGTTCCTCTATTTTATTTTATTATATAGAAACTTGTATTTTCTGTAAGTTTTATCTTCTACATAATTAGAAGGTAAAAAAATTTAAAAAAATGATTTTTAATGTATATGTAAAACATATAGATAAATTAAACGTGGGGTTTTTTACAAAAAAAAAATTAGGAGAATGTAAAGATTATAATATGATTTCAAGATAAATTTTAGAATTTCAAGAAAAAATATATGAGAATATTAAAATGGTAACTTTAAGTTCAAAAGAAAGTTTAAGAAAATATCAACATGGTAATTTGATTTAAAGATAAATTTTAAGACAATATTAAGATAGTAATTTGACTTAAGAAAAAAGTTCAGGAGAATATAAGTTAATTAATATTTCCATTACTAAAGATTTAAAATCCAATTTAGATATTTTCTACTGAAATCGTCTGGCACCTCACAAATCATTTTTTTTATTCATTGGATCAATAGAGAGCGTTTATGAGAATATTAACTTACTATATTTAGTTTCCTCCGTTGGAAAATAGTAAAAAGTAAATTGAGAATTTATTTAATATTATAAAGGCAAGAATATTAAAATTGTATATTTACTTTCCTCCATTAGTAAAAATTTAAAAGGCAATTAAAATATTTTCTAATAAAATAATTTATGAGACTATTAAAATTGTAAATTTAGTTTCATCCATTAGTAAAGATTTTAAAGGCAAGAATTTTAGAATTGTATATTTAGTTTCCTCCATTAATAAAGATTTTGAAGGCAAGAATATTACAATTGTATATTTAGTTTCCTCCATTAGTAAAGATTTTAAAGTCAATTGAGATATTTTCGAACCTTTTACATTAATTATTCAAAAATTTGAAAAATTAGAAAAATAGATCGAAACGATTTGAGAGGCGCCACATCACCGGCCTCGTCTTCTCATTTATATAAGTATATTGATGATTGATTGGATTTAGGAGAATATTAACATACTATATTTAGTTTCCTCCATTAGAAAAATAGTAAGAAGGAAATTGAGAATTTATCTAATATTATAAAGGCAAGAATATTAAAATTGTATATTTACTTTCCTCCATTAGTAAAAATTTAAAAGGCAATTAAGATATTTTCTAATAAAATAATTTATTAGACTATTAAAATTGTAAATTTAGTTTCATCCATTAATAAAGATTTTAAAGGCACGAATATTAGAATTGTATATTTAGTTTTCTCCATTAATAAAGATCTTGAAGGTAAAAATATTATAATTGTATATAGGCTTTATGACCTTTTCGCCCTTCAAGTTTGGATCATTGTACCCATAAACCCTTCAAGTCTAAAAACGTTCTTTTTCGCCCCCGGGTATAAAAAACGTACCTTTTTGGGTAAAAAATGTACCTTTTCGCCCCAGCGGTTGAGTGTCAAAAAGGTACATTTTTTATACCCGAGGGGCGAAAAAGAACGCTTTTAAACTTGAAGGGTTTATGGGTATAACAGACCAAACTTGAAGGGCGAAAAAGTCATAAACCCTTGTATATATAGTTTCCTCGATTAGTAAAGATTTTAAAGTCAATTGAGATATTTTCGAATATTTAACATTAATTATTCAAAAATTTGAGAAAAATAGAAATATAGATCGAAGCGATTTGAGAGGCGCCACATCACCGCCCTCGTCTTCTCCTTTATTTATATAAGTATATTGATTTTCTGTGCAAAAATTCGCAACTCTTTTTTGTTCTCAATTTTTGGGCAATTTCAGTTAGATAATAATTGTTAATTCAAATATCGAGATATCGATTTTTATCAATTACAATATTAAAAACTTCTCCAATATAATGATGATGTATATCATGAATAACAATAATACATGTGGATCCTATATTATAATAAGAGACTCGAGATTTTTCCTGTACATGAATTTATTTTACAAATTTTACTGTACAAAATACAAGTAAAACAACTTAGTAAATCAGTATTAACATAACTTTTTTTTTGTAAGAGACATAAGATTTAGATTCACCTAAATTGTATTATATTATTTTATATATAACAAACATTAAAGGTTATATCAAAATATTATTAAAAATTGGTAGTTTTATATTCATTAACGATAATTTTAAATATAATATTTATTCTGTACAAGGATTATCAGGTTAATCTCATCATACTTTTTCTAAGATCATTATGTATGTAAACAAATAAATCTAATCATCTGTTGTTAACATATATTTTGATTTCTTTATAAATTAGAAAAGTGAGTTTTTAAAAAACATATTAATATTACCTATTTCAATAAATAGAAGATAATCTTAAGGTGTTTGAACTCCATTCAACAACATATCGAATATAAAAATTAATATTTTTATTTCTAAATATATTAAAAAAGAAAGTCTAGAATTTTGGTGTTTAATGGACGACAATACTACAATAAGGTAACACATGATCTTAAAATAATAGATGAGAACCGTTGAATATAATATCAAGTAATATTTCATATTTTAATAATAAATTATTTTGCCAAAAGTTCAAGTTTCGAAATTCTTCAATAACATATTAAAAAAATTGTATTTTAGAATTATCAATATTAATAAAATTAAAAAATTAAAATAAATATGAATACTAAGAATAAAATTGTGAATTAATATAACAAAAATTATTTAAAAAATAATATGTGCATTGCACAGGCTATAATCATATTTAATCAATGTTTTTCAACAATCCAACCGTACAGATGTGAAGATTACGTCAAAATATAGTGGTAGAATATTTTTTATGCAAATTTAAGTTCTAGAGTATTTACTTTATAATGATATTATTTTCTTACATAATGTTAATGATAGAGCTTAATCGGTTATTTTTTTCTTAAAAAATAATTGATCTAAATTACTAAATTATTAGAAAATTTATAAATTTATTCATTTTCATTAAATACTAACATTCGTACAGTTGAAATTTTAATTAAAATATTTAAATATTATGAATTTGAGCCACACTAGTAAAAAAAAAATTTAACCTTTAAAATCTTTTTCTCTTATCAAAAAGTTCATATATTTTTCAATCCAAACTCAATTGGCTAGTAAATACAGTTAATTTTGATACCACTAATAACTAATCACTAATTGCCAATCACGACCAAAAGTTATTTTTTTAACAACACGCGGATATAAAAAGTTACATGTCAAACAAGTCCAAAATATCTAATATCATGAAATATCTTTCAAAAACATATCATATGCAAACCTTATCATTTATTATAATACTCGAGTATATCCAGGTATGTAGTTAAAGTGTAATTAATCAATCAGAAAATTATGAATTATTTTAAAATTAATCAGAGTTCATCCCTAAATTTTAGACCAATCATATTATATTAAGAGTTTTCCTTATTTAACATTCTCATTATATTTCACTAATCATGGTTAGTTTAACAATTCTAATTTAAGTATAATAATGATTTTATTTAACATATCCATATATACATATTTTTTATATCAAAAGATATTTACTAAAAAACAATATTTTATATATTAAGAGTTTTTCTTATTTAACATTCTCATCCTATTTTACTAACCATGGATCGTTTAACAATTCTAATTTAAATACAATAATGATTTTATTTAACATATCCATATATACATATTTTTTATATCAAAAAATATTTACTAAAAATCATTATTTTAATTTAAAATCAAACACGATGTACTATTATATATTTTAAATTATTTTTCGGAATTAAACATTTACAAATCAACTACTCTTTTAATATAAAGTCATTCACAATTTCACTATTATACATTATAAATTAATTTTCATAATTATATTCTATTATATAATAAGAGTAAGAGATATAATAAAACAATACTCCCATATGGGATGCTGAGTCTACTAGTTAGAGTGCAGTTAACTAATCAGAAGACTATGAATTATTTTAGGACTAATCAAAAGTCATCCCAAAATTTTAAACCAATTATATTATATTAAAAAAAATTCTTAGTTATCATCCCCATCCTACTTACCAACCATGGTCAGTTAATAATTTTATTTTAAAAGGAGTTACTTGATTTAACGTATGCATATATTATATATTTTTCGAAGTCAAAACATATTTGTAATAAATTACTATTTTAAATTAAAATCAATCATAATTATAAAATTATATGTTATTGGGCGATTTTTATTAAAATTTACTAACTAGTCACACTTTTAATTTAAAATCAATTGAATTTTACAAATATATATAAGTTTAATATGATAATGCTAATCAATCGAATCATGATTAGTTGACAATTATATTTTAAATAAAGTGGTTTTTGCTTTAATATTTTCGGATATGACATATATTGAGTAAAAACATTTATTAACAAATCACTGCTTTAATTTAAAATCAATCTAACATATTATGGAGTGATTTTCATAAATATTTAATGATCAACTACTCTTTTAAGTTAAAATTAATCATAATAATTTTTTATATATAATGTATTGATTTTCATAAAATTATAATTCGAGAACTATTTTTCAATCAACTATCAATAAGTCATTATTTTTAAATTAGTCATATGTACCCAATAAATCTTCTTATAAATACTCGATACTTTTACATTTTTAACTTTAAAATAAAACTAAAAATATGAACTTTTATAATAATACTAATAATATTACACTAGCTTATATCCCGTGCGATGCACGGTCTTCTTTAATATTTTTTTATTTTTTATTTAGATTTTAGTTATTATATATAATTTGATAAAATTTTAATATATATATATATATATATTGGATTTATAAATCTAACAATATAATATTTAAATTTAATATATTATTGACGTAATCAATAGTAGTATTTTAGATATTAAAATATAAAATATTTTAAAATAACATATCTAATGATTCGTATTTTTTTACTCTTCAAAATCTAAAAAAGGACTCAAGTGCAAATATCAAAATATGTGTTTGTTCAATATACCGAGTTTATTTGAATATACTTTTACTTTTATTTTAATTAATTATCTCGTTTAAATTGAATGTTAAAAAAATTATAATAAACATGAATTTCATAAGTTTAATATAATAATATTACCAATATATCTATCTTTTGCCCGTGTTATTTTGAATTTGAACATGAGTTGTTTCGATTAAAAAATATAAACAGGTAATATCCTTAAAAAGACAATCAGTTACTTATTAACAATTATATAAAATTATATTAATTTTTTTATATATACGTCTGCATTACTTTTAGAAAATTAGTTGTTTAAGTTAGAAAATATAAAAGAGGTAATTTGTTTTAGCTGAAAAGAATAACTTGTTATTTATTAATATTTATATAAAACAATATTACCATTGTATATTTATTTTGCATGTATTATATTTAGAAGATAAGTTGTTTTAGTTAGAAAATATAAAACACATAATGTGTTTCAGCTGTCGGTTATAAATATATAATAATATTACCATTATATATATTGCCCGTCTTATTTTTAGAAAATGATTTGTTTTTGTTAAATAGATATATGAAATAGGTAATATAATTTAGCTGAAAAAGGTAATTGGTTATCAATAACTTGGTTTCCATATATGTTTCCTATTTATAAGATGAGTTGTTTTAGGTAAAAAATATAAAAATAATGCGTTTTAGCTGAAAAAGGTAATCAGTTATAAATATATAATAATATTACCATATTATATATATATTTTGCCCACTTTATTTTTAGAAGATGAGTTGGTTTGGTTTAAAAAATAAATATAAAATAGGTAATGTAGTGAAAAAAGGTAATTGGTTATTAATAAATTGATTATAGATATGCTCGTGAATCGGCCCAAATACCGACCGACCGACCGACCGACCGACCGACCAAAACTTTTAATGTTTCGTCTTTAATAATATAGTATAGATTTGTGTTGTTATATTTAACTAGCTTTATAACCCGTGCGAGACACGGGTATGATCTAAATTTATATTTTGTTGGACTTTTTACGCGTTTAAAAAAGGAATTATTTGTCATTTTAGATTTTTTTTACGCAGTAGTCGTGATTAATTATGGATGTTCATTGTTTTAGAAGAGATAGTTAATGGATTAAGAAGAAATTGAGTTGATTTGCAGGTAATATACACGCTAGTGGTTGTCTTTTTCATTAATTTTGTAATACCCGTAAATATTTGATATTTTCTACAAGCTATTACACTATATTTAATAATATCTTTGTATGTGACGGTTTTATTTAAATCTAGATAGATTTATTGAAATTAGGAACAATATATATTTACTTTTAGGATATTAATTTTAGGAGACATATATTAGTTTTGGGCTGTTTATTTTTTTTTTAAGCTTAATTGTTGAAGCCCAACACTAATGGGCTTTAGGGCCCAGATTGTTTTTATATAAGTTTTACAACATAGAAAGAAGGGGAGTTGGGCTCATTTTTTTTTTGTGTTCATCAATTTATTTCTTCAAGACAGAAAAACAAAAAGGGGGAAAAAGTTAGGGTTCTTCAAAGGGTATGGATCTTATGTTTCTAAAAAAAACATTTGATTTCTTGATTTAATTGATGTCGTGTTAATTGATTAATTCGAGTTCATAAAAATTGTGTTAATTGATTGTTAAAAATTAGGGTTTCGATTTGTAATTTGGGGGTTTTAGTTTTGGTATATATTTTTGTATGATTCTTGGTTTGGTTAATGTGTATTGGGCGTTACAATTGTTGGGAGTTTGTATTGGTGAAGGGGATTATGTGTGTTGACCTGAAATTGGATTTGAAGGAGGTGGGGAAGCCCCACCGCGCGGCAACGGTGACCGACGGTGACGGCGGTGAGTGCTGTTCGGCGATGAAGAGAGGGAGAGAAACGAGAGAGAGACAGGAACGAGAAAGAGATAGAAGATTGAGAGAGAGACAGAGATGCGAGGGAGAGAGGGAGAGATGGTGCAGAGGGAGAGAGGAGGAGGAAGAGAGAGATGGTGAGAGAGAGAGAGAGATTGACGAGGGAGAGAGAGAGAGGGAGAAGGGGCAGAAATCGGGAGAGAGAGGGGTAGATCGAGAGAGAGATTCCGGGAAGGGGGCGGTTGACGGTGGAGACGCGGTGGCGCGTGTAGGGTATGTGCCACGTGTGTGTGTGCATGTGTGCCACGTGTGTGTGTGCATGTGCCACGTGTGTGTCCATGTGTGCCACTTGTGTTTTGTGTGTGTGAGTGGGTGATTAAAATGGGTATTAATTATTTAAATGAGTATTATAAATTGGGATAAAAATCTGAATAAAAATGGAATAAAATAGAATTGTTATTTAGGATTTGAATATTGTTAAAAAGGGTTTTATTTATTTAAATATGGATTAAAATTAGAGTTATTTATTCTGGAATTAGAGATTTAAAATGAGAATTTGATTCGTTTTATTAGATTAAAAAGGAGATTAAATTGTGGGTAATAGTTATAAAAATAGATTGTTTTAGAAACGGAAATGAGAATTAGAGACGTTTATTTTTGAATAAATAGGGATAAAAAGAGATTATTTTAGAAACGTTAAAATAGAATAACGTTTCTGTAATTCGGGTAATTGATTTAATTTGACTAAAATAGGACTATTTAATTAAGAATTCTGAGATACTTTTCCGAGAATTATTTTAGAGATATTTGAGGAATTTTGAGATTTAATAAGGATTAATTGTGACGTAAATTGTCCCGAGGTTTTATTTATTTAAATTAGTTTTAAATTAGAGAAAGACGTATAGAGTTCCTAATCGGATTGAGATTTAAAAAGAGAAATGCGTAGTGCCGGTTTATAAATAATAGACGTTCTATTTGTTTGATTGTTATGTGATTTTATTTATTGCTAATCTGAGTTATTTATTTTAATTTGCTCACGTACTGTGATTTATCCTTTTAGAGTATTTCCCGGTACGTAACTGAAGGAGAAATACGCGGGTAGAGTATAGTTGTTATTTGATTTTTGTGCAAGCGCGATCGAGGCAAGTTCTCTCTGACCCTCACTCCTATTGCATTATTTTGAGGAGTATTTATTTTCTGAAAGTTTGAATTGTTTATTCATTTCTGAAATAGTTATTTGAGAATTCTATTAGTTGATCTGGAGGAGTATTACAGTTTTGATGAGACACACTAAAAATATTCACTGTCCTTAAAGCGTATTTCATCGAATTTCTTGGGCATCTTATTGTTCAAGATGACCCTAACGACCATTCAGCTATAGCTACGCTCCTTTATCGAGGTAGCTAACACTTTATTCGATTCAGTCGGATTTATTGTTCAGATCCGATAATTTTGTTCTTGGCTTCTAAATTTGATTCATTTTTCGGATCAAATTATTTTGAATCAGGATAGTGGTAAGCTGGTTCGAGATTTCATCATAACTACTCTTAACTAATTATTCTAGCGTGTTGATATATCGTTTGGTTGATTCGAGTCGTTCCCATTATTCGGGACGATTCTAAATAATTTATTTCATTCAACGAATCTCTTTTGTTCGAGATTTGTTAACCTGTTCGTCTTGGGTTGACATATTGTTCGTGTCAACATAAGAAATCTTTTAAATATTGGGATGACCTATTGTTCGGGTTGTCCTCGCTCAAGCAGTAGAATGGCGGTCGGCCAGAGTTAAGTCAGAAATTTCCTATCTAATTATTCATATTTCATTCTCATAACGTTTCTGGAGGAAAATCTTTACTTCAACTGGTCAACGTGGGAGTGGCCCACGGATTATTCTTTCTGATCAACACGAGAAATAAACTCATGGTATCAAGAGAGGAATATATCTATTTTGGCACAAAAGTTGACGGGTTGATTTTACAACCCATTAATTGCTAGCAAAATGAAATCGTGATACTTGAGACATAGTAGTGATCGTGCTATGGGGTATCACGGGTGTACGGTACTTGAGACACGGTAGTTGATCGCGCCGCGGGGTATCGTAAAAGGAGACAAGACCAGTATCTTCTACTCTCAAATTCTAAATGTGATTGTTTTGAGACAAATGATTTGGTCAGTCATTGGACATCGAGTCCGTCAGTATAAGTTATTACCTTTTGAGTTTTGTTGACATGGTTCTTCTTTTACCTCAATAGTAGTGTTGATAAGAGAGAGCCAGTCAGTGGAATTTGCTGAGCACATAGTTGCTCACTCTTCTTGTTAAACTATATTTTTCAGTTAAAGAGGAAAGAGGCGAATCGTCCCGGTACAGAGATAAAAGGAAGGAGAAAATGCAGTACGACACCGACTTGGAGTAGCAGCGCTGTTTCAGAGATAACGTCAGGACAGCTACACCAGAAAGCAATATCTACTCACTAAACTTTATGTATTCAGTGGCTTGGTGTGTATTCAATAAATAGCGATGTAATAATTTGGAAATAGATCGATGCCTGGACTTGTGGGCTGGAAGCACTACGTGTTGTATGTATTACTATGGTATGTATTATATTTTGAGTGATAATGATGTTATGGATCGTGGCGACCCAAATTCACTGATAGGTGGATTTGGGGGCGTCACAGTTTTGGTTTCAGAGCGGTAGTTATATTCTTAGGAAAACGTGAGATCCTAGGGATATAATACGACGATAGAGTTAAGATAGTGAGACGAGTTTCCGATTACTTAGAGCTATAGCTCCACATATAGATTTCTATACTTTGATGAGTTTTAAGCGTATATCGCCAAATATGCCTATACAGGTTGTTAGATAAAACCTGTTATGATAGAAATTTTTGTACTTTTGTAGATGTTTTTATCAGGATTCTCAGATTCCCATGTTGTTCGAGATAGATCTCCTACTCCTATTGGAGAAGTCATAAAGATCCTAGTTCAAAGTTAGACAGTGAACCATTGAAGGAGTATATGATCATAAAGAGTGACATTGAGGATTTTCGATTGGGATACTTGCACTTCCTTCCTATTAGGTGATAGGTTTAGTAGATTTACCTTCTTTTTGATGTGGATATAATAGATTTCCCTCCAGTAATTCCTGACTATGATCCTTTGACTTCTGTTAATACATCCCTAGCTGATGTGATCCGGACTTTAAAAAAATATCATGGTCGATTAGTACTTTGGGATTTAGAAGAGATATAGAGGTAGATTTTTGGATGATACCCCTATTAAACTTGTTCCATCCTTTTGTAAGATGTCGTAACACCTGTTTTCCAGAGTCGGACCAGCTCAAGGTATATGCACCATAGATGGACTCTAAGAGATACAACTATATGTTCCGAAATTCGAAACTAAGCTATTGAACGATTTCGTGACCGAAATTAATAGTTCGAAAGGTGAAGCTTATAGGAGTTGAGATAGTGCCCTCCGACAATAAGTCTTCGTACATATCCTCTTAAAGATTTTTCTTCTCTGATGAGCTGTTAGTGTTTATAAGTGACGTTTTCATTCTAGAATCAACGGTTGCGCCTTATTAGCTACGATTGTCGGTAATTTTTATCATTTGAGTTCGCCCAGACGTTTTCATTCTTGCTTGAAAGGTATCTATATTGTTCAGAGGTCAATTTATCTATCACTATCTACTTCGAAAATATAAGTTCTTTCATAACTCTTCTTATATTTGACCCTTTTGTGATACTGAGATGAACAGCCCTATAAATAGGGGATGTCTGTCTGTGTGATAGATGTCTGGTGGGACGCCACCTATTTGTACTGTTGCTTGTCGTTAGAGTACTAAAGGCTGGCCACCTTGTGTACTATGACGGTTGTCCTAATGACACATGCAACGGAACAAATGTTCAATGATCATTTTGATCTCTCAGTTAACCTCTTATAAAAGATTAGCATTACCAAGAATTGATTATACATATGTCATTGTTTAACATTTTCCATCTCTGAGTGATCTTGTTCAAGGTTCTTATGGAGCAATTATCAGAACAACCCTTTTGAAAGTGAGAAAATAAGTTATGTTGGATAAGCTTGCGATATCTTGCGTGATGATACAATAACAACCGTCTTCCATTTGAGAAAAGATAGAGTACATAATTTACATTTCCCTATCTCTTAAATTTCGATATAGTAGTTAAAGGATGGTTCAACTATGGAAGTTTTGAGATTCAATATTTAAGACATTTAAATTGATTTTGAGCCTTTTCTTATAGAAGTTCCAAGATGATTCCACGAATTAGTCCAGAACGACATATCCCAAACCTATTAAAAAGGGGCTATTGATGTCGAGGAAACGTGAACATGGTTTGGAGAGATGAAGAAAACTTATGAGAATTTTAAGTTAAGTAAGTTGAGAATACCATCAATGCTATATATTATGTTAAAGAGGAAATCGAAACTGGTATAAGGCAAATGAGAACTATTAAAGGCACGATAATTGAGATGAGTTTTAGAATTTGCAACCTGTTAGTAATTTTAATTATAAACCTAACCTATTTACTTAAGGATTTACCGAATGGCTGTTTTTACTACCACGACGCATGAGTTATGTTTTGACAACATTTACATATTCTAACTTTTGATTATGAGGATTTGTCTTATTTACCAATAAGGATGTTCTGCTCCGCAATTACATACATATTTTGTTCTGTTTAATCAAACCCTGTGTTTTTCAATCTTAATAGAAAAAGATGCCACCCAGAAGAGGCAGACCTCCCAAGAACCGACAAGTACCACCTGAAGTGGGCCAACACAACGATGGCCCCATTCCCTACCACCAACAACCAGAACCAGAACCAGAACAAGCACCTGCTCAAGTAATACCACCAAACCAGAACCAAAATGATCCTATGAGTTTACTTGTGGAATTCCTGAGACAGTATACACAAAATCTTCCACTTAGACAAGAAATACCCCAAGTTAGAGATAATCAACCTCCTGTACAACCAGTAAAGAATACAGTTACTTTCAAGTCTTTCAAGTCACTGAATCCACCTGAGTTTAAGGGTACCACTGACCCAGTTGAAGCAAGAATCTGGTTACGAGAAATGGAAAAGACCTATGAGATTGTAGGAGTAGAAGAGGAGAAGAAGACCATTTTTGCAGCCTACATGTTAAAAGGCGAGGCAAATTTCTGGTGGGAAGCGAAAAGAGTTATGGAAGGGAACGCAGTAAGACCTTGGACTCGATTCACCCAACTGTTTTTGGAAAAATATTTCCCTAAGTACTTGGAAAATAAAATGGAGCTTAAATTTCTGGAGTTAAAGCAAGGCAATATGACCGTGGCTGAATATGAAGCCAAGTTTACTGAACTTTCTAGGTTTGTACCTTATCATGTTGATACTGATGAGAAAAGAGCTAAGCGTTTTCAGCAAGGACTAAAACCATGGATTCAGAATCGAGTTGCAGTCCTAGAGATCCCCAACTATGCTACCTTAGTTCAGAAAGCAGCCATAGTAGAAAGTGGGGCAGAGTTATATTCAAAAGACAAGGACGTAAAGAAAAGGAAATTTCAGAACCGTGGAACCAGTTTTGAAAGGAAACCTGATAATCAGAGTGGAAAGAAACCATTTGTGAGACGGGAAGACAAGAGCACTACCACCAAGAGAGTTGAGAACCATGACACTAGAGGATCTAATCAGAGGTTCAGACCACCACAGACAGCAAACTTGATCCAAGGAAGGCCACCATTACCAGAATGCAAAACTTGTGGAAGAAAACACCCAGGACCCTGTAATCTTGCAAATATTGTGTGCTACAATTGTGGACAGAAAGGACACTACTCATCTAATTGCAAAGAGAAGGCAACCACTTGTTTCAAATGCGGAAAGAAAGGACATATTGCACGAGATTGCAAGTCACCTCCGAAGGAAACCACTGTACCTAGACTCATGGAACCTCCTGACAACAAACCGACTGCACGTACCTTCAATATGACGGTGAAAGATGCTATCACTGACAGTGACGTAATTGCAGGTACGCTTTTAGTAAATTCTGTGAATGCATGTGTTTTGATTGATTCGGGAGCTACAAGATCTTTTATATCCGAAAATTTTATGAACAAGCTGGATGTTCAGTCAGTACCATTAGGGGAAACTTTGGTTATAGAAGTAGCAAATCAGGAAACGGTTCCTATAGATCAGGTATGCCCAGATTGTGCTATCGAGATTCAAGGACAACAATTCAACGCAGATCTTCTTCCTTTTAAATTAGGAGAATTTGAAGTAATTCTTGGAATGGATTGGTTAGCTCACTATGATGCTCACATTAATTGTCGACGTAAATGGGTTAGCGTAAAAGGATTGAATGGCAAGAGAATACAGTTTCGCGGAAGAAAACCTACCCGGACTTTTCTAACCGTGGTTCAAGTAAAGAAATTACTACGAAAGGGATGTCAAGCTTACTTAGCCCATGTGATTGACAACGATAAACAAACTCCTACTCTTAAAGAGATTCCTGTAGTAAATCAGTTTGAGGATGTATTTCCTGATGAGTTACCTGGATTACCTCCTGACCGAGAAATAGAATTCACCATCGACCTTGCCCCAGGAACAACACCAATATCTAAAGCACCGTACAGACTGGCGCCAGTAGAGATGAAGGGATTGGCAACACAACTGCAAGATTTGCTAGACAAGGGCGTGATTCGACCAAGTGTATCCCCGTGGGGAGCCCCAGTGTTATTTGTGAAAAAGAAGGATGGATCTATGAGGTTATGCATTGATTACCGAGAGTTGAATAAGATGACAATCAAGAATAAATACCCTCTACCACGAATTGACGACTTGTTTGATCAACTGAAAGGAGCTGCTTATTTTTCTAAGATTGACCATAGATCGGGTTATCATCAGTTGAAGATTAAACCTGAAGATGTGCCAAAGACTGCTTTTAGGACACGTTATGGGCATTATGAGTTTCTAGTGATGCCTTTTGGACTGACGAATGCTCCAGCTGCTTTTATGGATTTGATGAATCGTATATTCAAGAAATATTTGGATAAGTTTGTGATTATATTTATTGATGACATCCTGATTTACTCAAAGAACCAAGAAGAACACGCAGAGCATCTTCGTTTAGTTTTGGAAACTCTACGCAAGGAAAAGCTATACACCAAGTTTTCTAAATGTGAGTTTTGGTTAAATAAGGTGCAATTTTTAGGTCACATTGTGAGTAGTGAAGGGATTTCTGTGGACCCTGCGAAAGTGGAAGCAGTAGCAAATTGGGAAAGACCGAAGACTCCAACTGAGGTAAGAAGTTTTCTTGGACTAGCAGGATACTACCGAAGATTTGTAAAAGATTTCTCGAAGATAGCTACACCATTGACGAAACTCACTAGAAAGAATGAGAAATTTGAATGGACATCCAAGTGCGAGGAAAGTTTTCAAGAGCTTAAGCGACGATTGACAACTGCCCCAGTTTTGACATTACCCGATGATATTGGGAATTTTGTAATCTATAGTGACGCTTCACACAAGGGATTAGGATGTGTACTGATGTAACACGGGAAGGTGATTGCTTATGCTTCTCGACAGTTAAAGGATTACGAGCTGAGATACCCTACTCATGATCTTGAATTAGCTGCAATTGTTTTTGCATTAAAGATTTGGAGACATTACTTGTACGGTGAAAAGTGTGAAATCTACACGGATCATAAGAGCTTAAAGTATATCTTTACCCAGAAAGAACTGAATATGAGACAAAGAAGATGGCTGGAATTGATCAAAGACTATGATTGTTCAATTAACTATCACCCGGGAAAGGCCAATGTAGTAGCTGATGCCCTAAGTAGGAAAGAAAGACTCAGGATGTTAATAAAATCAGAAGAATTGATCAAAGAATTTGAGAGGTTCGATTTGGAGATTAAGATTCCAGTTCAAGCCAATGAGCGAGTATATGAAATCCTGCTGCAACCAGAATTGATTGAAAAGATTCGTCGTTGTCAAGAGAAAATAATGGAAGAAGAAAGGTCTCAGTTAACCGGAGGAGAGCTTCAAAGTCCGAAAGATGATAAGGGAATTAAAAGATTTGCCTCGAGAATTTGGATACCAAATGTTGTAGAACTTAAAGAAGAGATTCTGAGTGAAGCCCATAATTCAAGGTATTCTATTCATCCAGGAAGTACAAAGATGTATCAAGATCTCAAGCAGAATTACTGGTGGCCCAATATGAAACGAGAAATTGCAGAGTGGGTTAGTAAATGTTTAACTTGTCAGAAAGTAAAAGCAGAACACCAAAGACCGAGTGGACTTCTACAACCCTTAGAGATACCTGAATGGAAATGGGAGCATATAACCATGGATTTTATCGTAGGATTACCCCGAACTAGAACCAGTCACGACGCAATTTGGGTTATTGTGGATCGACTCACTAGATCTGCGCACATCCTGCCAATTAGTGAAAAGTATGCGGTTGAGAGGTTGGTGAGTATATACCTAAAGTAAATTGTGGTTCGTCATGGAGTACCTGTTTCCATTGTGTCTGATAGAGATGCTCGGTTCACTTCTAGATTTTGGAAAACCTTTCAGGAATGTCTTGGCACGAAATTAAATTTGAGCACTGCATACCACCCACAAACTGACGGACAAAGCGAAAGAACAATTCAAACGGTTGAGGACATGCTAAGAGCTTGTGCATTGGATTTCAAGGGAAGTTGGGACGATCATTTACCCCTGGTTGAGTTTGCCTACAACAACAGCTACCACTCTAGCATAGGTATGGCACCGTATGAAGCCTTGTATGGAAGAAAATGCAGATCACCCCTATTCTGGGATGAAGTAGGAGAGAGAAAGATACTAGGACCATAAATGCTCCAGCAGACCAAGCAATCCACAGAGATTACTCGAAAAAGGTTAGTGGCGGCACAAGACCGACAAAGAAAGTACGAAAATCAAAGAAGAAAAGACAGAACATTTGAAGTTGGGGATAAAGTAATGTTAAAAGTCTCGCCTTGGAAGGGAGTAATGAGATTCGGCAAGAAGGGCAAGCTAAGTCCCAAATATATAGGACCTTTTGAGATTCTCAAGAAAGTAGGAGCAGTGGCATATCTGTTAGCTCTACCGCCAGATCTTCAGCATATCCATGATGTATTTCATATCTCAGTGTTAAGAACGTATCACCCTGATTTCAGACATGTTCTTGCTTACGAACCAGTGGAGATTAGGTCTAATTTTGACATACGAAGAAAAATCAGTGCAGATCCTAGATTATAAAGTGCAAGAGTTGTGGAGTAAGGTAGTGAATTTGGAAAAAGTACTTTGGAGAAATCATCAAGTTGAAGAGGCCACTTGGGAATTAGAAAGTGAGATGCGGAATAAATATCCTGACTTGTTTAGTGATTTGATTCTGATTCCGAGGACGGAATCCTATAAGGAGGGAAGACTGTAATACTCGTAAATATTTGATATTTTCTACAAGCTATTACACTATATTTAATAATATCTTTGTATGTGACGGTTTTATTTAAATCTAGATAGATTTATTGAAATTAGGAACAATATATATTTACTTTTAGGATATTAATTTTAGGAGATATATATTAGTTTTGGGCTGTTTTTTTTTTTAGCTTAATTGTTGAAGCCCAACACTAATGGGCTTTAGGGCCCAGATTTTTTTTTATATAAGTTTTACAACATAGAAAGAAGGGGAGTTGGGCTCATTCTATTTTTTTGTGTTCATCAATTTATTTCTTCACGACAGAAAAACAAAAAGGGGGAAAAAGTTAGGGTTCTTCAAAGGGTATGGATCTTATGTTTCTAAAAAAAAACATTTGATTTCTTGATTTAATTGATGTCGTGTTAATTGATTAATTCGAGTTCATAAAAATTGTGTTAATTGATTGTTAAAAATTAGGGTTTCGATTTGTAATTTGGGGGTTTTAGTTTTGGTATATATTTTTGTATGATTCTTGGTTTGGTTAATGTGTATTGGGCGTTACAATTGTTGGGAGTTTGTATTGGTGAAGGGGATTATGTGTGTTGACCTGAAATTGGATTTGAAGGAGGTGGGGAAGCCCCACCGCGCGGCAACGGTGGCCGGCGGTGGTGGCGGTGAGTGCTGTTCGGCGATGAAGAGAGGGAGAGAAACGAGAAAGAGATAGAAGATTGAGAGAGAGAGACAGAGATGCGAGGGAGAGAGGGAGAGATGGTGCAGAGGGAGAGAGGAGGAGGAAGAGAGAGATGGTGAGAGAGAGAGAGATTGACGAGGGAGAGAGAGAGAGGGAGAAGGGGCATAAATCGGGAGAGAGAGGGGTAGATCGAGAGAGAGATTCCGGGAAGGGGGCGGTTGACGGTGGAGACGCGGTGGCGCGTGGCCCACACGCGCAGGGTATGTGCCACGTGTGTGTGTGTATGTGTGCCACGTGTGTGTGTGTGTGCATGTGCCACGTGTGTGTGCATGTGTGCCACTTGTGTTTTGTGTGTGTGAGTGGGTGATTAAAATGGGTATTAATTATTTAAATGAGTATTATAAATTGGGATAAAAATCTGAATAAAAATGGAATAAAATAGAATTGTTATTTAGGATTTGAATATTGTTAAAAAGGGTTTTATTTATTTAAATATGGATTAAAATTAGAGTTATTTATTCTGGAATTAGAGATTTAAAATGAGAATTTGATTCGTTTTATTAGATTAAAAAGGAGATTAAATTGTGGGTAATAGTTATAAAAATAGATTGTTTTAGAAACGGAAATGAGAATTAGAGACGTTTATTTTTGAATAAATAGGGATAAAAAGAGATTATTTTAGAAACGTTAAAATAAAATAACGTTTCTGTAATTCGGGTAATTGATTTAATTTGACTAAAATAGGACTATTTAATTAAGAATTCTGAGATACTTTTCCGAGAATTATTTTAGAGATATTTGAGGAATTTTGAGATTTAATAAGGATTAATTGTGACGTAAATTGTCCCGAGGTTTTATTTATTTAAATTAGTTTTAAATTAGAGAAAGACGTATAGAGTTCCTAATCGGATTGAGATTTAAAAAGAGAAATGCGTAGTGCCGGTTTATAAATAATAGACGTTCTATTTGTTTGATTGTTATGTGATTTTATTTATTGCTGATATGAGTTATTTATTTTAATTTGCTCACGTACTGTGATTTATCCTTTTAGAGTATTTCCCGGTACGTAATTGAAGGAGAAATACGCGGGTAGAGTATAGTTGTTATTTGATTTTTGTGCAAGCGCGATCGAGGCAAGTTCTCTCTGACCCTCACTCCTATTGCATTATTTTGAGGAGTATTTATTTTCTGAAAGTTTGAATTGTTTATTCATTTCTGAAATAGTTATTTGAGAATTCTATTAGTTGATCTGGAGGAGTATTACAGTTTTGATGAGACACACTAAAAATATTCACTATCCTTAAAGCGTATTTCATCGAATTTCCTGGGCATCTTATTGTTCAAGATGACCCTAACGACCATTCAGCTATAGCTACGCTCCTTTATCGAGGTAGCTAACACTTTATTCGATTCAGTCGGATTTATTGTCCAGATCCGATAATTTTGTTCTTGGCTTCTAAATTTGATTCATTTTTCGGATCAAATTATTTTGAATCAGGATAGTGGTAAGCTGGTTCGAGATTTCATCATAACTACTCTTAACTAATTATTCTAGCGTGTTGATATATCGTTTGGTTGATTCGAGTCGTTCCCATTATTCGGGACGATTCTAAATAATTTATTTCATTCAACGAATCTCTTTTGTTCGAGATTTGTTAACCTGTTCGTCTTGGGTTGACATATTGTTCGTGTCAACATAAGAAATCTTTTAAATATTGGGATGACCTATTGTTCGGGTTGTCCTCGCTCAAGCAGTAGAATGGCGGTCGGCCAGAGTTAAGTCAGAAATTTCCTATCTAATTATTCATATTTCATTCTCATAACGTTTCTGGAGGAAAATCTTTACTTCAACTGGTCAACGTGGGAGTGGCCCACGGATTATTCTTTCTGATCAACAAGAGAAATAAACTCGTGGTATCAAGAGAGGAATATATCTATTTTGGCACAAAAGTTGCCGGGTTGATTTTACAACCCATTAATTGCTAGCAAAATGAAATCGTGATACTTGAGACATGGTAGTGATCGTGCTATGGGGTATCACGGGTGTACGGTACTTGAGACACGGTAGTTGATCGCGCCGTGGGGTATCGTAAAAGGAGACAAGACCAGTATCTTCTACTCTCAAATTCTAAATGTGATTGTTTTGAGACAAATGATTTGGTCAGTCATTAGACATCGAGTCTGTCAGTATAAGTTATTACCTTTTGAGTTTTTTTGACATGGTTCTTCTTTTACCTCAATAGTAGTGTTGATAAGAGAGAGCCAGTCAGTGGAATTTGCTGAGCACATAGTTGCTCACTCTTGTTGTTAAACTATATTTTTCAGTTAAAGAGGAAAGAGGCGAATCGTCCCGGTACAGAGATAAAAGGAAGGAGAAAATGCAGCACGACACCGACTTGGAGTAGCAGCGCTGTTTCAGAGATAACGTTAGGACAGCTACACCAGAAAGCAATATCTACTCACTAAACTTTATGTATTCAGTGGCTTGGTGTGTATTCAATAAATAGCGATGTAATAATTTGGAAATAGATCGATGCCTGGACTTGTGGGCTGGAAGCACTACGTGTTGTATGTATTACTATGGTATGTATTATATTTTGAGTGATAATGATGTTATGGATCGTGGCGACCCAAATTCACTGATAGGTGGATTTGGGGGCGTCACAAATTTCATCAAATGCGTGAGAGTCAGCTACATTGTTCAACATATGTTTTTTGATTTTGACGTAAATAAGGTGCAACGAAGGACCAAAGTATATACACGACAAGTGTATATATATGTTGGGCATGAACACAGGACCGCACACTTAATCCGATAATCATGGTTACAAACGATGAACCAAAGTTGTTAATTTAGACAATGTCTTAAAATTTTCTTTTTGAGATCAATTTGGTAATTGTTGTCCATTGACTATATTGGTTGCGTGTTACTTTTCGTTTCAAGCGATTTATTGTTTTTTTCTCGAACCTGCCTCATCATTGGGGGCAGGAACTAGCGCTGTAGATGTTGAGTTTATGTGCATTATAGTGTATATGTCATGTCCATCTTGATTGTATGAGGTAAATTATATTTCGAATAATTCTTGTGTACAATATTGTTGACTATTTGAGTAATATCCTCAGTGATTTTTTCTTACGTTTGGACAAGTGTTTATTAGTTTAATCATCATGTTCAAAATATTATTGAGTGTGGTATATTATTTCCCTTGAGTGTTAATGCAACTATATAATAGTAAGACCTGGCCGACTTAAAATATGATTCTTTCAATTGAGACACCTACAAATCGCTCAACTTTCTTCTTGAAAAGAGTGAAAGTTGTTATTTAAGCATTTTTCATGCCTACAGTTGTCCTACTTAAAGTACGTATGTAGTTCAGACGGTATGCCGAATATAATGTTTGTACTTTGTTCCATTTTCACTTAATTTTTGAATACCTAATTTATTTAGGTCATCCGACATGCATTCCAGCTGATATCTGAAGTGTCTTTTTCTTTCTTTTCATACAATAACATAATACTCTTTTCAGCATCAAGTGATCAAAGTTGCACTTTGATCCTCAACTTCATTTAGCTAATTAAAAAATTTGTTAATTTCAGTAACCAAAAGCATGGACATATACTCTAAATTTGCAAATTTTATTAGGTTTTTTGAATTTTTTTATTGTTTTGCGTGTTAAAAGTGTGATAATGATTTATTCGAATGTTGACAAAAGTATTTATGTGTTCTCATTAGTTAATTTGTTGAAGTGTTATAATTTAAGTAAATGTTTATTTTTATCTGTTTATGTGCAAATTTAAACCCATTTTTGTTATAAATATAATATTAAAAGTTTGATAGACGATACATTCGAAAACTAAAAGTCCGACATGATTGATAATTTTTTAATATTTCTGGAATTAAATATAATTATAGATATTAATTATCTAATCATTTAAGTAGTAGTAGAAATATAATTGTATATTCCTATATTTAATAACAATGGAGTAATAAATATAGATGTATTAATGATGATTAATGAATTAGATGTATTTAATATATGCATTAATTATAGAATTATTATTATTATATAATAAGTAGGGGTAATATAGTAATTTCACACCGATTTATTTGTCTCAAGCAACCCCCTAGTTGCTCTATTATATATATAATAATAGATTTATTGTTATCGTTAAATCAAGAATGAAAAAAAATTGGGAAAAAAATTAAATATTAATTTAATTGCACACGTAATTCATACAACATTTCTATAACAATAATTAGAAAAAATATATTTTATTGTAATACTATAATAATATAATTATCAGTTATAATCGATAAATTATTTTTGCAAACAACTAAAAATGATCATTAGTTTTCAAACAGAAATAAGTACTTAATAATATTTTTTCCAACTTTTATAAGCTAATGAACATATAATTGAAGCTGTAGACGGATTGAGTTATTCGATTAGTTCGTTCAAGTCTGACTCGGTTCAAACTCGATAAGTTCGGTTGATATGCCTGTTTGGCAACGGGTTTATAAGCCGACTTATGGCTTATAAACCCGTAACATCTTATGGGGGGTGTTTGTGTACTCAGCTTATTTGATAACTTATAACTTATAAGTTCATAAGTTGAATGTTAGAAATCACCAACATTTTACTTAACTTATCAACTTATTCTTTGTTTTCTTTATTTTTCTAATATTTTATATTTTTACATTTGTGTTTTTAAATATTTTTTTAATTTAAAATACAAGTGTTGAAATCATTGTATTTAAAAATTATTTTTTCAAATTTAATTTAGCAAATTCTTCACTAACTTATAAGTAAATTTATCCAAACACCCGTATAACTTATAAGAATTCATCAACTTATCACTTATATGACACTTACTCATTTTAAGCTATAAGTCAACTTTTTTGTGATAACCCAAACACGCACGTTATTGATCTCAAGTTCGTACAAGAAAATATGTTCAATATTATTATCAAAACAATGTTCAATTCTTTAAATATTACACGAGTTCGACTTTAAAAATAATTTATTTATGAATAAGGTTGAAAAAATTATTTTTTAAACATACATAAGTACTCAATAATATATTTTTTTCCCAAGTTTTAAAAGCTAATGAACATATTGAAGGGTTTCGAGCACATAAACGCAACGGAAAACGTGAAAATAAACCAAAATTCGAAACCCCTCCGTAGAATCCATGCGAAAACAAAAGATTTAATTCAGAGATTAAGAACAAATACCTTAAGAAGCTTTAACAATTCATTAATGGAGGAATAATGGAGATCCAAAGCTTCTTCAATCACCATGTATCCCTCTCTCGCGATCTACGCTCTACGTTATCCACATGAACGCTTTTCTTGAAGGATTTATGTGTACAAGCACCAGAAAACTGCTTCTTTCTTTCTCTCTTTTCTTCCTCTCATAGACGGCTAGGGTTTTAATATAAAAATGTTTTTCACTAAATAAATCAGCCTCTTAGAGAGTTTATGTAATAACCCCAAATTTTGGACTTAGTTAATTTTTTTTTATTTGATGAATAGTAAAATCCTGATGAATAGTAAATTTCTGAACCGAAAAAGATTTTCAGACCACCCTATGTACGAGTCGGGATAATGAACTTTCGAAGTCGTATTAGTGATCTACTATGTAAATGAGTGAATGCAGAAGCTGTCAGAATCAGAAGAATAACATTTTCTGTTTTCTCCGAAATTTCACCTATTACTGATGGATTAATCATTATATAAATATATTAGAGGATTTTATATTATCAATTCCATGGATATGGATTTAGCAAAGTTATTAAGATATCAAGAATGTTTACGATAAACTACTTCGATAGAACACTTAAGAAATCCTTGCGAGCGTTCAACGAGATTAAAGCGGTAACAGAACAAGGCAACACAAATGAGAGTATATAAATCCCATTTATATTCCAATATTCAAGCTCGAACCATTTTAATTAAGTATTCGATTGTTAGAACGAATAGTGAATAGTTACTATTCACTGCGAGAATCACGTAGAGTTTTATTTGCTCTTTTTAGGAAATATTTTCGAATCGTTTCAAGAGAAACAAAAACAAGGATGAATAGTAACATTGATGAATAGTACTCCAAGGTGAATAGTAAAATTTTATAGTCTCCGATTGATCCTATATTTCAGCGGAAGTTCAGTAATAATAAACGGTTACTAATCGCGTAGTCAGAAATCGCAAACGAAAACGAGAATCTTTTATTGAGTTTAAGAAGATGATTAATAGTGTTTTGTTGAGTTTTATGTTTATAATTGAAAGACGGAAGCATGAATGTATTGCTAAGGTCATGAGTAAGTGGATTATGCAGTTTGTTTAGTTGTTGGATGAGTTGTGGATGGATTTTGAAGGTGATACCAACTGGTTTGGCTCGGTTTGAGATTGATATCGGACTTTAAGTTTTTTAATTGATGTGTATGATGATTGGTGGTGAATTGGAATGAGATTTGAATCTCGGAAATGTTAAGTTTTAAGCCGACGTAATGCCCGATTTTCGGTAACGCTAAAAACTGCCTAGAATCCGAAAACCTAACTGCCTCTTTTGGTTCAATGATAAACATGAGTGTGTAGATCTTTGTTTCTAGTTTACGTGAGCGCAAGAATCATGTCATTACGATTTACGGTTTAGGAGAAACATGTGTTTTAGTGTAAGGCGTTCGTAAAACCAAACCGTGCTACTTAGTCAACTTTGAGGCTTTGATCGAACCACTTAGAGGTCATAATAAAATGTGAAACTTTGTGATAACATGCTAGGTATGTTTAGGAAGACCCTCGAAAAGATTTCGTTCTAAAAGGATTAAATCTCAATTTTATAAAAATGCGTGAGCGAGCATGCTCGAGTAGAAGTTCTTAAGGAGTTAACTTGAAAATGGACTTTGTACTTGAGATAGTATATACTTAGTATGGTGAAAGCGTTTAAGTTATTAATCTTGAACCTTGTGTTGATTCTAGATTACTGGACCAACCTGAGACTTATTGCTACTTCGGGATTTCCAGGTAAGTTTACTAAAACCTTACTCTATTGTTCAGAGTAGGTATATTTTCAAATGTATAATACTTGGTTATTCAAATGTTTATGTGTACTCTTTGTTCCAAGTATCGTGCAAGTTTCTCAAAACCCGAAGCTCTAGCATTCGACTATATTTTTTTAAACTGTTGTTGTTGTGATATGACTGCTACAAATGCACGAACTGTTTTACTTATCGTATAAGCTTTCAAATGCTGAACGGTTGTTCATATGCTATTTATCGATATAGATATAAACTGGAGTACATGAGGCTCTACGATGTAGAGCGTACTATATTCTACTTATCAAAATATTTAATTCCTGTTGATGCAAGTTTTTGAAACCTATGCTTACTGTTGTTGTGATAATAAACTACTTTCATATATGATATGCAAATGCGAGGTATGCATGTTTTATTCCCAAGTACATTGCGATATATAAATTGCATGCTTGTCTTCGAACGGCTATATATAGTGATACTCGAGGTTATGATTTGATTATGGGCTTCTAAGCTAAATATGGGATATTAGTTAGAAGACAGGTTTTTATAAATGTCTTAGGTAAAGGGCGTATGATTTTATTCTTTAGACCGGAAGTAGTTATATTTTCTGTATATGTTAAAGATTATTTTTCCGATAAAGATATCGGGTAACTATTATTCGATGATTATTTGTTTAATGAATATTATTTTGAATATTCATTTAATGATTATTTATTTAATGAATATTATTTTGAATATTCATTTAATCCTTATTTATTTAATGAATTTTATTTTGAATATTCATTTAATCCTTATTTATTTAATGAATATTATTTTGAATATTCATTTAATCCTTAATTATTTAATGAATATTATTTTGAATATTCATTTAATCCTTATTTATTTAATGAATATTATTTTGAATATTCATTTAATCCTTATTTATTTAATGAATATTATTTTGAATATTCATTTAATCCTTATTTATTTAATGAATATTATTTTGAATATTCATTCAATCATTATTTATATAATGAATATTATTTTTGAATATTCGTTTAAAGTTTATTTACTTAATAAATATTATTCGATTATTTATTAAATACTTATAACACGTTTTAAAATGAGTTATATTATTAAAGTTTATCCTCGACCTTCAATACCTATGAAGGATATTCTAAGCGATATTATTAATTATTTTAAATCAAGGGGAGGTTCCCAAACACTGTTTTTCCATTTAAATCTATCTTTCAAGAGGATTTAAATACTCGCTCAACTACCAAAAATATGGGAAGCCTGATTTAAGTGACTGCTACTCATTTTAAACTCTCAACTCAAAACTGTCAGGGGACAGATATTTTCTCGGAGCAATTTAATTGCCGTAAGTCACATGTTGTGTTACTACCTCAACGATCGAGGAGTAAATTGATGGAACAAGTCGATATCCATTAACAAGCAATAGCTTGGGAAATATTAGGGAATCTTCCTTTCCAACCTAGATATAACTACTTAGTGGAGTCGTATCAACAAGTATTACACTTGGGGAAAGGGGGACGATCTTTACGTTTCAGAGTCATGGATTTCATCCGAACTAGGAGCAGTATAAGAGGTCGAGTCGCGCCGACCCATCAATTTTTATTGCCCCAAATGGGCCGGGAGATCCAGAAAGGCGGTAGACAATGTCAGGCTGTCGTGTTCTTCCATCTACATGTAGAAAACATTTTTAGTTGTACGACCTGCTACTGATCATAGTGAGGTTGGGACAACTGGCGCGGTGATTACTCTAGTATTGGTTCATCATCCAATTTTGGATATTTCTGCAACATGTATTGAAAGGTTTACCGATCATGTTGGCAGGGGTTTGAAAAGTGTTCAAAAATGAAGTTACAATAAATCCTTGCAACTTCATCTTTTACTTTATGAGTTATGACTCTGATGAAACCTTACTCAGATTATATATGCATAAGTGGATTTTGGGTTACGGAATCATTATATTAATTTTCCTCGTAACTTCATCTTTTATGTTATACTAGTATTTTATCCGTTTAATGCGTAGCATGTGGTTATAAAGATATGTTTGAGACTTGGTTTATCATATTGATACCCAGGATTCCTAAAGGATTTACGAAGAGTATATGAGTATGATTATAAGTCATACGGTATTTTAAACGGTATACTATTTTGGGGTTAGACCCTAGTAGTGATAAAAGCTTTGATCCCATATGGATTATCTCCCTAAAAGGTTTAAAGATTTAAACTGGGATAGATTTCTTGCTGAGCACTATTAGCTCATTCTTGCTTTATTAAATCTTTCAGCATGAGGAAAACATTGTCGAATCCACCTCGTGTTACGAGAGCAAGGGAATGGAGAGACCACCCTGGAGTTAGTTGATGCAGGATGGATATTGTCGGTGTGAGCAGAATAGTTGCAGCTTGGATTAGTGAGAATTATTTTGAGTGAGTTCGTATTACTAAACCTTGTATAGAATTGTGAGGTCTATTATTGTAACTTCAGGTAGAGGTTGTAAATAATAGATGAGATCCTGGATAGTACATTTGGGTTGTAATAACAAATGTTGATTATTGTTGCTCATTTCCAAGGCTATAACTTGTGTGTGTGTGCGTAAGTGATTGGGGTCTTTGGAGTTGTATTATGAGAATGTTGTAAGTAATGCAGGTATTGTATCATTGATGGAGCGTGACAACCCAGATTCCTGACCCTGGATCTGGGGGCGTTACAGAAATGGTATCAGAGAGTTAAGTTATAAACTTGGATATGAGAGTGTTAAGAGTTATATCGAAGTAAGAGAATGACGAGAGGACTCATATAGAGTTCGTTAAGTGGACTACCGGAAGTAGTGCCACTGAGGATGTTAAGATTAAAGAGTTTAGTTGAGGAGTTATCGGAGGACCGATAGGACCGTTGAAGATCATCATAATGATGAGAAGGACGTTTAGAATTGTACACAGATTATCAAAAACATTAAGATAAGACGCGAAGCAGAGTCTCGGTTGCAGTTAGGGTAAGGTCGGAATGGCCAATACCAATGGATAACTTGACTTAGTAAGAACCTAAGTGTTTGAAGTTCATCGTAGTTTGCCACGAGAAGGCAGCACATGTGAAGATTGAAACGTTTACAGTCCTTTACGCGATCCGAATTACTAAATTGCGTGGACTAGTTAGGGCATTATCTTGTGTATGAGGTCCAAGCTTTGAGAACAACGATTCCACAAGAGTTGGTGTCTTTTCCGTCGATGGGTATTTTGTTACCTAAAAAGGAGACTGTTGCGTACGTATAGTACCAGAACGTTATCGTGAGACGAACGTGCTAAATCGCATCGCGAGTACATTTCGTACGATAGGCCATGATGGCTCAACTCAGAAATCAAAGATATGAAGAATGAATAGCGTGATTCTGATAAAGACACGTATGGTTGCAACGAGCAATGCGACAATCTCAGGACCTACAAGGAACGAGACCTATGGTGGCCTGGGGTTGGATTCGTTCGATACGATTAGTGTTAATAAATTACATATACGTTAATGGACCTCCAATTTTTAAGGATGTGTTGATACGGCCGTAGGAGGCCCAATCTCTGAACAATTATCGGGGAATGGCGAATATGTTTCGAACTCCCGACCTATTTAAGGACTTGTACGATTTTGAGGTACCGTTGGTTAGTACCATAAGCCATAAAGGCAGAAAGATAAGATCATCCTCGTACGGGTGATGTTAGAAATTATGATGACCATTGACTTTTTGGTATCTACTTATTGGTACACTCCTCAATCTAAAACTGTTCCTGCCTATGTTACCTTGAATAGTTCATGTCAGGTAACCCCTTTAATTTCCTACTTCAACTTGGGATGCAACCAACAACTGTTATATTCAGTTTATTCATTTTCTTTCCTCCACTCATTACCTTAAGGGTTAAATACGCAGAATTAAGTTACCATTACTCACCGGAGCGTTTTGTTCATGTTCCAGGATGACCTGAAGAGGGAGCCATTATTCATCTATCCTTCCAGGTCTATAATTTATTTCGTATTCTTTCAATTATCTAAGGAATGTTCAATTAATATTTCCTTTATTATTCGATGAGTAGTCTTTAACGATTATCTTGAAAAGCGATTTCTCCTTTCATACTTGGACTCCTCGAGTTCATAAATATCAAACTGTTTATTTAAAACATGGATGATATATATTTCAGAGATTACTCGGGAATTCTTTTCTCCTATTAAGGAGAGATTTGCACATCAGACGTTGAAATCGTAGAAAGGGTATCAATTTGATATTGATATTCCGAATTCAATTCTATTGGAAAATTTGATAAAGTTTATGTACGGAGACACCTTTGGGTGGACCGTTTCACTGATGAGAAATGTTTGGTGGGAGGTTATCGATTGTTCTGATACCAAGAATTTCCTATTCATATCATATATATTATTCAAGGGTTATAATTACCTTGTTCATCCTAAACTTATTTACTCTTCTTTTCAATTCATTATCCGAGTAGTCAAAATGTTGTTCTCTTTCTTTCTTTGGCTACAATGTCGAGATTTTGTACTAGTAGATTGAAACTGGCTAATTATATGTGCCATGATGAGTGACTAGTTAATTGTTCTAACTAGCTGAAATTTTAATGATATGACGAAAATCTAGCTAATCATCCTAGCTAGATGCTCCGTTCCAAACCAATCAAACTAGCAAATTTTGTTCAGCTAGTTGTTATTGTTTCTTGAAGTGAACTAGTTATTGTATCACTAAGTTCAACTTTCAGTCAAATTTATATAAGTGAATTCACGATGCATTTGTATGCAGTGAAGTATGGTGGGAAGATTTTCAAACGATAATTTAAATGAGACCCAACCAGGTCGCCCCCTCAGCGAGAATTTTGCAAAGTTTTTTTTATATATATATATAAAGCATTCTGTTTCTTGAAGTATTCTTGGTACCATGCAAGTATTTTCCTTAGTATTTGTAAAAAGGAGAGTGTTGAAGCTGAGAGCCAAGATAAATGAGTACGACAACTATGAATCGAAGTTTACGGAAATTGCCAAGGTTTGTTTCGCATGATGCGAATTCAGAATAACGAAGTGTTCGAAACGACTGATTATGTTACCTTGGTTAATGAAACGACTATGATAGAAATGGAAGCAAAGTGGACGAGAAAGAAATGGGCATAAAGAAAATAGAGTATGAAACGCGAATAGATTGAGAAAGAAAGAAGGTAAGAATTCAGATTGTCGGACGAGGAAACGTTTGACCTCCAAGAAGATGAAACTTGTTTAGCGATTGTGATGGATACGAAACGGGAAGTACCTAGTGTACAGAATATCCCCGTGGTTAACGAATTCGAGGATGTATTTCCAGAAGATCTTCCGGGGTTACCACCCGATAGAGAAATAAAGTCTGGTATAGAATTAGCTCCAAGAACGACGCCAGTTTCGAAGGCCCCGTACCGACTAGCTCTAGTCGAGATGAAGAAATTAGTCGCTCAATTGTAGAAATTGTTAGGGGGAGGAATGATAAGACCAAGTGTGTCACCGTGGGATGCACCTGTGTTATTGGTGAAAAAAAAAACGACGACAACATGAGGCTGTGCATAGAGTGTCGAGAGCTAAATAGGCTAATTGTTAAGAATGAATACCCCTGCCAAGGATCGGTGATTTGATTGATCGGCTTCATGATGCAGTTAAATTCTCGAATATTGATTGAGAACTGGATACCACCAATTGAATATTAAGCCTGAGAACGTACCCAAGACTGCGTTTCGCACCAAGTATGGACACTACGAGTTTTTAGTAATGTCGTTTGGGCTGATGAATGCCCTTGCAGCTTTCATGGACGTGCTGAATCGACTTTTCAAGAAGTATTTGGATAAGTATGTCATAGTGACATCGACAATATTTAGGTTTACCTCAAAGACCGAGGAAGAACATGCAGAACATTTGAGGATCGTGTTAGAAGCACTGAGGAGAGAAGAGTTATATGCCAAGTTCTCAAAGTGCGAGTTTTGGCTAAAGGAAGTACAATTTTAGGACATGTGGTCAACAGTAAAGGAGTACTGGTTGACCCTGCAAAGATAGGAGACGTTTCAAACTAGGAAAGACCAACCACACCAACCGAGGTGAGTAATTTTGTGGATTTAGTCGGATATTACCGAAGATGTGTACAAGATTTTGCTAAGATAGCAGCCCCACTGACCATACTTACTCGAAAGACTGAAAAAGTTGAATGGATCGAGAAATGTGAGAAAATTTCCAGGAATCATAAGGTATATTTTACCAAGTTGGGATTCCAAATGTTCAAGAAATGAAAGATGCTAAATCTTCGGAATGACTAATAAGAAGAACTGAAAGGATGAAGTTTGAAGTCACGAGAACATAAAGGATTATTTAAAGGTCCTGAATGAGCCAGAACGAATTAAGGAATAAAGATCTGTCATAAAGAGACAGCTACACCGAGAGTACAAAAAGGTAAAGAAAGTTAAGGAAATGTTATAAGTGGTCGGATAAATAAAAGGATTTATCGATTGGTAAACAAATATTGGATATGTCAGAAAATGAAGGCAGAACAAAGACCTAGTTGACTATCACAATTAATAGAGATTCCTGATTAGGAATGTAATTTTACTATAATGGACTCTGTGATAGGATCAACAAGAATCAAGTCGGACTATGACGTCAATTGAGCTATAATTGATGGATCAAATGAGTCTACTCATATTTTGTTATCAGCAAGAGATCGTTAACCGAAGAGTTACGAAAGAGATAGTTGGGTGACGTGGAGTTCCAGTCACCATCGTGTCAGATAAGAACCAATGATTGAACTCCCGATTCGGGAGGAGTTTTCCAAACATGTTTAGCAACAAGATTGAGTGCGAGTACTACGTAGGATCCGCAGACCGACGGACCGACCGAAAGAAACATTTCAGACAACCGAAGTTACGGTAAGTGTTGTACCGCCGATTACAAGAATAATCGAATGTTGATAGAAAATGGGTGTATATGAACATAGCCAGAATTGGCTTATATAAAGCGTCCGGTAGATATCACAGACCGGAATGAGAAAGTGTTGTAATGAAACCAGAGAGTTGAAGAGTCAACCTGGAAACTGGAGATTACTATATTGGAAGAGTAACCTCAGCTATTTTCTTAGATTCCGGGACGGAATCCTTTTAAGGAGGAGAGACTGTAATAACCCCAAATTTTGGACTTAGTTAATTTTTTTTTTATTTGATGAATAGTAAAATCCTGATGAATAGTAAATTTTTGAACCGAAAAAGATTTTCAGACCACCCTATGTACGAGTCGGGATAATGAACTTTCGAAGTCGTATTAGTGATCTACTATGTAAATGAGTGAATGCAGAAGCTGTCAGAATCAGAAGAATAGCATTTTCTGTTTTCTCCGAAATTTCACCTATTACTGATGGATTAATCATTATATAAATATATTCGAGGATTTTATATTATCAATTCCATGGATATGGATTTAGCAAAGTTATTAAGATATCAAGAATGTTTACGGTAAACTACTTCGATAGAACACTTAAGAAATCCTTGCGAGCGTTCAACGAGGTTAAAGCGGTAATAGAACAAGACGACACAAATGAGAGTATACAAATCCCATTTATATTCCAAGATTCAAGCTCGAACCATTTTAATTAAGTATTCGATTGTTAGAACGAATAGTGAATAGTTACTATTCACTGCGAGAATCGCGTAGAGTTTTATTCGCTCTTTTTAGGAAATATTTTTGAATCGTTTCAAGAGAAACAAAAACAAGGATGAATAGTAACATTGATGAATAGTACTCCAAGGTGAATAGTAAAATTTTATAGTCTCCGATTGATCCTATATTTCAGCGGAAGTTCAGGAATAATAAACGGTTACTAATCGCGTAGTCAGAAATCGCAAACGAAAACGAGAATCGAAAATCCGCTTGAAGGAGTAACTTTGGACGTATTATAACTTAGGAATTAAAGAAGAATATATGTATTAAGAAGGTGTGTGGAAGAAGCTTGTAAACTTAACCAAAGATGAGGGGTTGGATTGTATTTTGGTAAAGTAAGATAGATATTTGTGATATATGTGTATACATGTATCAAGCTTCTTGGACAAGCTTTGTAATTAAAACAAAAACCACCCAAAACTTCCACAAACACCCTTGAATCAGATCTGAGCTCTCTCTCCCCATTTCTTAATGAAAAAAAAACGAATGGAAGAAGAAGAAGAAGATGGAATGCTTGCTTGCTTGTTTCTCGTGTTCTACCACTCGAATCGAAGCCCTTTCCAAGCTCTTCGCATCTAAGGTAACATCTCCAACACCCACCATCTCTAGCATGATCTTTTATTGAGTTTAAGAAGATGATGAATAGTGTTTTGTTGAGTTTTATGTTTATAATTGAAAGATGGAAGCATGAATGTATTGCTAAGGTCATGAGTAAGTGGATTATGTAGTTTGTTTAGTTGTTGGATGAGTTGTGGATGGATTTTGAAGGTGATACCAACTGGTTTGGCTCGGTTTGAGATTGATATTGGACTTTAAGTGTTTTAATTGATGTGTATGATGATTGGTGGTGAATTGGAATGAGATTTGAATCTCGGAAATGTTAAGTTTTAAGCCGACGTAATGCCCGATTTTCGGTAACGCTAAAAACTGCCTAGAATCCGAAAACCTAACTACCTCTTTTGGTTCAATGATGAACATGAGTGTGTAGAGATTTGTTTCTAGTTTACGTGAGCACAAGAATCATGCCATTACGATTTACGGTTTAGGAGAAACATGTGTTTTAGTGTAAGGCGTTCGTAAAACCAAACCGTGCCACTTAGTCAACTTTGAGGCTATGATCGAACCACTTAGAGGTCATAATAAAATGTGAAACTTTGTTATAACATGCTAGGTATGTTTAGGAAGACCCTCGAAAAGATTTCGTGCTAAAAGGATTAAATCTCAATTTTATAAAAATGCGTGAGCGAGCATGCTCGAGTAGAAGTTCTTAAGGAGTTAACTTGAAAATGGACTTTGTACTTGAGATAGTATATACTTAGTATGGTGAAAGTGTTTAAGTTATTAATTTTGAACCTTGTGTTGATTCTAGATTACTGGACCAACCTGAGACTTATTGCTACTTCGGGATTTCCAGGCAAGTTTACTAAAACCTTACTCTATTGTTCAGAGTAGGTATATTTTCAAATGTATAATACTTGGTTATTCAAATGTTTATGTGTACTCTTTGTTCCAAGTATCGTGCAAGTTTCTCAAAACCCGAAGCTCTAGCATTCGACTATATTTTTTTAAACTGTTGTTGTGATATGACTGCTACAAATGCACGAACTGTTTTACTTATCGTATAAGCTTTCAAATGTTGAACGGTTGTTCATATGCTATTTATCGATATAGATATAAACTGGAGTACATGAGGCTCTACGATGTAGAGCGTACTATATTCTACTTATCAAAATATTTAATTCATGTTGATGCAAGTTTTTGAAACATATGCTTACTGTTGTTGTGATAATAAACTACTTTCATATATGATATGCAAATGCGAGGTATGCATGTTTTATTCCCAAGTACATTGCGATATTTAAATTGCATGCTTATCTTCGAACGGCTATATATAGTGATACTCGAGGTTATGATTTGATTATGGGCTTCTAAGCTAAATATGAGATATTAGTTAGAAGCCAGTTTTTTATAAATGCCCTAGGTAAAGGGCGTATGATTTTATTCTTTAGACCGGAAGTAGTTATATTTTCTGTATATGTTAAAGATTATTTTTCTGATAAAGATATCGGGTAACTATTATTCGATGATTATTTATTTAATGAATATTATTTTGAATATTCATTTAATGATTATTTATTTAATGAATATTATTTTGAATATTCATTTAATCCTTATTTATTTAATGAATATTATTTTGAATATTCATTTAATCCTTAATTATTTAATGAATATTATTTTGAATATTCATTTAATCCTTATTTATTTAATGAATATTATTTTGAATATTCATTTAATCCTTATTTATGTAATGAATATTATTTTGAATATTCATTTAATCCTTATTTATTTAATGAATATTATTTTGAATATTCATTCAATCATTATTTATATAATGAATATTATTTTTGAATATTCGTTTAAAGTTTATTTACTTAATAAATATTATTCGATTATTTATTAAATAGTTATAACACGTTTTAAAATGAGTTATATTATTAAAGTTTATCCTCGACCTTCAATACCTATGAAAGATATTCTAAGCGGTATTATTAATTATTTTAAATCAAGGGGAGGTTCCCAAAAACTGTTTTTCCATTTTAATCTATCTTTTAAGAGGATTTAAATACTCGCTCAACTACCAAAAATATGGGAAACCTGATTTAAGTGACTGCTACTCATTTTAAACTTTCAACTCAAAACTGTCAGGGGACAGATATTTTCTCGGAGCAATTTAATTATCGCAAGTCAAATGTTGTGTTACTACCTCAACGATCGAGGAGTAAATTGATGGAACAAGTCGATATCCATTAACAAGCAATAGCTTGGGAAATATTAGGGAATCTTCCTTTCCAACCTAGATATAACTACTTAGTGGAGTCGTATCAACAAGTATTACACTTGGGGAAAGGGGGACGATCTTTACGTTTCAGAGTCATGGATTTCATCCGAACTAGGAGCAGTGTAAGAGGTCGAGTCGCGCCGACCCATCAATTTTTATTGCCCCAAATGGGCTGGGAGATCCAGAAAGGCGGTAGACAATGTCAGACTGTCATTTTCTTCCATCTACATGTAGAAAACATTTTTAGTTGTACGACCTGCTACTGATCATAGTGAGGTTGGGACAACGGGCGCGATGATTACTCCAGTATTGGTTCATCATCCAATTTTGGATATTTCTGCAACATGTATTGAAAGGTTTACCGATCATGTTGGCAGGGGGTTGAAAAGTGTTCAAAAATGAAGTTACAATAAATCCTTGCAACTTCATCTTTTACTTTATGAGTTATGACTCTGATGAAACCTTACTCAGATTATATATGCATAAGTGGATTTTGGGTTACGGAATCATTATATTAATTTTCCTCGTAACTTCATCTTTTATGTTATACTAGTATTTTATCCGTTTAATGCGTAGCATGTGGTTATAAAGATATGTTTGAGACTTGGTTTATCATATTGATACCCAGGATTCCTAAAGGATTTACGAAGAGTATATGAGTATGATTATAAGTCATACAGTATTTTAAACGGTATACTATTTTGGGGTTAGACCCTAGTAGTGATAAAAACTTTGATCCCATATGGATTATCTCCCTAAAAGGTTTAAAGATTTAAACTGGGATAGATTTCTTGTTGAGCACTATTAGCTCATTCTTGCTTTATTAAATCTTTCAGCATGAGGAAAACATTACCGAATCCACCTCGTGTTACGAGAGCAAGGGAATGGAGAGACCACCCTGGAGTTAGTTGATGCAGGATGGATACTGTCGGTGTGAGCAGAATAGTTGCAGCTTGGATTAGTGAGAATTATTTTGAGTTGGTTTATATTACTAAACCTTGTATAGAATTGTGAGGTCTATTATTGTAACTTCAGGTAGAGGTTGTAAATAATAGATGAGATCCTGGATAGTACATTTGGGTTGTAATAACAAATGTTGATTATTGTTGCTCATTTCCAAGGCTATAACTTGTGTGTGTGTGTGCGTAAGTGATTGGGGTCTTTGGAGTTGTATTATGAGAATGTTGTAAGTAATGCAGGTATTGTATCATTGATGGAGCGTGACAACCCAGATTCCTGACCCCGGATCTGGGGGTGTTACAGTTTATATAGAGAAGAATAAGCTTTATTAATTATAATCCAATTATAATTAATACTAATCCAAAATTTTAATTTATTATTTAATTAAGTCTTACTTAATTAATTAATAACTTGTTTCGGAATTAGTGTAATTAATTACCTTTCTATTTAATTAATTAATTAAGTCATACTTAATTAATTTTATAAATAGAATGAATTACTTATTTAATTTAAATTCATAATTTAAATTATTTCTCCTTCAAGCGCTTTTGTGTGTGACCTTGTAGGTTATTATTACGTTGGCAACAATTTTAAAATCTAATTAAAATTGTAAACAATGAGCGGTATCTAGTAATACATCATTATTATCCAAGTAATAATAATTAAATCGGTGATTTGATTAAGCCTTTCGTGAATAATGTTCCATGTAATATAATACCTTTAACCTTAATATTATAGATTAAACTCGAGGCATGTAGTGTGTCATCCTCTTCATAATTTTATCTTAATTTTCTTGATCGATGAGTAGACTAATAAATCAAATCAACATTTGAGCACGGCCGTGCATTTCATAGTCTCAGTCAAACAAGAGGCCAATAATATCACTCCTAAAATTAGGAGGGTTAAATCTCATCTAGATCATTCATATTTCTCATATGATTCATAATATACCCAATGTCCACTTTTATCATCACCCGGTCAAAGGTAACTTTAAATGTAATCAAAGTATATTAATTCTCGTATAGAAATATAATGATTTCAGGTCTAAGGATCATTACACCATTATCATAGTGAGAATTACCTATGACACTATTAACATGTGTAATCTCACGGCGGGTCAATCCAGTGTCATGTACTCTTACATGCACCTATGTTTTGACTTTAGTATCACAATACCTATGAGCTATGACCAATGAGATGTGGTCATCAGTCAACAAACATACTAGTCTCTGTGCATTATTATTGTCCTTAAATAATAACACTCGACTAGGGATATTTAGGAATAAAGATACTATTTATATAATCTCATTTTTAAGTCACATTCTTAAAGATATCGAATACGTATCATAATTCCAAGGACATTTATTATGCTAACATTTATAACGCAGTAAATAAAGACATTATAAAATAATAATAATAATAATCAATAAAACATAATTTATAATAATAAAATGTTTTCTTTAAAACATAAAATTATTGTCTCTAGAGTACTAATACTAACACATATAATTGGAGCTGTAGAGGAATTGGGTTATTCGATAAGTTCGTTCAAGTCTGACTCGGATCAAACTCGATAAGTTCGGTTAATATGTTATTGAACTCAAGTTCGAAAATTGGTTCAATGGTATTATCAAACAAAGTTTAGTTCGTTAAAAATTGCTCGATTCACACTATTAAAGTAATTTATTTATGAATAAGGTTGAAAAAATATTGAATGGTACGATTATTTTTTCAGTCCGACTTGCTTCAAACTTAATAACCTTGATTTGATATGTTATCGAACTCGAGTTAAAAAAAAATCGTTTGATAATATTATCAAACATTATTCCATTCGATAAGATATCATCCATGTTCTATTCAGTTTGCTTAAAGTTCTACATATAATACACATGTTACTTTTCAAATCGTAAATTGTAAAATATAGTCAAATTTTAGTTTTGTACCGTTACATAAGTTCAATGAACTTGCCACCATCCAAAAGTATTATAAAATGATTAACATTGTCAAACATAAACAACATGAAATCAACATATGTAACTAACTAAAAAAATACTAAATAAAGATAAATTATAATACTCAAACACTAAACAATCTATTAAACATGTGGATTCACATCTCAGGTAGAGAGAAAACTATCTGACATTTTAATATTTGGTAGATTAAATTGTACAGAGGAATTTAAAATTATGATTCATAAATCTTTATTTTTTATCATAGCTTTACCTATTTTCTTTAATTTGGATATTTTCTTCATTGTATGTTTATATTTTTAGTAGATTTTAGAGATAAAAAGATTAAATTTATTTATTATTATAGTCATGAACATTATATAAGGATTTATAATTGCACTATTTAAAATTGATACTCCTGTTAGTGTACACTTTTCAAATTTTAATATTTGATATTCATCTAATAAAAAAAGTTAGCTTTGCACAATGTCTCAAAGATATGATAATTGATGACTTAATCGATCAATAAATATAAAAAGGAAAATAAATGCTAGAAACCCCAAAATCTGTCTCAAAATTATTTCCAAATTATGACATGTCATTACGTAATTGGTAACCATCCTATTAATAATATGGAACCCCGCATGCATACATATGCGTCCACGAATAAAAAACAACCAGATGTCATGTCATGTCATTTGGGAATAGTTTTGGAATTTTTTTGGGTACCTAGCTGTTAATCCCAAATGACCTAACAGAATTGTAGAAGGGGGTTGAATACAATTCTAGATATTTTTAAACTTAAAACAACTTTTAAATAAATTAACACAGAAAATAAAAACACAAGCAAATATAAAATTTCAGTTGGATGTTTTGAGGATCCAACTGAGATGTTTTTATTTCTGAAATAATCTGTGTTACAAAAGTATCACAGCTGCTCAGTTCCTCATGTAGAGTGAGAGTGCTCTTGAAAGAAGCTAATACAAAGTTATTCTATCTCACTCACTTACATATGAAATGAACTGCTACACTTGGTTATATATCCCAAGTTTACAATGCTATTTTTGGCTACTCTAAAATAAACTAAAGGTAACCGCCAATAGCTTGCTTTTCATCCCTTTTGTCCAATGGTCCTTGGAGATCTTGTCTTTTGTCTTCATGCTTATTATGATCACACTCAAGAACCTAATTGGAAATTGGAATGTTTCCTCATTCCCAGTGTCCATTTTGATGGCTTCCAATGCAAAGTACACTTCTACATCACCTTTTGATCTGTCAGAAAACTGTCACTATCACTTTGTCAACTATTCAGAAAAGTGATAATGATTCGTTGATAGCAGTGAGATGTGTTTCGTTGATAGCTTTTTTCTTCATTCCGTTGATGGTATATTCCTCATTTCGTTGATAGAGTAATCTTCATTCCGTTGATAGAGTAATCTTCATTTCGTTGACATGTCTTCACTTAGGCAAAATTACAAGGCACAATATATTTACACTTAACCAACTTATTTTGCCTATCTAGTACTTAGTCAACATGACTTAGAAAACCTATCTAATACCTACAACAGATGCCTATCAAATAGTGAAGTATTGTACAGTGCAATTGCTACATTACTCATTTCGTTGATGAGCTACCTGTCAACGGAAGCTGCAAAGCATACCATTCCGTTGACAGCTACAAATTGACTTAACACAAAATCTAATAAGTGTTTTGTTGGTCCTCGTGTATTGCAGAAGGGGGGGGGGGATGAATGCAATACTGATAAAATTCAATCTCAATTTCAACAACCAAAACTAAGATTTAATGTTATCAGTAATATGAATGCAATCACAAACAGTATTGTTTAAAGACAAGTTTCACAAAATAAATGTTTTATTTATTTTGCAAAGTGTTGCTACAACCTCAAGAGAGAATTCTTGAGCTTCTGTTTTCTTCAAGACACTTGCTTGCTTTCGTTTCATTCCTAGAATGAATTGATAGTCTAAGTATAAACTAATCCTATCACTGTCAACACGGGTTTGTGAAGCTGCTGTCATTATCAAGTGGCAGCTTCTTACAAACTGTCTACCCATGTGACTTTCCTAAATTGCTAACATGTCAGATATACAATACAAAGAAAGCAACCTAGATTCATTCTATTTCCAGCTAAAACAATTCAGCAAATAGAGACTTGACCTTGCTCTTGAATTGATTCGCTTTTGTTTTGTAGTGCTTGAAGCTTCTGTCGTAGTCTTGCAGACTTGGTGTAGCTTAGGGATACTGCAACACGCCTGTTTCTTGAACATTGAAACTGTCACGGGATTTGACTGAGAAGATACCTAGAACAAGGATCTTTCTCGAGACAGTTACTTTTGCCGCAAAGCTTGCTGTCACAGGAATGTTCTTTTGGTGACAGTATGAGTTCCCCGCATAGAGTGATGTCGAGGTTTCCAAACTTGCTGTCGAGGGCTAAAGTTGCTGTCGCGTAGTCTTCCGCCAATGTTGCTGTCAGAGTGGATATGCTGTCGTGACTTGCAACATTCTGTCTTCTTGTAATCTTACTGTCAATGCTTATGACAGTAACCTTTATTCATGCTGTCATCTAATATGCATTCTTTGAGGCTTGAACACAGCAAGTGAACTTCTTCCAAATTACGCAATTAAAATGACATTGCATACTGATTACAAGAACATACTTTGGCTGTGACAGTATGTTCTACTTAATTAAAAATTAAGTACATACAAGGTTAAGTTGTTTCTATGCTATCACCCATAAATCCCAACAATCTCCCCCAATTTGTTTTTATGGATAATAACAACAAATTTACAATATATGCTGACAACTTAACTAACAAGATCAGAATGGATTAAGAATTTTTACTTAGCTTGAGATTTCCTCTTCTGTCTTGCTACATCCTCTCTTTTGAGAGCTTCTACCAAGCAGCCTCTTAGACCTTCTACAAGAGAGATTTCAGCAGGAGTGACTGCAGCATCTTCTATTTCTTCAATGATCTTCTTGATAGTAGGAGAGATAAGAGAATTAGCATCCCTGAGATTCATCCATAGCTCTAGATCATATGGATAGCTTCTGAAGTGGAGTTCTTCATGAATGAGCTTGAATCTACATCCAGGATAAGCATTGAGAGTCATCCTCCTTTGCTTGTCCAGTTTTGAACATTCTCCTTTTCTCCTTTCCAATATTTCCTTTATCTCATCAGAACAAATTTGCTCCAATGGATGAATTGATCCAGCTACCATATACTGTAAATCCTTCAGAATAGTTGTTTTTAGCTTGTGCAAGCTACAAACGTAGATTTCTTCTTTTAGGTACTTCATTCTTAAGGGATTTTCTAGCATACATGTTTGATAGTTTGGAGCTTCACTTTCTGCCTTGTTGGCAGTCTTGCATCTTTCCAGGAGTTCAGCCTCCTTCTTATCAAGTTCTGACTGATATTGAGAATATTGAGAAGAGTCAGGTCTTTTGCTTGGCTTGGGTTGCCCTTCCTGAGTTGGTTGGGTTTGCCCTTCTTCTGTGGGTAAATCATCAAACTCATAGTACCAGTGATATGGTATAGGAGAAGCTGGTAGATCAGTTAAAATATCAGCATCATCAAAATCTGCAAAATTGTAGCCAAATTTCTGATAAAACTCAGCATCCCTATCAGCCTGATATTTCAGAATATGTTCCATGACAGACTCTGGAACATTATCATAGCTCTCCAGCAACTCTACCATTCTTTCCAGGTAGAAGAAGTCAATTCTCCTTTTATCTATGTTTGACACTCTACCACTGGTTGTTGTGGATTCCAGATAGAAGTCCTTATTAACCTTGGTAGATCTTGATTCTTCCCACCACAGAATGTACTCAGTGACCTCTTGATTTGCATTCAGCTTAACCTCAACACTCTTGATTTCTTTAGATTGCATCTGTTGTATCTTACGACTGTTAGGAGGTATTGATTGAATTGGCATCCTAAGATTTTTGCCTAATCCAGTGGCCTTTTCCTTTCCTGAGTACTTGTGCTTTCCTTCAGGTTTCTGTCTAGAAAACCATGTTTCTGCTTTAGCTTTCAGTCTTTTGGGCTTGACAGTAGCTTTGGCTTCATCCTTGACAGAACCTTCCTTGACAGTATCTTTGTTGACAGTATCTTCCATGACAGCATCTTCTATGACAGTTTCCTTGTCGACAGTATCTTTGGTGACAACATCATTTTCTGCATTTATGCAATCAACAGCACATCTAAGAATGCTTGCCTCCAAAGCTTCCAGTATTCTTGGCTCGTCTTCATCTGTTGCAGCAGCATCTTTCTTTTCTTGACTAGGAGTTTCTTCATTGCCTTCATTCTGAGATTGAATACCAGTATTCCCAGAATTACTTCCACCAGCATTACCTGCATTTCCAGAAGCTTCACCACCTCCAATCTCATCATCATCATCATCATCTTGAAAAGGGATATCATAGAGGCAGCTTCCACCTTGATCAGCTCTTTTGGCATTGGCTCTAGAGATTAGCTCCTTCACTCTAGCTCCGAGTGCCTTGTCTCTTAACACCAGCATTTTGTAGATCTCTTGAACAACATTGACTCTTCCTGGATTGGCATTTGAGCTGAGTATTCCATATAACACTTTCAGAATTGACTCAGTTTGCATCCTGGATGGACTGATCAAATTCATGAAGCTGTTCCTTCTTGTGTCATCCTTTGTAGTAGATCTGTAGAAAACACTTGGTGGATTTGTGTAGACTTCAGGTAGCTTCTGTGTGATCATGTTCTGGATTTGCATATTCAATATTTCATTGAATGATGTTTGAGTTGCCTTGATCTTTCCCTTCATAGCACACAACACCTTTGCTGGCAGACTCTGCAATAACTGCATTGTGATGAAATAAGATATGCCAGAAGTGAAATAGATACTTACAGCCCATCTTTTCTCATCATTCACCATTACACTGAAACTGGTGATTTGATCCTTTAACAGTTTTGTGGTGTTGGTTGGACTGTTGCTTGGTGCATTCATTGCTTCTTCCACCAGACTGCTAAATTCAATGTCATGATTGTGTAATATGCTCTCCCTGTAATCCACCATTATAGTATTGGCTTCTTTTTTATCAAACTCAGTACCATTGGACCAAGTATTTCCCTTCTGGATGGATTCAGGAAGTTTCCCTTTACCTTTCCCAAGCTTGTTTTGTTCCTCCATTTCTCTCCATCTTTTCTGTAGAGCAGTTTCTTGAGTTGCTGAAGTTGGTTCTCTAATTGTCACAGGAGGTAGAATAGGGTGTCTAGATGCAGGTCTTCTTTGCATTGCATCTTGAGTTGCCTTAGACATTAACACCTTTTCACCATCCAAGTCAACTTCAACAAGATCTTCAGCTTTATCCTTTGGTTGTCCACTGCTTGGTTTGACTTGCTCCCCCTTTGTCATTGCTTTACTCTTGACTCCAGAAACTTGTTTTGCTCCCCCTTTGGTCTTCACAATTACTGGCTCCCCCTGAGTTCCACCTGATTCCTGAATAGATATTGATTCTGATCTTGCTACCTTCTCCCCCTTAGTTGAGTTGGCAGCTACTAGGTCAGTAAGGAACTGGATAGAGAGTTGAGTAGCAGCAAAACCATCAACCAGCAGTTGAGAGAGAGAGTCCAGTTTGGAGTTCAAAGTAGCACACTGTCCTTCCAGAGCTTCAATCCTGTTACCAAAATTTACAGAGGGGCCACCATTCCTTAACCTTCTTGGAGGGGAAGGAAAAGAAAGGGGCTTGGAGGCTAAGGGGGTTCTCACACTCTCAGGGTGTTTTTGAGTGATCTCATCACTCCTCACTGTTTGACTCTCAAGGCCTAATGCCTGAATAGTGTGGGCTCCCTCAAGATCTCTCTGGACATGCTCAAGTCCCTCTCCTTTTGCCAGCTCATTTGGCTGCCTCTCATTTTTATGCTCACCTCTCTTTTCTTTTATCTCTCTTTTCTTTTGCACACCCTCACTCAACCTAAATGCATGGGTATGTGCAGTACTAACATGCATGGAAGTAGAAGATTTAAAATGTACCTTCAAGAGTTTGGCAAGAGGTAGGTCATCATCAGAGGCATCCTCAATGATTACAGCATCAAAATCTGGCTGAGAGGACTGGACAACATCTTTGGTAGGAATGTTACTGTCAGCTTGAGCGTGGACAGCAGGTTCTGTCATGACAGCATCTTTGAGATGTGGAGTGACAGTAGGTTCTGTGTTGATAGTAGCTTTCTCTCCACCCATGACAGCAGCTGTGTCCAAGACATCAACATTTCCAGTGTCTTTGACAGCAACAGAGGCTGTGACAGCATCTTCCTGAAGGTAAGATGCTCCTTGGAGTTCAGACAAAGTGTTGGCTGTTTCATTTTATGACAAAATACCACTTTGCCCTTGCTCAGTGTTTGGAGGAGTGGTATCCATTTCACTTTGAGAAATGGGTTCTTGTGGACCACTAGATGGGGGCTCATCCATGATTGGAGATGGATGATCAAAACCTGAATGGTTGGGACTGTACCCTTCTCTAGGTTGTGGAGAAGAAACAAAAGAATGTATAGGGAAGGAAGAAGGTGAAAGTGTAGCAGAGAGTGGGGGCTGATTCACAGGAGAAACATGTGAACCATCAATAGGAATAGAGAAATCCTCACTGTGCCCTAACTCACTGTGTGTTTCTTCAAGTGGGGGTTCCTCAGGTTGTGAACCATGAGTTTGTGCAGACTCTGTACAGGGTGCCTTGGGAGATAGGCCAATTTCAATAGATGCACCTTGTTGAGAAGGCACATCTAGGGAGGTGTTTGAATCCCTTTCAGTAACCACAGTTTGTTGAGAAACTGCAGCTTGGCTAACAGTGGTTTTGGTCTTCCTAGATCTCTTCTTCTTAGGCTCAGGAGAAACCACTGGGGGTTCTGTTTGACTACCTTCCTTATTTGCTGCACTAGGTGCAGTGTCTCCCTCTTGACTAACAGAGCTACCACCAACACCAGCTTCTAAGGGTCGTTTTCTGGATTCTTGCAAGGCTTCTCTTTGGGCTTTGGGAAGTCTAGAGAGCCTAGTCTGAGTGTATGGTGTTGAATGTGGGTTAACTGAATTTGGGTCTAATTCAGTTTCATTCGCAAGAGTGAAAGAGTCATAACCAGAGGGTAATGGATAATCAAGGTTGGACACTTGATCAACCATGTGCTGAGTGAAACAAAGTGGAATATGTGCATTGAGATTCTGTGATGATAACAGTGTGTGTGTGTGTGTGTTCTTTTTCAAAACAGAGCAAGCCTCTAAACGAGGGGCATTATTATTAAAATCACATAATGAGTTGATGCACATCATAAGAAAGCGTGGGTAGATTGATACCTTCTTACCTATGGCAGCCCTGAGGTGTGCCATGAGGAGAGCTCCAACATTCACCTTGTATCCATGGACAAGAGAATGTGTTAGTTTCTTGATGTAGGAGGGTATTCCATTCCAGCCAGTGGACTTGGTAGAGAACACCTTGACTATCACATCAAAAATCATACTCCACTCCTTTCTCAGATGCTTCCTATCCATTTCACCAGACGGATACCATTTGGTTGTTCCCTCTTCGAGAATAGGGCATGCATACCCAATCTTCAAGAAGAGCTTCTTGAGAGTGTCATCATTAGCAAGTTCAGCAAAATTTCTGCCTGCTTGAAGTGTAATTCCAAGAGCAGTGTTGATGACCTCAGCTGTAAGAATGTAGTGTTGCCCATTGAGTGTGAATCGAATAGATGGGTTTTCACCCTCTGTTTGAGCAACAGCAGTTTGCCAAAATGCCTCAATTCTGTCTAAGTCAAGAATGGGTGTTGAGGTAATGGCAGAACCAAGATAGGACTTGTTCAAGAAAAACACTAGTCCTTTGAAACCTTCACCAGCATCATTGGGGGAAAAGATACCAGTAAAGTTTGTTTGAGAGGGAGTCTGTTTGGGGGCCATGGAGATTCAAGAAAAGAAGAAAGTAAGAAAGTAGCTTTTTGCTTAAAGAAAAGTATTTTGCCTTGAGTTTGATAAGAATGATATGTCTGAGTAACTGGGGAATAAAAAAGGGTATCTCAAATGTTGGTGCACAAAAAGTGGGTTTAAAGAACGTGTCTTAACCCAGTCATATAGCACGTGAGTTACTGCCCGTTATTCACTGTCAAACGTGGGATGAATATCCAATTTCAACGGTCCACTATTGTTGACAGTAACCTGTGCGCTAGAAACAATCTGTCAGTAATAAGCGGTGGTGACAGTAGGTTATGCGCGACAGTAACTATTACGCAAAAACATGTTGTCACCGTTAAGCATTTGAATGACAGTATCCTTTAAAAGTCTTGACAGAAAGTATTTCCCTGCTGTCAAGAAGTTTGCTGTCAAGAGACACAAGACAGTATCCTTCTTAATGACAGTAACTTAGGTGGGGAATTGTTTCCGTCATGAACTTAACAGAATGCTTTATTCATTAACTTAACCTAACATTAACAGAGTATGGATTTAGCAATTTAATCATTTGAACACAGATACTATGCAGTTAACACAGACGAAACAAAAACTCAATAAACACAATCAGCAAGAAGCTTTAATTTTTATTAATAAAATCATTTAAACATAGCATTGAGTACATCAGTCTTTGATTTTATTAACTAATTCTAAAACTTCTTTCTTAATCTCCTCTTCAGTGCGACCTTCTTCCTTGAGAAGTGCCTGAAGTTCTTCCTCTTGAATCTTCCATTTTTCTTCTTCTTGTGCTTGAATGGCTTGAGACTGTTCATCTTCCTCATGAAGCAAGTCTTCAAGTTCATCAAACAGGACTTCCACTTCATCTCTAAGGGGAGATTCACACGAGACTTTTGGCCTATACTCTATTCCTACTTTGTTTTCCATGATTTACTTTAAAACTGAGAGTAGACTGGTGAAACCTAAGGTTAATTTATAGGCAAAACCGTCTAAGGATTAAAGTCTAATGGTCAACAGTTAGAGTACCCATACAACTATCACAAAAGTAATTAATGGTCGTGTCCTCCTTTAATCCTACAGATTAATGCAAAAAGGTGTGAAAGTCCAATGGAACAGATATTTATCTCTCAAACTAATCAAATAACCACATTAATGTCATACAGGGTCTAAAAGTATGAGACTGGCACAGAACACGGACATGTATAGTCAAGTCAACACATGCTGTCACATAACAGACATAGACCAAGTAGACAGTAACTTCTCTTGACAGCAGGTTTGAAGGTGCTGTCATGAGCTTCAAAAAAAAATTGGAAATTCAGAAAACTTAGTAAATCAACATACCAGATTCAGCATTCCCAATTCACTTACCAACTGGTTGAAGGTTGCTTCATCCAATGGCTTAGTGAAGATGTCAGCTAGTTGCTTGTCAGTTGGGACATAGATCAGCTTCACAGTACCTTGTTTAACATGCTCTCTGATAAAGTGATGTCTTATATCAATGTGCTTTGTCCTAGAGTGTTGAAATGGATTGTCTGAAATGGCTATGGCACTAGTGTTGTCACAGTAAATAGGAATTTCTCTTAACACTAGACCATAATCCTGAAGTTGATTCTTCATCCATAGAATTTGTGCACAGCAACTGCCTGCAGCAATATATTCAGCTTCTGCAGTTGAGGTAGAAACTGAATGTTGCTTCTTGCTAAACCATGAGACCAATCTTCCACCAAGAAATTGACAGCTACCAGTAGTACTCTTTCTGTCAATTATGCATCCAGCATAGTCTGAGTCTGAGTAACCAATTAGATCAAATCCAGTGTTCTTAGGATACCAAAGACCTAGGTTAGGAGTGCCTTTTAAGTATCTAAAGATTCTCTTGATGGCTACTAAGTGTGACTCCTTTGGATCACTTTGAAACCTTGCACAGAGACATGTAGCAAACATGATGTCAGGTCTGCTAGCAGTTAGGTATAGGAGAGATCCTACCATGCCTCTATAGGTGTTTGAGGCAACCTTCTTTCCTTTAGGGTCAAGATCTAGACTAGTTGATGTGGACATTGGTGTCTTTGCAGGTGATGAATCTTCCAAGTTGAACTTTTTGAGAAGTTCCTTGATGTATTTAACTTGACAGATGAAGATTCCATCAGGTTGTTGAAGAATTTGTAATCCCAGAAAGAATGACAATTCTCCCATCATACTCATCTCATATTTGTTACTCATGAGAGAGGAAAACTTCTCACACGGCTTCTCATTTGTAGAACCAAAAATGATGTCATCCACATAGATTTGTACTAGAATGATGTCCTTGCCATGATGTTTGTAGAAAAGTGTCTTGTCCACCAACTCCTCTAGTAAACTGATTTTCCAACAGAAAAGTGGAAAGTGTGTCATACCAAGCCCTGGGTGCTTGCTTTAGTCCATACAAAGCCTTGAAGAGTTTGTACACAAAATCATACATTTCAGCATCCTCAAACCCTGGTGGTTGTTCAACATACACTTCTTCTTCCAATTCTCCATTTAGGAAGGCACTTTTGACATCCATCTGAAATACTTTGAAGTTTCAGTGTGCAGCATAGGCTAGAAAGATTCTTATAGCTTCAAGTCTTGCAACAGGTGCAAATGTCTCATCATAATCTATTCCTTCCTGTTGACAGTAACCTTTAGCCACTAGCCTTGCTTTGTTTCTTGTCACTGATCCATTTTCATCAAGCTTGTTTCTGAAAACCCATTTGGTCTCAATGACTGACTTTCCCTTAGGTCTTGGAACCAACTTCCATACATTGTTTCTTTCAAACTGATTTAGCTCTTCTTGCATGGCTATCACCCAGTCAGAATCCAACAATGCTTCATCAGTTGTCTTGGGTTCCATTTGAGACAGGAAGCATGAAAACATGCTGTCAGCAGAGACTCTGTTCCTTGTCCTTACTCCAGAAGTAGGGTCACCAATGATAACGTCATTTGTGTGATCCTTGTTCCACTTGGTGATTCTGGGCAATCTACTTGATTGTACAGGAACAGTTGCTTCAATTTGTTGATTTGAATGCTCACCAATTCCATTGTCTTCACCATGTTCTTCATTGTCTCAAGAGTCATCACTGTTATGAATGTTAGAGGTTATGGTTTGTGACTGAGCTGGAGTTTGGTTGACAGTAATGGTATTGACAGTATTTTTGTCAACTTCAACAGTTTGAGTGAAGCTAGGTTCTTCATCAACAATTTCCTCAGCTTCCAAGTATCCTTGATTCTCAAATCTGAATGTCTGCATCTTTCCTTCTTCATGCAGTCCTGGAAACTTGGTTTCATCAAATGTGACATTAACACTTTCTTCAATAATCCTGTGTTCCATAACATAAACTCTGTAGGCAGTCCTTTCTGTGATGTAACCCATGAATAGTCCTTCAAATGCCTTGGTGTCAATTTTCCTTTCTTCTCATGGTTATCCTTCATCATAAAGCATTTGCTCCCAAACACATGAAAGTATTTGACAGTAGGTTTCTTCCCAGTTAGCAGACAGTAAGGTGTACTTGCATGAGTTTTGTTAATCATGGTTCTGTTTTGAGTATAACAAGCTGTGTTGATAGCTTCAGCACAGAAATATGTTGGCAGTTTGGCATCATGCAACATAGTTCTAGCTGCTTCAATGAGAGTCCTGTTCTTTCTTTCTACAACTCCATTCTGCTGTGGAGTCCTTGCAGCAGAGAATTTTTGTACAATTCCTTCATCTTTACAGAAATTTCCAAGTGTGGCATTTCTGAATTCTGTACCATTGTCACTCCTCAAGATTTGAACTTTTGAGTTTGGAGTTCTATTAAGAACTCTGACTTGATCAATAATCACTTGAGCAGCTTCATCTTTGGATTCAAGAAATTTCACCCAAGTGTACCTTGAGTAATCATCCACCATTACTAAGGCATATCTCTTTTTGGCCATTGATGGTACATTGACTGGTCCAAAGAGATCCATGTGAATCAACTTGAGTGCTTCTATGTTGGTGTTCATTTTCTTGGACTTGTGTACAGCTCTCCTTAGTTTGACCATTTGACAATCTTCACACAGTCCTTCTTGACAGAATTCCTGTTGGGGCAAACCTCTCACTAACTCTTTCTTCATCAAAATATTCATTGTCTTGAAGTTGAGATGTGAGAGCTTCCTGTGCCAAAGCATACTGTCACCAACAGTTGCTTTACTGTAAAAACAGTAAATCTTATCCTTCTTTGTTGAGTTTAAGTCAGCAATAAACAAGCTTCCTTTTCTGACCCCTTTTAAAGAGAGGCTCCCATCCTTCTTGTGATAGATGTTACACATCATCATATCAAAATCAACCTTGAATCCCCTGTCACTGAATTGGCTGACACTGAGTAGATTGTGCTTCAATCCATCCACAAGAGCAATGTCTTCAATGACAACATTTCCAATTTCCAGACAGCCATATCCCACTGTGTAACCCTTGCTGTTGTCTCCAAAGGTTATGATTAGGCCAGCTTTCTCTACATAGTGTGATAGCAGGGTTTTGTCACCTGTCATGTGTCTTGAGCAACCACTGTCAATAATCCACATGACTTGAACTTTCTTCTTGCCCTGACTTGAAGATGTTGATGCTACTTCATCAGTGCTAGCCATGAGAGCTAGCTTGACATATTCTTCTTCTTCTTCATCATCATACTCATCCCAACACTTTCCTTCAGCCACATAGGCTCTACCTTGATTCTTCTTAGAGTATCCACCAGTTCCTTTCTCAAACCTCTGAACCTGTTTGGGTCTTTTACATTCAGTAGCAAAATGACCAGGTTCACCACAGTTGTAACACTTGAATTTTGACCTATCCACAAATCCAGTCTTGTATCCTCCTTTGGTTGAACTTCCCACAGCAGCCTTTGATGAACTTCCCCTGTTGAACTTGGATGCTTGGCCTTGGGGCTTGTATGACCTATCCTTCTTGAACCTAAAATTCTTGAACTTTTTGGCCATGTAAGCCATAGTAGGATTGTCCATGCTTTCCAGTTCCTCCATTGTGTAGAAGTCTTCATCTTCCACATCCTTGAGCTGTAGTACTACTTTCTCATCATCTTCAACAACCTCTTCTATCTTCAAGGATTGTGCAGGGGTTGGTTGTGTGATTTGTAGTACTTCACTTGGCTGTGTGATCCTTGGCACTTGTGCTACTAGGGCACTTGACATATTAGCCATCTTGTTCCTTGTTCCACTCTGTATGGCTCTCTTTTGAAAGAGTTCAAGTTCATAGGATTTCAGAATGCCATAAAGTGTCTCAAAGGTTATACTGTTGAGATCTCTTCCTTCTCGTATGACTGTTGTCTTGTGTTCAAGGTGATCAGGCAGTGTAAGCAGGAACTTGACATTCAATTCTTTTCTGTCATAGTACTTGCCATGTATCTGTAGTTCAGTTAAGAGCTTACTGAACCTTTCAAACATGGAAGTTAAGTCTTCACCAGGCTTGGCCATGAATGCCTCATATTGTGATATCAGTATTTACCTTTGGTTGCCCTTAACTTCTTCACTTCCTTCACATAGTAAAGCTAACCTGATCCACATCTCCTTGTCAGATGTGCAACTTATCACACTTCCACACATGGCTTTATCCAACGTGAGAGAATCGAGCAAGATGAGTTGCAAGTGATCATCTAGCACCATCTTCTCCTTCTCAGGTTCCAAAATTTCCGAGGGATCTTTGGGAACCCAATGTGTAGGAATGATTTCACCATTTACTGTTGTGGCTTCAATTTCCTTCCTTGGAATGAAAGGACCATTCTCGAGAATACCTAGGTAAAGTGGATTCGCAGCTTTGATAAATAACAAGATCTTTCTTTTCCAACTAGTTCTCTTTATCAAAAGCTGGGATCTTGATACTGTTTGATTTCTGCATTGTCGTCGTGATCTCAGATATGTATGTTAATCTGAAAGCTCTGATACCAGTTGTTGGTCCTCGTGTATTGCAGAAGGGGGGGGGGATGAATGCAATACTGATAAAATTCAATCTCAATTTCAACAACCAAAACTAAGATTTAATGTTATCAGTAATATGAATGCAATCACAAACAGTATTGTTTAAAGACAAGTTTCACAAAATAAATGTTTTATTTATTTTGCAAAGTGTTGCTACAACCTCAAGAGAGAATTCTTGAGCTTCTATTTTCTTCAAGACACTTGCTTGCTTTCGTTTCATTCCTAGAATGAATTGATAGTCTAAGTATAAACTAATCCTATCACTGTCAACACGGGTTTCTGAAGCTGCTGTCATTATCAAGTGGCAGCTTCTTACAAACTGTTTACCCATGTGACTTTCCTAAATTGCTAACATGTCAGATATACAATACAAAGAAATCAACCTAGATTCATTCTATTTCCAGCTAAAACAATTCAGCAAATAGAGACTTGACCTTGCTCTTGAATTGATTCACTTTTGTTTTGTAGTGCTTGAAGCTTCTGTCGTAGTCTTGCAGACTTGGTGCAGCTTAGGGATACTGCAACACGCCTGTTTCTTGAACATTGAAACTGTCACGGGATTTGACTGAGAAGATACCTAGAACAAGGATCTTTCTCGAGACAGTTACTTTTGCCGCAAAACTTGTTGTCACAGGAATGTTCTTTTGGTGACAGTATGAGTTCCCCGCATAGAGTGATGTCGAGGTTTCCAAACTTGCTGTCGAGGGCTAAAGTTGCTGTCGCGTAGTCTTCCGCCAATGTTGCTGTCAGAGTGGATATGATGTCGTGACTTCCAACATTCTGTCTTCTTGTAATCTTACTGTCAATGCTTATGACAATAACCTTTATTCATGTTGTCATCTAATATGCATTCTTTGAGGCTTGAACACAGCAAGTGAACTTCTTCCAAATTACACAATTAAAATGACATTGCATACTGATTACAAGAACATACTTTGGCTGTGACAGTATGTTCTACTTAATTAAAAATTAAGTACATACAAGGTTAAGTTGTTTCTATGCTATCACCCATAAATCCCAACATGTTTCTACAATTATCATCAAGAACAACATTTCCTAACAATCTCCCCCAATTTATGACTGATAGAATAACATCCATAAATCAAGAGCCTTGATGATAACAAAAACACTTAGACAAATTACAAATTACAACAGTAGAAATTGTATTGAGCTTCATGATATTTAAGAATTTATTGAAAACAAAGTAGAAATTCTTACAACACAAGTACACAGAGTTGCTCCTCTAGCCTGAGCAGATTTACCATCTTTGTCTCTGTGGCCTTGTTTTCTTCCCCTTCTTAGAATTGTTCTCCTCAATTTGAGCTTGGAGCCTCCTGTAGAAAATCTTCTCTTCTTCATCTTGATCACCCAACTTGGATTGCATAAATCTAAGAGTTTCATTAGATGCCTTTTCCAATTGGTCCTCTATTCTGAAGAATCTCCTACAGTTGTCCTTGTCTCTGAATTCCATCATCCAATAGGGTTGGAGATGAATTATTTTTCCTGTTTGAGGGACCTTTAAAGTTCTGGGAAGTGCATTGGGCTTGTTCCAGCTAGATTTTATTTGACATATCTTGGAGACAACCTCAGACTTAGCAGTTTTGGTGAACCCAAAATCTTTCTTTAAGCACTTGAACACCACTAGCAAGGTCTGATAATCCTCTCCTAGAATTCTGTGAAGAGGCCAAATCTGTTCCCTTCCACCCTTGTAGACAAACACTAACCTCTCTGGTAGTTTGTGAGTAGCTCCAATTCCTCTCACTTCCACCAAGTCATCAAGATATAGGTTTAAGTCAGACTCTTCCCTTATATCTGCAATGTAGAAGCCCTCTGCTTTGATTTCTTCCTTGATTCCATCTCAACCAGAAATTTAGGAAAATTAGCTTCATCAAACTCAATTGGCTCTTCCTTTGGCTCAATTGGTTGATCATGAAAATTAACTGGATGTTCAGGATCACAAGCTAATTTTGTTCCATAATCTTGATCAGAAAAGGCTGAAGGCATTGCTGTTACAGGTGCATCTGTGACAGTGTCTTGAGAATCATCCTTATCAAAAGCCAAGTTTCTTTTAGCTCTTGTTTTAGGTTGCCTTATACCTTTCCTTTTTCCCTGCTCAGCTTCAGCTCTAGCTCTTTCTTCTTGCTGTCTTTCCTCTTCATCTAGAGCTTCCTCTTCATCTAGAGCTTGGGCAACTGCAAGAGCTTGCATATCTGCCCTAGCTGATTCCTCAGCTTTAGCTTCAGCAAAATTTGGGTGACCAGCCCAAACACAAATCTCTTGCCCATTCATGTAGACTATTGCTCTTTGATTCCTGATCTCATGTACATTACTTCCCTTGCATTTTATAATTAGTTCACTCAGAACCTTGAGCTCATCAGGAAATGGAGGAGGATAGAATGTCCTAGCAATGTTCTTGCCCTTTGGTTTAGCTGGGGATCTTGGAGATAAGCATCTTTGAAATGTAGCTGGGTCCACATCTCTAATACATGAAGTTTGTCCATTTTCTTTCCTTGGACCAGTAATCACTCCATGTAGAAGAGGCTTTATATCATAAGAGAATTTAGTCTATGGCTCCAATTCCGTTGACACTAAAACCATGGCATTCGTTGATGGTGATGTAGAAGTAGCTTGATCCGTTGATGGATTTTTGTTCTTTGCAGTTTCAGCTATCTTCTTGATTCTTGCATCTATACTAGACCATTGTTCTTTTATCTGTTCTGCAAGTTGTAGCCTCATAGATGCCTGTTGAATCAGGTCAATGCCATCCATTTTATCCTTTAGTGACTCCCCCATAGCTAGTGGCTCCTTTTGTAAAGAAATGGCTGGGACCATAACTTTTGTGACTTGAACATTTAGCTCCTTTGATTTCTCCCCCTTTTTGTTATTATCAAGAGAGATGAGAGGAAGACCCTGAGCTGCCACTAGCTGAGTTAGTAACCGTGTCTGCTTCTCCTGTGCCTGCTGCATATGAGCTAATGTGGCTTCCACTTTGTCCACCCTAGAAGTAAGAGTTTTCAAAGTAGTTGCCACCTCATTATCCTTGTTGAAGAAAGTGGTCATCCTGGCAACAGTGAGAAGTGGGAGTTTTTCATCAAGCCTCCTTGCAGTGGAATCCTTTAGATTATCAATGGAGTCCTTGATTTCCATGGCTTCAATCCTTGTCTGAAGCATCTGAAGTCTCTGAATTTCTAGAGAATCCATGATTGCCTTGTAGAATTTCTTTTCAGTGTCAGGTGCAGACTCATGAGCCAAATATGCTTCATTATACTGCCTTGTGATGGCAGCATCTAAACCCTGATGTCCAAGCAAGTCTGGAGAAAGCCATCTTGGCTTAGGAGGCACCACAGAAGTCCCAATCTGTGTAGTAGTAGCCACCTGTAGAACAGCATCAAGACTATCCTCATCACTTGAAGAACCATCATATTCAAAACTCCCACCAGCTCCTGGAGACAAATTGGCAAGTGCATCCTTAGCCCTCATCATGGATGCAGTTGTATGAATAAGATTGAGTGACCTTTCTGCCTCCACATTGCCCTGTTGAGCCATGATTTGATAGGCTGGCACAGGATGAGTAAAGGTTTCAGGATCCAAAGAAATGCTATCCAGAGTCTGTTGATAATGCTCTTGGAAAGACAATTCTCTTTCTCCCTCATTAACCTCCATTAACTCATTTTCAATGGTTGGTTCCTTCCTTTGAGTATCTGTAGTCTCTTCTCTCTCTCCACTCTTTTCTTGCATCATGGGCACCCCATGGCTCACACCTCTCACACCCTCACCTTCACCTACTAAGGTGGAACTCTCAACCTCTCCTTTTGCCTGGCTGGAAGAAATAGCCAGCCTCTCACTCTCATCCTCTCCTTTTGCCTGGCTGCAAGCCAGCCTCTCAGATTCACTCCCTTTCAATCCTAAAAGTGTTTCAACTACCACTAGATCATCTGCACTAGTTGTGTGAACAACTTGATTTTCAAGAATAGGTGCAGAATGAGCTATCAACGAAATGGTAGTTTGAGATGTCAACGGAATGGATACCGTTGATGGAGAAACACTTGTCAACGAAAGAGACTATTTCGTTGATGAAGTCAAGAAAGGATTTTGAGAAAGTGAAATTACAGTAGAATCTGTGGTGATTGATTTTAGAGATGGTTCCACAGATCCTCTTGTAGCTTCAGAAAAAGATGATTGGTGGCCCAACAAATCACTTAACAAGTGATGACCACCAATTTCAGAGTGGGGCTTCTCCAAGAACAGAGTTGGAGAATCAGGAATAGATGAATGGATCATATCCATATCTAATGACTGTGTTGGTGAATTTTGTGGAGGTGTCTCAATATTAATATTGAGAGAGTGGGACTGTAACCCCAGATTAAAAATTGGGGCTACATCAAACTGAATTTGAGAAACTGGAATTGTTGCTTCCAGTGTGTGTGCACCCTGTGTGACCTGGGATTTTTGTCTTACCCTTCTTTGGTATTGGGAAATAGCTGTTTGGGGGCTAGATGTGTCCCTTACCCTTTTGGAGTGTGCTCTTGGAGGAGAGCTTGTTTCAATAACTACATCCTTTTGAGAGGATGCAATTAGACTTATGCTAATATCCATATTACTCATTGTGCCTTGTTGGGAAGACACAATGGGGCTAGTCTGGGAAACACTCATCTCTCCCACCTTATCCTTGGGGTTTCTTTGATTTTCACCCCTTCCCTCACCACTCACCACACCAGAATCTCTCCCCTTGGTGGATCCAAGTTGATTATCGGGATTCCTTCAGTCGTTCGGCCCCGAGTTTGAGCGGCCTCTTCTTCAGCAAGGAGTTTTTTGAGCCTTGCAGTCTCTGCCTCATGGGCTGCAAGCTTCTCCCTAGTAGTTTGGGGTGGCTCCCGATTTGTCTGTGAAGAACGTCTCCTCCTTGGGGCGACATCCTCCCCAGTTGTATAACCCTCATCCTCAGTGTATGGGCCAGAGTAATCTTGAATGAGAGGGGTCTGACGAGTTTGTTGATTTTGGGGTCCCAGACCTTGAATATAAGGAGGCACATATGCCTCATGGTAGATTGGATTAGTTCCACTACCGCCCGTCATGGGTCGAGGGGGCATGCCATAGCTTGGCATCCCCAAAGTCTGATTCGCGTACTGAGGGAGATCAGTAGTATGGAGTTGAAGGCTCCTTGGTGCACTCATGAGCAGCGGGGAGGTCGTGATCGGTTGCTGGTGAACGGTCTCTTGTGGATTAGATCCATGAATGACCATCTGCAGGGGATTCGTCCCTTCAACCGAAATCGGGATTTCCGGTCCTTGAGTGTTGGTGGGGATATTCGCCCCTTCAGTGCCAGTAGTCGGCGGTGGCTGATCAGCCTCAGAAGTGATAGGGCGATCATCGGGAGTTTGAGTATCCCGAGCTGTTCTTCGTGTGTTTGCCATGGTTGATGTTGTCTTCCCACAGACGGCGCCAAATGTTGTGGATTAAAAAACGTACTTGTATATTAATTGCTAGGATTAATGAGCTTCGAGCTTTGATGGCTGCACTCGTGTATCCGGACTAAGTTGGTCCTCACAAGATGTCTACGTATCTCAAATTGTTATCGAGAATCAAGCCAAAGACGTAGTTCTGATTGTAGGATCAGGGACCTTATATAGGCGTCTGAAGTCTAGTATTTATGGTATGTTTGGGAGACTTAACGGATAAGTCTTCTTTTTGATATTGGATAAGTATTGTATTTCTTGCTGAAGAATTCGTTTCCTTGTTGATAAAGGTTATGACTCATTGATTGCCTTTAATTGGGATTCCAGATCCTTTTTTGACTAATTTTCCATAATCAAGGCTCTTTTTATGAGCTGTATATTTTCCCTACTCATTAATTACGAAATTAATGAATAATTAGGGTGTCGGTCCTTAAATACCGGCCTTTTAATTGAATTAGCAATTATATTTCTATAATTACTTTTCTGTCCATATCATTATGTCAATAGGATATTTTGTCAGTGTATTCGAATTTGAAAAATCGAATTCTGCGTACGAATGCGTATTTTAGAAATATCTTGTTTTAAATTCGACAAATAATAAGATCTGAATTCGTTTTTCAAATAGAATCTTTTATTTTGAAATTTTAATTTTATGTACAAAACTATTAAAAAATTGTAAATTTATTTTGTTATTTTGAAAAACTAAACTAAAAGTTAAATTTATTTAGACATATTTTTTTCCAAGAAATTATTTAATTGTGTGTTTTTAAGAAAAAAAAAATTCTTTAAAATATTGAATTTAGAATATATATATATATATATATAGGGGGTTATTTTACTACAAACCACTCTTAGATTACAAACCTACCAACTAAATAATTTTTTTTCAAATCGCGTCGAAACATAGCACATATGGTATACAAATCGATCGTTGGGAGATGAAGAAAAATACGGTGAAGTCGGATTTCAAAAGAAACTCTCCGATTGACGGGAAAAGTCAAATTAAAAACGAAGGGGAATATGTGTGATTGAGTGTGGGAGGGTGTATTTTAGTTGTGTGTTGTGCATATAGGGGGTCATTAGATTAGATTAATCTAAGGGCTTAGATTGGTTCTTAGTTTGTATTTTAAAAAAGGTTTGTATTTTTTTGACTAATTAGGCTTATATGCCTTTACATGTGAGTATCTGTTCTCAGAAATCTCGGGGTGAGCGAGAATCGAACCCAGGACCTGGGACGACAAATTAGTCAAAAAAAAAAAGATTTGTATTTGATCAATAGCCTATATATATATATATATATGTGTATGTGTTTGTAATTATCTATACTCCATGAAAGTAAATTATTTTTTATATATTAAACTACGCGTATATAATGAATTCTAAATTCCAAAAATGTTAGATTTAAGTTTCATATATGTTTAATATCGAATTTGAATATTATTGTAAACAGATAGGATTAGGCTCAAGAGAGAACCAATCACTAAAAAAGAACTTTAGAACTGTTATAAATCGTTGGATTATTACTAGATCAACTGTTCAGATTCAACTCATTTTTATATACAAAATCTTATAAAGGTATTCTTGGAATAAAAGGATTCTACTGCCGAACCTATTTTGTTTCATAGTATAAATACAGTGTTCTGCAGCTGAATTTTAAAAGTTATGCACATAGACTTCAAAGTTCTACAACTGAACTTACTTTTTTCCACAAAGTTCTACAAGTGAACTTGATTATTTTTATAATGTTCAGCTGTTGAACAATGTTATTCACATTATTTTCATACCATAACTTTCGTGTTCTATCGTTGAACATAAAAGTCATGCAATCGAATTTGAAATCAAACACATAAATTTTAAAGTTCTGCAACTGAACTTACTTGTATTTAAATGTTCAGCTGTTGAACACTGTTATATGATATTGTGTTTATACAATAACTTGAATATTTTCACAAAAAATGATAAAAATAATTGGGGAAATTTTATGATGATGATGGAGAATTTTGTGATCGATATCGATGTATGATTATTATCGTTAATAAAATATTAATTAGCTCTAAATTATGTATTTTGTGTTTTTGGACAACTTTATCCATGACCTTCATATAATAAATATATATTATTTTAAAAAATAAGATAGAGTTCTAAGGGTTCTAAGGTTAAGGGTTATACAAAAAACATGATCCTAAACAGATATGCTCGTATTCATACTCATACCTATTCCTATTTGTATTAGAACAGATAATCGAATTCGATTAATATTTAAATTATATATTAAATATGAATTATATACACTTTTAATTATTTTAAATACGAATATAGATATTTTGAATGAATATCCAACTTCTCCCGGTTATTTCGACAGCACTAATACAGATAATATGATACAAGATCGTAAAAACTTTGAGCTGTTTGATTAGCTAATTGCTTGCAAACAAATCTTATACATGAGATAACTATGTGTTTCTCCACGGTCTATGACTGACTTTTTTTTGTTTTTTTTCATGGTAGAGAAATTATTATTATTACCAACTTAATGTGTGTTTGAGATATTACAAAAAAGTTAATTTATAGTTTAAAATGAGTAAGTATCGTATAAGTGATAAGTTGATGAATTCTTATAAGTTATACGGGTGTTTGGATAAATTTACTTATAAGTTAGTGAAGAATTTGCTAAATTAAATTTGAAAAAATAATTTTTAAATACAATGATTTCAACACTTTTATTTTAAATTAAAAAAATATTTAAAAACACAAATGTAAAAATATAAAATATTGAAAAAATAAAGAAATCAAAGAATAAGTTGATAAGTTAAGTAAAATGTTGGTGATTTCTAACATTCAACTTATAAGTTATCAAATAAACTGAGTACACAAACATCACTCGTAAGTTCTTATCGACTTATAATACATAAATATGGTAAGCCAAACAGGCCCTTACTTCTTACCATATATACAATTACAAACTGTTTTCGGATTATTTAAAATAATAAGTTTCAGCCTGATTTATATTTAAAAATTTACAATTAAAATTTTAAATGAATTAGGTTCCGGCTAATGTCCCGTTCAGCCTGATATCATATTGGTCCAAACGCACCATAGACTCCTTTTTTTTGTTTTTGATTTGTGTAATGATTTTAGCTTCTTTATTACAAACCGAATTTACATTTTTTACTACGAAAACTTAATTTCTGATGTTCAAAACTTCATAATTTAAATGTGAAATATGCTAGTTACATTTTATAATACACATAAATAGCACATCTTTTTAGCATAATTAGTTGCCAGAAGAATTGGCAAGCCCATTAGAGAATGGCTATACAGTAAAGATAAGACGAAAAGAAGGGAATTATACTTAGCAAAAACTACAGTTCCTACAATGGACAGTATCAACACGGTGGGTGGCTAAATAAGACATCATCTATAGTACAAATAAACGTCGAACAAAGGCATCATCTATCATACAAATAAATGGATCACTTGAAAATGATACCATTTTTTCCTGGTGCTACACTTAGTTTACAAGTACAAGGGAAGGGCAAGTGAGCGAGCGAGTGAGTCTTCAATCCCTCGACCTTGTCATGGGGGTAAGTGAGTGGGGGATGAGCCTTTTGCTACTTGGTTATCCCTCATCCTAGCCATTATAACTACACTAAACAATAGAAAAATAATACTAAATAATGACAGGAAACTGAGGACATGAACTCTTCGGTTTCGGGGTCAAACTCTCTTGCCCAGCTGGACTCTGCTGCGGCTGCTGCTGCTGCTGCTGCGGCGGCGGCGGCTGCTGCGGCGGCGGCTGCTGCTGCTGCGGCGGCTGCTGCTGCTGCTGCTGCTGCGGCGGCGGCTGCTGCTGCTGCTGCTGCGGCGGCTGCTGCTGCTGCTGCATCATAACCACGCACAAATTTTAATCTAAATAGATTTCTTTTTTGTTCAGTAAAACCTCCGCATGAGAATAGCCTGAGACTGGACTACATGTATTGTAGTCAGAAAGTTATTACTAGATAAAGGTTGGTACCAGAAAAAAAAATCAGCACCCAAATGTGCAAACTTTTACAATAAGGAAACTCTAATTATTATTATTCAAAGTTTTATTTGTAAAGTTGCCTAGCATACTATGCAAATGTGATTAGTGTGCCTAGAATATGATTAGTGTGATGCAGTTGAAAACAATACTCCAGCATGATTCATAAATAATGTATGTTCCGGACAATACCTGAGGTGGAGCATAATGTGAACTTTGTGCCAAGAAACGAACAAACTCTTGTTTCTTGATTTCAAAATTGAACTTGGCCTGGTCCAGCATTGACTGTTCTTTACGCATATCTTCTAGTAATCTTTCCAGATTCCACCTTTTGCTCTGTAGACTGTTTTCAATCTCGTAGTAGTTTCCAGGTAGACTCGATTTTTCTGAGATCCTCGGGAACTTCACTTCTGGTTCTTCCCTTTAATCAAGAAATTTGGAGAAATGAAGATGAAGCCATAAGTAATTGATAAGCATTCTTTTAGTAAGTGTAATAAAATCACAAGGGATAAAACGAAAGAAGATATCGACATAAGTAATTGATCAGAGGGTTGATTCATGTGATGGTACAAGAGCGTTTCAATATTTATCAGTGGATATTGATTGCCTGACCTACTGATGACAATTAGAACCTTTGGGATTAATATGAAACCATATTTACAAGCTCTTATAATTTATACGAAACCTTACAAGGACCCAACAGATTTCACTGCCTAAGGCATGGAGATCTGGCCCCTGACATGCACTCAAGTTAAAATACCAGTTATGGAAATGACAATAAATGTGTACATGCAACAGAACCACCACATATCACAAAACAAATATTTAGACACTCCGGCTTGTTTTCTCTAGGAAATCTTCCCAAATCATTTTTAACAAGTCTTCTCCCTAAATATGTACAGTCGCAATAAGAACATTGTAAAAGTACTATTAACGATGTTACAACTCATGTCCTGATAAGAGGAGATTATTAATGGAGATTTTGCAACAAAAACCGCAAGAAAGGGATATTCCTAAGATCGAGTTCTTACCTATTGCCCAGGTGAAAAACACCGGGACTTCTTATAATTCCACCATCCAAAGATAATGCTCCGTCAGCTATAAAGGGGAGGGCCTGCATCATGTCTTCCCTAGTTCTATAAACTTGCAGGCGCGAGAACAGATAATAGAATAGAGTCTCCCTTAAGCCATGGCCAGAGGCTGTGACACATGACAAGTTTTCTCCATTAATATAGATCAAATTCACAGCATATCCTAGAAAGCCACGAGGAATCTCTCCACCTGCCAATTTTGGCTTTAGAAGATCAAGCCTCCTCTGGGGGTCATCAGCTATAAACTTGCCAACATATGGCCTGAGATATATATATGTGGAAAGAGAGAGATGAGACAGAAAAAGATAAGTATATGAAAGAAGGAAAACCGTGTGAAGGGTAACAAATGAAGAAAATAACCACATACCTTAAATCGTTGAGACATATGATAAGAAATCGCCCTTCTATAGTACGTCCAACAGAAGATCCAAGCCCATGAAGACCAGAATCCCTATTTATAGCACCTTCTCTATCACAAGACTCCATAGCCTGAACCCCATGAAAGGTCTTGCAAACAAGTGCCAACATATTGTTCTTCCCCAAGTACTCCGCAAGAAGCCTAATTCCACATCAATATAGGCTATTAAATAATAATATCAAAATAGCTAAAACTTTGTTAGAAAACAAGAGGAAACATATAAAACCGCGATACTGCATGCAAATTGAGTCTATAAGTTCCGTTCCAGAAATATCTTTACTTGCAGAACATAATATCAGTCATTGGAATGTAATACTACTCCCAAAATTGAGAAGGATTTGTTATTATTGTTCTTAGATATTTGTTTGTGTGCAGCAGGGCACCTTTTAGCAGGCTTGAGTTTAGTAAGAACGCCTTATTCACCACATATATGACATCTGATTCAACAATAACAAAGTATTGCTAGAACAAGAAGTAATTATTAATTGGGGAGTAAGTCATAGATATCTATTTGGAACAATTTGTACACACAAAAAACTTTTTCATTTCTTTTGCCCTTGGAAGAAAATTGAATCCCGCAGCTGAAACGGAACCAAAATTAAAAATAGTACTCTGATTATCTGATACATTCAGTAAAAGAGGTAGACTTATCTTAAAAATTACAACCTATTTAGAAACACTAAAAATCCACAAATTAAAATTCTTATACAAGTTATTGAATTTAAACTGACCTGCTAAGGTTTTCATCATCCACTTTGCCTAGAGTAGCAACAACACCAATTACATCCTTCACTAATGGACTATGTAAAACCTGGGTGCCATGTCGAGTTTTTAGCTGGCATATAAGTCCAGCAGCAGATTTCTCCAGCTTAAGAATACTTCTATATGTTTCATCCTCACTTTGAGCTTCCTCTTCTTCCGTCACAGGTTGCATAGATGCATGATACTTGCCGATAGTAACTGAGCAAAAAATGTAGCAGAAGTACATGATAAAAACATGGTTTCTGCATGATAAAAATCTTACTTTCTAATCTCAAAATATAATAGATGTTAAAACGGAAGCCACTTCTCATATTAACTTTCAACGTCAAGATCTTTAACTTTTTTTTAGTTAAAAACATAAAACTTAAAAGTAAATTTACAAATTACAAGGTCTGTAATACCTAGGTTTGAAGCTAGAATTTGGCAAAACAGAATATAAGTATTGTTAAGAACAATAGGTTTATGTCATGATTCATGAGTAATAACAACTACCTTTAGCCATATAACAGGTAACACTATGACACGGAGTGATGCTTAGAACATTTTGTAGAAAGTTGGATTGATCATAATAATCAGTCCATCTAGATACTGTAAACATTTAATTTATTAAAGGTTCTATTGGACCTCTTACAACTAGTTATTGATAAATCATCTGTTTGAAAAAATTGCTATAGGTTTAAGGATATGAATTTGTAGTTTATGGTATAAGCAGTGCGAGCAAGCAAACCATATTCCTAACTTATGCGAGTTACCAGCCATCCATAGATAAAAATAAACATTACTGTACTTAGTGCTGACTGCTATCGCATACCTTGCAGATTTAGAATGGACTCGTCTATGCTGTTTTTCTCAGTCCTCAGAAACTTAATAATGTCTTCATGTTGCTTAATTCTAAGACCTAATTTCTGTAGATCATCCTGATATTTCTGCAATGACACAAAAAAATACTTGAATTGGCTGAAAGAGATACTTTTGAAAGAAGAGAGATAATCATGAAGGTATGCACACAAGATCATTGAGGATAAATGACTCGAATTTTGTAATTCATTTAATATCATTATATTATATAAAGGAACAGTAACATGTGCATCTTTACTATCCTCAACAACCTTGGTATTATAGACAACTGATTCCGCCTGAGAGCGAGCCCCTTCTATTTCAGCCTTCGGAGTAGCAGTGTTGCACACAAACATTATTGGCGATAAAATTTGGAACTCGTAACTCCTTTGTCTGAATTGAAAATTAAAAAGATGGAAACTAATATATATCATCAAGTACGTAAACATGCAGTGACAGAGGCAGAAAAGCATCCAGGCAGGTGACATATTTGATGAATTGCAGAATAGAAAATTGTGTGCGGCTCAACTAGAAATTGGTGCAATATTAATTGAATTAAGAAAAAGGAGTGAAATTAAGCATGTTTTAAACACCACATTATCCATAGATTACAAAGATATTACAAGGAAATATAGGATGAGTTGAGTTATTACTTATAATATTTGTGAGAGAAGCCCGTAAATGTTGAGTCACTCATGCCTCCACCGAATCTTGCTACCAACCAATTAAAAAAGGTATTCTAATATAGCATCCTACATTGCCAATTTATGTAGTAATCAACAAACCCCAATTTCTTAACAGGAGAAGAACATCAAATGTTGGGCTATTATTTCAATTTTAATTAACCCACTACATCATATCTCTTAAAATTGACTTGTATACAGTGAAATTGGTGAATCATGAAAATTTAAGAAAAAACTCAACTTGATTCAACAAAAAGAGTGACATGCAAATATACATACAGATGCTACATACAGATACAGGTGCATAAATAACAGAATGAATGTAGACGAAGCAAACCCATTACCTGTTTGAAGATACAAGGCAATTCAATTACTTTGAAATCTGTAAAACAAAATTAGGCACACATATATGTATATGAAACCTGTTGGTTGAGGGCCGGGTGAGTTTCATTCATACGCCGCCCTTCTCCCAAAATATTTACTTACTACTACTATTATAGTGGACTCATGTCTATACATTTTATAATTTAATTAAAAATATCAAAAACTAATTTAGACCAAATTTTTAATTCACTCACAATTTTTAATATACTTGACATTATTTTTTGGGAATCGATACATTAATGACTTTTAACATTTTTCTTGATCAAAATCCGAAATGTTTGGGTCAAGAGAGAACCAATCATTAAAAAAGAACTTTAGAACGGTTATAAGCCGTTGAATTATTAAAAAAAACTAGCTCTATAACCTGTGTGCGAGGCACAAGTTTATTCTAGAATATTACATAATTTGTTATTAATTTTGATATATTCGTAGTTATGATTTGATGGAGGCATATTTGAAAATGTAAGTTAGCACTGTTTCTTCTGAAAAATTTCACTTTTTTATCGTATTGTATTTTTTTAATCAGAACATCGTGTGATACATGTCTATCATTTAGATGTATGTTGGTGTTGATTTTCATGTAAATATTTGATGCTTCTTTACTGCATAATTTGTTTAAAAAAAACATGAATGATCATACTACATGTTCAAAAAGTTATATAAATACCACTCGATATGATTTTATATATACATATTCTAAATTAGTAAATGGATGAATAACTCTTTCGAAATATTTGTTTGTGGTATACTCATATTCATGGTTTAATGGCTGAGATATTTGAAAATGTAAATTAGCAATGGTTCTTATGAAGTTAATATTCCATTTTTTAATTGTATTGTATTCGTTTGATCGAAAGTTGGTGTGATACACGTATATCTAAAGTGAATAGGTTGTTGTTGATTTCTGGGTAAGTATTTAACATTTCTTTATTGCACATAATTTGTTTAAAAAAACATGAATGATCATACTGCATGTTCATAAACTTATATAAATACTACTTGATATGATTTTATATACATATTCTAAATTAGTTAATGATGGATAACCCTCTTTCACCACAATTGAGATAACTTGAACTCAAATCATATTACTAACAATGTCATATCTTCGAATTTGTATTTTGTATATAATTATTTCAATATCATTAATTTTTTTAATTATATTATATTACTTTCTCAAATAATATATATCATTTAAAATATCATGTAAATAAACGATAAATGTTAATTATACTACAATTAACATGCTTTAATGAAGATTAGTAATTAATGTATAGATGTATTAATAAGTAAAATAAGAGAGAATTGATATGGAATGATTAAGAAATGGGTAAAAATGTCATTTTACAACATAGAGGGTATAATTGTCATTTTATTTCAACTAAAAAAGCCAAGAGACCTTTCAGAAATAGGCTCATACCGGAAAATAGAAATTTGCTTGAGTTCTTCAATAGTGTGGACGAAAAAGAAAATGAAGAAAGTATGTTGCAATTTCAAATATTAATAAAGCTCATTTATATAGGTGAAAATCACGCTGAATTTTTTCTTTTAAAATCTCAATAGTGATACCTGAAGAATATGAAAATAGTGACAATGAAGATGAGTTTCAGATGCAAATTAATGGTAAGCTTCAACATTTTCAATTTCCTTTTAACAGTTGTCAATAAATTTAACGTAATTGATTCTTCTAATTTTACATACTCAATTTGTAAGTATCAGTATCTCACAATTTATAATTTTGATACGGTGTTTTAAGTTATAATATCAGTTCGTTATAATTTTTAATCCTTAAAGCTCACATAGTTCTAAACTACGCTGGATAATATCATGTAGAAGGAATCTGGTATTGGTAAATTCAATACCAGAGCATTTTTAGGATTATAAGTTTATGGTCTTCATTTTTCTGTTAGGATTCTTGTTAGTGTTCTTAAGATATATCAGAGTATGCTTTTAGGTAGTTACATACTTGACTACAATGTCATTTCTGGTTTTAAAATTTCAAATTATTGCACTTGTTGAAGTCAATAATACATTTGAGTTTGTTGCTATTGATGATGGTTTGAAAGTGTTAATGTCACACCAAACGAGGGTTCTTGCTAGTGTTCTTACAACATTGATGTACATTCATAATACTTCTCTTTGTAACACTAAATCACTTTATCCACGTCTTTAATCTTACACTGCACTAATTATCTTGTTACACTATCTTGTTATTGTTTTCTAGTTGTTGCTGATATCAAGGTTTCACCAGATTCATATAAGTGTTTACTGATACGCAAAATGCATTTAAATTGTATAACAACCATGGAAATATAGCTTTTATGTGCTGAAAATCATAACCACGCCTTTCACGCTATAGAGTTCCACAAACCAAACCAAAGTGTTAATGTCACACCAAACCAGGGTTTTTGCTAGTGTTCTTACAACATTGATCTACATTCATAATACTTCTCTTTGTAACACTAAATCACTTTGTCCAATCAGGTTTCACCAGATTCATATAAGTGTTTGCTGATATGAAAAATGCATTTAAATTGTATAACAACCATGGAAATATAGTTTTTATGTGCTGAAAATCATAACCACGCCTTTCACGCTACAGAAGTTCCACAAAAATACATTTTATATCATTGTTAATAAAACGTTTTTCTAAGATTCATTACCATATGTCTTTAAAAGATTTGCTAAATTTTTGTCATTTGTTAACCATACACATGCCATATATGAATCTATCAACTATTTTATTCTTATTTTAGTTAATTTGATTGTAATGCACTACACTAACATTATAAATCATTTTTTAATATTTTTTGCTTCTATTCAGAAGATCAAACAAATTGATATCATTATACGTGAAATTTGCAAGATGGGTAGAGATTATATTACCTTTGTTTTAATCTAGTTCAAGAAAAATCAGTGCATTAACAAAACAACTCTCAATATAACAAAGATAATCTAAAATAATGAAACAGAGAATCTCAATATAACAAAGATATTCTTTAAAAATATATTTTTATAATTAGATAAAATTGATTTAAAATTGGAAATTTGAAACTTCTATTAGATTATTAGATCAGTTATCTGCTGAAAATTTAATTATTGTTATTTTTTTTTCTTGTAATATAAATGTCATTATAGATTTTTAATTGAGATTCTCTTAAGTGTTTCTTTATTTTATTTATTTTAATTAATATTTCTTTTTCAAAATTCACTTTAAATGTTTCTTTGTGAGATTCTTAAATGTTTGATTATAATCAATGCATGAACTTTTTAATATCATGATGTATGAATTGTTTTTTAAAAATTATTATTTTATTATTTACGTTTTAATATTTTATTAATTACATTTGTTAAAAAAATAAGTACACATGTTAAATTTTTTTAAATAACTAAAAGTATTGGAATAAGTTTTAAAATAAATAAGTATTTAAGAGTCATATATTATTAGTAATGTGTAGCTTAAAATATATGATTTTTTCTGAATATATGATTTTTTTATACAAAACACTTAATAGAATTTAATGATGGCCATTTAAAAATTGATTTTAAGAATGTATGATATTACAAATTTTATTATTTGTCTTTTTTATGATATATAAAGATTCAATTAGGTGTTTCAGTGTAATTTTGAGAAATCATATTATTTTGAAAATGAAATTCAATATGATGGTTTATGAAAAAATATATAACGAGATTTTGTTAAGTGTTTTGGTACAATTTATCTTAACATTCTAAGATTTTTGATCTTTGAATTCATTAAACATGTTAACCTATGCTTTTTCTAATATTTTTTATAAATAGAGATTTTATTTTTCAATTGTTCTTAAGTAAAAGGCACATTAAGATTCTCTTTAACTGTTGTAATATTAGCTTAAGTATTTGAGAGTAGATTTTAAAACTGTATGTTTTTTTAATATAATGAAATTCAATAATGTCCTTTTTACAGAAGATGTAAAAAATTTAAATTTTTACCAGATTCTCTAGACTATTTAAGAGTAATGTATAGTTTGAAATATTTAAATTTTCTTATAAAAATTAGCATAGATTTAGAAATTTGACTTTTTATAAGCTTAGATTATTTATTTATTTAATATTTATTATAAGCTCTGTATATGAATTTTAAAATTTAAATATTATAAAAGACGTACTAAAAATATATTAAAGATTTGCTTAACCATTTCAGAGTAATTTTGAGAAAGTATCTTATTCTAAAAAATAAAATTCAATATGATCATTTACATAATTAAAAATATATATAATTTTTACGAGATTCTCCTAAGTGTTTTAGCAGAATATTTAAATATTTGGAGTTTTTAATCTTTCAATTCATTAAATAAGTTAACATATGACTTTTAATATTGTTTTATAAGATTTTCTTAAGTGTTGTAAAATCCGCTTAAGTGTTTTATAGTAGATTTTGAGAATGTATGTTATTTTTATATAATTAAATTAACTATCGACCTTTGCAAATCACATTTTCAAAAGAATTGAGAATTTTTTAATTCATCAAATAAGTTTACGCATGAATTTTCAATTTTGTTTAATTAATTGAGATTTTTACTTTTTAGTTGTTTTCAAATTCAAACATCTTAAGTGTTGTAAGATTTGATATAAGATTCTTATTTTGGAGAATGTATGTTATGTTAATATATAATGAAATAAGTATTTTAGTATAATTTATTTTTATAGTTTGAGGTTTGAATCTTTTAATTCAACAAGTTAATATATGACTCTTTAATATTATTTAATAAATACATATTTTATTTCTCAATTGTGGCACTTAGAGATTTTATTAACATTCTCGTAAGTGTTAATATTGGCTTAAGTGTTTTAGAGTAGATTTTAAGAATGATATGTTCATAAAATATAATAAACTTTCACTATTGTTTTTTTTTTACAAAACATGTAAAAATTTATTTTTTTACGAGATTCCGTTAATAACTATTTAAGAGTAATACTTTGAATAATATATAGTTTACAATATTTGATTTTTTTAATAGAAATTGACGTTTTTGGTCTTAATATTACATTTAGAGATTTTACCTTTTTTTATTCAATGTTAATTATAAGATTCGTATATGAATTTTAAAATTTAGATATCATAAAAGACATACTACAAATATTTTAAAGGTTTTTGTAAGTGCTTCGGTGTTATTTTGAGAAAATAACTTATTTTGAAAAATTAAAATCTAATATGATTGTTTATAAAAGTTGAAAAATATTATTTTTTACGAGATTCTCTTAAATATTTTAATACAATATTTTTAATATTGCGAGTTTTACACGTAAGAAAATCTTGTTTGAATAAACTTTTTAACTACCATTTTAATTTTCGTGTACCATTTCTCTTTGTAAAAGATATTATATTTTTTCATGTGACAATATTTTTTTCAACATATATGACCACATACCACACTTAATAGAATCTTGAAAGTGTTACTTTTAGTGTTTTATAAAGTATTCTTTATGACTTTATAAGATTCTTAAAAGTGTTTTACTTATTTTTATGAGTACTAATAAATTTCAATTAGTAAAATATAATAACTGATATTATTTAAGTTTATTCACATTGATAGTAGAACGATAGTAAAATATTGAAGTACTTCTTTATTAGATTTCAAAACAGAACACTTACTCTAATATTGTAAAACACACAACAAAAAATTGTAAAATATCCAAAAAATATAATAAATACTTGAAGAACATCCTAAAAAATCTCAGAATTATAAGAAATATTACAAGAAATATAATCTTAATTTAACACGAAGCTTGTGCATATAAGGAGACATGGATTGGTTGAAGTCCTCGGTTGCTATTTCGTGAAACATCTTAAGTGATGTTGGTCAAGTTATTGTCTCCAAGCAGTACACACTCAGTACCATTCTAGCAGGTTGCAGTACTCGCAGGTTGTATTAGAGAAAAGGCTGTAAAGCATAATGTAACATAAGATGTAAAAGAGATAACTACAACTCAACAAAGGACAAGACATCCAATAGTATTAATAGAAGCACAGGAATCCAGAATCAGAGAAGAAAAGGTAAACTCAAAAAATCAAAATACGTTATGTATTCTTGAAGTCCGTAAACAGGTCACGGAAAGAAGTTCATGAAAATGTTCAAGCCTCAGTGACAGCAATAGAAACAAGACTTTGAAGACGACAGAAGTATGTGAATGATTTAGGGTTCAGTACCACGGGATTCCAGTGATGAAGCAACCAGAACGACAAGGGACGTATCAGCAGCATTATAATTGAAGTCATAAAATAAGAATTGATCAAATGTTATTCATCTGTGAACCAGACCAGTTGCACTAGGTGACGGCACTGAAAAGATCAAGTTGTTTTATCGTCTCAGAAGAAATTGATACAGTCCAAAACTTAAACACCCAGGAGCTCAGGAGTAATTACTAAAGGACAAAAGACAAGAAAAAGTATTCGATAGTTTTTCTTTTGAAAAAACTATCGAATGGTGGTTGAAGTGATTCATTGAATAACCAAGTGAATTAATTTGGCATTCGATAGTTTTGATTTAAAAACTATCGAATGGCAAATTGATTTATTCCATTCGATGGTTTTTTAATCCATTCGATGGTTTTTCAATTCATGGAGTAGGTGAAAAGTTGTGCTTGTCTGACAGGTTGATGAAGATCCAACGGCCAAGAATATTCTATTCTAAATGGTTCGATGGTTTTCAATTTAAGTCTGCAGTTAATACAGAGTGAAGAATGTGTCTTCTTCAGTTAAGGATTTCAACACAGAGACATTACTGAGAGAGAGAAGAGCCGGAGAAAATTATCAGAGAAATTAATAGTGGTCAGAACTTGATCATTGTTTTGTATTTGTGTAACCTTAAACTCATTGACGCTAATCTACGGATTAGAAATTGTAGCACCCCTCGAGGTTTATATTTATAAAAAGATATATTCCCCGAAACTTGATTTGGTTTGGTGTGTTTGATTTCGTTATAGAACTGAAAGATTAATCCGCGAACGAAATTAAATTATTTGTGAGTATCGTATTCAACCCCCCCTTCTACGATACTTTGGACCTAACAATTGGTATCAGAGCTACTTGATTGATATACAAATCAGATCCGGTGAATGAGACCAAAATCAAACGTAGCGTGAAAATACGAAGCAAATTTTTTAACTTTCAAAATTTTTCATTTAATTGGAATTTCTTGAATTTTAAACAATTTGAAATTTTCAGAAACCATGAGTGCTCCAAAGACAACCGCTGGTATTAAAGTTCCCCCGTTTACTAGAGATGATTTCGGTTTGTGGAAGATGAAGATGCTGTTATTTATCAAGGCATCTAATCCGTTGTATATTGGCATATTAGAAAACGGACCGTTTGTACCAATGAAACCAGTTAGTGAATCTACAGCTCCTGATGGTAGCAGGATTCCTTCAGGCACCCAACCTAAGGAGATAAGTGAATTTACAGATTCTGACAAAGAACTGATTCGATTGGACACCGGTTTAATGTTGATATTGGCGGACTCCGCGGACAAGGAAATGAGCTATCAGTTGATGAACTGTACAAGCGGGAAACATATGTGGGATACCATTAACCTAATAATGGAAGGAACTGAAGACGTGCAGGAAAACAGATTGGACATTCTGACTTCTCAATACGAAGCGTTTAGGTCACTGCCAGGAGAAAGTATAACTCAGGTCTTTGAGAAATATACTAAGCTCCTCAATGAATTGGCAATGAAAGGAAAGACCTATCCATTGAGAGAATCGAACAGGAAGTTCATGATGACGTTGCCCCATCATGTAGAACACAAGTCATCATCCATTAGGGAAAGAATTGACTTCACAAAGATGTCATTAGAGATGATCTATGGCAAGTTGAAGACCTATGAGATGGAACAGGAACAAAGGGTGATAATCTACGGATCAGGGACAGTGGACAGCAAGCACAATGCACTTGTGAGATCAGCAGCACTTGTAGTGGATGAACCAATAACTTCTGAGATTCAGGTTCAAACCCCTAGAGCTGGAAAGGAGGTGATAATAGAAGCAGAAATGGATTCTGTGAATCTGGGTGTTGATGAAAGTGATTACTACACCCTAGAAGAGCTTGAGCAAATGGAAGACAAAACCATGGCGTACTTAGCTGCAAAGTTTAGTCATATTCGTTTCAAGAGAAACCCTAAGTACAAGTTCAAGGGCTCAACCAACAGATTCCATAAGAGCAATTATACACCTAGTACAGGCTTTAAGGGAGGCTACAAGACTGGCATGATTGATAGAAGCAAATCAAGATGCTATAACTGCAATGAGTTAGGGCATTTCGCCACTGAATGCCGGAAGCCTCGTCAAGCAAGAGACATGAAAGATGTCTATGGAAAGAAGGATTCTTATGATGAGTTGAAGAAGGAGAATGCCAAGCTTAAACAGCAGTTGGAGGCATTCTCTGGAAAGCAGAAAGGGAAGGCTTACATAGCAGAGGGAAAGCACTGGGATGATACTGATTCGGATGAAGAGGAGGAATATGTAAATGTTGCTCTAATGGCTGACTCTTCAGAGGAATCACCTCAATCATCTCAGGTACCTATCTTAACTACAATTGATATGTCTAATTCTGAGTACAAGAAAACTGTGCAAGATCTTAGTGTAGAATTGTTTAATGTACACACAAGCATGCTAGCATCAGAAATGGAAAATGCTAAACTAGTTCTAAAGATTAAAAAACTAGAATCTAAAAATGAAGAACTAGAGCTTGTAGCTGTAACATTAGAAGATCTTAAGCAAAAGAATGCGTACTTAGAGAACAAGGTCAAGTGTAATGATGAGATAGAGACTATCCTCAGGAAGCAGATTTCAGATCTAGATTTGAAGCTGAATGCTTTTAAGAATTCCGCTCTAGTGGCTAAGGAAATCATTGATACTCAGGCCGTAGAGAATAAAACTGCTATAGGATTTGACTATAACAAGAAAGCTGGTAAGAAGATTGTGGAATTCCCTGTGACACCTTCAGTTGTCAAAAGGAATACTCCACATGTTCTTAAGAATGTTGATTGTCCAGTTTTTGTTAAGCCGTTTCCACCTCTCTTTTATGAGGATGATCTTTTCATAGCACAAGAATTACTTGAGGAGGATTTATTGAAGGAAAAAGAGGTAAAGACTAAGTTGCCTAGGAAATCAGTAAAGAATGTATTACCTAAACCTGATTTACCTAAAACTGAAGTTAAAAATAACAGGAATGGGAGGAAAAAGATTGTTAATCAGGAATTGGTTCCATCTTCTCCCATTGCATCTAGGAAGTTATGTTCTATTTGTAATTCTGCTGGACACCTTACACATGCATGTAAAAAGGTTAAAGTAGAAACTGATAATGCTTCTGAAATGCATAACATGTCTGACATGCCTGATAATCATGAACCCTGTGGAAAGAAAGAGTGTTTGCTATGTAAGTACAACATCATGCATGCTTATTTTAAGTCGATGTCTGATAGTAGCAATAGCTCTAGTAATGTTAAATCCACAGATACTATGAATATCAAACAGGGTAAGACTAAATTGAATGTTACTCCTGTTAAATCATCTAAACCTTCAGGACCCAAACAATTTTGGGTACCAAAGTCCGCTTAATCAATCTGTGATTGCAGGGTAAGGTTAAAAGCTCAAAGGTTGTGTGGATTCTGGATAGTGGCTGTTCTAGACACATGACAGGTGAAGAGTCCCTGCTTACAGAGGTGGTTAAGAAGACCGGCCCGATTGTAACCTTTGGAGATGACAGCAAAGGATTCACTACGGGATATGGTAAATTGAAAGCTGGAAATGTCATCATTGAAAACATCTCTCTTGTTGAAGGATTAAAGCACAATCTACTAAGTATCAGTCAATTCTGTGATAAAGGCTACAATGTAGATTTCAGAAAGGACAAGTGCTTGATCACCAACAGGAAGGATGAGAAGTTTACTCTACTGGGAGTGAGAAAAGGAAATTTGTTTATAGCTGACTTAAGTTCTACCAGTGAAGGAGAAGTTACATGTTTCTATGCAAAGGCATCTTCAGAACAAAGTTGGCTATGGCACAAGAAGCTCTCACATCTGAACTTCAAAACTATGAACTCTTTGGTAAAGAGAGAGTTAGTGAGAGGGTTGCCCCTGATGGAATTCAATCAGGAGGGACTATGTGAAGCATGTGAAAAGGGGAAGTCAAAGAAAGCATCACATGGAAGCAAAGGAATGACAAGCATTACTGAACCATTACAGCTGATTCATATGGATTTATTTGGTCCAGTTAATGTTATGTCACTTTCAAGAAACAGATATGCATTGGTGATGGTGGATGACTACTCCAAGTACACGTGGGTGTTGTTCATACAAACAAAGGATGAAGCAACACAACTAATCATTGATCACATCAAGAAGATAGAAGTGGAAGCTAAGCTACCTGTGCGGACAATCAGATCAGACAATGGAACTGAATTCAAGAATGCAGTTCTAAATGATTTCTGCTCAGAGAAAGGAATATCAAGACAGTTTTCAGCACCAAGAACTCCTCAACAGAATGGAGTAGTGGAAAGGAAGAACAGGACCTTGGTTGAAGCAACAAGGACCATGTTGAGTGAATCAAAACTTCCCACTTACTTTTGGGCTGAAGCAGTGAATACAACTTGCTACACTCAGAATCGAACCCTGATCAACAAAGATCATGAAAAGACTCCGTATGAGTTAATGGCCAACAAGAAGCCAACACTGAAGTACTTTCATGTGTTTGGTGCAAAGTGCTTTGTACTTAAAGATGGAGAACATCTTGGCAAGTTTGATGCCAAAGCAGATGAAGGCATTTTTCTGGGCTATTCTCTGGAATCTAAGGCTTTCAGGGTATATGTGATTGAAGATAAGAAGGTGTTGGAAAGCTTTAATGTAACATTTGACGACACTAAAAGACCAGGCCTGCAAACTGGAGAGAACTCTGAATCCTTGGTATTTGAAAATCTATCAGGAGATCTCTCTGACAATGAAGAAGTACCTGAAGTTGTTACAGTCATTAATAATAATCATAATGATAATGATTCTGGACCAAGTGGTGACCAAAGTGGAAATCCTCAACATACAGGATCCACTAGTCAGTCTTCAGAATCAACAGATCAAACCGTTAACAACTCAGGGGGAGCAGGAGAAGGATCAACTAGTCACACTCCACAACATCTAGAACAAGGAGAATCATCAAGATCGCATCTGCCAAGACAAAGGGTATGGAATAGAGATCATCCCTTTCACTTGATCATTGGTGATCCGGACACAGGAGTGAGAACTAGGAGAACATCACAAAATGAATGTCACTATTCTGGGTTTCTTTCAGAAACAGAACCTAAGAAAGTTGAAGATGCTCTAGATGATCCAGATTGGGTGATTGCTATGCAAGAAGAACTCAATCAGTTTGAAAGGCAGAAAGTTTGGAAGCTGGTACCCAGGCCTAAGGGAAAATCTGTTATTGGAACACGATGGGTATTCAGAAATAAGTTGGACGAAGATGGCATTGTAACGAGAAACAAATCCAGAATGGTTGCTAAAGGTTACTCTCAAGAAGAGGGTATAGATTATGATGAAACCTATGCACCAGTAGCAAGACTTGAGGCCATCAGAATGTTTTTGGCATTTGCTGCACATTCCAATTACAAGGTATATCAAATGGATGTGAAGAGTGCTTTTCTGAACGGGGAGTTAGAAGAAGAAGTGTATGTGGAACAACCTCCAGGTTTTGAGGATTCAAAACTGGCAGACTTTGTGTACTTTCTATTCAAAGCTCTCTATGGACTCAAACAAGCTCCAAGGACATGGTATGACACTCTCTCTGAATTCTTACTTGAAAATGATTTTACAAGAGGTGTTGTAGACAAAACTCTCTTTGTCAAAAAGCATAAAAATGATTTGATATTGGTGCAATTATATGTTGATGACATAATATTTGCTTCTACTAATGATGATCTATGCAAGAGATTTTCTAAGTTAATGCAGAGTCGTTATGAAATGAGCATGATGGGTGAATTGTCATTCTTTCTTGGATTGCAAGTATACCAGAAACAAGATGGTATATTCATTTGTCAGTCTAAGTACATCAAGGATCTTCTTAAGAAGTATCAAATGGAAGACTCATCTACAGCAAAGACTCCTATGCCAACTGCCACTAAGCTTGATAAGGATGAAACTGGTAAGAAGGTTGACATCACAGGCTACAGAGGTATGATAGGCTCATTACTTTATCTCACTGCAAGTAGACCAGATATAATGTTTGCAACATGCTTGTGTGCTAGATTTCAGTCTGATCCTAAAGAATCTCATCTAATAGCTGTTAAGCGAATATTTAGATATCTTAAGGGGACCCCAAATCTTGGAATTTGGTACCCTAAAGATACAGGATTTGATCTTATTGGATACACAGACTCTGATTTTGCAGGTTGTAAGATTGATCGGAAGAGTACTTCAGGAAGCTGTCAGTTTCTTGGAAGAAGATTGGTTTCCTGGCATAGCAAGAAGCAGCATTCAGTGTCCACATCAACAGCTGAGGCTGAATACATTGCTGCTGGTAGCTGTTGTGCTCAGATATTGTGGATGAGAAACCAACTTCGTGACTATGGACTTCTGTTGACAAAGATTCCTATATTTTGCGACAACACAAGTGCCATAGCAATCTCAAACAACCCAGTGCAACATTCGAGGACGAAGCACATCGACATCAGGTATCATTTTATCCGAGAGCATGTCATGAATGGAACTGTGGAGTTACACTTTGTACCCACAGAGGATCAAATTGCAGACATCTTTACTAAACCGCTTGATGAATCCACTTTCAATAAGCTGGTTGGTGAACTTGGGATGTTAAATCTTTCTAATTGATTTTGATTAGAAGTCAGTAACTGCAGAGAGTCCTGGTGAATACATGAGTTTAAGAATTCCTATATCCTTAGGACTCGTGAATTTATTTTCTGGAGCAATTCTCGTAGTTAGGATTTTTATACTAATTTTATGTCATAATTATGGATGATATATCTTCTGGCATTTAATTAGTTATTAATTCTAAAAATTATTTAAGTGCTAATATTTGTTCTAAATATTCAAGCATTTATTTAATTTGAACTAATTTGCTTTGTTTTTAACATTGTAGATTAATGCAGCATAATTGATTAGATTTTAATTGGTTAATATCACTCAATGATATTTAATTGATTTTATTCTAAGAAAATTGTGAATTTTCTGTTAAGAATTGATTTTGGTAAATTTGAAAAGATTTATTAGAATTAAAACTAGGCAGGAAATAAAAATTCTGATTTTTAAAACAAGAACAGGTTTTAAAATGAAGACAGAAGCAAAAAATATCGAATTTAGGAAATTCGATAGTTTTTCAAGTACATAGATAAATCTATCGAATTTAATTTTCGATAGTTTTTGAAAAGGAAAAGAAAATCTATCGAAAACATTTCTCGATAGTTTTTGAGAAAATTTTAAAATATATCGAAGGAATTCAATTAATTCAATATTTAGAATTCTCGATAGATTTTACAAAACAAAATGGAAAAGCATCGAAGTGAATTTTAATTCATTTAATATTTAAAATTCTCGATACTTTTTCAATAATTACCTCGATAGTTTTTGGATTTTTCAAAGAAGTAACTTTCGATAGTTTTTCAGAAATCCGTTTCAACTTCAAAATTCTCATATACTTCGATAGTTTTTTAGAAAACCATCGAGTACAGATGACCATTTTGCCCCTCTGAAAATCCATCGATAGTTCATTTAAAAAACTATCGAACTGTAAAAAGACCATTTTGCCCCTCAGTTTCAAACGTATATAACATTGCCTTAAGCTCTTTTCTTTTCAGTTTTCCAGATCTGAGAAAAAGCTTTCGTTTTATATGCTTACAAAGAGATACACAAAAACAATAACACATTCGATAGTTTTCTCCATTTTTAACCAAGAAAAGCTTAAAAAGTTTACTGTTTTTCATTGTTAAACTCGTTTTAACTGTGAAAACTTTACTGTTTAAGTTTTTAGACATTTCTGATTGGGAAACCATCGAACTTGACATTTGAATTGAATATTGGTTAGTATTCAAGGGTTCTAACGTTTACAAGTGTTCAAATTTTTGTGTTAGTGTTAAAAGGGGTAAAATTGTTTTTAGGGTAATTTTTTTGTTAAGAGTTTGATTAATTAGAAATAATTAATTAAATTTAAAGGAAAAATAGTTTTGGTTATTTAAATTTTCTGGAAATTTTAAAATATGGCTGGAGAATTTATTATTACCAAGACTAATCATGTCTCGTTTCAAAATCTGCAAGCCATTACGAATCCTCAAATACGTGCATGGGCAGAGTTTTTGAATATACGTTCATTAGTGGCATACGCTGTAAGTACTCCCGTAGTCCTTTGTATCGATCAATTGACTGCGTTGTACACAATCGCCACGGATACAAGTGAGAATAATATAAGGTCCTTCAGTTTTGTTGTGCCAGGGGGCAGGACAATCAGGGTGACGGAACATGATTTTAATAGAATTTTACATTTTCCAACAGAAAATCTTGTTCCTGATCCCACAACTGAGGAAACACATGCTTTCTTCACTCTTATCAGAAGTCAACAACCTAACTTCTTGGTGGGAGAGTTCCTAAAGCATTACCTGCCAAAGCCATGGAATTTTTTCTTTCATACCCTGATACATGTTTTTACTGCCAAGCTAACAAATCTGCATGGCATTCCCTTATTCCTTCAAAAGATAGGGTTTGCCATTGCGAACAACAGGCATATTAACATAGGACGGATAGTGATTGATCAAGTAATTCTGTGCATGGGACCACTGGATGAAAGAACAGGCATAAATGAAGATGTGCTCTGTTTCTATCCTAGGTTCCTACAGCTAATTCTCAATGATATCTTAACAGATGATGAACGAGAGATCTTTGAAGGTGAAGCCAACCAGGAGTGCATGAGAATGAAGAGCAATGCCATAACCGCTCTCATTAGGAAGATCAACTATCTTCCAGGGGTACCCACTGTTCTCACTGAATATCTAAGAACGGTGCCCCTACCACTTCTACCCCCAGGGGAACAAGTAAATCAAGGTAATATTCCACAACCTGAACCTGTAATGGCACCTGTACCAATGGATGTTGATCCAGAGCCCTTAGTGGCCATTCCTGACCAGGAGGTTGCAAACCCACAACCTCTAACCACGGTCGAAGAGCCTTTGGAAGAGCCAAATGAAAACATAAACGAACCTCCTTCCCCTACTATACCCATTAAAGAACCATCCATGAGTGTAGAGGGAGATAGTGCCAAAGCAGCACCACATAAGGAGATACACCCTTCAACAGCAGCTCTGCCTTCCTCTAAAAGGAGAAGAACAGAAACTGAGGCAACTGCTGATACTTCATTTCTCTCATTCAAAGAGCCCTTTACTGATTTTTCTGATGCTGATTGGGCTACGCTAACGAAAGCAATATCTGAACCAATAGCTCAATCAAGTAAGGAAGAATTGACGGAAGCAACTGGTGTTCCGACCATATTACGGTCAGGTTCACTGGTTGAAGGTTCTCAGAACCAAGGGTCTTCACAGACGTCGAGAGAAGGCTTTGACCTAAATGCACAATCTAAAAGGTCATTGTCTACCTCCCCAGATGGAACATATCTGGATCCTGCGGGTAAAGGGTCTGACGTAGGTGCAGATCGGCAACTCTTTGACAGTGAATCAATTACTATTGAGGAGTCAACTGAGGTGAAGTCTTTACAGACTCACGGGGAAGATTCGGGATCTCTGCTGTTAAAAGAGCCTGTTTCTAACCCCCTAGAGATTCAAACTATAGATCCTTCAAAGGATATATCATCTAAGGATGATCAGCAACTTGGTTTATCCAAGGACGGGGACTTGCGAAGCCCCATTACACCACCGGTGACCTCCTTAAGGATGGCTACGGTGATCTCTTCTGCAGGTACAATCAGCACAAAGGATTTGAGTGAAACAAAAACACTTACACCTGGCCTGAGTGGGAAAGGAAAAATGATTCAAACACCGACAGAAACGTTGAGTGTACACCCAGAGCCAAATGTGAGGAGTGACACCCTAACCCTACCTAATATTAATGATCTGCTGTTACCAACAGAAAGAGAGCTACAAGTTCAATCTTCCCTCAAGGAGATGACAGTTCGAGACAAAGAAGGAAATCCACTTTTCAAGGTTCCACTGCGACCTTCCTTTGACCAAGGGATCTCCTCCAGTCAAGACAATGTTTCTTTAAAGTCTATTCAAGAGAAAGTTGACTTGGCTGCAGCTGATTCCAGAAGAACATTCAGGGTCATTGGCAGTGCATCTGGCACTATAACAGGTACGAAGCAGGCAGTGGACTCCTTAAAGAAGGAAGCTATGGAAGAACTGGTCGAGCTAAGGATGGACGTCAGGGAACTTAAAGATGGATTCATGAATGAAGTAACTGCACTGTCACAAGGACATGAAGCTTTACGAGAAGGCGTTCTGGTTATCCGGGATGGTCAAGCGCGGGTAAAAGATGCAATGAATTCCCTTTCACGAGTGGAGTCTAAGCTAAACAAGAGGCTGGATCACATGGAAAAGACTACCAACTCAAGATTGGAGAACATTGACCTGTCGCTAGCTTCAATAAATGAATTTAATAAGCAGCTTATGGATTTCTTGGAGAATCAAGGTGACGGAGTACAGTCTATATGGAGTATGCTAAAGAACCAACAATCTGGACAACCTGGTTCTTTATATCAGCAACCTGATCCTTCTAATTTCTTTTATGCTGAGGATGCTTTTATCGAGGATTCCTCAACTAAGGGGGAGAAAGTTGGAGAAGGGGTGAAGGATAAATGGGGAGTTTGGGAGACTGTTGAGGCTATTCCAATCAGACAGTACTGGATTGAGGAGCTTGTAGAGGAAGACAAGGAAAGTGAAGAGGAATTTGAGGTCATGCATGAGCAACCTATTCAAGAGGAGCATGAACCATATTATCCAGAGCCAATAGAACATCCTATCTTGGATGATGATATGGAAGAAGCAAATTCTCTATCACCTGAAGAAGAAGCTGCCTTGGAAGCAATAAGAGCTCAGAGAGCTGCAATAGATGCCAGGCAAGCTGAGAAAGAGAAACAGCAAGCAATTCTGAGAAGCGAAAAGCTAAAGAGAATGAAGGTGTATAATGAAGTGAGGAAGAAGAAGATGATAGATCTGGCAAAGAAAGATGGTACTGAATGGGAAATGGCTTATAAAACCTTTTGCGGAGTTGAAGACGGATTAGAAGTCAACGACAATGCTGAGGTGGAAGTTATTATTCAAGACATCAGAAGTGCTAATCTTGAAGATCAGACTTACTTTAAAGCACTGAGAAGCTCTATAATCTGTCTGAATGCTGGGGTTAAAGCAAATGGTGCCTGGAGCTTATTAATCAGTTTTCTGGAGAAAGGTACATTTGTGATTTCCACTAAATTTCTAGAACAGAGGACATATACAGAATTGCAGGCTATACTCATCAAGATCCAAAGAACCACAAGGCTAAATGAACTGCTCCGTGAGCATGTTAAGGAGATCGTGATGAAAGTCAGTCCAGAGATTACTGAAGATCCTCCAATGGTTAGATTCATGACGAATGACTTGTTCAGAATCTGCTATTTGGCTGAGGACAAACTGAGGGACTACCCAAGCAACTATCTAATCTCAGTTGAGAAGTATCTTAGATCCACTGGATTCTCATCAACGGAGAAGGACAAAGCAGCAGACACTCTTAGAAGATTTCTAATGGAGAATGTTCCTTACTATAGGAAAAGAGTGGAAAGAGGATTGGAAGTGCATACCAGACTGCCAAACATGCCAAAGCTAAACAAGAAAGATGTTAACATTGCATGGTTATGGGCTGGAGTGGGTCAAGAGGTTGAATATATTGGAAGACACATCCAAGGAGCAATCCTTAAACCTGGAGAACCACTGCACTATCTATCAGTGATTGATTATCAAGCTGCTAACTCCGATCCAATGATTGAAGAAGGTGAGATTGGAATGGACTGAATGTTGAAGCAAAGAACAAGAGAACTATCAGCTCAGACTAGAGGAGCAACTTCATTGTATAAAGTTTAATTGTTTTTTGATTTATGAAATCTGGAAATGTATATATATCTGATCCAGAATGCATTGATATTATTACTCTGTCTTACTTTAAGTAGTTTAATGTTTCCTTAGTTAGTTGAGTTATCCTCGAAGTATTTGCTTGTCGAACTCTATCCAATCAAATAGGGGGAGATTGTAAAGCATAATGTAACATAAGATGTAAAAGAGATAACTACAACTCAACAAAGGACAAGACAAACAATAGTATTAATAGAAGCACAGGAATCCAGAATCAGAGAAGAAAAGGTAAACTCAAAAAATCAAAATACGTTATGTATTCTTGAAGTCCGTAAACAAGTCACGTAAAGAAGTTCATGAAAATGTTCAAGCCTCAGTGACAGCAATAGAAACAAGACTTTGAAAACGACAGAAGTATGTGAATGATTTAGGGTTCAGTACCACGGGATTCCAGTGATGAAGCAACCAGAACGACAAGGGACGTATCAGCAGCATTATAATTGAAGTCATAAAATAAGAATTGATCAAGTGTTATTCATCTGTGAACCAGACCAGTTGCACTAGGTGACGGCACTGAAAAGATCAAGTTGTTTTATCGTCTCAGAAGAAATTGATACAGTCCAAAACTTAAACACCCAGGAGCTCAGGAGTAATTACTAAAGGACAAAAGACAAGAAAAAGTATTCGATAGTTTTTCTTTTGAAAAAACTATCGAATGGTGGTTGAAGTGATTCATTGAATAACCAAGTGAATTAATTTGGCATTCGATAGTTTTGATTTAAAAACTATCGAATGGCAAATTGATTTATTCCATTCGATGGTTTTTTAATCCATTCGATGGTTTTTCAATTCATGGAGTAGGTGAAAAGTTGTGCTTGTCTGACAGGTTGATGAAGATCCAACGGCCAAGAATATTCTATTCTAAATGGTTCGATGGTTTTCAATTTAAGTCTGCAGTTAATACAGAGTGAAGAATGTGTCTTCTTCAGTTAAGGATTTCAACACAGAGACATTACTGAGAGAGAGAAGAGCCGGAGAAAATTATCAGAGAAATTAATAGTGCTCAGAACTTGATCATTGTTTTGTATTTGTGTAACCTTAAACTCATTGACGCTAATCTACGGATTAGAAATTGTAGCACCCCTCGAGGTTTATATTTATAAAAAGATATATTCCCCGAAACTTGATTTGGTTTGGTGTGTTTGATTTCGTTATAGAACTTAAAGATTAATCCGCGAACGAAATTAAATTATTTGTGAGTATCGTATTCAACCCCCCCTTCTACGATACTTTGGACCTAACAAAGGCTAAGTAGGGTATCTGCACCCTGAAGATTATGCACCAGGGGTTATCTTCCTCTGGTTTGTTTGGTTATACAGGACCTTGGTTGAGGGCATTATTATTTTATATCGCCAGTAGCTATCAAAATGACTAAACAACTACCAGCATGGGGAAGGAAAATGAAAACATTTGAAAAGAAATTTGTTCCTGCTTGAGCGAGTAGTTTAGGGGAAATGTTGCTAAGCGTCGTCGAAGCAGCAAAAACAGGCTTCGAGCAAAAAAACATTGATGGTTTAGCCTTCCCCTTCTACCTGAAAAGGAAGTGGATAAAGTTGATATTATCACTTGCCTTTTCTCATTCAATGATTCAGGTGCTGCTCACCACTCCTCGAGGCCAAGGACGGGGTCTAACCTCCCAACCCCCGCAAGCGTATGGCCAATTATGCGCGTAATGCGGCGGTCCTATTAATCAATAAGGTTGCCCTCGAATTTGAAGTATCCCTTTGAAAACGCAAATTACAAGAGTTGTAGACCAGAAAACTCTAGAAGCAAAAGACATGCTCTTTATCACCACTACCACAAAACTAATTGTTAGAAATGAATACCACTAGAAACTAGACAGAGGGGGGGTGAATGGATAGTTTGATATAATTTTCGATCTTGAAAACTAAGTAGACAACTGTATGTGATTATGATATGTAAAATGCAGAAAGTAAATAACACACACAATCACTTTAATCTACTTTGTATAAGCAAATTAAATACTACAGCTTTCCAGGAAATTCACAATCGAATTTCTGGCTTCTAAACAAGAACAGTTTGAACTTGCTTGCTTACAGAGAAAAGAGCTTAGCAAATAACTATGTGTATCTCTCTTACAGCTTACAGTTGCGTATGCACGATATATATATTCCCCTATACAAACTAGGCACACACAATATTACACAGCTACCCCTTCTGAAAGTCCAACTTGTCCTGCCATAAGAAGTTCACTGTGTCAGGAAGGACCACCTGCTTTTCGGAGTCTTTCCCGTTTCTGTAGCTGCTTGTCTCTTATCTTTCTCTCCAAGTTTAGCTGTAGATTTGCCATCTGTTCTTTGGACCACCTTGCCAGAACAAATGCTTCAGTATTTGTCTCCTTTGATTCTTGGTTCTGTACCTTGATTTGTCTTGTTATGAACGGCTAAGTGTTGATATCGTGAACTCCACTTTATCCCTGACTTCGCGATCTCCCTTGTGAGGACTATGCGATATAGCCTTTGAAGACTTTGCGACATAGGTCATTTGATGACTATGCGACATAGGTCATTTGATGACTATGCGACATAGGTCATTTGATGACTATGCGACATAGGGCTTCTGAGGACTTCACGATCTAGGCTCCTTTGACTTTGCTGACTTCAACACTTCACGACATGTGTCTTGAGGACTTCTCGACATAGTACAAAATGGACTATGCGATATAGTACTTCACGACATGGATATTGGTGACTTCACGACATAGCTTTCTTTTGACTTTGCTATATAATGCCTTAGACAAATTCCTGCAACTTATTTCTTCATGGCCTTATTCAACTCTATCCTGCTGCATGAACACTTCTGAACTTCTACCAGGATAATTATTCAATGGCCTATATACATTCTAGATGCAAGAACTTTACTAAGCTCATTATAAATCTGAGCATACATGATAAAGCTATTGTCCATGAAAACAAGACAAGTACATTTAGAGACCTATACTATATCCCAGTGATAGAAATCACTAGGTCATGTAATGTGACATAGTCACATAGTGTAGGCTTGTTAATAGTGGTATTCAGACATGTCTTGAGCCTAACAATCTCCCCCAAATTGTGAGTAAGATCCTTAGGCACAATTTCATGTCTGATAACAAGCCTAACTTACATAAAAGGAAATTTAGTAACAGAGAGAACAATTCATGAACCTTGAGATCAGAAATTTGATTACATAGAAAAATTGAAAGCTTACAGATTACTTTTGTTGCTCAACAGCTTCAGCTTCCAATTGCTTCTCTAGCAAATCATCATATATCTTCTTTTTCCTTATCTCTTCTTTTCTCTTCAAGTCTATGATGGCTTCTTGAAGTTCTTCTCTTGCAATCAGTTCTTCAATGAGAGGTGAGCCTTCCAAGTCATCAATTGCAGCCTTGAGTGCACTTTCTACATAGGAATCAAGAAACTCCATCCTTATTTTGCTTTGACCTCCATGTGAGTTTTTGTACTCCACAATGTAAGGATTTTGCTTGACCCTGCACAACCCTTTCTGCCTTAGCTCTTTAGCCCTCTCCTCCATCTCAGCCATTTCTTTTTCTCTCTGAATCTTCTTCTTTTCATTCTCTTTCCTCATGTTTTCTTCATAATCAGCATGCATCTTCAAGTACCTGGCAATATCTATCTTCCATGTCCTTTCTTCTCTTTCTTCAAAATTCAGTAAGGCATTTATCCTTTCAAGCTCATACTTATAGAAATATTGCCAGCTTCCTTGCTTCATTATCCTTTCTCTTCCATCAGTGTACTTGATCTCTAGATGATCCAACTTCACTTTGACTTCAAAGATCCTTTGAGCCCTCAAAAATGCTAGGGCATCTTCATCATAGTCCTCATCTAGTGGAAGCACATTGATGCCAGTAACATTTGTGAGTTTTCCAGTCTTCTTTGTAATCCTTATCCTTTTGGGTACACTCTTGATCTTCAAATGCTTCACAAGAGATACCTTTCTGGAACAAGGAGAATTAGTCTTCAGTGCCACATCACTTGGAAGAAGCTTTATTCCTTTCCCCTTCATCCACTGTAACACTCCACTAGCTGTAACTTTGTGGAAGTGTTTTCTTGATATTTCTTTTGTGGCTCCACCCTTCTTCTGTGGCAACTCAAGTTCAGAAGTCATGGATAATGATTTTGGAGGATCATTGCTAACAGTACCCACCCTAGACTTAGAGTCTTGTGTTGTGGTTAAAGTACTACTAGCAATGTCCTTGACTTGCTGAATTCCACTCCTAGTTCTCTTCACTGTCTCCTTTGCCCCCTTTGTGTCATCACCAGCATCTGTAGATTTCTTGGAAGATTTGCTCCTGCTGCTGTCACTTGGTCCATCCTTATTACTCCTTGAATGAGATCTCCTCCTGTAGGTTTTCTCCTCATCATCATCCTCCCCATCCTTCTTCTTGTTCTTTTCTGTGACAGATTCTGGCAAAACACCATGAATCAGAAAAGATTGTAGAATGTTAATCATCTCTAATTCCTCTGCTGTCTTGACTCCTTTCTTTGCTCTCAGCATTTGCAGCACCTGATTGATCTTTGTGTTATTCTTCATTTGCAGATCTTTGGGAATGACTAGTTGGTCAATACTTCTGACTTTGGATAGACTTTGAAAAATTACTGTCCTTGGCTTGGGTATGACCTCAGGCAGTCTTTGATTTTGGTCCATCTCCAAGTCATTATAAAGACTTTCATTGTTAGCCCCACTCTTTTCAATCAACTCCAGAATTATTGACACTTCAGTGAACTTCAGTTTCTCCAGAGTTTGAAATGCTAAGTGCCACAAGCAGTTGTCCTTGCATACCATGATTATTTCTCTCAGATAAACATCCCTGATTTTCCTTACTGCAACTGTGAAGTACTTGATGCTTTCCCTGAGCTTCTTTCTATATGCTTGTGCATCTCCTTGAGCATTCTTGTAGGTGGCTTTCAGAAACTCCAGGAATGCCTCATCATGATAGATGTTAGAGTTGGCAACTTCCTGTAGCTTGGCCTCAGTGATAAGTGTAGCTTGGGTAGGTTTAGCAATTGGAGTAGGTATAGCAGGTTGAGAGGTTGAGATGTCTTTAGGCATTGTGGATGGATAGAATGTTGTGGTGACTGTACTTTTCTGACCTTGTGCATTGATGACCTCTACAGGGGGAAGATTGATTGGCTTTATTGTCTCTTCAGTGAGCTTGCCCTTAAGTTTTGACTGCTTGGTAGGTGCTCCCCCTGTCTTTTTCACATTGATCTCCTTTCCTTTCTCCCCCTTAGGCTTGGGATCAGACAAAATGTCTTGAGTTTCCCCAGGAATAGGCAGGTTCATAGATCTCATCATTGAGGTCATCATTTGTTGCTGCACCAGCAAAATATTTGTTGTGTTGGTGCCTTGATCATCTAGTTTAGCATTGAGTTGGCTTAGAGATGTAGATAGCATTCTGTTTTCATCCTTGAGAGAGGCCACTTCTCTTTCTAAGCCATCCACCTTGGAGAATAATTGTTGAGACCTAAATGAGTTGAGGGATTGATCTTTGACCCTGGCAAAATCATATTTGGAGATGTCTGACAGAGGGACTTCATCCACCAGCTTATCACCATACTGGTTTTTCCACATGACATTCAACATAGCATTGGTGGTGATGGTAGATTTTGCTTGATTTTCCAGTGTAGAAGCCAGTTTCTTGATGTTGTCTGTGACCATGGCAAGAGTCACATCCATCATGGACACATTGGTGGAGGTTTTCTGGACTTCTTTGAGGATACCATCCACCTTGGGAAAATCAGAGAGATAAGAGGTTCTGAGCTTAGTGAGGGATCTTTCTGTCTCCTCCTGAATTGAAGAAATCTCTGATTGAAGCCCTTTCCCAAGATAATGCAGAGCCTTCAACTGGTTCTTGTATACATCATTCACAGCATCATAGATGGCAACAGGAGAAAGATCCTTAGCATTGGAGCCCAGAGAGGTGAGGTATTCTTCTCTCACAAAAGCCAGGGCATCCTTGAGCTTGAGAGTCCTCTTAGCATCCAACCAGGCATCCACATTCCCCTCTGGTTCAGCTGTATCCACAATCTTCTCCTGTTGAGCTTCAACATCCTCCTTATGGCATAGCAGGATAGCTTCATAATCAGCATTTGGAAGGTTGGAGGTGAGGAGATGTTGAGCTATCTTTGAGAACTCATCAATCTGTGCCACATGGAGATCTTGTATGGCTTCTTCAGACATTTTGGAAGGCACAGATGACGATCCTGAAGGCCTGTCATGGTGCACAGGCTTCAGCCATTCTGACATTGTGGCCTGAGCCAAGTGAGAGCTAGTGCTAGGCACTTCATGAGATGTGTGAGTTTGAGTCTCCTCCAGCCTTGGAATGGCTGTAGGGTCTGATGTTGTCTCCATTGAAATGGGATGGGTTACAACATCAGCCCTATATGTCTGTGAAGACAGTTCCACATCCCTAAGGATGGGAGAATTGGGCACAGAGTCTCCAGTGAAAACTGGTGAATCCTCCATGTTTGTGTTGGTGTCATTAGGATATGCCTCAGCATGCATTCCCTGACCAACTGAATGTGGGTCCTGAGTGGTGAGCACAGTGTCAAGCACCATGTCACTTGAAGTTGGCTCAATCACAGGGCTGGATTGTGATTGATCAAGGGCAAGATTGTCATGAGTATGACTCTCTTGTTCAGAAGAAATTTTAGTGGAAGAATCTGAGAGAGAAGTGGGGTTCAGATTGGATTTTAGCAACTCCCCCTGAGAAATAGGAGGAGTTTCAACATTGATGTGCTCTCCACTTAGTGTTTGATCACCCTTATCACTCCTAGGGTCAAGAGTGAGGTCTTGACCCTGTGCAGACTCGTTACAACTTGCAGTGGGGAGGCTGCTCTTTTCAATACCCATGACCTGTTGAGAGGCCATAGATAGTAGCAGGTGTACCCCTTTTTGCACATCTGAATCCTGTTGAGAGGATGCAGTGGTGGCTACAGATTTTGATTTCTTCTTTGGTCTGGTGAGAGGTGACTCAGGAATCTCACTTGCTAACTCTACAGATTCATGGATAATAGCTAGGGTTCTCTTCTTCTTCTTTTTAGTAACATCAACCTTTTGAGAGATTGATGCACTTGGCTGACTATCCTCTATAGTGGTGTTTACAGTGGGGTTGCTGGATGGGATAGGGAGGCTTGGGTTAGACTGTGATGCTCCTTCAGTCTCAGCCTCCCCTGTCCAGGAAAGAGCATGGTATATGGGCTTATCAAGTGGATAAGACGCGAATGTGTCCTGCATATGCGGGGTCACACTCAAGATCACATCCACTTGATTCCTTGTGTCCAATGAACCAAACAGAATCTTGGACATGGACTTGGAATAAGCCATCTTTGATTTATCAATACCCTCCAAGTCATGGACATTAGCATCAAGATAATTTAAAATAACTTGAAGAAAGCGAGGGTAAAAGATGTCAGTACCTCTTCCACGGACTGTCCTCCCTAGCCTTTGAGTCAACTCCTTGAGGATTATTGCTCCAACATTGATTTCCTGATTGTAGGCTAGGGAATAGGCCAGCTTCACAGCAATGTGACTGATATGGTCCCATCCTGTCTTTCTGCAAAGGAACACCTTCTGGAGTGCATCAAATAGAAATGACCACTCCCTTCTTACAAACTTCTTATTCAGCTTTCCAGTATCTATCTCATCAGCATACTGAATGAAGGTCATGAAGTCTACTATTTGAGCATCAGTAGCTTCTTGGTCATGACCCTCCACCTTGAACCCTAATGCTTCATTTATCTCCTTCTCCCCAAACTGGAAGTGTTTGCCTCCAATTGAACAAGCTATCTCCTGGAACGAAGTTCCATCTTCCCTGGCCATTGTAGAAACCAACGCCGTTCGCCAAAATCCTTCCAATACATCAACATACAACGTGGGGTTCAAGGTTAGGGCTCGGCGGAGGTAGGAGTCGTTCAGGAACCGTACAAAACACTTGTACCTGGGTTTAGCCTCAGCCTCAGAGGGAATGGTGAGAAGATTTGTTTCTTTGGGGATGGTTAAAGGAATAGAGGAGGATTCTGTTTGAGATTTGGGTGCCATTTCTTGAGAGAGAGAGTAAGAAAGAGAGTAGAGAATTTGTGCTTAGGTTAGAAAGTTTGAGAGCAATAGACAAGATGAAAAGTTGCAAACGGTTAGAAAATGGTATTTATATGATAGAGACACTGCGATATGGAGTTATGAATGTGTACAGTCTATCTGTATGTCGTGAAGTCAAAAGTGGCCTGTACCGCAAAGTCTTGCAAAGTATATCGCATAGTCTCAACAATGAACTATGTCGCAAAGTCTTCAAAATGAAAGGATCAGGGAGACTTTGCGATATAGTAGAAATACCCTGTCTAAAGCTCTCTTTTAGGAATTTTGAGCAATTTGTCAGACTTTGATCAAATTTTGAAATAAAATTAATTTAAATCAAAATTCTGTCAACTATGGAGACTTGTCGATATAGTTATTCGAAGTCGCGAAGTCATAAAATTAACTATGTCGCAAACTCATGAAATGAACTATGTCGCGAAGTCTCACAATCTCAACAGTTTGCGATATAAGTCTGTTTAATTTGAACTATGTCGTGAACTCTGAAAATCATCTATGTCGAGATGTCTCAAAAGCTCACAACACCACTAACAAATATGATTTTGAAAAATATGCAGTAAAATACTGAAATATTTATAAATCATATCTCAGCTAATTTTCACTCCAAACAAATAGATCATTTAAATACAGTGAAAATTTACTGCTGCAACTATTAACCAGCATATTTACTTAGAACAACTGAATGAAGGATTGAGCATTCCAATTTCACTCACAAGTCTGTTGAAGACTGCTTCATTCAGAGGTTTAGTAAATATGTCAGCTAATTGTTTCTCAGTTGGAACATAAGAGACTTCTATGGTACCATTTGCAGCATGTTCCCTAATGAAATGGTACCTGATCTCAATGTGCTTTGTAGTAGAATGATTAACAGGATTAGCTACAATGGATATTGCACTAGTATTATCACACATCAGAGGAATGTGTTCTAACACTAGTCCATAATCCATGAGTTGATTTCTAATCCAAAGCAATTGAGCACAACAACTTCCAGCAGCAATATATTCAGCCTCAGCTGTGGATGTTGCTGTGGACTATTGTTTCTTACTAAACCAGGACACTAACCTTTGACCTAGGAATTGACAGCTTCCAGAGGTGCTCTTCCTGTCAATCCTGCATCCAGCATAATCAGAATCTGTGTAACCAACCAGGTTGAACCCAGTGCCCTTTGGATACCATAGCCCAAGATTAGGAGTCCCCTTCAGATATTTGAAAATTCTTTTGATGGCCATCATGTGAGATTCCTTGGGATCAGACTGGAACCTTGCACAAAGGCATGTGGCAAACATGATGTCTGGCCTGCTAGCTGTGAGATAGAGCAGGGATCCAACCATTCCTCTATAGACCTTGATATCAACTCTCTTGCCTTTCTTGTCTTCATCCAGCTTGATTGCAGTAGACATAGGAGTTTTAGCTGAGGATGACTCTTCTAAACCATATTTCTTTAAAAGATCCTTGACATACTTAGATTGGTTTATAAAGATGCCATCCTTCCTTTGATGTACTTGCAGGCCTAGGAAGTAGGTTAACTCTCCCATCATACTCATCTCATATTTACTTTGCATCAACTTAGAGAACCTTTCACAGAGTTTTTCATTTGAAGAGCCAAAGATGATATCATCCACATAGATTTGAACAAGAATGATATCATTTCCATGCTTCTTGAAGAATAGGGTTTTGTCAATTGTACCCCTGGTAAATTGATGCTCAAGAAGGAATTGAGATAGAGTTTCATACCAGGCTCTTGGTGCCTGTTTGAGTCCATAGAGTGCCTTGAGCAGTCTATACACAAAGTTTGGGAAGTCTTCACTCTCAAAGCCAGGTGGTTGAGACACATAAACTTCTTCAGCAAGATCACCATTGAGAAATGCACTTTTCACATCCATTTGATACACCTTAAAATCTGAGTGAGCTGCAAAAGCCAGAAAGATTCTGATGGCTTCCAGTCTAGCTACAGGTGCAAATGTCTCATCATAGTCAATGCCTTCTTGCTGACAATATCCTTTGGCAACCAGCCTTGCTTTGTTTCTTACTACCACTCCTTCTTCATCCATCTTGTTTCTGAACACCCATTTGGTGTCAATAACATTCTTTCCTTTTGGAGGTGGCACTAGTTCCCATACCTTGTTTTTCTCAAATTGATTCAACTCTTCTTGCATGGCAACAATCCAATCAGAATTCTTCAAAACTTCTTCAATTAATTTAGGTTCCTCTTGTGACAGAAAGCAGCTATACAGACAAGTATTTAATGTTGCCCTTCTTGTTCTAACTCCCTCACTAGGATCTCCAATGATTTGATCCCTAGTGTGGGCTCTGTCCCATTTCCTTGTGTGCCCCTGTTCATTTCCTTGATCTGTTCCAATCTCATTTTGGTTGACAGTTGCATTCTCTTCTTCTCCCCCTGTGTTTGTGAATCCTTGCACAGGTGTTTGAAGAAGATTGTCAACTTCAAGAGTTTCATTTTCTAGAACAGTTTGAACAGGGGGTTCATCTTCACTTTCAGAATCCTCAAGATAACCTTGATTCTCAAATCTCAATAGCACACTGTCTTGATCACTTGTTTTCAGTCCTGGAGTTTTCTTGTCATCAAAGGTAACATCCATGCTTTCCATGACTTTGTGTTGCTCAGGTACAAACACTCTGTATGCTGTCCTTTCCAGAGAGTATCCAATGAAGATACCTTCAAATGCCTTAGCATCAAATTTTCCAACATGCTCAGAGGTATCTTTCATCACAAAGCACTTGCTTCCAAACACATGCAGGTGCTTGAAGGATGCTCTTTTTCCAGTCATTAATGAGTAAGGAGTTTTGCCAGACTTCTTATTGATTAATGTTCTATTTTGCACATAGCACGCTGTGTTAACAGCATCAGCCCAAAAGCTAGTGGGTAGCTTTGCATCCAGTAGCATTGTCCTTGCAGCTTCAATGAGAGTTCTATTCTTTCTCTCAACTACTCCATTTTGTTGAGGTGTTCTAGGAGCTGAGAATTGTTGAGAAATTCCTTTATCTTTGCAAAACTCATACAATGTTGAATTTCTGAACTCAGTCCCATTATCACTTCTCAAGGCAACTACAGAGGCACCAGTGCTTTGTGCTTCTTTATCAACTCTCTTGATATGCTCTATTATGACTTGGGGTGCTTCATCCTTGGAGAATAGGAATTCCACCCAAGTATATCTTGAATAGTCATCTACCATCACTAGAGCATATTTCTTTTTGGAAAGGGACATTACATTCACAGGGCCAAATAAGTCCATGTGAATTAGTTGCAGAGGTTTTGAGTTTGTATTGAGCAACTTGTTCTTGTGACTTGATCTTTTAATCTTCCCTTTCTGACAAGCTTCACATGCTCCATCTTGCACAAACTCCAAGGCAGGCAAATCCCTGATGAGTTCTCTCTTGGTTAGAGAGTTCATTGCCTGAACATTTAAGTGAGACAGTTTCTTGTGCCACAGCCAGAATTCCTCATTTGTGGCTTTTGTGTAGAAACAACAAATTTCTCCCTTATCTGCAGCCTTGAGATTAGCTACAAACAAGCTTCCTTTCTTCACACCAGTTAGAACAACTTCACCACTTTCCCTTTTTGAGATTGAACAAAGGTCTTCATCAAATTCCACTTTGAAGCCTCTGTTGGTAAACTGTCCAATACTCAAGAGATTATGCTTCAGTCCTTCAACAAATGCTACATCTTCAATAATGACATTTCCAGATTTAACACTGCCATATCCCATTGTATAACCAATGTTGTCATTTCCAAAGGTTACTGATGGGCCAGCCTTTTCCTCAAAATGTGATAGCAGGGCTATATCACCAGTCATGTGACTTGAGCATCCACTGTCCAAGATCCATATGACTCTTTTATTCCTGTTGCCCTGCATTCACAAAGTGACTAAGTTGTTTTTGGTACCCACACTTGGTAGGGTCCAGATGATTTAGAAACATTTTGATTAATAATTCTTCTGTCATAAATTGCATTTCTCATAGTAGGAGACTTCACTTTTTCTGTGGCTTTGGAGTTTACACTCTTAGGCTCACATGAAGTTTTCACCCTCTCAACCCTGATTGGGGACCCTGTCCTATGAGAATGTATGTGTGTGTGTGATTCACCAGATTGTGCAGAGTCAAGTTTATGTTTAAGAGATAAACAGTTAGCAATCACAGTCACATAGCATGTCATGCAGTTTGGCTTACCACAGAAAGAATCATGACTAGAATTTATGCTTGCAGAAAGGTTACTTAGGTTATCAACTTCAACAATTTCAGGCTTACTACACTTATGAGTCAAATGATTAACAGATAGGCATTTTTGACATTGTTTCCTGGGAGCATTTGGCACATAAGCATAGTTGTTTCCTTTGTTAACACCAACTTTACCATTTCTGTTTTGTTTCCTTTTCTTAACAACTTCTTTCTTTGATTTAGGACTCTTGACAAGATTGCCTTTGGTCTCTTTCTGATTGACAAGATCAGGAAAGGAAGAAGTGTTCTTAGCAGCCTCATCTTCTTCAAGTAGTTGTTGCTTGATGATCAGTAGTTCCTCATCAAACTCAACATCACTCTTTCTGAAGATGGGCTGTTCAACACTTGACAGTATGGTTGGGACATTTTTGTTTGTAAAGGTTTCCTTTCCTTTGCCCTTGACCTTCTTCCTTCCTTTGTCATTATCATAGTCAAAACCAACTCCAACCTTGCAGTCTTCAGTGTGTTCCTTGTGGTAGGTTTGAATAAGTTCAGAGGAGTTTTTGAAGCTTCTTAGTTTCAGTTCAGTTTCAGCAATTTGTTCTCTAAGGGCTTTCTCTATCTGCTCAGCACAAATCACTTTGTTTTTAAGATACTCAACCTCCTTTTTCAAACCATCCAGGTTCACAACCATTAACTCAAGTTTCTCATTCTTTTCTGTAAGCTCAACATTCTTAGCAGTTAGTCTATCAATTTCTTCATTAGCTACTAACATGCTAGTATGAATATTAAACATCTCAGTGCTCATATCTTCAACAGTTTGCTTATATTGAATGGGAGTCATATCAAGAGAAGTAAGAATGGGTACCTGACTTGAATCACCATCATCAGAAAATGCCATCAAGGCATAGTTTGAGTACTCTTGTTCTTCTTCTTCATCAGAGTCATCCCAGCATTTTCCCTCAGCAATAAAAGCTTTGCCCTGTTGTTTCTTGAGTAGAGCTTCATACTTAGCTTCAAGCTCTAAGTATGCTTTGTCCTTCTTGACTTGTTTAGGCTTTTTGCACTCAGTGGCAAAATGCCCAAGTTCATTGCAGTTATAGCATCTTATTTTGGTCCTATCCACACTTCCTGTCTTGTATCCACCCTTAGCAGCACCAGCCATCCCTTTTCCTTTATTGAAGGTGTTTGAGCCACTAGATCCACCAGTGTTTCCAGTATTGAACTTGGACCTGAATGGCTGCTTTCTTTTAAACCTTATGTTAGGATATCTCCTAGCCATATAAGCAAAAGATTTGTTTTCCATTTTGTCCAGTTCCTCCATGCTGTAAAACTCATCTTCCTCAGGCAAATCATAGATGACCTGGACCTCATCACCAGTGTCTTCAACTTCCAGTTCCTCAATCTTCACTTGACTGACTTTAAGAGAGTCCATTCTTTGACTTAGGTTGTCAGCAATAAGTGCACAGGAGGTATTAGCCACTAATCCTTGCTTTGCTTGAATAGATCTCTTTTGAAACAGCTCCAACTCATATGTCTTCAAAACACCATATAACACATCAAAACCAATCTTTGTTAGATCTCTTTCTTTAAGGGAAGAGATTCTTGGTTCCAAGTGATCTGGAAGAGTTAGTAAAAACTTCATATTGAGCTCTTCTGTTTCATAGTGTTTGTCATAGAGTTTGAGCTCGTTTATCAGCTTGTTGAATCTCTCAAACACTTCTGTGATTCCCTCTTTTGGCTGAGCCATGAAGGCTTCATATTGTGAAACAAGAATCTGCTTCTTGTTCTTTCTTACTTCAGTAGTTCCTTCACAGAGCACTTCTATAAGATCCCACATCTTCTTGGCACTAGTACAATGAGCAACAGTGCCATACATGTTGAAGTCCATAGATTCACAAATGATAAGTTGAAGATGTCCATCCAGGGCAACTTTTTCTTTTTCAGGATCAGTGTATTTTGAGGGATCTTTGGGCACATGTTTTGCTGGTATAATCTCAGTGCCACTGGTTGATTCACCAATCTCAATCATTGGAATGAAGGGACCATGCTTTAGAATATCTAAATACATGGGGTTAGAAGCTTTGATGAAAAGCAACATCTTCTTCTTCCATAAACTGTAGTGCTCCTTGTTAAAGGGAGGAATCTTGATACTGCTTAGTTTCTGTGAACTCATTCTTGATCTTTTCCTGTTTGTACGTTAACAGCCTTCGCTCTGATACCACTTGTTAGAAATGAATACCACTAGAAACTAGACAGAGGGGGGGTGAATGGATAGTTTGATATAATTTTCGATCTTGAAAACTAAGTAGACAACTGTATGTGATTATGATATGTAAAATGCAGAAAGTAAATAACACACACAATCACTTTAATCTACTTTGTATAAGCAAATTAAATACTACAGCTTTCCAGGAAATTCACAATCGAATTTCTGGCTTCTAAACAAGAACAGTTTGAACTTGCTTGCTTACAGAGAAAAGAGCTTAGCAAATAACTATGTGTATCTCTCTTACAGCTTACAGTTGCGTATGCACGATATATATATTCCCCTATACAAACTAGGCACACACAATATTACACAGCTACCCCTTCTGAAAGTCCAACTTGTCCTGCCATAAGAAGTTCACTGTGTCAGGAAGGACCACCTGCTTTTCGGAGTCTTTCCCGTTTCTGTAGCTGCTTGTCTCTTATCTTTCTCTCCAAGTTTAGCTGTAGATTTGCCATCTGTTCTTTGGACCACCTTGCCAGAACAAATGCTTCAGTATTTGTCTCCTTTGATTCTTGGTTCTGTACCTTGATTTGTCTTGTTATGAACGGCTAAGTGTTGATATCGTGAACTCCACTTTATCCCTGACTTCGCGATCTCCCTTGTGAGGACTATGCGATATAGCCTTTGAAGACTTTGCGACATAGGTCATTTGATGACTATGCGACATAGGTCATTTGATGACTATGCGACATAGGTCATTTGATGACTATGCGACATAGGGCTTCTGAGGACTTCACGATCTAGGCTCCTTTGACTTTGCTGACTTCAACACTTCACGACATGTGTCTTGAGGACTTCTCGACATAGTACAAAATGGACTATGCGATATAGTACTTCACGACATGGATATTGGTGACTTCACGACATAGCTTTCTTTTGACTTTGCTATATAATGCCTTAGACAAATTCCTGCAACTTATTTCTTCATGGCCTTATTCAACTCTATCCTGCTGCATGAACACTTCTGAACTTCTACCAGGATAATTATTCAATGGCCTATATACATTCTAGATGCAAGAACTTTACTAAGCTCATTATAAATCTGAGCATACATGATAAAGCTATTGTCCATGAAAACAAGACAAGTACATTTAGAGACCTATACTATATCCCAGTGATAGAAATCACTAGGTCATGTAATGTGACATAGTCACATAGTGTAGGCTTGTTAATAGTGGTATTCAGACATGTCTTGAGCCTAACACTAATAACTCCACTAGATGTGCTCCAAACCTTTAAACAAGAACATAGGCAGAGAACTCTATTAGGTGGTGAAAATTTTTGACCAGAACCACAAGAATATAAACTGAGATAAACCAATTTCATTTCATGCTAGAAAGAAAAACTCTAAAATAGAACTCCACTCCAAAAGACTCTGTCATAAAAATCAACATTAACATCATCAAATGTGATAAAGTACCATATAATAAGGGAAAAACGGAGATATATATTAACAAAAACAAAACAATTTTAACACCCACTTACACTTAACGACAAGAAAACTTTCAGGAGTATGAGATTTGACAATGTTAGTTATCACCAGGTCTATATAGACTTATAACAAAATTAACGAAGAGTGAAACATTTTCAGAAAATGTTTCACCATGCTCTAGGAAGATTTATACAAAATATCCACATATCCTAAAAATGTTTTCTCCATTAATCAGTAGGGATGAAGATTTTGGTTGATAGAAATTCAAATAAACGAGCATATTTCGACATGATATTCTCTTATATTGAAAAAAAAAATTGACCCCAAACCAGTTTCATTAAACCATTTTTTCTAATCTTCCGTCAAAGAAGAAACCACAACTGTCAAAAGCTCTGGTTAAAATCTTACTATTTGATGTTGCTCTTCACTTTTTTCTGAAGATTATTTGATTCCTTAATGATATCATGTCACTGGTTCACATAAAAAAGATTCTTGTGAGAGTTCTTCAAAGTTTGATTAGTTTTTATCTATATCACTCATATATATAGTTCATAAAAACATCATGATTATACTATATTTTAAATATGATTTCGTTTTAGAACTCACAACAAAACAAGAAATCAGTACCTTGGTAGATTCCGAAGTTGTTTCGGAATTCATATCAATCTTGAAATGAGAAACACAGTACCTTGGTAGATTTCGAAGTTGTTTCGGAATTCATATCAATCTTGCAATGAGAAACACAGATTCTCTTAGGTGTTTTGATATATCCTTGGTTAATGAATCTATAACAGAACTGCATGTCAAAAAACATAGAATATGTTAGTGTTGCGATTCTATTCAGTGTTTTGCATTACTTAAACATATTTTATAGAAAAATATGAATGAATATCACCGTATAATATGAGTGTCTTCACGTCTGTGTTTCTGTGTTCTAGGGTTAGCAGACTCTATTCTTCATTTTCTTTTATCATTCTATGTGTATATCATTACAGCGAGTAATTTCAATCACGTATTCATTTCCAAAAATAAAAAATCTCAATCATGCAATCAAATATGCTTGAAAGAATCTTCCCATGTTTAGTTTAAGTACAAACCGTATAATGTACACTAATTATAGTGTAAGTATCCTTGGCTTTTACATGTATTTACCACATTGCCATTAAATATAGTATATTTTAATGTATTAAAATTTTAATTAATGAACGGCCAGGATTGAGTCTCTTGGGTCTCTTGATAAGGAGGGTCTCCATGGAACCCTATATATATATATATATATATATATATATATATAACCAATCACTAAAAAGAATTTTAGAACTGTTATAAGCCGTTGGATTATTACTAGATCAATTGTTCAGATTCAACTCATTTTTATATACAAAATCTTATAAGGGTATTCTTGGAATAAAAGGATTCTACTGTCGAACCTATTTTGTTTCATAGTATAAATACAGTGTTCTGCAGCTGAATTTTAAAAGTTATGCATATGGACTTCAAAGTTTTACAATTGAACTTACTTTTTTCACAAAGTTCTACCAGTGAACTTGATTATTTTTATAATGTTCAGCTGTTGAACAATGTTATTCACATTATTTTCATACCATAACTTTCGTGTTCTACCGCTGAACATAAAAGTCATGCAATCGAATTTGAAATCAAACACATAAATTTTAAAGTTCTGCAACTAAACTTACTTGTATTTAAATGTTCAGCTGCTGAACACTGTTATCTGATATTGTGTTTATACAATAACTTGACTATTTTCACAAAAAATGATAAAAATAATTGGGGAAATTTTATGATGATGATGGAGAATTTTATGATCGATTTCGATGTATGATTATTATCGTTAATAAAATATTAATTAGCTCTAAATTATGTATTTTGTGTTTTTGAACAACTTTACCTGTTAGGCCGAATACAATATAATCAAATATATATGAGAATAACAATAATCAAGAACACTGTTTATGAATCAATAAACTGTAATTGTATTAACAGCTTCTCTCTTTATGATGTTAAAGAATCACAAAGAGCTTCTAGGTTACAAGAATAATAATCAATGATCGCGTCCCATCTAGGGATAACCTATATGTGTTTATATAGTACACAGCTACATACAATCCATCTCTAATTGATATTCCTATAAGTTAGCTATACAATTCATATCAATTAAGGATTGCTTCTTATCTTCTATTCCGTTTCCTTAGCTGTATCAATATATTCTGCTTCTTTCCATCTTCAGAATATATTGCTTCTAGAATATTCAATTCAGCACCGACAGCTAATTCAACTATCACCACGTCAGACTTTAACAAACTCTGATTGGCTTCAATGTAAACTCTGATGAGCATCTGTTGCTTAAACACTGATGAACAAACGTCAGCAATTATATCTAACAATCTCCCCCAACTTGTGCATAATAAAAATGTACAAGTTTAAACAGATAATTGATGATGTCAAAACATATAACAAATGCAGTGGTTAAAATATATCAGAGTTTAACTTTATCTTAGAATAGAAAATATTAAAAACTTACAGTCAGACTTTACTTGATTTCTTCAATATCAGGCACTGTCCTGATATAGTCTGTAAGCAATCTTCGTTCAGCTCTCTCTAGCTCAGCAATCATAATCTCTTTCAGCTCCTTCAATTCTGGATCATTTTCACCAGTTTGATATATGGCAGCCCTCAGAGAATATATGTTGTTTCTTCTCATATCATTGCCCAGTCTTATTATAAAGGCTTTGTCAGATTCCAAATTGAATTCCAACACCTTTATTCCAAGAGCTGTAGAGAGCTTTGCACTATTTCTTCTCATCTCAACAAGATTTCCATGAGCATCTTTGTACTTAGGAATGTAAGCACTTGTAATTTTAGCACCACTGAGAACCTTTGCTCTCATCATCCCTACTCTCAAAACTTCAGAAGCATTTTGAGTCCTTTGATTTATGACTTTGAGTAGATATAAGATATATTCTAACTCTTCAGCCATTTTCAAGTGTATATCATTTTCACCTATTCTGTATACTCTGCCATCAGCCATGAAGTATAACAGAAAGTCCTTCCTAAGTCCCTTATGATGAATTAACTGAACAGACTCTAGCTTGTCAAGGCTCTCTTGAGTAACCCCAACACCAGGTTCTGACAGTGAAGTTTGATCCATTGGACTGTTATTTATCCTCTTTTCTCTGTGTGATCCCAGACCTGATTTATCTCTTCCTTCCTTGCCCATAGTAGTCCTACTTTGCAGTATGTTAACAGAACTAGGGTTCAGAGTTTGTGGTGGAGTTGGTCTTGTGAAAGTTTTTAGCAGTTGAGAAGAGAGTGGTGTTTGAACAACTTGAGCAACGTCAGAGGTTGTCAATTCATTAGTAGATCTATCAACTTGAGCTTTGTCAGAGGTTGAATAATTTTTCTTTGGTAACTGTCCTTCTTCTTCCAGTTTACCCTTACCCTTATCAGTATTTGCTATCACAGACCTCCTTGAGTATTGTATACTCTGTTGAGAAGTTTCCTTGATGGAAATACCCATTTCTTTCTTTCTAGGAACCTTGACAGCTTTCTTCTTGTAAGTACCAGCCTTTAATTTCCTCTCATGCTCTTCAGCAAGACTCAGCATTTCAGCTTCCATGTCTTCAACTGTAGCTTCATTACCATGTTCTTCTAAAAACATCTTAGTAGCAATTTCTTCATCAGTAAATGGATTGGCTGAAATAATTAAACTCTTAAGTCTTGAACCACTGGCAGAGTTTGAGATTCCTTTACCAGAGTTTGTCAACCTATCAGAATTTAATCTTGATCTTCTTTGCCCTTGAGCAGAAATTAAATTCCTCTCAGTTTCCTTGCTTCCACCATCAGCAGAATCATCCCTCCATCTCAGAGTTTGAGTGTCTTTGCATTTGTCATTTGGTACACTCTCCCCCTTTTTGACATCATCAGAAAGTAATACTGATGTCAGCAACTCTAATGCAGTAGAAATAGAAGTCAGTTGCGCAGACATTGCAGTCTGATTCTCCTCAACTTTCCCAAGCCTCTTCTTAAGTTCATCAGAATCCTTGGCTTGCTGCTTGAACATTGCAGTATAATAAGACCTATCAGTCTTCAAAGTGAGATCCCTTATACCAACTTCATTTCTAAGATTGGTAACCACTGTTTGTGTTTCATCAAACCTATTGTGTAAGGCTTTGACTTGAACCACAGTGGCCTTTAGACTTGTAAGAACATCAGAGTTTGAGATATGCTTTACAGAAGCAGATAGAAAATCCGCAGCCCTTTGTGCTGAAAATACACATTCTGCATCAGCCCATCTGTTATAGTACATATCCTGGTAATACTCAGCAGTCTCTCTATTAACTTCCCTTGCTTCAGCAGTATTTACACCATCAGACAATGAAACTTGAATACTAGGGTGTGAATGAGAACCCTCAGCATCATTTTCAGCTTCTTCATCAATGTCTGCTTCATTTGCAGCAGGAACATTTTCAGCAGTAAGTTCATTATGTAACTGTGCAGCTTCATCAATTACTTTCTCTGCAACAGTTTCAGGAATATCAGAGTTTGCTTGAGCAAAAACCTCTACTTCTCTTGTAACAACCTCAACAACAGCCTGTTGTAGAGCTTCAAGTAAAACAGCATCTTGTAGAACATTCTCTGTCACAGCTTCCAAACTCTGATCAACCTCTTCACCTTTTTCAGAATTGGCATTATTTACTGAAAGAACTTCTGTGTGAGAACCCACAGAGTCTTCAATCACCAAGGTGGCTTGATCAGTTGCCACATCCTCAGTATCACAAACGCTGATACTAGGATGTGCTTCCAAATTTTCATTAGGAATAAAGAAATCCATTTCAATATCCTCATTCTCAGAAACTCTGCTGTCAGAGTATGCAGCAGCTTCCTCAACTACATCATCTTTAGATGTAGGAGCTTCGATATTAGCACTTACCATTTCAGGCATAGGTGCTGCTTCAGCATTTTCAACCGCTTCTTCAACAGTATCATCTACTCTGTTCACAGTAACATTTTCCTCAGGAACAGCTTCAGCACTTACATTGGATACACCAAAGAGATATGCAGCCACCAGTCGCCTCTTTCTCTGTTGCAAAGTCTCAATCTCTTCTTCATCAGAAGAATGTGATCTATTAGCCCTCTTCTTGATTCTAGGAATCCTTGATTTCCCAGCTTCAATATTTAGAGAAACAGCCTTGAAAGCTCTGTGCTTAGTCCTACCACCAGTCTTTGGTATTGGAGCAACTTGACTATCAGAGTTTACCTGTTGGGACTGGGGTTCTGGTTGTTGTTGAGTTTGAGGTTCTGGTTGTGGTTCAAGAAAATGTTGAATAACAACTGGAAGTAACAATTCACCAACATTCCCTTTCTTGACATCCTTGTTTATCAAATCAGAGAATATTCTTTTGTGCAATTTAAACGCAGGAATCACATCATTTGCAGCAATTTCAACCGCAGGAATACAAGCAGTAAATAGCAATTGACAGAAACGTGCAAAATAAACAACACCCCTATTCTCTGTCATTTTCTCCCCTATATTACTCAAAACCAGTCTAGCAAAATCATAATTAGTATTATAAAGAAGAGAATACCCGATTTGCAGACTATCAATTGGAATTGCATCCCAATTGGTACACTTCTTCCCAAAAGCTCTTGTAATGCAATCGAAAAAGAAACTCCACTCCTTTTTCAAGAATGGTCACTTAAGTTGGCCAATCCTTGCCATAGATCCAGTATATCCAATCTCTGTGATCATTCTTTGAAGATCAACATCACCCACAGAAATTGTATAAGCAGTGAATTCCCCAAATCCCAAAGCAGCACGAACAGTTCCAGGAGTTACCACATACTCCTGTTCGTTAAATTCAAAGACTATAGAAGGAGTTCCAGTCTCGCCTCCATCATCAAAAACACCCGTCTCCCAAAAAGCTTTAATTTGCAAACCAGAAAGCAGTGCAGGTTCCACAAGAGCATGCCCAATTGCAGATTGAGCAAGAAAATTCTGAAACAGATGAAACGCCTCTGGTGCGTTTTCATTAGATAAAGGAGCAGCATAGTTATTTGGAACAAACTCAAGTCCAGAAGCAGTGAAAGCAGTTGAAGCCATTAGTAATATCAAGAAATAAACAGAAAATAGCTTCAAAACAAAACGAGAGAGTTTAGGAGAGAAAGTGTTTGTGAATATGTGTGAGTGAAACTAGAATACAATTGGAGTAAGTCGTGAAAAACTGTAACGGGTGTGTGTATAATGTATAAATAGAAAATTTAAAATTAAAAACTGAACAGTTTTTAATCATCAAAACACAACTGTCTTACCCCGTGTACTGTGTAAATGAGACACGTGTCACACATGCAATGACTGACAGCAGTAATTGGCATTTTCCAATGCGCATGCGCAGTAAAAACGGCAATAATTACCGCTGATTACACTTTCCTATGTATGCAATCTCTCTCCTCTCTTTAACACTTTTCTAAACCAATGCCCAAACATACTCTTTTGTAAAACCAAAAAAAATGTTTTTCCTCAAAATTATAAACTGTCTGAAACAAATAATTAATTTTAATCATCAGAGATTAAAATAAAATTACCTCAGCGTAGAGTACACAACTCATCAGCTTTTACCAATCCTCCTCCTTTATAAATAAACTCTTTTCACAAACTGTACAGGTGTGAAAATATGTGTGTGCAATAGCAGAGTTTACTGAATATCAATATTTAGATCATCTCAAAGTGCATAAAATCCAGAAAATAAATCAGTAAAGACTGGTTGCCCAAACTCTCATATAAAATAAAATCTGATTTTTATATCTAAACTCTGTTTTCTGATATCCTTTAATTTGAATATATCTTTTATTTTCACCCCCTTTAAATTTTTTTTTTTTTTTTTTTTATTTTTATTTTTCCAGTAATCAGTGGTTAGCACTAGTCACCAAAAATCAAAGATTTTAGCCCTTATTTCATACAATAAGTTCCTGGGTCTTCCTAGGCATAACATGATCTCAAAGGAATTTGTGCACTTGTTGGCATCTTTTGATTTGAGGGTGAAATACTTGCAATTAATTGTCAGAGTTTAGACTTTTCATCAGTTAATACACTTAATTTATGAGAGAAAGTGCAAACAGCTAATACAGACTCAGTGTATAGGATCAATAAACTAAGAGATGCTATAAATATAAAGACAGTATCATGCTGAAAAAGAATATCTGCACATTTTGTAATCAGAATTTATAATACTTAGAAGAATTCATGATTACTTACTGAAAATCATGCTTCATACGGCTTTCTTCATCGGTCCATATGTTTCAGACAATATTACAATCAGAGTATAACATCAAACTTTAACCGACAGAGTATGATAGACACTTTGTAACTGACAGAGTATGATATCAGAGTTTAGCATCAGAGTTTAACATGCTGACTAAGATAACAGTTAACATATGCAAACAACCATGAGCATTAAATCTAACATGCATAGATTTTGAGTCTAACCAGTATCTCTAGTCAAAACCAGAGACCATGCCAAGTTCATTTACCAATCTTGTAAAGGTAGCTTCACTCAAAGGCTTGGTGAAGATATCTGCAAGTTGTTGGTTTGTAGACACAAAATGAAGCTCAATGGTTCCTTCTTCCACATGTTCCCTGATAAAATGATACCTTATGCTGATGTGCTTGGTCATGGAGTGCTGCACTGGATTACCTGTCATAGCAATAGCACTTTGGTTATCACAGAAAATAGGTATCTTAGAGTACCTTAACCCATAATCCAACAACTGATTCTTCATCCAAAGAATTTGTGCACAACAGCTACCAGCAGCTATATACTCTGCTTCTGCAGTGGATGTTGAGATTGACTTTTGTTTCTTGCTGTACCAAGAAACTAACCTGTCACCTAAAAATTGACAGCTTCCACTTGTGCTCTTCCTATCTATCTTACAGCCTGCAAAATCTGCATCAGAGTAACCAATTAATTTAAACTCTGATTCTCTAGGATACCACAAACCCAAGGTTATGGTTCATTTAAGATACTTAAAGATCCTTTTCACAGCTGTTAGATGTGGCTCTCTGGGGTCTGCTTGGAATCTTGCACAAAGACATGTGGCATACATGATGTCTGGTCTGCTTGCAGTAAGATACAACAGAGACCCTATCATGCCTCTATAGTTTGTCATATCGACTGGTGCCCCACTGTCCTTGTCTAGCTTTGTTGCAGTTGTCATGGGAGTTGTGGCAGATGAACTATCAAGCATACCAAATTTCTTCAGAAGATTTCTGGTATATTTTGCCTGATTGATAAAAATCCCATCATCTGTTTGCTTGACCTGTAAGCCTAGAAAATAACTAAGCTCTCCCATCATGCTCATTTGGTACCTGGACTATATAAGCTTTGCAAACTTCTGACAGAGTTTGTCATTAGTAGATCCAAAAATAATATCATCTACATAAATTTGAACTAAAAGCAAATCATCACCAGAATTGAAATAAAACAAGGTTTTATCAATTGTACCTCTAGTGAACCCACTTTCTAAAAGAAATTGAGCCAGAGTTTCATACCATGCTCTTGGTGCCTGCTTTAGTCCATATAAAGCCTTGTCAAGCCTGTAGACATAATCTGGATGTTTGGGATCTACGAACCCTGGTGGTTGTTCAACAAACACTTCTTCTTCAAGCTTCCCATTGAGAAAAGCACTCTTTACATCCATTTGAAAGACTTTGAACTTTTTGTGTGCAGCATAGGCCAGAAAAATCCTTATTGCCTCCAATCTTGCAACTGGAGCAAAGGTTTCATCATAGTCAATTCCTTCTTGCTGTGAATAGCCTTTTGCTACAAGTCTAGCCTTGTTCCTTGTAATCACACCATCACTGTCAGTCTTGTTTCTGAAAACCCACTTTGTACCTACTACAGATCTGTTCTTTGGTCTAGGTACAAGTGTCCAGACTTCATTCCTCTCAAATTCATTCAACTCTTCTTGCATAGCTGTTATCCAGTTAGCATCTTGAAGAGCTTCTTCCACTTTCTTTGGTTCTGTTTGAGACAAGAAAGCATGATACAGGCATTCATTTGTAGTAGCACTTCTAGTTCTTACACTAGCATCAGGATCTCCAATTATGAGATCAGGTGTATGTTCCTGTGTCCACTTTCTTGCTGTTGGTAAGTGGCTTCTTGTATCAGTATTGGATCCTCCCCCTTGATCCATGCTCTCCTGATTCATGTGTTGACTTTCTGCAGCTTCTGAGGCTCCCCCTGAATTGGACTGCTCAGAGTTTGAGCTTTCAGAGTTTGAATCAGCTTCCTCAACAGACTCACTTTGAGTGTTTGAGTCACCATGTTGAGCTGCCTCACGCTCCCCCTCAATTGGTTCTCTGTTTTGAGAATTTTCAGTTTCTCCATTATTTACCAGTAAAGGTTCAGAGTATGCTTTGTCAGAGTTTATCGGTACTGCTTCATCAGAGTTTACATCATCAGAGAATAAATCTTCATTTTCACAGCGCAGTTGATCATATTCATCTAAGTCATCAAGTCCAGTTGTTTTCTTGTCATCAAATGACACATGTATAGACTCCATGATCACCTTTGTTCTCAGATTGTATACTCTGAATGCTTTTGTTGACAATGGATAGCCAACAAAAATTCCTTCATCGGCTTTTAACTCAAATTTGGTCAACTATCCAGGATGAGTCTTCAGAACAAAACACTTACATCCAAATATATGAAAATATTTCAAATTTGGCTTCTTGTTCTTCACCATCTCATATGGTGTCTTTCCATGCTTGTTGATCAATGTTGCATTCTGAGTAAAACAAGCAGTTTGAACAGCTTCTGCCCAGAAATAGGTTGGTAACTTTGCTTCATCAAGCATTGTTCTGGCAGCTTCGATTAGAGTTCTGTTCTTTCTTTCAACTACACCATTTTGCTGTGGAGTCCCTGGTGCAGAAAACTCTTGCTTCACTCCTCTTTCCTTGCAGAAAGCTTCCATTACTGAATTTCTAAATTCAGTTCCATTATCACTTCTTATTATCTTTGCTTTGTACTGTGATCCTTTATCCAGTTGATTTACATGATTCATCAGAGTCTGAGCAGTTTCATCCTTCTTTGCCAAGAAATAAACCCAAGTGTATCTAGTATACTCATCAACAATTACTAGAGTATATTTCTTTCTGCCCATAGACATTACATTTACTGGACCAAAGAGATCAACATGTAGAAGATGATATGGCTTTACAATTGAAGATTCAGACTTGCTCTTGAAAGACGACTTCCTTAGCTTGGCCTTTTGACAAGAATCACACAGGCCATCTAAGCTGAGTATTGACTTGGGAAGTCCCCTTACAAGATCTTTTCTTATCAGCTCATTGATGTTGTTCAAATTTAGATGAGAGAGCTTCTTATGCCATTTCCAACTCTCTTCATTTGACATTCTTGCTGTCAGACACACAGTTTTTCCATCAGAGTTTGTTACCAAACTTGCTTCATAGATGTTGTTGCGCCTGTGTCCAATTAAAACAACTTTTCCAGTAGATTTACTGATCACTTCACAGTGTTCAGTATGAAAATCTACATGATATCCTCTGTCACAGATTTGACTCACAGATAGCAGATCATGCTTGAGTCCTGAGACAAGAGCTACGTCTGATATGATGACACTCCCAAGATTTATATTGCCATATCCCAGAGTACGTCCTATGTTGCCATCTCCATAGGATACTTTTGGGCCAGCCTTCTCCTTAAAGTCTGATAGCAGGGCTTTGTTTCCAGTCATATGTCCTGAGCATCCACTGTCCAAGATAAGTGTGCTCTCTTTAATGCCCTGCAATTACAAACAATCACTGATTGTTAGTTTTAAGGATCCAGACTTGCTTGGATCCTTTGGCTTTCTTAACATTGTTAGCTTTTGCAGCGGAATCACTATCAACAGAGTTTAAACTAACATTGTCAGACTTTACACTTGCAGAGTTTGCTCTAACCCATTTCAAGTTGGGTTTTAGCTCATAATAGTTATGATAAATAGCATGATAACTCTTGCAAGTATAAATGGAATGCCAAGTGCTCCCACAGTGTGTGCATAAAGTCTGTGGCCTAACCCTAACATAATCATTCTTTACCCCAGACTTGGAGGGTAAAGAATTAATATCTTTGTTCTTCCTGCAAAAACTGGCAAGATGGTTAGCACTACCACAGTTATAACATGTTTTTCTTGGAGCTACTGAAGTAGGCAGATGATTATTCCTTTTATTTATGCCTACTTTTCCATTCCTATTCTGCTTGGACCTTTTTGGTTTCATGGCAGATTTTACCTCTTTGAGCTTAAGATTGAACTGTTTTCCTGTCATTAAACCAACATTAACCTGTTTTTCACAGACTTTTACTGGTTTTCTAACAGCTTCTTGCTCAATAGGCTTCTTTGTTGTAGATTCAATATCCACTTGTTCCATACAAGCTTCAACTGGCTCCATAACAGCTTCTTTTACAACTACAGACTTTAGCTTACTGGATTCATGAACAAATTTCACAGGTTTAAGTTGTGGTTTTACTTTAACTTTATCTTTAAACCTAAGTTCATCTTCCTCACAGTAACCTAAACCTACAGTATCTGTTTGAAAAACCTGATGTGTGTCTTTTCCAGAATTAGTCCAGGTTTTAATCACTTTCCTCTCTTTTTCCAACTCAGACTCTATTTGCCTATACCTTTTAAGCAATTCCTGTTCAACATAAACAGCATCATCTCTCTCCTTTTGAACTTGTTGCATGTTAACAAGCTTCTCTTCAAGAAATTTATTTCTTTCTTTGAGACCTAGATTCTCAGATTTTATTCTCTCATTCTCTAAAGTCTGATCCCTATAACTAACATGTATGCTTTTAAGATAAATTCTTAATTCAGATATATCATCAATATCATAAGCATAAGTTGTTAGGGGTACCTTGTTTTCAGATGAGTCAGCTTCATCTCTACCACTTGCCATGAGAGCATAATTGACTCCCTCATCTGAGTCTGAAGTGTCTGCCCAGTCTTTGCCTTTTGAGATGAGTGCTTTTTCAGTTTTTCCTTTCTTGCACTCTGGAGCATAGTGACCCATCTCTTTGCACTTGTAGCACTGGATCTCAGATTTGTCCTTCTTTCCAGACTTGGTATCCCTTCCATCAGACTTTCTGAAATTCTTTCTTTCAGAATTTGAATCTTTCCTAGAGAATCTTTTTCCTTTCTTGAAATTCTTGAATCCCATCTTTTTGAAGGTTTTCACCATCAAGGCAGCCATTTGCATCAACTCCTCTTCATCATCCTCAGACTCAGAAGTTTCATCAGAGTTTGAGCCATCATCAGAGTTTGATGACTCACTGTCAGAATTTACGACCAATGCTTTTCCTTTGGCTTTCTTCTTTGAGATTTTCTTCTCGATGGGCTTCTCTTCGACTCTGAGAGCAACAGATTTTGTCTTCTTGCTTGATCTTCTGTTTCTTTGTTCTATCTCCAATTCATGAGTTTTCAGTAACCCATAAATCTCATCAAGTTCAGTTTCAGCAAGTTCGTAATTATCTCTTATAGTTGTTGTCTTCAAATCCCATCTTTCAGGTAAAGATAAGAGAAATTTGAGATTTGATTCTTCAAGATCACATTCTTTATCAAATAGAGATAAATCATTCAACAGTTTACAGAATCTGTCATATGTCTCAGTCAAGGTTTCATTGGCTCTTGAATCAAAGTGCTCATACTCCTGAGTGAGTATAGTTTTCCTGTTCTTCTTTATAGCAGAGGTTCCTTGACATCTAACTTCCAAAGCATCCCAGATCTCTTTTGCAGTTTTGCATCCAATAACTCTGTTAGACATAACATTATCTAAAGTACTATGGAGTAGATGTCTAACCTTTGCATCCTTTGCAAACGATGATATGTCTTCAGGAGTATAGTCCTTCTTCTCCTTTGGAATTGTCTTCTGATCTTCACCAGCAACAACTGTTGACAACTTAGTTGGCTTATGAGGACCATCATAGATTCTATCCAGGTATTCTGGATCTGTGGCTTCCAGAAACATGGTCATCTTCACCTTCCAAATTGGATATTCTGCTGGCCTGAGAATCGGAACCCTGATTGACTCATATCGACTCACAGTAGCAGGTTTCACTTGTTCAGTCTTTGGAGCAGCAGCTTGATTTTCCTCAGTCATGATTATACTTGTATTGTTGATCGAAAACTGTATATATGAAACAGCCTTGGCTCTGATACCAATTGTTAGGCCGAATACAATATAATCAAATATATATGAGAATAACAATAATCAAGAACACTGTTTATGAATCAATAAACTGTAATTGTATTAACAGCTTCTCTCTTTATGATGTTAAAGAATCACAAAGAGCTTCTAGGTTACAAGAATAATAATCAATGATCGCGTCCCTTCTGGGGATAACCTATCTGTGTTTATATAGTACACAGCTACATACAATCCATCTCTAATTGATATTCCTATAAGTTAGCTATACAATTCATATCAATTAAGGATTGCTTCTTATCTTCTATTCCGTTTCCTTAGCTGTATCAATATATTCTGCTTCTTTCCATCTTCAGAATATATTGCTTCTAGAATATTCAATTCAGCACCGACAGCTAATTCAACTATCACCACGTCAGACTTTAACAAACTCTGACTGGCTTCAATGTAAACTCTGATGAGCATCTGTTGCTTAAACACTGATGAACAAACGTCAGCAATTATATCTAACATTACCCATGACCTTAATATAATAAATATATATTATTTTAAAAAATAAGATAGAGTTTTAAGGGTTCTACAAGGAACATGACCATATATATATATATATAATCTGATAGTATATATAATTTGTAATCTAACAGTATATATAATATGAGCCATTATGTACTTAATGCAAATAAACATGCAATATAATATAATTCCTTTTTAATGGATCAAATCCAATTTTATAACATTTTGTATATCTATTTTTGTGTGAGTTTTTCCCTGAAATATAATTTTGAGACACTTGTGAAAATAAATTATCTACCTTTGCAAGTAGATTACAAGAAGAGGCCAAAATAGAGTATAACATATTGAGTATTTGCGGATATTAATAAAGAGTTTCATATTTTTTGGATCAATTACAGTTTTATAACATTTTGTATATCTATTTTGCACGAGTTTTTCTCTAACATGGTCAGATATATGATTTTAAGGCACTTGTGAAAATAAATTATTGTTGGGATTTATGGGTGATAGCATAGAAACATCTTAACTTTAATTGTACTTAATTTTTTAAAAATTAAGTAGAACATACTGTCATAGCCAAAGTATATTCTTGTAATCAGTATGTAATGTTATTCTAGTTGTATTGTTTGAAAGAAGTTCACTTATGTGTTCAAGCCTCAAAGAATGCTTTTTAGATGACAACATGAATAAAGGTTACTGTCCTAAAGCTGTGACAGTAAGATTACAAGAAGACAGAATGTTGCAAGTCACGACAGCATATTCACTCTGACAGCAACATTGGCGGAAGACTACGCGACAGCAACTATTGCCCTCGACAGCAAGTTTGGGATCCTCGACAGCACTCTATGCGGGGAACTCATACTGTCACCAAAAGATCATTCCTGTGACAGCAAGCTTTGCGGCAAAAGTAACTGTCTCAATAAAGATCCTTATGCTAGGTATCTTTCTCAGTCAAATCCCGTGACAGGTTAAATGTTCAAGAAACAGGCGTGATGCAGCATCCCTAAGCTGCACCAAGTCTGCAAGACTACGACAGAAGCTTCAAGGCACTACAAATCAAAAGCGAATCAATTCAAGAGCAAGGTCAAGTCTTTATCTGCTGAATTGGTTTAGCTGGAAATAGAATGAATCTAGGTTGCTTTCTTTGTAATGTATATCTGACATGTTAGCAATTTAGGAAAGTCACATGGGTAAGACAATCTATAAGAAGCTGCCACTTGACAGTGACAGCAGCTTCACAAACCCGTGACTGATAGTGATAGGGTTAGTCCTATACCTTCTATCAACTCATTCTAGAATAGGAATGAAGAAAAAGAAGACAAGCAAGTGTCTTTGAAGAAAATCCGCAGCTCGAGAATTCTTTCTTGAGGTTGTAGCAACACTTTGCAAAATAAATAAAACATTTATTTTGTGAATCTTGTTCTTACTAAATACTGTTCGTGATTGCATATATTGCTGATAACGTTTAATCTTGATTTTAGTTGTTGAAATTTAGATTGAATTTTATCAGTATTGCATTCATCCCCCCCCTTCTGCAATACACAAGGACTAACAACTGGTATCAGAGCTTTCAGATTAACATACATATCTGAGATCCCGGAGAAAATGCAGAAATCAAACAGTATCAAGATCCCAGCTTTTGATAAAGAGAACTACAGCATTTGGAAAAGAAAAATCTTGTTGTTTATCAAAGCTGCAAATCCACTATACCCAGGTATACTCGAGAATGGTCCTTTCATTCCAAGAAAGGAAATTGAAGCCACAACAGTGAATGGTGAGATTATTCCTGCACATTGGGTTCCCAAAGATCCCTCAGAAATCTTGGAACCTGAAAAGGAGAAAATGGTGCTAGATGATCATTTGCAACTTATCTTGCTCGATTCTCTCACGCTGGATAAAGCCATGTGTGGAAGTGTAATAAGCTGCACATCAGCCAAGGAGATGTGGATCAGGTTAGCCTTACTCTGTGAAGGAAGTGAAGAGGTTAAGGGCAACCAAAGGCAAATTCTAATATCTCAATATGAGGCATTCATGGCCAAGCCTGGTGAAGACTTAACCTCCATGTTCGAAAGGTTCAGTAAGCTCTTAACTGAATTACAGATACATGGCAAGTACTATGACAGAAAAGAATTAAATGTCAAGTTCCTGCTCACACTGCCTGATCACCTTGAACACAAGACAACAGCCATACGAGAAGGAAGAGATCTCAACACTATAACCTTTGAGACACTTTATGGTATTCTGAAATCTTATGAACTCGAACTCTTTCAAAAGAGAGCCATACAAAGTGGAACAAGGAACAAGATGGCTAATATGTCAAGTGCCCTAGTAGCACAAGTGCCAAGGATCACACAGCCAAGTGAAGTACTACAGATCACACAATCAACCCCAACACAAACCTTGAAGATAGAAGAGGTGGTTGAAGATGATGAGAAAGTGGTACTACAGCTTAAAGATGTGGAAGATGAAGACTTCTATACAATGGAGGAACTGGAAAGCATGGACAACCCTACTATGGCTTACATGGCCAAGAAGTTCAAGAACTTTAGGTTCAAGAAGGATAGGTCATACAAGCCTCAAGGCCAAGCATCCAAGTTCAGCAAAGGAAGCTCATCAAAGGCTGCTGTGGGAAGTTCAACCAAAGGAGGATACAAAACTGGATTTGTGGATAGATCAAAGTTCAAATGTTACAACTGTGGTGAACCTGGTCATTTTGCTACTGAATGCAAAAGACCCAAACAGGTTCAAAGATATGAGAAAGGAACTGGTGGATACTCCAAGAAAAATCAAGGTAGAGCCTATGTGGCTGAAGGAAAGTGTTGGGATGATTCTGATGATGAAGAAGAGGAAGAATATGTTAACCTAGCTCTCATGGCTAGTACTGATGAGGTAGCATCAACATCTTCAAGTCAGGTACCTTCGCTTGTCTTACTTGATATGTCTACTGATGAGTATAAGAAAACCATTAAAGACTTAAGTGCTGAAATGTTCAATGTCTATACTAGCTTATCTGCTGCTAATGAGGAAATCTCTAGACTAAGTAAGCTAAATGAAACACTTCAGTCTGAAAATGATTCTCTTTTTCTCAAAACCAGTTCACTAGGCTCTTTAGCTCAAGAGAATGCGAAACTTAAAAATGAATTAAAATGTGCTAAGGAGGTTGAGGAATTCCTGAGGAATGAGATTGCTGAAAATGAATTTAAGATTAAGGCCTATAGAAACTCATCAAAGATAGTTCAGGATTACAATGATAAGCATACAGAAAATCAGTCTGTTGGTATAGGTTTTTCTTATGGTAGGAGACCTGGAAAGGAAACTGTGATTCAAGATTGTCCTGGAGTTGCTGCTGTCAAACCCACCATTCTCAAGAAAGTTAAAACTCCTATTTTCAAAGCTGCTGAAGTTGAGTTTGATGAAGAAGCCATGCTCATCAAACAAGAAATTCTTGATGAGGATGAAGGTGTTGACAGCACATTCAAGGAAGGAAAGGATACTGTCAGAATCCCCAAGACAGTAAACTTACCAAGCAATCAGACAGTAAGTTCAAAGGATGCTGTCACAATTGGCAAGACAGAATCTTTCAAAGATACTGTCAAGAATGATTCCAAGACAGTAACTCTCAAACCTTCTGTCAAGACAGTAGGAATAAAAGATACTGTCAAGAATAGTTCGACAGCAACTTCTGAACATACTGTCAATCAAGTAACTCCCAAGTCTAGAAACAGGAATGGTAAGGTAGGTGTCAATAAAGGAAATGGATACACTAATGTTGGTGGTGCTTCTAGGAAACTATGCAATAACTGTGGATCTACACATCACTTAACACATGTTTGTAAGAAACCAATTGAGGATAAGATCAATGCAACTGAACTCAATGGTAACTTACACAGAACCCCCCTTATGCATAGAACTATGAGTGTCTGTAATAACATTGATTGTATGCCATGCAAAATCACTGCCATGAGTACATGCTTTAACTTACCTGTTCTCTCTACTGAAAAATGCTCATACCTAAACACTGTTGAGACTTCTGAGCCTGCTGGCAACAGCAAAAAGGCTTCATCCATTAAGAAAAGGACCAAGTCCAATTCTAAACCTAAGTGGGTGAAAAGAGAAGTCAAACAGGAAGTCTTTGATAATGCTTGTGATGTTGTGACTGAAAGAATCTCAGGAAACACTGAAACTGCAGGACCCAACAAAGATTGGGTACCATATGCAACTTAGAAACATTCTGTTTTGCAGGGTAAGAAGAAAAATCAGGTCATGTGGATAATTGACAGTGGTTGCTCAAGACACATGACAGGTGATAAAGCCCTGCTATCACATTATGTAGAGAAAGCTGGCCCAATCATAACCTTTGGAGACAACAGCAAGGGTTACACAGTGGGATATGGCTGTCTGGAAATTGGAAATGTTGTCATTGAAGATATTGCTCTTGTGGATGGATTGAAGCACAACCTACTCAGTGTCAGCCAATTCAGTGACAGAGGATTTAAGTTTGACTTTGACATGATGGTGTGCAACATCTATCACAAGAAGGAAGGAAGCCTCTCTCTAAAAGGGGTCAGAAAAGGAAGCTTGTTTGTTGCTGATCTAAGCTCAACAAAGAAGGATAAAGTTTACTGTTTTTACAGTAAAGCTACTGTTGGTGACAGTATGCTTTGGCACAGGAAGCTCTCACACCTCAACTTCAAGACAATGAATATTCTGATGAAAAAGGAGTTAGTGAGAGGTTTGCCCCAACAGGAATTCTGTCAAGAAGGACTGTGTGAAGATTGTCAAATGGGCAAACTGAGAAGAGCTGTGCACAAGTCCAAGCAAGTAAACACCAACACAGAAGCACTCAAGTTAATTCACATGGACCTCTTTGGACCAGTCAATGTACCATCAATGGCCAGAAAGAGGTATGCCTTAGTAATGGTGGATGATTACTCAAGGTACACTTGGGTGAAATTTCTTGAATCCAAAGATGAAGCTGCTCAGGTGATTATTGATCAAGTCAGAGTTCTTGATAGAACCCCAAACTCAAAAGTTCAAATCTTGAGGAGTGACAATGGTACAGAATTCAGAAATGCCACACTTGGAAATTTCTGTAAAGATGAAGGAATTGTACAACAATTCTCTGCTGCAAGAACTCCACGGCAGAATGGAGTTGTAGAAAGAAAGAACAGGACTCTCATTGAAGCAGCTAGAACTATGTTGCATGATGCTAAGTTGCCAACATATTTCTGGGCTGAAGCTATCAACACAGCCTGTTATACTCAGAACAGAACCATGATCAACAAAACTCATGCAAGTACTCCTTACTGTCTGTTAACTGGAAAGAAACCTACTGTCAAATATTTTCATGTGTTTGGGAGCAAATGCTTTATGATGAAAGACAACCATGAGAAGAAAGGAAAATTTGACACCAAGGCTTTTGAAGGATTATTCATGGGTTACAGCACAGAAAGGACTGCCTACAGAGTTTATGTTATGGAACACAGGATTATTGAAGAAAGTGTTAATGTCACATTTGATGAAACCAAGTTTCCAGGACTGCATGAAGAAGGAAAGATGCAGACATTCAGATTTGAGAATCAAGGATACCTGGAAGCTGAGGAGATTGTAGATGAAGAACCTAGCTTCACCCAAATTGTTGAAGTTGACAAAGATGCTGTCAACACCACTACTGTCAATCAAACTCCAGCTCAATCACACACCATAACATCTAACATTCAGAACAGTGTTGACTCTGGAGACAATGAAGAACATGGTGGAGAAAATGGTATTGATGAGCATTCAACTCAACAAGCTGAAGCAAATGTTCCTGTTCAATCAAGTAGCTTGCCCAGAATCACCAGGTGGACCAAGGATCACACAAATGACCTTATAATTGGTGATCCTAATTCTGGAGTGAGGACAAGGAACAAAGTCTCTGCTGACAGCATGTTTTCATGCTTCCTGTCACAAATGGAACCCAAGACAATTGATGAAGCATTGTTGGATTCTGACTGGGTGATAGCCATGCAAGAAGAGCTAAATCAGTTTGAAAGAAACAATGTATGGAAATTGGTTCCAAGACCTAAGGGAAAGTCAGTTATTGAGACCAAATGGGTTTTCAGAAACAAACTTGATGAAAATGGATTGGTGACAAGGAACAAAGCAAGACTAGTGGCTAAAGGTTACTGTCAACAGGAGGGAATAGATTATGATGAGACATTTGCTCCTGTTGCCAGACTAGAAGCTATAAGGATCTTTCTAGCCTATGCTGCACACTGCAACTTCAGAGTATTTCAGATGGATGTCAAAAGTGCCTTTCTAAATGGAGAGCTGGAAGAAGAAGTGTATGTGGAACAGCCACCAGGGTTTGAGGATGCTGACATGCATAACTTTGTGTACAAACTCTTCAAAGCTTTGTATGGACTAAAGCAAGCACCCAGGGCATGGTATGACACACTTTCCACCTTTCTTCTGGAAAACCAGTTTACCAGAGGAGTTGTGGACAAGACACTTTTCTACAAGCATCATGGCAAGGACATCATTCTGGTACAAATCTATGTGGATGATATCATTTTTGGTTCTACAAATGAGAAGCTGTGTGAGAAGTTTTCCCATCTCATGAGTAACAAATATGAGATGAACATGATGGGAGAATTGTCATTCTTTCTAGGGTTACAAATTCTTCAACAAACTGATGGAATCTTCATAAGTCAAGCTAAGTATATCAAGGAACTTCTCAAAAAGTTCAACTTGGAAGATTCATCTCCTGCAAGAACACCAATGTCCACAGCAACCAGTCTGGATCTTGATCCTAAAGGAAAGAAAGTTGACTCAAGCACTTATAGAGGCATGGTAGGATCCCTCCTATACCTAACTGCTAGCAGACCTGACATCATGTTTGCTACATGTCTCTGTGCAAGGTTTCAAAGTGATCCAAAGGAGTCACACTTGGTAGCCATCAAGAGGATCTTTAGATACTTAAAAGGCACTCCTAACCTAGGCCTTTGGTATCCTAAGAATACTGGATTTGACCTAATTGGTTACTCAGACTCAGACTATGCTGGATGCAAGATTGACAGAAAGAGTACTACTGGTAGCTGTCAATTTCTTGGTGGAAGATTGGTCTCATGGTTTAGCAAGAAGCAGCATTCAGTTTCTACCTCAACTGCAGAAGCTGAGTACATTGCTGCAGGCAGTTGCTGTGCACAAATTCTATGGATGAAAAGTCAACTTCTAGATTATGGTCTAGTGTTAAGAGAAATTCCTATTTACTGTGACAACACTAGTGCCATAGCCATCTCAGACAATCCGGTTCAACACTCTAGGACAAAGCACATTGATATAAGACATCACTTTATCAGAGAGCATGTTGAACAAGGAACTGTGAAGCTGATTTATGTCCCAACTGACAAGCAACTTGCTGACATCTTCACTAAGCCATTGGATGAAGCAACCTTCAACAGGTTGGTAAGTGAATTGGGAATGCTGAATCTGGTATGTTAATTTACTAAGGTTTCTAAATTTTCAATTCTTATTGAAGCTCATGACAGCAACTTCAAACCTGCTGTCAAGAGAAGTTACTGTCTACTTGGTTTATGTCTGTTATGTGACAGCATGTGTTGATTTGACTTCTCATGTCAGTATTTTTGTGCCGGTCTCATACTTTTAAACCATGTATGACTTTAATGTGGTTATCTGTTAAGTTTGAGAGTTAAAAATCTGTTCCATTGGACTTTCACACTCTTTTGCATTAATCTGTAGGATTAAAGGAGGACACGACCATTAATTACTTTTGTGGTAGTTGTATGGGTACTCTAACTGTTGACCATTAGACTTTAATCCTTAGACGGTTTTGCCTATAAATTAACCTTAGGTTTCACCAGTCTGCTCTCAGTTTTAAAGTAAATAATGGAAAACAAAGTAGGAATTGAAGTTGGTCTAAAGAAGTGTGATAGTGAACCCGACAATGAAGAGATCGACGAGCTCTTTGAAATATTGTTGGACGCCATGGATGAGATAGAAGAGGAAAAGGAGGCCAAGGCTAAGGAAGAAGAAGCCAAGGCTGTGGAAGAAGAGAAGGAGCTTCAGGCACTTCTTGAAAAAGAAGGCCGCTCTGAAGAAGAGATTAAGGAAGAAGTCCTAGAACTAGTTAATAAAATCATAGAATGATGTACTCAATGCTCAATTTTAATGATTTTATTAATAATAATAAAAGTTCCTGTTTATGTGGTTATTGAGTTTATGATTTGTCTGTGTTAATTGCTTAATATCTGTGTTCAAAAGATTACATTGCTAAATCCATAATTTGTCAATATTAAGTTAAGTGTATGAATCAAGCATTCTAATAAGTTCATGACAGAACCATTTACTAATCGAAGTTACTGTCGTTAAGAAGGATACTGTCATGTGTTTCTTGCCAGCAACCTTCTTGACAGCAGGAAAAGACTTTCTGTCAAGACTTGTAAAGGATACTGTCATTCATATGCTTAACGGTGACAGCAAGTTTTTGCGCAATAGTTGCTGTCGCGCAAAACCTACTGTCACCACCACTTCTTACTGACAGATTGTTTCTAGCGCACAGGTTACTGTCAACAATAGTGGACCGTTGTAATTGGATATTCACCCCACGATTGACAGTGCATAACGGGCAGTAACTCACGTGTTAAGAGAGTGGGTTAAGACACGTCCTTTAACTCCACTTTTTGAGCAAACGTTTGAGAAACCCATATTTATTCTCCAGTTACTCAGACATATCACTCTCACAAAACTCAAGGCAAAATACTCTTCCTCAAGCAAAAAGCTACTTTCTCACTTTCTTCTTTTCTTGAAATCTCCATGGCCCCCAATCAGACTCTCTCTCAAACAAACTTTGCTGGCATCTTTTCCCCAAATGATGCTGGTGAAGATTTCAAAGGACTGGTGTTTTTCTTGAACAAGTCCTATCTTCGTTCAGCCATTACCTCAACTCCAATTCTCGACCTAGACAAACTTGAGGAATTTTGGCGAACTGCTGTTGCTCAAACTGAGGGTGAAAACCCAGCTATTGAATTCAAGATAAATGGGCAACAATACATTCTCACAGCTGAGGTCATCAATACTGCTCTTGGAATTACACTGGACGCAGGCCAAAACTTTTCTCCACTTGCTAATGATGACACTCTGAAGAAGCTCTTCTTGAAGATTGGGTATGCAGGCCCTATTCTCGAAGAGGGAACAACCAAGTGGTACCCGTCTGGTGAAATGGACAGGAAATATCTAAGGAAGGAGTGGAGCATGATATTTGATGCAATGGTCAAGGTGTTCTCTACCAAGTCCACAGGCTGGAATGGGATACCTTCCTACATCAAGAAACTAACACATTCTCTTGTCCATGGATACAAGGTGAATGTTGGAGCTCTCCTCATGGCACAACTCAAAGCTGCCATAGGTAAGAAGGTATCACTCTACCCTCGCTTTCTTATGATGTGTATCAATTCTTTCTGTGATTTTAATAATGATGCCCCTCGTCTAGAGGTTTGCTCTGTCTTGAAAAAGAACACACACACACTGTTATCTTCACAGGATCTAAATGCACATATTCCACTTTGCTTCACTCAGCACATGGTTGATCAAGTGTCCAACCTTGATTATCCATTACCTACTGGTTATGATTCGTTTTCTCTTAAGAATGAAGCTGGATTAGACCCAAATTCAGCTAACCCACATTCAACACCATACACTCAGCCTAGGCCCTCTAGACTTCCCAAAGCCCAAAGAGAAGCCTTGCAAGAATCCAGAAAACGATCCTTAGAAGCTGATGTTGGTGGTAGCTCTGTTAGTCAAGAGGGAGACACTGCACCTAGTGCAGCAAATAAGGAAGGTAGTCACACAGAACCCACAGTGGTTCCCCCTGAGCCTAAGAAGAAGAGAGCTAGGAGGAGCAAAACCACTGTCAGCCACCCTGCAGTCTCCCAAAAGACTGTAGAGGAAACCAGGGAAATAAACTCCTCCCTAGATGTGCCTTCTCAACAAGGTGCTTCTATTGAAATTGGCATGTCTCCCAAGGCACCCTGTACAGAGTCTGCACAAACTCATGGTTCCCAACCTGAGATACCCCCACTTGAAGAAACACACAGTGAGTTAGGGCACAGTGAGGATTTCTCTACTCCTATTGATGGTTCCCATGTTCCATCTGTGAATCAGCCCCCACTCTCTACTACACTTTCACCTTCTTCCTTCCCAACACATTCATTTGTTTCTTCTCCACAACCTAGAGAAGGGGACAGTCCCAACCCTTCAGGTTTTGATCATCCATCTCCAATCATGGATGAGCCCCCATCTAGTGGTCCACAAGAACCCATTTCTCAAAGTGAGATGGACACCACTCCTCCAAACACTGAGCTAGGGCAAAGTGGTAATTTGTCAGAAAATGAAACAGCCAACACTTTGTCTGACCTCCAAGGAGCATCTTACCTTCAGGAAGATGCTGTCACAGCCTTTGTTGCTGTCAAAGACACTGGGGATGCTACTGTCCTGGGCACAGCTACTGTCAAAGGTGGAGAGAAAGATACTGTCACTACAAAACATACTGTCACTCCACCTCCCAAAGATGCTGTCATGCCAGAACCTGCTGTCCAGACTACAACTGACAGTAACATTCCTACTCAGTATGCTGTCAAGCCCTCCCAGCCTAATTTTGATGCTGTACTGGTTGAGGATGCCTCTGATGATGACCTACCTCTTGCTAAACTCCTAAAGGTACATTCTAAATCTTCTCCTTCCATGCATGTTAGTACTGCTCATACCCATGCATCTAGGTTGAGTGAGGGTGTGCAAAAGAAAAGAGAGATAAAAGAAAAGAGAGGTGAGCATAAAAATGAGAGGCAGCCAAATGAGCTGGCAAAAGGAGAGGGACTTGAGCATGTCCAGAGAGATATTGAGGGAGCCCACATTATTCAGGCACTAGGCCTTGAGAGTCAAACTGTGAGGGGTGATGAGATCACTCAAAAACACCCTGAGAGTGTGAGAACCCCCATAGCCTCCAAGCCCCTGTCTTTTCCTTCCCCTCCAAGAAGGTTAAGGTCTGGTGGCCCCTCTGCTACTTTTGGTAACAGGATTGCAGCTCTTGAAGGACAGTGTATTACTTTGGACTCCAAGCTGGACTCTCTCTCTCAACTGGTGGTTGATGGTTTTGCTGCTACTCAACTCTCTATTCAGTTCCTAACTGACCTGGTAGCTGCCAACTCAACTAAGGGGGAGAAGGTAGCAAGATCAGAATCTTTGCCTATTCAAGAATCAGGTGGAACTCAGGAGGAGCCTGTAGCTGTGAAGACCAGAGGGGGAGCTAAAAGGAAAGCAATGTCTAAGGGGGAGCAAGTCAAACCAAGCAGTGGACAACCAAAGGATAAAGCTGAAGAGCTTGTTGAAGTTGACTTGGATGGAGAAAGAGTGTTGATGTCTAAGGCAACTCAAGATGCAATGCAAAGAAGACCTGCATCTAGACATCCAATTCTACCTCCTGTGACAATCAGAGAGCCAACTCCAGCAACTCAAGAATCTGCTCTACAAAGAAGATGGAGAGAAATGGAGGAACAAAACAAACTTGGGAAAGGTAAAGGGAAACTGCCTGAATCCATCCATAAAGGAACTACTTGGTCCAATGGTACTGAGTATGATCAAGAGGAAGCCAATGTCTTGATGGTGGATTACAGGGAGAGCACATTACACAACCATGACAGTGAGTTTAGCGGTGTGGTGGAAGAAGCAATGAATGCTCCTAGCAACCGTCCAACCAACACCACAACTCTGTTAAAGGAACAAATTATCAGTGTCAGTGTAATGGTGAATGATGAGAAAAGATGGGCTGTAAGTATTTATCTAACTTCTGGCATATCTTATTTCATCACAATGCAACTATTGCAGAGTCTGCCAGCAAAGGTGTTGTGTGCTTTGAAGGGAAAGATCAGGGCAACTCAAACACCATTCAATGAAATATTGGATATGCAAATCCAGAACCTGATCATACAGAAGCTACCTGAAGTCTACTCAAATCCACCAAGTGTTTTCTACAGGTCTGAAACTAAGGATGGCACAAGAAGGAACAGCTTCATGAATATTGGTAGCCCATCCAGAATGGAAACCAAGTCAATTCTGAAGGTACTAGATGGAATACTCAGTTCAAATGCCAATCCAGGAAGAGTTCATGCTGTTCAAGAAATCTACAAAATGCTGGTGTTGAGAGACAAGGCACTGGGAGCTAGAATGAATGAGCTAATCACTAGAGCCAATGCCAAAAGAAATGATCAAGGTGGAAGTTGCTTCTATAACATTCCTCCTCATGATGATGATGATGATGATGATGAAGATGGTAAGGATGGAGGTGGTGAAGCTTCTGGAAATGCTGGAAATGCTGGTGGAAGTAATTCTGGGAATACTGGTATTCAATCTCAGAATGAAGGCAATGAAGAAACTCCTAGCCAGGAAAAGAAAGATGCTGGTGCAACAGATGAAGAGGAGTCAAGAATACTGGAAGCTTTGGAGGCAAGCATTCTTAGATGTGCTATTGATTGCATAAATGCTGAAAAAGATGCGGTCACCAAAGGTACTGTCGACAAAGATACTGTCATAGAAGATGCTGTCTTGGAAGATGCTGTCGACAAGGATACTGTCAAGGAAGGTTCTGTCAAGGATGAAACCAAGGCTGCTGTCAAGCCCAAGAGACTGAAAGCTAAAGCAAAGGCATGGTTTACTAGACAGAAACCAACAGGGAAGCACAAGTACTCAGGAAAGGAAAAGGCCACTGGATTTGGCAGGAATCTCAAAAAGCCAATTCAATCAATTCCTCCCAACAGTCTTAAGATTCAACAAATGAAATCAAAAGAAATTAAGAGTGTTGAGGTTAAGCTGGATGCAAATCAAGAGGCCACTGAGTACATTCTGTGGTGGGAAGAATCAAGGTCTGCCAAGATTGACAAGGACTTCAATCTGGTAGCCACATCAACCAAGAACAGCACATCAACCATAGATAAAAGAAGAATTGATTTCTTCTACCTGGAAAGAATGGTAGAGTTGCTGGAGAGTTATGATAATGTTTCAGAGGCTGTCATGGAACATGTTCTAAAATATCAGGCAGATAGGGATGCTGAATTTTATCAGAAATTTGGCTATAACTTTGCAGATTTTGATGATGCTGATATTCTTACTGATCTCCCAGCCTCTCCTATACCATACCACTGGTACTATGAGTTTGATGACTCACCCACAGAAGAAGGGCAAGCCCAACCAACTCAGGAAGGGCAACCCAAGCCAAGCAAAGGACCTGAATCTTCTGCATATTCTCAAGCTCAGACAGAACTTGATAAGAAGGAAGCTGAATTACTAGAAATTCACAAGGCCTCTAACAAGGCAGAAAGTGCAGCTCCAAATTATCAACCATATATGCTGGAAAATCCCCTAAGAGTCAAGTTCCTAAAAGAAGAAATCTATGTTTGCAGCTTGCATAAGCTTAAAACATCCACTCTGAAGGATTTACAGTATATGGTAGCTGGTTCAATTCATCCCTTGGAACAGATTTGTTCTGATGAGATAGAGAAATTATTGGAAGGGAGAAAAGGAGAAGACTCAAAGCTGGACAAGCAAAGAAGGAAGTCTCTCAATGCTTATCCTGGAAGTAGATTCAAGCTCATTAATGAAGAACTTCATTTCAGAACCTATCCATATGATATAGAGCAATGGCTGAATCTCAGGGATGTTAGCTTTCTCATATCCCCTTCCATAAAGAAGATCATTGATGAAGTAGAGGATGATGCAGTGTCTGCTGCTGAAATTTCTCTTGTAGAAAGTCTAAGAAGCTGCTTGGCAGAAGCTCTCAAAAGAGAGGATGCAGCAAGACAGAAGAGGAAATCTCAAGCTAAGTGAAAATTCTTGAATTCTGATCTTGTTAGTTAAGTTGTCAGCACATATTGTAAATTTGCTGTTATTTTCCATAAAAACAAATTGGGGGAGATTGTTGGGATTTATGGGTGATAGCATAGAAACATCTTAACTTTAATTGTACTTAATTTTTTAAAAATTAAGTAGAACATACTGTCATAGCCAAAGTATGTTCTTGTAATCAGTATGTAATGTTATTCTAGTTGTATTGTTTGAAAGAAGTTCACTTATGTGTTCAAGCCTCAAAGAATGCTTTTTGGATGACAACATGAATAAAGGTTACTGTCCTAAAGCTGTGACAGTAAGATTACAAGAAGACAGAATGTTGCAAGTCACGACAGCATATTCACTCTGACAGCAACATTGGCGGAAGACTACGCGACAGCAACTATTGCCCTCGACAGCAAGTTTGGGATCCTCGACAGCACTCTATGCGGGGAACTCATACTGTCACCAAAAGATCATTCCTGTGACAGCAAGCTTTGCGGCAAAAGTAACTGTCTCAATAAAGATCCTTATGCTAGGTATCTTTCTCAGTCAAATCCCGTGACAGGTTAAATGTTCAAGAAACAGGCGTGATGCAGCATCCCTAAGCTGCACCAAGTCTGCAAGACTACGACAGAAGCTTCAAGGCACTACAAATCAAAAGCGAATCAATTCAAGAGCAAGGTCAAGTCTTTATCTGCTGAATTGGTTTAGCTGGAAATAGAATGAATCTAGGTTGCTTTCTTTGTAATGTATATCTGACATGTTAGCAATTTAGGAAAGTCACATGGGTAAGACAATCTGTAAGAAGCTGCCACTTGACAGTGACAGCAGCTTCACAAACCCGTGACTGATAGTGATAGGGTTAGTCCTATACCTTCTATCAACTCATTCTAGAATAGGAACGAAGAAAAAGAAGACAAGCAAGTGTCTTTGAAGAAAATCCGCAGCTCGAGAATTCTTTCTTGAGGTTGTAGCAACACTTTGCAAAATAAATAAAACATTTATTTTGTGAATCTTGTTCTTACTAAATACTGTTCGTGATTGCATATATTGCTGATAACGTTTAATCTTGATTTTAGTTGTTGAAATTTAGATTGAATTTTATCAGTATTGCATTCATCCCCCCCCTTCTGCAATACACAAGGACTAACAATTATCTACCTTACCAAGTAGATTACAAAAAGAGACCAAAATAGAATATAACATATTGAGTATTTGCGCATATTATAAAAGAGTTTCATTATACACTCAAAATAGATGTCTAGCATAGTGGTAAGGAATGTCACTTATAATTTAGAGGTCAAGGGTTCAATTCCCATTAAAAACATTTTTTTGTCATCCTAATATATGAGGGGTAATATAGTAATTTCACATCGATTAAATTGTCTCAAACAACCCCCTAGTTGCTCTATTATATATATATAATAGATAATAGATGACAAAATAACCATTTTTTTTATAAAATAAACAAAAATAACCATTCTGAAAAAAGTGACCAACTTTACCCTTTGGGATACTCCACTGGTAGTTGGGTATCCCAATTTATATAAGATACTCCACTGGTAGTTGGGTATCCCAATTTGTATAACATACTCCACTGATAGTTGGGTATCTCATATACAGATACTCTGTTGGCAGTTGGGTATCCCATATATATGGGATACTCCAGTGACAGTTGGGTATCTCATAGGTCAAAATTAACCTCTTTTTTAATACAAAATGAACAAAAATAAACGTGTGTTCTTAGTTTAGTCGTTCCCTTGGGGGTTCAAAAGTTAACCTTTGGGGTTCAATGGTTCCATTTTGGGTTTAGGGTTTAGGGTTTAGGGTTGTTTACAACCCTAAACCCTAGACCCTAAACCCTAACCTAACCTGATTTTAGGGTTGTTTACAACCATAAAATCCGGCCGCCGGTCTGTGTAAGAAAATCAACTTAAAATCACATTTCGTATTTTGTGATTTTGTACTTGTGTTTTTATACTGATTTTAGGCGAAAAAATTACAAAAATATCCATTGGTAGTTGGGTATCCCAATTTATATAAGATACTCCACTTGTAGTTGGGTATCCCATATACATAATACTCCACTAACAGTTGGGTATTTCATATACTCCACTGACAGTTGGGTATTCTATAGGGTAAAGTTGGCCAAAATTTTAAAAATAGGTATTTTTGTTAATTTTGTATGAAAAAAAGGTTAAAGTTGTCTTTCACCCGAATTATTACTAGATCAACTGTTCAGATTCAACTCATTTTTATATACAAAATCTTATAAGGGTATTGTTGGAATAAAAGGATTCTACTGCCGAACCTATTTTGTTGCATAGTATAAATACAGTGTTCTGCAACTGAATTTTAAAAGTTATGCATATGAACTTCAAAGTTCTACAACTGAACTTACTTTTTTCCACGAAGTTCTACAAGTGAACTTGATTATTTTTATAATGTTCAGCTGTTGAACAATGTTATTCACATTCTTTTCATACCATAACTTTGGTGTTCTATCGCTGAACATAAAAGTTATGCAATCGAATTTGAAATCAAACACATAAATTTTAAAGTTCTGCAACTGAACTTACTTGTATTTAAATGTTTAACTGCTGAGCACTGTTATTTAATATTGTGTTTATACCATAACTTTTTTATGGTACCATGAATAGAGGTGGCCACACGGGCGGCCGAGCCGGGTCGTGCCGGGTTTTAGCCGTGCCGAGCTGCTGAAGGTCGAGGACGGGAACGGCACGTCTATGGCGACGGGCCGGGGCGGGGCGGTTCTGGGGAAGAGTAACTCGTGCACGGCTTGACCGAGTCGGCGGGCGAGTTGTGCGGGTTATGCAGTTCAATTTTTTTTATACTTTTAATTCGATTAAATATTATTTAAAATTATACGAACATTTTTGAAATAAAAGAGGACGGCACCTTTATAAGTTTTATTAATTAAAAAAATATTTTACAATTAATTTGAGAGGACTACTCTCTAAAAAAACGGAACAAACCGCATCAACATATTAAAACAAATACAAACCAAACAAATGTTAAAAATACAAAACAAAAAAATCATATCCACTATTTGATTATTGTTGTTCGTTAGTAGTTGAGGCGTTGAAATCCGAAGTATCCATTGTCATCCACGGATCGTCTTCGACGTCCGAGTCATCTTCTTTTTTCCCTTGTTGTCTTTTCGCGACTTGATCCCAATTTTTTTTACAAACACAAATTTTTACTACGTCCGGCGCAAGACTTGTTCTCTTCTCATCCAACACTCTTCTACCTGCACTAAAAGCGGACTCGGACACAATTGTAGAAGCGGGGACTACTAAAATATCCCTTACAATTTTTGCTAAAACCGAAAATTGTAACTCATGCATTCTTCCACCATGTTAGTATTTCAAAATTTTCATTTAACTCGTAATTATAAGAAAAAAATTGTAAAGTATTCGATCCACTTAATTTTCATGTCAACAATAACATCACTAAAATATGGATTTTGTTCATATTCTTTTAAAGTAGTAACAATATTAACACACTCAATGATAACATGATGTACATTTGGTTCATAAACATAAGAGAAAACCGTAGTAGCATGTGCAAAACAATCAAGTATGTCACGTACGGTAGATGCCAATTGCCAATCATGTTCGGTAATAATTCCATCATCATATTGGTGGTTTGGGTCTTCATTATATAATTGGGCGATAATGGTCTTATATTAAATTGCATCATTTAATAATTTATAAGTCGAACTCCATCTCGTAGAACAATCGATACCCTACTTTTTCGGCCTTAATCCATTTTCTTTACACAATTTTTTATACTTAGACCTATATGTACCCGCAAAACGTAGATACTTAACTACTTTCCTAATAGGTTGTAATAAATGAGTTAATTGTGTAATTCCCTTTTGGGCCGACAAGTTAATTATGTGAGCACAACATCTAACGTGTAAAAATACTCCATCTAAAACTAAAGATATATCGTTCTTAATATAATCCATGACTTTGTTATTAGAAGCGGCATTATCTAAAGATATTGTAAATACCTTGTTAAACAAATTAAATTCCTTTATTGTATCTAAAATTCTTTGTTTTATGTTATAATCGGTGTGTGACTCATCCATAATATCAAAAGCAATCATTCGTTTTTCTATTTGCCAATCACTAATCCAATGAATCGTAACACAAATATAAGGCTCACTTTGACCCGAACTCCAACAATCACTAGTTAAAGAAACCATACCATCAAAATTAGCGAAACTTTTAATTAATTGTGCACGTTGAGCATAATATTGTTTTTGTGTGTGGCGTTTAAGTGTGTTCCTAGGAATTCTTCTAAATGCCGGGTTTAGTGAATGTTTAATCATGTGCTCTAAATTTGGACTCTTACCGTAGGAGAAAGGTAACTCGTCTAAAGTAATATAAGTAGCAAAATCTTCTATCATTCTATCTCTATTATTAGGAAAAAGGCATACCTCCCCCGGGAGACGAAGTCACGAAACCACCAATTTGTGTTTGTTGTGAACCTCCATGTGCCACTCCACTTTCATGACTTTGCTTCGTTATTCCATGATGATTTTTTAAGTGCCGATCAAGTGTACATGTACCGCTCCCTTTAGCGTGAATAAAAGGTTTGTTAGATATAATTGTTGATGTTTGTTTATCAGTGTTTATAGTACCAGGAAACTATCAGAGTTTAGCTGGAGGACCAATCAGAGTTTGTTAAAGTCTGATGGTCAGAGTTTGCTTAGCTGTCGGTGCAATTCAATGAACATTCTAGAAGCGATATTCTTTGAAGATGGAAAGAAGCAAAGAGATATCGAGATGGCTAAGGAAACGGAACAGAAGACAGAAGCAATTCTAGATTGATATTAATTATATAGCTGATTTATAGGAATATCAATTAGAAGATTGTATGTAGTTGTGTACTATATAAACACAGATAGGTTAACCCTAAAAGGGAAGCGAATACGTGAATTATCATTCTTGTAACCTAGCAGCTCTCTGTGATATTTTACATCACTGAGAGAGGAGTTTTTAATTCCATTCAGTTTATTGTTCATAAACAGTGTTCTTATTGTTATTCTCATACCTATACTTGATTATATATTGTGTATTCGGCCTAACAATTGGTATCAGAGCCAAGGCTGTTTAATATATACAGTTTATTGATCCAAACACAAGAATAATCATGGCTGAAAATACCCAGACAGGTACTAATGTTCAGAAGGTTCAACCAACTTCTGTGAGTCTATATGAGACAATCAGGGTTCCAATTCTAAGACCAGTGGAATATCCTATATGGAATGTGAAGATGACCATGTTTCTAGAAGCCACAGATCCAGAATACCATGATAGAATCAATGATGGTCCTCATATGCCAACAAAACTGTCACCAGTTGTTGCTGGTCAAGAACAAAAGAGCGTTCCAAAAGAGAAGAAATATTTGACTCCTGAAGACATCTCATCAATTGCAAAGGATGCAAAGGTTAGACATCTTCTCCATAGTGCCTTAGATAACGTTATGTCTAACAGAGTTATTGGCTGCAAAACTACCAAAGAAATCTGGGATGCTTTAGAAGTCAGGTGTCAAGGAACAAGTGCTATAAAGAAGAACAGGAAGACTATTCTTACACAGGAGTATGAACACTTTGACTCTAGACCTGGTGAAACTTTGAGTGAGACATATGACAGATTTTGTAAACTGTTGAATGATTTATCTCTTGTTGATAAAGAATATGAACTTGAAGAGTCAAATCTCAAGTTTCTTCTATCTCTACCTGAAAGATGGGATTTAAATGCGACAACAATAAGAGATAATTATGATCTTGCAGAAACAGATCTTGATGAAATTTATGGGTTGCTTAAAACTCATGAACTTGAGATAGAACAAAGAAACAAAAGATCTGGAAAGAAGACAAAATCTGTTGCTCTCAAAGTTGAAGAAAAACTTTTTAAGAAAGAGACATCAAAGAAGAAAGCTAAAGGAAAGGCTTTGGTCATAAACTCTGAAAGTGAGTCATCAAACTCTGATGATGACTCAAACACTGATGAATCATCTGAAACCGAGGATGATGAAGAAAAGATGATGCAAATGGCTGCTTTGATGGTAAAGACTTTCAAGAAGATGGGTTTCACGAACTTCAAGAAAGGAAAAAGATTCTCTAGGAGAGATTCAAACTCTGACAGGAAAAATTTCAGAAAGTCTGAAAGAAGGGATATCAAATCTGGAAAGAAAGACAAGTCTGAGATCCAGTGCTACAAGTGTAAAGAGATGGGTCACTATGCTCCAGAGTGCAAGAAAGGAAAATCTGAAAAAGCACTCATCACTAAAGGAAAAGACTGGGCAGACACTTCAGATTCAGATGAGGATGTCAACTATGCTCTAATGGCAACTGTCAAAGAGGAATCTGAATCATCTGAAAATAAGGTACCCCTAACAACTTATGCTTATGATACTGATAATATATCTGAATTGAGAATTTATCTTAAAAGCATACATGTTAGCTATAGGGATCAGACTTTAGAAAATGAGAGAATTAAATCTGAGAATCAAAAGCTTAAAGATAGAAATAAATTTCTTGAAGATGAACTTGTCAACATGCAACAAGTTCAAAAGGAAAGAGATGATGTTGTTTATGTTGAACAGGAGTTGCTTAAGAAATTTAGGCAATTAGAATCTGATTTGGAAAAAGAGAGAAAGGTAATTAAAACCTGGACAAACTCTGGTAAGGACACTCATCAGGTATTTCAAACAGATACAGTTGGGTTAGGTTACTGTGAGAAAGATGAACTTAGGTTTAAAGATAAGGTTAAAGTTAGAACACAACTTCCACCTATGAAATTTGTTCCTGAATCCAGTAAGCTAAACTCTGTACTTGAAAAAGAAATTGTTAAGGATAAACCAGTAAAAACTTGTGTTAAATAGGTTAATATTGGTTCAATGACAGAAAAACAATTCAAGTATAAACTCAAAGAGGTAAAGTCTGTTGAAAAACAGAAAGTGTCCAGGAAGAATAGAAATGGAAAAGTAGGCATTAATAAAAGCAATAATCATTTGCCTATTTATGATGCTCCTAGAAAAACATGTCATAATTGTGGTAGTACTAACCATCTTGCAAGTTACTGCACGAAAAACAAAGACATTAATTCTTTACCCTCCAAGTCTGGAGTTAAGAAGGATTATGTTAGGGTTAGACCACAGACTTTATGCACTCACTGTGGGAGTACTTGGCATTCTATTTATACTTGTAAGAATTATCATGCCATTTATCACAACTATTATGAGTTGAAGCCAAATTTGAAATGGGTTAAAGTTGATTCTGCAAGTGTAAACTCTAATACTGTTAGCTTAAACTCTGCTGATAAGAATTCCGCTGCAAAAGCTAACAATGTTAAGAAAGCCAAAGGATCCAAGCAAGTCTGGATCCTTAGATCTAACTCTTTGTAAATGTTTGTGATTGCAGGGCATAAGGGAAAGCACCCTAGTCTTGGACAGTGGATGTTCAGGACACATGACTGGAAATAAAGCCCTGCTATCAGATTATGAGGAGAAAGCTGGCCCAAAAGTTTCCTATGGAGATGGCAACATAGGACGTACTATGGGATATGGCAATATCAATCTTGGAAGTGTCATCATCACTAATGTAGCTCTAGTCCCAGGACTCAAGCATGACTTGCTATCTGTGAGTCAAATCTGTGACAGAGGTTACCATGTAGATTTTCAACCTGAATATTGTGAGGTTATCAGTAAATCTACAGGGAAAGTTGTTCTAGTTGGACACAGGCGGAATAATATCTATGAAGCAAGTTTGGTAACAAACTCTGGAGGAAAAGCTGTGTGTCTGTCTGCAAAAATGTCTAATGAAGAGAGTTGGAAATGGCATAAGAAGCTCTCTCACCTAAACTTGAACAACATCAATGAGCTAATTCGAAAAGATCTTGTAAGGGGACTTCCAAAGTCAATACTCAGCTTAGATGGTCTGTGTGATTCTTGTCAAAAGGCCAAGCAAAGGAAGTCATCTTTCAAGAGTAAATCTGAATCTTCAGTTGTGGATCCTTATCATCTTCTTCATGTTGATCTATTTGGACCAGTAAATGTAATGTCTCTAGGAAGAAAGAAAAATGCTCTAGTCATTGTTGATGAGTATACTAGATACACTTGGGTGTACTTTCTAGCAAAGAAGGATGAAACTGCCTTAATACTGATGGAACATGTAAAGCTGCTGGACAAAGGATCACAGTTTAAAGTGAGAATTATCAGGAGTGATAATGGTACTGAATTCAGAAATGCAACAATGGAAGAATTTTGCAAAGAAAGGGGAGTGAAGCAAGAATTTTCTGCACCAGGGACTCCACAGCAGAATGGTGTAGTTGAAAGAAAGAACAGAACTTTAATCGAAGTTGCTAGAACAATGCTTGATGAAGCAAAATTGCCAACTTATTTCTGGGCAGAAGCTGTTCAAACTGCTTGTTTTACTCAAAATGCTACACTGATCAACAGGCATGGGAAAACACCATATGAGATGGTGAAGAATAAGAAACCAAACCTGAAATATTTTCATATTTTTGGGTGCAAATGCTTTGTGTTGAAAACTCATCCTGAACAGTTGACAAAGTTTGATTTAAAAGCTGATGAAGAAATTTTTGTTGGATATCCGCTATCAACTAAAGCATTCAGAGTTTATAATCTGAGAACTAAAGTGATCATGGAGTCTATACATGTGTCATTTGATGACAAGAAAATAACTGGACTTGAAGATAAAGAAAATCATGATCAACTACGCTTTGAAAATGAAGATCTAAACTCTGATGATGTAAACGCTGACGAAGCAAATCCAACAGACTCTGATGTAGCATACTCTGATCCTCTACTGGTAAACATTGAGGAAATTTCTCAGATAGAATAAAATAGAGAACCAGTTGAGGGGGAGCATGGAGATACTTCAGCAACATCTCAAAATGATGACTCGCATTCAGAAAGTGAGTCAGATGAAGAATCTAACACAAACTCTGAAAGTTCAAACTCTGAGCAGTCCAATTCAGGGGGAGCCTCAGAGAATACAGATGGTCAACAAGAAAATCAGGAAAGCATGGATCAAGGGGGAGAATCCAATAATGATGGAAGAAGCCACTTACCTACAGCAAGAAAGTGGACTCAGGCTCATACACCTGATCTGATAATTGGAGATCCAGATGCAAGTGTGAAAACAAGAAGTGCCACAACAAATGAATGTTTGTTTCATGCATTCATATCTCAAACAGAGCCTAAGAAAGTGGATGAAGCTCTTCAAGATGCTAACTGGATAACAGCAATGCAGGAAGAATTGAATGAGTTTGAAAGAAATGAAGTATGGACACTTGTACCAAGACCCAAGAACAGGTCTGTTGTTGGTACAAAGTGGGTTTTCAGAAACAAGACTGACAGTGAGGGAGTAATTACAAGGAATAAAGCTAGACTTGTGGCAAAAGGTTATTCACAACAGGAAGGAATTGATTATGATGAAACCTTTTCTCCAGTTGCAAGATTGGAAGCCATAAGGATTTTTCTAGCATATGCTGCTCACAAGAAGTTTAAAGTCTTTCAGATGGATGTGAAAAGTGCTTTTCTCAATGGAAAACTTGAAGAAGAAGTGTTTGTTGAACAACCATCAGGTTTTGTGGACCCCAAGCATCCAGATTATGTCTACAGGCTTGACAAAGCACTTTATGGACTAAAGCAGGCACCTAGAGCATGGTATGAAACTCTAGCTCAATTTCTTTTAGAAAGTGGGTTCACTAGAGGTACAATTGATAAAACCTTTTTCTATTTCAATACTGGTAATGATTTGCTTTTAGTTCAAATCTATGTGGATGACATAATTTTTGGGTCTACTAATGACAAACTCTATAAGAAATTTGCCAAGCTTATGCAGTCCAGGTACCAAATGAGCATGATGGGAGAGCTTAGTTATTTTCTAGGCTTGCAGGTAAAGCAAACAGATGATGGGATTTTTATCAATCAAGCAAAATATACCAGAAATCTTCTCAAGAAATTTGGTATGCTTGATAGTTCATCTGCAACAACTCCTATGGAAACTGCAACAAAGCTAGACAAAGATACAGGTGCTTCAGTAGATATGACAAACTACAGAGGCATGATAGGGTCTCTTCTTTATCTTACTGCAAGTAGACCAGACATTATGTATGCAACCTGTAACAACCCCAAATCCGGGGTCAGGGATTTAGAGTAGTCACGATCCATGTACTCCTTGCTTTACCTGTATTACTCACACCATTCATAATTCACCTGCTCATGACCCCACAATATATGACTCACACACACACACAGGTTAGAGTCTCAGAAACGACACAATACAACAACTGCGGAATAAATAATTTTTATTACAATACCTAAATGTCTTTTGAATCTGTTACTGATACAATTTCTAAGTATTGTTACATTACCAACTTAGCCTTCTGATGCTCACAATCCTCTCATACCATTCATGTCTATACATAAGTTGAATACCAAAAGCCGTAGCCTGATTCGATTGGTTCGTACTACTCTCGGGATCACTGCTAGAAACTGTTTATGGAAACGCCTTGCGAGGTATGTGCCGTCCCATTGGCATCCTGCTTCGCTGTTATATAATATATATATAATAATAGCAAGAGTGAGCGATAGCTCAGCAAGGTAATGAAAGTATGGCATAATTCTGCCTTTAGTTCAACCCAGAAATAAAGCGGGTATAAGACAATAATTTGTCAAAATATCTCGATACTGAAATCATTTTCTTATCGGAATGTATTCCAAAAATAGTACCATTGTTGTATTTCAAATATCATTTCCATAATACTCCGCAACTTTCAATATTCATACTCTGAACAAAGTTCTAGTATAATATAAAAGATGAAGTAGCAAGATAACTCAGTATATCCTTTCCGTAAAATATCTGCTATATAAAATATAAGCAGACTATCAACATATAACTTAAAAGATGATGTTATAAGGAAAATTCAATATCATCTTTCAGATCAAACATTTACCTCATATCATAATTTGGAAATAAAGACAGTGTAAAATATTTCCAATCCATTTTCTAAACTCATCTGATTCCATATATCTTTTCCATAAAATCATATACCTTTTTGTAATCTCATATGCTTTCTTATAAACTCATATGCTTGTATAAACTTGAATAAGCTTGTGTAAACTTTCTTTTTCTGAAAACTTGCATAAAACATGTTCTTTCATGGATGATGAACTATAGATGGAGATTCTAGGCGCCGAAGATACCCCTACGATGATCAGTCGTAAGCTGTATCCCCCATGGTCTTTTTCTACGTAGAAGGGAAGAATAGACAGTCTCTCACTGACCTATCTCCCCGCCTGCGGTTGTAGGTGGGAAGAACAGACCCGTTCATAGTCCGTCGGTCTGTTACTCTCCTCTGGGAAGAACAGACCCGTTTCAATAGTCCGTCAGTCTGTTACTCTCCTCTTACCCTACGGTCGGGCACTTACTTATCATCTAAGGGAAGAACAGACCCGTTCATAGTCCGTCGGTCTTATTGTAATTCCCTTAGGGGACCGGCGATACTCAGTCCCTTACATATTCTCCGAGTTCGAATGAATCCATGACTCTGAAATATAAAGTTCATTTCCCTTTTTCCCCAAGTATACGACTCCACAAAGTAGTCATATCTGGTTGGAAAGGAAAATTCACCCATATTTCCCAAGATGATGCTTGTTAATGGATACAACTTATTCCACGGATCTTACTCCTCGAGTCTTGAGGAAGTACTCAAAATCAGTTTGATGGTAGCATACAAAGCTGTTAAATTAATAGTTTCAAAAAGATTTAGGACCGGGCAGTCCGCTTGAAATAAACATATAATCTTGAGAAAGGTCCCATGAGTCTTTGTAGTTTGAGCGAACATTTAAATCTTTCTGAATATAGACTTAAAAGGGAAATAGATTTGGGAACCTTCTCTAATTATATTTATAATTGTCTGAATAAAACTTTATTAGTTATCTAGGGTTAAAGAATGGTTTTCACAAAATACTTCCTTAAGAAGTAGGGCTTTAAATAATTAATGAAAACTATATTTAATAAAGAATATTTATTTAGAAGTAATTCCCAAATACTCTCTTAACAAAAGAATGGATAATAAATTAATCACCTTATACTTAGGTACATCTTTAGCAGTTTAAACCCAAATAATCTTCAGTTTATAAATCATTTAACCGGATTAATTATAAAAATATAATAATATAACCCTAGAAAACAACTGATACCATTCCCGGTCCGTAGTTATAAATACAAAGTATATACCCCCTACTGAGGGTTTTTCTTAACATATTGGCTTATATATATATTACCATAACCATCGCTTATAAGTCCAACTTATACTTAGCATCATAAATATCGTTTCAAAATCATGAGCACAAAACATATATCTCAAAATCTTTTATTTATCACAACAACAGTTTATAGAGGCATAGGTTTGAAAACTTGCCTGATGCTCGAGAAGTGATAGGGGTTCGCGACGATGCCGGGCAATCTAGACAAAGTCAAAGAAAACGCACGATTAATCCCCTGGATAATCCACGTGTACTCAATGCTTAAACACGTAAGCGAAACACAACCAAGAAATTACTAGCTCGTTATAGGCTCATACTAAGTCCATGTTTAATCGACAATTACTTAAGTCGTAGGTTTAGTCCGAAATCGATCCTCGAATACAAGTTATACTTAACCATTTACAACATTGGTTTCTAAGTCATGTTCTTAGTGGTTTTCACTTGCGCAACCTCGGCTAAGACATTTTTATAAAATCGAAAAATAATCTTTTTAATACGAATCTTTTTCGTGAGCCTTCCTAACTGTCTTTAGTATTATTCCTCAAAGTTTCACATTTTAATATGGCTTCTAAGTGGTCCAAATATAGCCTCAAAGTGACTGACCAGAGATGGGTTGTTCCTCCTAACGGGGTTTAATAAAACTCACTTTTCTCTTAAACCGTAAATCGGATTAACATGATTCTTGCGCTCACGTAAACTAGAAACAAGGCTCTACAACTCATGTTTATCATTGAAAGATCAGAGTTTGCTTAGCTGTCGGTGCAATTCAATGAACATTCTAGAAGCGATATTCTTTGAAGATGGAAAGAAGCAAAGAGATATCGAGATGGCTAAGGAAACGGAACAGAAGATAGAAGCAATTCTAGATTGATATTAATTATATAGCTGATTTATAGGAATATCAATTAGAAGATTGTATGTAGCTGTGTACTATATAAACACAGATATGTTAACGCTAAAAGGGAAGCGAATACGTGAATTATCATTCTTGTAACCTAGCAGCTCTCTGTGATATTTTACATCACTGAGAGAGGAGTTTTTAATTCCATTCAGTTTATTGTTCATAAACAGTGTTCTTATTGTTATTCTCATACCTATACTTGATTATATATTGTGTATTCGGCCTAACAAGGTTCTTGTTGTCGATTATTTTGAATACAAAGCAAATAACAAGCTTTAAATCGTTCCGGATGATCCGTCAGATCTCTCGAAAAATACGTCCAAACATGTGACGAATGTCTAGTAGAAGCAGAGGAATCACCTACAAAAATAAAATATAAAACGAATATTAAAACCATAAACATAAAAAAATGAATAATTTTTTAAAACTAAAAAAAGCCAAATGTTTTTAATAACATGAAAATCGAATATTTTTAAAAATACAAAAATCTGATTGGTTTTAAAAACATAAAAAATGAAAATTATTAAAAACATAAAAATCGAATGTTTTTTAAAATACAAAAATCTGATTGGTTTTAAAAACATAAAAATGAATATTATTAAAAACATAAAAAACGAATTTTTTAAAAACATAAAAACTGATTTTTTTTAAAAACATAAAAAACGAATATAATATTTTCAAAAAACAAAATTAAGAACGAGATAAATACCGGCTTCGGATCGAGGTGGTCGCATCGAGGTTGAACCTTGAGATGATATTATTCCACTTCTTCCATTTTTTAAAATTTTTGCCGGAATTTTTAAAACCTCGCAGAAAAATTTGTAAAGCTTTGACTGATTTTTTTTAAAAGCTTCAAGCTTTCGACTAAACCAAACCAATTAGTAAGAGAGTAGTAAGAATGTAAGAGAGCAGTAGAGTCGGAGAAAAAGAGAGAGTGAGAGAGCAGTCGAAGAAAAAGAGTGACAGTCGGAGAAATGGAGAAAAAAGCTTGCATCGGAGAAAAAGCGAGAGCAGGTTATTTATAGAAATGGGAATGGAGCATTGGAGCCGTTGGAGACTTGCCTGCCGTTGGAAATTTGCAAACTTTGCAGACAGGTGCAGTGCAGGTTGACGTTGTTGCAAGTTGTCGTTGGGCGTTGGTAACCGTTGCTGCATTGCGGGCCGTGCCGGGCCGGTTCAAACGGTTCACACAGGTTGGTGCGGTTCACCGGTGTCATGTTGGGCCGGTTAATGCTCATATATTCTGAACCCGTGCACGCACCGTTTTGCTGTAAGGTTTGTGCCCGTTTTGACTCGGACTGTACCGGTCCGGTTTATACGGTTCATTTCAACTGGCCGGTTACGATTTAGCCGGTCGTAACCGCCCGTGTGGCCACCTCTAACCATGAATGCATCATGCATGTGTACACACAAATACACAATACAAACAGTCATTTCTGATTCTGGTTTCCAGATCCAAACATTACAAAAAGCTCCACAAAATCATTTCAAGACAATACAAATAATGTCATTAATATGATATTTACCAACTGCTAATTTGGTTAGATTTTCAGCATTTGCACATACATGCACAAGATATAACTAATTGTAGATGAAACTGATGTATAATTGTTATTGACTTTATCATAGAGTAGAAAGTTTCAAGTAAAGATGGAGAAAATCAGGAACTTGGTTGTCGTCTTTGGAAAACAAATAAAGAACCTCTGGAACCTTTGCCAAGTCTGATCTTCTCATCTACATACGTAATCTCAAGCTTAACCTCGCTCTCACCACCATAAGTGAATTCAAGTCCTCCCACTTTTAGTTCAGGTGGCTCAAACACCACTTGTATCCATTTCTCATCTAGAGCTGTCAGTTTTCCTGCAAATGAATATCATCATGAATAACATCTGGTGTATGCAAACAGAAAAATTCAGCATAAACATTATATATTGCTGCAGCCTGTGCACAAATACAGATGTACTCTACTCATCTTGTTCATAAACTAATGAGTATAAGAAAAATAGTATGTTCTAGTCAACAGCAGAAAAAAAGCCAGACAGAGACTATTGGCAACAGAAACAACTCTCCTGACTCCTGGTCTCTAGGATTTATTTAATCCATACTAGGTTTCAACCTTTGTTGTCTTATCGTGCTGCATATCGGGCATATTATTTTTGTACCAATTACTCGTTATATTCAAATAATACTCTGTTTAAGGTCAAGCAGTCCTCTACAACGAGAAACGAGGCTGGAGAACGGATTGGGTAGACAGATTTAAGCAATTGCTTAAATCAATTCATGGATATATTTTAATGAAATCAGATTCTCAGAAGACAGTTTGGAAGACTATAGTCTTGTGTTTGGTAGGGAAGAATGGAATGGAACAAAATGGTGAACGAAACTAAAGGAAAACAGTAGAGGCAGGGGGGACACTTAAGAAAAATAGAGTGCAAATTTTCTATTATAAGAACTGTGAGGAAAATGGCTATGGTGGAGAATGGAGCATTCCTCTTCGAATTGGAGGCTTTGACCTCTAGTTTAGGTCCTTAGGAATGGAATGGATGAAGGAATGAAAATATTGAACTTTTACGCATTTTGTAGTTCAAATTTCTTTCCATCCTCCAATTTCATTCATCCCAACCAAACACAAAATCTCCACCTAAGCTAACAACCGCCTCCCTTAAAGGTTAAACAATTTAAACAATGATGGGAATCCAAACCTACCTTTATGTGTATCTACTACATCTAACCAACTAACTCACCCATTTTTTATCTTTTGTTATATTAATCCACCCATCTTTTTTTACTCTGGCTTATAGATAGATGGACATTATCACATTCTACTCTAAGAATATAACTAATATGATTATAGAGCAATTCAAGGGATGGCAAAACGGAACCCACATTTGTTCCCAAATGCCACATGGAGAATTTTCATTAGTTCACATATGAATGCAGGGGGCTTGTGCATTTAATTGTGTTGCAACCAAATAAAAGACATGCCATGTAGACTTTTGGGACCATTTTAGTACCCCTAGTCAATCTCATTGAATAAATAATAGACAGCCTGACCAAGATAACACCATGTAAGTAATAGAGTTACAACTTGAATGTTAAGTAGAGATAAATGCTATTGCACTAGTTTATTAAAGCATAAGTAATAAACTAATAATCCTCAAGCAAGTCTCACTTAACTTGTTATTCTAGCAAAACCAATACAATTAAATTCAAGAAAAGATGATATCATAACTTCATCACTAAGTCGTTTTATGAAAGGACTCACCATTTAAAGACACCTCACCATCAAGGAACCCTAATGCAGAAAAGGCAACCTTGTTTCTCACAATATTAGGAGCTTCAACAGCCTGTATCATTTCTTTTGTCTTGAAAAATATTCGGCCTAATGCACTCCTGTAGCCTCCACCGGGTGATGTAGGATTTGAACAATAAACAACATCCCATTCTGTAAAAATTGTTAGCTGAGCCTTCTTACAGTTACTAAAAAGAAAAGGAATTAGCAGAAAGCAAGTTTACAATATAAAAGAGCTGCAATCATAAATCTGAATGAACAGAATTAACTTGGCAATATAAAATCTACTGAACAATATTTCACTTGTCATCAATTATGACCATCATTTATAAAAATTGATACAGATTGTCATAACTTTTCGTTATAGAAGTAGTTCCCGGCTATGGATTTGGTAATTCGTATCACATCAGTATGGAGTGTAGTTTACTTGGCTTATTGAACTGTTTCTTTTGTCGGCAATATACTACATAAGAAAATTTGTAAGAACATTCTTATGGAAAATGGAAATAGATATCATACTCAATTTTACTGGTGAAGTATCTGACTTCAAATTTGAATAAAATATTAGCAACCGATTTGCATTTAAAGTGAGATGCCATACACTTTTTATTTAAGTAAATAATACTTGGAAGCGCAATCAAGCTACAAGTAGTGGCTCTCACACTCGAGATCTTACATTCGGGGGCCCAGCTGACATACCTTTCAACTACAAATATTTTTGTAATGTTAAATTCAAGTTTACACAGCCAAGTAAATAGCTAAATTAAAAAACCCCGACACTCTGAATGCTATCTAGGTGTTCATGGAGAAATATTGGACTGGTAATCTGTTTTCATTGTGTCTTGTAGTCGCTATTTAATCTGGAAGACCAGAAGGAACAAGGAACTAATATATTAAATTCTATCATCAGGATGATGCCGTAGATATAGGATATGCTGCTAGTAAAGTTTTAAAAACACTAGCTATATATATGATTTATGCTTCAGAAAGTATAATATTTTCTACCATATAATAAGTTAAAATACAGTCATTAGAAGAAGTGTTGACACAGCACTCAAATGTTCAGCAGAAGACCGAATGCAGCTAATGTAATGTTTAAGTGAGAAGTACATGCTTTCTCTAGTTTATATGAGTTTGTGGAAGTCTACAAGAGTAGAACTGAAGCAGAAAAGGAGGCACAAATCATATAGTTACGATAACAAAATCCCATAAAGGAATTCACCTCCAAATATAAGAGGGCATTTTACAGGTTCATCCACACAAAATTCCTGCAATGCCTTGGCTAATTCAGCTACCTTTATATGCTCATCCTTCTTAAGAGAAACTCCCCGATCTGTTTGCACCACCTAGTTAAAGACAAAATATTCAATTCTCTTAATAATCTGGAGTTTGAATCGAACAATTACAGCACTAACAAAACTGAGGGAGGGTTGAACTTTTAAACTACTACATCGTCATTTATCATCTTGAATCTCAAATTTACTCTTGTTAGTGATTAGATCATGCAAATGCAGATACTTGCAGCTGTAGGGGGTAATTAGTGATGGGTAACAATATAGGCACTCTTACTTCACAGCTGCAGCCCAAAATTTAGCAAAAAGGCTGATTACTCTTCTTATTACTAAGTACCCAGTTTTAACAAACTATTTCTATTTTGTCAATGAATACTCCTCACTTTCTCTTCATACTCGTCCTCATCCAATATACCAAATCTAAACAATGATCAAATCAACTAAAGAGTCAGTAGACTAATGTCAGTATACATAACATGTGATAGTACTCACTACTAAGTAGGCTCATAAAACTTACTACTAAAATCTTCTTTTGTAACTAACTTTGTCATATACTTCTCCAATACCTTCCTTATACGAACCTAACTTCAGACCAAATTTTAGTTTTGGCGCTCTTCGATGCAATTTGAGGGCAGTAGAATACTTTTTAGTGGCATTGCAAACAGACACCCGTTAACCAAACAAGGGCTGACAATGAAATCCCATAAAGTTGTTTCTTTGTTGTTAACTCATTGATTTTTTCATGGGCGTCAATAAATCAAAATTATATTTTCTAAACTTTTTGTACAGACAGACCGGATGTTAATACTGACACAAGTCACATTCAGGAATAGAATTAACTTCATCCTTGAATTAATTACCACAATCATCACTATAACCTACTATGAATTTTTTCTGGATCCTTAACAAGGTTTTACCAGTGTAGTGCTCTTAAATTGGACCATGAACCTAATTTTCATTAGTATGGATTAAACTAGACTCATTCCAAATCTAAGGTGTGCAACTATACTTTTAAGCACATAATATCATCAGTAGCTCTAGCTATAATATTACTGAACCAGAAGACTAAACTATTATCACTGAGAAGCATCACTTGCAATCTTGCACAAGTAATCAAAACAGAAGAAATTACTAACTCTTTCAGAATCACACATCAAATAAAAAATTTAGATTTTGCATAAAGTGGCACTGCATTCATTGCAGCAAACGTATAAAGTTCTATGCGTTTTATCAAATGTTTCATGGGCGGGGGACAGGAATTTTTTAAGTACATTAAAATCAATCTGCTTATAATCTTATAGATTCTATCTTGAATCTCTTTAAAGTCTGGTATATGACAGTAATCAACATTCTGTTATTCAATGCACAATAGATAGTCACATTTCACTCGAGTCTTAATTTCTGCCAATTCCACTCAAGACAATATGAGCAAGGAAAATATATGGCTACCCAATTTAGTCTATGCACTCAAATCAACATAGTAGGAACCTCCCAGAAAATGTACTTGCAGTGGAGAAAACCATAAACAAAAGAGATATCAAGTATTAACAGAAATTAATGAGAGAATAAATGGGACTCATTTTATAAATAAATAACTAAACCAAGATAGCATGATAGACCTAGAAAGTAATATTGGGTCAAGTTTTATGGGTATTATGCAACTATAGAGAACACATTCGAAGATTTAGTAAATAGCCAAGTGGCAAAGGCTCATTCCGCGCCCCCTTCCTCGTGACAAGTTTTCGAACCCATCCCCTTACAGTTTAGAGAACAATGTGAACTACAAAATATAAACTCAATCATCAAGTGGAACCCCAGTATCTCTCTCACTACTCACCTAATAAATAGTAGTAGCGATCAACAGAACATAAACAGTAAAATCAAATTCCAAAGCTCAAATATATTTAATTAAAAGTTAGGGTTAAAGTCTCATAAAAACTAATTTTTAAAAACTAATTGAATTTTGCCCGTAAAAATTAGTTTCTAGTTGAGCTGAATTACTTTCCTCTCTACAAGTAATCCTTAGTTTCTATGTGCCCTCTCTATCTAGCAGCTATTTAATGCTACATAGCAGATATTACATAGCTGCGTAAATAACTTGCTAATAATATATGATCCACTTAGATGTATTGGCGAAATTTGTCCATCCCACGAGCTCCAACCCCGCAAACTCTCATATTCTAAAATTTGACATTACACCTTTTTTTGGCAACTGAACATACTCAGACACCAATTTTGGTTTCTGACAGACTCTTTGTGCCCTAGTAGGATGGAAATGGTGATCCAGAGTGTTAACAATGTACCATCTATTTTATTAGCCTCTCCCACACAGTCCCATCCTACATTTCTCTATCTCTAACATTGTAGCTTAGTACATTAACTAGTATAATCAAACCTTTACAAAGAAGAGTAAAAGAAATAACCCATCCAAATACCAAACAAATTGCATAAAGAATAAAAGAAAAAAAAAGGCAATGGAAATTCACATAGCAGTATGATTGGACTTAAAATAAAGGAAAATCACAATAAAAATAGACAATAGAATGAATGAAACCTTGGAAAGAATGGAGGAAACAAGTGGTAGGGGTGCAGAGGAAGCAGTAGCATTAAGTGGGCTAGTTGTAGAAGAAGAAGCTCTGGCTATAAAATTAGCAGAAGGGGTAGTACAGTAATGATGCTTATATTTACAAGTTCCATTGTTTGTACTAAAACTTCTAGTAGTAGTTGCAGCTGCCATTAAAGAGCAAGATGAAGCCATCGACTACTACTGTTGCTGCGCCGCCTGTTTGTTTTACTTTTTAGATTTTGCACCCCTAATCGTCTTTCTCCGCCATTCCAATTTATGTGGTTCTTAACGTTCCTTTCACAATTTACATGGGAAACGCTTATTATATTCATTTTTTTTTTGTATTTTTATTATTTATATTACTTTTATTTTTTTATTTTTATTAATATTTATAATTGTAAAATATAATTTTTTTAATATATTGTTGAAGAATTTCAAAACTTGGACTTTTGAAAAAGTAATTTATTATATATTAAAATATAAAATATTACTTGACATTATATTCATGGTTCTCGTCTATTTATTTTAAGATCCAATGATGATTCTTCGTCCCTTAACCACCAAAATTCTTGACTTTTTTTTTTGAATATATTCACAAAAATAAAAATATTAGTGTTTATATTTGATACGTTGTTGATGGAGTTCGAATATCTAACGATTCTCATCTATTTATTTTAAAGTTTAAAAAGTATTGTACCGTGACGACCACAATTATGGATAAAATATATAAGAATATATTTTTGGATAAATTATTTCGTGTTACGGTTACCCTGTGCAAAACACTTATATTTTATGTATATTTATTCAAATTTATATAATTCAAAATTTAACTTCTTTGTTAATTGATGTGTAAAAATAATGTAAACTGCAAGCGCACAGTGTTTAGTTGTAGCAATCACAGATCGATCCACAGAGACTATGTATTTTCAAAACCCTAACAATTAACTCAGGCGAACTAGACAATAAGATTTGAGATGAGATTTGTTTAACCTAATTAACAATTAAAATCAAATAAGGAAAAACCTAGGAATCCGAATCCATTAATCAATTACAATTAATATCAACTCGCCCTAAAATCAATTCTCTTTTCTTCACAAATAAGATATATCAATTAACGAGACAAGCATATACTATGAAACTTGTTATCTAACAATAACCTATCAAAACTTCATGGAGCAAGCATAGGCTATGAAAAATAAATCCAGTAACAATAATATATCAAAATCACCTTGTCAATTGACCAATTAAGCACCAAGAAAAATTATGAGAACCAATTAATAGGAACGAGAATATATCAACCATAATCAAATTAACTTCATCTTCATCCTAGGAGAATTAACTTAGCTAGACATGGCAGAAGAAACAAAACAATTAAATATAAAGAATGTAAGCAAAAGTGTTTGAATAGAATAAAGAACTTGTATTGAAAGACAATAATAAATCTATCCTACTCCTAATTATCAGATCTAGTCTAAATTGATGTCTAAATTCTAGGTGTCTCAAATAAAAGAGGGGAGATCTATATATATAGGAAAAATAATGGGTTTGGGCTCTTTGACTACAAATCGGATTCTAGAAATATTTCCTCAATTCCTTTTTCTTCTCCGATAAGTTTTCCAATTTTTCTCCAATTTCCTTTTGACTTCAAGTATTTCCATCTCCTTGCCTTTTTCACCTTTTTCTGCTTGAAATATGATTTTATTTATTTTCCTACAAAACAAAAGAAAATAATTTATTAAATAATAAAATTACGAAAACATACATAAAATAGGTATTAAAAATGTATTAAATTATGGACCTATCAAATGCCCCCATACCTATCTTTTGCTCGTCCTCGAGAAAAATTAATATAATATAAACTACTATATAATAGATAATACCACTTCCGTAGGTGATCACGATTGCATTTGGCATATGCAACAAGCCCTTTAAACCCCTAAGCAGCCCTAGTGGACGAGTGAGGTCTCGTGAGGGTTTATAGTGAATGTACCCACAAAATCCATCTAGCTCATATAAAAGATCGCATGGCAATGCAACGCCACACATACAAGTCCTCTCATGCTACATCAACTTAAGAATCAAAAATGACTTTGCAATGTCTTGATGTGGAAGATGCAAAGATTCACATAGTCTACTCAAAGAAATATGCATAAGTGCTCAAAAGTCCATGTCAAGTGTAAGAATAAGTTGGTAACCATGCTAAACCCACAAGAGTACACCTTTGAGTCAAAACTTGAGATCTCAAATGTAGAAACAAGCAATAACTCACCTTTCACTCATAAAAGAATATTCACTCAATAACAAGGGTAAGTGTATCACTCTATTCCAGCAAAATCATAAGCATGCTTGACACTTGGTATCAATCTAACTTTAACACAACATACATCAATGATGATAATCAAAAGGTCTTTATTTGGGTTGTAACGGAGCTAGGGACAAGGTATGTCAAGTAAGGCCAAATAAGGTGAAGTGTCAAAAGCTAGTATGCACCATAATTAATCATACACATCACCAAACATCCTCCTCACACATGATTTTCTACTTTTCTTCCAACAAAAGGCTTGATTAGTCGAATGAAGAAGGATAAAAAAAAACATAAGTATGCTCTCATATAATTTATTTTTTTCTTTTTGCTCTTTTTTTCATTTTTTTTTCTTATATATATATATATATATATATATATATTTTCGAGAGCTAAGAGATAGATATAAGCAACCACAATCCTCCTTCAAAAATTTCTTGAACAACGACTATCAAGTAAGCAATCAAACCAAATATTTCCTCAAAAGTAATGAACAAAAGTAAACCCATCTCACACACCTTATTACTCCCTTAAGTTCCTACTAGCCATTGACAATTTGGGATCAAGCATAAGTAAGGCTGAACAAGAAAAAGGTCTAGGCACATAATGTGGTGTGTCACCGAAAAAATAGGATTAAGCTCAAGAGGGTAACTAATTGATCATATATAAATGGTATGGTAATTTGGAAAATATAGGTTATTCCTAAATGCCTTTATCATCTTATCATCAAATAATGTCATGCGTTCCAAGAAAGGTCTCAAACAAGTGCTAGCAATGCAAACAACATGTGGACACTCAAGCAAACGAATATAAAATGCAAAAGATATGCATATAGGCTCAAAAACTCACTTGGTGGTAAAACATAATCAATCCCAAGTAAAAATCTCTTCAATGCACCAACTTGTACTCAAAGCATGAAAACCAAATCATTTTGCACAGATTCATGTCCTTCTAATTACTTGCAACATTCAGTAAGTCTACTAGTTTCAACTTTGCTAGTGTATGTGTGTGAACAAGAACTTAGCAAATCACTTCTCAATCAAAAGTATCAGCAACAAAAGATTACTATAGCATGTAAGGGTGCATCAAGCCACTAGCAATCATTTTACAAGTCTAGAATCCTACAATTTACAAGACTAAAATTCTTTTTGGGATTTTTTTATTTTTCAATTTTTTTGGATTTTTTTGTTTTTTATAATACTACTAAACCCCCTCCCCCATACCTAAATCATGCATTGTCCTCAATGTATGCAAATGAGAGAAAAATGATAAAGTAAAAGGACGAGAATACCTGATAAGTGTAACGCCCCAAATCCTGATAAGTCTACACCCTCAATTCAAACAACCTGTTCAATAATAAATCAACACAATAATAACATCTGCGACCCCAACTCTACCGAGAATCTTTAAAGGTTATAGTGCTAGAAACAAGAATCCAAAATCCCATTACACAAAATTTTCTTCTTTACAACCATTCTCTTTTCATACAATCTAAAACACTAGTATAACTTCGATAAGAAGCATACCAGGCAACAATCTTATACAATATAATATTTAATAGAAAACATCTATATACTAAACCTATCACTAGCTCCAAATGCTCTGGATCACAACATATTTATGCTACTATCCTTCCCCATCTCTGGTCAACTCCGCGGACAAATCTCGTCAATATACCTTCTTACTGAAAGGCTAAAATATATAAAGAAAGCAAGTATGAGCGAAAGAATTGCTCAGCAAGTGCATTATCAATTATAATATAAAATTTTCCAAAATAAGCTTTGGATTTTCAAATAACAAACTTCTGTTTTGAACATTTTTAAACTCAACAATTCTCAAATCAAGCTTAGTAATTTACCACAACTTTTCTTTTAGTTTTTCGCAACTGAATAGTTTAAAACACAAAAGATTTATATTGGTCGTCACGGTGACCGAATCAACAATAACTACTATAGTATGTAGAAAATATGAAATAATTATAACTCATACGTCTTCAAGACCATAGTTTGTACAAAATACTAGTTTTGAAGATAACCAATCTATTCGCAACATTTTCTGAAACCAACAACTCTGGAAGGTTAGGATAATCAAGGAGTAAGAATGAGCCAACGCGCTCGGTCATGAAATAAAGAACGCACTTCAAGACTTCAACATATATTTCACAACTGCCAATGGAATCAAGGAAGTGGATTCCGACTATTTGGAATCCAAATGTATTAAGAGTAAGTGATTTCAGCAAGATTGAAACCACTATTATTAATCAACGAACCAACAACTTCACGCAACGATTAAACCTGAGAATCAGGTCATAACTCACAAGTACAAAACATATGGATGTAACTCATCTCAGAATAAGAACTTATGTTAGAATTGGATTTTTATTTATCTCATTCAAATCAAAGGTTGAGCTGCTAGCCAGCCACGCATCAACCCCGGACTTGCTTATAGCAAAGCCCTCCACTGGATCATTGGCCATCTTGGCCTTAATTATCATCGACCATAAATTTGGTCCTCATTTTTCAAAACATTCCAATTCTATCTTGTATACATCAGGTGTCAGCACAATTGACAACCTTACCTACGACAGCCAGGTGTCGGAAGAATCGACAACCTTAATACAACGATTTCTGGAAAACTCACGTTCCAGGAAACAACTCAACTATGAAGAATTCATCAAGGAATAACAATACAATCTAGTATCGACGAGATCGATGCAACAATTGGGATGATAATGAAGAATAAACAACAACATGCTTAACAAGGTTGGATCCCAAAACGGGTCGCCAAGAACACGGTGGGTCGCCAAGAACACCACCAGATTCCGGTGGCGGTTCCGGCCACCCGCCATTTTTCGGCGACCAAAAATCACTCCAAAACTTCGCGTTTTGATAGGAAAAAGCACGGGGTTCTCAACACCCCTCCATTTACCAACTAACATCACCGAAATCACTCGAGAATCGCTCGATATCAACAGAACAACAAAAATCCGGCGACGGCGGCCCATTTTCCGGCCGGCCAAAACACAACCCAACTCGACAATTGTTTACATGTATCAATTCCTAACTCGACGATCTATTCAATGGTCTAACCACAATCAAGATTCGACTAACTTAACTCAAACTCCGATTAAACCAAAAATTTCCGGCCACTTTCTAAAATTTCGATTTTTCCAAATAAACAACCCAAACTTCAATTAAAATTCACTTTCATGCCTCCCACAACAAGTACAACCTACTCATGCCATCAATTAACAAGAACAATGAGAATTAAAGATTCCCCCAAATTAATACAAAAATTGGAATTAATTAAATAATTAAAAATAAGAAAAACTCAGAAATCATACCCACATGAATTTTGATGATGGATTTAGATAGAGGATGATGAGAGATTCGATTTGGTTATAAGAACATCGAAATCGGATTCCGATAACGCCTTCAAAATTGAGTTTGATTCTCAAGAACACGTTTCAGGGGTTTTTAGATTTTTAACTGTAATTAAGCTTTATTATACGCAAAACAAAGTACGATTCGCCTTTTTATATTAAACGAAAAATAATACCCCAAACGACATTTTTGGATCGATACTGATCCGATGGATCGCTTTAAATACAATTTAACAGAATAAACGCTTTAAATCTTTAATAAAGCAGAATACACGTTTTACGATACGATAATCATCCATAAAGTACGGATAACTACAAGTATCGTTTAATAAAAGATATACGAACCAAAATACCTCCATTACGAATATTTCTGAATACTTCCCACTTTAACGAATGAAATATTGGTACGAACGATATACCAATTTCCCGAATAATTTGGGAACGATCTAAATTTTCTTTTCGATAATTAAAATAGAATAAAATAGTATGACATCCTTTTCAAAATAATTTCTAAATCCCACACATTTTCACATAACATCCCACATCACATCTTTGACCATTTAACGAATAATTTAACATATTTAAACAGATAAAACATTTAATAAATTTTAATATGAAATTAAAATTTCATTTCAAATCAAATATTAACACATAATTTTTCCCGGATCTTACAATAAGGGCATAACGGAGATACACAATACCTATAACACACAAAAAAAACACTCTCACACACACACAAACACACACACTCCCCCATACCTACACTTGACTATGGGAGACACATACAAAACAACTTACTAACCAATACCAGCTCGAGGAAAAACTACCTTCGTAACACAATCAACAAGCATGTGAAACTCACCCACAAAAAAGACAATATTATCCACTGGAGAAAGAAGATCTTGAACCAGAATAAAACTCATACCACTAACATCATTCATAGACCAAGTAGACGCTTCTTTATGTTGTTTAAGCAGATTAATTACTTGAAATTCTTGGTTATGAACTATGTCACTAGAAAAAATAGCACGATGAGTTTCATTATCAACTACCAAAGACTGATCAAGAGTGGAAAAAGATGGATTAAAATCAAGTGGGGGTGGCTCACCAACAGAAGACTTAACAAATAACTTAGGATCAAAAGAACTATCCTCAAGTTGAGTTTCATGCTTACAACAAATGGCATTCAATTCATCTAACATCTCATCAGAAGAAAAATTCTTATACAACTCATGAAGTTCTTTCTTACTCTCATAATCTAACAAAATATCGTTCTCAAGAAAAGACTCAATTGCATTATCCTCAAAATATGACCATGAAACAACCTCATCAATCAAATGAACTCCTACGAGTTGTTCAAAAAGCTCATTAGGTTGATTACCTACATTAAAGACATTAAGATCTATTGTCATATTTCCAAAAGTGAGTTTCATCGAACCATTCCTACAATTAATCAAAGCATTAGAGGTAGCAAGAAAAGGTCTTCCTAGAATGATGGGAATTTGATTTTTGAGATTTTGGACAGGCTCAGTTTCTAGAACAATGAAATCTACGGGGAAGACAAAATCACCAACCTTAATCAACAAATCTTCCACCATACCCTTAGGAATTTTGATAGAACGGTCAGCTAACTGAAGAGTGATACTAGTCTCTTTAAGTTCACCTAAACCCAGGTCTTGATAGACAGATAATGGAAGAAGATTCACACTAGCTCCTAGATCGAGTAAAGCTTTATCAATGAAAGTATTACCAATGACACAAGAAATGGTAGGACAACCAGGATCCTTATACTTCAAAGGAATTTGATTTGACAAGATAGAGCTAACATTAGATGTTAGGAAAGCTTTCTTAGGAACATGAGTGGTTCTTTTATGAGTACACAAATCTTTTAGACACTTAGCATAAGAGGGAACTTGTTGAATTGCATCTAAAAGAGGAATGTTAATCTTGACTTGCTTGAAGACTTCCAAAATCTTATCTAATTGAGCAGATTGTTTATTTGAAGTAAGTCTGTGAGGAAACGGAGCTTTTGGCTTAAAGACTTTTTCATTAGACAAATCATAGTGGGATTTTGAAGGTGGTTCATCGGAGGGTGATGACTCATCAGATTCAACTTCTTCAGGACTCTTGGGATTGGAAGATTGTTTAAGACTAGGATTCAAGAGTAACGGATTTGGTTCAGATGTAAGCTTATCTTCTGCTTGAGTATTGACACCAGCATGATCATTGAATTGATTACCGGACCTTAGAGAGATAACAGAATTCACATTTTCATGAGACTTTTGATTTGGATGAAATTTAGGATTAACCTCGGGTTGACTAGGAAATCGATTTTTCTCTCTCTCACTGATGGTGTTTGCCAACTGACTAACTTGGACCTCTAGCTTAGATATGGCTTGAGCGTTGGAATTTAGCAATTGCCTATCTTGGGTCATAGTGTTCATGAAATTTTGTTGAGATTGAGTTAAATTAGCTTGAGATTTCAATAACACCTCAATACTCTTTTCTAAAGAATTAAATCTCTTATCAGATTCACTAAAACCAGGAGGATTCAAAGGGACTGAATTTTGATATTGATTGAGATTTTGTGGAGGATATGAGTTAGGATTTTGAGTTGGGTATGGACCAGAATTGGGCTTTTGAAAAGCAGGTTGAGAATTTTGGTTATACTGATTGTATTGCCCTGGGTTCCATGAGAAATTTGGATGATTTTTCCAATCAGGATTGTATATGGATGAATAGGGATCATTCCTAACTCTAGATTGAAACATGGCATTGGCTTGTTCAATTTCAGGACAATTTTCTATCAAATGAGTATGAGAATTACAGTTCGCACACAGAAACACTTGCGAGGACACCTTGTTGGTTTCTAAGGCTTCTAGACGTCTAGTGAGTGTAGCTAACTTAGCTTCGGCTGCAATAGAATTACCAACTACGTGTACGCCCTTAGATTTTTCAGTTTCCTAACTGGGTTCCCTAGTTGACTCCCACAACATTGTTCTTTCAGCTAACTCCTCAAAAAATTGCCAAGCTTCTTCATCAGTTTTATCCATAAACCTACCATTACACATAGACTCTAACAAGGCAGTGGTTTGGCTATCTAAGGCTTCATAAAGAATTTTACAAAGTCTCCATTTTTTTATACCATGTTGGGACACTTAGACAACAACTTTTGAAATCTATCAAAATATTTCCAAAAAGGCTCATTTGGATTTTGTTGAAATTGGTTGATTTCATTCCTAAGCCTGTTAGCCTTATGGTTGGGAAAATATTTTTTAAGAAATATAGCAACAAATCCCTCCCATGTGGAAATAGAATTAACGGGTAGACTATACAACCACTGTTTAGCATCTTCTTTTAAGGCAAAGTTAATGAGTCTAAGCCTAATGGAATCCTCACTTAGTTGTTGAAGTTTTTGTAAGGCACACACTTCCTCAAATTCTCGAATGAAAAGATATGGATCCTCTCCCTCTACCCCAGCAAACCTAGGTAACAAGCTAATGTTATGATATTTGATTTCAAACTTGTTTACGGTTACTGTTGGTAGAACTATGCATGAGGGTTGAGCGGTACGATCGGGGTAACAACGTTCTTTAAGAGAAACAGCCATGACAGTTGTTGGAACTTCTACTTCTTTTGACTCAATTTTAGTGGGTGAAGAGAAATCAAGTTGTCTTGCTACTCCAAGTAATGAAAGGTCGGATTGTCTCACTAATCTAGATGTATTATCTCGAACCCAAGTACTTTGCATACAAGAGAAGCAATCAACTAAGCACGTAGCAGACAAGAGCTATAAGTAAACACCCAAGAATATGCAAAATCAAAAGAAAAATCTATCTTATCCTAAAAAAAATCTAGACCTTGCTCCTAACAATAATATACTACTAAAAGTAACAGCTCAAAAAGCATTCGTCGTGACTGGCCAGGCAGGAGGAAGCATTGCCAAGAGGCTAACCACCATTCTAGGCACCAGTCTAAAGGCCAGGTAAGCTTTCGCTAGCCTAGACACCACCGGAAAATACTTAGTGATTTGTTCCTCCTAGATTCTCTTCCTAGTTGAGCGCGAAATCCTAGGGGCTAACGTCTAATTAATTTTATTAAGGAAAGGGAATGCAAGATGAACGTATTAGTGATTTGTGGGCCAAGGAAAGGGTGATGAAATCCCCCACCTTATCTTGAAATTGGGTGGCGCCCTTAATATTGATTTAATGATGCAATACACAAAGAACGAAAAATAAACACTTACGGATGCACTACACTACGTGTTCTATTCTAAATTGTACGTACCTCTTTCCTCCAGCAATCACCACAATTGTATAAGATGGAAAGCGATAAAGACAATAAATAAATCTAGATGATGTGATCCTATGTGAGAGAATGAATGATGCAACAAATTGGTTTTTAACAAATAACTAACTTATATTTTTGGATTTTTCAAATATTTAATTTTTTTGGATTTTTCAATAATGGTGGAAAGAAAACAGAGAGATGTGATACGGAATACCGAAAAGCGCTTCCAAAAATTTCACAAGAGACGACGAGCCTTCTAGCACTCTTCTTGTCCAAGCTTTCCTCCGCTTCGCTATTCCCTAAAAAACAAACAATATAGAACAAGAAACTAATCCGAAGAATTAAATATCAAGGAGTGAAAATTACCAATAATCCCCGGCAGCGGCGCCAAAAACTTGATGTGTAAAAATAATGTAAACTGCAAGCGCACAGTGTTTAGTTGTAGCAATCACAGATCGATCCACAGAGACTATGTATTTTCAAAACCCTAACAATTAACTCAGGCGAACTAGACAATAAGATTTGAGATGAGATTTGTTTAACCTAATTAACAATTAAAATCAAATAAGGAAAAACCTAGGAATCCGAATCCATTAATCAATTACAATTAATATCAACTCGCCCTAAAATCAATTCTCTTTTCTTCACAAATAAGATATATAAATTAACAAGACAGGCATATACTATGAAACTTGTTATCTACAATAGCCTATCAAAACTTCATGGAGCAAGCATAGGCTATGAAAAATAAATCCAGTAACAATAATATATCAAAATCACTTTGTCAATTGACCAATTAAGCACCAAGAAAAATTATGAGAACCAATTAATAGGAACGAGAATATATCAACCATAATCAAATTAACTTCATCTTCATCCTAGGAGAATTAACTTAGCTAGACATGGCAGAAGAAACAAAACAATTAAATATAAAGAATGCAAGCAAAAGTGTTTGAATAGAATAAAGAACTTGTATTGAAAGACAATAATAAATCTATCCTACTCCTAATTATCAGATCTAGTCTAAATTGATGTCTAAATTCTAGGTGTCTAAATTCTAGGTGTCTCAAATACAAGAGGGGAGATCTATATATATAGGAAAAATAATGGGTTTGGGCTCTTTGACTACAAATCGGATTCTAGAAATATTTCCTCAATTCCTTTTTCTTCTCCGATAAGTTTTCCAATTTTTCTCCAATTTCCTTTTGACTTCAAGTATTTCCATCTCCTTGCCTTTGTCACCTTTTTCTGCTTGAAATATGATTTTATTTATTTTCCTACAAAACAAAAGAAAATAATTTATTAAATAATAAAATTACGAAAACATACATAAAATAGGTATTAAAAATGTATTAAATTATGGACCTATCATTAATTTTTGAAATAGGCAATGTTAATCTGTTAATATGTTATGAGTATTAGAATAAAGATCTCGACTCTTGAGATAGTAATTGATAATTTAAATGTATTAAACTATCCAATTACTCATTTTCCTAATTTATAAACAAATCAAAATATATGGAAAACAAATATTTAACAAAAGATGATTAGATTTATTTATTTACATATATTAGTTGTGATCTTAGGGAAAGTATGATGAGATTAACTTCATGATCATGATCCTTATTCTCTATAAGTATTATATTCAAAATTATCATTAATAAGTATGAAACTCTCAATCATCAATATCTTTATATATATAAAGGAAAACCCCCAGGCCCCAGGAGCTCCAGAATCGTCCAAAATCTATTTATCTATTTTTCTAGAGCTCCTGAATTTTAATTCAATAAAAGTAAATTTCCTTATTTCAATTCTAATTTAGAGGATAGAGAATTGACTTTTAAATATTTACTAATAGAGGAAACAAAATCTTCTTATATATATATATATATATATATATATATATATATATATATATATCTTGAGATCCTGAATTTCAATTCAATAAAATTAAATTTCTTTATTTGAATTCGAATTTATAGGATGGAAAAAATATCAACTGCCTTTTAAATATTTACTAATGGAGGAAACTAAATCTGCTTCTTTATATGCATAAAAGAAAAATCCTCACTTGAAAATACTTATTCCTTTTTTAGAGCTTCTCAATTTTAATTCAATAAAATTAAATTTCTTTATTTACATTCCAATTTATAGGGAAGACAATAAATATATAAAATGCAATCCTTTTTAAAATTTAATTAAATATAAAAAATGAAACTCTGAAATTTTTATCTCGACTTATATCAAAATTTTCGCTTTTAAGATTCTAATTTTTAGGTAAGGAAATAATTTTACAAAATTTTCCGTTTTATATAAGCATTATGATTATTTGAAAAAACATTACCACTTTTAAATCTATAGATGTGTATATCTAAATTGGCTCTGCAAATTTGTCCTCCTGTACTTCTTCTTCTCATGTCTTTTATAGGTTTTGTTCGCCAATACATGATTATAATTATGTTCTTTTTATTATACATTAGAAATTAATTGTGTTCATGTTATTACGCAGGATCATACAAATTATGTCTAGAGAGATGACAATCAGTTTGATTTTACTACATCCAGCGTATATGCCTAAAGTTTGGGTACCGAAATATATACACACACCATCGGATTCATGGTGGCTTTTTTTATTATTTATTACTTAGGTTTTAAATCTTGTTTTCACAAATTCAATGTTGTAACTAATTTGCTTTATCAATTAATATTTGTATCACATTATTAGTTTGAGTTTGATCGCTCATATATATTGGATGATAGTGATTAATCATAGACGATTTCAAGTTCAAATACTACAAGTTTATAATACGTTTATTTTGATTTTAATTATTAACTACTCTGATACTTTATGCATTGTATTTGCTGTATTTTCATGTTTTGTGACATGTAGGACAAATTTTTGACTAGAAGATCAAATTGGAATATGATGGAGCGAATTACTACAGTGAGGTTGTTGGACATAATTTTTACAACAAAACAATTCATGGGATTATTGATACACAAGTGGAAGAACTTACGATCAGGGTTTAAGATATTGTAACAAAAGTTTTAAAGGCTTAGGCTCGGTGGTGTAGGATGCACTGATGCACAAAACTTTCGAGATTTACAGAATTTTCCACTAAATAGTTTCACTATCTCAATTGTTGTTTTTTTTACTAATTTTTGTATTGTAGTGTTTTTTGCCCTGACAACCTTGCTAGAAACATTGCTATACACTGGTACATAGTAGGGGACCATATTAGTTTGAAAAACAAGGTCCTCTGTGCAGGTGTTTATTTTAATATATTATAAATTTTATATAATTGTTTTTTCTAATAATTATTTTAATTTTAATTTAAAAAATATATATATATATATATATTTATTTATATATTAATTAGTCATTTTTATATAATTTTATATAATATATATATAATATATATATATATATATATATATATATATATCTTTATTTTTTTATATATAAAGGAAAATCCCCAAGAGCTCTAGAATCGCTCGATTCATATTTATCTAATTTTCTAGAGTTCCTCAATTTTAATTCAATAAAATTAAATTTTCTTATTTACATTCAAATTTTTAGGGAAAACATTCCTTATTTACGCTCGAATTTTCAGGAAAGACAATAAATATATAAAAGTCAATCCTATTTAAAATTTAATTAAACAAATATTACCTTTTTTTCTCAACTAAATTAAATCCTATTTAAGTTTTAATCTATTTTTCTTGAGTTTCACTATTTTAATTCAATTCGAATTTTTAGGGAAGACAATAAATATATAAAAGTCAATCCTATTTAAAATTTAATTAAACAAAAATAAAGTCTTTTCTCAACTAAATTAAATCATATTTAAGTTTAATATATATTTCTAGAGTTTCTCTATTTTTTTTAATAAAAATTAAATTATCTTACTTAGATTCAAATTTATAGGGAAGATAATAAATATATACAAAAATCAATATTTTTTAGAATTAAATCTTTATTTTAACGTTATATTACAATCCTATTTGTGATTTAATCTTTATAAATCTTTATATTATAATCCTATTTAGAATTTAATCTTTATTTTATCATTATATTATATCTTAAATTACCTATAAAAGTATGACATACTAATTAGTTCTCCTCATGTCAAAAATTTGAGGATTTTATGATAATTCGTGTGCATTAATAACATTGCATATTGATGATAATTGTTTGTATATTTTAATTTATTTTCTTCTTTCCAACATCTGTAACTTGAGGTTTCGCAGGTTATATATGTGCATACTTAAAGATTATTGTTAATCAGTTTTTTGATTTGTGTAAAGAGAATCTACCTAAGCGGCTTAAAATCATGTATTTATCAATTTTTACGTAAATCTAACCATACCGATGAAAAATTTATGCAAAAATAAGTAGGTGTGCAAAATTTTATAAATTTTATCATTTAAGAATACATTTAATTTAACATGGTATTTTATATATTGTTTGCAATATAAATGTAATGACTCAAATTTTGTATCATTTTTTGATTTAAAATTGCATCATATACAAAATCAATTTCTATGTAATTTTGTATACCCACTAATTTTTGCGTAATCTTTTAATCTGTACGGTTGGATTTTCGAAAAAAACTATTGAAAATATGAATTTGAAAACGCTTAGGTAGAAAAATTTTCTGTTAGGGTTGATACATTTGGAATGATGATAACAAAATATTCAAGACAAGAATTTGATCATGATACCGAAGTTGATTGTCAGAAAGCTAGTTCACAGAAGATGATATATCAGGAAGCTAACTCGAAGGCATCTTATCTATCCAAGGTCTAAAAGCCACATCAAATGAATGGAAGATATTTTGTCATCAAGTTAGGAAGCAATTCAGAAGCAAGCCAACAGACGTCTAATCAAGCACCAAGTGTTTCAGTGGTAAGCCTGCCTAAACAACTCTGTAATGGTGAATCAATAAAGATGACAAGATGTTTTATCTAAAGATGAAGCTAAGTGTATCCGTTCTACGGATAAAGCTATGGAAATCTTATTTCATCTATGGATACGAGTTGAAAACATCAAATGCCATCAACGGATAGAAGCTGAGGACATCTTATCTCATCAACGGATAGAAGTTGGGAACATCTTATCTCATCTACGGATAAAAGCTGGGGACATCATATCTACGGATAAAAGCTGAAGGAAGTTGATCTACAGATACAGCTAAGGATGTCATGTTTTATTTATGGATGTAGTTAAGGAGGTCATGGTCTGTCTATGGATGCACCCAAGAATGTCATGTCTCATCTATGGATACAGTTATGGAATATTACTTCTACGGATATTCTGAGATTACCTTTCTACGGATAATTGACATAGAATGGTAGTCTACGGATAAGGAATTAATACGCCTACTGATGTTCATCTCATTTAACATGAAAAACAAATCTATGTAACGGAATCTTTTGAAGGTTTCTTTACTTAACAGGTTGAATGGAGGACAGTCTCAGAGATCATCATTACACACCCGTGACTAAAAGATGTTGGATAACGACGCAAAAGATGTATGGAATAGGGAGTCAAATTGTAAATATTCGAAGGCTCAAATTCCTACAAATGAAATGTGAAGTCATCTATTGTCCTTTATGTCTCGATGGATAAATAAGAGTTAAAGCAGCTACCTAGAAGTTTACCTTCTAACTGGACACAAAGGAAAAGCTTGACAAGCATGAAGACCTATATGCATTACTACATGTTCACTTATCTCAGCTGATAGTGACTTGACAGTCGGGCAACCAAGGAAAGGTCTCTTTCATGCAGATGTCACATCTCCTTCAGCCACTGCACATGAAATCTCCTCAAAGCATTTAGCTCCTACAATTCTCCATGTCTACTTCCTAGACATCTAATCTTTCTCCTTGAGTTAAAGTCTCGGTTAAAGAAATGAGTGGAACATTTGCCTCGAAAATCTCTGAATCTACTGTGCTCAGTTCAGTTTCTTCAAGGATTTTCTCTAAAGGGATTCTGTGTTGAACAAGTATAGTGGAAATATTTTTTTTTCTCCAAGTGTGACTCGGTAAAGAAGACATCAGTACCAAGCTACTTGTCAACCATCCTCTCCAGAATGGTAAGTAAGTGAGGTATGAATAAACTTCCTTATTTTTCTTGATGTCTCATATGCAGCCAGTGTTTAAATGACTTTCTTGAAAACTAAGTTTTCCAGAAAGAGTGAGAATTTTGTCCAAGTCAAAATTTACTTTATCGATGGATATCCTTATCCATAGATAGTCATTAATAACACTGGATTAGTTTCTTTGCTTTGTCTATGGGTACTGATCATCCGTAGATAATTTTCTACATCTATGGATACTACTTTTGCTCCTCTACGGATAGTGCAAAAAGGCAGTGTCTATGTTTGTAGAAAATTAAGATTTAAATCTCAGCCTTTGTAAGTCATATATCTTTAGATGAGATACGTGTAGTTTACATAATATATAGCATCACTGATTAGTAGCTTTGCTATTAAGCTGAAAAGCTCACGCTAAGTAGTTCTGAGGAGAGTAATGAGTATTCCCTTAAGAATTCTCATACCAATAATTGACAAAACTGAGTTGAATACCTTGGTAGGAAATTCATGTTTTGAAAAGTTAATTGGTGATCTCTCTCATGACTAAGTAACAGAATGCTAGAAATTATGTTAACCACGTGTTTATGTACTAGTACCTTAACTTTTCCTAGAATCTTTGTTGTATCTCAAGTGATTATCAACCATTCAGTACTTGATAATCCAAGAGATACTTTCTATGCTCTAATTGGCTGCCTAGATATTGATACTTGCAGGATAATCTCCTAATCAAGAAGACATAGCACAATTCATGCCAACTCCAAGGAAATGAGTTCAGGTCATGACTCAGAAGAAATGCTTAGCTTAATGTCAAATCAAAAGATGCAGCTGAAGCATCCAAGAATTTCTCAAAAGAGTCAAGTACACAAACCTCATGCACCATGCTATTGGAAGAAGTGATGTGCATGTTGTAGTGGAACTACACTGTGTTCCAAGGGAACAACATTTAACCAGATATCTTGCCAATGCTCTTAATGCAGCAATTCACTTGAGTTGACAAATGAGTTTGGTAGGTAATGACTTCTTATTCTCTTACATATCTGTGTTAAATGCATGCAGCCAGTGATTTCAATCTCTGAAATTATTTGTTTATTTTGTGTGCTTTATTTGTTTGTTTCTGTTTTGGTTATCATGACAAGTCAGTACAGTTGAATGATGTTATGCACTAAGTGAAGTTGTCTAAGAAATGATCCTCTGAGTAATATTCAATGAGATAGCAAGCTACTTCTCTAACTGATATTAAATAGTTGATCATCTCTAGACATTAACAAGCTAGTGCATTTTTGTTCTTTGATTTTTCCATGAATGAATATTCAGGGATATCATTTGTCAAATGTCATACATTTAATGAATGATTTCAGCTGAATAAGTGTCTCGAAAATTCAAATAACTTGTTTGCTACATTATTCAAAAGATATTGATTTTTATTAATGTTTCTTGTCTAGAGATTTTTGTTTAATTTTATTTAGCTGAATATATATATATATATGACCAGCTATTTAGTTTTATTCTTATCTTTATTCAAAATATCTTTGTCATGATAATCTTTGTAATCTGAGCCGAGGCACATTTTTTTTTCCACTCTAGGAACTCGAGTAGTCTCTTCATTTACACTAGAGCGATTTAATACATGTCTCTTCAGTTTCCCTAACCCCCGTTTAACCCTAGTTAAACACAAGGGTTATCTTGTAGCTCCCTGCCTATTTAAAGGCAAAGGTTGAGCTCTCTTCCTCATCTTAATCTCTAAACACTTCTCTAAAATGGCTTCTACAATTCTTGATATCAACCCCGAGGAGTTCAATGCATTGTCCACAGTGGACAAGATCTTTCTGCTGCAAGAAAAGATTGATCTCCTCATCCAGGAGGAGGAGGATGAGATTAGGAGGATGAGAGCTACTCTCAATGCTCTAATGGCTCGCAACCGCTGGGGAGGTTCTGATGGAGGCCCTGAAGGAGCCTCTGGGGAGGCGGCAGCAGCAGCGTAGCTGTTGTCTGACTGTCTCTCCGGGGGAGAGGGAATGGGACTGGGGGGCTGGGATGTTTTGTTCCAGTTTTTGTTTTTAAGTTTTTCTTGTAATGATGTAATTGATTTTTTTAATGAATTTAGGGGTTTTTCCCCTTAGTTTGTTATGTTGATTGTGTGATGAGATGCACTTGTTTATTTTCTTTCTGCACATTTGAACTCATTAACCTATTTAATCTCTGAAAATGGCTTGCATGTTAACTGGATTCAACACCTAACAAGAAGGACCTTAATCAATCATCTCAAAAACACAAACAAAACACGAGATTCAATTACACATTTCTTTTTCGATGGATTGATCAAAGTGTGCCTTATGAATATCAGTAGACCTTTAGTTCTACAACTTTGATTAAGTTATCAAGAAGCCCTAAATTGTTCACCTAACAGACTAGTGAGCTCTTTGAGCTACACAACAACTGTTTCATTTGTTTTGCATGAACTTAATGAAGAAACATCGGAAGAAAACTTGAAGAAATTTGAAAGAATTAGACAAATCTAATCAAGTTAGGTATTTGTAGCTTCTGATGGTCTTTGTGAGGAGGTTGTCACAATTAACGGGAAAACTGATAATCTTGGACTTTAGGAGAATAAACCTTCAATGGAGAAGGCTCTTAAAAGTTCATCACTGATAAAGGGAAGGTAATCATTTAATCTTTATCAGACTCTCACTTGCTAAAATCTATATCATTTTTCTTTGCCTTTTCAAAAACTGAGATGAGAACTGATTGGAATGACCCCCAAGTTCTCTACCCTATCAGTTACACCCTAACTGTAATAAACAACTCATAACCCCCTCTACAGTTTCTCAACAAACCGTAGTTGCAAAATTCTAGAAAATCTCAACCAGTGGGGAGTGATGAAGGAGTTAAGTGAGGGTGAGGGCAGTGGTGAACATCAAGAAACCACTAGAAGAAATGTGAGGGTGAGATTACTAGCCAAACTGCCTTATGTCTTCTCAAAAAGGCATAATGGTTCAAAAGGATTAGCTCTAGTTTGGTTGTAGTCTCTCAAAAGACTATGATCATTGAAAAATGCTCTTATCCAGGAGCACTAATGAGTGAATGGGACACTGTGTGCAAAATGTGGTTTATTATCATTTCTGTCTCTTGAAGTAGAAAGAAAATATATGCACAGGCACAGGGGGAGCACACACTATTTTTAAATTTAGTTTGATGCATCTTCTTCAAATGTGAGGATGCAGTCCCCAGTCCATTTCATTAAGTGATAACTGCAACATTCAACTCATCAGTACTTGATTCTCCATTTTCTGAACTCTTGGAGAAGCTCCACTCACCTAGTGATCATTCTCTTTCAGAGAATTCATTGGATCACTAGTCTCTTTTTGATGATCTTGATGTAAACACTGTGCACTTAATGTCACATTCAATCTTCACAGAACTTACATCAATTTCTACTTCACAAGCCCATTCTTCAAAATCCTCTATGGATATCCTTCATCCGTAGAATGGTGTCTCTCAATCTACGGATAAGCCTAACCAACGATTATCCGTAGACGTTAATATTGATTTCCATGACTCTTTCTTGAAAAATCATTCGGCTCATTCCAACTGAGTATCAAGGAATTCAATATAGTTGAGACATCTATAGGTTTGTGGGAAGGGAGAGAGTGAAGTGGCTGACTTGAGACCAGACAAAAGGAGATGGAGAGAATAAGAGGCATGATATTTCTTCCAGCATGGCAAAATGAGAGTTTTTGAGTACCCCTTTAGTAAGGGAAGGTGAGTTGTGTGAAGTGAGCCAGGATGAGATCCTGATGCAAGAATAGAGAGATTTCTGAGAGAAATCTTTCGATCCTTGAAGTGTTGGATTCCTGTACCCAGATATCTTATTCAGTAACTAAGTTAATGACTCTTATATCTTACTTGCTGATAACAAAAAGGGGAGAAGATAGAGAAGATAGGTTGTTCTCAGGAGGAGTTAGAAGGAGATCTCAGACTTCAGAATTTCTCTACTCTCGATTACAATCTATTGGAACCCCTTAGAAGAAGGTATAGACTAAGTTACAGGAAAGTATCTGGAATCTGACAGCTTCAAGTTATTATTTTTCTTTTTGCAGCATCATCAAATTCTGTCCAGTATTAATCTCTATCTGAGGATCACTGAGAACATTGAAGGGTTTTGTTATCACCAATTTAAGGATTTATGCAAGTTCTAACAGTCATAAATAAGGGGAGATTGTTAGGTTTGATACATTTGGAATGATGATAACAAAATATTCAAGACAAGAATTTGATCATGATACCGAAGCTGATTGTCAGAAAGCTAGTTCACAGAAGCTGATATATCAGGAAGCTAACTCGAAGGCATCTTATCTATCCAAAGTCTAAAAGCCACATCAAATGAATGGAAGATATTCTTTCATCAAGTTAGGAAGCAATTCAGAAGCAAGCCAACAGACGTCTAATCAAGCACCAAGTGTTTCAGTGATAAGCCTACCTAAACAACTCAGTAATGGTGAATCAATAAAGATGACAAGATGTTTTATCTAAAGATGAAGCTAAGTGTATCCGTTCTACGGATAAAGCTATGGAAATCTTATTTCATCTATGGATACGAGCTGAAAACATCAAATGTCATCAACGGATAGAAGCTGAGGACATCTTATCTCATCAACGGATAGAAGCTGGGAACATCTTATCTCATCTACGGATAAAAGCTGGGGACATCATATCTACGGATAAAAGCTGAAGGAAGTTGATCTACAGATACAGCTGATGATGTCATGTTTTATTTATGGATGTAGTTAAGGAGGTCATGGTCTATCTATGGATGCAGCCAAGAATGTCATGTCCCATCTATGGATACAGTTATGGAATATTACTTCTACGTATATTCTGAGATTACCTTTCTACGGATAATTGACATAGAATGGTAGTCTACGGATAAGGAATTAATACGCCTACTGATGTTCATCTCATTTAACATGAAAAACAAATCTATGTAACAGAATCTTTTGAAGGTTTCTTTACCTAACAGGTTGAATGGAGGACAGTCTCAGAGATCATCAATACACACCCGTGACTAAAAGATGTTGGATAACGACGCAAAAGATGTATGAAATAGGGAGTCAAATTGTAAATATTCGAAGGCTCAAATTCCTACAAATGAAATGTGAAGTCATCTATTGTTCTTTATGTCTCGATGGATAAATAAGAGTTAAACAGCTACTTAGAAGTATACCTTCTAACTGGACACAAAGGAAAAGCTTGACAAGCATGAAGACCTATATGCATTACTACATGTTCACTTATCTCAGCTGATAGTGATTTGACAGTTGGGCAACCAAAGAAAGGTCTCTTTCATGCAGATGTCACATGGGCTTGGAAGCTAGGTCAATTGCATGGACTTAGTAATTCTTGAAGAGAGAAGCACACTCAATTAGAAAGCACCATTTGGGACTATACAAGTTTATCTATGATGTCAGCCAAGGCATTTCCCGAATAGGATAGTATCTGAGACGAGCATGTGAACGAGCAGAACCAAAAATGTAATATTTTATTATGTTGTAGGTTTTGTTTGTAACACACAGTCGATGTATATAAGAATGTGTGGAGTAGCATAGATTATGCATGTGAAGAGAGCACAAAGCTGAATGAAAAACACTTAGGCTTTCTTTCATCATCTGTATAAGCAGCTGGAGTTTGTTGAAAAACAAAACCAATGAATTCTTCAATATACACCTCAGGTGGGCTTTTTCCGAGAAACCCACCTGAAAAGTTTAAAAAGTTTGTTTGTCTCCTGCATTTCTTTTTAACTCGAAGAATTCATTTATGTTCACGGCTTGACTCAATTTTAGTTAATTTGCAACCACATATGCTCATACTGTAAAAAGTCTGAATTTTTTTGTAAAATTAACTAGATTGTATTCAACCCCCCCCCCCCCCTTCTACAATCTAGGTTGCATTTGCTCCGAGAATAACATTTTCTACCATTTGATATGTTGGAACACAAATAGAGACCTATTGTATATTGTAATAGGCTGCAAAAGAAAAGTTTGTGGATACAATTTTTTCTAATTTGTTTTAGTTGATTTCTATATTTAATAATAATTATATTGAATGTTATCTTTTTATGTAGTTTTTGATATATTCTTTTTGTGATTTTGGAAATTAATCAGTTATTCAATACTATTATCTCATAATTTTTTTTAATTAATCATATTTAGAGAATTGAATTTCTTTATTTACATTCAAATTCATAGTAAAAACAATAAATATATAAAAATCAATCATGTTCAGAATTCAATTAAACAAATGTTAAGTTTTTTTCTTAACTAAACTAAAATTGAAATCCCTTGCTTACATTCAAATTCACAAGAAAGACAATTATTATATAAAAATCGATTATGTTTACATGATTAACCTTTTATATTATAACATGTACGCACTAAAAACGTTTTATTATGACGTCTAAAAATATTTAAGAAATTTGTAATTTTGTGATAATACAAATAGTTGAAGTTTGAAGTGGTGGTTAATAATTAAATTTTTATTATTGCTTAATTTTATTATTTTTAATTTATATGTATTTTGTGCAATGGGCGTCGACTGAAATAAGTATGACACAAAATCGTTTTATAAAGTCTAGGGATATTTAAGAAATTTGTAATTTTTGTTATGATACTAATAGTTGAAGTTTGAAGCACTGGTTAATACTTAAATTTTATTGTTGCATTTTTTAGTATTTTTTTTATTTGTATTTACATATGCAACGGGCGTCGGCTCAAAAAACATTGCACAAAATCGGCATATAAAGTCCAGAGATATTTAAGAAATTTGAATTTTTGTGATAATACGAATGGTTGAAGTTTGAAGTGGTGGTTAATACTTAAATTTTATTATTTGTATTTGATAAAAAATAAGTTGACATCTTAAAATATGTAAACTTTTTTAAATAATTAAAAGAATAAAAATTAGTTTTAAAATAAAGAATAGTTAAACTTATTTTATTTATTATAACTTTTTAAAATAATTAGGACATTAAAATAGGTTTAAAAATAAATAGGTCTGTTTCTCGAACCAAGTATATGGTATTAACTGAATTTTGTTAAGAAAAAATAAGTCCATTTAGAAATTTTATTTATATATACATCTATATATCTATACTATAAAAGATGAAACATTAAAAGTTTTGGTACCTGTTTTTGGTACGGTACGGTACTTGTGTAAAGCATAATGTAACATAAGATGTAAAAGAGATAACTACAACTCAACCAAGGACAAGACAGACAATAATATTAACAGAAGCACAGGAATCCAGGATCAATGAAGATAAGGTAAACTAAAAAAATCAAAATACGTTATGTATTCTTGAAGTCCGTAAACAGGTCACGGAAAGAAGTTCATGAAAATGTTCAAGCCTCAGTGACATCAAAAGAAACAAGACTTTCAAGACGACAGAAGTATGTGAATGATTTAGAGTCAGTACCACAGGATTCCAGTGATGAAGCAATCAAGAATGCAGCGACTTGTCAATTGTATTGAAATGAAGATGTGAAGGTTTGAATCACTGTTAGTCGTCTGTGAACCAGACCGTTGCACGAGGCGTCAACACATACGAGGATGATCTACATATCTATTCTACAGAAGAAATTGATACAGTCAGACTTGGTTCTCCCTGAAAGTTCTAAGGAATTTATAGGAGAAAACAGGTCAGAACAGGATACGTCCAAACAGCTACAGGAACCCACTGAGCCAAAGTTATGAAAATAATAAACCCGAAAGAAATGCAGGTTGAGATATTTGGAAAGATGGAACCCCGGTTGGAATTGATATATGGTTTGCTAAGCAAAAGGAGTCCAGTTCCAGACACTCACAGACCGCAGCTTGGACTATAAGGATTTAAATAAATAATTAAATATTTTATTTAATTAGAAAATTATATTTATAAATATCTACATATTATTAGATATTTATTTATATATTTTCTGGATTAAATTAATTATTTATTTATTAAGATTAGAAGCTGTGCGGGTCGAAAAGCAATTTTAAGGAGCTGTCAGACTACAGGACGAATTACACAAAAGGACGAAATAAGCCCCTTTGGTTTTTCAAATTGGCCAGGTGATAGTTCGATAGTTTTTGTTTAAAACAAAAGATTGATAGTTTTTGTTTTAAAACAAAAGATTCGATAGTTTTTGTTTTAAAACAAAAGATTTGATAGTTTTTGTTTTAAAACAAAAGATTCGATAGTTTTTGTTTTAAAACAAAAGATTTGATAGTTTTTGTTTTAAAACAAAAGATTCGATAGTTTTTAATTATTCTAAAAAGTAGATTGGACACCTGCTGCATTCTGATTGGTCGAAGCAAAATCTATCGGAAGATTGGTTTTGAAAAGTCTACAATTAACAGAGAGAAGAATGTGTCTTCTTCAGTCTGGCTATTTTCATAGTAGCAATCACGGAGAGAGGATTTTGAGCCGGAGAAGATCAGAAAATTTATAGTGCTCAGAATTCGATCAAAGTATTGATTATGAATAGCCTAGAACTCATTGAAGTTAATCTACGGATTAGAAATTGTAGCACCCCTCGAGGTTTATATTTATAAAAAGATATATTCCCCGAAACTTGATTTGATTTGGTGTGTTTGATTTCGTTATAGAACTGAATGAATCATCCGCGAACGGAATTGAATTATTTGTGAGTATCGTATTCAACCCCCCCCCCCCCCCCCTCTACGATACTTCGGGACCTAACAATTGGTATCAGAGCTTGTTAATCGACATACAGATTAGATCCGGGTATTTCAGACCAGTCAGACAAGAATTCTGAGGAGGCCAACTTCTAAATAAATTTATTTTATGAATTTATATTTTAATAAGTTTATTTTATAAATTTAAGTTAAAATGAATTTATCTTATAAATTTAATTTAAATAAGTTCATTATTTAAACTTGAATAAGTTTATTTGATTAACTTAATTTAAATAAATTTATTTTATAAATTCAAGTTAAATAAATTTATATTTTAAACTTAAGTAAATTTAATTTATGTTATGAATTTATTTTAGAGGTGCGGCACAGAGCAATTTGTAGTGTGCTAAAGAGACCCCTTACAATTTAGGTGGCCAATTTGAAGATGAGGTGACTTCGATAGTTTTTTTTCTTAAACTATCGAAGTGGTTTTTTAATGCTCTTAACAAAAATGGCCAGCTTTACAAAAACACCCCGAATTAATATATTTCTGAGTTATTTATTTATTTCGAATATTTGTTAAAAAAAATTTCTTAAATTCTAATTTTTCTTAAATATTAATTTACATGATTTAATTTTTAAGAATTCGAAATTCTTGAAAATTAAATGTTTTGTAAATATTTATTTTTGATTAATTTATTTTTAAGGAAAATTAAAAATTCTGAATATTTAAATTTTTCTTAAGTATTAAATTGAGGGTGTTCAAGGGCTTGTAGAAGAAGATTCCTCCGGGTGTTAGAGAATTGAACGGACAAACCAACATCTCAGTAACGAGCATTATTGTTGGAACCTCATAACAGAATAGAAGAATTACTAGTAGCTGAATCAGAAGAAGCTCAGGTAGAAAACCTCGAGAGACTAGACTAAAGATCAGTGTTTCACTTGTCAAGGAAGTTTAGTCACATCAGATTCAGAAGGAGTACAAAAGCCACATACATGGATCAGACTTATTTATTACGAAGCAAAGATTCTTCAGGATTCAGTTCAAAGAGGTAGTTACAGACTGAGATGGTAACAAAAACAAGAGTGATAGTTTCAACTATGATAAGAACTATGTAACGAGAAACTATCAGGGTGTGCTACACAATGAAGAAGCCTAACAAACAAAGAAGAATAGGGACTCAGTTAATAGCTGAAACAGAAGTGGAATGCTTTGTTGAAGAAGCATCAGCACAAAACTTATGTTGCTTAAGGAAAGTGTTGGGATGGATTAGATGACGAGAAGATCATGGATATCTTGCTTTCATAGCAATCTCTGAAGATGATTCACCTCACATATCTCAGGTATCTTTTCCTTGAACCAATGCAGTATTTAATTCTCAATATTCAAAGCATGTACATAGGAGATCTTATATATGTGTGTATGAATATTTGTAGAATAAGATTTGCAAGTGAGATAGAAGCTTTCTTAAGAAACAACTCTTAGTTTTAGGGGTTAAGTTTCTGGCACATAAGACCTTAGTAAAGCTAAGTTTCAGTATCCCTAGTAGAACAAGATTTACTCATTTATTCTGCATTGTTTGTTAAGGGATAATCAGTTTGAAGGATGGAGGAATTACCTTTAGAGTCAGTAGAATTTGTAGAACACCAAGCTGTATCTAAAACTGACTTAGGTAATAGAGAAAGTTAGATGCCATACAACAACAGAATGGATTAGATAGAATTAGTGATTTAATTGTTAATTCTTTTATTCCATGTGTGCTTAGAAAATTATTGAATATCTGTAAATCTACTTGCTACCTGTTACACTTGTGTATATTGGTTAAAGTAGAAAGTACTGAATTTTCTAAAATGTAGAACATGCCTAATTTGCACATCTCTTATCTGCAATGTCAAAATGCTCAATGTATGCCATTTATTCTTATTAACATGTTTGCTTATTTAAATATTATGAATGCATCTCTTAGAACTTGCATTAATCATAGAAAAAGCATGTTTAAGAATCACATTGGAGCAACGACTGCAAGGTCAGTCAGAGATAAGAAAAAGCATGTATAGGTTGAAGCTGTTGTTACCACTTTTAAAAGCAAAATCTCTAATCCATCTGGACCCAAGCAAATAAGTTGGGTACCAAGAACTGTCAATCCATTTGTGAGTGCAGGCAAATCAGGTTAATCGATTTATATGCTTTCTTGGTCTTTACTACTGAAGACATATGATCGAAGAAAGATCTTGCCATCAAATGTGATTGAGAAAGCTGTTCCGTCAATAATCTTTGGAGATGACAGCAAAGGTTTTCATCACGGGACATGGCTACGTTTGAAATGGAATGTCATCATGTTTACAATAATTGGTATCATTGATAACAACTAATAATTGGAGTCAAGGATAACAATTAGAAGCAACTCTCTTGCTGAAGATTCAAAGCACAAATCTTTTTATTCAATGAAGGAGCAGTGTTTTATCTCAAGCAGGAAGGTTGAGAAGCTCTCACCCTTGCATGACAATACAAGGAACTCTTTTCTAAAAATGGTATTGGTGAGAGGACTGCCTCATCTGGGATTCAAGCTAGATGAAATATATGAGGCATGTCATTAAGGGAAGTCAAAGAAACATCACAGAAAAGCTATAATGTGATAAGCATTACTGAGCCGCTTCAGATGATACGTATGGAACTCTACGGACTAGTTAATGTCTTATCTACAACAAAGTAAAGATATACTTCAGTGATGGTTGATGACTACTCTTAATACAAACTGGTGTTGTTTATTCAATCTGAAGGACAGGACATCACAGATGAGATTAATCACATTTCCATGATCAGTAACAAATACAGGAAGACCCTGAATTGGCCAATAGAAGCAAACTCTGAATTTCTTTCAGGGGTTTGAAGGAAATTGTTCTACAAGTAAGCATCTTGGCAAGATTGGCAGCTAAGGCTCTTAAGGATATTTTCCTCGGCTAATCAGTGGAATCTAAAGCTTACAAGGTAAATTTGATTAATCAACAAGAGGTGATTGAAAGTCTGAATATGATGTTCAACAACTCCAAGCTCTCAGCTGTTATGTGTGAAATTAATGGTAATGATGATTCAAATCCAAGCAGTGGTAATGGTAGTTTAACTACACAGCTCAGTAATTCAACAGAACCACTCAGCGAGGATGAGGATTCTCAGGAAATCCCAGCAACAGCTTAGGGGGAGCAAAAGAAGGATCAATTAGTCAGATCAACACCACAATGAATATCTAGAGGACACTTCAAGAACGTATCTGTCAAGACAAAGGGTTTTGATTCAATATCATTCCTGATGTCTAGTTCTTAGTGATCCTAGTGGTGGAGTAAAGACTGGAGCTATAGAGTATGAATGATTATTTTCTTGGTTTTCTTTCTGAAGAAGAAACAAAGAAAGGTAAAGAAGCTCTGATGGATCCAGATTGGGTGATTGCAAAGCAAAATGAACTCAATCAATCTGAAAGGCAGAAAGTTTGGAAGCTGGTACCCAGGCCTAAGGGAAAATCTGTTATTGGAACAAGATGGGTATCCAGAATACTGGATGAAGTTGGCATTGTTATGAGGGACAAGGCCAAACTGGATGCTAGGTTACTATTAGGAAGCAGTATCTAACAAGAAGCACCAGTGACGAGACTTGAGGATATCAGGATATATATGGCACCTGCTGCATATTCAAACTTTAATATCTATATGGTGAATATGATCAAGTGCACTCCTAATTGGTGAGATAGTAGAAGAAGTCAATGTACAACAGATCCTGGCATTTGCTGTTGCAGATCAATTGGACGTTGTATAACTTCTCTTCACAAGATCACTACAGATTGGTATGAACCGGTATCAATACTCAAGCAATCGTCAAAGACATGGTATGACACTCTAACTGAACTTTTACAGAATATGAATTTATTAGAGTTCTCATAAGGCACAAACATAATGTCATATATGTGCAGTGATATCATGATTATATTATATGTTGGTCTACTAACGAAAACTTGTGCAAGAAATTTGCCAAGTCATTGCAGAGAATGTACAAGATGAGTATGTTGGGAAAGTTGCAATTCTTTTTGGATTTACTTTGAGCAAGCCAGAAGATTAAGTCTTTTAGGAGCACAAGTAAGCCAAAAGAGTGATGGCAATAAAAGTAAGTCAAGAATCTTTTGAATGTGCACAATTGAGAAGATTCTAGACATGCCAAGACTCCCTACCAACATCAGCCACTAAAGCTTGATCAGGACAAATCAGGTAAAAGACAGAAATGACAAGCTAGAGAGGTATGCGTCTCATTAAGTTATTAGCTGTAAATTGACAACACATATTGTATTCTCAAGTTGCCAATGTGCAAGGTTCCAAGTGGATTTCAAAAATCTAGTCTTATAGTTATCAACATGATTTTGAGATATCTTAAGGGAATACCAAATCTCAGTATATGGTACCCTAAAGATACTTGTTAACATGTTTAGCTATTTAGATATAAAATACGCAGGTTGTAAGAAAGACAGGAGAAGCATCTCTGAATGACAGGAGGTGCATCTCTAGAAGCTGTCAACTTCGTGGAGGAAGATTGATTTCTTGTTATTATTTCAGGAAATAACTTTATCTCCAACAACTCTGTGGAACAATCCACGACAATGCACCTTGACAACAGGTATCATTTCTTTCGAGAGCATGTCTTCAATTCATAGAGTAACTTGCAGACACGCACCTGATTTGAAAATCTCATCTGCAAGAAACTCTTAAATAAGTTCACAAGTATAAAATTGTTCATATTTTAAGGACTTGTGAATTTATTTAACATCCAGTCCTCATCTTAATAATTTAGTGCTAATATCTAACTCATAGATATTTAGTACTAATTTATTATTATTTATTTAATGAAATTTGAATTATGGAAATTGAAGCAGTTCAATATCTTATTTGCTCCATAATTTAAAATACATAAAATAAATATGCAGCATAATTTATTGGATTTTAATTGGTTAATATCATTCAATGATATTTAGTCGATTTTATTCTGAGAAAATTGTGAATTTTCTGTTGACAATTGATTTTGGTAAATTTGAAAAGATTTATTAGAATTAAAACTTGATAGGAAATAAAACAGTCTAAATTTTAAAACAAGAACAGGTTTTAAAATGAAGACAGAAGCAAAAAATATCGAATTTAGGAAATTCGATAGTTTTTCAAGTACATAGATAAATCTATCGAAATAAATTTTCGATAGTTTTTGAAAAGGAAAAAGAAAAACTATTGAAAACATTTCTCGATACTTTTTGAGGAAATTTTGAAAAAGCATCGAATTGAATTTCATTATTCTTTATCTAAATTCTCGATGGTTTTTGAATTAAAATGAAAATCTATCTGAGAGAATTAATTTTTCCTTTATTTTAATTCTCGATAGTTTTTCCACAAAGGATCCCTCGATAGTTTTTCAAGCTTTAAAAGGTAACAAGTTCGATAGTTTTTCAGAAAAACTTTTTAAATTCTGATTTTCAAACTCTTCGTTATTTTTCAAAATTTATCGAAGTAAAGTTGACAGTTTTACCCCCAACTGAAAACCATCGAACATACTATTAAAAAACATCGAACACTGTAAAGACAATATTGCCCCTGTCAATTCAATAAGTATTTAACAACCCCTTACGTTTTTTTTTTCTTATTATCAGATCTAAGGGCTTTTGTTTATACTTACTAGAATACATATAACCAAGAATATCACTGCCTCAAGAACTTGTTTCTAAGAAAACTATTTTCACTATTGTTCTTTAGAAGTTAATTGTTTTCAATTGATTTCTTCAGATAATTCTGATTATTTGTGTTACCAAAAGTAGGGTTCTTGATAATAGTGATTCGAAGTTGTGTTTATTAAGAAAAAGGGGTAATTTTTGTTTTAAGGGTATTTTGTGTCAAGTTTGATTAATTAGCAATAATTAATTAAATTTAATTGGTTTTAGTTTTGGTTTAAAAGTAACCAAGACTAATCATGTCTCGTTTCAAAACTTGCAAGCCATTACGAATTTACAGTTTCGTGCATGGGCAGAGTTTCTGAACACACGTTCATTAGTGGCATATGCCTTGAGTACTCCCGTAGTCCTTTGCATCGATCAATTGACTGCGTTGTACACAACCGCCACGGATACAAGTGAGAATAACGTAAGATCCTTCAGTTTTGTTGTGCCAGGGGGCAGAACAATAAGGGTGACGGAACATGACTTTAACAGAATACTACATTTTTCTATAGAAAACCATGTTCCGGATCCCACAACTGAGGAGATACATGCTTTCTTCACTCTCATAAGAAGTCAACAACCTAACTTCTTTGTGGGAGAGTTCCTTAAGCATTACCTGACATGGGACCACTGGATGAAAGAACATGCATAGATGATGTGCTTTGTTTCTATCCTAGGTTCCTACAGCTAATTCTCAATGATATCTTAACAGATGATGAGCGTGAGACATTCGCCAAAGAGGAGACCATGGAGTGCATGAAGATGAGGAGCAATGCAATAACCGCTCTGATAAGAAAGAATATCTTCCAGGGGTACCCACTGTTCAAACTTGAATATCTAAGAACGGTGCCCCTAACACTTCTACCCCCAGGGGAACAGGTAAATGAAGGTAATAATCCTCAACCTGAACTGGCTCCTGAACCACAACAATGGATGTTGATCCAGAGCCCTCAGTGGTCATCCAGACCATGAGATTGCAACCCACAATCTCTAACCACGGTCGAAGAGCCTTTGGAAGAGCCAAATGAAACCACAAACGAACCTCCTTACCCTCCTATACCCAATATTCAGACATCCATGAGTGTAGAGGGAGATAGTGCCAAAGCAGCACCACATAAGGAGATACGCCATTCAACAACAGCTCTGCCTTACTCTAAAAGGAGAAGAACAAAAACGAGGCAACTGTTGAAACTTCATTTCAATCATCCAAAGCGCCCTTTATTGATTTTTCTGATGCTGATTGGACTACGCTAACGAAAGCTATATCTGAACCAATAGCTCAATCAAGTAAGGAAGAATTGACGGAAGCAACTGGTGTTCCGACCATATTACGGTCAGGTTCACTGGTTGAAGGTTCTAAGAACCAAAGGTCTTCACAGACGTCGAGAGAAGGCTTTGACCTAAATGCAAAATCTAAAAGGTCATTGTCTACCTCCCCAGATGGAACATATCTGGATCCTGTGGGTAAAGGGTCTGACGTAGGTGCAGATCGGCAACTCGGTGACAATGAATCAATTTTAATTGAGGAGTCTGCTGAGGTAAAGTCTTCACAGACTATTGGGGAAGATTGGGATCTCTGCTGTTAAAAAGAGCCTGTTTCTAACCCCCTAGAGATTTAAACTCTAGATCCTTCAAAGGATACATCATCCACGGATGATCAGCAACTTGGCTTAACCAAGGACGGGGACTTGCGAAGCCCCATTGCACCACCGGTGACCTCCTTAAGGACGGCTACGGTGTTTTCTTCTGCAGGTACAACTAGCACAAAGGGATTGAGTGAAACAAAAACACTTACACCTAGCCTGAGTGGGAAAGGAAAAATGAGTGAAACACCGACAGAAACGTTGAGTGTACACCCAGAGCCAAATGTGAGGAGTGACACCCTAACCCTTTCAAATATTGATGATTTGCTATTACCGAGAGGTACATGTTCAATCCACCCTCAAGGAGATGACAGTTCATAACAAACAAGGAAATCCACTATGGAAGAACTGGTCGAATTGAGGACTGATGTCAAAGAGAATCAATGTGACGGGGTACAGTCTATTTGGAATATGCTGAGGAACCAACAACCCGGACCTTCACAAAAACAACCTGATCCTTCTACTACCTTTTGGAATGAGGATAACTTCGTCGAGGATTCCTCAACTAAGGGGGAGAAAGTTGGAGAAGGGGAAACAAATGAAGTGACTAATGAAGGTTGGCAAACAACTGGATGGGGAGTTTGGGAAACCAATGAAGCTATTCAAGTTAGACAGTACTGGATTGAGGACATTGTACTAGAAGAAGAAAGTGAAGAGGGATTTGAATTCATGCAAGAGCAACCGAATCAGGAGGAGCATGAGCCAAAGAAGCAAATTCTCTATCACTAAGAGAGAAAGACACCACTAAAGGTGATTCTCATCAAGATCCAAAGAACTACAAAGCTAAATGAACTGCTCCGTGAGCATGTTAAGGAAATCTTGATGAAGGTCAGTCCAGAGATTACTGAAAACCCTCCTATGGTTAGATTCATGACGAATGACTTGTTCAGAATCTGCTACATGACGGAGGACAAACTGAGAGATTACCCAAACGAATATCTAATATCAGTTGAGAAGTATCTTAGATCCACTAGATTCACATCAACGGAGAAGGACAAAAGCAGCCGACACTCTAAGAAAATATCTTATGGAGAATGTTCCCTACTATAGGAAGAGAGTGGAGAAATGATTGGAAGTGCTTCCCAGACTACCAAACATGCCAAAGCTGAACAAGAAAGATGTTAACATTGCATGGCTGTGGGCTGGAGTGGGTCAAGAGGTTGGATATATTGGAAGACACATCCTAGGAGTAATCCTTAAACCTGGAGAACCACTGCACTATCTATCAGTGATTGATTATCAAGCTGCTAACTCCGATCCAATGAGCGAAGAAGGTGAGATTGGAATGGACTGAAAAACAGAAGCAAAGAACAACAGAACTATCAGCTCAGACAGGAGGAGCAACTTCAATGTGAAAAGGTTTATTGTTTCTTTGATTTATGAAATCTGGAAAGTATATATATCTGATCCAGAATGCATTAATATTATTACGCTGTCTTACTTTAAGTAGTTTCATGTTTCCTTAGTTAGTTGAGTTATCCTCGAAGTATTTGCTTGTCGAACTCTATCCAATCAAATAGGCGGAGATTGTAAAGCATAATGTAACATAAGATGTAAAAGAGATAACTACAACTCAACCAAGGACAAGACAGACAATAATATTAACAGAAGCACAGGAATCCAGGATCAATGAAGATAAGGTAAACTAAAAAAATCAAAATACGTTATGTATTCTTGAAGTCCGTAAACAGGTCACGGAAAGAAGTTCATGAAAATGTTCAAGCCTCAGTGACATCAAAAGAAACAAGACTTTCAAGACGACAGAAGTATGTGAATGATTTAGAGTCAGTACCACAGGATTCCAGTGATGAAGCAATCAAGAATGCAGCGACTTGTCAATTGTATTGAAATGAAGATGTGAAGGTTTGAATCACTGTTAGTCGTCTGTGAACCAGACCGTTGCACGAGGCGTCAACACATACGAGGATGATCTACATATCTATTCTACAGAAGAAATTGATACAGTCAGACTTGGTTCTCCCTGAAAGTTCTAAGGAATTTATAGGAGAAAACAGGTCAGAACAGGATACGTCCAAACAGCTACAGGAACCCACTGAGCCAAAGTTATGAAAATAATAAACCCGAAAGAAATGCAGGTTGAGATATTTGGAAAGATGGAACCCCGGTTGGAATTGATATATGGTTTGCTAAGCAAAAGGAGTCCAGTTCCAGACACTCACAGACCGCAGCTTGGACTATAAGGATTTAAATAAATAATTAAATATTTTATTTAATTAGAAAATTATATTTATAAATATCTACATATTATTAGATATTTATTTATATATTTTCTGGATTAAATTAATTATTTATTTATTAAGATTAGAAGCTGTGCGGGTCGAAAAGCAATTTTAAGGAGCTGTCAGACTACAGGACGAATTACACAAAAGGACGAAATAAGCCCCTTTGGTTTTTCAAATTGGCCAGGTGATAGTTCGATAGTTTTTGTTTAAAACAAAAGATTTGATAGTTTTTGTTTTAAAACAAAAGATTCGATAGTTTTTGTTTTAAAACAAAAGATTTGATAGTTTTTGTTTTAAAACAAAAGATTCGATAGTTTTTGTTTTAAAACAAAAGATTTGATAGTTTTTGTTTTAAAACAAAAGATTCGATAGTTTTTAATTATTCTAAAAAGTAGATTGGACACCTGCTGCATTCTGATTGGTCGAAGCAAAATCTATCGGAAGATTGGTTTTGAAAAGTCTACAATTAACAGAGAGAAGAGTGTGTCTTCTTCAGTCTGGCTATTTTCATAGTAGCAATCACGGAGAGAGGATTTTGAGCCGGAGAAGATCAGAAAATTTATAGTGCTCAGAATTCGATCAAAGTATTGATTATGAATAGCCTAGAACTCATTGAAGCTAATCTACGGATTAGAAATTGTAGCACCCCTCGAGGTTTATATTTATAAAAAGATATATTCCCCGAAACTTGATTTGGTTTGGTGTGTTTGATTTCGTTATAGAACTGAATGAATCATCCGCGAACGGAATTGAATTATTTGTGAGTATCGTATTCAACCCCCCCTTCTACGATACTTCGGGACCTAACAACTTGCCTTATAATTACCGTACCGTACCAAAAACAGGTATCAAAACTTTTAATGTTTCGTCTTTTACAGTATAGATAGATAGATAGTATAGATTGATTGATTTTATATATTTTTTTCTTAAATAATTAATATTTAAAATTTTACAAAAATATTATAGGGTCGCCACGAAGCGCGGCTTAGTCGACTAGTACTTATATAAAGGAGAAGACGAGGGCGGTGATGTGACGCCTCTCAAATCGCTTCGATATATTTTTCTAATTTTTTCAAATTTTTGAATAATTAATGTAAAAGATTCGAAAATATCTCAATTTAATTTAAAATCTTTACTAATGGAGGAAACTAAATATACAATTATAATATTCTTGTCTTCAAGATCTTTATTAATGGAGGAAACTAAATATACAATTCTAATATCCTTGCCTTTAAAATCTTTGCTAATGGATGAAACTAAATTTATAATTTTAATAGTCTCATAAATTATTTTATTAGAAAATATCTTAATTGTATTTTAAATTTTTACTAATGGAGGAAAGTAAATATACAATTTTAATATTATTGTCTTTATAATATTAGATAAATTCTCAATTTCCTTTTTACTATTTTCTAACGGAGGAAACTAAATATAGTATGTTAATATTCTCATAAACGCTCTCTATTGATCCAATCAATACTTATATAAAGGAGAAGATGAGTGCGATGATGTGGCGCCTCTCAAATCGCTTCGATATATATATATACTTCTATAAATATAGTTTTCAAATTAGTTACCTAATTGAGTCATTTTTAAAATGAGCGACTAATTTGATACATTTGAACCAAATGAGTGATGACTTTGATAATTATCTCTTTCTTTAATACTATCTTTCAAGGAAGGAAGTTAAATATGTTATGTTAAAAATGATTTGCTTGACTGTCAAAAAACAAATCTTCAAATAGAGGAAACTAATTATACTATATTAATATTCTCCTAAACTTATTCCACGAGTCCAATTTATTTACTAATTTTTATTTAATATCTTTTAATCGAGGAAAATAATAAAGAAGACGATTTGTAAGGTGCTAGACAATTTGAGTATAAAATATCTAAATTGGCTTTTAAATCTTTAGTAATGGAAATATTAATTAACTTATATTCTCCCAAACTTTCTTTATTATCTTAATATTGTCCTAATATTTATCAAGTCAAATTACCATGTTGATATTTTCTTAAGCTTTCTTTTGAACTTAAAGTTACCATTTTAATATTCTCATATATTTTTTCTTGAAGTTCTAAAATTTATCTTGAAATAATATTATCATCTTTACATTCTCCTAAAAAAATTATTAGAAATTATGTTCTTATAATTTTTTTGTAAAAAAACCCACGTTTAATTTATCTATATAATTTACATATACATTAAAAATCATTTTTTTAAAAAAATTTACCTTCTAATTATGTAGAAGATAATACTTACAGAAAATGCAAGTTTCTATATAATAAAATAAAATAGGGGACCTTTATTTTCTTTTCTTTTCTTTTCTCGAGTACCTGTATTTTAAACAATAAAAATTAGAATTTTGGAAAAGATTTGAATTAAATTTTATGATATAATAAAATTGATTAATAGATGATGTAATTGATTAAGTAATTAGTTTGTTTTATGTTCAATTTGGTAACAACGAGAAAACGGGTCAGTGGGAGGAAACATGTTTAACGAGAGAGCGATTCATTAGGAGGAGCATATTATATGCTAGAATTTAATATTTATGTATTCTGTATTTTTAAATAGAAGTAGTAATATAAAGTTTTAGAAAAACAAAGTTTCACTCCCTTAGGATACATACTTTCTTCACTTGAACTTATAAAGTACCTATTTAAAGTTGACAATCAAAATACATAAATGATTTTGGAGAATATAGATATGTGTTTCTTACAACTATTTGGCAACAAAAAATTAATGTATTTTAGCTGAAAAGGGTAATTAGTTATAAATAGATAATATTATTATTTAATAATATTTTTTATTGATAAGTAAGGGTAATTAAGTAAACACGAATTAGAAAAAAATTGTACCGACCGACCAAAGTTTCGTCTATTCTATTATAAGATAGTATAGATTTTATTTTATTAAATGGAATTGTCCGTTATATTTTTGGAAAATGAGAGATTTTAGTTAGGGAATAGAAAAAAAAATATGATTTGACTAAAAAAAACTAATCGGTTAGTTATTAGTAATTATAAGATTTGTTTTTATTAAATGGAACTTCCCGTGATATTTTTGGAAAATGCGAGATTTTAGTTAGGAAAAATAGAAAAGTATAAATTTTAGTTAGAAAATATAAAAAAGAATATACAAATTGGATAAAAAAATGTAATTGTTTCCATGATATTTTTAGAAAATAAGATGTTTTAGTTTGAAAAAATAAAAAAGGTACTCTATATAATAATATTTAGGATTTATCCAACGGTTTACATCGATTTGATCAAAAAGATCTAACGATTGTGAATTGAGTGACCAAAGTATGATGACCAGACTACAAACTAACTACAAAACTTTCAATGTTTCATATTTAATATAATAGTATAGAAAATGTAGATTGATATGGGATTATAAAAATAGTTTATTAGTTACAAAATTTGATTAGCTTTATAATTTTTGGACTTTTTCTACAAATTAGGAGTTATAGTTATAAAATTTGATTAGATTTATAATTTTTGGGTACTTGTCTTTTATAAATATCATTAAAAAGGAAATTGTAACTTTTAAAAGTTTCAATTAGATGTATACTTACCTTTTATACAGTTGTTTCTTTTATATAGTTTTAAAAAGATTTTGACTTTCTTTTCGTAGGTGTTGCTTGAAAATTTATTTTTGAAGGCCCTTCTTTATGAAGGTGTTGCTTGAAAATTATTTTTGAAGGCCCTTGTTTGCGGAAGGTGTTGCTTGGAAATTATTCTTGAAGACCCTTCTTTATGAAGGTGTTGTTTGGGAACTATTTTTGAAGGTCCTTCTTTGTGGAAGGTGTTGCTTGGAATACCTTGGTAAACCCGTACTTCCGGGGTGCTTATCTGTACTTCCGGAAAGCTCACCAAGAAGAAAGTCCACCCTCTTAAGGTGAAGAGAGTCAACCCTCTTAAGGTGGAGAGAGTCCACCCTCTCTTATAGGTGAAGAGAGTCCACCCTCTTATAGGTGAAGAGAGTCCACCCTCTATTTAGTTGAGGAGAGTCCACCCTCTTATAGGTGAAGAGAGTCCATCCTCTTATAAGGTGAGGAGAGTCCACCCTCTTAAGGTGAAGAGAGTCCTCCCTCTTATGGAGAGACGAGTCCTCCCTCTTATGGAGAAGAGAGTTCTCCCTCTTAAGGAGAAGATCCTCCAGGATAATGTTTGGACTACAATCTCAACACATTACAACATTATCTCCTATATTTAACATACAGGGATGTCACTACTGTTGTTACACTCTGCTGCTACTACCTCTTAATAGTGGATTCACAAAACCGAACTTGACAATGGGCGGCGCAACAATATCTACACAAATCCGTTCATCCTCGCACTCTTACAAAACTACTTGTACATATGTTCTTCTCACATCTCGCATGTTGTCTCTCTCGCATCTGCAGGCATATTACGGGCACATCATGTTGTCTACTTCGCATCTGCAGGCATATTATGGGAATATCTTGTTATCTCCCTCATATCTACAGATATATGACGGGTACTTATGTGTTTCATATTATCTGCTAATCTTCTACTCCTAGTTGTTTCAGTGACTCAGGAAATTCGGAAGATCAAAGCACGCTTAGTTCTCCAGTCCACCAAGCTGCACTGAAGAACTGAGGGTAGTTGTTACGCCATATTTTCGGTTGCCTCAATTATCTCCCTAATTTCCCAATATAAATCTATTAATAATTAACTTAATTCCCAAGTTAATTATTTTCTCTCTGAAACGAGGAAAATCTCTAATTAAATATAGAAAATATATCTAAACGATATCCTTCAAATCAGGAAGGTATCCCAATCTAAATCTAAAAAGATAAAATCTATTAATTCCCAATACATCCCTAATAATCAAAGGGATTAAAAACCAATCCTATACCAGAACTGCGTTGGTTTGATCCCTATAAATACCGGGCACACATGCATCTTGGAATAGGATCTGACACATCTAACAAGTCGAGACACCTCTCAAGTTCAGCCCCAAACATCCAAAAATCCCAAATCCCCCTATTTTCATAATTCGTTATTCTAGCAATTCCCAAAATTTGTTATCACCAAATTCCTCCGTTAACACTGATATGTGGGTGTTTGGGAGTGTTAGTCCCTGAGAGTATTGCAGAAGGGGGGTTGAATGCAATACTGATAATTTAAATCCTTTTTCCTAACAACAAAGAAAAAAAATTTGTTCTTATCAGTTAAAACACAGCAAACAACGAAATCTTAACATGACAGTAATTCACAAAATAAATATTTTATTTATATCGCGAAGGGTTTTGCTACAACCTGGAAAAATAATGTTTCCAGCTTCTATCTCGAGAGAGATTACAAGTGAGTTGTAGAAGTAGCTATCCAAAACCTTATAGATTATGTTCTTAGTAACATGTGAGATATGAAGCTGTTTATATATTCAAGTGATAGCTTCTTACAATTTGCTCACATGTGACCTTTCCTAAAATGTATACTAGACAGACTAATCATAAGACATAAGGCAATCTAGATACATTTCATTTGTAGCATACTCTATCTCAGTTGATGTAGATCTTGCATACCCTTGAATTGGTAATCCTTGTCTTAATCTCTCTCAAGCTTCTGTCATAGTCTTTCAGGATTATAGCAGAGTCATGTGAATTTTACAACACCTGCTACTGAAACATCTGTCAAGCTTTTGACTTTAAAGACAAATCAAAAGATCCTCCCGTGAGACAGTGTATCGTGCTCGCCAAGTTCCGCTGTCATGGGATGTTCCAAAGCTGACAGTAAGATTATCCTAGGGTTGAGGTGTCACAAAGATAACTACTGTCGTGACCTTGCAGATTGTGCTGACAATAAAGTACAAAGATGTTGTTGTAAGATAAATGTGATTCAAAATTTAAAATAAAAAATAGTTATGTTTAGATTTAAATTAATTCTATTATTTAGGAATTAGTTGTAGATTTTGAATGAGATTTTATAGCTGATTGTTTACGTGATAGTTAGGGTTGCCTATTTATCAGTGAATTTGTTTTATGTGTAGCCTATATAAAGGCTCACAATTGTAATTTTTTATTATGGCAACAACATAATAAAACAATTTGGTTTTATTTACTTTTTGATTACTTTTTGATTACTTCTATTTTACAATTATCTATGATCAGCTAAGTTTAAAAAGCTAACAGTGGTATCAGAGCTTTAATCATCTTAAGGGATCTGTGAGTGAAGTAAGAGATTCAAGTTTGTGGAGGATTGAATTTGCGAGAGAGATGCAACCTCTTGAAAACAATCCAACACTAATTCAAATCAAGTTTTTTGAAGACGAGTCAATGAAAAGGAAGAAGGGTCAAGACAAAAGACACCAAGATTGTTATGATGATGATGAGAAAGAAAGCGGGGCACAAGTGGCCATGATTTTTTTTTTTAAAATAATGTTTATGGAGAGAAGTGCTCCATTAAAATGGAAGTTGATGAGAAGTACGTCAACATATGAAACCTTGAAAAGTTTGTGGAGAGAAGTGTTAGAAATGAATACTACTAGAAACTAGACAGAGGGGGGGTGAATGGATAGTTTGATATATTTTCCGATTCTTGAAAACTAAGTAACAGACTGTATATGATTATGATATGTAATATGCAGAAAGTAAATAACACACACAATCACTTTAATCTACTTTGTATAAGCAAATTAAATACTACAGCTTTCCAAGAAATTCATAATAGAATTTCTGGCTTCTAAACAAGAACAGTTTGAACTTGCTTGCTTACAGAGAAAAGAGCTTAGCAAATAACTATGTGTATCTCTCTTACCGCTAACAATAGGATGTGCATGATATATATAAGCCCTATACAAACTAGTGCACACACCTATTTTTACACAGTTACCCCTTGCTGAAAGTCCAACTTGTCCTGCCATAAGACGTTAACTGTGTCAGGAAGGACCACCTGCTTTTCGGAGTCTTTCCCGTTTCTGTAGCTGCTTGTCTCTTATCTTTCTCTCCAAGTTTAGCTGTAGATTTGCCATCTGTTCTTTGGACCACCTTGCCAGAACAAATGCTTCAGTATTTGTCTCTTTTGATTCTTGATTCTGTACCTTGATTTGTCTTGTTGTAAACGGCTAAGTGTTGATATCGTGAACTCAACTTCATTCCTGACTTCGCGATCTCACTTGTGAGGACTTCGCGATATAGCCTTTGACGACTTTGCGACATAGGTCATTTGAAGACTATGCGACATAGGTCATTTGAAGACTATGCGACATAGGTTATTTGAAGACTATGCGACATAGGTCATTTGAAGACTATGCGACATAGGGCTTCTGAGGACTTCACGATCTAGGCTTCTTTGACTTTGCTGACTTCAACGCTTCACGACATGTGTCTTGAGGACTTCTCGACATAGTACAAAATGGACTATGCGATATAGTACTTCACGACATGGATATGGTGACTTCACGACATAGCTTTCTTCTGACTTTGCTATATAATGCCTTAGACAAATTTCTGCAACTTATTTCTTCATAGCCTTATTTATCTCTATCCTGCTGCATGAACACTTCTGAACTTCTACCAGGATAATTATTCAATGGCCTATATACAATCTAGATGCAAGAAACTTTACTAAGCTCATTATAACTTTGAGCATACATGGTCAAGCTAATGTTCATGAGAACAAGACAAGTACATTTAGAGACCTATACTACATCCCAGTGATAGAACTCACTAGGTCATGTAATGTGACATAGTCACAAAGTGTAGGCTTGTTAATAGTGGTGTTCAGACATGTCTTGAGCCTAACAAGAAGTGCTCTATGGGTGTTGGTGAGAAGTGCATAAACGTGTTTGGCGATGAGAAGTACATCATGTGTTTGGTGATGAGAAGTGCATCACGAGAAAGAAATTGAAGAGAAGTGCTTCATTTTTATTTAGTTTTTTAATTTTAGTAATTTTGAATCAAGAGAGGATGTTAGATAAATGTGATTCAAAATTTAAAATAAAAAATAGTTATGTTTAGATTTAAATTAATTCTATTATTTAGGAATTAGTTATAGATTTTGAATGAGATTTTCTAGGTGATTGTTTACGTGATAGTTAAGGTTACCTATTTATCAGTTAATTTATTTTATCTGTAGCCTATATAAAGGCTCACAATTGTAATTTATTATTATGACAACAACATAATAAAACACTTTTGTTTTATTTACTTTTTGATTACTTCTATTTTACTATTATCTATGATCAGCTATGTTTAAAAAGCTAACAGTTGTCTCAGGGATTATGCCAATGTTGGTGTCATGACTGAAAGTTGTTGTCATGAACTGTGTTGTCTTGACTGCATGTCTGATGTTCATGTAATGTTGTTGTCGAACGTGATGTTTGACAACATGTTTATTCTGTACTTGTCATATGTAGAATATCCTCCGGGGCTTGAACATAATGAACTTCTTCTAGATTATACTCTTTATTTCATGTATGTATGACAATACAATTTGATCATTACATGAAAAATACTCTGACTATGACAATATGTTTCCCTCAGTCTAAACAAAGACTAAATACATATTTAAGTTGTCTTCATGCAATTACCCATAAATCCTAACATGGAGGACTAGCATAGTCATTGGTAACTGATGGTAACAACTGCAAGTACGTGACAGGTTATTAGTGCAAGTTTGAAATGAACTCGCTAGAGAATTGAGCAAACATGGAAGCGGAAACCCCTGGTAATAAAAAAATAACATGTGAGAGGCGATATTACCTGAAGTTATTTGTTAAAACAAAAAAGGAGCTCAAAGGCATAGCACCAAGAAAGGAGCGGAATCTGTAATGAAAAAAAAATGATTTTGCCATAGCATGAAATATATAAAGTTCAAGACTTGAAAGAAGAAGCTAGCCAGAATTCCACAAGAGCTGCCTGAAATAAAAAGAAGCTACATGAGTGTGTGCCGACATGAAATTGCAGCCGAATTAGATGACACAAGGCAGGAAAAAGCACCAGCTATCTACCCTTGGTTGCCGAAAAATAACTGTTGAAGATTTCATTTGTCCTAAATGCATGGTAAGAAAAATTCCACCTGAGCCTGGCATTGAAGTCAGTAAAGTGGTTTGGAGACTACAGAATATAGCCACCAAAGGAAGAAAATTTGTGTATGCTGAAAAAGAGATGATATTTTCTCTTCCATCAAATCTCATCACTAGTTGTAAGAGTTCAACAGGAACCTGCGGTGGCCATACAAAAAAATGATATTTGGAAAAGCCAAAAAAAGAAACAAAACAAATCTGAGTATGTATATGGGTACCCAAAAGTGACGAAAGCTAATTAATCATCAGCTATAATAGCAGCAACTCCAAGACAAGTGTATTTGGAGGCAATGTTTTTTTCAAAAAGAAAGAAAAAAATGTACATGGAGCCTGCAAAGACAGCAACAACAAAAATCAGCGCAAGGAAATAGTTCATACTACAAGCCGCAGACATATGACCAGGTTGTCACGTCGTGACATGCTTGTGCAATTGATATAAACAAGAATTAAACTTTTGGTAGATATTAGGAAATGAAGCAAGCATCAAAACTCATAACACTCCTCTGCTACAACAACCATAAATCAGAAAGGCTTGGCGACTGCTAGCAGTCTGATTGGTTCTCTTGAAAACAAAATGTTCTGGAAAGAAAGATTCTGTTTGATAGGAGCATCATTACTCGATCAACAATAACCAGAAGCGCTGGCATTGGATCCATGACAACCTAGTGTAATTTAACAAAACTTGGCACAAATCAAATTGGATTTACTAGTTGATTAAGTAACCAGCCACGTAACTTGGTTCATAAACTGAAAACTGAAACCTCTTTACTGGCCTCTTCACTATTAATTCGTAGTAGTAGTACAACATGGCAGAGGAAAAACAAGAAGGGATGGAGCTAATTGCTGGGTTATCAAATCAAATCAAATCATAAACTCAGGGGACAAATGAACACACTGGAAATTTGTTACTGAAAAAAACTATAAATGCTTCGATGCTAATTACGCAGCAAACCATACATCTTTAATATCAAGTATGCACATGTATCAGCGCACAAGAATCGAGACCACATTATGCTAAGATCGATGCATTCTAAAACAATTCCAGTACAAATAAATTAGGCAAATGGCTTCAACCATCAGCAATCACAAGTGACCCTTCGACGCAAACTCAAAATAAGTAATATTTTTTATACTCCATATTTAATATCATCCATATTTAACTGATATATTGTGTGGTTCCTGACTACCTTAACTCCTTAATCAGTTAATAAGGTTCTCGGGGAACCAAATTTGATCCGGCCTAAATCAGTGATTTGTCTCATATATCACATCCATTTAATTGTGAAAATCACTATGGGTCAGAATAATGCCAATATATGTACTGAAAAATTGCCTTTAAGCTATGACGGTACAAAAAAAATTGGATACTAGCAACCGGAAGATCAGAAACTGGTAAGCAAAATTTTTTGACAAAATTTGCGGCTTACGAAAGACCTGCTCGGTTTGGTTAGTTATAGCTCTAGTTAAGAATACTTAATCTGATAGCTTGGTAAATGGGAACTTCGTTCAAATTAAAAACAAGCCTAAAATTGATACTTTTATTACTAATAAATCTAAAGCACAATATGTTACGACAAACATAAGGTGTTGCAGGGTCCAATTAACATAAAAATAAAATCTAATCCTTCGATCATGGGATACATGAAAGTCATTATCATAAAATATTTATAATGCCTAAATTGATGTAACCATCATCAATAATTAAGGAACTTGTTCCTAAAGAATATTGTTTTAAGTAGAATTTTACAAGAAATACATAAAATCCTTATCTCCCCTATAAACGGCCATTAATATTTACTAAAATTCTGCATGAATACAAATAACATTAATTTAGTGACTGATGTGTTAATATCTTGAAATGCATTAATAAAACTAAGAAATTGTGTCTAGTCATTTAAAATTGTAGATAACCCAAAATATATTAGAACAGACTCATTCGTTGAAGGCATGAGCTGCAGAGCTGATTGGTGGATGAGCCTTGTTAACGGAGGAATTTGGTATTAACAAAGTTTGGGGTTTATCGCCGGAATCAAGATCTACAACGGTGGTCCTTAGGTGGTAATTTCGTCGGAGTATGATGGTTGTGTTTAATTGGTGGCTGAGATTGCTTAGGGTTTATGTTAGCTACCTCAGAGTTCTCAACATTCGACCCCTTACAATTTGCCTACGTATCCCTATTTATAGGGAATCAAGCCAACGTAGTTCTTGGGGAGGAAGTTTCCTCCATGGGCTTGGTCTTTGATCTTCGGAGCCCATCCGAAGTCTTCTTGTTGTCTTTCCATGCGTAGACGTAAGACTTTTCCCACCGCCTTCCATGTATAGGATTCTTTCCATACTTAAGCATATGTCTTCCTTATCTTTCCTTACTTGAAGGTAGGACTTCCATTTATTTCCCTACTTAGAGTTTTAGTTCACTTTAGGAATGTCTAACGATAAGGCCTAGTCACAAAGGCCCAAGGCTCGTCTATGACGTCAGGACTTCATGGATAAGGAAACTTCCCCCGTCGAGGACTAGTCCTATCCATTACCAGCTATTTCCTTAATTCATAGACGCAGGTATAGCCATGACTTACCTTAAATGCTAGACGCATCCTTGTCCCCCGAATGAGAAGCACCCACCAGATAGTAGGACAAGTGATCCCAAGTGTTTGGGTGCAAAGTGCAGGATTACTCCAAAGTTCCCCAATGAGGACGCGCCCATTGAGTACAGGAACAGAGCTCCCAAAGCACACACCAAGATTAACCCCACATCCCCAATGAGGGCGCGCCCATTGAATACAGGAGGAGGCCTTCAGTCACGGACATCCCCCTCCTAGGGCACATCCTAGGAGGGAATTCTTCAATATTTGACCAATACCAAACCAAGGAAACCATTTTTCACTATCAAGTTGTATCTTCAAACCGGGAGGACGCGCCCTCAAGGAGTGGACGGCCTAAAGGGCGCGCCTTCGTCCCCATTCAGACAAGCCCTAGATCTCCCTTGTGTCAGTCCCAAGTAAATAAAGTCATTATTCTCTGTCAAGTCTTCCATCCATGTAGTGTTGTCAGTTCACCCCGAGAGGACGCGTCCTTAGGGGTTAGATGGCCAAAGGGGCACACCCTCTCCCCTAAGAGGACAAAACCTGAATCTTTCTTACGTCATGCCATGTCAATATAGCTGTTACCTTTTGTCAAATCATCCATCAAGCTGTTATTACCATGAGGGCGCGCCCTAAAGGGATGGACGGCCTAAGAGGGCACGCCATTGCCCTTATGAAGGCAAGCCCCAATATTAAACTTAACCCTAATTACAAAAATAACATAATTGAATTCATACTTGACCCGATCCTATCCTAAAAACCCGTTATCGAATTTTGGCTATAACAACTACCCCCCAATTCAATGTGAAGTTAAAAACAATACACTGAATTGCTTACAGCTTTTCCCAAAATTTCACAGTTCCTTAATGAATAGGACGCGTCCTGTACGAGCATGCGTTCTTCCTAGATCATAAAATCGCACGTGTTTGACAGCTGTCTCCCATTAGGCGTGGCTGTGTCTATAAATACCTAAAATCGCTTTATTTTCTCTTTTTACTTTACTCTTTTTCCAGAAAAAACCCTAGTCGCCGCACTTCATCTTTTTGAGCAAAAATCCGGCCAAATCGTTGCTTTTTAACGTTTCTCTTCTCAGATCTTTACTCAGCAACTTACAAGGTACGATTGTAGACCTTCATTTCTTGTTTTTACCATGTATTTCGCCTGAACGAGCAATATGACCGTTGAACTTTTTATGTGTTCTTGAATTTTGAGATGTATATATATATGTATCTATCTGTGTTTGATTTGCATTTAGTATAAGCTTGATTTTGAATTTTGTTTTTTGTGCCATGAATAACTTACATGAAAATAAGGGCGCGCCATCTCTTGACTACGCATCGTTTATGATATTTGCCTTGTAATAATTTTTTTTACAACTCTTAATTTGAGGCGTAACCGATAATTAGGACGCGTTCTTAGCATGGTACTACCAGGAATTCGCCGTTAGATTTCCTTTAGGTGATGATTAGGTTATATTTCAACCAGAACCCGTTTCCTTGCAATATTTCCTTCAACATGACTTTCCGTTCAGGACGCGTCCTTACCATTTTTCTTTCTCTTTTCAGCTGGAGGGTAAGGGCGCATCTTCCCCATTTCATCTGTTTAAGGATTTTAACAAACGTTTGGGGATTTACTCCCCACCTTCACTTTCCTTTCCAGCACAAAGCTCTTCTTCAATTAAATCATTCCATACTCAAGCCATAGAAAATCTTCAAGGGACTTCCCCGTTCAAGAATACCACTGAAATAATGTCTTCACCAATTCTCTCGAACTCATCCCTTCCTCAAATTAAAGATCTTAATCCTGAGGTGACAAGCCAACGCAATAGGGCGCGTCCTCAAGAATTCAGACCAGTCACGGATATAGAAGAAAATATTTTGGAAGATGCAGAAGCTAATATTTCTCGGAAAAGGACAAGAAAACGAGTAGAATCTTCAGATTCTGAAGGCGCGTCCAATTCTGATATCGAAGAATCTGACGCAGAGGACGCGTCTCCAGTCAATCCATATCACGAAGTTGATGAAGATGACCGCCTTCCTCCTCCTGAACCTTCACCTAATCCATACATTCATCCAGAAATTTCTGAAGAAGAAACTGACTTCGATTGGGGACAATATCAAGACATGATCACAGAAGCAGAAAAAAGAAGGATGAGAAAGCAACACAAAAAACTTTTCTGTGTCGGTATGTCATCAACAGTATCTGCGGCTGAGATAACTTGGTGCATGACATATTATGGCATGGAGGGTCAATGGGCGCGTCCTCCTTCCATGATGAGGCCTCATATTTTCAAGTGGCCAGAACCTTTCAAGGTACCACGAATGGTTACCTCTCCAAAACTGATGTCTCTAGGAGTGGGCGCGCCTTTACACCCTTTCCTCAGAACTGTACTAGAATGGTATGACATAGCTCCCATCCAACTCTCTCCAAACTCGTACAAGCTAGCTCTCGCCTTGTTTATACTTTACCAGGATGAAGGAATATCAACTCCTCCAACGATGGACGAGTTTAGTTACTTCTTTGCAATCAGGAAATCCTCCAAAGGATATTATTTCTTGACTCCCCAACATAAGCATAACAAAATGGGCTTCTCTAACGGTAAAATAAGCAACGAGAAAAATTGGAAAGAACCATTCTTCTACCTTTGGAACGTTGATAGAGTCAGAGTTGTTTTCAACTGCAATTATAGTAAGTACGCGTCCTTTCTTTCTTTTTATTTATTTAGGGCGCGTCTTGAGAAGTCTTCTGTTATTAATCCTTACATTATAAATTGTCAATTTTTAGATAACAGAAACATAAAAGAGCTGTTTGGGGAAGCCAAAAAACGGGCTGATAAAATCATATCCCTCCCACCTTCAAGGTTCAATCTAAAAACTTTAATCACAGAAGACAACCTAAAAAGAGTTGGAATTTTTAGGAAGGAAGTGGGATCCATTATTCCCTTCCAACGATTTAGAAAAGGTATTCCCATCAAAGGTTCCAAAGATTGTGATTCTGATGATGAGGAGGGAGCTGAAAATGAAGAGAGTTCTCACGTTGAAGAGGGCGCGTCCTCTCAACCTGGTATATAGTCACATTAGTGTTCATATTTTTTGCTTTACTTGTCATTTGTTAGTACAATCATACTTAATTTTTTAAGGACGCATTCTAATATTTTATTAATTTTAACAAGGTATGGACGGTCTACCATCAGGCTGGGGTCTTGAAATGGGCGTTGCTCGCTCTATACAAACTGGAAAAACTCCAAGGGCGCGTCCTCCAAGAAAAGATGCAAAGAAAAAACAAGCTGAGGTGAAGAAAACTCAAGTCATAATTGACTTAGAGAAGAATAAAGAGAGGAAGAGGAAAGATGTTCCTGAAGCTGTTGATACCTTTGAGGACGCGTCCTCTAAGAAAAATAAATCTACCTCATTCTCTCTGGTCTCAGCTGCCTTGAGTCCATTGGCAATTCCCTATGTCAACGATGAAGATATAGTAAAGTGGAGAAATAGGGACCCTTCTGCTGAAAACGAAGCCATAATCAGGGCGTCCTCTGAAATTCTGATTTCTGCCCTTCACAGGCAATCAGTCTTACAACAAGAAGAAACGCGCCTTGAGGCTCTGGAAAAAGATAGAAGAAGACTATCCAAGAAGGTCGAAGACCGTGATAGGGTAATTGACAAACTTCAAAAGGAACTTAATCAACAAAAAAGTTTCTATGAGAGCAATCTTAAAACCCAAGAGGAGGTGTCCTATGAGTTAAACTCTGCTGTTAACACTTTGAAAGATGAAAAACGCGAGCTATTGGAGCAAGTTGCTGAACTGAAGAATGACCAGCAGGATGGTTGGGCCAAAGAAAAGAAAAAGATTGAGGGCGCGTCCTTTATGAAGGGTTTTAGAAACTACGCCTCAGGCTTCTTGGCTCAAGACCCCAATTATGATTTCTCAAAGTTTGGTGATGAAACCGTACAGTGGATCTCCAAATTTAAAATTGACGAAGCTGCTGAGATTAAGGCAAAAAGGGTGTTCCTAGGTCTTGAGAAGGCGTCGCCTGTGCTAGGTGAGGAAGAAGAGGACGCGTCCTCTGAGGATATGTCTCCTGAAAAGGAGCAAGAAAAAATGTCTCAAAACCCAGGGGATGATAACTCAAAGGTCGATGATGCTGTAGAGAGCACCCATTCTCCTGTCCCTGATCAAGCTCATGACGCGTCTTGAAGCTTATGTAATCTTTATATTAACATTATGAGGTGCAAACCCTCCTTTACTGCTTTGCAAGTTGTAAGCTAACTTAGGTTCTTTGTTGTTAACAATGGTTGGTTCCCAACTTTTATTATTCGTATGCTTTCCTTACTTAACTACCTTGAATGTTTACATCACTGTTAACTTGTTGAAGATATATCCTGTACCCACGAAAGCCATTCCATAATGCTAAATGTTATTCTTGCAAACATAAAAGACGTTTAGAATTTTTAAAGAATCATTTAAGACGCGTCCCTTCAGCATATTTCCACGACGTTCTTTAACTGTATTAATTATCATAGGGCACGTCTTAACATCATACATTTTAGGGCGCGTCCTTATTAAGTAGTCAAAATATTCCTTAAACATAACAAACTTAATATTCTGAAAATTCTTGATGAGATCTTCATAAATAATGTGCTCCGGTGTGAAAGCCACACTGGTCCCAAGGCTAATGCTCTTTGGGGAAATAAAAACTTGAAAATCTCAACTATTCAAGGTGGGATGTACATGCACTACCCCCCTAGACTAGGAGGAAATTTATTTCTTCTAGTTTATTTAGATATATAACATAGGGGGTACAAAACCACTCCCTATTGGTAGTATTTCTTCAAATGTTCCACGTTCCAAGCTCTTGGTATAGGATTACCACCCAAATCTTCCAAGTGAAAAGTTCCTTCCCAAAGCACAGACCTGATCCTGTAAGGTCCTTCCCATTTGGCACCAAAAACCCCATGACTGGCAATTCTGGTATGAGGCATCACCCTTCGTAGCACCAAATCACCAACCTTGAGACGACGTACCCTTACTCTTCGATCATAAAACCTTGCCACTCTTTTCTGATATGCAGCTAATCTTAATGATGATATTGCACGTGTTTCTTCCAGAAAATCAAGATGAAGCCGTTGGTTGACCTCATTAGATTCATTGTCATAGTGATCCCTCCTGAATGATCCAGATCCAACTTCCACAGGAACCATTGCTTCAAAGCCATAAGACAACATGAATGGAGATTCTCCAGTAGTAGATCTTGGTGTGGTATTGTAGGACCATAGTACCATAGGTAGTTCCTCAGGCCAGTTACCTTTACTTTCTTCCAACTTGGTCTTCAGTGTGTGCTTGATTATCTTGTTGATAGCTTCAGTCTGCCCATTGCTCTGAGGATGATAGACTGCTGCGAAATCTTTCTTAATCTTCAAATCTTCACACAACTTCTTTAACTCCTTGCTGTCAAATTGCTTCCCATTATCAGATATGAGTTTGTAAGGAATCCCAAACCTGCACACAATGGAATTAAAAACAAAATCTTTGATTTTCTTGGCCGTTATCTTTGCCAAGGGCATAGCTTCTGCCCACTTAGTAAAATAATCCACAGCCACAACAGCATACTTGACACCCCCCTTAGCCATAGGAAGCTCTCCAATAAGATCAATCCCCCACATAGAAAAAGGCCAAGGACTTATCATTGAAGTTAATGCCGTAGCAGGAATAGATGAGTAGTTCGCAAAGCGTTGGCACTGATCACATGCTCTTGTAAACTTCATAGCATCATCCTTCAAGGTTGGCCAGTAATATCCTTGTCGTAACACTTTCATAGCAAGAGAACTACCCCCCGAGTGATTACCACATATTCCTTCATGAACCTCTCTCAAGACATAGTTGCACTCGTCCCCATCAACACACCTTAGTAAGGGTTGATTAAAACCCCTTCGGTACAAAACCGCATCATATTCCACATACCTTGCTGCTTGGTATTTCAAACGTCTGGCCTCCCCCTTATCATCGGGTAAAATTCCTTTTTGTACATACTCTTGGATAGGAGTCATCCAAGTCTTCATTGGTACTTCATCTACAACCATTAGCTCCATCTCGGGAATACTAGGAATTTCTTGAATTTCCAATGGAATGTCTCCCATCAACACCGTGTCTCTTTGGGAACCCAACCTGGCCAGAGTATCAGCCTTGGAATTTTCTTCACGAGGAACTCCTTCCAGTCTGACTATGTTGAACTGTTGAATCAAGCGACGTACACTCATCATGTATGCCTCTGTCTTTGGTCCTGTAGTCTGGAACCCCCCTTCAACCTGCTGAACAACTAATTTCGAATCACTGAACACCACCAAATTCCTTACATTCATTTCCAAGGCTAACTTCAAACCATTAATCAATGCCTCGTACTCAGCCTCATTATTAGTTACCGCAAATTTAAAATTGATAGCACTCATAAGAAGGTGGCCTTCAGGAGAGGTTAAGACAACTCCAACACCTGCTCCATCATTGTTGACTGCGCCATCCACATACATAATCCACCAAGGAAAAGGATACTCCTCTCTCAAAGGGCTTGCCTCTTGAGCAAGGGGGTTAGGGTTCACCAGAATGATTTCTCGTCCCATACTCTCATCTTCAAACTCCAGAATAAAATCGGCTAAGGCTTGTCCCTTGATTGCCGTTCGAGAAACATATTCCAAATCATACTGTCCCAATTCAATTGCCCACTTCAACATCCTTCCTGAAGCTTCAGGTTTATGTAAAATGTGTCTCATGGGATAAGAAGTTCGCACTTCAATTTTATGAGCTTGAAAGTAGGGACGCAGCTTTCGTGCAGCCAGCACCAAAGCATATACCAACTTCTCCATGCTAGAATATCGGGTTTCTGCATCCAACAACCTCTTACTTACATAGTAAACTGGTGACTGCAAACTATCCTCTTCTCGTACTAACACAGCACTAATGGAGTAAATAGAGATGGCCAAGTAAAGAATCAATACTTCACCATCCACAGGCTTGGCCAAGAGTGGGGGCTTACCTAACTGTTCCTTGATTTTCTGAAAAGCGTCTTCACAAGCAGGAGTCCACATGAAATCTTTGTCGACCCCCCTAATGGCTTTGAAAAATTCTTTGCAACGATCAGAAGACTTTGAGACAAAACGATTTAGAGCTGCAATCCGTCCACAAAGGCTTTGAACCTGCTTTACACTGGTAGGGGACTTCATTTCAAGGAGTGCTTTGATCTTTTCCGGATTAGCTTCAATTCCTCTATGATTCACAATAAAGCCTAAAAACTTCCCCGACTCAACACCAAAGACACACTTTTGAGGATTTAACTTCATCCTGTACTTGCGCATAATTCCAAACATTTCTTCCAAGTGCCTCACGTGGTCTACTGCTTCCTTGGACTTGACAAGCATATCATCTACATACACCTCCATAGTTTTGCCAATCTGCTCTTTAAACATCATATTCACCAATCTTTGATATGTTGCCCCTGCATTGATAAGACCAAAGGGCATTCCAATATAGCAATACAAACCTCTGTCAGTAATAAAGGATGTATGTTCTTGATCGGGTCCATACATGGGAATTTGATTATACCCTGAGTAAGCGTCCATGAAACTCAAGAGAGCATGTCCAGCCATAGCATCCACCAACTGATCAATCCGAGGGAGTGGGAAACTATCCTTTGGGCAAGCTTTGTTCAAATCCGTGAAGTCCACACAAGTTCTCCATTTCCCATTAGGCTTTTTCACCAACACCGGGTTTGCCAACCACTCGGGATAGAAGGATTCTTTGATCAAACCCACATCCAAGAGTCTGTCGACCTCCTCCTTTAAAGCTACTGCCCTTTCTCCACTGATTGCACGCCGCTTCTGACGCATTCCTTTCTTATTAGGATATATGTTTAGATGATGACACATGACCTTAGGATCAATCCCTATCATATCAGCATGACTCCAAGCGAACACATCCAGGTTGGTCATAAGAAAATTAGTCAAGCCTGTTCTCAACTCATTGCTTAGCTGTGATCCAATTTTGAGAACCTTACTGAGATCTGCTGCGTCTATCGGGATTGAGATTGTGTCTTCCGCAGGACCCGTCTTCTCATGTAGGATAGGAATTCTTGGATCAAGATCAAGATCAAAAATACGAGGATCTTCAACAGGCATTTCACTCTTTGAGGGCGCGTCTTCCCCAAATTCATCCTCTATTGAGGGCGCGTCCTCCACATACCCTTCTTCCCTTGGGAAGATGTCATTAAATGTCTCTCTTCCCGAGGGTGCATCTTCAACAAGCTCTTCCTTCCTTGAGGGCGCGCCTTGTAGGGTATAGGTGCTCTCAACAATTCTTTCTTGAAGTTCATCAATTAGGGGGGGCGTCTCCAATAGTAACATCTTAGGGCGCGCCCTCAGCTGAGGGACATCATCTTCTGGCTCTTGAACCGTGTAATGAACATGAATCTCTCCCTTAGAATTTTTGAGCAATCCATGGGCATCTTCTTGGGGAAGGGCGCGTCCTCCTAATCCATTACGACGAAAACCCTTGACAGTTCTATGATAGCACTCCCTTGAATCATATTGTGACCCTCGAACTGAACCAACCCCATTTGGAGTAGGGAATTTCATTATTAAATGATAAATGGAAGTAACTACCTTCATCTCTTTCAGCAAAGGCCTTCCTACCAAAGCATTGTGGGCAGATTCTTGATCCAATACCATAAATTCTATCATCTGAGTCACAGACAGAGGACCTTCACCAAGTGTAACCGGGAGCTTAATTGCACCCATAACTCTGACATCTTCTCCAGTGAAACCATAAATCCAAGCATCCTCTCGGACAATATCCTTATCAGGCAAACCCAACTTCTTATAAGTGCTGTAGTAGAGAATATTCACCGAACTTCCATTGTCCACAAATACTCGGTGTACATTCATAGGACCAATCTGTATGGCAACGACTAGGGCGTCACTGTGAGGATGATGTACCCATCTTGCTTCTTCCTCAGTAAATGTAATATCTACTGATTCCCCCCTGAACAACTTGGGAGGTTTAAGTTCCAAGTTGTTCACATTAGTTAAGGGCTTCTAACGTGCTTCCCTGGCATACCTTTCCAGTGCGTTGTTACTGTCACCACCAAAATGACGTCCTCCAAAGATAGTATGAATGCTTCCAGCCCGGGCAAACTGGACGTCCTTAGATCTGTCATCATCCCTTTCAGGAGCATGTTCTCTTTCCATCCTCCTGTCAGTGCCGTCTTTATGCTTTTTTACTTCTCTGACAATCCAGTCAGTTAGGTATCCAGCCTTGATCAATTCTTCAATTTCTTCCTTGAGCTGTCGACACTCGTGGGTATTATGTCCAGTAGATTCATGATATGAGCAATACCTCTTTTTGTCCTTGCTCTACCACGAGGATAACGGTGCTGGCTTCTTGAATAAACCCTTGTCCTTGTTTACCTCAAAGATATGCTCAACAGAAGCCGCAAGTGTATAACTCCCTGTTTGATATCTATTCAATCTGTCATAGTCTGGTGGAGTCCAACCTCTCCTTGCATTAGTGACATTCACCCTGTTCGGACTATACCCTCTCCTCCGGTAGTCAGGGCTTGGAGACCTATCCTTCCTCTTAGAACCTTTCCCCTTCCCTTGGGAGTCGGACTTTTTATTATCAGCAAGAGATTGCTCAACGATCTTAAAGTATTCAGCTTGGGCAAAGAGGTCTGCTAAGGTTGCTGGGTCCTTCCCCTGCAAGTGCTTCCAGAAGTTAGTTCCGACTTGGAGTCCCGCAATCAAGAAACTTTTTAGTGACTCATCGGTTGCCCCTCTGACCATGGTAGACTCAGCATTGAACCTTTTGAAGTACGACTGCAAGCTTTCTCCTTCCTTTTGTTTGATATTGGCCAAAGTAGTCACTGGGGGGGCATACTTCACAGTAGCTTGGAATTTTGTCAGGAACAAAGTTTTCATAATTTCCCATGAAGTAATCACACCTGGTCCAAGCTTTTGAAACCACTGTTGCGCACTCTCTCTAAAAGTTGCTGCCAGAAGACGACATCTAGCCAAGTCAGGCACTTGATATACATCCATCTCTATATTGAATCTTCCCAAGAACTCAACAGGGTCGGCATTCCCATGGAAGCGTAAGTCGTTGGTTGTATTCCTGTATCCTGTTGGAAGTTGTGCCTCCCTTACTGCTGCAGAGAATGGTGAAGGAGCCTGAGCCGTTGAAGTGACTCTTCCTCCCTCAAGATGTGTGAGGAGTTTTTTCAGGTCATCCACATTGAAGCTTCCCACACCTGGGATAGTTTGGACATTAGTTTGAATATTACCGGTAGGCGGAGGTTGAGATGGTGGTTGAGGAGGCTGGATCTCTACTTGGGTTGCAGGAGTCTCTTGCATCCTTGGATTGGGACTTGGAGGATGCGCCCTTCCCTCATGACTATTAAGGCGCGTCCTTACTTCATGGCTATGAGGATGTGTCCTATCCTCCTGATTGTGAGGGCGCGTCCTCTCCTCCTGACTATGAGGGCGCGTCCCTAGCCCTTCCTGTCGTCCTCCTGACCTACTTTGGGACGAGACAAGTGTTATGTGCGGATCCCTTCCTCCAGAGGGTCCTCCATGGTAAGGGGCATCGTATCTATTCCTTCGATCGCTATCCCTACTATAATCCAACTCCATACCCCCTCTCCTTCCTGACCCTCCTGATCGGGGGGCTCGCTCATGATCACGGGGCCTCAACCTGAGATCAGGGGGCGCTCACTGTGAATCACGGGGCCTCGCATCTTGATCATTACGCGGGTCATCTCGTGAAGGTGCTCTCTCATGTCCATGGGGCCTCGACCTGTTTACAGGGGGCTCTCGCTGTGGACTACGAGGTTGCACTTCTAAGTTACGTCTTGAATTATTGCGAGGTTGAGTATGATCTTGTCCATGGGGCCTCGACCTGTCAACAGGGGGCTCACGTTGTGGATCAAGAGGTTGTTCCCCTCTTACCTCTCTGTCCCTCTGCCATTCGACCAACAACAATCGTAGATCATCATTATTAAGTCTTATACCAAGACGATCCTTCAACCTGTTCAATCGTTGTTCTTGGTCTCGGTGGAGTTCATCAGCCCTTCGAATTTCACTTTCAGATCGCCCTGACCTATGAGGGTGTGGAGATGGACGTCGTTCCCTCCTAGGTTGGTCTTGGCTGCCCGTCTCATCATCGGGGAGTTCAACAATAGGGACTCCATCCTCCTGATACTCTAACCTTCTCGGGGTAACATTCTGAAACCTCCTCTGACCCGTGGTGCCTCTACCTGTACGATGGTGATTATGGGGTTGTCGCCTGACCCGACCCCTTCCTTCGCTTCTTTCGACCGTATCCAGCCTAGCTTCAAAGCCATTCAAGGCATCACCCATGCGATAGAGTTGTTCCATCAAGTTAGAATTGCTTATGAGCACCGGTGGTCGTCCCCCTACAATAGGTGTTCCATAAGATGGATTTGGAACACTATGGGGAACGTACTCCTCATGGCGGGCATGGTTGTTCTCTTCACTGTCTTCAGATAAGACCTCATCCCTAGGACGTTCGTTGCGATTTTGTGACATATTTTCCTCCAAAGATTTAGATCTTAATTAGCGCCCCTCCTTCTAGCGCCAATTTGTTAACGGAGGAATTTGGTATTAACAAAGTTTGGGGTTTATCGCCGGAATCAAGATCTACAACGGTGGTCCTTAGGTGGTAATTTCGTCGGAGTATGATGGTTGTGTTTAATTGGTGGCTGAGATTGCTTAGGGTTTATGTTAGCTGCCTCAGAGTTCTCAACATTCGACCCCTTACAATTTGCCTACGTATCCCTATTTATAGGGAATCAAGCCAACGTAGTTCTTGGGGAGGAAGTTTCCTCCATGGGCTTGGTCTTTGATCTTCGGAGCCCATCCGAAGTCTTCTTGTTGTCTTTCCATGCGTAGACGTAAGACTTTTCCCACCGCCTTCCATGTATAGGATTCTTTCCATACTTAAGCATATGTCTTCCTTATCTTTCCTTACTTGAAGGTAGGACTTCCATTTATTTCCCTACTTAGAGTTTTAGTTCACTTTAGGAATGTCTAACGATAAGGCCTAGTCACAAAGGCCCAAGGCTCGTCTATGACGTCAAGACTTCATGGATAAGGAAACTTCCCCCATCGAGGACTAGTCCTATCCATTACCAGTTATTTCCTTAATTCATAGACGCAGGTATAGCCATGACTTACCTTAAATGCTAGACGCATCCTTGTCCCCCGAATGAGAAGCACCCACCAGATAGCAGGACAAGTGATCCCAAGTGTTTGGGTGCAAAGTGCAGGATTACTCCAAAGTTCCCCAATGAGGACGCGCCCATTGAGTACAGGAACAGAGCTCCCAAAGCACACACCAAGATTAACCCCACATCCCCAATGAGGGCGCGCCCATTGAATACAGGAGGAGGCCTTCAGTCACGGACATCCCCCTCCTAGGGCACATCCTAGGAGGGAATTCTTCAATATTTGACCAATACCAAACCAAGGAAACCATTTTTCACTATCAAGTTGTATCTGTAAAGCATAATGTAACATAAGATGTAAAAGAGATAACTACAACTCAACAAAGGACAAGACAGACAATAATATTAACAGAAGCACAGGAATCCAGAATCAAAGAAGAAAAGGTAAACTCAAAAAATCAAAATACGTTATGTATTCTTGAAGTCCGTAAACAGGTCACGGAAAGAAGTTCATGAAAATGTTCAAGCCTCAGTGACAGTAAAAGAAACAAGACTTTCAAGACGACAGAAGTATGTGAATGATTTAGGGTTAGTACCACAGGATTCCAGTGATGAAGCAACCAGGACGACAAAGGACTTATCAGCAGCATTGAATTGAAGACATAAAAGAAGAATTGATCAAGTGTTATTCATCTGTGAACCAGACCAGTTGCACTAGGTGACTGCACTGAAAAGATCAAATTGTTTTATCGTCTCGGAAGAAATTGATACAGTCTAAAACTTAAACACCCTGAAACTTTTCTGGAGACTAACAAAAGAAAAGGTTCGATGGTTTTTCTAAATAGAAAACCATCGAATATATGTAATCATGACATGACATGATTAGTTTATTATTTGATAGTTTTCTAAAATAGAAAACCATCGAATGTATGTAATCATGGAATGAAATGATTACTTTATTATTTGATAGTTTTCTAGTTTAGTAAACCATCGAATGGAAAGCATAAAGTAAGTATTCTATTTGATAGTTTTTATTTAAAAACTATCGAATTGAATAATTACTTTATTCATTCGATAGTTTTCATTTGGAAAAGTGGGTGAAAAGTTTGTTTGTCTGACAGGTTGATGAGAATTGGACGGCCAAGATTGTTTTAACAATTAAGGTTCGATAGTTTTCAAAAACTAAGTCTATAATTACACAGAGAGAGGAAGTGTCTTCCTCGGTCGAGGTTAGTTCATAGTAGCAACTACTGAGAGAGAGTTTTGAGCCGGAGAAGATCACAGAAATTTATAGTGCTCAGAATTCTTTCATTGTATTGATTATGAATAACCTAGAACTCATTGAAGCTAATCTATGGATTAGAAATTGTAGCACCCCTCGAGGTTTATATTTATAAAAAGATATATTCCCCGACTCTTGGTTTGGTTTGATGTGTTTGATTTCGTTATAGAACTGAATGAATTATCCGCGAACGAAATTGAATTATTTGTGAGTATCGTATTCAACCCCCCCCCCCCCATTCTACGATACTTCGGGACCTAACAATTGGTATCAGAGCTTGTTAATCGACATACAGATTAGATCCGGGTTTTTCAGACCAGTCAGACAATAATTCTGAGAAGGCCAACTTCTAAATAAATTTATTTTATGAATTTATATTTTAATAAGTTTATTTTATAAATTTAAGTTAAAATGAATTTATCTTATAAATTTAATTTAAATGAGTTCATTATTTAAACTTGAATAAGTTTATTTGATTAACTTAATTTAAATAAATTTATTTTATAAATTCAAGTTAAATAAATTTATATTTTAAACTTAAGTAAATTTAATTTATGTTATGAATTTATTTTAGAGGTGCGGCACAGAGCAATTTGTAGTGTGCTAAAGAGACCCCTTAGAATTTGTGAATTGTAGTCAATTTAGGTGGCCAATTTTGAACCTGAGTAGTATGACTTCGATAGTTTTTTTTAAAAAAAACAATCGAAGTGGTATTTCTTTTTTTCAAAAATGGTCAGCCAAGTTTCTTCGATAGTTTTTGTTTTAAAAACAATCGAAGTGCTTGAATTGGCCAGCTTTACAAAAACACCCCGAATTAATATATTTCTGAGTTATTTATTTATTTCGAATTTTTGTTTAAAAAATTTCTTAAATTCTAATTTTTCTTAAATATTAATTTACATGATTTAATTTTTAAGAAAATTCGAAATTCTTGAAAATTAAATGTTTTGTAAATATTTATTTTTGATTAATTTATTTTTAAGGAAAATTAAAAATTCTGAATATTTAAAATTTTCTTAAGTATTAAATTGAGGGTGCTCAAGGGCTTGTAGAAGAAGATTCCTCCGGGTGTTAAACTGATTTTTATCTTTCGAAGAAAAAGATGACCATGAAGCTGATTTCAGGAAGAAGTTTCTACGGATATATTTTTTTTCTAAGGAGATTTAATCAAATCAAAAGAGATTATGAAGCGAGGAATAAAGGGTGTTAGAGAATTGAACGGACAAACAAATATCTCGGTAACGTTTATTAATGTTGGAACCTCAGAACAGAATAGAAGAATTACTAGTAGCTGAATCAGAAGAAGCTCAGGTAGAAAACCTCGAGAGACTAGACTAAAGATCAGTGTTTCACTTGTCAAGGAAGTTTAGTCACATCAGATTCAGAAGGAGTACAAAAGCCACATCCATGGATCAGGCTTATTTATTACGAAGCAAAGATTCTTCAGGATTCAGTTCAAAGAGGTAGTTACAGACTGAGATGGTAACAAAAACAAGAGTGATAGTTTCAACTATGATAAGAACTATGTAACGAGAAACTATCAGGGTGTGCTACACAATGAAGAAGCCTAACAAACAAAGAAGAATAGGGACTCAGTTAATAGCTGAAACAGAAGTGGAATGCTTTGTTGAAGAAGCATCAGCACAAAACTTATGTTGCTTAAGGAAAGAGTTGGGATGGATCAGATGACGAGAAGATCATGGATATCTTGCTTTCATAGCAATCTCTGAAGATGATTCACCTCACATATCTCAGGTATCTTTTCCTTGAACCAATGCAGTATTTAATTCTCAATATTCAAAGCATGTACATAGGAGATCTTAGGAATGTGTGTATGAATATTTGTAGAATAAGATTTGCATGTGAGATAGAAGCTTTCTTAAGAAACAACTCTTAGTTTTAGGGGTTAAGTTTCTGGCACATAAGACCTTAGTAAAGCTAAGTTTCAGTATCCCTAGTAGAACAAGATTTGCTCATTTCTTCTGAATTGTTTGTTAAGGGATAATCAGTTTGAAGGATGGAGGAATTACCTTTAGAGTCAGTAGAATTTGTAGAACACCAAGTTGTATCTAAAACTGACTTAGGTAATAGAGAAAGTTAGATGCCATACAACAACAGAATGGATTAGATAGAATTAGTGATTTAATTGTTAATTCTTTTATTCCATGTGTGCTTAGAAAATTATTGAATATCTGTAAATCTACTTGCTACCTGTTACACTTGTGTATATTGGTTAAAGTAGAAAGTACTGAATTTTCTAAAATGTAGAACATGCCTAATTTGCACATCTCTTATCTGCAATGTCAAAATGCTCAATGTATGCCATGTATTCTTATTAACATGTTTGCTTATTTAAATATTATGAATGCATATCTTAGAACTTGCATTAATCATAGAAAAAGCATGTTTAAGAATTACATTAGAGCAACGACTGCAAGGTCAGTCAGAGATAAGAATAAGCATGTATAGGTTGAAGCTGTTGTTACCACTTTTAAAAGCAAAATCTCTAATCCATCTGGACCCAAGCAAATAAGTTGGGTACCAAGAACTGTCAATCCATTTGTGAGTGCAGGCAAATCAGGTTAATCGATTTATATGCTTTCTTGGTCTTTACTACTGAAGACATATGATCGAAGAAAGATCTTGCCATCAAATGTGATTGAGAAAGCTGTTCCGTTAATAATCTTTGGAGATGACAGCAAAGGTTTTCATCACGGGACATGGCTACGTTTGAAATGGAATGTCATCATGTTTACAATAATTGGTATCATTGATAACAACTAATAATTGGAGTCAAGGATAACAATTAGAAGCAACTCTCTTGCTGAAGATTCAAAGCACAAATCTTTTTATTCAATGAAGGAGCAGTGTTTTATCTCAATCAGGAAGGTTGAGAAGCTCTCACCCTTGCATGACAATACAAGGAACTCTTTTCTAAAGATGGTATTGGTGAGAGGACTGCCTCATCTGGGATTCAAGCTAGATGAAATATATGAGGCATGTCATTAAGGGAAGTCAAAGAAACATCACAGAAAAGCTATAATGTGATAAGCATTACTGAGCCGCTTCAGATGATACGTATGGAACTCTACGGACTAGTTAATGTCTTATCTACATCAAAGTAAAGATATACTTCAGTGATGGTTGATGACTACTCTTAATACAAACTGGTGTTGTTTATTCAATCTGAAGGACAGGACAACACAGATGAGATTAATCACATTTCCATGATCAGTAACAAATACAGGAAGACCCTGTAATGGCCAATAGAAGCAAACTCTGAATTTCTTTCAGGGGTTTGGAGGAAAATGTTTTACAAGTAAGCATCTTGGCAAGATTGGCAGCTAAGGCTCTTAAGGATATTTTCCTCGGCTAATCAGTGGAATCTAAAGCCTACGAGGTAAATTTGATTAATCAACAAGAGGTGATTGAAAGTCTGAATATGATGTTCAACAACTCCAAGCTCTCAGCTGTTATGTGTGAAATTAATGGTAATGATGATTCAAATCCAAGCAGTGGTAATGGTAGTTTAACTACACAGCTCAGTACTTCAACAGAACCACTCAGCGAGGATGAGGATTCTCAGGAAATCCCAGCAACAGCTTAGGGGGAGCAAAAGAAGGATCAATTAGTCAGATCAACACCACAATGAAAATCTAGAGGACACTTCAAGAACGTATCTGTCAAGACAAAGGGTTTATATTCAATATCATTCCTGATGTCTAGTTCTTAGTGATCCTAGTGGTGGAGTAAAGACTGGAGCTATAGAGTATGAATGATTATTTTCTTGGTTTTCTTTCTGAAGAAGAAACAAAGAAAGGTAAAGAAGCTCTGATGGATCCAGATTGGGTGATTGCAAAGCAAAATGAACTCAATCAATCTGAAAGGCAGAAAGTTTGGAAGCTGGTACCCAGGCCTAAGGGAAAATCTGTTATTGGAACAAGATGGGTATCCAGAATACTGGATGAAGTTGGCATTGTTATGAGGGACAAGGCCAAACTGGATGCTAGCTTACTATTAGGAAGCAGTATCTAACAAGAAGCACCAGTGACGAGACTTGAGGATATCAGGATATATCTGGCACCTGCTGCATATTCAAACTTTAATATCTATATGGTGAATATGATCAAGTGCACTCCTAATTGGTGAGATAGTAGAAGAAGTCAATGTACAACAGATCCTGGCATTTGCTGTTGCAGATCAATTGGACGTTGTATAACTTCTCTTCACAAGATCACTACAGATTGGTATGAACCGGTATCAATACTCAAGCAATCGTCAAAGACATGGTATGACACTCTAACTGAACTTTTACAGAATATGAATTTATTAGAGTTGTCATAAGGCACAAACATAATGTCATATATGTGCAGTGATATCATGATTATATTATATGTTGGTCTACTAACGAAAACTTGTGCAAGAAATTTGCCAAGTCATTGCAGAGAATGTACAAGATGAGTATGTTGGGAAAGTTGCAATTCTTTTTGGTTTTACTTTGAGCAAGCCAGAAGATTAATTCTTTTAGGAGCACAAGTAAGCCAAAAGAGTGATGGCAATAAAAGTAAGTCAAGAATCTTTTGAATGTGCACAATTGAGAAGATTCTAGACATGCCAAGACTCCCTACCAACAGCAGCCACTAAAGCTTGATCAGGACAAATCAGGTAAAAGACAAATGACAAGCTAGAGAGGTATGCGTCTCATTAAGTTATTAGCTGCAAATTGACAACACATATTTTATTCTCAAGTTGCCAATGTGCAAGGTTCCAAGTGGATTTCAAAAATCTAGTCTTATAGTTATCAACATGATTTTGAGATATCTTAAGGGAATACCAAATCTCAGTATATGGTACCCTAAAGATACTTGTTAACATGTTTAGCTATTTAGATATAAAATACGCAGGTTGTAAGAATGACAGGAGAAGCATCTCTGAATGACAGGAGGAGCATCTCTAGAAGCTGTCAACTTCGTGGAGGAAGATTGATTTCTTGTTATTATTTCAGGAAATAACTTTATCTCCAACAACTCTGTGGAACAATCCACGACAATGCACCTTGACAACATGTATCATTTCTTTCGAGAGCATGTCTTCAATTCATAGAGTAACTTGCAGACACGCACCTGATTTGAAAATCTCATCTGCAAGAAACTCTTAAATAAGTTCACAAGTATAAAATTGTTCATATTTTAAGGACTTGTGAATTTATTTAACATCCAGTCCTCATCTTAATAATTTAGTGCTAATATCTAACTCATAGATATTTAGTACTAATTTATTATTATTTATTTAATGAAATTTGAATTATGGAAATTGAAGCAGTTCAATATCTTATTTGCTCCATAATTTAAAATACATAAAATAAATATGCAGCATAATTTATTGGATTTTAATTGGTTAATATCATTCAATGATATTTAGTCGATTTTATTCTGAGAAAATTGTGAATTTTCTGTTGACAATTGATTTTGGTAAATTTGAAAAGATTTATTAGAATTAAAACTTGATAGGAAATAAAACAGTCTAAATTTTAAAACAAGAACAGGTTTTAAAATGAAGACAGAAGCAAAAAATATCGAATTTAGGAAATTCGATAGTTTTTCAAGTACATAGATAAATCTATCGAAATAAATTTTCGATAGTTTTTGAAAAGGAAAAAGAAAAACTATTGAAAACATTTCTCGATACTTTTTGAGGAAATTTTGAAAAAGCATCGAATTGAATTTCATTATTCTTTATCTAAATTCTCGATGGTTTTTGAATTAAAATGAAAATCTATCTGAGAGAATTAATTTTTCCTTTATTTTAATTCTCGATAGTTTTTCCACAAAGGATCCCTCGATAGTTTTTCAAGCTTTAAAAGGTAACAAGTTCGATAGTTTTTCAGAAAAACTTTTTAAATTCTGATTTTCAAACTCTTCGTTATTTTTCAAAATTTATCGAAGTAAAGTTGACAGTTTTACCCCCAACTGAAAACCATCGAACATACTATTAAAAAACATCGAACACTGTAAAGACAATATTGCCCCTGTCAATTCAATAAGTATTTAACAACCCCTTACGTTTTTTTTCTTATTATCAGATCTAAGGGCTTTTGTTTATACTTACTAGAATACATATAACCAAGAACATCACTGCCTCAAGAACTTGTTTCTAAGAAAACTATTTTCACTATTGTTCTTTAGAAGTTAATTGTTTTCAATTGATTTCTTCAGATAATTCTGATTATTTGTGTTACCAAAAGTAGGGTTCTTGATAATAGTGATTTGAAGTTGTGTTTTTTTAAGAAAAAGGGGTAATTTTGTTTTAAGGGTATTTTGTGTCAAGTTTGATTAATTAGTAATAATTAATTAAATTTAATTGGTTTTAGTTTTGGTTTAAAAGTAACCAAGACTAATCATGTCTCGTTTCAAAACTTGCAAGCCATTGCGAATTTACAGTTTCGTGCATGGGCAGAGTTTCTGAACACACGTTCATTAGTGGCATATGCCTTGAGTACTCCCGTAGTCCTTTGCATTGATCAATTGACTGCGTTGTACACAACCGCCACGGATACAAGTGAGAATAACGTAAGATCCTTCAGTTTTGTTGTGCCAGGGGGCAGAACAATAAGGGTGACGAAACATGACTTTAACAGAATACTACATTTTTCTATAGAAAACCATGTTCCGGATCCCACAACTGAGGAGATACATGCTTTCTTCACTCTCATAAGAAGTCAACAACCTAACTTCTTTGTGGGAGAGTTCCTTAAGCATTACCTGACATGGGACCACTGGATGAAAGAACATGCATAGATGATGTGCTTTGTTTCTATCCTAGGTTCCTACAGCTAATTCTCAATGATATCTTAACAGATGATGAGCGTGAGACATTCGCTGAAGAGGAGACCATGGAGTGCATGAAGATGAAGAGCAATGCAATAACCGCTCTGATAAGAAAGAATATCTTCCAGGGGTACCCACTGTTCAAACTTGAATATCTAAGAACGGTGCCCCTACCACTTCTACCCCCAGGGGAACAGGTAATTCAAGGTAATATTCCTGAACCTGAACTGGCTCCTGAACCACAACAATGGATGTTGATCCAGAGCCCTCAGTGGCCATCCAGACCATGAGATTGCAACCCACAATCTCTAACCACGGTCGAAGAGCCTTTGGAAGAGCCAAATGAAACCACAAACGAACCTCCTTACCCTCCTATACCCAATATTCAGACATCCATGAGTGTAGAGGGAGATAGTGCCAAAGCAGCACCACATAAGGAGATACGCCATTCAACAACAGCTCTGCCTTACTCTAAAAGGAGAAGAACAGAAACCGAGGCAACTGTTGATACTTCATTTCTCTCATCCAAAGCGCCCTTTACTGATTTTTCTGATGCTGATTGGGCTACGCTAACGAAAGCAATATCTGAACCAATAGCTCAATCAAGTAAGGAAGAATTGACGGAAGCAACTGGTGTTCCGACCATATTACGGTTAGGTTCACTGGTTGAAGGTTCTTTACTGAACCAAGAGTCTTCACAGACGTCGAGAGAAGGCTTTGACCTAAATGCACAATCTAAAAGGTCATTGTCTACCTCCCCAGATGGAACATATCTGGATCCTGCGGGTACAGGGTCTGACGTAGGTGCAGATCGGCAACTCGGTGACGATGAATCAATTACTATTGACAAGTCAACTGAGGTAAAGTCTTCACAGACTATTGGGGAAGATTCGGGATCTCTGCTGTTAAAAGAGTCTGTTTCTAACCTCCTAGAGATTCAAACTCTAGATCCTACAAAGGATATATCATCTAAGGATGATCAGCAACTTGGTTTAACCAAGGACGGGGACTTGCGAAGCCCCATTGCACCACCGGTGACCTCCTTAAGGACGGCTACGGTGATCTCTTCTGCAGGTACAACTAGCACAAAAGGGATTGAGTGAAACAAAAACACTTACACCTGGCCTGAGTGGGAAAGGAAAAATGAGTGAAACACCGACAGAAACGTTGAGTGTACACCCAGAGCCAAACGTGAGGAGTGACACCCTAACCCTTCCAAATATTGAAGATTTGCTATTACCTGGAGGTACATGTTCAATCCACCCTCAAGAAGATTATGGAATATGTTGAGGAACCAACAACCCAGACCTTCACAGCAACAACCTGATCCTTCTGCTACCTTTTACAATGAGGATAACTTCATCGAGGATTCCTCAACTAAGGGGGAGAAAGTTGGAGAAGGGGAAACAAATGAAGTGACTAATGAAGGTTGGAAAACAACTGGATGGGGAGTTTGGGAAACCAATGAAGCTATTCCAGTTAGATAGTACTGGATTGAAGACATAGTACTAGAAGAAAGTGAAGAGGGATTTGAAGTCATGCAAGAGCAACCGATTCAGGAGGAGCATGAGCCATATCATCCAGAGCCAATAGAACATCCTATCTTGGATGATGATATGGAAGAAGAAGCAAATTCTCTATCACTAAGAGAGAAAGACACCACTGAAGGTGATTCTCATCAAGATCCAAAGAACTACAAAGCTAAATGAACTGCTCCGTGAGCATGTTAAGGAAATCTTGATGAAGGTCAGTCCAGAGATTATTGAAAACCCTCCTATGGTTAGATTCATGACGAATGACTTGTTCAGAATCTGCTATCTGACGGAGGACAAACTGAGAGATTACCCAAACGAATATCTAATATCAGTTGAGAAGTATCTTAGATCCACTGGATTCACATCAAAGGAGAAGGACAAAAGCAGCCGACACTCTAAGAAAATATCTTATGGAGAATGTTCCCTACTATAGGAAGAGAGTGGAGAAAGGATTGGAAGTGCATACCAGATTTCCAAACATGCCAAAGCTAAACAAGAAAGATGTTAACATTGCATGGTTATGGGCTGGAGTGGGTCAAGAGGTTGGATATATTGGAAGACACATCCTAGGAGTAATCCTTAAACCTGGAGAACCACTGCACTATCTATCAGTGATTGATTATCAAGCTGCTAACTCCGATCCAATGAGTGAAGAAGGTGAGATTGGAATGGACTGAAGAACAGAAGCAAAGAACAAAAGAACTATCAGCTCAATCAAGAGGAGCAACTTCAAAGTGAAAAGTTTTATTGTTCTTTGAGTTATGAAATCTGGAAATGTATATATATCTGATCCAGAATGCACTTAATATTATTACGCTGTCTTACTTTAATTAGTTTCATGTTTCCTTAGTTAGTTGAGTTATCCTCGAAGTATTTGCTTGTCGAACTCTATCCAATCAAATAGGGGGAGATTGTAAAGCATAATGTAACATAAGATGTAAAAGAGATAACTACAACTCAACAAAGGACAAGACAGACAATAATATTAACAGAAGCACAGGAATCCAGAATCAAAGAAGAAAAGGTAAACTCAAAAAATCAAAATACGTTATGTATTCTTGAAGTCCGTAAACAGGTCACAGAAAGAAGTTCATGAAAATGTTCAAGCCTCAGTGACAGCAAAAGAAACAAGACTTTCAAGACGACAGAAGTATGTGAATGATTTAGGGTTAGTACCACAGGATTCCAGTGATGAAGCAACCAGGACGACAAAGGACTTATCAGCAGCATTGAATTGAAGACATAAAAGAAGAATTGATCAAGTGTTATTCATCTGTGAACCAGACCAGTTGCACTAGGTGACGGCACTGAAAAGATCAAATTGTTTTATCGTCTCGGAAGAAATTGATACAGTCTAAAACTTAAACACCCTGAAACTTTTCTGGAGACTAACAAAAGAAAAGGTTCGATGGTTTTTCTAAATAGAAAACCATCGAATATATGTAATCATGACATGACATGATTAGTTTATTATTTGATAGTTTTCTAAAATAGAAAACCATCGAATGTATGTAATCATGGAATGAAATGATTACTTTATTATTTGATAGTTTTCTAGTTTAGTAAACCATCGAATGGAAAGCATAAAGTAAGTATTCTATTTGATAGTTTTTATTTAAAAACTATCGAATTGAATAATTACTTTATTCATTCGATAGTTTTCATTTGGAAAAGTGGGTGAAAAGTTTGTTTGTCTGACAGGTTGATGAGAATTGGACGGCCAAGATTGTTTTAACAATTAAGGTTCGATAGTTTTCAAAAACTAAGTCTATAATTACACAGAGAGAGGAAGTGTCTTTCTCAGTCGAGGTTAGTTCATAGTAGCAACTACTGAGAGAGAGTTTTGAGCCGGAGAAGATCACAGAAATTTATAGTGCTCAGAATTCTTTCATTGTATTGATTATGAATAACCTAGAACTCATTGAAGCTAATCTACGGATTAGATATTGTAGCACCCCTCGAGGTTTATATTTATAAAAAGATATATTCCCCGACTCTTGGTTTGGTTTGATGTGTTTGATTTCGTTATAGAACTGAATGAATTATCCGCGAACGAAATTGAATTATTTGTGAGTATCGTATTCAACCCCCCCCCCCTTCTACGATACTTCGGGACCTAACAGTATCTTCAAACCGGGAGGACGCGCCCTCAAGGAGTGGACGACCTAAAGGGCGCGCCTTCGTCCCCATTCAGACAAGCCCTAGATCTCCCTTGTGTCAGTCCCAAGTAAATAAAGTCATTATTCTCTGTCAAGTCTTCCATCCATGTAGTGTTGTCAGTTCACCCCGAGAGGACGCGTCCTTAGGGGTTAGATGGCCAAAGGGGCACTCCCTCTCCCCTAAGAGGACAAATCCTGAATCTTTCTTACGTCATGCCATGTCAATATAGCTGTTACCTTTTGTCAAATCATCCATCAAGCTGTTATTACCATGAGGGCGCGCCCTAAAGGGATGGACGGCCTAAGAGGGCACGCCCTTGCCCTTATGAAGGCAAGCCCCAATATTAAACTTAACCCTAATTACAAAAATAACATAATTGAATTCATACTTGACCCGATCCTATCCTAAAAACCCGTTATCGAATTTTGGCTATAACAAGCCTAATAATTGAAAAAAAAAAAAAAAAATGATGCTTATTTGGCATTGAGAAAGAACAAGGTGGGACAAAAAGCTTTGCTATGTGGCGGCGGAGTTTAGAAAAATCAATTGGGCGAGCTTTTGTTGAGTCTGAAACCACCTTGATTACTCGCTGTTATTCTATTCGCTTTAATTCTTTCTCCAATTATCATGGTAATCACTTTTTTCATCTCATCTTCTTTTGTTATATAATCTCAGTATGTGTGTATAATTGTATATGTAGATAGGCTTGTATTCTTCTTCTCATTCAACTTGTCACTCATTTTCCTAACTGCAATCTTTAATAAATTAACACCTTTGAATTCCTGTTGTCTTACCCGGTTTAATTTCTCTATCCAATTTAATTTTCAATCTTTAAATTTTGTTAAGGGATTTGTAATTCCCTTAAGTTGTAATCATGATTATTACAGATTTTGACTGAGATCAAATGAAATAGAGATAGAGAGATAGATGAGATATAAGAGAGATAGGAATCAAGAATACATTGTTATTATTCATAGCCCAACAATACTCAAAAGTCTTTCTATTTCTACATCTTGTTAACAGCTGGAATGTAACTGAATTTCCCGCTCAAATTGTCCACTTGAAATAACAAAGTAAAATAATCTTTGTTTTTAAAAATATAAAAGAGAGTAATTCAGAATAGATAACAAATTTTTACTGTGAGTGTAAAGGCTGCATCTTTTTTGTTAATCAGGTAAAGATTGCATCTTATTATGAGTTTGTGCGTGGTTTGTCTCATTTAAGTTTTAATTTGCAACCGCTATTGTTTGCAATCTTTTTAATGCTATTCCTGTTCTTTTATTAATGGTGTATGCCTCTTATTAAATTTATGTTTAGATGGAGATGGTTTGTCGCCAAAAACTAACATCACATTTTGGCATATAATCTCACAGATTACCCTCAAAGAAAGTGTGATGTGGAGGTGGAAGCAAAATTCCAATCCGTCTCCGATCTAGGGATGATACCACCAAATGCTACTGAATGTTGGAAGCAGTTGAAGACACAAAATATTAAGTACCAAAAGGTCACAAAAGGAGATGTCATTGATTTACGCAAGTTTCTCTTCACCAATTATAGGGATTACCTCATCAGATATAATGACAAAACACAGGTATGTTTAGTGTTGGAACCAGGATTTCATCCATATGGGCGACACTTTGATAAAAAAAAAAAATCACGGTTGTCTTAGATTCCACAAAATTAATTAAATTATATCCTAAGGACGTCATAAAATCTGAAAACGACGTACAGTTACTTCACTGTCAATTGTTGCTACTTGTCCAATTATCCAGTTGTCTTTTCAATAATATTGCTTGTCCAATTATTGTTATCACTTTGCCTACCTCATCTGTAATGTAAAACTGCTGTGCTTTTGTTTCCAAGGCCCAACTGAAGCTGCCCTATAGCCCAAAAATACAAGGCATCAATATTTTTTGTGCGGGCCAAATGAAGTTGAAAATAAAATGTATACAATAAAAACCAAGTAGTATACAGCTTTGGGTGGGCAATGGACAACGCACACTCTGTCCTGCCGCCACTGCTTCCACTGTGGAATGTTGTTCCATATGCTTATGTTTCTACATTAAATTTTGTTAATGTTATATCATCTTACCCTCCACCTTCACCCCCTCTCAACCAGGGATTCAGCTAATACACGTTTTTGTACAAGTGAAGTCGTACATTTAGTTTCGCCCAAGTCATGCGGTCATAACTCATTATGCTTAAAAGTGATCACCTACACACTGATACTCTTTTTTTGGGAAAAAACAAGAGAAAAATGCAAGTTAACACCATGTGAGAGATTGTGCATCCATAAATCCCATCTTGCAATGCATGTTCTTGGAAATACAGATAACCTACATTTGCACTACACTGAGCTAAGAATCCGAAATGCTGGTACTAAATGAAGTTTAATGTCTTTCAGTATCCATTCTAGGATTTATAAAAAATGTAGACCTGCAATCAACTTTATTGTTAGTCACTCAATCGTACAATATTTTCTGTGAGGAACCTTCACCAAAATCCAACACCAAGTAAATCGAGTGCTTGCACACTGCTAAGGGGCCCCGAAGAAATTTGTGAGGGCAACTCACAGTGTGTTGTTAGACTTGGCTCATTAACTCACATATACTGTGTCTTTTGTAGGTTAAGGCTGAGCAGTTGGCAGGAAAAGTTATTATTTTATACTTTGTGTCTCTATCATCTCATCCTCTTGCGAGACTGTTTGAGAAGTGTGATACATCTCTCTTGTTGAAAGTTTACAAATATTTACAGCATAACCATGCTTTTGAGGTTGTTTTCGTTGCTATTAGTGATGGTAATGAAGAAGAATCAAAGAAGCGTTTTGAAGATATTTTTTCTTGCATGCCGTGGCCTGCCATCCCTTTTTCTGATGTAGTATGTAGGAAAAGTTTGCAGACAAACTTCTTTGTCAATAAAGAAACTACCTCGTTTGTTGTTGATTCAAATGGCATGGTTTTGCAACAGAATGCTATTTACTTTATTGAAAATTATGGGGTCCTGGGTTTTCCTTTTAGTGATGAAAGAATTGAAGTACTTGACGCAGAAGATGACACAGCTGTACAACAACCCTCCTTAATAACCCTCCTAGGCTCCCCTCGACGTGATTATGTCATCACGAACAAAGGAGAAAAGGTATGATTTTTATATGTTGTATATATGAGCTGTGACTATACCATCAGGTTCTTAATATTCCTTCTCTCAAAGACCTGTCCACCTTTGTTAAAGAATCTAACAACAGTATTGATTTCGTTACAGAAACTATGTTTTGTGAAGTAGAAATATAGTGAAGAGTGAGTTCTCTCCATGAGAAAGGAGGTGTTTAAAGTATTTCAAAACATTTCCGTATTTTATTAAGCGAGCATAAATTGAGTGGTGTGTCAATAAAAAGATGTGAATAGATATGCCATAAATACAAATACTATGTATATAATAAAAATATCATTGCTTTGTTTTAAAACAATTTATTATAATTTTTACTTATATAACAAATAAAACAATTATTGTTAAGTTTATAGTTAGAATATATGTTGGCAGACTCCTAAGAATATTAACAGTAATCTTCTTTATATTCTCTACAATTAATGTCATATGCGTTGGGCTTGTAATTTTAATTACAAGTTTGAACAGAAGTTATAGATTATAATTTTCAACATATGACATAATTTGTAGGAAATAAATAAATCAAAGATAAGAGACAAAGTATTAAATACAAATTAAAAATTCATTGAAGTGATACAGTAAGATGAGCTTAAAAGAACATAGTATGTATGTGGAAGATAAAATTTTAATAAACAACAGTTATTTAGAAATTAAACTATATTTGCTATATTACAGGACTAAGAAAGAACAAAATTATGGTCTAGGTTCATTTTGTATGATGCTAAAATAGTAACTTTAATGTAATAATGAATTATTACAAAAATATATGTTAGAGTTAGACACATATACTTTACTTCAAATAGTTACAAGTATAACCATGCAAATTTTGAAGTCAATTCAACCAACACGTTACATACAAGTAAATGTTTCTAAAACGTGAAAATAATAGATAATACTTGACAGTTTCACTGTTGTTACATTTAGAGATATGGAAGATCAATAGATGTAGAAGAGAGTAAACGAGAAATGTTAATATGATAAAAAAGAATTATAAATTTATCTTCAATTAATACCCACAAAAATGGCTATACACAAGATTGTAGTAGTAGAGGATTATAGGTTTTGTTTCTATTGTAACATAAAACAGTTATTACAAAGTTAATGCTTACCTTGATGTTTAGGTGGGTATATAGGTCTGTAAGTTTGGTGCAACTTCGTTATCACCATCAAAAATTAAACTTCTTCAGTTCAGCTTGATTTAGAACCTTTGTCATAGCACTCTGCAACATGAACATGAAGCAGGAAAAATGAAGGAAAAAGAACTTAGCATTAACATATAAATTTAAATCCTGGTGTATACGTCTGTAAATTTAGCATGAACTTCATTTTTACCATAAGTAGGTATAAATTTTTCCCCTTTGGCCAGATTTAGAACCTTTAAAACATGAAGAATGGAATAGAATTGAAGATAAGGAAGAACTTAGCATTTACTTTTGCATTGTTTTGATTATACAGTGGTATATAAATAGCACCAATAACATCTCATTAGATGTAATAGTGCATAAACTGTTGCATTAACTTGTCTTTACATCAATATGTAATGTGTAAATAAATGAGTTTTTACAGATAAACTGTTAAGTACTTGCGCTTCCACATGTAAAACCTTGTTTAGCACTGTGGCGACATGATACCTAATTTATTGTTCTTGTTGGTGCAATCATCATCTTGATTGGTGGTAGCATCATAACTGCTGTCGAATTAGAACGGTGCATGGTTCTCACTGCTAATTTATATTTGTCCTCTCTCATATGTACCTACTGAAAAGTTAGAGAAGTGATGGTTGAGTGCCAAAGTTGGTACTTTACTAAATTATAATTGTGAGAACAGTTGACAGTTGAATTGTTGAGTTTGGAGATGGGAAGTTGAGGTTGAACAAGGGGAGTTTAAAGTTAAAAAAACTTTATGTTGATTTACTTTTCGACAGTAATAATTGAACAATCATTCTGTTTTTGGTTCCATTGAGAACTCTCCCGTTATATTTCAACACAAATAATACCTGAAAGCACAAGAGAAGAAACCTATATATAGTACAGTATCCTTAAATTATATATACATTTAATATATAGTACTATATGTTGTTTGTATATAAACATCTAACTGAATGACATTAGGTATATAGAAGTTTGTTAGAAACTTATTTTCCTTTTGTCTATCCTGAAGTGTGGTTGGCGTGGTGCCCTAATTAATTAGTTAACCATCTCTGTTGTTCATTTTCATCACGTAGTTGTGTTACAGGTACCTATTAGTACTCTTGAAGGAAAGGTGGTAGGCCTTTATTTTTACTCAGAAAGTCTTTGTGATTCCATTGGAAGACTTAAAAGGGTCTATGAAGACGTAGCAAAAACTGAGAACTTTGAGGTGGTTTTTATTGACATCAGTAATCATAGTGAAGAGTCATTCTGGAAAGCATTTTCGACTATGCCTTGGCTGGCATTGCCGTTTCAGGATCCGAATCTTGAGAAGTTGATGCGAATTTTCGAGTATCCTAAAGAATATGATGACGATCATTTTGATCAACGTCCGGCTCTTGTAATTTTTGGACCTCAAGGAGAATTCATCGAACCGTTAGGTGACTGCATCTTGGGGGTTTATCCAGTATACCCATTCACCTGTGAGAAAGTTGCCAAGTCAGAGACCGAGAAAGTTCAGAATCTAAAGATGGAGATGCTATGGGATCCAAAAACCGTCTTCAAAAGAAATGATGGGTCAGAGGTAAGTTCTTTTGATGTAGATGCTAAATATATACACAGCGAATTGCAGATTATTGATATACTTTTTGATTCTGCAAATTCAGTATTAAAGTTCTGTTTGGTTGGAAAGGCTGATTTGAGTGAGTCTTTAACAAACTTTGTACTATTGCGCGAGTAGATACTCTTTTCATTCTTTTCTCCAATTAATCCTTAAACAATTAAACTAGAGATTTATTCCACCAACTTGGGGACAAATGCTCATTTCTATCCTTTCCTGCTCGCATCTCATCTTAGAAAAGTCGCAATCTTAATTTTTAGCTCTTCACTCGTGCATCCTTTTCTTCCACCTCTAATTTTATTTATAATTTTTCATTTTATTTAATCAAATTCTTGTACTATTCTGATGGATTTCATATGCTGGTTAACTAGTCATGTCCACATTGTTACACAGATGAGATTCTCCCAACTTGCTGGGAAGAGAGTCATACACTTTTTTGAAGCGGAAGAAGGCATGGAAAGCAACCACTGCTTTCTAACGAAGTTAAAAGAAAGATATCTTGAGTTGAAGGGTTCTAATGATGAGTTTGAAGTTATCCACATTTTAAAGAAGGAAATGGATACTATGCTGCCTGTTCAAGATTTGCCATGGTTCGTGTCACTTGCGAGCGAGTTGTTACCTGATAGTTTTGATATTAATGGGTGCTATGGTGACGATGACCATTGTCAGTGTACACTTCTTGCATTCGATCGAGATGGAAAACTGGTAAGAAGAACTATATTTCCTGCATTTGAGAACATAGATTTCCCCTTTTATGCTGGCAGTTTGGAGGAGGAGACCTTATCTCAGCTAATAAATTTGTTTGGGTGGGACTACTGGACATTCTACCCGTGTAAGGGGCGCATTTACACTTTACACAAAAAATTGCGACAGCCTAGTTGCAATTCAGGTATTGGATTCCGTGTTTGGAGCTTTAATATGTAAAAGCTCCGGAAAAAAGGATTGTTTATGCTTTAAATCTCGGAGTTTATGCAACTTTTCTCACAAAACCTTCATTGAAGTTTAATAAATAGACGTGTTAATCTAAACGAATTAAGTGCATCAATCAAATAAATAGTAAAAGACTCGTGATAACAAAAGAGGTATGCTTACATTTCCTAGTCTAGTATCCTGACCAACAGAGTTGGTTTGGTTTATATTATATGAAAATACTTTTTTTTAATTTTTTATAGTGTTGGTAATTTCTCTAACCATCTGCTTTTAACATTTTAATAACCTTTTGTTGTGTTATTTTTAGTATTATTTTGTTGCTGGTGTAATGGAAGTCTTAACTTCTTTCTGTATGAATGACTCGTATTTGCAAGTTTATTCACCTCTCTGAAGAGTTCAAATTATGGTTAATATTTAATATATGACATTAACATTCAGTTGCAAGTCAAATTTCTTTTATGTTTAATTTGACTATTAAACAAGAGATCAGCCGACCAAAGCAATAAGCATAGACTTACCAAATATACATCTCCAAACTATGCAACAAGGGAATCAAATTTCAATATGATGTCTATGAGATATTGGCAGTGCATTGAGCTGAAATTCTTCTGCATTATATACATAGATGATCTGCATGTAGTGCAGGCCAAACGGCCTTGCCGGTTTCGGCACGTATCGAGTTGGCGTAAGAGAACGGGACCGGCACGTCTTCGGTGGTGAGCCGTGCCGGGTCGTGCTGAAGCTTGGCTCGTGAACAGCTCGGGCGGGTTTGCGGTTCAAATTATTTTTTTTTAAAACTTTTAATTTGATTAAAAATTATTTAAAATTATACGAATTTTTTTGGAATAAAAGAGGACGGTAATATTCATATTTTTCCTTTTATTCTTACTAACGATAAGAAATAAATTATCAAGTCAAACTGGTAAATGATAAAATGAATTTTCATTCAATTTTACAATTTCATCGGCTTAAACTGAGCTGAATAAAAAAAAATATTATTTTTGAAAGTTTATATCTGAATTCGGAATGGTCGAGTATTTTGTTAAAACAAATACCGCATAAATTCTCACTTTTTAATCGAAGTATGGATTTGAAAATAAAAATAATCTCATTTAGGAAATCAAATAATTGATTATTAGAAGAGCACTCCACCGATTTAGGTGACAAATTCATCTAGCAAATTCATAACCCGCAGGCTGGGGCGAGTTGGTTCATGTCGGATTGGCGGGTTACATGGGTTGTGACGAGTCGGGCCGAGCCGGTTCTGGTCCAGTATATTCGAACTCATGTCGGTTTGAATTGGCTCGTACCGAATCGAGTTATGCGAGTTATTTCGACGAGCTGGTTACGAGTTACACGTGCAAAACCGTCCGACCCACCTCTAAATACAATACTAATTGAAGTATAAAAATAAATACATGAACACTATCTTAAAAAAGGATAGGGTAGCCGCCCCTGGTATGCAAAAAAAACAAAGCAGGTTAAAAGAAACTTATCTCCGGAATTGATAGTTAACTATGCTTAATTTGGCATAATCTCCCACTTATTAGTTGTGATCTTCGACCATGAAACAATTGAGATATTCGATAGATTAATCGAGTTCTATGTTTTCGCTATACAGTTTTCACTGATGACATTAAATGTTGATGCAAATTTTCTTCACCGACAAAACAAACCCACATTATTTTAAAAATGAAACCCAAATTTTTTTTTTTAAACGTATTCTTTTATAAAAAATCAAACTCACATAATTTTTTTTGATTCATACATAATTTAAAATTAAAGACCCGTTGAACCTCTTATTTATTGAATCCAATTTGTAGTATGTATTAACATATTCCATTTGGAAAATTAAAATAACGGAATGAATAATTAATGGGGAGGATGGTCAAACGCCAAGCACTGTAGACATTGGTGAGATATTTTTGGGGAGGAGTGGGGTAATCCAAACCGTCCGTTAAAAAGGGCGGGAGATGCTTAGAGATTACTGCCATATTTTATCACTCCTCTTTCTTTTGTGTCTCCAAAGTGAAACCTAGGTTTTGGCAGAGAGAGAGAGAGAGAGAGATACGGGGGGAGAGAGAGAGAGAGAGAGAGAGACATGGCGCCGAAGAAACGCGGTAGAAGCAGCAACGATGAAAACCCAGCAGCGCCTATTAGTATTGCTAGTAAAAGAGTGACCAGAAGCAGCACCTCCTCCAGTTCCAAAACAAGTACAACTGCCCCTCCTTCTGCTAAGAAAAAGCCCAAAACTGCAGTTGTCGAAAAGCCCTCTAAACCTCCTGCTTCAAAGACTGTTGTCATTGAGCATTGGTATCCCCCTTTTCTTGTTTGTCCTAGTCATCAATTTCTCTCTTTTGCTTTTTTATTTGTTTTTAACAAATTATTAATTAATTATAACTGTTGTTGCCTGCTATACTTATTTCTCAAATCTTAGTTAACAATACATAATCCAGACTATATCATCATTTCCCCCAATTTGGTTTCTGGTAGTATATGGGTAATGTACTGTATCATCTAACAATTTACCCCTTTTTTCAACAATTAACGATACACTATTGTAAGTCTGCCCCTTTCTTTTTAAGATTTACAGATCGGTATCAGATCCATTTAAAGAAATGACAGTATAATACAATGCAGGAAAGTAGCATGCTAATCTTAAAAAGCAGTGAACCTGCTTGCCTCCTTGTGTTAAATACAATGTAGTCGGTACCATTTTTATAATGTTTTTATTCAACTCATTACTCATGTTAAATTAATATTTCAGCCGTTTCAACAGTGGGAGTTATGGACATGTTTTCTGAGTTTGGTCTTCAATTTCGTTAGTTTGGTTGCTCAACTTTATTCTATGCAACTGCTCTTTGCTTCATGTTTATTGTTTTTAAAGAGAATAAAATGATCATATTAATAAACAAAAGCATAAGCCTACTATAGTTGTAGCTGTTATTTGCACAAATTTGTCTTCACTCCAATAAGTTTCACAAATTATGCTTTTTTAGGATACTTTAGTCTGTTTAATTTTGACCTCTGGTTCTATTACTTCGGTATCATTTGTGAGAAGAGTGTCCAAACACTATAATCTCGTTTCCATCACATACTATATATAGTTTAAGTTTAACATTTACAGTTTTTGGTAACAAGTTAAGGAAAGCCTGGGAAACTTTGAATTTAAGGTATTCACATGCTGTGAGGTTCTTATAAAGCTTCAGTCAGTGGTTGCTTTTAAGAAATAAATTGATAAGATAAACTCATGAATTATTTCATATTATTATCATTTTCAATTTGGTGTGTTTATGGATGTAGAATTGTAGACATAATTTTATCTTTGTTAACTTAGCCATAATTAACTATATCTTTACCATAATCAGGTCATGTTACAAATTTTGTACAAAATTGAAGGTTTTTTTAGAGTTTAAAAATTGCGCCATTTTGAGGTGTTTGGTTTGATTGGAAATAGTGTGATAGTTCATCTGTTTTACTGTATTAGATTGAATTACGAAGTGGTAACAACTATTTCTATTTGAGACTCTATTTTTGGATTATAGCTCATCTGCTCAGTGAATGTTTCCTTCATACTTTTTTCTGTTGCTACAGCAAACAATGCCATCAGTTCAAGACAAGGGCTATCAAAGTGAAAGATGCTTTAGAAAATGACATCTCGGGGATCAACGTGCTTGTGAATCCAGAAAAGGTACGTTGCCCTTGCTCAGCATATACTTAAGAAAAATCCTAGTACTGTACCATCATTAGTGCGGGCTCCAACTCTGCTGCTCCAGGCAAGTTTCAAGCTAACTTCAAATCTTTGCATATAATATTGTTAATTACATAATATATTAATTAACTCTAAAAATTATTCGAAAAACACTCGTAGGTAAGGCCTGGTTATATGTCTTTATTTCTCTTTCGAAGTAAAGGCAATTTATATATCCTTTTTTCAAACAAGGCGTAGTTATAAGTCTTCTTTGTCTACATTTTGTATGGTCCCTTGACAAATATTGATTTTATATGTTGTACATGTACAATGTATTGTAGTGTATTAATAGGGCCCTGGGCAATGGCCCGTTTTGCCTCATGGCAGAGCCGGCTCCGAATGGTTATTGATATGCAGTGTACCAAATTATGATATTTGCATGGGGCACTCCTTCTTTCTATTATCGTATCATGAAAACTTTACAACTTGGAAGTTATTTTACTCATGTCAGAAGATGGTAACTGAATTACTGGAATAAATGATCCATGCATATTTATCCACGTCCCTAAAATATTGGAGAGCGAGTATCCTGTCTCAGAGTTTACTTAATAATTTATTGGATACATTATTAGCTCGCATAGATTTGTTTCTCTGAATAATCACTAATTTAGAGGCCTGAAGATTCTATATAAATTACTTTACTCTTATGCACACCAATGGCAAATACAGATCACGTTTAAAGAAGAATTTTTTTTTATTAATTATTAGAACTACTAGTACTTAGTAATATTTTAAATGCTGAAAGGATTGTATACTTGATACTTGAGTTAATTGGGGGTTCATTTCACAAGATTATCTATAATAAGTTTATAATTTTCCTTTACCAGGTTATCATTCACAACAGAATACGTTGGTGCTAATTTAAAGTTTGTATTGTGGCTAAAACTCTTTGTAGGTGACTAGGCGGAAACGGATAAGACTATATAGTGAATGTCATAAAATTTTAGATAGTTTACAATGCAATTATTTCTAATATGTAATCATGTACATAATTTGTATATTATTTTTTAGGTTGCTGAGTATTATATTGTTTTAATATCCTTTTTTCTTCACAAATATACACTTCTTTCTTCATTGCAGCTGAGAAGGGGATATTTAGACTATATAGTGAATGTCATAAAATTTTAGATAGTTTACAATGCATTTATTCCTGACATGTTATCATGTACATAATTTATTTACTTATTTTTAGGTTGCTGAGTGTTATATTGTTTTTTAATATCCTTTCTTCTTCACAAATCACAAATATACCTTCTTTCTTCATCTCAGCCGAGAAGGGGATGTTTCGAAGTACGTGAAGAAGGTGGAGAGATATTCATCAGTCTTCTGGTAAAATTCTTTTTAGACCACCTAATCATGCTATAATTTTAAAGTCATTTATTGTACCGGTTCAATCGCGTAATACTCGAATTAGTTTTGTAGTATAACCTCTACTATGTCAGAAACTAAGTTTCTCTGGTGCCTCAAAAAGGAAACTAATATTGTAGCGTAGTCGACTAGTCGGTGTGGTGTAACATGCAACTAAGTCATATTTTATGAATAGAATGTGTGAGAGAATAAGGTAGCAAGAGACAAGAGTGGTGAGAATGGCAGGGATCTTAATTTATCTTTTCCTCTTCCGTCTCCAGTGAGACTTGAACCTCAACCTTTTGTTATCTAGGGTGAAAGGTATCCACTAGGCTGCAATGCTAGGGATATAATTCATGTTATGTTCTCCCTTTTGTTGATGAATGATTATATCCGGTGTGGATTCGACCTATTATGTTATCATTGTAAGAATGTAAGAATGTGCCATCAAGTACATGATGTGCACCTTCTGTTGCTATAATCATGCACATTTAACCAAAAACATCACATCTTTGTCTAGTGGATGGTTGTTTGTATATTTATTATATTTATCATTATAGAATCTAGTTATAGGCAGTGAGTTGCAGCTGAGGATGTCTATTAGGGTAGATATGTAAAAGTTATCAAGAAGTAAATAACACCACCTTCTGCTCCTTTGATTATGCGCACAGCATTCAAGTTGACTGATTTCACCAAAAAAATCACGTGTTTGTCTAGTGGATGGTTGCACACAGCATATCTATTGTTAATATATTAGTACCACTTGAAGTTCCCACAGGATTTTTTTGTTAAGATCGAGTAGGAGTTTTGAATGGTTTGCTTCGTTCTATGCATCTTTTGTGATTGTAATATCTGTAAGAGTGAGGTATATCACAGACAAATCAGTGCACCTGTGAATGAATGTCATATTGACCGAACTAAGTAAACCCTTGTGATATTTATTGTCCTCTATTTCTTGCTCTCAACTTATAACTGTGTGGATTTGTCTAAATTTATTGTCTCTTATTTCTTGCTCTCAACTTATTACTCCGTGGATTTGTCTTTTACTGCTTACATACAAGTATTTGAAATTAGGCTCCCCTTCATCCTTAGGACAGTAGAACCCTAGATTTCTTTATCCTTCGGTTTAAAATAGTGCATTGTGATTGGTCTGGAACAAATGATAAAATCGCTCACATAGTAGTCACCCACTATATTAGGGAAAGTATTTTCCCATGGACTCCCCATTATATTTATTTAACCATATATTTAACACCCTTGTGCATTTTTTGGCTTCTTTCTTATTGATATTGTATGCTGAATCACTTTTGGTGCTGATTACTTTGTTTGATATAGATTGGTAGTCCGATTTTGTCAAGACAAGAAACAAAGTTTTTTAATTTTTTAGCCAACTAAAATTAAGAAGGGTTGATTAGACCGTCATTTTATGCTCTGTAGGTCTTTGCAGATGTCCACTGTCTTTATGGCCAAAATAATCAATCTATTTAAATCTGCAGATGAGTTTATGTAGTTTAGTATATTTTCATTACTATCTCGCAATATTTAATTTTCTAAATATTTATCTCGAGATATTTGTCATGTTTTCCCAACATGTTGATGACTGAGAAATCTTCGATAGCCATGCCATACTACGTATAGCAACATTGCTTGCATTAACTTTATTATTTGTGCAATTTTAATATTCTTGTAACTTAAATTTTTGGCATGGCTAGCTAACCAAAAAGCAAATCGATTCCTACTATTGCAGGATATGAAGCGACCGTTTCAACCAATGAGGGCACTTGACATGGACCAGGTGATATCCGACATTCTTGACAAGCTGAAATAAGGAATGCCTGTGGTTTGAAGTTCTTTTTTTTTGGTTTTAATGTGGTGATTATGGATTTAATCAACTTGGTAGTCGCTCTAATGTTTTTCAAGATAATGTGGTTATTAGCTTCATGTGGTTTTAGCACAGTAGTTCAGCGACTGACTATGCTCCTTTATGTTTGCATCCTAATTGCCTTTCGAACTTGCCAATATCTTTTCTCAGCTGTGTTCTGATATTTAGACGTTTTCGTAAATCTGTGCAGTAATATTTTTGCTAATCCTGTAGCCTGCAGTGCTTGAAATACTGAAATCTATAGTATTGGTAATGAATATATAACCAATGCATAGCCTGGAACTCAAACATAATTTATAAACCAAATGAAAAAGAAGTGTCACTTGACAAGATATTACAGAAGATATTTTGAACACTGTTGCTACTAATATTATCTTCTAAAGGAAAACAAAATATAAATTTATTTCATCATAAAATTGGTAAAGAAGAAGAAATATAACACTGCAGACCGGAAGTCCCGACCCAAAAATCTTTATATAAATTTATTTTCTACTAAATCCATTTTTGAGTAAAAATTTAGGGGGACAGATAAGATGAAATGATCCTTGACATCGGGCTGAAATATTTTACTACATTTAAGTTCTCCAACAAGAGGCCGTGTTCACTATCTTTATATACTCACCAGGCACCAGCTATTAAATCGAATTCATGTCTTACAATTCAGCAAATAGCCCCCTATTAAGGTTTTGCTGAGACCTTCCGCAAAGTGAAAACATAATCCTTCAGAGATGTATATGCCAATTCTATGTCACATATTTGTCTTTACTAAGACCGGAAACCTCAAATCTTATCACGAAAAAGGAAGGTTATCCTCTAGGCTACAATGTTCGGAGAAGTCATATAAGTTGGTTTTTCAGGTTAAGTCGATCATTGTTTTGAACAGTAATTGTTCATACAAACATCAGTTAAAGGCAATCCTTCAAGGACACCTCTTCACTCTACCACTTGCATAACCAGTTAAGCCTAAGAAAGTTAAGAAATCCTGAACAAGATACTAAATGGTCGGTATGCTTGATTAAGATAATCGGGACTGATTTCAAGGGTTTTCCAACACAGAATTTTGAGATGTGCAAAATGGCGACGCTGCACTACATTATACACAATACTTTCCTGCAATAACCGGTTTCCTTTGTATCCAAATTAATAGTTTGAAGTATTTTCTACAGAAGATGTTGCAGTTTTAAGTCGTTTGAAATTACAAGTTGTGAGCTCATGCACATGAACCTGCACAGAAAATGTGCATGTGGATGTAAATCTTAGTCTCAGCAAAGACTTGCAGAGCAAATCAGGCAGCTCAATGAACAAACAGAAGGTAATGCTTAATCTCAGTTATTCTTGAAAAACATTAAAGAATAGTCATTACAGAAGCATACATATGACTTGTGACTGTGTCTGCAGTTGACTGCATTATTATCTAAACAGCTTCTGGTTTTCAATTCAGAGGGTGTTATTTCCAAAGATAGAATTTATAATGAAAACAAACGAATCAAGGAATGGTACGCTGGTAGAGGGGCAAAGCATTCAGAGCTTTACGTTCAGCCTTTTCGCGTAGTACCTTTAAAAACACAAGCCAAGAAACAACTTAGTAACTTTCTGACGCCACGTTTAGCATATCAATCCAAAAATATTAATATAAACTGCATTTGAAGTTTAAGAACTTACAACAACCATCATCTCTTGAATATAGGTTCTAAATGGTGTCTGCATCGCCTGTGAATAAATTGGAGGACTGGGTAATGCAATCACAAATTATAGAACATACTCATATTAAGACACTAATTAATTTGATCTTCATTTCACGAGGGATACGAAAGCAAAGCAAATAGAGATGGAGTCGATTAAAAAAGGAACACCTGCATCTCCTTGGAGAGATAAGAATGCTTCATACTGAGGTCCATGCAACGCTTAAGACGTTGGTTTCGAGCTTGAACAACCTCGTCCGGAAGTCGATCCAAAGCTTCCTTTACGTCCAAAGAAAACAGAGGATCGTACAAATCATCGTATCGGAGACCTATATTCAAACACAAACATAACGAAAATCTTAATATACAGACTCAAGACAAGAATCTATATATTAACACATGCACGTTCGAGATATAAATAACAGTGAACGTAATGTAAAATGTTGTCGACTCCCCATATTTAAAGGATGGTCATGGCAGTGAGATCGATGATGTACTTATCATTCCCGGGATTAGTCGAGGTGCACGTTGGCCGGAATACCGGATTTAACAAAAAAGAAATAGAAAGTGTTGTAACAAAAATGCTAACCGAGTTTACGGATTCTAAGATCGACAGCTGCCTTGTGTATCCTTGCAAGCGGATTTTTAACAGGATTGCCCAACCATTTCATCATTTTTCTTCTAAGTTTTCTTTAACAGACGGAGATATGTAAATATATATGTGTGTATAGGGTAGGTATGGTTCAGGGTTGTGATATGGTTGGGCTCATTTGTTGTATGTGTATATACATACACTCAGAGCGGCATCATTTGCGTGGAGTCAGTAACTTACCACTCTGAAACACAACACAGATTTATTATAGCTTTTATGTTTCATAAAAAAAATTAAAAATTTTGATATTGGTCATATTAAATTAGTTATTTGTATTTAAACAATTAATATATTTTCATTAGATATAATATATTTATTTTTTTATATTTATATAATAGCTAATCAGTTTTAATAAAATTGAGAATAATCTCTCTATAATTTTTCTACACCAATTGTTATTTAACGATATTCTCATTGTAATCCTTCTACATAAATTGTTATTTATTACTTAGCCGAGGAACAAAAGAATAACCATGTAACTCTAAGCCTTATATTTGATTTTAATAATGTGTATCTTTTAAATGTTTGGACATTTTCAATTCAGAAATTGTTTATATTGAGAGCACAAAGTAGTAGAAAATAACATCATAACTAATACAACTACCAGGCATATAGCATTTTTCCCGGAGCTAATATTGGTAAGGAACCAAGTGTTGTTGGCGTGGCAATTCAATGATAAATGTACAATTTGTTAATTTTAATTAATTTAAAATTGAAATGAAAATTAATTTTATTTTTTACTGACACAACATCACACATTAATTAATTGAACTTCCTCATATTAATATAGGAGCATGATCTATGCTGATTGTCATTCATCAGAGACACCCCACAAGTCAGAACGCATACATGCTGCGGGTCACAATCCATTTTTCATAGTATTGCTCAGAAGGAAGTCTCAACTCTCAGGTAAACATTGCAAGTTGCAACAATGTCCTTCCAAAAGCTATACCCCTATTCAATTCAGTGATTAATCATTTGTACATGCAATTTATATCAATCTCTTACAGAACCTAACCATCCAATTTTGATTTTTTACATATTTTTACCGATTTCTTATGAAAACTCCAACCAATTTGGAACAGGTTCGACATCAGGCCAACATTCAATCAATCAGCCAAGTCAAGGATCTGCCGTAAATGATACATCACAGCAACCAAACCATTCAAATAAGGAAAAAAAACATCTCACAAAGCAATCAAGCCATTCAAATACGGAACAAGACATTCTAACCACACATATATTCAAATTGAACAGACAATTATTCTCTGCCAACATGTTCCTACATATCATCTTTAGGAACACCAGCAAACAATATATAAGATCTGCAATTGAAAGTATTCAATTAATGGTATGCAAATATAGATATATCAATCGAATGACATGAGAAATTTTGTAATGGCAGCACATGTTTTTCAACTCATGTGATTCCCATATGCATTCACACAAAGTTTACAAACAATATAATCATCACACTTTAAAAGGTGTACATAGTACATCAGAATACTAAAAGGTCTGCACGGCAGAAAATGTCTGCAAAAGCTTACATAGGGAATGACTTCCGACAGTCTCAGATATGATTTATTTGATAAACAGTTCAGAATTTCAGCTGAGGCATTATATTAGAGAACATTTATACGGAAACAATCGAATTATGGAATGGTTCGCTGGTAGAGGGGCAAAGCACCCAAAGCTTTCCGTTCAGCGTTCTCCCGTTGTACCTATAAAACCCAAGCCAATAAGCAATTTTGATCAGTTCACAACACCACAGCTAGTAAATAAATATCACTACTACTAATCGCAAGATACCAAAAAATAATCTCAAGACACACTTTAACTATAAAGAAAAGGCTGTGCTCTTTTTAACATGTTTTACTTTGTTTTCAATAGGGCACCCATTTGCAAAACATATACATGTTTCTTTATCAAGCTTCGCTTAAATGGATCACTGATTGAAAGACATTTTCTCTTCCATAACTGATTCATTCAATGTTCAACATTTCCCCAATCCTCATCCAAATTCAGACTAAGGCTGCGTCTTTGATATTGCAAGACTTCTTGTTACCCACTAAATTTTTTGTTCTTAGTCTCATTTGTATTAAACAAAGAACAGAAACATCAAATATTTTAAAAGAGCTGAACATAACATTGGTCTCAGAAGTCAGGCCTTGGCCTCAAATCAATGCTCCTTGGTATCTTTCAAATTTTGCTCATAATAAGCAAATAGAAAAAGAGTTCAGGATATACTACACTATGCTCAGTACTATCTACACTGTCATTGTGTACAATCCAAGTAGGCAATATGTGAATGGAAGTTAATCCATTGTTTCCTAATAGTCATTTCTACATTTTATTTCAGTCAGTAGCATACTGGAAGCGAAGGATTAATATTTTTTCATGAGAAATGGTTAGCTCATATGTTAACTGTTGCACTTGGGACAAATTCAATGGGTGGGTTCAGGTACTAAATATCAGTAATGAGCCAACATAGTCCAGCGATACGCAAACACACAACTCCAACACTACAGAGGAGTATATGAAGGTACAAGCACATGGAACACACGCTTCAATGTATAATATTCTCCAAAACAAAGAAAGGCACAATCTTATAAAGAAAAGGTATTCATAATTCTTAAAGATGAAGATAATGTCACACAGCAATATATCCACTATTTTTTGAATTTACATCATGCAACAACTGTAAAGAGGGACTAAAATATTTATCAACATTGCACAATAAGTTTAAGAACTTACAAGAGCCAACATCTCTTGCAAATAGCTTCTAAATGGAGTCTGCATTGCCTGTAAATAAAAGAAGATTTATGTAAATAGGACAGAGCAGTTCAATGAAAAATCACAGAGCATGTTACATACAGATTTAAACTAATTTAACTGACAATAAGCACTGTGAAAGAATGTAAAATGTCATCCCTACAAACATTAATGAAAAATTAAACATGCAGCAATATTAAGCCATCTTAAAGGCTGAACCTTTATTGGAATAGCTGGTACATCAAATCTGAAATCTTAACTGTTACCTTACTTGTCAAGGTGTAAAGACAAACAAAGGCGATAACGAACCGCCTAATATAGTTGAACGCCTGATTCGCCTAATGTACACCTAGGCGCGGGATAATTCGCCTAACCTACTTAAATCAAGGCAGTTGGGACGCCTTTCACTTTTTACCGCCTAGGCGACGCCTTAACAACTATGCTTGTTACTACGCATTACAGTTGGTATCAGAAATAAATTTGAAAGTGATTTTTTACCCAACAAACCCAAGTCAGCAATAGATAAACATATCAAAGACACATATTTGAAATTGTAGACATATGTTTGCATTCACACATCGACAATCTTTGTTTTTTTTGGGGTTAGGTCAATCACAAGAACTTTAAATACTCATGCACACATTTTTCACCTTACCAAGGGTGAGGGGTATCCACTAAGCTACAATGCTAGGGATCAAACCGACAATCTTATGTGTAGCCTTAGTAATATCTACATGATTTTATTACACAGATTAGAACATTATATAAATTCTCTCTATCTGGTCAATTAAAAAGTAAAAAATGAAGATAAGTACAAAATAGAAGCCTAATATCTTCTCTTATGATACATTTGTAAGTATAATATGGTAAGCTGGTTATCCAAAACCTAATATAGTCTTTCTTCCTGGGCGTGAACCTGTTCAGATTTGTCTTGTGCCTCGTTCTCATTTTTTACAGTTTACTCATACAAAGTTATAATTATATATGTGCATGATGTCAAATACTTATATATGGATTTACTAAATATAGTTTCATGTGTACATTAAGGGTTTGACAAGTATTCATTATATTACAATCCTGGTTGGAACAAAAAATACTTTTTAACACCGAAATATATGTGAATGAAGTGACAGTTAAGTTCATGTTTGGAACTACTATAAACTAAATGGAGACGAATGAGTGAGCATATACTAAGAAATAAGAATCATATAGGCCTGAATGGACTAATTAAATTATAAGAAAACATAAAATCAAATTTAAAAAAAAACATATATATACACATATCATCCAGCACACTCAGTTTTCCTGTAAACAACGATAGCATTTTTAATTTACTTTTGTACTACATCAACGAAGCACGTCACCTTCTCATAAATATCCGAGTGTAGCCTATATATAGCTAAAAATTAGAAATCAATTGCTTACCTATTTTTATGCCAACATTGCAAATGAGATTTATTTAGGGTGGAAATGTTGAGGCAAATATAATTTTATAACAGTAAGCTACACTTATTAAGATGTATAAAATTTCACTATTAATTTGTTAACACAGTTACTTATCACAATTCAACACAACGTCTCAGCCCTTACTATAGTTCAACTCAACCTCTCAGCCTTACTTATCACAGTTCAATTCAACCTCTCAGCCTTGAACTAGTTACACGGACAATATATTACAGTACTATACTAGTATTTGAAAATAAATATAGGAAATCGTAAAGAACCAAAACTTTCAGATACAAATAAACAGTCATAAATTTAATAGATTGGGAAAGAGCAAAGACTGAAGGTCCTTGGGGAGGGAAGAGTGCTTCATGCTGAGATCCATACAGCGCTTGAGACGCTGGTTTCGAGCATCAACTACCTCTGTTGGAAGCCGGTCCAGAGCCTCCTTAATGTCCAAGGAGAACTGAGGATCGTAAATATCATCATATCGAAGACCTAATTAACAAACAAACAAACACACACAGAATCATCAAAACAAATCAATTACCTAAATTCATACGAACAAATCGGACAAAAATAATCACATATCATATACAAATCTGAGATTTATACAAGTTGATTAAATTTTTGATTAAAAAATTTTGTTAAAGAGGAGAGAGAGAGAGAGAGAGAGAGAGAGAGAGAGAGAGAGAGAGAGAGAGAGAGAGAGAGAGAGAGAGAGAGAGAGAGAGAGAGAGAGAGAGAGAGAGAGAGAGAGAGAGAGAGAGAGAGAGAGAGAGAGAGAGAGAGAGAGAGAGAGAGAGAGAGAGAGAGAGAGAGAGAGAGAGAGAGAGGACCGTATTTGCGGATGCGAGTTTCAACAGATTTCTTGTGAATCTTAGCGAGGGGATTTCGATTGGATCAGCGAACCATCTTAACAGCGACGCCATTTCACTCCTTTTACAACTCCCTCTCTCCTTTCTCCTTTCTGTTTTCTTTCTCCTTTTCTACTGACGGCTATTTCATGCTGTGCATACTTTTTTATATCTGGATGTAGCTCTACTTCAGCCCAAATATTTCGGTCCATGTTGTGTCCTTACAAATTTCTCCTATAGTTAAGCCCAAATGTTTCGCCCCCAATATGTTATTGCTGTCCTCGCCCTCTGGCCTCTCCCTTTTAAATAAAATTATATAACTCTTTCATTCCTTACAAATATATTAAATATTAAATTAGGCTCAATCAGCGTTTATTTGGGTTTTGTAAAACATTTTCCAAACATTATATTTTGTATATTTTTTACTTTTTATAAAAAAAATTCAGAATTTTATGTGTTTGTTTAGTAATTAAGAAAATAAAATATTTTCAAGAATATAAACTTTTCTTAAAAAAAGTAATAAAGTTTTGGAAAACGAGTCATTTCTTAAAATGAACAATTTTTCATTGTTTTTCATAATGAATTTTTCCGAGCAATTTTTTTCAACATTTTTTTGAGATAGTTTTTTCGAAAAAAGTTTTTCCAAGATTTTTTTTTAAAAAAGATTGAACATGTTTTTTCTGAGAAAAAAATTTACATGTCAAACATTTTTTAAAATCAAGTTATTTTCAGCCAAACAAACGGAACCTTATTTAGGTTATTAATTACTTAGATTTAAATTTAAGTTTTTTATTTGGTCAATGATTTAAATTAAGTTTATGAGTACAGAAATAACCAAAAATAGTTATTTTAACCTGTGTTGAATATTCAGACAATAAATTTATACGAGCTTTATGAACCTGTGTTAATATTCATAACTGAAATGCTTATTTTCGGATGAGTAAAAAAATATATCTACATACTTTAGGGAATAATTCAGATTTCGGTCTCTGAGACTATGCTAATAATTTTGAACATATATATATATTGAATTAAATTCGAAAGTTGAAATGCAGAATAGAAACTAGAAAGGCATTACATGTCCTACTCATTGTTCTAAAAGTCGGCGATTAATCGGGATTAATTGCCGATTAATCGCTAGACGGCGGGCCACCGAACTGATTAAGCGAAAATCGGTCAATTAATCGTTTTTTCAGAAAAACGGTCAAAAGTC